>BSBN01000645.1:3759000-5012000 GCA_027924645.1 Cunninghamia lanceolata | reverse complement strand
ACTTAGCCTCTCGAATCACTCAGTTCAGCTCATGTTGAACTCGAGTCAACTCTATCAACAAAGTCACCATAGGCTAGTATGTGTCAATCATCGCCCTAGCAGTATCTCTCTCCAAGGTCATCCTCTATAGGGCTAACTTAGCCCTCAATCTCATCGCTATAGCTCCATCTCACTCCTTTGTGATGCGAGCTAGCTCCACTGAGTCTGGCACCTGTGGTGCCTGTGCCTGTGTTTGTCCCTAAGCAGCTGCTTTAGCCTGCCTCAACTCTACCCTCACTGTATCCCTCTCCTATTAGAATCTAACTAATCGCAGCTCTGCCCGAGACCTCCTATGGGTCTCTGCCTGTAGGAGACGCTGCAGTCTGTCTACCTCTATCTCTGCCACTAAGGCATCATGCTGTCTCGCCTCCCCCATCTCCACATCTGCAAGTTTGGGGCTCCCAAGGATATCCTGTTGGCCTACATCTGGTTGTCGTACCTCCTCTATCACCATTGTTGCTCTCTACCTCCTGGCCCTGCGGGGTTTGGCCTCCAATCCCCTGCCTCCAAGCTCACCCACCTATCTGTCCTATCTCGACCATGCCTAGGATGGTCAGTCGCATCAGCCTATGTGTAAGCCAATAAGCATCATACTCCGGTGGTGTTCCTGGGTCCGCACCTCCACCTACTGGATCCCATGCCACTAGGGCAAGTGCGTCAAACTTTGCTAGAGTTGTAGCTACCACCACCTCAAGACCCCAGTCGAGTACATACTGTCGTGTCCATGCAAAAATTGCCTCTCCTAGTAGAATAGGTTGAGGGCATCCAAACTGTCGATCCTCCTAGATCTCACAGTCCCTCCATGGCTACAGGTGACTATGTCTAACTCATCGAATGTTCACTGCTAGTAGGTCAGCTCCCCGAGCTGCCTCTGTCACTGCACCATCATAAAGATGGATGAATGGTTGTCCTACCTCCCGTCGCCATGGTGAAATTGACTAGTCACTGATATGCGCTCCCAGGCCCACACATGCAGAAGTGTAACACCAACTGATAGGGTAAAACAGAACTTGTAGACCACCTAATGCAATCATGATAGAGATACCCAAGAATGCAAGGCCCCCATGCATATTTGATACCATGAGAGAGCATGCCCTCTAGGACTGGGCCCCATCCAACTAAAAGCCCACATGATCGTTTATCAAGCACAAGCGGCCCTTAAAACCTAAAGTGCCATTTTGTCATCCAAAAGCGCCATTCTTTCTGCCAAAAGCGTCGATCTGTCTACCATAAGCGTCATTCTTTCCGCCAAAAGTGGCGCCTTTCCAACTAGTAATCAACCCCCTAAAACCTAGCCAAAAGCAATTTCTTTTCGCCAAAGGCACAACTTTATCGACCATAAGTGACCACTTTCACCAAAGGTGCGGCTTTACTTACCATAAACACAAATTTATGAACAAAAAGCGAAGCATACGCCAAACACTAATTTTTACCAAAAGCGCACTTTTCTAACCCAAAAGCGCATCCTATGCCTAAGTGCTAATTTTACCAAAAGCAAACTTTTATAGCCAAAAGTGCCATTGTGTGCTCCATAAGTGACCACTTTTGCCAAAAGCACCGCAGAACTAGCCATAAGCGCAACTTTACCATATGGACCGCTTTTGGTCAAACCTAAGGCTTACCCTCATTAATGACCCTAATAAATGTATTTAATGGTTCGCTTAGGGCTACTTACCGCTCCTGGTGCTCGGTCATGCGTCCTAAGCCTTTATACATGATGATCCTCTCGTGGAATGTCTACCATCTCTGCAAACTGGTCTACTCTAAACTCTGAAAATTTCTAAGCACTAGAAGACAAAAATCTATAAGCTCTGAGGAGGCAAATGATTTTAAAGTGACCCCTCGGGCCTACTTATAGCCTACCAACCCTAATTTCTTCCCTCACATGACCTAGTTTTCTTCGTGTTAGCCCTTCTTTCTCCATCGTGTCAGCCTCCACCTTCCAATCTGGTCTTTCTTAACCTCTTTATTCCGCGTTGTAAGCCTTTTCTTCTTGTCGCGAGTCAACCCGGTCATTCTTCTACTTCCCTAGTTTTCCTCTCTAGAGGGCATCGTATCACTATCACTCATTACATTAGGGCACAGTTGCCAATAACACATCATCAATATTTCTTTGAAACAACATTGTGAAACGCATTGTCTCAAAGAGGGGCAAAATGTAAACACTCAAAATGACCATTGCATTATTCACCTTGCATACATTAATTCTTCTAATTCACCTTAATCCAACATTAATTAAATGATTCTTAAATATTTAATTAATTTCATCATTTCACCATTTTTATTCTTCTATTTTCTCATTAATTAAATAAACCAATTATTTAATTAATTCAACATCGTATTCCTCCTATCCACAACAATTAAATAATTTAATTATGTAGTTGGCTAATTATTCCTCCAAAATAAAATATATTATTCAAATTTATTTAATGTTAAGACTTTTATAATCTTCTAAATAAATAAAATAAAATTTTTATTTATTTCTTATTTATTCTTCCATCAAGCACCACAAATTAAATAAATTTATTTATTTAATTTTTAATTATCTTATCAAATCTTCCAAAAATATATTTTTCTTCTATGCATACATTAAATAATATATTATTTGATTTTATTCATAGCATGTCAAAAAGCAAATCAAAAGTTGAGTTAATTAGCTTTAAAATCTTTGTTTTTATCAATCAATTCATAAGATAGAAAAAGCATTCTATTTTTATAAAAATCAATTCTATCTTTAGTCAACAAAGCAATTAACTTAATAAATCAACTATTTACATGTACACTTGTCGTGTGCACATTCCTTCATGATTCCTCAATTTATCTCATCCGTTGATTGCATCTAATTTCCTCCACCGTTGATCGATATTTCTTGAGAGCTATAAATACGCCCATTCACCTCTTCACAAACCCTTCACGATTTTTTAGCATTGGCATCCATATCTTTCAACGCATTGAGCATTCGTTGAAGCATCTCGCATCGCTTTGAGTTTATCATTCATCCATTATGCAATCATGGTTATGCTACATTTAAAGCAATCCGCATATCAATACACCAAAGAATAAATATTGTAGTGTGGTAGCTTGCATTGTTATTTAATTTAAATTTCATTATTGTGTATTGCGATTATTTCTTAAGTTATGTAGACATTGGAATAGGTTTTTTATGTGTCTCGTTTGCATTCCAATTTCTAGCATATACATTATTAAGTTGTGTGATCAATGTGAAAGAGGTAATTAATATATAAAAAGGGCAGAAATTGAAAGAAAAGATGTCGACTCCCTTTTATGGAGTAGCGCTCTCTATCTAATGTTTCATATATTTAACAAAAGGTGTGATTAAAAAGAAGTGAAGTGGAGTGCGATCAAAAAGGTGTGATTAAGCAAAAACAGATCTGATTTATTTATGAATGGTAATGACTATTGGGGATGTATGTGTCTCCAAATAGAGTCGCCTATCTTGAGGAAGAAATAAAAGGAGAGAGGAGGTATGTTTAGAAGAAAGTAATTCAATGAATAATATCTTATTTGGAGAGCAGATTGAAAAGAGAAAAAGGCAGAAAAATATGAAGCATGTTTCAGATTCATATTAAACAATAGATGCAGCCCTTATATAAAGGATATATATATATATATATATATATATATATATATATATATATATATATATATATATATATATATATATATATATGAAGAGTATGTGTAAGCAAACAATGAATTATTTCTGAGTTAAGAGCAGATATAAAGGAAGAGAAGGGGCAGAAGTATGAAGTGCAAATCTGATTTGTTTTGAAAGGAAGTGTGTGATAATATGAAGAAGATATGAGAAGAAATTTATGTGAAGTTAATGCCATGATTATGATCATTTTGTGTAAAGAAGTTGTGCATGATTTGGATCAGATTTGTGAGGGAAGAAAATATGTATGAACCTAATTTGAAAAGGAAAGACTTACATCATAGAGAATTAGAAGTAGTGATCAAATTGTGAGTAAAGAAGAATGATATCATCCATTGAAGAATTCGTAGGTTGGTGCCTAGAGATTGGTGTCTCTTATTAAGTTGGTGCTCAGTTGTGAGGGTTGGTGCCTACAGATTCTACAAGTGGGGATTGGTGTCTCCAATGGGTTGGTACTCACAAAAGAAGTATTGTAAGAGAAATAGGTTTGTGCCTACAGAAGATCAATATATAAGCAATATTTTGCCGTGGTATTCTCCCACAAGGGTTTCCACATAAAATCGTGTGTTCTCTCTGTGTTCATAATTGCTAGATCTTACATGTGTGATTTATTGTGATTGGTTGAAGTTTGAAAAGTAAAAGACCCCCACCCCCCTCAATATAACTGTGTGCTCATCAATTTTGTTAGCTACAACTTGCAATTTTAGAAAAAACTCTCCATTTGCAACCTGCACCTACACTTCCACAAAAGATTTGCACTTCGCATATTTTGGAAACCAAAAAGTCTTCTCCATTGACATAAATTGATGACTTCAAATTGATGAGTGATTAGACACTTTGAGGGTGATAGAGCATTTGCAACCAAGACTAAATGATGGAATCATGATGCACGATGACGTATCAATTCAATGGACACAAAAATTTTAAAATTTTCCAAGTTCAAAATTGTGGACAACAACATGCAAATCGACACATGATCGGAATGGCCAGGCCATCCAAAATTCTGACTACCTACAATTAAGTGAAAATGCCATGATATAAAAAATAAGAAAACAAACTCAAAGCAAGGTAGCTGTCTCTGCAGATTTAAATTGTTCCCAACATGAACTCCATCCTAATTTGGGGTGTAACTCGAAACAAATAAATCCCCACTTGCAGTGTGGTCTTGATGTTTCAGATATAGCCACTAATAGAATGAACAGAATCTTTATGTAATAAAGGGCCAAGACAGTTAATTCTGCATGGATGATCAGAATAGGAAAAGATTCTCTTCCGGAGAAAACTTGCACTAAACTGTACAGTATAAAAAATAAAAATAACCTGTTCACTTGTGTCACATTAATGCATTTAATATTTTCAATACAGTCCCACATGGACTGCATCAAATTTCGTGTCATTACAATCAAGTCAAACCTAAATCCACCGAAAAAGATTGTCTTTTAGCTCTAAACCTTAGCAGACCACGAGTCTTCCAGAATCATTTCTTCCAAAAAGAAGCTGTAAAACTTACCACACGTTAAACATTTATTGTCCCCCTCATTTAAACACCACAAGAATAATGTGTATCATCTAGATCAACCACAACAACATAAATTACTGATCAGTCAAATTCACTTTTCTTTAAGAGATCCATATGGTGGTAAAATCACTCCACTACTAGTGTAAAACAAGTGTGAATCATAATATGTAACTCTACTCTAGAATCTTCACCCATATTTAAGTTAAACCTCTGAGTAAGACTACAACATAAAGCACAAGCACCCAACAAAACACAACATATTCCTTACAACTTGCATTTTATCATGGAAACCAAAATGACGATTGCTTGAGCATACAAATTGTATTAAAATAAAGAGTGCATGTAAAATAATCGTGGGCTAATATTCTTCTTTGCAAGACAATTCGTCACAAGCAAAGAAAGTTGCGAATTCAATAGATTGCCACCATTATTGATAAGCCTCTAGTTCGGACCATGGAACACCATTTGCATCATAAGAATAAGGGAGCCTAATGAAGCCAGTTATCAATTAAGCTCTGTAAGTGAATACTTATCCTCCTTGCTTAAGAGGAAGCTAACTGAACTACAAAACACACGTATTGCCACTCATTCTGTCTGGTAAGCAGGGATCCGCAAACAGGCAATCAAGATACACTGTTACAACTTCCAGAATCTTTAAGTCCGTACACAATACTTAATACCCGATATATTCAAAACATCAAATTTTCCTGCCTCGAGTCCATCTGTTGAACAGCTGAAGATGGTTCTTTGGGAATGTGAATAAGCACAATATTCTACTTCATATACACGTATGTTCTCTTTAAGAGCAGAAACAGAAACTCCCACACCTTCACCTGCATATATAAAAACAATGTGTGATAAACTCTTCATGTGAAGAGCTTTAACTGTATGGCTTGTAAATAAATAGCATTAATGGGAAGGACGTAGCAAGGAATTTTCAACTTATAAAGGCATAAAATATTAAGAACGACAACACTATTCAAAGCAATGATTCTTTAATGGGCATTAGTAAGCAAACAAAAATCAAATTCGCATTATTTTAAAGATTGTTTCCTATCTATAGCAATCTCAATTCTCAGGTTAATGGCCACACATGAAATTGGTTTTCAACTTTTCAATGAAAGATGAATATAACACAAAAATGTCAAAATAAAGTTCTAAAGATTGAACTTTCGCACTTCCAGATGATATAATTAAGCAATAAACTAATGGAAAAGAGGAAAAATCAATATTTCATGACAAAATTTGGCATACTTGGAAGCATTCGAAGTTTAGTTAGACCTTCAATGTAAACCTCTTGTTGAGAGAAGTCACATTAACAATCCTTCCGTTTTGCTACCTCACCAGAAGCTTCCACTTCCATCTTTAAAAGCAGGCAATTATAGTGATATTTTAAGTTACCGGTTCGGGTTCTGGTTCGGGTTCAAGTTTGGCTAAAAAATGTTTGGGGTTGGGTTCATTTTAGTTTCGTCTATAAAAAAACAAATAAAAATCATAAATATATACATATTTGCAACCTAAAAACTGGAATTAAGTTTATTGTTCAATATTAAATTAATAAAATTATAATTCACCATCATTATACATCATCACATCAATATCTAATTAATAAAATAAATAAATAATAGAACTAAAAGCATTAATAATTATAATTATAAAACATTCAATATAAATATTTAAAATTAAAATTTCAAATAAAACTTTACCTAAACCTATAACTTAAAGTTTGCGATGCTAAAGGTAGAATAAATAATTATTGCTGGTTGATAGTTCCAGTTCATTCCCCATTCACCCAAAATTTGAGTCCGAAATGCATCTCATGACCAAGCAAGTGGGTAGAGTGGCAACAGGACAAACAAATAATTCCATTCCTTGTTGTTATTCTTTCAGAAAACAGTGTTGATGACCCCACTACAGCCATGCCCGAAAGAAGCCATTCCCTTCTACAGGTGTCCCCGTCCTAGGGATGCTCCGAGGACAAGGGGACACCTCGGAAACGTCCCCTGCTCCCGCCTGCCATCTCCTGACCCTCACACAGGCTGTTCTTAAATATCATCCACTGCCAGGAAACATTCCTGGAACACTTAGGAAATGTGCAGGAAATGTTGGGGATGGCTAACCATCCCCCTCCAAAAAAGTCAGAAAACATTAAAAAAATTGCCTAAAGTCAATGTAAAAATTAAAAATTGTTTTCTCCTGTAAAAGCCTTATGGATATGGGTATACAAAGGTCACAACCATTTAGGAACACTTCAGTGTCAAAGAAAGCGCCCCCTAGAAGAAGTTGCAACCACTTAAGACCAGTAAATGGTACAAGTGACTTATACTAATAATGTTTCCAGTGTAGAAAGTCGTTCACAATAAGCATTAGTAACTCAAAAGCAGGCACTAATTGACGTTGATGCTACCCAACCAAAGAAGAAACAGATTATTGATGCAGATCCTTATGATGTTATGGCAATTACACATGCAACCTGATTGACACCTAACCCCAACAATATATACTCTAGGTATGTCTTTGTTTCAGCAGTTTCCATTTGGTAATCATGGAGTTACCATCTCAAAAAGCCTAAAACCTATTAAGGGAACACACAACCTGGCACAAAAGATCAGTACCGAGCCGAAAGGCTATGTGGAGAGGATAGAAAGATATAGCCATGCATGGACTGACAAGTGAAGTTTCTCAAACTATGACGGTTCTACTTACAAATCCAATGTAAAGCAGATAAGAGAGAAGCAGCCCAGCCATAAGTATAACATACCACATGTACCAACAAAAGTAGCATTACTTGAATTGCCTGAAACCAATGGTAATATTCAGCAAAATGAAAGTCTCAAGTAAGCCAAGGGTGGACGGATGGTCTTCTAGCAACAGCTCTAAACTGACAGGTAGCCTATTTCATCATGCTCCATGTTTCTGATTGCAATGTTCAAGTTGGTTTTGTGAGTGATAAGATTGTCAGGGATAGTCTGCAAAAATCAAAAAGCATACACCTCCCTCATAGGCACAGTTGTTCTTCATTTATCAAATGCACATTATAAAAACGATAAGATATACAGAGGCTTTTACTGGGCAATAGAAATATTAATCCATATCCAATTCAGCTCTAATGCTTCAAAATATGGTTCTATAATGAATATGGCGAATGCCTTATCATCTGAATATCTGAAATTTTCTATATTTTTAAATTTCCCCTACTTTTTTAATCGCCATCCCCTGTTGCCCCCTAGAAAAAGGCTTCCTGTCCCCTGCCATACCAGAAACATGTTTCCCCATCCGTGCTGTCCCTGTCCCAGAAACTTGGTGGAATGCAGGAAAGAAGACATAAGTAAAGCATGAACCGTCATTCGTCCTGGCTGCTCCCCAACTCACCATTTGCCCCTCCCCGTACTCACCTATCATTTGGAATGGATATTTTCTGACCTAAAATTGACTGTATTTTAGGTGCCTTCATCATCAGCAATGCAAAACTGTGAAAAATATCATGCACCTGCAATGACTGGAAAACAAAAGTAAGCTCTTAAGGGAAAAGTGGTTCTTGTTTTCAATAATGTGAGCTGTTGACTTCATAATGAACAAGAACTTTCTCATGCAGGTGCCCTTTTAGTATGCAGAATAACATGGCATAGCCACTAGTAAAGGGAGAATTAAGGGTATGTGTAACACCTTCACTATCACTCAAATATTTTTAACAGTTTTTTTTGTGTCAGAAATACAGAACTGCAAAGTTCTTTCCATTAAAAACAATGCTACTATAGCCATATGCCTCTAAAAAAATTAAGTGACTTTGTGAAGAAAGCCAAAGCATGTGTTCCTTCTCAAATATATTTGAATCGTGAAGAAGCAGAAACAAGTCCTTATGAAGACCTTCCAACTGCAAATTTTGTTGATAGCAAAAACAAAACCCAGGTAAAAGATCAAGTAGGAATGCTTTTCGTACAATCAAATTTCCACGGTGAAATAACGATCCAATACTATATACTTAATTGCCAAGTAAGTTGCATACCACGAGTAACACAGAGAACATTCTCCTGTGGAAATTTGTCTGCCAGTTTTTGAAACGTATTTGAATATCTCTTGTGTGCATCTTCAGTTTCCTCTTGCCACTTTGGTAACTGCAAAGTCATGAAAAGCACACAAAAAGGTACTTGAAGTTTTATATACTACTTATCAAATGCCAATGAAAGTATAACTAAACAAACTCCGCTGTACAGATGCAAGAAAAAATTATAAAAGACAAGGGCTACAGAACAAGAGCAAAACCAGAAAAATACCCTAATAAACTAAATTACTCATAAAAAAGGCTCCCACTTAACACCTGACAAATTCCACTGTACCGATGCAAGATAAAACTACAAAACAGAAAAGCTACACAACAGGAACAGAACCAGAAAAATACCCTACTAAACTTTATTATCCATAAAAAAGGATCCACTTAACACCTGCTATTCATTTATACATTTATACTCCAATGATAACTCTCTCAGATAGGTAAAAGATAGAAAGAAAACATATTGTACTTTTCCTTAAAAAATTGAACACGTCAATAAGGTTTGAAAACACAATCAACTAAACAAAAAATGCACGGAGCTTTAAGAAAGCAACAATCAAAATTAAAAAACCATATGTTCTCAACAAATTACTTTATAGGAAAGTAAAACAGGAAAGCAAAGAGACCTCTGTCCATATAGGCTCTACAGAATGGTCCACTGTTCCAGCTGATAGTATAACTTCCAGCTCGGAATGGTCAAGTACTGAGATCACGTTTGATGGAGAAGGTGGGATACGCGGGGATCTAATTGTAATGGGATTCATTACTTCACATAAACCAAGTTCTATTGATACCTGCATAAAATGGACCATACAAACAACAATAAGTACCATCTCAAAGGTTAAGCATACCAAACAAAATATTTCCACCAGAAAGTTGGAGAAATGAGACACTTCCAAAGATGGTCAGCATGTCCACACAATGCTTATTGAGACATAAATACCTCAAAAGTACATGTGAATATGCAAACAAACCAAAAACTATCTGTTGTGATGTTCACAACACGCCTCCTTTTACTCCTTAGCAAAATGAGGACCCCTACTGTCGCTGTAACTTTTGCGTTTGTGTGTGGGTCTGTTGGGTGGTAAAAGGGAAAAAGAGAGCGAAAGTTACAAACCTTGTTGAAAGCAAAGAAAAAATAGCATTAAGTACCAGAGTTGAATATGGGTGAATTCCTTGTCAAAAATGAGTGGGGGCTGCTTTTTGAACCATATAAAAATTCCCAATATTTTGCAAGATATGAGTGTTTTGGTAAAATGTACAATAGGAAGCTTTGTATGTTGCATATACAATGCTGTTTGTATATTGGGTCATTTGTATGTTGCGTATACAAAGCTGTTTGTATATCAGGTCGTTTGTATGTTGTATATGCAAAGTTGTTTGTTTATCGGGTTGTTGTATAAGTCGCAAAAATGGGTTGTTGAGTTTTCTAAGTCATCTTACTTTTATGCATTTCGATAACACTCTATCTTTACATACAAGTCGGGTCCGAAACAGTTCAAGGTTTAAATGCATAATCAGTTGGATCCGTCGGATGTATTTTATGTTTGGCGAACGAAAAACATACAAAGTAAATATGCAAAGCTACATGCATGTTGTGGAACCGAAAGGATCATTAAAGTTAATTTTATTGTTGTATGTTTCGCACTTTATATATGTATGCTTCGGAGACATACATTTTAATGTACATACAATGCGGAATTCAGGAAAGTTTAAAATTTGGTTAAGGTGATGCATCATGACTTAACGTATAATAAAAGATGCATTGCATTTGATATACATGCCGTGGATTCAAAAAAGTATTAAAGTTGGTTTTATTGTTGTATGTTTCGCGCTTTGTATGTGTATGCTTTCGGTTGCATACATTTCAGGATACATATAATGCGGAATTCAAAGGAGATTAAAATCCAATATAAATGATGCATCACTAGTTACTGTATATTAAAAGATGCATTGCACTTTATGCATGTTGCGGAACTGAAAGTGAGTAAACTGTGGTTTATGGAAAGGATAAGTCTGAAAAGGTGATACATGCAAATACTTGTATGTATCTAGGCTTGTATAGTTTTGATACAAGTATTGTTGTATCGCAGAGATACAAGGGGAAGTAATGTGGGCTCCACCACTCATCGGTGTGAGTAAGCTTGCTGGAGGAAAATTTTTAGATCATACCGATCTTATGCCTCTCAGCGATAAGTACTTTTCAGCAGGAATCACTTGTACTCTCGCCGATAAAAAATTTGTATCGGGCAGATATGTGTGATCGAAGTGAGTTTTTTAGATCGCCCCGACTAAGTGAGTTACTCCGATGATGAAGATATACATAGCCGATATACAAAGGAATAAAAAGCATCGAAAGAAATAAAGGGTAATGAAAGGAGGTTTGCATAGGGTCGTTTGTATATGTGCTCATACAAGTAAATATACAAGAGCGATATGCAAAACGGAAGATACAAGACGGATGCGAAAAGAAAGTCAAATACTGAAAAGCTTTTGTATATTGTGCATTGTATGTCTCATGATATACAAAGCCCGATATACAAAAGAAATAAAGGCATCGCGGGAGATAAAGGGTAAAAGAGGGTTTTGGTATATGTGCTTGTATATAATGAGACATACAATGCGCGATATATAAAGCGAAGATACAAGGATGTACGAAAAGCAGAAAAGGGAGGGAACTTTAGTTTGATTTCTTGTATAAAATGTTTGTATGTTTAGACATACAAAGAAGACATACAAAGGGAACATACAAGAAAATATACAAGGGAAAAGGGTATGTATGCAGAAATAAACTAACGAAAAAAAGAAAGAGGTTTAAAAGCGCCAACATTGCAGTGGAAGGCTGAGCTTATGGCGCATTAATTATTGTAATTAATGCCAATCTAACATTCTGATGAGGTATAAATTAGCGAAAGTGACATGAATTTTTTATAATCTATTTTTGTGTTTGTTGGCAGGTTTGCAGATATATGGAAGGTGGAGTTTTAATGGTGATGACATCACAAAGGGCGGATCGGATCACAAAGGAAGCGAGAGGAGTAAAAGCTTTCAATGAGAAGAAATATGCAGGTGAAAGGAAACATTATTAAAAGAGCAATAGAAGATATTTTGGGGGTTGTTAGGGTTTCCAAAGGGCATCCTTACGCTCAGTATGAAGTATGCTTCTCAGAGATTTTGGCGGGATTTGTTTTCCACTGTTGATGCTGCACTTGAAGTGTGGACTGTTGATTGACTAGGGTTTTGTGGCTGTATTGGGGATAATCAAATCTATATATTGAGCCCCTTTACTCTGTAATGATGAACACAAGGATTTGTAGAACAGAGCTGGAAGTTATAATTAACAGTTTTAAGAAGAGCATTTCAGTCTAGAGTAGAAGGAGGTCGCATGTGTCTGCAATAAGGAATGCGTGGAACATCTAGCTTCCTTACTGTATCTGTAAGACGTGTTGTAAGTTTTTTGTAAGTTGATTAATGAAGCAAGGAGTCATTCATACATTGTAAATCATATATGACTGTGTGTTTTGAATATAAATGAATCTAGAATTCTGCATCTATATTCAGAGTGTCTTCTGGGTCTTCTTTGTATTTGAAATATTATCTCTCAAAAAACTTGCAATCTTTAATGTATGTTCGTGAAAATACTCAGGGCTTACATTTAAAGGTTTAGTCTATGAATTTAATCAAGTTTGTTGTACTGCTTACAACGTGAATAACAGAGCATTTAGATCATGTAGCAGAATGAAGCTTAATTTAGATTTTTCTAACTTTTCCCAAACATTTGAAATACTTAGCTTAAACGCAGAGATTTAAAGGAGATTGTCTGATATTTGAAGGAAGCATGAACAACTGAGTTGATATTGGATAGTTTTCATAATATTTGAAAAAAAAAGAAAGCTTGTGTTAAATCATATAAAGTTTTGTGATACAGTAACAAATTTATGCAAAGGAATGAAAAAAAATATTGATATTTGTCATATTTTGCATAATTCGAGTCTAGTGAGTCATAAAACACCTTAAATCAAGTAAGGCCCCTTGCATATTACAGTTTCACATTAACCTACTAAATTATCCACAAGGTCAAGACCTGACCATATAGAAACTTGGGATTAAGTAATCTTCATTGATTTCTTCATATCTTTCAAGACAGTTAGGTTCATTTTTTGTGAATTTTAACTTTTGTTATGAATGTGTAAAAACAATTATCAACACTATCCCTTAAGCTATGTCCAAATAGCCTACAGATTTTTGCAAGCAGTCCTATGTTTCCATGGTGAAATTTTCACATACTATTAAGATCTTAGTTTATTTTCCAAGTAAAATCACCTTGAGCTCAATTAAGCACTTGGAGAGACAAGATGAAGTATAAAATATGAGCATTAAATATTTTATATGACTCACAGGGTGCATGAGATAAAACATTGAAGCACAAGGTAGGTTGCTAACAAGAAGAGGACTCCTATAAACTACAGTTACCAAACTCGTAGAATTGCAATCCCAGATTGGAAAAACTTGAGAAAGAAAACAATTGATATTCTTATTAAACTCTTGACTTTGATAGAAAACTCGGCATGACTCACCGCAACTAATGAGTCACATAGAAAATTATGCCAAGTCACCGTCGAGTACTCACTGCATCACCACCAAATCTATGCCAAAAACTTGCGAAGTTTTTCCAGGTGACTCACATGTCATGCAATCGGACTCACCTAGTGTGGAAAAATAAAAACCCACACACCCAATATCATTTTCCATTTGTTTTTTATCTCTTTTTTCTATAATTTTTTTTCTCTTTTCAACCAAGCAAAGTTGCAAGCAGCAGAGAAGTGTTTGGAGCAATTTTTTAAGCCGAGTTTGAACTCAATTGAATGAATGAATGAATGAATTTTAATAACATCCATGAGACCAAAACAATCTATGGGACCAAGTGTCCAATGCACTAGGATTTCTTTAGGATCCTTTCGATGTCATCTCACCTTCTATGAATCTTTACCAACAGCCAGCCATGTTGTGAAGCCTCTCTTCCTCAAATAATTCACTAAAACTGCCAACATTCATGTTGTTATCCTGCTGCATATGAATAGCCTTGTACGCATCGCACTCCCTAATGAAGTGTCACTCAGTTTCAACTGCCCTATCACTGCAGAAAATGCAAGTCCTATCTTCCCACCTTTCCTTGGGAACCGTCCATCTACCAGTTTTGCATCTAAGATGATGTGAACTAGTCCTCAGTTGTGCCACTAAGAGCCTAGCCTTACCTTTAAGATTGGCACTTAAGTATGCTTTATCCCCATGCTCCTAAGTGGGATTGAACTCTTTAATATAGTACATTTTTTTACACCCAATCTGATTTGTCCACATGGCAGTCCTGAATTTTTCTAACACAAACTTTTTTATTTCCTCTTTGGTGTTAGGACACTCATGCAACTTAATGTCCCATTTTTCCAACCACTTGATGTTTTGCTTCATCCACGTCTTCTTCCTCCAATCTAACACCTTGTTCACCACCACTTTAGGCCACCGATGATTCCCCATGTTTTCCACCTTTTTTAGGTAACTTAGTAACCTTGATATTGCAGCAGCTTCCATCAGGAAAGTACTGGCCTCTGCCAAAAGAATCTCATATGGAACAGTTGCTTTAACATTAAGACTACTAGTGATAAGGTGCTTTTGAATTCTTTCCAGCTATCTCCATCTGTGATTTGACATGCTACTCCCCCAAACCTCACAGCCATAGAGGACAACTGGCGTGACCAACAAACCAAAAAGGGTTTTCTTGGTTTGGAGTGTTTCCACAAAGGCATGTATCTATTTTTATTTTTTTTCAAATTTGAAAGGACAAATGTTGAAAACCTAGAGGTGATGTTGCCCAATTTTTTTTTGCCCTCCATTTCCTAGTCCTACCACATGTTATTTCGTTCTATTTTATCTTATAAATGTTTGCCATAACAATTTTTTTTGAAACCCTACTAATGTTTTTTCCTATGTTAAAATCAACAATGGCAAGTTCAAGGCAAAGCATCAACAATAAAGACTCTACATGGAGCATGGGACGTGGGGTGATGCCAAAAGTAAGATCCATTGTAACTTTTGCATCCTTCTTATGATAGGAGGATCAATAGATTAAATACCACCTTGCTCTGAACATGATGTGGATGTGAGGGCATGTGATGAGGCACCTGAATAGAAATGGATGCCTTACTTAGCAATTTTGATATGGAAAAAAATGGAAAAGAAGAGGACAAAGGAAGCAATAGCAATGGTGATGAATGCCAATCTCGATCCATTTACACTTTCATTTGTTACCCCATGCAATCATCGTTTGCTTTCCTCTACTAGTGAGACTCCAGAGAATTATATCGATCTTCCTTTTTCAGCCAATTTCTTTATCACACAATGTTCCACGAGCACAACCTTCACTTGAAGGAATTACTTGGAATAAAAGAACACCATGAGTCTAGGATGGTAGCAACAAACTTTTGGTACTATAATACTTTAACCTTCAATGTGGCAAACAACCCATATTGGGAACGATTGGTAAATATATTGACAAATGCCATTGAGGGGTTTACAACTCCAACACCTAAGGATTTAGGTGCGCCATTGCTAGAGTAAGTCATCAAAAATACACAGCTTGTGGTTGATGATAAAAAAAAAGTATGGCGGAGAAAGGGTTGTAGCGTCTTATCGAATGGATGGACAAATGGTCGGAATAGGACTCTCCTAAACTTTTTAGTGGCTTCAAGTGGCACATTAGTGTTCTTGAAGTCCACAGATGCCTCGCATGAATTCAAAAATGTCGAGACTATGTAATCTATTTGATGGGGTGACCCAGGAGGTTGGGGTTGAGGATGTTGTCCAAATTGTCATGATCAATGCACCAACATATGTATTTGCGAGGACAGTTATTATGGAGAGGCATCCCAATATTTCTTGGACTCCTTGTGTGGCACATTGCTTGGATTTGATACTAGAGGACACTAGGAAGATTGGATGGGTCAAAAGTGTGGTTGAAGATGCTAAACAAGTTACCAAATTTATTTACAACTGTACTTGGGTCCTTTCTTTGATGAGAGATCACATGAATGGCAAGAAACTTGTTCAACTAGGAGTGACACAATTTGCCACCCACTTTCTTACATTGTAAAGCATTGTAGCCGCAATTCCCTCTCTCAAGCAAAAGTTTGTGAGCAATGCTTGGATGGAGTCTCCATAGGCCAAAAAAACCTAAGGGGAGGCCACTAAAACAATTTTTGATGAGTTGTTCATAAAAAATGCAAAGTTACTCAATTACAAACATTAATTTTATAGGGAATTATTTATTTGCTATTTTTTTCATTTTTAGTTAAGTTTGTAATAATTTAAAATTTATTTTCAATTTTTTAGGTGAGAAAACCTTTGGTCAAGGTTCTGGGTTTGGTGGATGGGAATGGCATACCAATGGGTTACCTCTATGAGGCCATGGATAGGGCCAAAGAGCCCATTTTGCATTACTATGGTGGAAACAAAAGAAAATATGAGATCATTTGGCACATCATTGACCACAAATGGATGAACCAACTCCACCGGTCGATACATGGCTCGGCCTACTACCTAAACCCAAAGTTCTACTTCTCTGTTACATTTAAGGCTAATGGGAGGAGATCATGGCAAATGTTTCATGTATTGATAAGATAATACCAAATAATAAGATAAAAGACACAATTCTTCATGTGTTGGAGGTCTACAAGGGTGCAGAGGGAGGCTCATTTCTTCAGCTCAAGCAATACAAAGGAGGGAAAAACATAGCTAGGTAAAAAATAATCCTTTAATTTTTAACTTAATACTAGAAACTAGAAACTTAAAACTTGAAAGTTTAAACAAGTTCTAAATTTTTTACTTAGTTCTTATTTTTTTAATATTTTATTTGTAGGTTTGTGGTGGGAAAAATACAATGATAACGCACCAAATCTTTTGAGGCTAGCTATCTATTTTTTGTTGTGCTCCACAGGGACGTGTCCCCTGCCCCAGTAACCCCCCGTACCATACCCGAGAGGTTCCAGGGATGCGGGGACATGTAGGAAACGTCCCCTACCCATCGCCCTTCCCCAGGGACATCCCCTAAAAAAATAGGGACACCGGGGACAGCTAGACATCCTTGAGATGGCCGGGACATCCCCCAACCATGTCGAGGATGGCTAGCCAATTTTACTTACATCTTGCATATCATTATAGCAGTCATTTTAGCTTACTACTTGCATATCATTATAACAGTCATTTTAGCTTAATTTGCATCATTACACCTAGCATCATGTAAGTAAAATTTTCAATATTTTAAGCATTTTAACAAGCTCTCTAGACACTCTTCCCCCACTCTCAACCCTCTTGGCTCTTGTCTACCTTACACTATCATTAGCCTCTTGGCTTCTTACGACATTAGATCTCCTTAACTTGGATCTTCATCTTCTTACCCTACTATTTGGCTCTTTTTATAGCATATTTGCATGCCTCTTGGCTTTATCCCTCTACCTTCTTCAATATAATCAGTCTTCACTCCTAACCATAGAAATGTGCTTCTTAGAAAGATAGAACAATGGTCAAGGGTGTCATTTTGCTTCCCAAAGTCAATTATGTTCCTTCTATTCAAACTATTGCAATCTATCTACATGTCTCTCATATGCATCTCTTCTCTTGTGCCAAAGTCTCAAGTTTGTCCATCTTTGTACCATCCTTTATACATCTTATTTGGGCTGACCTACTTATCATATCTCCCCTCTATATCACATTCCCTCCTTGGCACACCAAGTTCAAATTCAAAATTTCACTCTTTGATAAGGTACATGCCTAAGAGTATATTAGCAACTTATTTTGTAGGTTCTCCTCTATGGTGGCTAGGACAAAGCTCTGCTAGTGATGCCATCTTATAAACCTCATGGTGTATGGAGGACATTTAAAATAACAAAGAAAAGAAGTCAAAAGCCATATAACTTAAAAGAAAAGTCAAAAAGAAAACTCAATAGTCAATTAGAAACAAAAAGATGTGATCAAAATCATTGGCACAACACCAATCCTAGTTGAAAGCTCAAACCACACAATTGGCCTCACAATAAAGTTGAAATTCATTTGGGGTGCAATTAGGCTAGTAGATTGGGGTGGGAGGTCTCTTATACGTCATGTGTTACTTACCTTTTAAAGAAAGTACCTGATACTCGCAATTGACTGATGACTTTGTGGGTTACTAAGGAACATGGAACATGCAGAGCGAAGGTCAAAACCTTTACTTTTCATATGTATTATAACCTTCATGGGACATAGCTTCTACTTCACTAGTTAGCCCAAACCATAGCTTGGTTATGCAGGGTTCCTAAACCTTTCAATGTCAAAAAGTTGAAATCTCGAGGAATTAATTAGAGTATCTTGCTTTTGGTAAAGAACACAACTTCACCTTGGTGGTGCCCTCTTTTCTTTCCCTCCATTATTTCACCTTGATGGGCAATCTTGATTTCAAGTCTTTTCCACTTATTTACATCCTTTTCTTCATTATATTTGAAACATGCCAGCATCCTAATAGCATTACGGTTCATGGGTTTGTATTCTAGGACCTACCTGGAATCAATTGGACTTTCCCCATGAACCATATCTACTTGAATACCAATTGCATCTTTGGTTTTCAAGATGCTCTCTATCTCTCAAGCATTATCTTATCCTTCAAGAATTCCCCTTAGTCATGCTTGGGATACTTAGATTTTTGTCTACCTTCCTTGCCATCTTTGAGTCTTATGAACTTAATCTAGCTTGTTCCCTCATAGCTATTCAAACTTCCCAACACCATCTTCCTTTGAGAGAAATCATATTACATTTACTTGCATTAGGCTCGTCTATGTACACTATCATTGCATTAGTCTATGTATTCCTACATCAGTAGGGTTAACATATCCACTGAGTGATGGTCCTCTCAAACATCACCATGATAACATATGGAATACTTAGAAGTATCTCGTAAATACTTGAAGACCCTCTTCACTGCAACCCAATTTTCTTGTCCAGGATTAGCCATGCCCCATTGCTTGGGCAATGTTTGCTTTGGTGCAGACCATAGCATACATAAGGCTCCCAATTGCACTAACATAGGGCATTGAACTCAGCTCCTCCATCTCTGCAGAAGTCATAAGACACTACTCAACTAAAAACTTAGTTTCCATAGAAATAGGAATACACTAATTTGTTGTTGGCCAAACTGAAACATTACAAAATGGACTCAACATACTTCCTTTGACCAATCGAAAGTTTTTTGTTAGCCCTATCCTATCTAATTTTGATCCCAAGAATATACATAGCAACCCCTAAGTCCTTCAAACTATAATGAAAGCTGAGATTTCAAGGCTCTAATCATTTCTTTACCATTGCCAAGCAACGACATATCATCGACATATAAAGTGATAATGATAAAATGATCACCATTTTGTTTATAGTAAACACAATGATCTGATTTAGCCTTGATAAACCCCAACCCTAAAGCATATGAATCAAAATTTTCATAACACATTCTAGGAGACTATTTTAAACCATAGATGGATTTCTTGAACCGATAAACCAAGTTTTCCTTACCCTTATCAATATGGTGCTCTAACTATGACATTTAGTTCTCCTCCTTTAGATCACCGTGCAAGACTGTTATCTTCACATCCATTTGTTCAACCTCAAGATCAAAAGCAGCAACACGAGCTAATAGAATTTTGATCAAGGTTGCCAGGAGACTGATACTAGTACCAGTATAAGAGATTGGTAGTGGTACTGGTACATTTGTTTTTGAAAATAGGAGAGGGGGGGTACTTGGAGATGACATTTATTTTTTAATATAATTTATTATTTTAATAATTTATTAATTTTTGAAAATTAAAAGTAAAACTCTATTCTTCTAATCAACATTTTCTAATGTGTTTTACTCTCACTTTTGTACTATTTTTAAAAGCAAGGTGGGATGTGTTAGTGCCTGAATTGACTGGCAGTTTTTTGAGCAATTTTCATGCAGGCACTTTCCCTAAGTATCCAAAAAATGTTCTAAGTGTTGGACCTCCTCAGCATTGTTCAGCTGCATCATCATATTTTCCTGAGGAGGAGGTCATCATCATCATATTTTCTTTGATGGTGGTCAGCATCATCATGTTCTCCGTCGACCGGTTTCTCATCGTCATCATCATATTTTATTATCGGGTGATGTTTGGATATCATCCTGATCCTGCTGATGAGCTACAGTGTGCCCTGATTTGCTTGCGGGGGTGATTTTTCAAGTATCCGGTGATCTTCCAATTATCACCTTGCCCAAACATGATGATGATGTTGCCCCGATATTCTGAAGGGGTTATTCTTTGAGTTGTTCGACCTGACTTGTTCTTTCTTAAGGGTCGTCATCATCATCATCATATTTCCAGTTATCACCGTGTTGCTTGCGGGGGTCATCATACTTTCTGCCTGCATGATATTTCACCGGGGTGATATTTTTATCATCGGGTGATCTTGGTTATGATCATCCTGATGATGTTCTTGAAGAGTTCTAAGTATGACCCGATATTCACTGGGGTCATCATATTTTGAACGTCAGGATGATCTTAGTCAATATCATCCTGATGATGTTGTATTACTTCATGTTCGTTGTTTTTTCATCCTGATGATGCTGACGTCATTCTTATGTCAGGGTGATATCTATTTCTCTGCCTATCTGCATCATGATATTTCTGAAGGAGGGGGTGATATTTTCATTTTTGAATATCACCCGGATGTATATTTGTTCCAGCGTCATGATGATGCTTATATCAGGGAGATATCCGCCTGCCGGTTTCGTGCATTATCTAGTGGGGGGTGATCTTTTCAAGCATCATCATATTCATCTATCGCCCCGATCTTACAGTGGAGCTACAGTGCAGCATGATATTTGTGCATCAAGATGATATTTCCAAATATCCGGTTATCTTCCGAATATCATCCTGATGTCGATATGATGATGACGTCATCAAGGTCTGGGGGGGGTCATATTTCTAACACTGATCATCTTGTGGAGATCCCCCGATATTTGCAAACATGATGATGACGTCATCCGGATATGAGGAGGTGCGCAGTAGGCAGATATGATGATGACGTCAGCAGGATATGATGATGACGTCATCAGGATGTTCATCGGCCAGACTTTTGGTATAGGCTCAGCAGGAGGATGTTCCTCCGATGGATCAAGTTGTGCCGATAAAGGCGATTATCATGCAGGTGATATTGCGATATGATGCTGACGTCAGGGTGATATTTCAAGTGACAGGATATCATGCTGCTAGAGGATGATGATGATGAAGTCTTATACTAGTGTCGTCAGGAGCAAAAGCACCGACATCATATATGCTCTTGACCTAGTATATAAAGTGTTAAAGAGGTCATCGCGGGGTGCATGTGGGATAATTGATATCCTGCATTTTCAAATATCATGATGATGAATCTCGGCGGGAAATGGTTGCAATCGACTGTTAGATGTTTTTCCCAAGGCCGCGGGTTGGTGCGCCATTAATGGCGAAGGTTGCAGAGGTATGGGCGGATCTGGTACCCGATTGAAGGTGTACATCAGCGGACAGTGGCGCAGGGCTCGAGATTTCTTCCTGTCTCCTCCCCTACCTGCTGCATTCATGTTTGGGCGCCAATCTGGTAATACGTTGAGCGCCATTTTGCTGATACTGTGTATCTGGCGGGATTTTTGGTCAACCATGTAATTAATTGCTGTGGTACACTACCTGGCTGTTATAAGCAGGGAGTGTTACTCTTTTGTGGTTGTTGAAAGTTGAAGATTTTTGGCTCTGTAATTCAAAACAAGCTGATCTGGTTGCTCTGTACAGTTTAACTTGTGAGTTTATGTATCTCCTGTTGTACGATTTGGCATGAATCCACTGATTTCATGGTTAATCTTATATGAGTAATGCTATCTTATCATGTGTTGTGTTAATTCTGTCTCTAGTATTGCATGTATTCTTCTTCTGAATCTGGATATTTGGGTAATGTTTAGATTCTAGAGCATAGAATTCCTATGTTGAATGTCTGATCTTTTAACTTCTGCTCAAGGGGTAGATTAAACTGCTTTCAGGTTGAACATTGGGAAGGGTATACTGCAGTAGGGATGCCATAAGTAGAGATAACTTAACACTCTTCATTGGGAGATATCTGTAAGGCAGATATCATGTGTATCCCCCTGAAATCCAGTTTTAGCTATTCATGCTAATCATTCACAGGTGTATGTCTACCGACTCCAAGCCCTGGATAGGCACCAATCTAGCTCTGTGTTGAGGTTATACACCATGTCCAGCTTTGCATCCAAAATTCATATCAAACCATTTCATACTTCCACCTGTTAGTTGTAGGAGTAGGATTAGGAACCCCCTGCATGCTCTCATACCCAACCAGACATCATGTCCAAGAATGTTGCCAGCCTTGTGATCTATCATGCAGATCTTGGTCCATACATGAGAGTATTCTGCCTGTTGTTGTCAAGTTAGATCCTTCTATCTTTGAGCTAGTCAAGGTTACATCTTGAGTTATAGGGATACCCCCCTTGGTGTGGCAGAACCAGAAGTGAAGGGGAGGCAGCTCACGCAACCTCCTGTATTTAGTTGGCTGAATCTGCCTGTGCATTAGAAGTGGCAAACCCTAATGCTGATTCAGAAAAAAAAAAACCAACAGGATGGTTAGGCACGACCATTTTGAATAGAAAACATCAATTTATGACCAAACTAAGCCAACCCAAGAAGGCAAGCGTTGGATTTTAGAAGCTTGTAACCCCCATGAAAGCATGCAAAAAGGATTTTAGAAGCTTGTAACCGTTGACTTTCAACTACAAACAAATTTGTTTTAACCCTCGATGGAGTCTACAACCCTAAAAAATGTCAAACAAAAAATTGTGAAAATGGTAAACCAAAAATCACAAAAAATGAGAAGAATCATTCATGTCACCTACTTGATATCACTTCATTGCTGGATGAAATAGGGTTTGAAGCCGGTGAAATATCCTTGAAGCGTCGCGCTTGTGAAAATGGTGGACAAATTGAAGGTTTAAAAAAATGAAAGAGACTCCTTTTTGTTAGTGTGAAAAGTTACATTATCTATCTAGTTAGCTTTTAGCATGTCTAGGAGATTTCTATTCACACTAGCTTAAGTCCAACTTTGTGCTTCTTACCTTTTTGTCTCACCTCATGTGGTGAAGGCATGTGTACTCACATTTGTGAGACACCTATTTCATGCAAACTTGCCACTTGCTCAAACATGTGTCACTTGAGCAAGATAAGTGTTGCACCTATGGAGGGTTACTCAGTCATTCTGCTCAACCTTTTCACCTCCTCATGCTTGCCTATTTAAGAAAGACTTCTATGTACATTTCATTCATCTTTTGGCAATATCAATAGGTTTATTTTGTGCAAATAGCTTGTAGTTGTATTCTTGCTTATTAATCTTGGCTAATCCTAACATGGTATCAGAGCCATGCTAGCAAAATCATTCCCTTATAGCAAATCCTACACCTAGCCTAGCTAAAAGGTCCTTGTAGCACCAAATGAACATCACCATGAGTTCGGAAGGTTTGAGATAGACAAAATTGTTGGAAAGAGACACTGCTTTGTTGAATAATTGAGTGTTGTCATTGATGGCAACAATAAAAAGAACAAGGTTGGAACATAAATTTGGTCTGGTGAAGAAGACTTAGTCATAATGGCTAAGTATTCATAATGCACAGAGGCAACGACAGAAAAATAGTGTTTGGATTGGCATTGGTCTGTAGTTGAAGACCAAGTATTGTGATTCTGGTATGATTTTCCTAACTCTCAGATGATCTTATATCCAAGGTTTCAGCTTTTGATCAGTTTCGTAAGTATATCTTCAAATGGCCTAAGTCTGGTAGAACAAAATACAGTGCCAAATAAAGTAGAACACACATTTGTTTTGGTCCGCATTCCTCCAATGTTAGATATTTAGTTATACAGTTTTGAGGTGTTGTAAACATATGTATGAAGTATCTAAATCCAGAGTTGTAGGTTTTGAAGTCCACCGGAAAGATAGTTACAAGTTGTTGAGTATCGCTACACTATTTGACAAAGTTTGACTGTGACAGGGTCTGAGTTCTGAGGGTCCACATTTTACCTCAAAAGGATATTTTGCTTTGTGGTTCTAAGGCATGATTTGTGATGTTTGAGGAGTCTTTGACATGATTTTGAGCAAGCCATGTGGTCTACAGTAAAAGATGTAGTCTAACAGATGGACTAAATCAGTGGCAGTCTAAGTTAGAGGCCGACATGATGAGTTTGAATTGTATGCGGTACGTTCTATTATTTAGAACTTAATCCTAAGTGGTTGAATAGTTGAGGCCGATATATGTGAATGCAATTCAAGTGTTGTTTGGGTCCGCTAGGAGTTTTTTGTGAGTGAATTTGGCCAACAAGCTACTCAAGGTATGACTGCATACTACACCTTATTAGGCTGACCTAATATGAAGATTTTAAGTGTTGTGGATATATATATGGGATCAAATTTAGTGTTTGTGTGATGAGATGTGAATGAAAATTAATGTATGTGCAGCATGTGAAGTAAGGTGATTTTGTGGAAGCGATAAGAGCAGAAGAAGAGAGATCTTATTCCTATGTAAAGGCAAAGCAATTAGAGATGAAGAGTTTTGAGACAATATTTTTGTGCATCATTGGAGTTGTAACCATGCATGTGTAGATGCAATCTGAGTAGTTCAACTTGGTAGTGAGCCATTCTTCCTTCTTCTTTCTTTCTCAAGGTAGTGAGCTTATTTTAGCAGTGAGCCTTTCTTGCAATGAGGCAGTGAGCCCTAAGGTAGTGAGTCTTCTTGTAATTTGGTATTGTGCTATTATAATTTATTGTGAGCTAACACTCACCATAGTTTTTCCCTTTTTGGGTTTCCAAGTAAAATCCTGGTGTCAATGTGTTATGTCTTTGTGGTTCCTATCCCTATGCTTATTCTGCTTTCATATTATGAATTTTAGAAATTGGATTAATAAACTTGTTAAGAAGTGGTTTTGTGGAATATTGATTCACCTCACCCCCCCTCTCAGTATTCCTTACTATCAACAATTGGTATCAGAGCAAGGTTCCTTGGAAGAAGCTTAACAACTTGAGGAAGGTCTGGGAAAGTTCACTCATGGCAGCCAGGAGATTTAGAAATTTCTCAAATAATGTTGAATTGGAAGCAGCTCTTATTGATCTTGAAAAGTCTGAAGCAGAAGTTAGGGATCTGAAGGAAATACAAGAAGTTGATGAATGCATTTCAAAGTTAAAAGAACAAGTCAAGAAATTCAAAGAAAAATACAAATAAGTTAGTGATCAATTGATATCAACAAATGAAACACTGAATGATTTGGAAGTGGAAGTTATAGAAAGAGCAAAAGCAGAAGAAGATTTGAATCTAATGGTAAAAAGCAAGTCAGAAGATTGTGTCAAACTTGAAAAATAAATTGTGAGTCTGAAGACTTGGAAAAAGCTAAGAGCTATGAAGAAAAGTTCAAGATAAGTTTTGCAAAGATTGATGAGATGATTGCTAGTCAAATAAGTTCTGATGATAAGCAAGGCTTGGGATTTTAGAAAGGAGAAAGCTCAAAATTTGGTCAAGCAAACATTGAGTTAAAGCAAAACAAAGGGAACCAGTTCAGAAATCAAAGAAGAAGATCTAGAAGACCTTCGATCAGATAGCCAAATGCTCAAAGATATCCATCCTTCAATGGCCATTGTTTTAATTGCAATAAGTATGGTCATAAAGCTACTCAGTGCAGAACTAGAATAAATCAGAATGTTCCATCATTCTCTGGTCAATGTTTCAATTGTAAGAAAATTGCTCATAAATCAAATGAATGCATAAACCTGGTAAGGAATGGTTCTTACAATATAAGGAATAGTCAATCATTTAATGGAAAGTGTTTTGCATGCAATAGATTTGGATATATGGCTAATCAATGCAGATCCAATCCAATCAATAGAAGGAATCAAGGACAAAGGAATATAATATGCTTCAATTGCAATAAGTTTGGGCATATTGCAAGAGTTTACAGGAGCGAGAATGTGAAAAGAAACCACCATGCTGAAGATAGGAAAACATAGCAAAGGAGTGTTAAAGGAAAAGAAAAAGTTGATCTGATTGAAACTAAGAAAGAAATGAGCAAGATTTGGATCAAGAAAGATGTGATTAAAGTCAAGGATGAATCCTCACCAACATCTAGTGCAGATACTTAGTCCGAGAAGTAAATTGGGAGCTCTGGCTTAGTGGAAGCTATGTTGAAAATCCAAAATGCCCAGCTAGAAAGTTAGTACTAGAATCCAGTACTGAGGTATGCTGTGAATAATCTTATGAGAAAACTTTTGAAATAAATTCTAGTAGAAGAAGACCCAATGTGAAGGATTGCAGAGCAATTTGGATTTACTGTGAGTGTCAGAGAAGTGCTTGACAGCTTCTTGGAAGGTAACATTAATGACACTTAGGTTTCGACATGCGAGGGTTAAAAGGAGTTGTATTTGAAGGGAAAATCATTTTGCATTCCAAGCTCTGAAGTGTCCAAGGCAAACCAAAGTAAAATTCAAAAATGACTACAGTGTTCTCCAAAGCATTTCAAGGCTAGATCGAGTTCAACCCTAATCTGGTCAAAAAGGTATTTTATGTTTGAACCCTTTCTCAAATTTGCTCAATTATTCGTAGAAATGGAAACACCACAAGTAGTGGATATCACTGAGAGACCCTGACCAAAATTCAAGAAACACCCATTTAAATCAATCGAAGTTGATCAGATGGGTGCATTTTTAGATGTTTCACACGGAGTTTTGCATGCAGAGGATGTTAGGACTCATATTCATGTTGCCCTAGAAGAACATGGAAAAAAAAACTCATAGATTTATTTCTAAATCATTTATACAGTGAGGATTACGATTTGAAAAATGAATACAAGGCATTGGAAATAAAGAAATTCATTCAGTACATTGATTTCCTAACATTCGCTAAGGATGAATGTGTCCAGTATGTATTGAGTAGGGTTCATGATGAATTCATGTGGCTCGAGAGACCTTTTATGATCACAAAAGATGCTATAAGGACAGTAACTAGATTAAGCTCCACCGGATCGGTACCATTATTGAAAGCTGTGAAAAATGATAAAGTAATGGCAGCCACTGGAGCAAAACATTGATCAACAAGAGAACATAGACATGGATCCTCTGAATCAAAGTCAAGAAGTTTGTAATAGAGCAAGAGACACTGCATATGTCTTAGTTGATTTTGAGAGACAACAAGATCTAGATGAATCTAAACTTCTTCAAGGACCAATTAATTTGGCATCATTGTCACCTATGCAAAAATTCAAACTAGGATCAATTCTTCAAGCCATGACACAGGAGGAAATGCTAAAATCACATATACAAGACAATAAATTGATCAGTGATGCATCCAACATTTTAGAGAAGATGATGCCGACATTCCAAAAGGATAGCTCATTATCCTCAGTTGATCAACTCAAGGGTCTATTAAACTCAATAAGTACACATTTTGAGCATTTTGAAAAATCTACAGAAGCCAAAGTTAGAAAAGAGTTTGATGAGAAGAGACTAGTTGAGTTAAAGACTATGATAGCAAATGATAAAACTTTGTTAGAAAATGGAATAAAAGACATACAGAGTGCCATTGAAGAAGCCTATAAAATATACAAATTTTGCTTATCTTGGCAAGAAGTTATAAAGGAATTAGAAGATAAAATCAAGGACTTGGAACTCAAACTGCTTATATCTCTAAGACTTATAACCCGACAGTTGAGTCAATAAATTTTAAAGAAACATAGGTTGCAAATATTCACAATGATTTGAGTACTCTAATGAAGAAAAGGAAAGAACTCAAAGATAGGTTGTGTCAACTAAGGGGTTGAAAAGTCCAAAAATGGGTTCCATGACTAATCTGTCAGAAGAAGACTTGAAATCACAAGCATTAATTGATACACCTTTAGATGTGTAGAAGGCAGAAAAGTTAGTTTTTCTGATAAATAGCCACATCAATATTCTGGAGAGTGCAAGGAAAAGATGGAATGGAGAGATAGCTCTAATAAAGACTATCTATAATGATATTCTACCTTCAACCACAAATTGATATGAAAATGTGTACCTATATATATGCGGCAGAATATAATAGTTTTGAAAATTTTTGACACAATTTTGCTTGTATACACACCTTTGCCATTGATGGCAAAGGGGGAGAGGAAAACCAGTGAAAAATAAGCTTACATCTAAAGGAGGATAGAAAAACAAAGTGTACAGAGTAAGTGGGAGCAACACAAGCATTTTTCACTAAGTATTGCCATCAATGCCAAAGGGGGAGATTGTTGGCAAGAGACACTGCTCTGTTGAATAATTGAGTGTTGTCATTGATGGCAACAAGAAGAGGAACAAGGTTGGAATAAAGATTTTGGTCCGGTGAAGAAGACTTAGTCATATTGGCTAAGTATTGACAATGTACAGAGGCATCAACAGAAAAATAGTGTTTGGATTGGCATTGATCCACAGTTGAAGACCAAGTATTGCGGTTCTGGTATGATGTTCCTAACTCTCAGATGATCTTATATCCAAAGTTTCAGCTTTTGATCAATTCCGTAAGTATATCTTCAAATGGCCAAAGTCTGGTAGAATAGAATATAGTGTCAAATAAAGCAGAACACATTTGTTTTGGACTGCATTCCTCCAGTGTTAGATATTTAGTTATGCGGTTTGGAGGTGTTGTAAACACTTGTATGAAGTATCTAAATCTAGAGTTGTAGATTCTGAAGTCCACCGGAAAGATAGTTACAAGTTGCTAAGTATCGCTACACTATTTGACAGAGTTTGACTATGATAGGGTCTGAGTTCTGAGGGTCCGCATTTTATCACAAAAGGATATTTTGCTTTGCAGTTCTGAAGCATGATTTGTGATGTTTGAGGAGTCTTTGACATGATTTTGAGCAAGTCTTGTGGTCTGCAGTAAAAGATGTAGTCTGACAGATGGACTAAATTAGTGGCAGTCTGAGTTAGAGGCTGACATGATAAGTTTGAATTGTATATGGTAAGTTCTATTATTTAGAACTTAATCCTAAGTGGTTGAATAGTTGAGGACGATATATGTGAATGCAATTCAAGTGTTTTTTGGGTCCACTAGGAGTTTTTTGTGAGTGAATTTGGCTGACAAGCTACTCAAGGTATGACTGCATACTACACCTTATTAGGCCGACCTAATATGAAGATTTTAAGTGTTGTGGATATATATGTGGGATTGAATTTAGTGTTTGTGTGATGAGATGTGAATGAAAATTAATGTGTGTGCGACATGTGAAGTAAGGTGATTTTGTGGAAGCGATAAGAGAAGAAGAAGAGAGATCTTATTCCTAAGTAAAGGCAGAGCAATGAAACAGAGTAGTTAGAGATGAAGAGTTTTGAGACAGTATTTTTGTGCATCATTGGAGCTGTAACCATGCATGTGTAGATGCAATTTGAGCAGTTCAACTTGGAAGTGAGCCATTCTTCCTTCTTTTTCTTTCTCAAGGTAGTGATCCTGTTTTGGCAGTGAGCCTTTCTTGTAGTGAGCATTTCTCTGGGTAGTGAGCCCTAAGATAGTGAGCCTTCTTGTAATTCGATATAGTGCTATTATAATATATTGTGAGCTAACACTCACTGTGGTTTTTCCCTTTTTGGGTTTTCCACGTAAAATCCTGGTGTCCATGTGTTATGTCTTTGTGGTTGCGATTTCTATGCTTATTCTTCTTTCATATTATTAATTTTGGAAATTAGATTAATAAACTTGTTAAGAAGTGGTTTTGTGGAATACTGATTCACCCCCCCTCTCAGTATTCCTTACTATCAACAAAAATAGCTTGTTGTTTTGTCAAAATTGAGAAAGGAAAAATTTTACAAATTTTTTTTAGGCCCCCTACCCCTGTACTATACGATGATATAGATGTACGAAATTGTATGGAGTTTTATTGTTGAAAATGTAATTTTTTTTGCAAAATCAACATTTTGCAAGAGATTTGATCAATTTTAGGCACATTTGGGTGCAATTTTTCTTCTATGGTGGTTGATTTTTCTCTTGGTTGATCCTCTGTTCGAGGGTTTCAATATGCTATTTTGGTCGATTAGGTGACATTTTCACTAGTTTGGGTGAATTTTTATCAAGGTTTGACCCTTTTTCTGGCCTGTCGGCTTCTACATTCACCTTTGGTTTTTTGGAGGATTTCAATGGTCTCCAAATCGACCCCTTAAAAAGATCATTTAGGGCTGACCTTTGACCTCAATCATCTATTTCAACTGGTTGAGGAGATGATGTTTGTTTTGGAGAGGGAACTTTTTTGGCAAGATCTAAGAGGTTTGGTTTTTAGGGTTTTTTCAACAACCCTTCTTCATCAACACTAGAGGTCTCATTGTTTGCAATCCGCGATGTTCTTCAGCATTAATTCACTGGTTTCATGCTTGGAGATTGTGGCCAAGAAGTAGGGTTTGATTGACACTTCCACGTAATCTTCTCAAAGTTGACTACTCCTTTCAATAGTAGCTTGTGGGTTGGTGTGGTCGACTTCTTCACCACATGGTCATTGAGGTTGACTTCTTCTCAAACCAACTATCATTCCCACTAATAAAGGTCATGGGCATCACATTTAGCCACCCTATTCTTGATTGAGCCTCATCCTAGGGATTTTGTTGTCATTTTGTTTGCAGCCAACTGTCGAGGGTTTCCTATCTGTGAAGACCTAAGATCTCTTCTTGCCATTGAAGCTCTATTGGCCGCCACTCCCCTGGTCGTGCTCCAAAACCCTACTCTGCAAGTATTTGTTGCCATTTGTTTTTTTTGCATGGTTTCTGGTGGTTTGTGGGCAGATCTACCTAGTTCCCTCTCATAGGTCATGGTTTACATTCTTTCTTTTATGTGGTTTCTTTCTTGAACACATAGAAAGTGCCTAAAGTAGGCCTTTTTTTCATTTTGCCATAACTTTCGCCCATGGAGGTGAAATTGGGCATATTTATAGTCAACAAGAAGTTGGTTCTAGCACCGACAAAGCTACATCGAGATGATTTTAGAATTGTCCCATTTTCTCAAACTTTTTTTCCCTTTTATGTACAACAAGCTAAGCAACTCATAAAAAAATGTATCTTTTGATTGGCAACTCAAAATTGAGTGCCACTTTTTAGAAAGTGAATAATTTTTTGATTCTGATTTGTTGGAAATGATTTCACACTATTGTTATAAAGTTCCACTTTCACTCCAGTTAGACTTGCTTATGCACTTAAGTTGTAAAGTACCACAATTTAGGGGGGATAAAAATATTAAATTATGGGGGGGTTCATAGAGTTGTGCCAATAGCATTTCCAAAGAGATATGTCAAGATCACTTCCACTACTCCATCATCTTTCAACATTTTTCTACATTGCATTAAGATGTGTCAAGAACATCACCATCACTGAATGCTACATGTGAATCAAGAGTTGATTCTTAGAGAACTTCTAGAGATTCATCACAGCAGAATATTAATATCAGTTCCTTTGCTTCTACAAATTTTAGAGTTGCTTCACAGAAGGCTTCCAGAATCTTCAAAGCGAGACTTCACATTGGATTTGAATTGTAGCCACATGAAATGCAATTGACATTCCACACATTTCTACTATGGATCTTGCAAGTATTGTAGGATTAACAATTTCAATTGTATTGTGTCAAGTGCACTTCCATTGAGTCATTTCCAGAACACTTTCTTATTTTCTCTCTTTTGGAGGAAAGTTTTTTCCCACGAGGTTTTCTTTCTTTCTCCACTTTATGAGAGATGCATTTGTACATGGGTACCTAACATGGCCTAGTTGTTGGGACCCATCATTGTTTCACTACTCCCTAAGTTTCACTTAAAGGGGGTGTTAGTGTGAAAAGTGACATTATCTATCTAGTTATCTTTTAGCATGTCTAGGAGATTTCTATTCACACTAGCTTAAGTCCAACTTTGGGCTTATTACCTTTTTGTCTCACCTCAGGTGGTGAAGACATGTGTACTCACCTTTGTGAGACACCTATTTCATGCAAACTTGCCACTTGCTCAAACATGTGTCACTTGAGCAAGATAAGTGTTGCACCTATGGAGGGTTACTTAGTCATTCTATTCGACCTTCTCACCTCCCCATGATTGCCTATTTAAGATAGACTTATATGTACATTTGTTTCATCTTTTGGCAATATCAATAGGTTTATTGTGTGCAAATAGCTTGTGGTTGTATTCTTGCTTGTTTATCTTGGCTAATCCCAACACTTTTTATCCCCATGAGGTACCTGGAGACATGACTGGACGTCTCTTGCGAAGGGGGATGTAGCCACCAACATCTCAAAGTTAGGAGATGTGTATGTGACATGTCTCTTGGTAACCCTAATTTTGATAGATGTCAACTTTGCAACAGGGGAGAAAATCTCAGCAAAATCTATTCCCTTAGCTTGGGAATAACCTTTAACAACCAATCATGCTTTGTACTTCTTAATGTTACCATTAAAGCCCAACTTCTGTTTGAATACCTATTTGCAACCAATGGGTTTCAGTTCATCATGCAAACTATATCAAGTCCCATGTATCATTCTTTCTTAGTGCAACCATCTCCTCATCCATGGCCAATTTTTAGGACTCACAACCATTTATTTCCAATTCCTTTTAAACTATTCTGGGCTCATTAATGTTTGTCAACAAAGCAAATATATGCCTAAAATTTGCTGGGTTATAACTTTTTGGTTACCTGCTCTGTTGAGTGGACCTCATCAGAGTTCTCTATATTAGCCTCCTCATCTAGCCCAACTTGAACCTTTGGTTCAACATTTGGTGCAACCTTCTTGGTCTTTGGCTATGGTTGCACAATTGACTTCTCATCCTCTTTTGGTTGCTCAAATATAGTGGAAGGTTTGACCTCTTTGAAAATCACATTATGATTGTAGATAACTTTTTCGACCACGAGATCCCAAAGCTTGTACCCTTTCACACCAATGCCATAGCCAATGAAGATACATTTCATAGCTTTATTAGCCAACTTTGATTGCTTCTCCCTAGGCATATGAGCATATGCCTCACAACCAAATACATGAAGATACTGAAGTGAGGACTTTTTTCCTATCCAAACCTCCATGGGGGTTTTCTGCACAAGCACTGATGTAGGAAACATATTGATCAAGTAACATGCAATAGCAACTGTTTTTACCCAGAACTTTTGTAATGTCCCCAATTGGACAACTCTAGGAAATGGATGATTTATCAAACATGTGCAAGCTAAAAGAATAATCAAATTACCAATGTAGACACCAAACCCTAGCTGATTAGCAATAATGTAATAATGTAAATCCTTGTAGATCAAACTTACACTTCCAACAACAAATTCAAACCCTCATAATGTTGATATAAACCTTCACATGCATTACAACAATAGATCTAGCATGTAGATGACCAATTTCAACAATGTATTTGTTGATTTATGCATGAATAACAAGTATGCAACCCTAGAACAACAATAGGCATCAAGTATGCTTGTTGATTTGTGAATGAATAGAAATATGAAACCCTAACACATCAATTACACTTAGATCTAAATTATAACAACAATAATCCACATAGATCAATTAGAAACACAATATGAAACCCCAAATCTGATCCTTGCATTTATGACAATTGGAAACATGATTACAATTGCTGATATATGGAAATTTCATCAATTTCTACTAAATGTACAACTGAAATTCACTGATATGGAGATGATACCCTCATGATTGTACAAATTGTTGATATAGAAGGAATGATGAAATTAGATCTGCAAACCTTCAAGAAACCTCATTAATGGACAAATGGCGGTGACAATGGTAGATGGTACAATGATGATTAGAAATAGTAGCAAGACCTTTGATAAATTCTGATATTGGTGAACGATAGCAATAATATTCCCACAATACAATTTCCCTTCCACAATAGCAATAACAACATAATACCCTGATTTTGGTGGCTGGGAATTGATATAGCAACAATGAATGATGAAGAATCCTTCCTCAATATTGCGCTCTACAATAATGATGGGAAATCAACAATTAAATTGTTAACTAAAATGTTATACAATAGCATGTGATGATGTTGATGACTTAATAATTCCTTCCATCTAGGCAACAAAATATATATAATTGATTTGCTAGAAAATATTAATGGATCCAATCCTCCACAAGTTGAAATTTTCAATAAATCATTGTAGTGGTATTGTAGGGACACTATAACAGCAACATGTAAACTTGAAACTTGGCTAAAAATGTTGACTTGATGATGTAGTAGAATTTTCTTGCAAATATGAATCAAATGATTGCAATCAATAAGCCCAAATGCAATCCTTGAGTAGAATCGCCTTAAAGGATATGAGAGTTTTCATCATCAAATCCAATGATAGAAATCCAAGAGGGTGTTTGTTCTCCAAGATCTTTGAATAGCCAAGGGTTTTCATCCTTAGATGTTAAACTTGAAGACAAAGCTCCAATTCTAGAAATGTTGAAATGCACAATAAAGAGAAGATGCCCCAAAATGAATCCAAGCACCTCCTTATGAAGCTCTCCAAATTGGGCCCTTGAATTAAATTTTCCCTCCAACATATTTAAAAGTACTTTTATTATTATGTTTAAAGACACTTTTTAAAATTATAAAATAATATTATTAAGTTGCCCCTTAAATATAAAATTATCGGGCCCAACTTAAAATAATATTATAATTTATTTCCCTTGCTTTTTGCTTTAGCTGATGGGAAATGAGGATAGTCTAGAGGTCTTCTTTATGGCTCTAGTTCGAAAAAGGGGACATGACAACTTCTGTTCCAAGTCAAACCCACTGAGCATACTTTTAGCCCTCTCCCATCAATGTTTTGTTCATGCATTCTGCAACTCCATTCTAATGGAGGGTGTACGGAGTTGTCTTATGCCTTTCTATATTGTTCTCTTTATAGAATTTGTCAAACTTTGTAGAACAATACTCACCCCTATTATGAGTCCTCAAAACCTTAATCTTTCTACCAATTTGGTTTCTTAAGCAAGCCTTAAATTCCCTAAACCAATTAAAGACCTCAGATTTACTTTTGAGTAAATATAGCCATGTCCTCTAAGAATAACTATCAATAAATGAAACATAATACAAAGATTTTGACAAGGAGGGAACATCTATAGGACCAAATACATTAGAGTGAATAAGACCCAACAACCCTGTTGATTATGATGTTAGGCATAAACAAACATAGATAAAGAAATGCAAATCAAACCTTTATCATCTTGAAAGATACAATGAATTTAGAGAATTCATGATCCCAAGTCCATATTAGTTCATAATCTACTAATGTTGCTCACTAGTTTGATGTGCTCTATTTTTTTCCATTCAAGGGGCCTTATGTTTCTAATTCCAAGAACTGATGCCTAGATATTCTGAATTTTACCTTCTTTCTGTGAATTTCTCAATAAACAATGTTAATCCTACTGTATTTAAATAGATGATGCATATATTATATAAGTTTGATCAATTCTTCTGATCATCATCTTATATTGACTAAATTTCACCTCTAAACTGTGAGTTTATTCAAATAATGTGCCTATAAGTAGGTATCTGCACGATTACTGTCATTATTTATGTTTACTTGCATGATATTTATCATTCTAACATGCTATTTACTCTTATATGCTATAGATATTCAATTACCTATGAGATATCAGCATGTTTTATTGTATTTGCTTACGATTTTCTATGAATTTGCAATTGTGATAGTGATTAAATGAAATTAAACAAATTTGAATGAATGCTTGTTAAATTTTACTAAAATGAGTGAATCTTTAGCTATTGATCCATATACATTCCTAATACTGTCATGAAGAGAAGGAAATCAAACCATATGTTCACCAGGATGTTCCACAGCTAGATATGATTGATGCTAACTTCAATGGAAATGAATGAAAACAACATGCACAACATGAAATGCACTCCAAGGGACGCAACAAATCAAAGCACAAGTCAAGAATCCATTCACAGATTACTCAAAGTTTACGATTGTATGTAATCTAGAGCTTCTTCTTCATTAAGTATACAAAAGAGATGTACATTTTAAATTAGCCTTGAGAATTAGTCTTGATGCTTCAACAATCTAATCTCAATTAAGTTTCAAATGATTACAAAATGCACTCCATCTCCTTTTATAGGACAAGGGAAGGAGGCAGTTGTAGACACCCAAAATTGACCTAATTATCATTAGTATCAAACATCGCATTAGCTACCATCTGCATTTGTCTAACACACTTGAGCAATTTCCCTAACACACTTATTTATTCTATTAATTAAATAAATTTATATTTATTTAATTAATTCATTAGCTATTTCCTCTAAGCTATAATTAAACAATCTTTAATTATTTAATTATCTTCTATCTATCTATTTTAATTAAATAAATTTTATTTATTTAAATAAAAATCCCTTCATAATCCCACTTTCCAATTAATTAAATAAATTTTATTTATTTAATTAATTTATCTTCATGAGCCGGCATGTGTGCCTTTTTCATTTAAAAAAGATAAGTGGTACTATATTTTTTTGTAGATTAGATAAACATTTGAGGTTGAAATACTAAACAAAATATGCATAAAACACACAAGTTATACCTCACAATGCAAATCCAATCTCATCAAGGGAAGTAGGAGCATGCACCCAAAAACTTCTAAGACTAAGATAATCCCTAGACAATAGATTTGAATGTGAAATGCTACTCTAATTTGCAACTCACTATTCTAGCTCAAGAGAGATTTTGGCATTATAACTTTGCATACAACTTAGATTATGGAATGGGAGGAGAGATGTTCTATTTATAGATTTTTGGAAGGGATTTTGATCCAAGGGTGGAGATTGATTTGGAAGATCAATGGTGGAGGATGAAGGTGATGTGGAGGGCCTATATTTAATCTTGAATGAATGGAGGGCTAGGAATAAAAGTGAATCTTTTATTCATTTTGAGAAAAAGGGTTATTTAATGAGCATGGGGGTGAAGGATTATTTTTGAATTAAAGATTCATATGGGGGAATGTAAATGAATTAAAAATTCATTTGGGGAAGAGAGGAAATAAATGAGTATGGGTGAGGTAAGGGGTTGTAAGGAAAATTAAATGTGATGTGGGATGTTTAAAAATAAAAAATTGACTTAGGTGGATTAATTTTAATTTTTTATTTGGAGGATGTGGGGAAGGGTGTTAAACAGGGTTTGACCACCCAAATGAGAGGTTAGGATTAATTAAACATAGGTTTTATTTAATTAATCCTAGGGCTAGGATGAGGTAGGCTAGGGTAGGCAATTAAATAATAGTTATTTAATTGTCTAGGGTAGGGATAGGTCAATTAGTAGGTTGGATTAATTAGTTAACATGGTTTTCAACTAATTAATTAGATTTAGTAAATAGGGGAAAATTGATTTAATAAATATTGCATATTTATTAAATCAATTGGCTAATGTTTGGACTATTGAATTAATGAAATTAATTCAATTGTTGAGATAAAATGATAGAAAATAAGGTAATGAAGGGATAATTAATTAAATAAAAATTTAATTAATTAGTTAGGAGGGGAATTGACATGATTAGGGATATCAGGAGTCAGTTTAATAGTCGAGACATTTTTAGGTGTCTACATTTGTCCCTCTTTGACGTGGCGTCAGGACCTAGGAGGGAAGTGGTGTCAGGTCGAAGAAAAATATGCCCCAACTGCCAGGAAGGAATAAGATGGATAGGGGATGCCCCCTCGAGAGGTTAGTAGGAAAATAAAAATTTTCTAAGTGAGCTCTCGAAAGGATGTGACAGAAGTGAAAGTTGGATAGGCGACGGAAAAAGAAGATGGCAGGAAGAAAAATGAGAGAAAAAGGCTAAGATCTGCACCCTGGAGGAAAAAAAGAGGGGGTGGAAGGATGACATGGCCCACTATATTAGGCAAAGTGGGCCCAAAGAGTGCCACATTTGCACACTTTTGACCTTGGAGAAGAAAGAGTGAAGGAGAGATTGCTGACCATAACCCCCAGTTTCTGCGACTTTGACACATCTCAGAGCGGTTTCAAGAGTTTGGTCGGGCACTGGATGCTGGACTCCAGGTAGGGCCTAACCCTGACTTTGTAATTTTTTCATTTTACATGCATTTTTTGGGGTTTGGGATTTGGGATTGGAGCGCGTAGCACCAATGGTAAGGCGGATTAGTGCCATCCTCTAGATTGGCGCTATCCGTGAGGGTAGGGGTAGGGTGATTTTGTAACCATTTGGTAGGTATTTTGGCGCTATCGTCTGGAGTAGCGTGATTCCTTAGAAGAGTAGGGTTTGAGTGCTATAGTGCCAAATTGGGATTAGATTAGCACGATTATCTGTAAATGCGTGATCTACGGGAGTGGCACTAGGTTAGCGCTTTTGGGGGAATTGGCGCTATTCATTGGAATGGCACCAAACGGTATTTTGACACCATTTTGTAAAATGGCGCCAAAGGTATTGCACAGTAGCACGATCTAGGGATTTAGTGTGAAAGGGGGTACTCATTGGCGCTATTCTCTGGAATAGCACTATAAAGAAGAAATCGTAGTGCCATTTTTGGAATGGCACAAAAGATTGCCTATTTTAGCACCAATTATTTTGGCTTTTAGACAGTAGAAGAAAGGGTGTGATTTAGAACAAGATCAGTTAATATCTAACCAGAAAGTTGTGGATGCAGGACACGTGTCGATTTATACTTGCGTCACGAGAGCGACGGGTGCCATCTATGATGGCACTTTTTGACGGTTTTGATGATGCGACGCGGGCTCGACTGGCTAGGTTGGGTCTTCTGACAATGGCTTCGATGCTAGTTCTACAAGCTCATCGAGCTATCATGACAGCAGTTGTGGAGTGGTACTGCTCAGAGACGTACAACTTTCTGTTGCCCACTGGAGAGATTACCATCACTCTTGAGGATGTTTATCGCATCCTCAAGCTACCTATCCGAGGCTGGTGTGTTAGATATGACACGAGGATGGGGTGGAGTGCCCTGATCAGAGTGTTTGGAGCGAACCACATTGTTCTCTTAGTGGACGGGAGAGAGATGGACTATGAGAGGACACTAGCTGCAGGTGCAAATCCCTTTGCCTTATTCCTATGTGCTTTGATTGGAGGTGTTGTGATGCCTGACAGGTGAGGCAGGGGCTTTCCGGTTGGCTGGGGGGATGATAGAGGGGATGGTGAGGCATGAGACTATCTATGCCTGGGGACCAGTGATGCTAGGGCAGTTATACCATGAGATGCATATAGTGGCCTATCTACATGACAGAGCGTTGTCAGTTGGAGTTACCCTACTTCATGTATGGATTTGGGAGCATATCACTGTTACCCAGCCGACATGTGGGTATTATCGGCGGCCTTTTGAGGCCTTTGTATTTTTATATCGGGATGTAGAGTACACATACACTGGACAGGTGCGATACTGGAGGAGGATGTTGGATGATGTGATTAGCATGACTTGGAGACCATATATCAGTGTAGAGCCATGGCCAGATGATGATATTCATCTACTGTTTACGTTTCAGCAGCGGTACCTGATGGGTCAAGGAGACCATGCTATAGAGATGTATCTACCCTCGCGGGTCATGCGATAGTTTGGTTTGAGACAGGACACTCATCAGCAGATGGCCATATTTGTGCAGAGTCCTCAAGATGCACCCTATTGGCCTGCAGCCATACAGCCACAGGTCGCCTTAGCTGATTTTGCAGTGCTACGGCCAGTGTGGTGGGATTGGGAGAGCACTGTGAGAGATGTAGGTACTATGCCTGCATATGATATATGGTGGCAGATGCATCGCCCCACTTGATTGACGGATCCAGCAGAGGAGGCAGCGGGTTCAGGGGGGATGATTCAGATGGTGATGGAGATGACCCAAATTGGGATGACTGCATGGGGGAGGGGGAGGAGATTGTTGAGGACTATCTCATGGAGGTTGGAGATGATGGAGAGGAGAGATTGGTTGGTAGGGATGGCCAGCTGATAGATGTGCTAGCAGTGGTGGCAGTAGGATAGGGGTAGGTGGGGTAGCAGGTACCTGCGCAGTAGGTTCCTATTGAGCAGGTGGAGGTTGAAGCAGGGCGACAGCCTAGAGGACCTTGGCAGCATGGGGGATAGCCGAGGGTAGATATGGGTGATTTGTCTCCACCATAGGTAGGGCAGCAGCAGGTTATTGGGGGAGGGTAGCAGGCAGCAGGGCAGTAGGCAGGTCCCTCAGGGATAGCTGGAGAGGTCAAGGTTGAGATGCTCACACCTTGTCAGAGACCAAGGGATGAGGAGGAGGAGATGGAGACCTTGAGAGCACAGGTGACGAGCCTACAGGAGGCATTGGAGAGTTGAGAGGCCGAATTGGTGCAGTTGCGAGGGGCATTGGCCTTACTGGATGGAGCAGATAGGTAGGTGGCTGCATTGCAGGCACAGCTAGCACAGGCTCAGGGTGACATAGTCACGTTGAGATGGGAGTGAGATGCAGCACTCACCAGGGCCCAGCAGGCAGAGACCATAGTAGGTAGTCTACAAGCGTCAGGGGCTGGACTAGCTCTAGTTTTGAAATTGATGTAGACACAACTATCCCAGGCTTAGGTACAAATGTCTCATATACAGGGAGAGTTGACAGAGACCAGGGGGTGGATGGGGTATTATCAGGGCTGTATTATACGGCCATGCCAGCAGAGTAGCAAGCACCGAGCTATAGCCAGGTCAGCGGATCGAGGACATCGAGGTCACATAGATCGAGATCAGTGCAGAGCGTTCAGTAGGCGATGCCTCCTCCTTCACATGTGCCCCAGCAAGCTCCACAGGTGTAGGTACAGCCACAGCCACAGCTGCCGACAGGATCACAGCCACGGCCAAGATCAGGGTCTCCCACTCCCTCAGAGAGGGGATCCTCCATGTGATAGGTTATATCATGTTAGCCCTTAGAGGCATTGTATCAGGACACTATATTTTTTTGATAATATGAGCAGTGTACATTTTTTGTGGTGATTATATATGATGTGATGCTTTTTTTTATGGTTTATGATGTCCTATTATGATGATACCTATGTGATGGATGTAGTTTTCTTTATGGTTTTATGTGCTATGGATGTGTTATGTTTGTGCAATTATGTCTTTGATTTTATGGATGCATTAATGATGGATTTATTGTGATAAATGCATGGTGTTGTGATTTTATGGACTATATGATGTAAAATGTAGATGAATGTTCAGACTAATAAACACTTATTATGGATGCAACAATGTGATGTAATGGAAATGTATGGAAATATGTATATGCCGTTTCAATGATTATGATTGTGATGATGTAATATAACTAATTGTTTATGAGATGATATATATATGGAATGCAATGTGATGATACTAATTTTAATGTTAACATGCACCTATGCGATGACAACTATAAATGAGTATGATATGATTTGTAATGATGTATGATGTGCAACTAAATGATTCTAAAATGAACCTAATTTATTATGCAAACTATCAGCTGTTAATGGTGAACCGAATGGTATGATATACAATTTAAACTTAAATGATTTAGAATGAACCTAAGTGATATGCATTTTAAATTGATTATAAAATGAACCTAATGATATGTAATGCAAGTTAAATGGATTAAAATGAACCTAATGATAGGCAAATGCAAAAGGATTTAAAATGAATCTAATGATTATGCAAAATGAATGTAATGTTTATGCAAATGAACCTAAATGTTTATGCAAATGATTTTAAAATGAACGTAAATGTTTATGCAAATGAATTTAAAATGAACCTAAATGACTATGCAAATGAATTTAAAATGAACCTAAATGACTATGCAAGATGAAAGTGAGGTGATAGGTGAGATGCAAACTAGGTGATATGATCAAGTCCTGATACACATGATGTTCTTTGTTTGACCCTGGGTGGGGAGAGGATAGGGGTGTTTGGATAGGATATGGATAGGTTTGGGAGCGTCTAGAGAATGGGGGTGGGGGGACAAGAGGATTGTTTAGGTCATAAGATGCCACATCATTGAGGGGGGATTCGGTTTGGTTGGATAGAGATATGGTGTAGGAATGGGATTAGTGAGGGAATTTTTAGATGGGGGGGATAGGGTAGGTGATTATAAAATCTAGGCCCAGATGGGAATGTTGAATGAGTGATTAGGATTGTGATTTTTGAGCTAGTAACAGTAGTTGCATAAGATTAATTGAGAGCATTTCTTAGTTTATTATAGCAATGTTGGATACAGTTCACAAAGGTATAAAATGACCTAGGTGATGATGTATATCCCATGATTGCATGGACTAGACTCACAAACAATAGGTTGATTTCATGCGTGCCCAAGGTAGTATAATCTTGCCTAGCCTAGGAAGGGGACTCATAGCGATGAGTGTGAATAGTACATATAAGGTATTGATGCCTATATATGCAAATGGGACACCTCATGCTAGAACCAACCCAGGCTTCAAAATATGAATACAATTCTTGGAGTAATGAAACCAACTCACAAGCACAGCATACAGAAACAATGACTATGTCTACTCCAGGTGTCATCCGTGACGTACCATGATATAGTGAGATCAAGGTAGCTTTGGAGATAACATAGAGTGAGACAAAAAGATAAAAATCAATAATAAAAAAGACCAAGAAAAAGATACAAATAACACTTGTGTACTCTTGCCAAGAGACATGTTGATAGGATGACAGATTTTTGTCCATTATGGGAAAGATATATCCTAGGACCCAAATCAGTTGGTTTTGATTGGAGAATTTTTGAAAAGTGGGCAAAAAATAGTCTAGCCATGTGTATGATTATGGTTGGTATGTTGATTGATGATTTTTGCATTTAGGGGACATGTTTCAAGTGTATACATAGCTTGTGTATCATTTATTAAATCCAGAAAGCTCATTGAATGGGGACCATCCAAACAGGTTGGATGGGTGCATCTTAGGTACCTGAGTACTAGAAACTTCCTTCATATTCCAAACTACCTACATACCCTGTATCCATGGGATCAAGGTACTTTCAAGATGTGGGCGAAATGAATATGTAGTTCTAGCATGACTTGATGATGTGGGAATGGTTTGGTATGGGTATGATGTGATGAGGATTGATGGATTGGATTGATCGATGTGTGAGGGTGATTTTGCACTTTTTTTTGTATTTTTGATGATTTTCTATTGTTTTTGGGTTTTTTGATTTTGTATGTTTTTCGATTTTTTGATTTTATGATGTTTTTGGATTTTCAGATTTTATACTATTTTTGGATTTTTTGATTTTGAACTGTACAAATGGAAGCTTACAAGGATCCTCGTTCCTTGGATTGGGCTTTGGGTGAGATAGGGTGGAATGGGCGATAAACTTGATGTTTTAGAATTCCAAGCCATGGGATCTGTGGGATATGGAGTGTTATGATGGAAAGAGGACTTATTAGATGGTAGAACCGGCCAATTACGCATGGCGCTTGAAACAGGTTTTCACCATGGTACTTATCCAAGGCATCACCAAAGTGATTTTCACCATTGGAAGTTTTTATTGCACTCAGGTTTTCTCTTGATTTTTTTATTTTTTGTATTTTTTTGATTTTTTAATTGGGATACTCGATGGGTTATGCATAGAATTTCTTCAAATGCAGAATGTTCATCAGCTCATCTAGAGGCTGTCCCTCAGGTGTTGCAAGCTGGTAGGCTCCTGATCCATAGTTGGCAGTGATGACATAAGGTTCTAGCTAATTGGGTTCAAACTTTCCTTGCTTAGGATGGTCTTGTAGGTTCTTCTAATTTTCCATAAGGACAAGGTCACCTACTTCAAATTTTTGGGTTCTGATCCTCTTATTGTAGCTTCTTCGGAGGTGGTTTTGATATGCTCGCAGGTGGTTCAATGCATTTAGGCATTTCTCATCCAATAGTTCTAGTTGATGCAACCTTGCGACTCTGTATTCCTCATCAGAGATTATGTTTTGCAGGGATACTCGTAGTGATGGGAGCTCGACCTCAATAGGTAAAATGGCTTCAAATCTGAATACTAGGGAAAATGGGGTGGCTCCTGTGGGAGTGCGGATGCTTGTGCAGTAAGCCCATAGGGCAGGGTTGAGTTGGAGGTTCCAGTCGTGGCCAGCTTCATTGACTGTCTTTTTTAGGATGTGGAGGATGGTTTTATTAGACGCCTCTACTTGACCATTTCCTTGAGGGTAATACAGTGTGGAGAAATGGTGTTTGATATCAAATTTTTTGCACAAGGTATAAACTTCTTGGTTCTTGAATGGCTTTCCATTGTCAGTGACAATGGAATGAGGGATACCGTAGCGGAAGATAATGTAGTGGAGGATGAATTTGGAGATTTGGGTGCCAGTGGTGAAGGTGAGTGGTATTGCTTCCACTCACTTTGTGAAGTACTCGGTAGTAGTGATTATGAATTTATGGCCATTTGAGGATGGGGGATGTATTTTCCCTACGAGGTCGAGTCCCCACTATGAGAAAGGCCATGGAATTGTGATGGGTTGCAACTCTTGTGCTGGTGCGTGGATGAGATCGCCATGTTGTTGACATGGTAGAATTTTTTTGATAAACCTATAGGTGTCTCGATCCATGGTTGGCCAGTAATATCCGGTCATGAGGATCTTTTTAGATAGAGCAGGTCCACTAGAATGCGTCCCACAGATACTTGCATGTACCTCGTCCAAGGCTACCTCAGCTTCCCTAGAGTATAAACATCGTAGAAGTGTGCCGTCAAGATTCCTTTTGTACAGTGTGTCGCCTACAAGTATGAAGCAGGAGGCGCGACGGATGAATGATTTTCTTTGTGATGTGGATAGGTTAGGTGGGATGATATTATCATGGAGGTATAGGTAGGTCTCCTAATACCACGGAGAGAGGGGACCAATGACTTCACACACTAGTTTAGATTAAGGAACGTCGTATGCGGGGATGGGGAGTTCTTCTATCAGGAACTCACATTTCTTGCTATCCTTCATGTCAACCAAAGAGCCAATGGTAGCCATGGCGTCTGTAGCTTTATTGTTGAGCCTTGGGATTTGCTCAAAGTGGATATCATTGAAGTAGTCCTTGAAATCATTGACCATCTTTTTGTAGGGCAGGATCTTGTCATCTTTGGTCTTGTACTCATTATTGACCTGCCTGATGACTAGTTGAGAATCTCCATACACAATCAGGTTCTCAATTTTCCATTTTATTGCCATGCAGAGACTGGTGATGAGGGCCTCATATTCTGCCATGTTATTGGTACATGGGAATGTGATCTTGAAAGACTTAGGGATGGTGTTGCCCTGAGGGGTAACAAATAGGACACCTTCCCTCGAGCCTCTGTGTGTGTACGATCCATCAAAGTACATCTTCCATGTGTCTGTGGTTGGTGTGATTGTTAGGATAGCTTCGTCAGGAAACTCTGCTATTGTAGGATGTTCTGCCAGAATAGGTGCTTTGGCCAACTGATTAGCTATAACTTGTCCTTTGATGGCCTTTCTCTCAGTGTATTCAATGTCAAATTCTGTGAGAATCATGACCCATTTTGCCATTCTCCCAGTAAGAGTAGCTCTATTTAGCAGATACTTCAGTGGGTCGATCTTAGCGACGAGTTTGGTCTTGTGATTGAGCATATAGTGTCTTAACTTTTGTGAAGTAAAGACGAGGGCTAGACATGATCATTCAATTTGTGTGTAGTTGAGCTCATATGAAATCAAGGTGTGACTGATGTAGTAGATGGCTTGTTCTTTTCCATTCTCATCATGCTGTGCTAGTAGGGCTTCGATAGCCGTCTCTGTTGCAGAGATGTAGAGCAAGAGGGGTTCTCCTTGTCTTGGTGGAGTTAGCATAGGGGGACTAGCCAGGTATTCTTTTAGTTTATCAAAGACGTCCTGACACTGAGTGTTCCAGACAAAGGCTATATCTTTTCAGAGTAGATGCTGGAATGGTTGGCACTTATCGACACGCTGGGCAATGAATCGGTGGATAGACTGGAGTTTTCCTTGTAGACTTCTTACATGTTTCAATGTTTTCAGAGGTGGCATTTCAGTAATAGCCTTGACCTTTACCGGATCTACCTTGATTCCTCTTCTAGAGACTATGTATCCTAGCAGTTTTCCTAAGGTGACCCCGAAGACACACTTCTTTGGATTTAGGCACATATTGTATTGCTCTAAGCAGTCGAAGATCTTGGCCAACACATCTAGGTGTTCTTATCTAGTCTTTGATTTCCCTAGCAAGTCTGAAGAGAACGTGTGTCTCAGATTACTACTTGAATTTCATGTTTCATAGTAATTCTTCATTGAACCTTTTTGGAGTTCAATGGTTTCATCACTGTGACCGAATACTATCGGCGGGTCTTTATTATGCTACACCGATGACTTGTTTTATATCGATGCTAGTGGCCATCGGGATGATGTTCACTATCGGTGGCAGTTTGGAGTCTTATGTTGATCTCCAAGGTCTTACTGATGTGAGAAGTCCATCGGCATAAGGTTAGGTGTCGGGTAAACTCATGGTGGTCGTTCCGATAGTAGTGTGTTACTCTGATGGAAGTGTACATTGGGATCAATAGTTCATCAGCGTAAGAACTATTATCAGCCCAGTGTTGAGATGTCTCTCTGAAGTTACTAGTCACTCTGATGGAAGTTGGTGAAGCATTGGGCGTCGGCGTGAGAACCTTCATCAGTGTAGTGCAAAGTGTTTGGACCGATGATGAAAGTCTGTCCAATGAACATTGTAGGACTTGGGCATCGCTGAGACATGGACTATCGGTGTAGGAAGTGAAGTGATCTCTGATGGTGTAAGCTGCTCCGATGAGCTTTCGACTGTCATCGTCGGCAACAAAATTGCCGACGATAGTCATATTGATCATTTGTGGTTATAAACCGGAATAGTATTCGCAGCCTGGTGCATGTGGGACTAAAGGTCTCGCTGGAATGTGAACCGTTGTGATGGTTGGAAGGCAACAATGCCAGAGAAATATGATTGATCAGTTAGGGCAAAATGAGTGTAACTATTTTGTGCTCTTGGTGACTGGTAATATTCTCTGATCTTCTGGCATCGTTGCAGTAAGGTGAATGAAGTGGTTTGGTTTGTACAAGTTTATTCTGTAGAATGTGCAGTTGATATAAAAATAGTTTTGTACAAATTGTATACATGACCGATACCTGAACATTAGAACAGGGGATCTTTATTGTATATTTAGTTTTACTGTAATAAAGATTGTTCTATTGTGGTGGTGGGTTTTTTACCCGAAAGGGTTTTCCCACGTAATACTGGAGTCTGTGTTGTCTATGTTGTCTATTTTGTTTCTCTGATGTATTTATCTGATTATTTTGTATTGAAAGTTATCTGTCTGCCTTATCCTCTTTGAATTAACATTAGGGACGCTGTATTCCGCACCTTTGGTTTCCTTACAAGTGGTATCAGAGCTTGGCCCGTTGTCTTATCCTTGTTGGTAGGTTGGGTTTTTTGTGTTAATTCTGGGAGTGGGAGTTCTATAGAGTTCTATTATGTTAAATAAGATGGCAAGTACATTAGGAAAAATAGACATTGAAAAGTTTAATGGCACAAACTTTGAGTTGTGGAAGATTAAGGCTAAAGATTTGCTGGTAGATAGAGATCTTTAGATTGCTGTGTTTGGGGTTAAACCTACAAGTATGAAACAAGAAGATTGGGACCTAGCTGACAGAAACACTAGAGGACTGATAAGATTAAGCCTTGCAGATTCTATTCTATTGAATGTCCATGAAGAGAAGTCAACCAAATATTTGTGGAAGAAGTTGGGAGATATTTACCAAGACAAGTCCTTGGTGAATAAACTGTTCCTCAGAAAGAAGTTGTATTCTCTGAAGATGGATGAAGGTGCATCTGTAGCAGACCATCTGAACACATTTAAACTGATTGTTGCACAGTTGACGTCTGTAGGTGTAAAAATAGAAGAGGAAGACCACTGTATGCTTCTATTGTGTTCCTTACCTAATTCATGGTATCAACTTGTCACGGCTATTGGAAGTACAACAACCACATTTACAACTGAAGCGGTTGTTACCTTGTTGTTATCTAAAGAGATGTAGAGGAAATCTTTTGAGATAGCCAAAGAGGCCCTGTCTGTTCGAGGTAGATCAAAGGAAAGAGACAAGAAGAAGGACAAGAAGTCTAAGTCCAAATCAGAGGGGAGATCAAAATTTGCTGGCAAAAAGTCCAAGGTGAAGTGCTGGAATTGTGGGCAGAAAGGACACATTAGAAAAGATTGCAAAGAGGAGAAAAAGAAGAAGAAGAACTTCTCTGATACTGATTCTTCTCAGAGTGATGCTGATGCCTTCATTGCTACCTTGGCAACACCTGCATCTGAAGATGTGTGGCTAGTGGATACAGGAGCATCTTTTCATATGACATCTCACAAAGAGTGGTTCACAAAGTATGAACTGTATGCTGGTGGGAAGGTGTTCCTGGTAAGTGATTCAACACTGGAAATTGTTTGGCGAGGATGAGTCAGAATCTAGTTCCCGGATGGTAGGATAAAGGGAATGAATGGAGTTCTACACATACCAGGTCTAGCTCGAAATTTACTTTCTATTAGTAAGCTTAATGATGTTGGAGTGCAAGTTACTTTTGTGAATGGTGGCTGTAAGATGACTAGAGGTTCTATTGTACTAGCAAAGGGTGAACGCATTGGAACTCTGTATAGGTTAGATGCTAAACTAGTGTGCTGTAATAATGTCTCTGTAAAATTAGAAAAAGCTACTATTGTAACACATGATGCAAACTCTATGGAAGTTAAACTTCCTGCAGAGAAAACAATGCTCTGGCATCACAGACTTGGTCACATAGGTGAAAAAGGTTTAAAAACCTTGAAAAATAAAACTCTACTAGATGGGCTGATTGATTGTAATCTGGAGTTTGATTTCTGCGAACATTGTATATATGGAAAACAGAACCGTGTTTCTTTCTACTCAAGTTCTCATAAATCTTTTGGTGTTCTGGACTATGTACATTCTGATATTTTTTGTCTAGTTGATGTTCCGTCTTCATCTAAATCAAGATACTATGTATCGTTCATTGATGATTATTCAAGGAGGGCATTTGTATATTTTATGAAAAATAAGTTAGAAGTGTTCAGTCGATTTAAAGAATTTAAAACTCTTGTGGAAAATCAGACTGGTAGAAAATTAAAATGCTTGAGAACAGATAATGGTGGTGAATATTGTAATGCAGATTTTGACAAGTATTGTGTAGATCATGGAATTAAAAGGCATAAAACTATACCTTATACTCCATAGCAAAATGGAATTGCTGAAAGGTTAAATTGATCGTTGATGGAGAAAGCAAGAAGTATGTTGAGTTATGCTAGTCTTGAACAAAGGTTCTAGGCTGAGGCAGTTGCTACAACTTGTTACTTGCTAAATCATTTTCCTACTTCGGCATTGGTTGATAAGATGCCTGTGGAAGCATGGTCTGGTAAGAAGCCCTCTCTAAGACATATTCGAGTCTTTGGCTGTGAGACATATGCTCATATTCCTGAGGTAAAGAGATCTAAGTTGGATAACAAGGCAGTTAAATGTATCTTTATTGGCTATGGTGTTGGTGTTAAAGGGTACAAGCTTTGGAATCCTGAAACTGAAAAGGTAATTTACAGCAGGAATGTAATTTTTAGAGAGCTGAAACCTTTGGTTATTGGTCCTCAGCCGAAGAAGACAGAAGAGAAGAAAGAAAAGAGTGTTGTGAATATTCCTCTAACCCCTGTAAAAGAGGAACAACAAACACCAAGTGTAGATGGTTCAAATGTGAGTTCGAGTAGCTCCGAAGATTCAGATCCAAAGCAAGAACTTGAACCTGCACCTCAGCTTTTGAGACGATCTACACGTGAAAGAAGACAACCAGATAGGTATGAATTTTTAGTACTTGATTCAAGTTGTGCATATGCTTTGCTTACTGATACTGATGAACCTAGGACTGTGAAAGAAGCTATTAGTTTACCTGATTCAGATTCTTGGTTGGAAGCCATGGGTAGTGAAATGTCATCGTTGGAGAAAAATGGAACTTGGGATCTGGTGCCCTTGCCTGAAGGTAGAAAACCTGTGGGCTGTAAGTGGGTATTTAAAAAGAAATATGGTCCAGATGGTCGTATTGAAAAGTACAAGGCAAGACTGGTTGCTAAGGGGTATTCCCAAAAGGAAGGTATAGATTATGGAGAAATTTTTTCTCCTGTAGCTAAGCTGACATCCATTAGATTTCGCAGCATATGATTTTGAAATTGAGCAGATGGATGTGACAACAACATTTCTTCATGGGGACCTTGAAGAAGAAATTTATATTCCCAGCTAGAGAATTTTATGGAAAAAGGTAAAGAACATCTGGTATGTAAACTTAAAAAGTCTCTTTATGGTTTGAAGCAATCTCCCAGAATGTGGTATCAAAAATTTGATACGTATGTTTTATCCTTGGGGCATGTGAGATCTAAATCTGATCATTGTGTCTATTATAAAACTGAAGGTGATCAGATTCTTATAATTGCACTATATGTGGATGACATGTTATTCATTGGCAATAGTAAGGGGATGATCTCAGAATTAAAATCTCAGCTGTCCTTGAAATTTGAAATGAAGAATCTGGGAGCAGCGAAGTACATTCTGGGAATGGAAATCAAAAGGGATAGATCTAAGAGAAAGATTTGGCTTAGCCAGAGCAAGTGTCTTACCAATGTTCTTGATAAGTTTCATATGTCTAATTCTAAATAGTTAGTTGTTCCATTTTTGCAGGGAACAAAATTATCTGTTGAAGATTGTCCAAAATCTTCAAATGAAATTGATGACATGAAAAGAGTGCCTTATGCAAGTGCTATTGGCAATTTAATGTATGCAATGGTCTATACCAGACCAGACATTGCCCAAGCAGTGGGAGTTTTGAGCCAGTTTATGGCGAATCCGAGTAGATCACATTGGGATACTGTGAAAAGAGTTATGAGGTATTTGAAGGGAACTTCTGACTATGCTATTTGCTATCATGGAAACTCAGATGAATCTAAGAGATCTATCAGCATTCAGGGATATGTTGATTCTGATTGGACAGGGGATATTGATAGTAGAAGATCCACCAGTGGATATGTGTTCACGTTAAATGGTGGTGCTATCAGTTGGATGAGCAAGCGACAGGCTATAGTCACTTTGTCCACAATAGAGGCAGAGTACATGGCAGCTACTCGTGCATGCCAAGAAGCTGTTTGGTTGAAGAGGTTGTGTTCTGATGTTGGTTTTGATGCAGGGCAGATTCAAGTACACTGTGACAGTCAAAGTGCTATATGTTTGGCGAAGAATCCTACATTTCATGCTAGGACAAAGCATATTGATTTCCAATATCACTTTGTTCATGATATGGTGGAAGACAAGAAAGTGAAGCTGGAAAAGATTGACACTTTGGAAAATGTCGCTGATGCCTTAACTAAACCAATGAGCATGACCAAGTTCAAATGGTGTTCAGATGAAATGGGTTTGTGGACCCATAGTTCTGATTAATGGCATGAGGATTGAGAGGTAGCAGTAATCTCCTCGACAAGTGGGAGATTGAAGAGAATGTGTGTCTTAGATTACTACTTGAATTTCATGTTTCATAGTAATTCTTCATTGAACCTTTTTGGAGTTCAACGGTTTCATCGCTGTGACCAAATACTATCGGCGGGTCTTTATTAAGCTACACCGATGACTTGTTTTATACCGATGCTAGTGGCCATCGGGATGATGTTCACTATCGGTGGGAGTTCAGAGTCTTATGCTGATCTCCAAGGTCTTACCGATGTGAGAAGTCCATCGGCATAAGGTTAGGCATCAGGTAAACTCATGGTGGTCATTTCAATAGTAGTGTGTTACTCTGATGGAAGTATATGTTGGGATCAATGGTTCATCGGTGTAAGAACTATTATCGGCCTAATGTTGAGATGTCTCTTCCAAGTTACTAGTCACTCCGATGGAAGTTGGCAAAGCATTGGGCGTCAGCGTGAGAACCTTCTTCAGCGTAGTGCAAAGTGTTTGGACCGATGATGAAAGTCTGTCCGATGAACATTGGAGGACTTGGGCATTGCTGAGACATGGACTATTGGTGTAGGAAGTGAAGTGATCTCCGATGGTGTAAGCTACTCCGATGAGCTTTTGATTGTCATCGTCAGCAACAAAATTGCCAACGATAGTCATATTGATCATTTGTGGTTATAAACTGGAATAGTATTCGTAGCCTGATGCATGTGGGACTAAAGGTCTTGCTGGAATGTGAACCGTTGTGACGGTTGGAAGGTAGCGACGCCAGAGAAATATGATTGATCAGTTAGGGCAAAATGAGTGTAACTATTTTGTGCTCTTGGTGACTGGTAATATTCTCTAATCTTCTGGCATCATTGCAGTAAGGTGAATGAAGTGGTTTGGTTTGTACAAGTTTATTCTGTAGAATGTGCAGTTGATATAAAAATAGTTTTGTACAAATTGTATACATGACCGATACTTGAACATTAGAACAGGGGATCTTTATTGTATATTCAGTTTTACTGTAATAAAGATTGTTCTATTGTGGTGGTGGGTTTTTTACCCGAAAGGGTTTTCCCACGTAATACTGGAGTCTGTGTTGTCTATGTTATCTATTTTGTTTCTCTGATGTATTTATCTGATTATTTTGTATTGAAAGTTATCTGTCTGCCTTACCTCTTTGAATTAACATTAGGGAAGCTGTATTCTACACCTCTGCTTTCCTTACAAAGTCATCCACATAGTCTTCCATGATGTGGTGGAAAAGGTCATGAAAGATGACGGTCATAGCTCTTTGATAGGTAGCTCCTACATTCTTCAGGCCAAATGGCATTACCACCCAGCAGTAGGTTCCCCATGGGCATATGAAGGCTATTTTGTGCTAATCTTCTTCAACAATTTTGATTTGGTTATACCCTGAAAAGCCATCCATAAGGGATAACATCTCATGTCCTACTGTTAGATCCACTATCATGTCGATGTTTGGTAGTGGGAAGTCATCCTTCGGGTAGGCCTTGTTGAGATCTCTAAAGTTGGTGTAGCAGTGGATTCAACCATCTGGTTTAGCTACTGGTACTAGGTTTGAAACCCATTCAGGATAATCAATTGGGTGAATGAACCCAACATCCAATAACTTCTTTAGTTCTACCTTGACTAGGAGAGCCACCTGAGGATTCATTTTTCTAAGTTTTTGCTTTACTGGTTTTGCATTAGGGCATACTGCAAGGTGATGAACAACCAACGTAGGGTCCAGCCCTAGCATGTCTGCATAGGTCCATGCAAAATTGTGATTTTGGCGTGTGAAGAATGCCAAGAAGTTTTCCTGTTCTTGTGTGCTGAGAGATTTTTCTTGGAAAGTGATCTTTGGTTCTTGTTTTGTCCCAAGGTTCATCTCTTATACTGGCTCGACTAGGATAGGTGATTTGTCTAGATAAACCTTGTCTATCTCAGGGAGGTCCATGCTTCCATCTCCTAGCGCCTCAAGGAGGTTTTCACCAGGGGATATGTCTTTTGTTTTTACTTTTTTGGGATCTGATACTGCCGTAGAATAATTTTCACCATCAGATCCATTTTTTATTTTGATGTTTTTATGACTGGAAGCAGGGGTTATCTCCCTAAAATAAGCATGCAAATCAAGTTCCATGATATATCCTGCCCTATGATCTCCCAAGGGGAAGTTGTCTCTAACTCCCATCATTTCAGCAATGGCTTCGTCATTTGGTGCGATATCGAAGATGAGATGTCCTCATTGGTCCCAATAAATGAGGTCGAGGTAAACCAGTGGTAAATTGTTGGATGATGAGGGGATAGTGGTGACTGAGTAGATGGTACAAATGGATGAGTCAAAAAAGTCGGTAAAGTCACTAAAGGTAAGATCTAGATTTTGTGTTGCCACAAAGGGATGTTCCTCTTTGTTTAGGGTAGACTAATGACCTTATGCAAAGAGAGGTGATTTGTTTTTTTCTTGAAAGGTAGACTAATGACCTTTCAAGGAAAATGTGATGTAAATGATGAGATCTAGATCAAACTTTGGCTCAAAAGGATGACAAGCTTTGGTTGATGATTTGTTTGATGGGTGGTTTGGTTTAGATTTTGGATTTTTTGAAATGATTTGTTTTGGTCCAAGGAAATATGCAAAAAGATTTAGATGGGATGGATAGATATGGACTTGGGCAGATTTATGATGTAGCAAAAGGTCCAATAATGGTGATGGTGGATTCTCTAAGGTCGAAATGATGGTATGTTTTGGAAAATTTTGAGGAGAAGATGGACTGACTGTTGTCATAATTTGGAAGATGAGTATGGATTATGACAGAGCAGATGGTGGGGATCACAACTGAATAGGTCTTAGTTTTAGGCAAGTCAATCTGAGAATGGCACCAATCCACAGGTGAAATGACATCACAATCAGATAGATATGGTGCTAAAAATGGGCAGTAATTGTCAGGTCCTGAGAAAGATAGATTTTTGATGGCAACTTTGGATTTTCTTTTTTTGAAGTTTGATCAAATGGTTTTCAATGTCTCTTGGCAAGTTGTTTGAGAACAATTAAAGAACATTTACACACAATTAAGCACATGAACGCACAATAACCAATATTTTTTTGTTTGTGAAATGATGTGTGATTTTGTTGAACAAGCACTTTTCACAACCTAAGGCAAGGGTATGACAGTATTTGTTGAATCCCCTAGCTGAGCCTATTCAAAGTGGGTAGCTCCAGGATCTTGGTAGCACCGGCTCCTCCTTACAATTGCACACACTTCTCATGCATACCAAGATCTGGGTTTCTTATAAGGCTTGTCCCTCACCAAACCTTTAGATTGTCCCTACTAGCTTGGCTAAGAACAATATGAATTGGGGCCGCTTCAAAGGTTTCCCTTTTGTGTCAACAAATAGAAGGATTTTGACTTGCTAAACAATGATTCGTAGTAAGGGCATCCATTCAGGTGGTTATACGTGCGGCAGTGCTACTCTTTGTTATGGAGTCTCCCAACCTCCAAGGGTTATGCCTTGGAGGGTTTTGGGGGAGGTTGGCTATCGGTATAACACAACACCTATTGCTTGAGACTTTCGTCCCAAACACCTTATTTTATATAGCGGTTTAGAAGAGCTTGGCTTTATCTTGATGTCTCTTGGGTCGTTCCCACCTTTCAAAGTGGGGTGGCAGGCCCTCTAAGGATTACAAAAGTAATACAATCACAAAAATACTTTTGATCCCCAAATTCATACAAAGATGCGAGGGGAGAGCATATGTATTCTCTATGATTGCATCACACTAAACATGGTTCATTTTTAGATCTTTGGATTAAATTAGGTGTGATTAATGCAAGTTTTGTGAGAAGTTTTTGATTCCCAAGGTCACCAAAATGGTGCGAGGGAAGAGCATACGCTTTTTCACACCACGAGAAAAAGACCACAAGACACTTCACACAATTTAAAATGATTTTCTAGATTATATGCATGAAAGATGCAAGTTGTTCTTTTTAACCCAATGCTTTCAATTGATGCAATTTGTGGTTCTTTTTAAAGCCCAAATTGAAGTGTTTGGATTGTTGTTGTTGGCACACAATTTGTAAATTTTAGAACACCAAAATTAAATGTTTAGGCATGCACACACACAAAGATTTGTTTGATTGTTGTTTGTTCAATTTTAATTGCACCAAATCAAAGTGTTTGACTAACTAATATGCAAAGGGTTCATTTTAAGTTGCAAATTGAAGTGTTTTTTGTTAAAACAAAAATAAAATCACCCTGCAAAAGTTAGTTAGTATCCCTTAAATGACAGCAAAGACCTGCAAAAAACACTTGTTAGTACCTGCACAGACAACAAAGTCAGTTTTTGAAATAGCACTAAAATAGAGGTATAATAGCGCCACTGCAAACAGAAAATAGACAGAACCTGACACTTATACAAATGGTGCTAATTAGACATATAGCGCCAATATGATACCCAGAAAGTGCCAAAACAGACGATAGCGCTACATAATTACAATTAAAGTGCTAATACAGTGCTTAGCGCTAATACAACATAGATAAGGCGTTAAAGTATGCAATAGCGCTGAAAGAGGTCTAAGAATGCGCCACTGCGCAATTTTCCTGAGAGTCTGGATACACCTGTGGATAGCGCCAATCTAGGAGATAGCGTTGATACGAGACTGAATGCGTCCGACCTACAAAAAGTGGTTTTATAACAAAAATGGAGGATCATGCTGCACACACAAGATGTCCTATTAGCCTTGTTAGTTTGAATAAATGAGAAACAAGACAAAAAACAAAGCCAAAGTGTATGTTTAGACTTTTATGAAAATTTAGACATAACTTCCCCTTGCATTTTCAATATCTCTGTGAAAATAGAGAGCACTTAAACACCAAAACAGCAGGGAGATTATAAAAAAAAGACATGTGAGTGTGTTAGTAAAAGGAAATGTGATGCGCAAAAATAGCGCCAAAAGAGGTAATAGCGCTAAAAGGGGCAAGAGATGGTGTCACTGCGAAGGTAGGATGACATCGCACCTATAAACACACGTCCCTTGCACAAAACTCACAAAAAATGGATTAGACTTAGATGTTGTGGGTCCCACCGGGCGTGCCAATGTAGATTAGATAAACATTTGAGGTTGAAATACTAAACAAAATATGCATAAAACACACAAGTTATACCTCACAATGCAAATCCAATCTCATCAAGGGGAGTAGGAGCATGCACCCAAGAACTCCTAAGACTAAGATAATCCCTAGACAATAGATTTGAATGTGAAATGCTACTCTAATTTGCAACTCACTATTCTAGCTCAAGAGAGATTTTGGCATTATAACTTTGCATACAACTTAGATTATGGAATGGGAGGAGAGATGTTCTATTTATAGATTTTTGGAAGGGATTTTGATCCAAGGGTGGAGATTGATGTGAAAGATCAATGGTGGAGGATGAAGGTGATGTGGAGGGCCTAGATTTAATCTTGAATGAATGGAGGGCTAGGAATAAAAGTAAATCTTTTATTCATTTTGGGAAAAGGGGTTATTTAATGAGCATGGGGGTGAAGGATTATTTTTGAATTAAAGATTCATATGGGGGAATGTAAATGAATTAAAAATTTATTTGGGGAAGAGAGGAAATAAATGAGTATGGGTGAGGTAAGGGGTTGTAAGGAAAATTAAATGTGATGTGGGATGTTTAAAAATAAAAAATTGACTTAAGTGGATTAATTTCAATTTTTTATTTGTAGGATGTGGGGAAGGGTGTTAAACAGGGTTTGACCACCCAAATGAGAGGTTAAGATTAATTAAACATAGGTTTTATTTAATTAATCCTAGGGCTAGGATGAGGTAGGCTAGGGTAGGCAATTAAATAATAGTTATTTAATTGTCTAAGGTAGGGATAGGTCAATTAGTAGGCTGGATTAATTAGTTAACATGGTTTTCAACTAATTAATTAGATTTAGTAAAAAGGGAAAAATTGATTTAATAAATATTGCATATTTATTAAATCAATTGGCTAAGGTTTGGACTATTGAATTAATAAAATTAATTCAATTGCTGGGATAAAATGATGGAAAATAGGGTAATGAAGGGATAATTAATTAAATAAAAATTTAATTAATTGGTTAGGAGGGGAATTGACATGATTAGGGATATCAGGAGTCAGTTTGATGGTCGAGACATTTTTAGGTGTCTACACTTTTATTTAATATCTTTCACATGTAGTACTTTTTATGTACATGGTCACACATAAGCCTTATCTTCCTTCCACTTGTCATATACACATTCACCTATGTCTATCATTTATTCTTAGCCATTCACATAGCCACCAAATCTCCACCGTTGATTGATTTTGGTTGAGTTCTATATAAACACCCTCTCATTCCATACTATAGGGATCCAACATTCATATAGCGTCTGCATTAGCATCCTGAGCATATTGAGCACTTTAGCATCCATCTAGCATATTAGTTTTATCATCCATCCATCATGGCAGCTTTTATCTTCATAATTGTTCATTGTTGAAGAAGCAATCTATATCATAAACAAGGAATCATACAATCTAGGTGATATTGTTCTTGAATTGCATGCTTTTGATTTCATTTGGATTAGATTCTTTGATGATGGTAGGGTTAGGTTTTCATGGCTATGCTTGATCTTATTAACTTGATTTTTTACCTATCAAAAAAATTGGATTTGCAAATAGAAATGATCAAACAATAAAATACCTCAAAGATGCAAGATGAATTGTTTGATTGATTTGATATGTTGGTTTCTCACAATTCGGCAGCATAACATTTGCATAGGATTGAGATGATAGATGGAAGATTGATAGATGGAAGATGATGATGATAGATGCAAAGGCTCTAATGTGATTTCAATAGCATAAGGATACTCCAAGTCAATGCCTCCTTACAAATGGCTTGTGAGGAGGTTAATTTATACGAAAGGCTTGGTTCAAATGGATGGTTGAGATCAAAAGGCTAAATGATTGATGTGAACAACTAGGATTGATTAGTTATTCCCACTCTTCAAGGGAGTTGTAGTCATGTGACAAGTGTACAAAGGAGGATAAGGCTCATATGTGATTGTGTACACAAATACTTTTATTTAATAAGTTTATATGTGATGGTGTACACAAATAGTAAAATTAGGTTCCATTAGTTGTGTATGGGAAAGATTTTAAATGAAAGTTGTACTACCACACATGATTCAATTGAGAAATGGACAAGTGTCGAAATGTGATGAAAGGTGAGGACTTAATTCAAATAAAACATTTGAATTAGTTGGGATATGTGAGGAAAATTAATTAAATAAATAAAATTTATTTAATTAATTGGGAAGATTATTAGGATAGGACTGGGATATGAATGGGAAATTAAATAAATAAATAAAATTTAATTAATTAATTAGAAAGTGGGATTATGAATGTGAAATTAATTAAATAAATAAATAAATTTATTTAATTGGCTAAGTGGGATAAGGATGGGATTAAGATGGGATTTTAATTAAATAAATAAAATTTATTTAATTAACTGGCTTAATGGGATAAGTGGGATTAAGAGTGGGATTAGGACAAAATGTTACATGATGTCTAAGTAATGTTTTTGACTAGGTGTTGCAAGACATGAACAAATTTGGGACAATTTTGAATGTCTACATTTTGACCCTCTTTGAGACAATGTTCGAGATGATGAGATTTATGTCGAGTAACATCATTTCAAAGAAGCTAAGGTATGGATAATCGATAGGGATGATGATGATGATGTAGGATAGGATGAGGAAAAGATAGGATGATGATGCCCCCTCGAGAGGATAGACGGGTTGGACAAACACAGGTAGGCTCTCGAAAGAAAATGAATTGGTAAAAAAGAAAGATAAGCGAATGGATAGAAGAAATGATGATGCGTTATGCTACAATGAAAGTGAGCAACCATGATGTTTGATATAGCACTAGATGTTATGCACCAAGGTATAAGGACCAGGGTGACAATGTGTCTTATGCCCCAGCGTAATACAAACTTGTCTAGATACAAGATATGAATATTAGTTGGATTGATGCCAATATGATGCAAATGCAAGATAAAATGATAACACACACAAGCAAGCAAGCAAGCATACACAAATGATTCAAAAACAAATAAGGTATTGCCCCTGTCAACTTGTAAACCATTCATTGATTGTTTGATTGATGATGATAGTTAAGAGTGTTGTCATGGTGGGGAAAGCTATATCCCTAGATAAACATAAGGTTGTTTGCTGAGTTGGTTGGCTGATTGCTTTGGCTTAAAACAAGGCTAGGATCAAGACCATGGATTGCGCTTGGATAACACGGCTTGCTTGATTAACTTGATTGGTATGGATTAAGGATTAACTTGCATTTGGATCATTGTTTAGATTGATTTGAGGATGATGAAATGATGAATGAAGATTGATTTGATGAATTAGAAGAAGTGAATTGGAGTAAATTGAATTGATATGAATAGATGATTTGATTGAAGGAAATGGATGGATTGAATGATAGATTGATTGGAAGGAGTTGTTTATTGATGATGTAGAAGATAGATGATAGACGAAATGATGAGAGGAGAAAAAGGAAAATTGTCTATGCCTAAATTTGGGCACTTCCTTCATACTCCAGATTGCCTACATATCTTGTATCCTTAGGATCAAGGCACTTAACGATGGAAATGAGATGTAGTTCTGATGTTTTATTGATGAGATGATGAAAATGGATTGATTGGGATTGATGAAATGTTGATGATGTGATGATATGTGGTGGATCAAGGTACTTTTGATTTGTTGGAGTGAGTAGATTTATTTTGATGGTTGGCTTGATGTGCTTTGGTTTTGATGTTTGCTAATGCTGGGTTTATTGTTTTGATGATTGGATTGTTTTGAAGGATAATAGTGATGGTGTGATGATTGGAGTGTCCACTCAATCTAAGCATAAGCAAGTGTTCTCAGTATGCTCAAAGGATGTAAAACAAACAAGGTATTGCCCTTGTCAAGTCATAAACTAATGATTGATTGTTTGATTGATGATGATAGTGTTGTAATTGTGGGGAACGCTATATCCCTACATCAACACAAGGATGTGGGAACACTATATCCCATTGATGATGATTGATGATGTTTATGACAAGATTAGGATCAAAAACGTGTTGATTTGATTGGATAATGTTCCTTGTTTGATTAGCTTGCTTGATATGATTGGAAGAAGTGATTGATTAAAATGGATGAATGAATATTATTGATAAGAAGAATTGTTGATGATGATTTGATTTTGATTGAATGTTGATGGAGTGGATTTTTTTGGATGATATGATTGGTTTTATTTCTTGGATTTTTTGTTGGATATTTAATTTTTTTAGATTTTTGACATAGCTTGATTTTTTTGTGTTTTTTGGGATATTTTGATTTTTTTGTGTTTTTGAATGTTTTGGGATGTCAATGGATTTACAATTTTGGGTAGCCTTTGTGCTAGATACCAATGACAAGGGAGAAAACCAAGTCTAGGTGCAAAGATGTAGGAGGATGGATAAATGGATGAAATGGATAAAGGGATGGGCGATAGCAAATGGGATGGAAGGCTCATGATGGATGGATGGATGTAAGAGGATAGACCATATAAGGGATGGATGCATGCCTCATGATAAACGGATAGGTAAGCTATAGTGGAAAGCTCATGATAAGGGTATGCCAAAGTAGATGGATCATAAGGGAGCTAGGATGTGATCTTCAAAGGCTATGTTGCATAGGAAGAACTTGCCCCATTCTAGATGGTAATGCTTAGGATTCTTTGCATGATAAAGTTCATGACCATGGGATGACATGATAGATTGGTTTGGATAAGATGGATAAATAGTCAATGGAGAGGACTTGGTTTGAAAAAAATGGTATGCCAAGAGATATCCAAACATGTTTCAACAATTTTGCCCCTATGCCTTTATCAAGATCAAAAGGAGGAAGCGAGGATGAATGGACTCAATAGGATAAGTATGTGGGTGTAATGGCTAAGGATAGTAGAATAGAATGATAGGACATGGTAGGATGGAAAATGATAGTGTGGTATGGATGAGACAATGTGCCCCCAAGTGTAATTGGCTAGAAGATCAAGTACACATGACACCTATTTGCCAGGTTTTCATCATGGTACTTATCCAAGGCGCTTGTTTACTAGGTTTTCACCAAGGACAAAGGGATTTCTCTTTACTTTCTTTTTCAAATAGCTGAGATTCATGGATAAAACTTCTTGAGATGGATGCTGTTGACTGGTTCATCCAATGGAATGCCTTCAGGGGTTGAGAGAGTGTATGCACCTGATCCATAAAATGTTGTGATGATAAAAGGACCAAGCCAATTTGGTTCAAACTTGCCCTATTTCTCATGATATTGCCGGTTCCTTCAATTTTATTTAAGGACAAGATCTCCAACTTGAAATCTGCATTCTCTAATTTTTTTGTTGTAGCTGCAGCATAAACGGTTTTGATAGACTTGGAGATGGTTGAGTGCTGTAAGACACCGTTCATCTAGTAGCTCAAGATCATGGAGTCTGGATACTTGATATTCTTCCTCTGAGATGGTATGCTGTAGAGATACTCATAGTGAGGGGATCTCGACTTCAATAGGTAAGATAACTTCAGTGTCGTACACAAGAGCATAAGGTGTAGCTCCAATGGGAGTTCTGATACTTGTTCTATATGCCCATAATGCAGGATGAAGTTGTAAATGCCAATCATGACCAGCTTCATTGACTATCTTTTTGAGAATCTTGATGGTTGTTTTGTTAGAAGCCTCAGCTTGGCCATTGCTCTGAGGATAGTAAGGGATAGAGAATCAATGTCAGATATGGAACTTGTTGCAAAGATCTCTAACCTCTTGGTTCTTGAAGGGACGACCATTATCAGTGACAATAGCTTGAGGAACTCCATAGCGGCAAATGATATAGTGTAGGATAAACTTGGATATCTGCTTGTCAGTGATATAAGTCATTGGTATGGCTTCCACCCACTTTTTAAAATATTCAGTGGTGGTGATAATGAACTTATGACCATTTGATGAAGTAGGATGGATTTTACCTATGAGATCAAGTCCCCACTGCGAGAAGGGCCATGGAGTAGTGATAGGCTGAAGCTCATGTGCTGGATTTGCAAATGAAAATGATCAAACAATGAAATGCATAACCTAAACCCAAATCATTCAATACCTCAAAGATGCAAGATGAATTGTTTGATTGATTTGATATGTTGGTTGCTCACAATTCGGTAGCATAACATTTACAAATCTAAATTTTTTGATATACATTTTGGCACACTCGGTGGGACCCAAGTCCTTGATTAACTTTGCTATTTAAAGTTGTTTTTATGAAGATCAAATTTTTTGAGTGCTTACAGTAAGTTCCAATCGCTTTTGAGAGAAACTAGTAGCTGTCTGAATATACGCATCACTTCTGAGCTGAAACCTGCCGCTTTTAGCATTCCTGCATCACTTCTGAGAAAATAGTAGTTGCTTACTGCCTGTTTCACACTGCTTACAAGCTAACAGTGGTCGTTTATGCCTTTAATTGAATCACTTTTAACCTAACAGTGATCGCCTTTAGCTATCTGGATTGCTTTTGCAAAACTAGGGTTTTTGTTACATTCTATTTTTCTCACAGATCTGAGTCACTTATGACCCATAACCAGTCGCTTGTTGCTTTTTCACATCACTTATGAGCTTTATAATTCTACATCTGGAATTACTTGCATCACTTCTAATCTATAATATTTCACCTGCGGCAGAATATAGTTCGCTTTTGATCAATAGTTGATCGCCTCTAGTAAACTGTCATTTTCAGTCCTTACTATTTGCAATTTGGTTTTCTTGGCTACTAATTGGGTATTTGTGCAACATCTTATCGATTGTCTAAGAAAAGGAGGTTATCAAACTACTAACATATCTATTGCAACTTTGATTGGTCCAAGGCTTTTGGTTTTTCACTAAATGAGGAACATTTGGGCTTGGTGCTTAAAAAGATGCATTGCTTGCTCTGTGCTTGATTTATTTTTCTTGATTGCTTGCATGTGCTTGATTGTAACCCAAATTTAATAGCAAAAGTATCCTCTCCCCTTGCTTATCAAATGGATCTTGGGTGTATGAGAACTTGTTATTATCTTTAGAGGGCATGCCTTCCCGGTGTGAGAAGGGACACGACCCACGTGGTAATGGGCTAAAGCCAAGTCCTTCCAAACCACTATATAAGAAAAGTGTTTGTGTCAAAAGCCATAAATAATGGGTGTTGTTGTGTTATATCGACAACCAACCTCCCCCTAAACCCTCCAAGGTGTAACCCTTGAAGGCTGTGAGACTCCATAACAGAGAGTAGCACTGCCACATGTATAGCCACCCGAACAGATGCCCTTATTAGCAACTTTGTGTAGTAGCCAAAAACCTTCTATTTGTTGATGCAAAAGGTGGGACCTTTGAAGCCACTCAAATTCACGTGATTCTTAGAAGAGATAGCAGGGACAATCCTAAGGTTTGGTGGGGGGACAAGCCTTGGGAAACCTAGATCTTGGTATGTGTGAGAAGTGTGTACCATAGAGAGGAGCTGGTGCTACCAAGATCCTAAAGCTATCTGCTTTGAATAAGCATGGCCAGGGGACTCAACAAATATAGTCCTTTCCTAGCCTAGGTTGTACAAGTTTGTGATTGTTGTGAGTGTGAGTGACTGCAATTATTATTTTCTTGTCAAAAAATATAATTCAAACATATTTCCTAACAGACACAGTCACTTTTGAGCTTAAACTACCCACATACAGACAACTGGATCACTTTTAAACAACAGTCAGTCACCTTTTGCCTAAACTAGATCACTTTTAAACAATAGTCAGTCACCTTTTGCTTAAACTAGATTGCTTTTAAACAACAGTCAGCCACCTCTAGTCTAAACTGCGTCGCCTTTGATCAACAGTAAATCACCTCTGAGTCAATACTGATCGCCTATAGCAAATTGGCTTGTCTCTGGTTAACACTGTAGCCTCTTACCTGAACCAAAACCAGATCACCTTTATGCTATTACTAGTCGCTTTTGGCCTTTTCTGAGTCGCATATGACCTATTACCTGTTGCCTGTGGTTAATCAGCAACAAATCTTAGTGACTCAGCTGGATTAGCTACACTTCCAACTTGCTTAGCCTCAGTATTAGCTTTCAGACCTATTTCTGGTCATTAGAAGATACTTGGACTATGTCTCTCACTTTGAGTTTACCAACCAATTGAACTTTGTGAACTTTGCTTCTTTTTGAGATCCCAAACTAGCAAACCAAACATCAAATCAATCAACCCGATCAATTAGCAAAATAGCAACCTTAGCAAACAACTTTTCCCTTGAGTGTGTGATATGTTCTCTAGGCAATTCCACCCAACAACAAAGCAAACAAGCAACCTAACAACAAAAGAAACCAAGCAACCTAACAGCAACCAGCAACCAGCAACCAAACAATCAGCAAACCATCATCTTTTTGGGTCTCAAAACCTCAACAAGCTAAAGTTCAATTTTCAACATCATTCATCATGCCTCAAACTAGGAGTCAATATAGAGCTGAAATGGAAGCCAAATTGCAAGTTGAGATGGAAGCTAAGATGCAACAATCTAGATCAACACCTCTTAAAGACGTGACTCAATTCACGACTGGTATGCCTCCTCATATGTTTGTGCCCCATGGGTACACCATTGGAGAGTCATCTTCAGAACAAGTACAACCTCAAATATTTTTAGAAAATTATTAAGAACAATTCCAAGAAGACTTATCAAAATTTTGAGATACACATGTATGGGATCAATTTGAGAGACTTGTTTTATCTGATCATAATCGCTACTTCTTGCAACTTGCTTGCATGGGAGCTAAATTACCAAGAGATTTTGACATATCTGCTATTAAAGAGCATGATCCAAACACTCTTGCTATTGTTGCAAAGGGACCATCCACTATAATCACACCATCCCATACCATATTACAAACTCCATCTTCCAACCCATCTCTTTCATTGCCTATTATTACTTCATTTGATCCACCACACTCGGAGTACACTTTAGAACCTTTGATAACCCCAACCAATATACTCCCTTTCATTTCACAAAATCTGAACATTCCACCTTTCCATGTTCCCCAACATACCCCTTCTCCCACCATGACCGTTTCTATGCCTCAAGGAACACAAGCTATCCATGCGGCTCAAGTGCAAACTCCTCAAACATCACAAGCTATCCCCATATCCCATATTCTGCAAGCTTCCCAAGCTATCCAAACAACACCAATGGTCCAAGCTTCACAGCCATCGCAATCCGCTACATCACATGTGGACACCACATCTCATATTTCTACCACTACTCATATGATCTCCACTATCTCCACTAATCCATCTAGTACATCATACAATCCCAATGTTAGTCTTATTGACATGAGTGACCCATCTATTGTTTCTCAAGCTAATCCTAGCACTATAGTCACTTACATTGATCAACTTACATCCATTCCACCATCTTATAATCCTTCACAAACCATCAATCCATCTTATACTACCCAAGGTTTGTGTATTGTCACCCAACACATGACATACACCAATCCTCATGTTGTCCAAAATACAAACCCAAGTGTCCATCCTTCTTCCGCATCCACCAATCCTTCCATCACTTACCATGTCACAAACCCAACTCCAAATTCACAACCATTAACTAATGCCAATCCATCTTCCACTTCCCATGTGATGCAAAATCTTGGTGCTAATTCATCACAATATACCAACCACCACTTGTGTCTCAAGGATAGCAATCTTCAACCACATATGTGTCGCATACCAATCCTTTGACATACATTGTGAGTACGCAACCTCAACAAACAGTCATGGCTTCATATATCCCACAACAGCAACCTCAATATACATCATACCATGTTTCACCCCCTTTGCAACAACAGCAATTATCTCCAATGGATGTTCAACAAATGATTAACCAAGCAGTAGGATAAAGCAAGAAGACATTTTCCTTAGAAAACATATGCGCTTATCCGTTTGACAAGTCACTTCATATGACACCTTTTCCGCCACACTTTGAAATTCCACAATTTGACAGGTACAAAGGAAAAGGAAATTCGAAAGACCATGTTAGAGCATTCTTTGTGGCATGTCTCGATGTTGCTCATGACGATACATATCTTTTGAGACTATTTCCTCGAAGCTTAGCAGGACAAGCTCTTGAATGGTTCTCATTTACCTCCGGGAATTAAGTCTTTTGTGGAGTTAGCAAATAAGTTTTGATCACACTTTGCTTTTAACATTAAACATGAGGTAAACATGAATGACCTTGTCAATAATAAACAATGCAATGGTGAAGCCTTCTCTTCATTTACTCAACGATGGCATAATATGGCTAGCAAATTATCATGGGAAATACCTAAAAAACAACAGCTCAATATCTTTGTTTAAAATCTCCATCCCGAGCTATCATTCCAACTACAATTGCAAAGTGCTAGCACCTTTGACGAACTTGTTTCCAAAGGAACCATCATTGAACGAGCTTTAATTGCTAAAGGCACTATCAAGATTTTTTGCGATAATAAATACTATCTTCAAAACTCCAACGATAAGTCTAGCTTTTGGAACAAAAACAAGAATGTTGTCAATGATGGTGTTGTGGATGCAAAGAACATACAAACTATGAAATCTCCCATTAACATTTAAGTTGCTTCTACAACAACACAACCTTTTCAATGAACTCGACAATGACAAACTTCAAATCCTCGCTGACAATTTACACCATTAGCGGAGCCTATGGAAGTTGTCTTTCGAAAGCTTCTCCAAGCGGGCGATATTATGTTACCGGATGCACCACCCAATGGTGAAGAACTCTTCAAATCTCCTTGGTATAAAGGAAATGAGTATTGCAATTACCATAGAGTTAAAGGACACAAAACAAATGGTTGTATGCACTTAAGGCATGTTATCCAAGATTGCATCAATCAAGGTTTAATCAAAATTACACCTTCAACCACTCAACCTGCACAGCAACTGACATTGAACTATGATCTAGATGCTTTCAAGAATCCACTTCCATCTCATGACAAACCAAGTAACCCTCATGCTGGGAATACCATTCAGTACAACTATGAATCATCTACTATTGGCCGCATTGACCATGCTTGCATTTCTACTATTACTATCCAAGGCAAAGCATCTGACTGCGCTGTAACTACTCAAAGAGGTCACGTTACCATTCAAGGAGCACCTGTCCATCCTCCTTGATCATCCTCTAACTATAATATCCTTGATCAACTTGGAAAATCACCTGCGCATATTTCCATTCTTGAGTTGCTTCGCATATCCCTTGCTCACAAATCTATCCTTGACAAAGCCTTACAAGAATCTTTGGTGCCTAACGATATTGATATCACACAATTCCAATCTATGGTCGCTAGCATTGCATCCCCTTGTCATTTAACCTTTTCTGACAAAGATCTTCAGCCCTCCATTCATTCTTCACACAACAAAGCCCTTCACATTGAAGTGTCTTTCAAAAAATGTTGTATTAAATGAATCTTGGTGGATGGTGGAGCTAGTTTTAATATATGTTCCTTGAAATTAATAAAACAATCAAGATATTTTGAGAAAGATGTTGACACCTCTAAGGTCATTACTATTAGAGCATATGATGATGCTAAGAGAGATACTAAAGGGATTATTTACTTGCCTATCCAAGTTGGGCCGGTCACTACTAACACCCATTGTCAAGTTCTTGATGTTGAGCTTCTTTATAACATCATCCTTGGCCATCCATGGATATATGCCCTCAAGGCATTTCCTTCTACATATCATCAATGTCTTAAATTTCCACACAATGGTGTTGAGATTACTATCCATGCTGATCCCAATCCATTTGAATTTTGTTGTGCCTTTCAAGCTAAATACCAGAGTCCAAACCACATTCCTATCAACATCGAGGCATATCCATCTTCATCATATGTAGATCCATCTAACTTACTCAAGCCATCATCTAGAAAAGTCGCTTCCAATCTCCGTATCAAATACATCGAACATGGCCTTGGTGAATACACATTGCAAGAATCTTGTTGTGTGGGCACCCTTCCCTTGTCTCCCAAATCTCATGGTAAACCTTCTACATACAAGCCACCTTCATCCCCAGCTGTCATCAAAGCCCCACCCACAATATTCATTAAAGGTGGACTCCTGGATGATGAAGACATTGATGATATCGACTCTTGGATAGTCTTTGATGAGAACAACCAAGTCCAACTTGAAGTGGAGAGATATAAAAATGGGTTCCGCATCATAAAGAGCATGGGCTACAAAGGACATGGTGGATTGGGATCACAGGAACAAGGACCTCTTGAACCCATTGTTATGTCTAAGAAGTTTAATAAGCAAGGCCTTGGCTATCAGTCGGAGGTGCCTTGACTATTAGTCAGAGGTACCGTGTTCCAAAGACATTAAGTGTATTTCCAATATGGACGCTAGACCTTCCTCGGCAGGAGAGACTTCTAGTTTGAACACCATCGATGACTCCTCCCTTCATATTACTGACCATTTTCAAGAAAACTCCATCTTCATGATTTCCACAACCTCCTCTAGCCATAACCATTCCTCTGTTACCCTTTCACTCGTATATCCTGACCTCGTCGATTGGGACCAACAGGGGGCATTGATATTAGATACATTTGAGAATGATGAAGCTATTGCAGAATTCATGGGCTTACGACAAGGCATTCCATTGGGTGATTACAAAGCAGGTTTCATGACGGATCTACCTAAACTAGCATATTTTGGCAAAAGTATCAAATCCTTCAGTCGTAAAAGTGAAATAAACAAAATCAAACAAAATAGGTCATTAGGTGAAAACTGAAAGGCACCTTTTGACCATGAAAAAGTAAAAATAAAGGACATATCCGAAGGTGAAAACCTCTTTGAGGCACCTGAGGATGGGGGATTTGATCTTCCTATTGCCATTGACTATCATGAGAAATCAACAGTGCTAGTTGAACAATCACAAGACATGAACTTGGGTACAGAGCAGAATCCAAAGATCACTTTTTTTGGCAGCATCACTATCAGAGAAAGAAAGAAGAGACTTCACAGCATTTTTTATAAAAAGAGCTATAAATTTTGCATGGACTTATGCTAACATGCCAGGTCTAGATCCATCACTTGTGGTACATCATCTAGTAGTATCTCCTAATGCAAAACCTGTTAAACAAAAATTGCACAAAATGCATCTGCAAGTAGCTTTATTGGTCAAGGCAGAGATTCAGAAACTGTTAGAAGCAAAGTTCATAAAGCCTATTTATTATCCAGAATGGGTTTCAAACTTGGGACCTGTAGCAAAACTTGATGGACGAGTTTGATGTTGCACATACTTTAGAGATCTTAATAAAGCATGTCCTAAGGATGACTTTCCATTACCAAGCATAGACAACATTGTAGATCTCACAGCTAGACATGAAATGCTATCTTTGATGGATGGATTTTCAGGATATAACCAAATCAGAATAGCAGAGGAAGATCAAGATAAAATATCATTCATTTGTCTATGGGGCACATACTGCTAGGTTGTAATGCCTTTTGGTCTCAAGAACGCTAGAGCTACTTATCAAAGAGCTATGACAGTTATTTTTCATGACCTTTTTCACACTATCATGGAAGACTATGTTGATGATATCCTAGGAAACTCTAAGACAAGAGAAGGACATCTATAGGTATTAGCACAAATCTTTGATTGATTAGAGAAGTATCAAGTCAAACTGAAGCCAAAGGAATGTGTATTTGGTGTAACATCTAGAAAACTGTTGGGATACATTGTGTCTCAATGAGGGATAGAAGTGGACCTAGATAAAGTAAAAGCTATCATGGAAATGCCTCCACCAATAAATATCAAGTAGCTCCACAGTCTACAAGGAAGGTTACAGTCCATTCGCAGATTTATATCACAACTAGCAGACAAATGTCATCCTTTCCAACATCTTCTTCGTAAGGGTGAACCTTTTAAGTGGGATTAAAAATGTCAATAGGCCTTTGAAAAAATAAAGGAATATTTGGCAACACCTCCTGTGTTAGTACCTCCTGTGCTTGATCACCCATTATTTCTATACATATCATCAACAACAGTAGCATTGGGTGCCCTTCTAGCTCAACATGATGATTCAGGGAAAGAACAAGCCATCTACTACATCAGCAGAACTCTTGTGGGATATAAACTTAAATATTCATCTATGGAAAAAGCATGTTTAGCATTAGTGTTTGCTTCCCAAAAGTTGTGACACTATATGTTGAACCAAATGACAAATCTCATATCTAATGTTGATCCACTCAAATATCTTCTCTCCAAAGCAATCCTCATGGGAAGATTAGCAAAATGGGTTATGATCTTAAGTGAATTTGACATACAATATGTGGATTGAAAAGCCATAAAAGGACAAGTCATCGATGATCAGTTAGCTGCAGCACCCATCATAGATATTCATCCAATATATCCAGAATTCCCTGATGAAGGGTTGTTCAATTTAACTTCCTTAACATGGTGGCAGCTATATTTTGTTGGATCTTACACACAACATGGATCAGGAGTAGGGATATTGTTTGTTACCCCTCAAGGAGATTGTATACCCAAATCATACAGAATTGCATTTATGTGTACCAATAACATAGCAGAGTATGAAGATTTAATCACAAGATTACACATGGGAGTACAATGGGCTATCAAACAGTTACAAGTCTTTGGTGATTCTCAACTAGTTATCAAACAAGTCTTAGATGAATATCAAACAAAAGATGAAAAGCTTCTTCCATACAAGGTAATGGTTGATAATTTTAAAAAGTACTTTGACAATATCACCTTTGAACAAATCCCAAGGCTACAGAATAGAGTAGCAGATGCCATGGATATGATTGGGTCTCTTCTAGATATGCCATCTAATACACATAAATGTGAGTTTCTAGTTGAACAGCTTCTGATTCTAGCATTTGAAGTACCACAGTCTGAGCTTATATGTGAAATTGTTGGTCCCAATTCACCATGGTACGAGGACTTATACGAGTATCTCTATAATCAAACCTTTCCATTTCAACTATCTAATACCCAACACAAAACCTTTATCTGTCGAGCCTCTCGTTACACTATCTTAGGAGACACCCTTTATTGCCAGAGTCTTGATGGTATTCTTCTTAGATGTCTTGATTCTGAGGAAGAAAAAGTGGCCTTACGTGATGTACATGAAGGTGTCTATGGCTCACATTCTGCTGGCCCTAGCCTTGTTAAGAAACTTCTATGAGTAGGATACTATTGGCCAACCATGGAAAAAGATGCACAACAATTTGCAAAGAGATGTCTACAATATCAGAAACATGGAGATTTAATACATGCACCAGCACATGAGCTTCAGCCTATCACTACTCCATGGCCCTTCTCGCAGTGGGTACTTAATCTCATAGGTAAAATCTACCCTACTTCATCAAATGGTCATAAGTTCATTATCACCACCACTGAATATTTCACAAAGTGGGTAGAAGCCATACCAATGACTTATGTCACCAGCAAGCAGCTATCTAAATTCATCCTACACTATATCATTTGCCTCTATGGAGTTCCTCAATCTATTGTCACTGATAATAGTCATCCCTTCAAGAACCAGGAGGTTAGAGATCTTTGCAATAAGTTCCATATCTGACATCGATTCTCTACCCCTTACTATCCTTAGAGCAATGGCCAAGCTGAGGGTTCTAACAAAACAATCATCAAGATTCTCAAAAAGACAGTCAATGAAGCTGGTTGTGATTGGCATTTACAACTTCATCTTACATTATGGGCATATAGAACAAGTATCAAAACTCCCACTGGAGCTACACCTTATGCTCTTGTGTACAGCACTAAAGTTGTCTTACCTATTGAAGTCGAGATCCCCTCACTGCGAGTATCTCTACAACATACCATCTCAGAGGAAGAATATCGAGTATCTAGACTCCATGATCTTGAACTACTAGATGAACGATGTCTTACAGCACTCAACCATCTCCAAGTCTATCAAAATAGTCTACGTCACAGCTACAACAAAAAAATTAGAGAATGCAGATTTCAAGTTGGAGATCTTGTCCTTAAAGAAAATCAAACGAATCAGCAATATCGTGAGAAACAGGGCAAGTTTGAACCAAATTGGCTTGGTCCTTTTATCATCACAACAGTTTATGGATTAGGTGCATACACTCTCTCAATACCTAAAGGCATTCCATTGGATGAACCAGTCAATAGCATCCATCTCAAGAAGTTTTATCCACGAATCTCAGCTATCCTAAAAAAAAATCCATCCAATAGTGAAAACCACTTTGTGGTGCTTTGGATAATAAAAAAAATAATAGTATAAGATAAATAATCCATCCTCTAGTGAAAACCTAGTAAACAGGTGCCTTGGATAAGTACCATAGTGAAAACCTAGCAAACAGGCGCTATGTGTAGTGACCAGCCTCCATTATCTACTTAGTTTGTTTGATCACCACTCTTCCTAGCAAACTTCACCATCTTATCCTACATAATCCATATCATAATCCACATTTCATCATAATAAACAGCTTTTCCATCTTTGCCTTTGTCAATACTAGCTATCTTATTTTGGACATTGTTGTGATCACTATATCTTTTTAACACCTTAGCATCTTGTCCGCACACGCTATCCATTGTTGCTTCTCCACAATAAACATCGTCCCACACTGGGGGCACTTGTTGAGCCTTATTTGGAAGTGGATACCGCCAGCTCTAGCTCATAACACAGTGAACACCTTAGCTCACAACACAACAAGCTTTCAACTTCAACCATAGCATTCATCCAACGTCAAACATGGAAAACATTTGCAACCAAGATTCGTATCTTCACAATCAATTCAATCTCAACCAACATCAAAAACATCACCAACACAAACATCCAAGTAATAAAGTTGATTCTTTCAACGTCACTCATCAACATAATAAGCAAGAACTACATCCCAGCTCTATTGTTAAAGCCTTGATCCCGTGGATACAGGGTATGTAGGCAATCTAAGATGTGAAGGAAGCACTCTGATTCAGGCAAAGATGATAGCCCTCTTTTCATCATCCATCTTCCATCTTTCTTCTAATCATCCTCCAATCTTTCATCTTGCTTTCTTCTATTTTTCATTACTTACATCATCAATAAACCCAAAAATACATATTCATCATGTCTCATCATCATCATAAATGTGCTTTGATCTCGTGGATACAGGGTATGTAGGCAGTTTAGAATACGAAGGAAGTTTCTAGTACTCAAGCATAGACGATCCACCCCACCTTTTTCATCTTCTATCATCTTCCATCTTCTTCTCTTTGATTAGCTGAAGCAGGAAACAGGCTATGTGTATATTGAAAGCTCAATCACTTTAACCAATCAAGAATAAGCCAGAAGCTATTTGTCTGCATGCCTTAAGTGAACATTTGCTATATCATTTTATCAACATCTTTAGCCTTCAACAGGATGCAACTTTCCTCTTAACAAGGCCCCAGCCTAAATCCATCTAAGAGCACCTAAATTTGGCAAGAGAACGTGATGACAATATCTTTTGTTTTATCTTTTGATTTATCTTTTGTCCCTTTTCTATGCCTAATCAAGATTGCCTTGATTTATCTATATCTTGGTATGTTGCAATGAAGTAAGGAATGGGGCATGGTCATATTACTTTCGTATGCCGTGTCTACAGGATGATCTTATTCTCTTCCTAAGCATATTGGTATCTTGTATGTGATAGGATTAGCATCTTACATATCAATATCTCTAGCATCTGAGAAGCTAAACAGTCTCTTATGCACTTGAGACTATTCTATGTCAAGACTAGCTCCATACATATAACCAACAAGGTGTCACTATTCGTAGTGTAGATAAGCTCAAACCATTGCTTGTAGCATCAAAGACCATCTCAAAACACTAGCTGCTATTCATATCTTGTGCATGTTGGCTCAACATCTTGACCTCATGCATTCAGACAAGATTATAACATGCTAGTTTTGCATTGGATATCTTGATACCTTGGTCTTCTATACCTTGGTGCATAACATCCACATGCTATATCAAACATAAGGATTGCATTTCTTTTCATTTTTGAGCAATTACTTTTAAAGATACCCATTGTACCATCTATTCATCCCATTATTCATCTATATAGTCCTCAACCAAGATCAATCATTTCCATCGTCCTTCTTCCACATCTCTTATCCTGCAAAACAAGCGTGTTAGGCATATAGAGGTCCATCACATATCATATCATTACCACTTATCTATACACATGAGTACATATCATATCATTACCATTTACATATTTGCATTATCATACATTTCCATTCATATCATTTGCATAAACTTCCATACATAATCCATAAAAAATACAAATACAACATGCATAACCATCATAATACCAACAGTGCATCCATTACAACATCATGTAGATAACCAAGATGCCATCATATATATATATATGCATGTGTCAATATACAAGTGTCTACATATACAAGCTAAGCCATAAAGAATGTATGTACAAGTGGCTCTAGGCCTCATCATGATACAACATAATATACATAAACAAGGTAGCCCTAGTGACTACTAGCATCTCCCTCGCCTTGACCGCCACCACTGGGTCTTGCACCTGTCCCTCTATCTCTTTGTGGCCCCATCACTGTGTTAGATTCAGGGCAGACAACTAAGAGGGGAGGTGAACTAGTTGTCCAAAACTTTCCTCTTATTAAACACTTGCATTCACTTAGCAGTATAACAATAAATCAAACATGAAACATAATGCATTTAATTCAGAGAAGAAACACATCAACACATGAGACACCAAGATTTTAATGTGGAAAACCCGGTTAAGGGAAAAACCATGGGGTGACTAACCCAAGATTGTATTCTCTGTTAGAAGAATAGAAAGACCAAAATGGCACTTTCCAATTAGGGCTCACTACCTACAAGAGACTCACTGTTTACAAGAAAAGAAGGTAACAAGATACTTGAACTGATGAGAAGCATCCACACGTGCTAAAGTTCAATTCCAGTTAAGCCCAATATACTGATCTGCTGCACTTCATTCTTACTCTCCTTAGGTGCTACTATCCAGTCACATTTCAGACTTGTCTTCTTGCCTTTTTACTGCTCTTCTTCTTTTCTTCACACACTTCCAATCACACACCAAATCTTCACATGTAAATCCATCTGGTATATATATCCACACAAATGATTTCAACACCTTTCTAGTCGGCATCTGGAATAGTCAGTATTTTTCCAAACTCTGATCTGTCGGCTGAATCCTTGCATACCAAGTGATGCAGATCAAGGAGATGCTTATAGAAGTCATCAATCATGTTAGCCAATCATGAATGATACCTCAAGAAACTTAATCACCATCAATATCTCATCCGGATTTAGGTCTGATGCTCTGTCGGTCAGTTCTTCCTCTGTCTACTCTACCAAACAGGAACCCAACACTCAAGTGCTCATATCTTTTCACTCTTTTATCACCGGTGGCTAAATCCTTGTCAAGGTACTCCTCTTGACTTCCCCAAATCTGCACTTTACTAAGATACCTCCTCTGAGAGATCCGGACCTGACTGTCAGACCTTGCTGCCTACTCTATTCTTGCTTACTGGACCACAACATTTCTTCAATCTGACTTCTGGTAAATACACACCATGTCTTAGGGATGTGTGGGATGGACTTTGTTGCAATCAATGACAACATTCATGAAGCCACACAATGTCTTTTGCCAACAATCTCCCCCTTTGACATTGATGGAAACACTTAGTGAAAAATGACTAAGTGTCACACTATGCTCCCCCTTGGCTGATGCTCTGTCCTTATGTTCATTTTATGGAGCTCCCCCTTAGTTGGATTCCTCATTTTTCACTACTCCTCACTCCCCCTTTGACATCAATGGCAAAAGGTGGGGTCCGCACATCAAAATTTTCAAAACTCAATCTATACTTAGTCGCATAAGTATATTATCCGGTTATACTTTACATAAACTTTAGTATATCCGCAAAAGTATTCTTCAATTGTACAACTTCTGTCACCCAACTCAGCTTCATCTTGTCCAAAATTGAGATGTAACCACTCAACAGGAATGTAAAAGCTTCTGCCCTCTTCAGATCTATTAGATCACTTGTCTGAGCTGTGGTTTGAGCATCATTTAGGGCCTCATGCATGGCCTCTAACTTAGGGATAATTATTCCTCTAAGTTCATTCAACCTACTTATTCTTTTTTTCTTCTCCTTCTCAAGCTTCTTAATTTCATTCAAGACTGCAATAGTCTAACATTCTTGATTTATTATGGACGTGGTAAGTGGATCAAAATTCTGAGATAGTTTTGTTAGTTTATCCTCCTGTTCTTTCACTTTCTTCTCAATCTCCACTGTTACTTTGGACCATGATAGATAGAATTTATACATTTCCCTACCATCTTTAAGAGCATTTTCTAAGCTCTTTATCCCTATATCCATATTTCTTCTATCATTGGATATTAGTCCCTATACTTCAGAGAATCTCTTTTCTAAAATCTCCTTCCAGACTTTATCTTCTGCTGACTTCTCTAAGGAATCAAAATGTGTGCTAACACTATTAACTAGAGATTTGAGATTACCAGATGAGGAGGCTGAGGGATCCTTCTGAAAAGATGGCATGATCTTCTCCAATACACTGGATGTAACTTCTATAAGCTCACAATCTTCCATGTGAGACTTCAAGAGTTTTTCTTTTGCCTTTGCTTGAGTGAAGGATGCTAGTTTCATGGTTTGAACCGGAGGGAGGGAGTCAAAATTGAACGGTCCTTGAAGAAGTTCCAGTACATCAAATTCCATCATCTCTTTGGTTAAGAAATCCTTGATTGCTTCTACTGTGTCTCTTGCCAATGACAGGGTTTTCTTCCCTTCTGCAGTCTTAGTACTGTCATCTTCTTTTTCCTTCTCCTCTGCTTCGTGACTGATCTTCTCTTCTACTTTTTCTACTTCTTTAGATCTGGAGTCTATAGAGGAAACTGGAGGAGAGATGTTTTCTTATTCATGGACCTCCTTTTCCATAGCAGAGGAATCTAAGTCCTTACCTTTTTCTTCACCTGTCTCCTTTACCTCTTTTCCCACTATCTCAGTAGATTCTTCTTCAATATCTGTAGCCATGGGATCATCACCTAGGTCCTCTATAATAGGAATGTTGAATCTTTTGTATGCATTCTAGAGGATCTCTTCTATCTCTTTTGCTACTTTGTCAATTTCTTTGAGCATAAGCTGATTCATTCTAGCTTTGCTCTGAAACTCATCCTTGCAATCTTTGAAGATCATATTCATTTGCTTCGGAGTGATTGAAGGATATAGCTGAATAGCTATCTGTTCTCAAATCTCAAGGTCTTTTTCCATAGAATTATTCTTCCTTATTTCTAATTCCTTCTCTAGGATTTTGGGAATAAGAGATATAATTTCAATAAAAGCCTTATCGTAGATATTCAGATACTTGACTGTGGCTTCTTGTAAAATCTTTTGGTTAGCTTCATTGTAATCATCATAGAATTCAGCCACTGGTTGAAGGTTCCCATCCACAGTAACTGATTTTATGATGTCATCAATGCACAGAGTAGGTTTCTCAACAAATTCTTTTGTTACTTCTTCAATACAGGGTTCACCGGATGTTTTCCTTTTCTTCTTCATTTTCTTTACTTCCTCATCTGATTATGTCTCTTCTTCATCTTTTTGGCTTGTGTAAGACCTTGTTGCCTTTTTCTTTGTTCTCTTTTCTCCTTTACCGGATGATTTTGCTTCTGGTTTTGATGCCTTTGAGCTCTTAGGTGCAAATCTCTTTGAGGATCTGGTCCAGGAGGGGGCTTCTATCAGAGCACTTTCTTTTTTTGCCTCTTCCTTTTCTTTTTCTGCCCTTTCTATCTTCTCTATGTTGGCATCAAGTGCCTCTTTTGAAATTCCATGCCTCTTGGCACTTTCTTCTACCTCTTTTCTCACTTTTCTCTTCATCTCAGGTTCTCTGAGTTCCACATGAATCTTCATACTCAATTCTTCAAAGGTTCCAAACCTTTTTGCCTTGGGATCCTTGGGCTGACTTAGCATGTGTTGAACATGCAGCTCTACAATTTTCTCATCCACTTCATACCCCATTGGCATGATCCACACTGTTCTTGGTTCCACGTCCTCCATTAAGAACATATCAGTTTCTACCATAAAGCATACTGTATCTTTATATTTTTCAACTAGGGATTGGGGAATTCTTTCTCTAGCCTGCATCATGCTTTGGAAGTTTTTGAAGTAACCCCATAATGCTGTGTTCTGTGCCTTGGCATCACCAAGCCCATGCAAGTAATCCCTAGTTTGTATGGCAACCGGTCTATCATTTTGCCACATCCAGCCACTAGATCCTGGTAGCTCATTCATTTAGTAGAAGAATAGACATAGTATTAGTCCACCATACTTGAAAGAGTTCTTCTTGTCCTTCTTGATATTTTGTAGATTTTCCATCAGTTGGCTTAGAAGGAGTTCACAAAGATCATAATCTACATTTTTTCTCAACATTTCATAGGCAGTGTAGATTGTTGTTCCGGATATAGAATTTTCTCTATTGGAGTGATAAATCTTGTAGCTAATAATCATGGAGGCAAACTTGATGTCTAGATCTGTGATATCCTCAACTGTCATTACTCTTTTGTCAAATCTAGATCTGGTAGCCTCACTCACAGTCTGATTCTTGATAGATTTGAGAGCAGGTATCCCACCAGATGAGTGCAATCCGATAACTACCTTAATGGCATTTTTTGTGATCTTGAAAGGTCCATTCAACCACATGAAGTTATCATGCACCCTGCTCAAAACATACCAGACCCATTCATCTTCTACAAAATAGGGGAAATGAATATACTGTGCAAAATGCTTGTCCCGAATGGCTTTGTACTGAGGTTTTAGTTCAATGATTCATCATTTAGCTGCTTGTGATATATATGCATCAACTTAGATTCTCTGAACTCATCAATATTCACATGAACGTATGCCCTAATGTCTTCAACATGCGAAACCCCATGTGGAATGCTAGAAAATGCACCTAGGGGATCAACTTCTAGGGATTTATAGGGATGTTTTCTGAATTTAGGGCACAGCCTATCAGTGATCTTTACCACATTCAGAGTGGCCATCTTCAAAAGATTTATAGAGAGATATTTAGTAATGGAAAATACCTTTCACGCTTCTAGGGTTTGTGGAGTGAGCTGGATTGATTAGCTAGATGAATTGACTCCAATGGTTGATCCTTGAGAAATTTGAAACAATCTATTGTAGAGCTCCTTTTCTTTTCTTCTTGAATGCAAATGTGCAAATGTCGAGTGAATGAACCCTTTTATTTCTGAGAAAAACCCTAAATCCATAATGCAATAAATGCGCAACTTAAGTCATTTCAGTTGCCTTATTTTTCTTGTTCTGAGATAGATCTTTTTCGGATCACTGAGATTCACTTAGAGTTATTCTTGGTGAATAGTGATAATCTATCTTCCTTTCCCTAATCATTTGATCTATCCAAAGATCAAAATTCCATAATTTTGAATCAAGCCAGATCTAACTATGAGAACCTTGTCTTTACCGGATGACTGTTAAATCAAATCAATCCTGGCAGATTAGACTATTCAAATATTCTTGCAGATCTTTCATATCTTTACCAAACCTACTTTAGATGTTTCTTTAAGAACCTTTTAATCCGCAACTTCCCATGTGCCAATTTTAGGCACCAATTGATTGGCTAGGGGAATTGGTTTTTCTTTTGTTGCTCCCCCTGAGTTAGAGTTCATCTATTCAATTTCTGGAAGAAATATCAGCACCAGATTCTGGTGCGGATCCATTCCCAACATTCTTTGTGCTTTTCTTTACCCAAATCTTATTCATCTCCCTTTGAATTTCATCCGCATTCACTTTTCCTTTTCCTTTGTCTTGGTTTTGGTTATGATGCGCTGGACCCTTTTTGTCTTGATTCTTACTTCTGCAGAATTTCACAATATGACTGGATCTATTGCAATTGTAGCAAACAACATTTCTTTGCATATTTGACTGATATCCTATTGATCTACACTGTCTAGCCATATGTCCCATTCTATTGCATGCAAAGCATCTACCATAGAATGAATTATTCATTTACATATATCTACACTCAAGAGATTTGTGACCATACCTTTTGTAATTAAAGCATTGTCCAGAGAAGGATGAATTAGTTTGATTCATTCTTTTTCTGCACTGATTTGCTTTATGACCAAAATTATTGCAGTTGTGGCAGTATCCATTAAAAGATGGATATCTTTGAGTATTAGGTTGCCTTACTAGAGGTCTTCTAGGCCTATTTCTTGGATTTTTTGATCTAGAGTTCTTCTGACCGGATCCGGAGCTTTCACCTTTTTCATACCCCAAGCCTTGTTTGTCATCTACCCTCTTTTGGCTTGCAAGAAGAACTTCAAGTTGAGCAGAGCTTATCTTGAATTTCTCTTTATATTTATTTGTTGTTTGAAGATCCCTTTTGAACTTCAAGTTGTTCTTCATTATCTTTAGCTTCTTCAAGATCAGATTCTAGATGCCTGATTATTCTGTCCATATTGTGGTAGTCTTCTATTTTCTCCTTGAGAGATTGTCATAGATTATCTTCAATTTTTCTTTTCTCTTCAATTTCTTGGGTGAATTTCATAACCCCTGATTCCATTTCATGTCTTACCATAATGACTTCTTTTGATAGCTTCTCGCATAACTTGTTTTTCTCATTCAGATCATCATCAGTGTTATTGGCTTCACTTTGACTTGCTAATTGATGAAGTAGTTCCTTTCTCTTTTTCATAGAGATACTCAGTTTCTCTTTTAGTTCATTGATGAAATCATCAGCTTGTCTGAGTCTTTCTTTTAGGTCATGGACTTCAGAATGAGACTGCTCAAGATCATCTAAGGTAGACTAAAGTTGTTCCCTCATACCATACATATCCATTGAGATTGCCAGATCTTCCTCAAGCTGTTAGGCTCTGATACCAATTGTTAGATTCAGGGCAGACAACTAAGAGGGGGGTGAATTAGTTGTCTAAAACTTTCCTCTTATTAAACACTTGCATTCACTTAGCAGTATAACAATAAATCAAACATGAAACATAATGCATTTAATTCAGAGTAGAAACACATCAACACATGAGACACCAAGATTTTAACATGGAAAACTTGGTTAAGGGAAAAACCATGGGGTGACTAACCCAAGATTGTATTCTCTATTAGAAGAATAGAAAGAACAAAATGGCACTTGCCAATTAGGGCTCACTGCCTACAAGAGACTCACTGTCTACAAGAAAAGAAGGTAAGAAGATACTTGAACTGATGAGAAGCATCCACACATGCTGAAGTTCAGTTTTGGTTAAGCCCAATATACTGATCTACTGCACTTCATTCTTACTCTCCTTAGGTGCTACTGTCCAATCATATTTGGGACCTATCTTCCTACCTTTTTACTACTCTTCTACTTTTCTTCACACACTTCCAATCACACACCACATCTTCACATGTAAATCCATCTGGTATATATATCCACACAAATGATTTCAACACCTTTCTAGTCAGCATCTGGAATAGTTAATATTTTCCCAAACTCTGATCTGTCAGCTGAATCCTTGCATACCAAGTGATGCGGATCAAGGAGATGCTTATAGAAGTCATCAATCATGTCGGCCAATCATGAATGATACCTCAAGAAACTTAATCACCATCAATATCTCATCCAGATTTAAGTCTCATGCTCTGCCGGTCAGTTCTTCCTGTCTACTCTGCCAAATAGGAACCCAACACTAAAGTGCTCATATCTTTTCACTCTTCTATCATCAAAGGCTAAATCCTTGGAATCTATCAGTCAAGGTACTCCTCTTGACTTCCCAAAATCCACACTTTACTGAGATACCTCCTCTGAGAGATCTAGACCTGACTGTCAGACCTTGCTGCCTGCTCTGTTCTTGCTTACCGGACCACAACACTTCTTCAATCTGACTTCTGGTAAATACACACCATGTCCTACGGATGTGTGGGATGGACTTTTATGCCATCAATGACAACATTCAAGAAGCCACACAGTGTCTCTTGCCAACACACTGATGCTATAGATCGAGATCCACCTGTCCTCCATGAACCTAAAGCTCCTGATTTGCTCCTGAAGCTAGGCTTCCTCTACTCTACTGGCACAGCCCCATAGTAAAAGCCCCTATAATACTCCACCTCACCTTGTACTCTCTGTAGCTCTACCTATACTTGTGTCAATTGTGTGGCCAAATACATCATAGCCCCATATGTACCCAATGTAGCCACTACTTTATCCCACTTGCCAGTCATCCCCTATAGTTGTTATATAGTTGTATCCCTCTCTGTCTGTAAACCATCTCTCTCAGCCCTCATCACCTATATCTGCTGTATAGCAGTATCTCACTCAACTCTCATCATCTTCTCATTCTACCTAGCTTCATCTCTCTCTCCTGTCACCCTAGCAAAAGTGCACTGTCATCCTGCCCATCCCCAGCCTGCACTCTAACATATAACTAAGCTTGGTATGTCTGAGCTTGAGCCCTAGCATGCCGTAAGCCAATCACTACCTGGTGTCTATCCAAATCCACTCTCCTCAACCTCATCTAAGCCTACTGCTTCCATCTCCTCTCCTCTCTAATCCTCCTCCGTAGCTACTAAATCCTAACATCATCACCTCCTAATATTTGCCCCTAAGGTTGTGCAAGTATCTGAGGCTGTCCCTGCACCTATCCCTGTATCTATATCTCTAGAGCTGCCAGTACAATAGCTTGTGTTGGTGGAGCCTGTCGTCACCTCCTCCTGACTGGTCTCTCCATCCCTATTTCTCCTATCTCTCCAACCCGCGTTGGTCTCGCTGTCACCCAGTATGCATCATAATCTGGTAGCGTACCTAGATCTACAAGACCCTGTCCCCACTGCCATACAACTGGCTATAGCCCCTCTCTCTCTGCCAAAACCGTGTCAACCACTACTTCTAGCCCCTAATCAAACACCTTCTGTCGAGTCCTCCCAAAAATGGCATCACCAACTGGTACTGCCTGTGGTAACTTGAACTGTCTTAAAACCCTCTCAAGCAAATAGCACTCTATAATGTATATCCCACATCCAAAAATATATCACCTGTCTAGCATAGACAAGCTTAGTATCCTCCTCATCCCATCTCTCACATCCTATCCATGGCCTCCATATAAATCTATCTACCCCATCCAACATCCTCTGCCAGTACACTAGTCCTCTGCGCTGCTGGTATATCAAAGCTCCTCTATACATCCTAGCATAAGGCTCTCCTGCTACTCTAACCACCCATCCATCTGGTCTCGTCACTACAATATACTCATATGCCCACACATGCAAAACTGTAACTCCTGCAGACATACTAGCCTTGAACATATATGCGCAATCATGCAGGAAATGATAGAGCTATCCAAGCACACACTTGGCCCATGCATATCTCATCCCATAGGAGAACATCCCCTCCATCACTTTCCCCCATCCTACTAGAAACCCTCTCGCTCGTCTGTCTCCAACTAGCCATCTGATAATAACTACTACCACTCGTTGCAGTCTATCACATAACTCCTCCATCCTCACCATAGGAATCTTTGAGCCCTCCGCTCCAATGTTTGGTGTCCCAAACAATATCTTGAATGCAGTTGGACCCATATCAGGATCATAATCTATTCGGTCCCCATCAATAGGAACACACAGAATCTAGAATACATCCTCTAAAGTGATTGTAGCCTCTCCTGTCGGCAACAAGAAAGAACTATGCTCGCTCATCCATCACTCCACCATCATTGTCATCAATCCTCGATGTGCCTGCATTGGCTCCAATCTAGACACATGCTCTAATCCGAGGATCTCTAACACTAGCCGCTCCTCTGCATCCAGCAATCTCACCAACCGCAAATCCCTAGGATGTGGCTCTCATGATAACAAAGGCAATAGGATATCCTACATCATTTCACTCATCATGTCAATCCCTTGCGCTACATACAACTACTGTAAAACTGGACCATTTCCTGCTATACCTGCTTCTATCTACTACAAGTGACTCCCTTTTTTATATGCGCTTATCTATTGATCGCATTTGACCTATTTTCCTACATGCGCTTATTTCTCGCCTATATACGACCTATTTTTCCTATGCGACTGCTTATTGACCAAGTGTGAGCTATATTTCTATATGTGTATACTTTTTGCCTCTAAGTGATCTCTATCCTATAAGCGAGCATCTTTTCTTTACAAGCGAGCTAAACCTATATATGCGCCTACTTTTAGCCCATAAGCAACTTGCTTTTATCTATATGCGCATTTTGCCTATGTTTCTCTAAGCTGACTGGAAGTGACTTGTTGTCCCATACACAACCAAGCCACACCTATAAGTGACCTCAACTACCTTAAGTGACTCATTTCTCTTCCTAAGCAACCTGAACTGCCTATCCTAAAACCAGGTCGCTTATGGTGACGTGTGTGCATTTATGATGCTTCTAGCCTATCAAAATCATGTTTTTAGTAAAAGTTTCGATACATACTGGTATGCCTGCTCCCTCTGGTCATCCATGTGTCCTAACTCACTTGGCATGATGATCTCTGCATGGAATCACCATTCTAATAGCTCTCCAACTCTTGTCGCACAACAACTCTAAGGAGCTCTAGATCTCTCTAGATTTCTGAACATAACTGAGCACAAATGAGCCTATTTGCCCTTGAAGGACCTACTTATAGCCCCTATCCAAACCCTAATTCTTCTACACCAAAGCCTATTTTCTTTTGCATCATCCCATTTTTCTCCCACCCAACCTCTATTTTCTTCGTGTCAACCTTGTTTGCTAGCTTTTCCTTTTATCGTGATTCAACCCAGCCATTCCTGGTTAGCCTGGATTACCTCTCGAGGGGGCATCACCTGCTAGTTACACTAGGGAATAACTTTGTTTCTCAAGCGAATTATCATATTATCATATCTTCTTTGACACAACGCTCTAACGAACATTGCATCAAAGAGGGGCATAATGTAGCACCCAAAATTGACCTAATTATCATGAGTATCAAACATCGCATTAGCTACCATCTGCATTTGTCTAACACACTTGAGCAATTTCCCTAACACACTTATTTCTTCTATTAATTAAATAAATTTATATTTATTTAATTAATTCATGAGCTATTTCCTCTAAGCTATAATTAAACAATCTTTAATTATTTAATTATCTTCTTTCTATCTATTTTAATTAAATAAATTTTATTTATTTAATTAATTTATCTTATCATTTATCTTCATGAGCTAACATGTGTGCCTCTTTTATTTAAAAAAGATAAGTGGTACTACATCTTTCATTTAATATCTTTCACATGTAGTACTTTTTATGTACACAGTCACATATAAGCCTTATCTTCCTTCCACTTGTCATCTACACATTCACCTATGTCTATCATTTAATATTAGCCATTCACATAGCCACCAAATCTCCACCATTGATTGATTTTGGTTGAGTTCTATATGAACACCCTCTCATTCCATACTATAGGGATCCATCATTCATATAGCATCTACATTATCATCCTGGGCATATTGAGCACTTTAGCATCCATCCATCATGGCAGTTTTTATCTTCATAATTGTTCATTGTTGAAGAAGCAATCCACATCATAAACAAGGAATCATACAATCTAGGTGATATTGCTCTTGAATTGCATGCTTTTGATTTTATTTGGATTAGATTCTTTGATGATGGTAGGGTTATGTTTTCATGGCTATGCTTGATCTTATTAACCTAATTTTTTACCTATCACAATGGTTACAAAATGATCCTATGATCAGGATTTATCATTTAAGATCAATGGTCTATATCATTCCTTGACCAAGTCAATAGGCAAACACATGGCATAGGTCACCAATTGGCAACCATCTGGTAGCATACAGTCATCCTTCTTGACATTATGTATATGACCCTGTCACATTGCATCATGCTTGTTCTTTAACTTCTTCATCATTAGATGAGTCTTCTTCCTCTACATGCACACTGATGACTCCCCTGATGAGCTCATATACCTACACTATCTTTTCCACCTTTCCTCCATCCTGCAGCTTAGCTTTGGGGACTGCATGTTCTTGTGAATGGAATTGTGCCTGTAGTGCAGTCCATTTGTTCTTCCTGCTATTCAATACTTCATTGTATTTATCTACCTTTGCCTTCATCCTCATGGCCTTATTGATTATGTCCCTTGATAAATGATTGAGGGGATCATTTGATGCAGGCTTGAAGTTGTCCTGAAAGGTTTTAACTGTAAAATCAGCATCCTGATTTTTTATCTTTCCCTCCACCTTTTCCTTGAGGGCCTCCAGGATTTCTACTTCCTGGGACAAAAGCTTGTGCAATCTAACATTGATATCCCTGAGCTTAGCATTGCACTTCTTAAGGATATCACCTTCAAATTTGGTATCTTCATACCATATACTCAATAGCTATGTGTGAGGGTAAAATGTGGATTAATCTATTAAGAATAATAAACCCAATACATCTATGAAATCTGAAGGAGAAAGGGATATTAAATAAACAAGCAATGATACTTACAACCACTTTCACCTTGCATCTTCTATAGTTCGCCTATCTATTCTTGATCTTGATGATGAAGCCCTCAGAAGCGTATGCTCCCTTGCTTGTTGAAGATGACAAGGACAAAATGGCTATGATACTTTACTTGTATTTGAAGACGAACTTCAAACACAAATGTGTGATGGATGATATGAAGTGCTTATGAAGATGGGGGTGCCAAAGGCGCGCTTGTGTTTCTGCAGCATAAGTTTTCTCAAACGATGGATATCAAATGAAGAAGAAGAGGATTGCATTTATAGAAATATGTGAGAGAAGATCGACGATTGAGAAGAAGTAAGAAGATCAAAGGTTGAGAATGGTTGAGGAATGTGCATGAATAGAAAGAGGACAAGTGTCCAAGCTCCATCATGTAATAGGGGAGTTAACACAATTGATTGAAGAGTTAACAGAATTGACCAATCAGTTAAGCGAATTGATTGGGGAGTTGACTAAATTCATTGATTAGTTAACTGGGTTGATTGAGGAGTCAACAGAATAGATTGATCAGTGAACTCGAATGACTAATTAGTTAACAGATTTGATTGATGTGTTAACTAATTTTGACTAGAGGATAAATAGGACATGTGGGTGAGGGAATATTAGCTAATTAAATATTTAAAATATTTAATTACATGTGCAACATGGTGAGGTGGCAAAGCTGAGGTGGAAAGATGAGGTGGATTGATGAGGTGGATTTATGAAATTAGGACTTCGGATAGAGTAATTTGGGGATTAATTAAATAATTGAGGATTATTTAATTATGTGAGACATTAGAAGAATTTAGGGAATTTAATTAAATAAATTGGTTTTATTTAATTATGGGATAATGAACCAATCAAATAAACTTAGAATATTTATTTAATTGACAGAAGAAAATAAGAATTAAGATAAATATAAAATATTTATTTAATTCAAGATGAGCCAATTTTAGGTGTATACACTATGATGTCTAGTTATTCAATATTTTGTTGTATACCAGGACATTCACATCTATGTGTTTCATCTCAAACAGGGCGGTTATATGCTTCTCTACTTTGATTGACCTATGTCTAACCTCTTTTTGTAATTTATCTACCTTGCTCTTCAGTGTGCTGAGTAAGTTCCAATTATTAAGAGAGGTTTTTATTACCTTTTCTACCTCAGTAATGAATTCAATTCTCTTATCCCGCTCTCTTTTCTCCTGATGATAGATCATGGATTATGATCTAAAATGTTGAGGGAAAAAATAGTCACATAGTTTAATCCAGAAGAACTCATTTACATTATCATGGACTATGGAAATTTGATGTCTATTATTGAATAAACCATTTATCCATCATATGTGCTTTATGCTTCATAATGTTCAATCCTATCACCTCATCCTAGGATATGATGGTCAATGGGGTGGAAGTGCTGATTGACATATTATTGGGGTCTACTAGCACATTTATCAATGTGTGCAGCTGAGCAATGTGCTCTTTATGCACCTTATTTTTACTCTTCTCTTTCTCTAATCTAGTCAATAAAGAATCAATTATATCCTTGGACTCTTGGCCCTCTTGTTGTTATGTGGCAAATCCCAAGTCAACAATGGTTATTTGGAACTCACTGGCACTTATCTCTCCCTTGGCTTTGTCCACCACATGTATAACTACTTCATTTGTTCTCCTACCTGTTGCCAAATCTCTTTTTATTACTAATGTGGCCCTATCCCTCCTCTTTGTCTTGGCTATATCAGCTAAAAATAATGAAGCAATATCAAAATTTGAGGCAATACTAGTTGAATGTGGATTTACCTCATGTTGCAGCCAACATGGCATCTCATCTGTAGACCCTTGCTGGTCTCTGTGTTTAATGTGAACATCTTGTGACTTTGTATTCTACTCCACTCTGGGTGGTGACTGCTCCTTCTCTTGTCCATTTTGTGCCTCCTCATCTTGGACCTCCTTATGTGTAAGGACCTCTTGTGTTACCTTTTCATTCTTGTCCTACTCATCTTGTGGTGGTGGATCCACATGAGGGTTTGGATTGCTCAGATCTGGAGTATCCTAATGATCCTTTTGACTGTCTTTGTTCACATTCTCTTCTTTTCCTTGATCATCACCTACCTGAGGACCGTGTTCCCCACCTTTTGGCATATCTATCTCTTTAGAATCTTGGGGTTCAACTATCTTCACTTTCTCTATCCCCTTCTCAAGTACTTGTTCACTATCCTGACCACCATGTTGATCATGTATCTCTATATCCTCCTTCATAGCTACATTATCTTCTAATTTATTTTGTTCTAGAGGCATGTCTTCATCTTTACTTTTATCTTCCTCGCCCATATATGCTAGGTCAATAACAGCTGGGATGGTAACCTAATCTACTAATCCTACTAAACCAATTTGTTATGCTATATTCTTAGGATTACCTTCTTCTATTTCTTCCTCTTCTACCTCCTTTTTTACTATGGGAGTACCTTGAGGAGTCATTTTTGTATTCCTTTCCAGTGTCTCCATAGGGCTGGTAGACACTTCATTCACAACTTCATCATCTGAGAGTTCAAATGCTTCATCCAAGGGAAGAGGCTAATCACCTCTTTTATTCTTCATCTCTTTTCTATGTTCTTCAACCATTTCAGTTTTAAATTTCACTATGGTGGGTATGGGCACATCATGCTGTAGGTTCTTCCTCATTCCCTCACCACCTGTACCTTTCAACAAAACAAGGAGCACATCAACTAACCCTCTCATTGTTGTGGCTAAACTCTTCTTTTGAGGCACCTTTTGGGTTTTCCCTTTTCTCCTCTTTATTATGAGTGGGCCTTAATCATCAGAATCTTCTTCTAATTCTTCATCAACTGCAAGAGGCTTGGTGGCAGGCTTTTGCTGTTCTACAAGCTCCTGGGATGTTGTTGCAATAGATGTTGAGGCTACATCTTTCTTAGGAGGGGGTCTCTTGATGATTTTTACACCTACATTATGTGGCTCCTTTTTACCCCCTTTGGGTGTATCTTCTTGTTTCCTTTCTCCTTTGGAGGCCCTCTTCTCCTTGGGAAAATCATCATATTCCTCTTTTTCTAGCTCTTGTCTTTTCCTCTTTTTATCTACTATAACCGCCACTCCTTTTTCTTTGAGTGCAATGACTTCTTTATTTATCCATTCTTTAGTCAATTGCATAACCTTTTTGTGTTATGTTTGCTAAAGAGGTTTCCTCTGGTAAGCTCCAGTCAGGATGAAATTGTCTCATTATACACCTTCGTGTCCTCATACTCTTGGGACATGATGTTCCTGATGCAGAGGCATCCACACTATAACCTTAACACACAGCATGGATGTCCGCAGCCCTTCATCATCATCATCATCATCATCATCATCATCATCATATTTACTCTCGCCGACCGATATCCTCCTGTAGACAAGCCTTCGCACTTTTGCCTGCCAGCAGCATCATCATGTTCGACAGCATCATCATGTTCGGCAAGCGCGAACATCCTCCTGACGTCCACTGTTCATCTCACCGACAACTTCCGTCTTCACTATCTTCAGCATCATGATATTCAACATCATGTTAATCAGCAGGATAAAGAACATCCGGTTCCTCCCATTTATCCTGATGATGACAAACCTTAACTCCTCGCACCTTCCCTTCAATGCTTACGTCACCCCGTTATCCTGATGACGTATATCCTGATGACGATGATGTCACCTGCAGCTTCTCAATATCCTGCTGCTCCGCAATATCCTGATGACGATGCCCGAAGCGACTGCAGGATATTCACCAAAATATCCTGATGATGCCGTTTTGACAAATTTCCAGCCTTAGCAGATTTTCACCGTTTTGATCCGCCGAACCTCCTGGGATGACTCGATCCACTTCCAGGGTGATCTTCCAAACTCTATCAGCTTGACCTAGCACATGCCCATGCTAGGGTCTTCAACATCTCTCGACGGTGATCCTGCACACCTGCATGCAAACAAATAAACTAACTCCTAACCTACTGTACATAACCATTCCACCGATTCGACGAATCAACCGGTGGAATGGATCAGCAAATCCATGAAACCACCAAACCAGCAAATCGATCAAGCAATGGAATTCAACAGAGGATGAACACAAACAGGATCACTTTATTTGATTTCAAAAGATGCAAATACAATGATCAGTCTCTCTCTCTCTCTCAGTCTCACTCTCTGCAACCTAGCTCGAATGATCTAAAACCAATCGATCCTCATGCATATATAGGATCTCTGGCGAGTACTACCACTCGACTCCAAGCGGCTGGGAACTCTCTCCAGGCGGCTGGGAGATCCAACCGGACCTACAGCATACAGCTATCCTAACAAACTTTCTAAAAATAGTAAAACATGGTCAGCATGATCTTAGTACAGTCAGCATGACCTTATTACATTCATTTGGTCTTATCAGACCTTCTTGAAAACATAAACAAGACTCAAATTAACTAACTGCCTCATGAAGGCCAGCTGTCAGGTAGGTGCTCCTGCACCATACTCCCCAACAGAAAAGAACTCATGTCCCATGAGTTTGGGGTGTGGAAGTCCTCCACCTTGACACTTTGCCTTTGTAATATTCTAACCTGTTCCAGCTTTGTCCTCTGCTGGCTCTTGGCTGCTCCAAGACTTCTGAACTGTAACTTGCTTCTTTCCTGCAAAGAAATCCTCATGCCTGTCAATGTAGGCCTTTCTCACACATTCCTTGTGTTTGTCAGGTTGTCTGACCAGAACCTCTGTCTGAACTGCCGCTTGAACTTCTGAAATGTTCAATCCTATCTTCCTGTCAACCTTTATAGGACAAACAATAGTCCCAACTATGACAACATCCTTGTCATTCCTCTCAACTGGTTGCTGTTTGCAAACTTGTTTCTGCGCCTGCTGCTGACCTCTATCAGTCAAAACTAAAACTTTCTTCAACCTGTTGTCCTTAACAACTCCTTGTCCTGCAGTATCCTCATCTGCTTTTATGCCTGCTCCTATAGGCATCTGCACAAATTCCTTCTTTCCCATTAAAATGATTTTGGCTGCCCCCTGTGCTGCAGCATCTACCTGTAATGGCATCAACTTCATAGTCTTCCCATCTTTCTTGATGGTGTAGGTATTAGCATACCCATCATACAGTACCCTTCTGTCAAATTGCCATGGTCTACCCAACAGTAGGTGACAACATTCCATGGGCAAAATATCACACAAAACCCTATCATGATATGCCCCAATCTGAAAATCCACATATGCCTGTTCATAGACAAAAAGTGATTGACTATCACTCACCCAAGATGCCTTTTAAGGGTGAGGGTGTGGAATCCTTTCCAAATTCAGTTTATCCACCATCTCCTGAGATACCATGTTGTCTGTTGAACCAGTATCAATGACAACCTTACACACGTTACCTTTGCTCTTGCATATGGTCTTGAAAAGAGCTCTTCTTTGCATCATATCCTTTGATGCCTGCAAACTAATTCTCCTTAGCATCAATGATTCTCCCTCCTCAGGGTATGCATAATAGTCAGGCTCCTTATCTCTTTGATTTGTGTTTGAACTCTGCACACTTTGCTCTGCTTTCTCTTCTTGTACCAATTGTACCCTCTTGTCACTAGTTCTATCATTTCTGGATGATGAACCTTTGTTTTCTGGACATTTGAAAGATGGATGCCCAAACTCTCCACAGGTGTAACATTTTCCTGAAAATGTAGTAGAACCTCTACCACCTCCAAATCTACCTCTATTACCTTTCCATCCACCTCTGGAATCAGACTGTCCCTGTCCTTTACCAGTGTCTTCTTGACCCTCATTGGTTTGCTTTTGTGTAGGGGCTGCTCCTCTTCCCCTCATATTGTTTCCTCTTCCTCTCATGGACTTATCATGTCCTCTATTCATCTTTTCTTCAATCCTGATTGCCATTTGATAACAATCCTCCACATTCTTAGGGTTAGCTAAAACTAACTCATCCTGTATGTTCAATCTCAAACCAGCCAAGTACCTAGCCACCTTTTCTACCTCATTCTCATGATGACCAGATCTCATACTCAATTTATAAAACTCCTCTGTATAGGCCTTCACATCCCTTTCCTTCTGCCTTAAAAATTGCAGCTTCTTAAACATCTGAATTTCATAATCCCTTGGCAAGAATTTACCTTTGATCCTTGCTACCATCTTATCCCATGAAGTGATCTTTGACTTCCCTTGTTTCCTTCTTTCAGATTGTACATAATCCCACCATACCAAAGCATGACCTCCTAACTTGGTCTTTGCAATCTTTACCTTCTGATCCTCAGCAACATCTTCACATTCAAAGTGATTAGCAAGTGCAGCAATCCAATCCAGCAACTCATCTTCATTCAAACTTCCATTATACTTGGAAACATCAACCTTTACCTTAGGTCTATCATTCTACACTACCTTTAACAGTTTTGCAAGTCTCTGGTCTTCAGCATCTAGATCTTCAGCTACCTCTTCATACTCTTCAACAGTATCTTCATCTTCTTCAGACTCACTGTCTTCCACTTCCCTCTTTTTGTTCTTTTCTAGGGCTGCAAGCCTGTCTTGAAGTGCTTCAGCAAGCTCCTTCATCTTCCTCATCTCTCTGGCATGTTTCTCCTTCATCTCCTGCAATTCCCTTGCAGTACCACTACCTTTCGGAGGCATTTTGTCAACCTCTCACTCAACACACAACACACAATCAACTCTACCTCTGCCCTTTCGGTGACAGAATCAACACACAACAGCCCAGACCTTTTGCTGAGCTCTGATACCACTATGATGCAGAGGCATCCACACTATAACCTTAACACACAGCATGGATGTCCGCAGCCCTTCATCATCATCATCATCATCATCATCATCATCATATTTACTCTCGCCGACCGATATCCTCCTGCAGACAAGCCTTCGCACTTTCGCCTGCCAGCAGCATCATCATGTTCGACAGCATCATCATGTTTGGCAAGCGCGAACATCCTCCTGACGTCCACTGTTCATCTCACCGACAACTTCCGTCTTCACTATCTTCAACATCATGATATTCAACATCATGTTAATCAGCAGGATAAAGAACATCCGGTTCCTCCCATTTATCCTGATGATGACAAACCTTAACTCCTCGCACCTTCCCTTCGATGCTTACGTCACCCCGTTATCTTGATGACGTATATCCTGATGACGATGATGTCACCTGCAGCTTCTCAATATCCTGCTGCTCCGCAATATCCTGATGACGATGCCCGAAGCGACTGCAGGATATTCACCAAAATATCCTGATGATGCCGTTTTGACAAATTTCCAGCCTTAGCGGATTTTCACCATTCTGATCCGCCGAACCTCCTGGGATGACTCGATCCAGTTCCAGGGTGATCTTCCAAACTCTATCAGCTTGACCTATCACATGCCCATGCTAGGGTCTTCAACATCTCTCGACGGCGATCCTGCACACCTGCATGCAAACAAATAAACTAACTCCTAACCTACTGTACATAACCATTCCACCGATTCGACGAATCAACCGGTGGAATGGATCAGCAAATCCATGAAACCACCAAACTAGCAAATCGATCAAGCAATGGAATTCAACAGAGGATGAACACAAACAGGATCACTTTATTTGATTTCAAAAGATGCAAATACAATGATCAGTCTCTCTCTCTCTCTTAGTCTCACTCTCTGCAACCTAGCTCGAATGATCTAAAACCAATCGATCCTCATGCATATATAGGATCTCTGGCGAGTACTACCACTCGACTCCAAGCGGCTGGGAACTCTCTCCAGGCGGCTGGGAGATCCAACCGGACCTACAGCATATAGCTGTCCTAACAAACTTTCTAAAAATAGTAAAACATGGTCAGCATGATCTTAGTACAGTCAGCATGACCTTATTACATGCATTTGGTCTTATCAGACCTTCTTGAAAACATAAACAAGACTCAAATTAACTAACTGCCTCATGAAGGCCAGCTGTCAGGTAGGTGCTCCTGCACCAGTTCCCATTATCCTCATGCAACTAAGCAGGAATTGGTATACAGACCAATGTCTGAACCTTCTTCAAAGTGAGTCTTTGATAATTCCTCCTTCTTACTTCGACCTCATCATCACAGTCAGTCCAATAATCTTCAATGTGGACTTGATGCATAGGCTTCTTAAACAATGCCTGCATTATGTTGTAAGGGTCATATTGCTTGGTGATAGGGAATGGTTGTAGGGACATCGTCTGTAATCCTCCTATGACTTCTTTGGCAGACTCCTTATCAACACACATGTACCACCCAATAATGAGTGGAAACAAGATATAATTAGGCTTCTTATTCTTTTCGATGAAGGCTTCAAATGAAGGCAATATCTGCCTAGCCATTTCCATTAATGTGACTTTGTCGGTTGGATATCTTGGCAACATGAGGGGTTGCCCAGTGAAGCCCTCCATTCTGATTTATGAGAATGTGGGAAATTGGATGAACCATGCACCATTTCTATATATCATTGCTTGAGCCTCCATGCTCAGTATTTTTTCTCTATCTTCCTCCATGGTTCAGACTAGATGCATGATAAATGAGCCATTGACTCTCTTGTAATTCTGGAGGGATTCTTTTTTCTTCAATTGGGGATAATGATCCCATATATTCACCTTTCCATAGTTGTGACCCACCTTGCCAATTGTCTGTAAACCATTAAAGGTCCCTTTGTAGGCACATGCATAAACTACATATGAAGTCATATGAAACGTATTTGTTTTCCCTCCAAGCCTCCTCATACCCTCATCAAGGCTATCACTGATGATTATTGCCCATTGAGCTGTTGCGGTAGTCAATTCTACCATTCTCATTAACCCATACATTTAATCTTCAAAGTAACCTACATTTGGCCTCCCCCTCATGTGACTAAGCATGACTAATAGGTATTGATACTTTGGGGTGAAGTTAAACTTATATAGGTGCACTGGTAATTTTGCAGAAGCCTAATAGGTGTTGTTGCTTGCTCTCCATGAGAACATGATCCTTTTGCACTCCTTTTGGGTGTTATTGTATTGTTTTGTTAATTTGTTCAAGTCTATCTTGCATACCTTAGGTCCTTTTGGTAGATTGAAAGCTGTTGTGATGCCCTTGACAGAGAAGTCAGCATATACTTGGCCATGTTTTTCAACTTTCCTATTGTGAGGGTTATAATTTCTGGAACATTCAACTACCAGCTCGATTGCCTCTGCTACATATGGGAATCCTCCGGCATGCCACATGCCTGAGTTATAAACATTGTTAAGCATAGGCTTCCCGCTGCCCTTCTCTGATTGTGCCATCCATACATCCAAATCTGTACTCCCCAAATGGGTATCATCGATTTGAACATAATTGAAGGATGCCCCCCCAGGTTGTATACTCATAGGTTGTAGGAATTCTTTGTTTGATCTGTTCTTTCAAATATCCATGGTGTCCTGTAACAAAGAATATACATATCTTACCCTAACATGCAACACATGCATTCAAATGTAACGATTGCAAGAACATCCTAACATTTCAACTTTTAGCAAGTAAATAGATTAGACAATATCACCAATTTACCAATTTACTAAGGTAAAAACAACGTTTTCTTGTTCATTCTACCCATAAATGGCAAAAGAGGGTTTTATTGTTACATACCTGAGATTTACTCCCTTTTAAACTACTAGATCTATATCCTGATATGCAGTTGTATCGTGTAGATATCCTCCTTCGTTTACCATTAGCAGATGCACTCTGTTCCTTTTAGCTTTTACAGGTTATAGTGATGACGTCTTAATATCGGGAGCTCTATAATTTCTTTCCTCAAATGCGTGGTAAGATCAAAATGAACCTCAAATTTACTTTTAAACTAGTGAATTAGGGTGTATTTAATGCTTAATTTGCCTCATCCATGGATCTACACCTTAAGCCTCTGAGATTATAACAGGTGGCACAATGCAATTTGAAAATTTGAATGTCCACCAACCATTAAAAAAGCATTTAATACGGGTATGCATATTCCCAAATATCAAGGATACTAAGGTTAAGGTGCATGATCTTTGGAGGGTATTGATGAGGTCACTAGGGAGATGATCAACCGTTGATCAACGACCATAAGATCAGGTCAGTTTTCTTTTGTTTAACGATCTTGATATCATAATGCACTAATATGGTCAGGTTAGTGTGCCACATGGCAACATCCTATTGGTTCACAAGAATCCACGTGTTATGTATCTCAAGAGTGGACATGGGGATATCAAGGAATATCAGGGTCTTTAAGTATGCGAAATATCCCCCCACATTCAAAGATGAGGATGATGTCAACATTCTTTACTAATATTTCAAACTGAGGTGGAAGTGACATCATCTTCATATTGGCAAAGATTAGGGATCTTAGTTAATGTGTAGGACATTGAGATTTTCCTTTATTTTGCACTGGGTCAGGATATTAAGAACAAGATGACCTTTTTGAGGCCAGGAATCATGATGATGTCACCATTACTTCGGGTCTTCTTTATATCAAATCAAGATGACATTATCATCGCATTCACTAATATACAGGATATTAGGAAATGTGATGACAATTGGTGTTTTCTCTATATTTGGAGTAGGTCCACACATTAGTGAATACTAGGGATATTAAAGTTAATATGCACCCCTCGAGAACTTACGTGGATATTCGATGGGTGAGTGTTTCCTGGGCTGAAATTTGATGTCTATACATTAGTGAATATGCATATATTGGGATTTTCTATGTTAAAACCTATGTTTGTGATATTAACAAATGTCAAGGATATTAAGAAAATGTGATGACCCTCTCATAAATCACTAGTTTGACCAACTCTGACCAACCATAACTTCTTATCCCTAAGGAATTTTAGGGTGATCCAAAAGGCAAACCTGCTTAGAATTTTGCACTCTTTCACTTGATGAGGTTGATGATGATAAAATTAGACTTTGGAATTCAACCCCTTTTTATGAGGTCTATGCATACATAGGGTGATATCTTATCAATGCATCTAAATTTTAACTTTTACCATACCGCCAAGAGCAAGAAAAGTAGGGAAAAAACTAAAAAAAAGGTTGGGTCCCTGTTTTGCTTAGGCAAAATGGGGCGTGTTGTGTAACCACACAACAACTTGCCACCAAAGAAAACAACGAAATTCCAATAATTCAAGGGGTGAGTATAAGCTAGAACATAATGCTCCAATTCTTGTTAAGCATAAGCATCTTAATCCTCTGGATGGTATCATGCTCATCAATATAACAATGTATTGAAAAGGGATCAAGTGTGTACATGTTATTCATATCCTTCATCTTGAAGATGAGTTGAAAACACTAGTGCTAGGGTTAAGCTGCATAGTTTGGTTTGTCCCTCATAGCCAACCTAGATAGAGCCTTGTTGCCAGTAGGTATCCATAGCCCTGGCAAAGTTATCTTTGCAATTCCCCTAAGTAGAACCCCACTGCCAGTCAAGCATCTATAGCCCTGGTAGAGTTACTTAGATAGCCTAGTTTTCTCTTTTAGATATTCAATGTATTTCCTTTCCTTTTTTTATTCTTAAGATGTCATCATGTTATCTCATTTTGCAAGGTGTGGTCACTTGCTGATTTAGGTTGGGAATTGCAATGGTAGCAAGGGTAACCTTTTGATTTTTCACTTAACTCCCCACTGGTGTATTCAACAAACCCAAGGATGTTAGGTGTGTCATGTGAAGATCTCCTTGAGAAAGAAAAAATAATTATGATGAATAGGATATCAAAAATCTAATCAGGACACTTGTTAACATGAGTTACAACCTATGTATGAACCTATATTCAACTCTTGAATTCTAACAATTTCAGTAGTGTTTTGAAGTAAAAAGGTGCCCAATTTTACCTAACCAAAACAAGGACTCAACGCCAACAAGCCAAAAGCAAACACACAAAGTAAACTGTACAAACAACTATACAGAATATACATAATGGTACAATATCATGACATGACTCTTCTAAGCTTGAAAATAATGTTTGAGGAATTGTCCATTGAATGGCAATGATAAATCCTCACCTATTAAGGTCTTGATTTTGTAGGTACTATCACCTAGGATTTATGAGATCTGGAAAGGACCTATCCAAAGTTTATCAAATTTTCCATGATCACCTTTCTTGTCATGTGCTTTGTCCCATGCTAGGACTAAGTCTGATATCCTAAAAGCTTTTACTTTAGCCCTCTTATCAAACCAACATTTGAGAGTAGCCTAATGCTTGGGAAATTTGTCATTTTCCCTATCTCTCTTTTCTTCTAGGTGCATGAGTGATGCAAAGCACATAGTGGAAGCGCACAACTAATCAAAAATTGATCAATGAGAGTCTAAATTATGTCTCAGCAATCTACTCTTTACCCCATCGGCCACCTTGCAACGTATCTCTCTGATCTCACAACTCTCCCCAATGGATGACTCTATGTTTCTCGCCTATCAGCAAGACTATTACTATCGGCCATGATACGGTTTGTTTCAACGATATACTGATGGCACCTTCGAACCACACTCGTTGGCAAGACTTAGATCATCGCCAAACACTTATGAACATTGGCCAATGTGCTGATACACTTGACTTCATCTGGCTATCCCCCAACACTTCAGTGAGACTTCCTTCATTGGCGAACTCCTTGTTTGTTCTCCCGATATGCTGATATATGCTATCTTCGGTGAGACTTAAGTCATTCTTCACCGATGCACCTCCTATCGATCCAACACTGTTGATCGGTGTAACTTCCAAAAGCTTCCCTAAGGGGGCTGTATTACACTAATGATAACTTCTATAACTCAGTAAACACTTGATCACCCATCAATTTGGCCACTCCACTGACTGTTTTCACATAACAGCACTTTTCCTATCGTTTCAATGACTAGTCACATAGAGATGCCTAGTCAGACTCATGCCAAACTCCTTGGATCCTTGAGTGCTTGACCCAAAACCACAGAAAACACAAAATATACATTGTATTCCTCTATCACACTAAAAATGAGAATCTTACTTTCAGCAAATAGAGGAATAACACTCCATTTATTCACAAAACCCTAGTTTCTAGGTTTTCAGACTAGTCTTTGCAAAAATAACAATATCTCACAAACTACAACACTTCAAGACACCAAACTACTTCCAAATGAAATCTACCTCAATGCATGAACATTTCCAATTAGTTTCAGGTGGTCACTTATCCATACGGCCGTATAAAATGACTGTTATAGCGAATTATTTAGAAAATAGTGTTTTCAGCACATCAAATGTCCATATCTTCATTCATACCCTATAATTACATCCAACTTCACCTATAGAAGGCTTGAGACATCAGTTAACATCCCTTTCAACCATACAAACTGATTTTGAAAGTCAGTTAGCCATTGGGTTTTTCCTATCACAAGAAAACTACATGTTTTCATTGTGTTATTACATCAAACTTGACCAAAACATGGTCTACATAGGTCTAGTGACCAAATTGACATAAAACCTTATTACAAACATGATGTGGCTTAAAAATCCTTATTGAAAACATAAACAAAACATGACATGCATATAATTCAAATTATCCAAGATTGGATCCACCATAGAGAAGGTGCTCCTGCACCATACTCCCCCTGCAAGAAAAACTCAAGTCCCTTGTGTTGCCAACTATTGAAGTGTCTTCCCATGCTTCAAAATGTCTGCCTCACTCATCCATGTAGCCTCTGAATTAAGAAGATCCTACCACTTGACCAAGTACTCCTTGTACACACCCTTCCTTGTCTTTTTGACAACCTCGGAATCTAAGATGCATTCCAATTGTAAAGGCTTATTTGGAGGTAGATCTCTGACCCAATCTTCATCTTCAATCACCACATCTGATCCATCTTCAGCATTCAATGGAGGTCTGAAACATTGAATATGGGAGAAATACCAAGACCGGATGGCAATTCTATTTCATAAGCATTTGGACCAGACTTATGCACTACCTTGCATGGTCCTATTTTCTTCATCAGAAGCTTGGTTGGCTATCCTTTAGGTAGCCTTTCCTTCCTTAGATAGGCCATCACCAAATCTCCCACTTTGAATTATACATCTCTCCTTTTGAGATCTGCCCTATCCTTGTATTTGAAGACTATTTTTTTCAACTAAACTTTGACTTGATCATGAACTGCCTTCATGGTGGCAGCAAAATCTTCTCCTAGAGAACTCCTCTTATCCCAACCTTGTAGGTCTTTGAGTTCAAGTGGTCCTCTTGGATGGAAACCATAAACAATTTCAAATGGAATCTTCCCAGTGCTTCTATTCACTGAATCATTGTAAGCATACTCAGCTTGACTAATAACCAAGTCTCTTGCCAACCCATGCTGCTTGGTAAGGCATCTTAGAAGGTTTCCTAGGGACCTATTAACAACCTCAGTCTGACCATTAGTTTGGGGATGATAGGCCGATGAGAAATACAATTATGTTCCCAATTTTCTCCATAAGGTCCTCCGAAAATGACCAACAAACGTGGAGTCTCTGTCAGTGACAATTGAAAGGGGCAAACCATGGATTCTAACCACTTCTTTGAAAAAGACCAGCAATGTGAGATGCATCATTTGTGCATTTGCATGGCACAAAATGAGCCATCTTACTAAATGTGTCCACAATGACAAAAACACTATCCACACCCCTTACTGTCTTAGGAAGACCAAGTACAAAATCCATAGTAATGCTCTCCCAAGGCCTATTGGGAATAGGAAGGGGTTGGTATAAACCAATATTAGAAGACATACCTGTGACCTTTTGACATATGGTACAACTTGCAACATATCTCCTTACATCTGATTGTACTTTTGGCCAATAGTAGAATCTAGTGACTTGTTCCAAAGTCTTGTCCAACCCAAAGTGTCCTCCTAAGGTTCCATTGTGCTTCTCTTTGATGATCTTATCCCTCATTGAACACTTAGGAACACATAGCAAACTGCCCTTGAATAAGAGACCTTCCTGCAACACAAAATTTGAATATTCACCATGAAAAGTGTTAGCCAAACTAGCACAAACTTCATAAGCAGCTTTGAAATTTGCATCCTCCTTGTATAACCCCTTCAAATAATCTATCCCCATACTTTCCATCTATACTTCATGTATGACAAGCAGCCTTCTACTTAAAGCGTCAACCACTTTGTTGGCAACACCCTTTTTATGCTTAATAGTGAAGGTATAGGCTTGCAATTGTTCCATCCACTTAACATGCCTATGATTCAACTTTTCTTGACTATTTAGAAAGCTAAGAGTGTGGTTATAAGTGAAAACAATGAATTCTTTGGGCAGCAAATAGTGTCTCCACTTTTTGAGAGCTTGCACCATTGCATAAAGCTCTAGGTCATAGGTAGAGTACCTTTGTTTAGCCTCATTCAACTTCTCTAAAAAAAAGGCCACTGGATGTCCATCTTGACTAAGAATAGCACCTATTACTTGTTGACTTGCATCACATTCCACTACAAAAACTTTGTCAAAATCAGGGAGTACCAATGTAGGTAATTCAACCACTTTCTTCTTTAACAATTCAAAGCTATCATCTGCTTGCTTTGTCCATTGAAATTTGTACTTCATTCCACCCTTGATGGTGTTAAGAATAGGAGCACTTATGTGACTAAATCCTCTAATGAACTTCCTATAAAAAGTTGCCAAGCCATGGAAGCTTCTAACATCTCCCACTGTCCTAGGAGTAGGCCAATTGAGAATGGCCTCAACCTTCGTGGGGTCCATCTTCAAACAACCATTAGAAATCACAAAACCTAGGTACACAAGTTTAGTTTTCATGAACTCACACTTATCCAAGTTGATCATCAACTTATTTTCATGCAACTTCTTCATCACTTGTCGAAGATGCTTCACATGTTCTTTTGTCTTGCTGAAAACAAGTATGTCATCAAGATAAACAATTACAAATTTGCCAATGAATTCAACAAGTACCTCATTCATCAAACACATGAATGTGCTTGGGGCATTACTAAGGCCAAATGGCATGACAAGCCACTCATAGAGACCTTCATTTGTCTTGAAGGCAGTCTTCCATTCATCTCCTTGCCTAATTCTAATTTGATGATCACTAGATTTCAAATCAATCTTTGAATAATAACATGACCCTCCAAGATAGTCCAAAAGATCCTCAATCCTTGGCATAGGGAATATATACCTTATTGTGATCTTATTTATGGCCCTTGAATCCATACATAGTCTCTACTTCCCATCTTTTTTTTGGAGCAAGCACACTAGGGACTACACATGGACTAAGACTTGTTCTAATCAGTCCTTTCTCTAAGAGTTCTTGAATTTGTCTACTCACCTCTTCATTTTGCTATGGTGTCAATTTATAGGCAGCCTTATTGGGCAATGTGGCACCTAGGATCAAGTCAATTTGATGACTTATATCTCTCATGGGTGGTAAGGAGTTAGGAGTATCCTCTACCACAAGATCTTGGTACTTATCCAACAATTGTTGCACTTCTAGTGGAATCTCTTTCTGCTTTTTGTCTTGCTGACCTGATTCATCTTTAGGCTTCATTACCAAGGCATACCCTTGGGTATCCTTCTCCTTCATGAGGTGTAAGAACTCTTTTCCACTAACCATCATGACATTGGTGTCATTACTCTTGTCTCCAATCTTCTCTTGCATAGGATCCATCCTAAACTTCCTTCCATTCTTGGTGATGAGGTATGCGTTCTTCTCACCATCATGTTGTGCCTTCACATCATACTACCATGGATGTCCAAGAAGAAGGTGACAAGCATCCATAGGAATAATCTAACATAGTACCTTGTCCTTATAATCACATATCTCAAATTCAACCCAATTTTGTTCTTCTACCATGTAATTTTGATTCTTATTCAACCAAGAGATCTTATGAGGACTAACATGGGGTAGTCTTTTCAACTTACACTTCTCTACCATTTTAGTAGACACTACATTCTCAGTAGAACCTAAATCAACAATGATTTTACAAAGTTTACCATATGCTATACCTTGGGTTTTGAAGAGAGTCTTCCTTTGTGGGGGTTCTTGTTTCAATGGCATCTTCATTAAGGTCCTCTTGATCATCATGTTCTCTCCTTCAAGGACTGGTACAGCACTACCAATGGGTGAATTCACACTTTGGTAATCATCATCTTTCAACAACTGATTCCTTCTTCCACCATCATGGGAACTAGTTGCCTTCTCAGGGCATTTGCTCATAGTATGGCCTACTTGATTGCAACCATAACATCTACTAGTGAAAACTCTAGGTCCTCTGCCTACACCACCACTTCTACCTCTGCCATTTGGTCTTCTCCAACCTCTAAAACCACCACCTCTATGGTCTACATCAGAATGAGACTCTTGTTGACTTGGGTTTTCATTTCTATTTGACTGTCCTCTACCAAAACTACCTCTTCCCCTATTATTTTTGCCACCTCTTCCTCTGGTGTTTTGATCACTCTTTCTTTTCAACTTCTCTTCTGCCCTAGAGGCTAACTGAAAACACTCATCCACTATTTTAGGAACCACCATACTAAATTCATCTTGTATGTTATACCTCAAGCCATCGAGATATCTAGCCACCATCTCTTTCTCCTCCTCCTTGTGATTGACTCTCATGCTCAATCTATGAAATTCTTTAGTATATGTAGCCACATCCATATCCTTTTGTCTGAGTTGATTAAACTTCCTAATGGTTTGCAACTCATAATCAAATGGCATGAACTTGTCTCTTAGCATGGTCACCATTCTACTGCATTTGGTGATAGGGTTCTTTCCAACTTTCTCTCTTTCACCTTGCATATAGTTCCACCAAACTAGGGTAGAACCTCTCAATCTTGTCTTAGCAAACTTGACTTTCTTGTTGTCACTATACTCCTTGAAGTCAAAATAGTTGCACATGGCTTCAATCCAATCCATGAGGGCATCTCCATCTAGTTTCCCATTGAATGTAGGAACATCCATCTTTGGATCGCCACTATCTCCATGAGCACCTTTGAGTGCATTCAAGAATACCTTTTGGTCTACAGACATATCTTGTTCTTGAGGGATTTCCTCTACCTCTTCTTCTTCTTCTGCATCAGAAGCACTTCCATCCTCTTTACTCTTACCCTTGGACATCTCTTCTTTCAATCTTGCTTCAAGCATCTCCTCTACCATCTTCTTGATGGCTTCTTGGCTCATAGACTTTGGAGGCATTGTGCTAGCCTCAGTTTCTATCTCCTCGTTTGACATACACTGCTCCAATTCAAATATTGGCTCTAATACCAATATGATGCGGAGAGCATAGTGGAAGTGCACAACTGATCAAAAATTGATCGGTGAGAGTCTGACTTATGTCTCAGTGATATACTCTTATCGGCCAAACATACCCCGTCGGCCACCTTGCAACTTATCTCTCCGATCTCACAACTCTCCCAAATGGATGACTCTACATTTCTCACCTATTGGCAAGACTATTACTATCGGCCATGTTAGGGTTTGTTTCACTGATACACTGATGGCACCTTCAAACCACACTCGTCGGCAAGACTTAGATCATCGGCGAACACTTATGAACATTGGCCGATGTGCTGATACACTTGACTTCATCTAGCTATCCTCTGACACTTCGGTGAGACTTCCTTCATCGACAAACTCCTTGTTTGTTCTCCCAATATGCCGATATATGTTATCTTCGGTGAGACTTAAGCTGTTCTTCACCGATGCACGTCCTATTAGTCCAACACCATTGATTGGTGTAACTTCCAAAAGCTTCCCCAAGGGGGCTGTATTACACCGATGACAACTTCTGTAACTCAGCAAACACTTGATCACCCATCAATTTGGCCACTCCACTAACTGTTCTCACATAATAGCACTTTTCCCATCATTTCAATGACTAGTCACATAGAGATGCCTAGTCAAAGTCAAGCCAAACTCCTTGGATCCTTGAGTGCTTAACCCAAAACCACAGAAAACACAAAATATACACTATATTCCTCCATCGCACTGAAAATGAGAATATTACTTTTAGTGGACATAGGAATAACACTCCATTTATTCACAAAACCCTAGTTTCTAGGTTTTCAGACTAGTCTTTGCAAAAATAACAATATCTCACAAACTACAACACTTCAAGACACCAAACTACTTCCAAATGAAATCTACCTCAATGCATGAACATTTCCAATCAGTTTTAGGTGGTCACTTATCTATACGGCCGTATAAAATGACTGTTATAGTGAATTATTCAAAAAATAATGTTTTCAGTACATCAAATCTCCAAATCTTCATTCATACCTTGTAATTACATCCAAATTCACCTATAGAAGGCTTGAGACATTAGTTAACATCCCTCCCAACCATACAAATTGATTTTGAAAGTTAGTTAGCCATTGGGTTTCTCTTATCACAAGAAAACTACATGTTTTCATTATGTTATTACATCAAACTTGACCAAAACATGGTCTACATAGGTCTAGTGACCAAATTGACATAAAACCTCATTACAAACATGATGTGCTTAAAAAGCCTTATTGAAAACATAAACAAAACATGACATGCATAGAATTCAAATGATCCAAGATTGGATCCACCATAGAGAAGGTGCTCCTGCACCAATGAGTTGAAGTAACCTAACTTCTTGTTTGTTATCTATGCCCAAATATTCTTGTGCAAATTGCAGTGTGGGGATCTTGAGATTAACAAGGAGGATGGGATCCACCCCATAAACTAACTGATAAGGAGAATTCCCTAAAGCAATTTTCATTCTAGTTTGATCTACCCATAAGGCATATTTAAGTAGGGTATTCCACTCCCTGGGGTTCTTTTCTATCAATTTCTTTATGATGTTCAATAAATTCTTGTTTGTTGAATCTGCTAAGCGATTTCCCTAGGGGTAATAATTTGAAGAAAATTTCAAAATGATTCCATAATCAAAAGCCCAGCCAGATAATCTTAAATATGTAAAATATGGTCCATTATCACATACAAGGGCATAAGGAACTCCATACCTGGTTATTATGTTGCTCTCTAGAAATTTGGTCACATCCTCTGTAGTGCAAGTCTTGTTGCTGACTGCTTCAGTCCACCTGGTATAGTAATTAGTGATTTGTCAATACATACCTATGGCCTGAAGATGATGGAGGATTAAAAGGACCTATAAAATCCATGCCCCATTGAGCAAATGGGTGCATCTCCATAACTAGATGTAGGGGTTGAGCAACATATCTCTCCCTATTGGTAGCAACTTGGCAGGTATGGCAACATTTGATATGTTCAGCAGTATCTTTGAAAATTGTTGGCCAGTAGTATCCTACTCTCAAGATAGCATGTGTAGTAGCTAGATGAGATCCATGTATTGTCCAAAATTTGTCATGTAACTCTGTGAGAACCTTATCAGCTTTTGGCTTGTCTAGACATCTAAGGTATATTCCTTCATAATTCTTCTTGAAGAGGATTCCTCCTTTTATCATGTATTTTTGTGATCTGATCTTCAAAGATCTCCTTTGAGAAGCCTGTATCTTCAGTGGGCATTTCCCAGTGATCAAGATATGTTTGATATTCGAGTACCATTCTTTCCTTTCCTTAGTGTTCACAACATATTGTTGACTCACTATATTAGGGTCAATCTCAGAAATCATTTGGCTTAGGGCTTGACCTCTAACCAACTTCATGGGTGTTATGTCCATGTCATATTCTTGAAGGACTATTATCCATTTGGCTCTTTTCTCCCCAGGTTCACTCTGCATTAGGAGCATTTTAACTCCTGTATCAGGTACCACGGTAATTATTTTGCTTCTCAATATGTAATGTCTGAATTTCTTTACTACTCTAACTAAAGCAAGGGCTTGTCTTTCAATATCCATGTATCTAAGCTCGGTATCCTTGAATGTAGAACTCATAAAAGCGATGGGCTTTTCTTCCTTGTCTTCATTTCTCTGTGTTAAGATTTTTGCACATGTATGTTCTGAAGCAAATGAATGGATATAAAACTCTCTTGTGTAATCTAGGCTGATCGGGATAGGTGCATCTACTATGGCCCTTTTGATGTCCTCAAATGCAACCTTTGCTTCAGGTGTCCATTCGATCTTGGCATCTTTCTTGAGCATTGCATTGAGTGTTCTAACAATTTCTGTGAACCTTGTGATGAATTTTCTTACAAAGTTTATCTTGCTAAAGTAAGATTTAAGTTCTTTCTTACTCCCAAGAAGTTGTAATTTCATGATGGATTCTACCCTAGAAAGGTCAATGGTGATCCCATTTTCTGATATTACATGACCAAGTAACTTACCTGTGGTCACCCCAAATATGCATTTCTTTGGATTAAGTGAGATACCATATTGTTCACACTTCTTGAACACCTTCCTGAGGTCTTCTATATGATCACCCCTCTTCTTTGAGAAGATAGTTAGGTCATCCATGTATATGACTATGCATTTTCTAACTAGGCCTCTAAATGCTATGTCCATTGCACATTGGAATGTGGCTGACAAGGGTCATTGTACCTCATCATTTAATCATATTTCTTTTGTCAAATCCAAGGCTGTGTCCTTGGCTATTTGCAATTAGGAATCCTATAGTTGCCAATTTTATCTAACTCTAATGACCTTTACTGCTTTAAAGAAATTAATATTACTAATCAATCTACTATGAAATGAAATTCAAAAATGCTGAAAAGAAAATTGAATAATGAATTGCTTAAATAAATCTATATTATTCCTTTCAATGGAAACATGCATTTAACTATGAAAATAGTAACTATCTTCTTAAACATAATCTAAAATAACAAAATGATAGTACTAGCCTTCTGCCTTGGTGGTGAGAGTGGGCCCTTGCTCCACACCCTTAGGGATAAAGACTAAAGTAAAGAATCAGCACAAGAGAATAATATCACAACTCAATTTAGTCCAATTCCATCAGCTTTGTATTCATAAAATGTCTATATCAAAATAAGGTTATAGAAATTAGAAAAATAATCGTTGTTCTTTCTGTTACTACTTCTGTAAGTTTATATCTAAATATGTGATGAGATATCACTTACCCTATCTACTAGTTCATCTAAGAGATAACATCAATCTCTTTATTCTACTAACAGTCTAACTACAAAATGAATATCCATGCAATTAAAATAGATAGAGTGGAACAAAAGTCCACACTGAATTTGAGTCTTAGTTTTAAATACACTTGGGCAGCGAGGTCCTAAAATATAGGTATTTAAATCATTTTATCAATAACTCATGCAAAATCAAAAAGAGATAAAAACTTCCAGTAGTTAACTATAGACTACCCTTAATTACTTAGGTGATGATTTGAGTAACATCAGGAGCATCCTGATCACCACTGGAAGTGTCTGATGACAGCTGTGTTGGAAATCTACATTGTTCTAAAGAGGCACCGGAGATGTATGTTTCAGTCTATAGCTTCGAAGATATGATTGTGACCTTCTTGTTCAACTTTGGAGATGCTTGTGACTTCAGTCCAGCTTCGGAGATGGTTCACCTCCTTCTCCCAAAATCTCTCCATTCAAATTGGAAACACTGGAGACAAGTCATGGCATTCTAATGTTATCTTTGGAGATCATTAGGACTACCTCTGGAGAAGCACAAAATTGTCTACCTGAATACCTACACCTATTGATTCAACAAGAGAAGATTTCTGTATATTTCCATTAATTCAATGCACATTAGTTCTTCAATCAGAAATAATGATTCTAAGTAATTCATCTCTTATTAATCATCATTAGAACAATCTTGTTAGCTTATTTTGGTGCAGTCATCAAGACAATTGAATAAGAAGGGAGAAAAAGAGGGGTAAAAAGGTGTATTTCATGGGTGCTACCTGGCACTCATCGTCCCTCCCATACTTAAGGATTAGCAAGTCTGCCTGCTTCTCACAATTTGGACTTATTCTGGTGGAATAACCTTTCAGTCAAGCTGTAGTCCTGTGCATAGGTAGTCCAAGTGGTGCAGTCTATATTACCATTTCCCCTATACTAATCAACCTGCTTCATCCAATCCTGTAATTTATCATCTTCCATTTGCTTAGCCCAGACAGGTAGTGGCTCAATGATGAGAGGGGGTCTGAACTGGCCACCTATCCATTCCTGTTGGTATTTATCCATCATTTTAGATATTAACCCGACCTTCCTCATAAATAGCCTCAAGTTAGCAGGAGTCACCACTTCTCTCATTTTCTGCTCTGAAGTGAAAATGTTCCACCTTTTCTTTTCCATTGCAAGCACTTGATTAGCTGAACTATTCATAAAAAGACTAAAATCAATGGAACACTCCTAAAGATGTTTTAGATACAATGGAAAAAAATTTGTCATACTTTCTGGGTGGTAGACATATGCTTTGAATTGGACCTTAAAAGCATGGGGGTTTGGACATTCTTTTTTGATGAAAAGACCTGTAATATTTTTTGGCTCTGATTTCTTCTTAATCCCCATTTCTAAGTCCTTTTTCCACCCTATGTGCTAAAATTCTCCCTCACTTTTCTATGTAGTTTGTTCTTCCTCCTTTAACTCCGTAGGCTCCAGAGGACTGTATTAGCTGACTCTATTCTTCAGGGTATTTTGTAGTTGTGAATGAGGGTTAATATGTCAATTCATTTACTAGCTTGGACTATGGAAAAAGAATTTAAAATCGGTTAGAGTGCCTATGCGGTCATAATTGTAGCAGAGTGATGGGACACTTCGTAGACATGGTGACAGTGTAGCAAAGATGATGGCATGCATGAATTTAGAAGGGAAATAATGCCAAGAGGACATGTCATAATGACGGCACCTAAAAATAGAAATAATAAGATAGTTACTAACTAATGCTTAATTAAAGAGAAGCACCTAAACCAATCTTAATGATGATAGCCTGATGTACCTAGCTGCAACACCGCAGTTTTGATGAGACTGGATGTGACTTGGCATGTGAGTAGCTTTTGCGTGGCTTTGAAATCACATCAGCATCCCTGTTGTCACATTCCATGCATTCATTTCCACTGAGTGGTTCAAGAATGACATCTTTTCAGGTGATGTCAACGTAGTCATTTGTGAGTACCTGTGCATGAGAGTAATGACCTTTTTCTCAATTGTCGATGATATGCATGCTAACATCATGTTTGTCCTTATCATAAAGTGGAGGATGAGTCATGATGACCTCATCAAATGACATCTCTAATTTATTGCCTGGAGAGGTGGGTCCCCTCCCAATTTATTATATTCATGAATAACTCTTTATTGGTGGAGCACCGGAGGTGCTCCTTATTTACGAGTGCTAGAGGTGTGTTTGAATAACTTCTAACACCTGATCATCTCCATAGCTTTATTATTCTCATCTAGCATAAAGAAGGGAACCACCATTTGTTGGTTTTCAATCCCCTTGGTTGAGAAAGATAGTCATTCACTGGTTTTCTATCTTCTTTTTTTTAAAGAAGGCCACCACTTGCTGATTTTCAACCTTCTCTTATTTTTTAAGAAGGCTGCCATTTGCTGGTTTTCAACCTTTTTTTTGTATTCAGTCCAAATCTGTGATAGAGGATGTGTCCCCTATAACCAAGCACAAATCTTTGATGAACTCTTCCTTAGTGGATGGCCTTTTATAGAGTCTAATTCGGTGGCCATTTACTAAAAATGTGTCTGTGCTTCCATCAATAGGTTCCAAAATCACTGTTCCATTCTCAAAAACTTCCTTTATCTAGTAAGGACCCATCCAATGAGTTTGTAGCTTTCCCTTAAACTCCTTGAACTTAGAATCATATAGGAGAACACAATCACCTTGTTGAAATGTTCTCCTCTTGATGTGTTGGTCATGCCATTGCTTCCTTTGCTACTGAACCAGTTCTATTTGTTGAATGGGTTCTATCTGGATTTCATCTAACTCATTGAGCTAAAGAATTATGTTCTGTTGGACTATAGACAATGGTTGACCAATATCTAATGTAGTTTTAAGTGTCTGGAGCTCAAATTCTATAGACAAAATGGGCTTCTTTCCATACACTAACTCATATGGTGAGAATTTTGTTGTGGACTTCCAAGTGGTATTGTAAGCCCAAACCGCTTCAGGTAATCTGTTAGCCCAATCTTTTCTATTCATTGCCACTATCTTTGTTAGAATGTTCTCAAGTTCCCTATTAGTCACCTCTACCTACGCATTGGCTTGAGGATGGTAAGGTGAAGATTTCTTGTGCTTGAATTGATATAAATTTGTGAATGCTCTGATTACCTATGAAGTAAACTGAGGTCCTCTATCTGAAACTATGGATCTTGGGGTTCCAAACCTCAAGAAAATCTTATTATAAAGGAAATCAACAACTTTCTCTTCTCTTGTAAATTGCAATGCCTGCACTTCAGCCCATTTAGTGACATAGTCCGTGCATACAAGGATATACTCTTTGCCTGATGATGGTGGAGAAATTGGTCCCACAAAGTCTAGACCCCACTGTTCAAATGGCTCCATCATTACTTGAGGATGCAGTAACATCTCTTGGGTGATGGTTGGTTGTCCCATCCTTTGGCACTGGTCACACTGTTGCACATATTTCTTGGTATCCTTATGAATAGAGGGCCAATTGTAACTAGCTCCCAGAATCTTGTGGATGGTTCTATGTGAGGAATAGTGCCCACCAAATAGTTCATCATGACATGCCCTTAAGACATAAAAAATTTCATCATCTTTTAAACACCTGTGCAAAATGAAGTCAGGACCACATTTAAATAGCAAACCATTTAACCATTTGTAAGATAAGCTTTCCTTAAGTAAGCGATTCTTTTGTTTTGAGGTAAAATGGGATGGATATAAGCTTGTAGCTAAGAGATTATCTATGTCAGCAAACCAAGGTGCAGTAGAGGAGATAGCAAAAAGATGTTCATCTAGAAATCTATCCTCCACTGGCTGGTTCTCTCCACCTGTATGCAATCTTGATAGAAAGTCAACAACCAAATTAAATTTACCTGGATTATCAACTATGGTAATGTCAAATTCCTGCAACAACAGTAACCACCTAATTATCCTTGCACCCACTACTAGCTTATTCATTAAGTATTTGATGGCTACATGATCACTATGTACAAATATTTTGTATCCAATGATATAATGCCTGAATTTGTTTATAGCATATATGACTACCAAGAATTCTTTTTTAGTTGTGGTATAGTTTCTTTTTGCAGAGGTAAGGTTTTTGATGATGTAATAGATGGCACACATACTTTCTCCTTCCTCCTTCTGTCCTTAGACTGCCCCAATGGACTCATTTGAAGCATTAGTTTGTATGTGAAATGGTAGAGTCCAATTAGGTCCTCTCAAAATAGGTGTGACAGTAAGCTTCTCTTTTAGTGTTTCAAATGTTGATTGACAATCCTATGTCCATAAGAATTTTGTGTCTTTGTTAAGTAGGGTAAACAGGGGGGCAGCTATTCTGCTGAAATTTTCTATAAATCTCCTATAGTAGCCTGCATGACCCAGAAAACTTCTAATGCCTGTCTAATTTTTAGGTGAAGGCAATTGTTGGATCACTTCTATTTTGTTTTGATCTACGTTGATCCCATTTGTTGAAATGTAGTGTCCCAATACAATTCCTTCCTCTACCATCATGAAGCACTTTTCATGGCTCAAGGATAATTGATTCTTTTCACATCATTTTAGTACTTTCTCAAGGTTTATGAGAGCTTCTTCAAAGTTGTCCCCATACATAGTAAAGTCATCCATATAGACCTCCATGCACTCATTAGCTAATTCAACAAAAATGGCTAAAACAAGCCTCTGAAATGTAGTTGGAGCATTACATAGTCCAAATGGAAGAACTTTGTAGGAAAAAGTTCCCCAAGAACAAGTGAAAGTGGTTTTATTCTGATCTTTAGGTGCTACTTGGATTTGATTGTATCCACTGAACCCATCTACGAAAGAAAAATACTTTCACCTTACAAGGTTGTCCAACACTTGGTCAATGAATGGTAGGGGAAAGTAGTCCTTCTTTATGGCTTTGTTTAGCTCTCTATAGTCAATACACACTCTCCACTTCCCATTCTTTTTAGGCACTATTACTAGGGGTGAGACCCATTGACTAAGATTGGATATATAAACCCTGCTTGTAGCAATTTTTCTATTTCAGTCTTGACAATGTCTTTTAAAGTAGGATTCAATCTTCTCTGTGGTTGCCTGACAGGTTTGACATCTTCAGTGTATATACATTGAGTACAGATCTCAAGAGGGATGCCCTTCATATCTTGGCATTCCCAAGAAAAAGCTGTTGAATGGGAAATTAGGAGTTTGATAAGTTCTTCTTCCTATTTTCTGCTAGCTGGGTGTTGATATTTAGTGTTTTGCCAGGTAGAATCATAACCTATTTTTTGATCTGATCCATGGATGTAGTCAATCCATGTACTGGAGTCATGGTATTTAGGGGGTAAGAATGTGGAAGCAACATTTGGAATGTGGTTAAGTCTCTATAAAAGGTTTCACCACGGGGAATGATATTTGCTAAGGTATAATGAGCAGAAGTGAGAAGTTCTCTCCTTGAATCTTGGGCTAGCTCCATTATATCCTTATTAATAAGAATGTGGGTGATATCTTCAGTTGTATCATAGTGAATTTCTTCTTTTAACTCACCCAAATGTTCTTTGATGGTAACCATAGCTACTGAAGCATTGTTTTCCATGTTATTCTGTTCATCTATCCATACCCTTCCTGTATAATGTATTGATGGTTTAGCTGGAGGATACAAAGATATTTTCTTCAAGTCTATCCTATTAGAAATGACCATATCCCTAGTTTGACAATCAATAGATGTTGCTGTTGTAGCCAGCCATGGTATTCCTAATATCAATGGATAAGCATTTCTCTGATTTCTTGGCTCTAATATCAGGAAGTCTACTAGGAATTCCCATGATTCTATCACAACTGGAACATCAGTAATCACCCCTTTTGGAATAGCTACTAACTAGTCAGCAAGTTGAAGGATTGTAGATGTGGATTGGATACCTATTAAGGCTAATCTGTCTATTGTATGAACTATCATTACATTTATTGCTACTCCCAGATCAACCAAAACATGTGAAATTTCTACCCCTGAGATGTAAACAGTCATGACAAGATTTTCAGGGTCTACATATTTTGGGAGGAGCACTTCACCCATTAGGAGGTCTAAAACCTTTCCTTCCACCTGGATAGTTGAGGGAAAATTCTTCTTTCTTCCCTGGGTCTTGACATAATGTTGTTTGATGAATTGGTTAAGTTCAGGTACATCTCTGATTTCTTGTAGGAGCAAAATTTCAATGTTCAATTGTCTAATTGCTTGTAATAGTTCTAATTCCAAGGTAGATTGGACTTGTTTTTGTAATATTTTTTTCTAGGGAACATGATGTTTGAGTTGTTCTGGGTATGGTGCTAGTTTTTCCATCTCCAGAGCTTTTATCAGAAATGTTTCTAGGGATGTTCTCCAGAGTCATTCTTTTAGGAGGATCTCCAGAGTTATCCAAGGATGATTCTTTTAGCATTGTTTTAGAAGTAATCTCCTCTGGAAGTTGAGTGGATGGATTTTTAGGTTCCTCATCATTGGTTACTTCAACTATAGTTGGAGGAGATGGTCTTGGAAGTGCTTTCCAAGAATGTAGCTGGAGATTAATGGAATATATAGCATTAATTCCAGCCATGTTTTCTTGTTTTGTCATATAAACAATTGCTTCCTGCTTATTCCGTGGGTTTGGTATAGGTTGAGCTGGTAAGGGTGGTTAGCTAACTAGTTCATTTTGTGACTGACCTTGTGTGTTGGGGGGTCTAGTTAGCAATGCTTGTTGTTGAGGTTGGAAACATCTAGGTTGTCCCTAGTACTATTGATTATATCCCTGTTGAGGACCCCAATGAGGCTGCATGTTTTGTGATCCAAACTATGGTGCCCATTGTTGATTTCCCCAGGGCTGATTTTGCCAATGTTGGTTTTGCGATTGATTATTTGGCCAATCTTGTTGTCCCCAAGGAGGATTATTCTAAGGCCCATGCCAAGTTGGATTCCATTGATTATTTCACCAATTAGAAGGACCCTTGTAAGAAGTCTGGTTTGGATACTGGTTATAAGGGAAATTTCCAGCTTGTTTTTGTCCTACATAGTTTAACTCCTTCTCTATAATGGCATTCTTTTTACTTATCCTTTTTAAGGCTTTAAGTTGACTGCATTGACTGGTAGGATGTTCCCTATCATAGATCTGACAGATCTCTACTTTATCTAAAGGGCATTCTCTCAACAGATGTTTGTTTCTACACCTAGGACAATAGATGGAGAGTGGTTCAGTTGTTCTATTCTGATTATTTGTTCTAGTTTTTTCCTGAATCCCATCTAATGTGGTATTCAGTTGCACTAGAATATCTATATTAAAATTTGCAATTTCCTCTATTAACTGTCTTATTTCATTCTTCCCTTTGAAAGATTTGGGAATTCCCACTCCATCTTGGGTTCTGGAATAGTTCATGTAGAGTTATTCTATAGTAGGCATATCCATTTTGTTGATATTCCCTTTTCCCATCAGATCCAGTGCTTGTGTTTGATTCTTTGTCTAATCCATTTACAAACAGGGTTCTGGCCAAAGAATGATTTACAAGGTTGCCATATCTTCTCAAAGCAAAGTTGAACCTATCCACATAATCCTCTAATATCTCTTCCTCCCTCTATTTAATTTTAAATAATTCCTCATTCTTATCACTGACTCTATAGTAGTCTTGGTATTTTCCCAAGAATTCTGTCTCCATCTAATCCCAAGAATGGATTGAGTTTTGGTGCAGGCCCATAAACCATCTCATTGCAGAATCCTTTAGGGTTGAGGGAAACAGTTTGAGTTTTTGATTATCTGATCCATAATCATAAGTTTGGCATACCAATTTGAATTCAAACAAAAACTGATCTAGATCCTCAGAAGCAAGACCCCTAAATTTTGGCAAGTGTGCAGGTGAAATATTTTTCATAGGGGCATTATCTCCAGCAGCTAGAACAATGGGATATGAGAAGGTTCTTAGAGCCTGATTTTCCTCATCTTCATGATTATCATCCATGTTTAGTACTGGTTCTTGTTCTTGAGGTTCTAGGAAAATAGGTTCTAGCAAAGGGTCTTCTTGGAATTTCTGTTGTAATTCCTGGATATAGTTAGCGAGTGGAAGATTTGGAGGATTGAAAGGATTGTTAATTTTAGGTGCAGCTTCCAAGGTAGGTTCTAAATGTCTCTCTTCAACAAGATCTTGTGCCACCCCACTGCTTTCTCCTATAGATTGTTGGGGTGTCTGTTTTATGTATCTTCCTTTTGAATCCCTAGCTCTAACCATACAAATCTATCCTAAAAATTTTTAGCTAAGTTTTCCTAATTAACATAGTATTCCTCGACAATGACACCAAAAATGAAAAGGGTCATTGTACCTCGTCATTTAATCATATTTCTTTTGTCAAATCTAGGGTTGTGTCCTTGGCTATCTATAATTAGGAATCCTATAGTTGCCAATTTTATCTAACTAACTCTAATGACCTTTACTACTTTAAAGAAACTAATATTACTAATCAATTTGCTATGAAATGAATTCCAAAAATGCTAAAAACAAAACTAAACAATGAATTGCTTAAAGTAAATCTATATTATTCCTTTCAATGGAAACATGCATTTATCTATGAAAACAATAACTATCTTCTTAAACAGAATCTGAAATAACAAAACAACAGTACTAGCCTTCTTCCTTGGTGGTGAGAGTGGGCCCTTGCTCCACACCCTTAGGGTTGAAGACTAAAGTAAAGAATCAACATAAGAGAATAATATCACAACTCAATTTAGTCCAATTCCATTAGCTTTGTATTCAGAAAATGTCTATATCAAAATAAGGTTATAGAAATCAGAAAAATAATCGTTGTTCTTTCTACTGATACTTCTGTAAGTTTATATATAAATTTGTGATGAGATATCACTTACCCTATCTACTAGTTCATCTAAGAGATAACATCAATCTCTTTATTGTACCAACAGTCTAACTACAAAATGAATATCCATGCAATTAAAATAGATAGAGTGGAGTAGAAGTCCACACTGAATCTGAGTCTTAGTTTTAAATACACTTGGCCAATGAGGTCCTGAAATATAGGTATTTAAATCAGTTTATCAATAACTCATGCAAAATCAAAAAGAGATAAAAACTTCCAGTAGTTAACTATAGATTGCCCTTAATTACTCAAGTGATGATTTGAGTAACATCAGGAGCATCCTGATCACCACTAGAAGTGTCTGACTGACAACTATGCTAGAAATTTGCATTGTTCTAAAGAGGTGCCAAAGATGTATGTTTCAGTCTGGAGCTCCAGAGATATGATTGTGACCTTCTCATTTAGCTTTGGAGATGCTTGTGATTTCAGTCCAGTACCAAAGATGGTTCACCTCCTTATCCCAAAATCTCTCCATTCAAATTGGAAACATTGGAGACCAGTCATGGCATTTTGATGTTAGCTCTGGAGATCATTAGGACTACCTCCAGAGATGCACAAAATTGTCTACCCGAATACCTGCACCTGTTGTTTCAAAAAAAGAAGATTTCTGCATATTTCCATCAATTCAATGCACATTAGTCCTTCAATCAGAAATCACGATTCTAAGTAATTCATCTCTTATTAATCATCATTAGAACAATCTTGTTAGCTTATTTTTGTGCAGTCATCAGGACAATGGAATAAGAAGGGAGAAAAAAAGGGGTAAAAAGGTGTATTTCATGGGTGCTACCTGGCACTCATCAATGGCTCCAGCATTGATCAAGCCAAAAGGCATGCATCTATAAGAAAATATCCCCCACTTGCGGTGAATGTTGTCTTTAGTCTATCTACCTTGTCTACCATCACCTGGTTGTATCCTGAGAAACCATCCAGGAAAAACATCATTTGAGCTCCATTGACTATCTGCAAAACTTCATCCAATGAGTGTAAAGGATAATTGTCCTTTTCTGAAGCTTTGTTTAGGTTTCTAAAGTCTATGTATATGCATATGTCACCATTTTTCTTTCTTACTGGTACCATATTGGCTACCCATGTTGAATTCTTGACAAGAAATATGATCTTGGCATTCAACAATTTCTTAACTTCTTCAAAGATTATAAGTTCCAGTAATGCATTGACTGGCCTCTATTTTTGTCTAAAAGGCTTGGCATCCGACTTCAGCGAGATAGTGTGAGTGATAATTGATGTGTCATATGTCTTTAGCTCATCACAAGTCTAGGCGATAACATGAATATAATCCTTCAATTCTTGGGCTATTCCTACCTTTGCTTCTTTAGAAAAAACTTTACCAATCAAGACATTCCTTGTATCTTCATTTTTTCCAATGTTGACTAGTGAATATTCCCCTCCATCTGTCTTAGGGAGATCCTTTTACTTTATCATGTTATGCAAGTCAAATGCTCTTTCAAGTTCTATCATACCTTTAGGGATCCTATTGCTTGGCAAGTCCATAATTTCTTCTTCTCCCCATACATGATCTTCCAAGTTCCTCTCATCTAGGATCTGGGCATCAAATATATCCCTATTTGCTCTGAAATCTAGGATATGCTGATCATCATCAAACACTTGGAGGTTAGTCACATTGTTAGGTATGGAAGGTACTGATATCAGCTCAACTGAGAATCTCTTCAATCCAAAGATGGATAAAGGTTCCAATGTGCTAGCAGCCTATGTCGATGCATCTACTCTATGATTTAGTTCTCTAGGAACATGCATGATATTAAATGCATCGAATTCTTCTATCAAGTCCCAAATTCTATGCCTATAGTTGGATAACTTCTTGTAATTACAAGCATAGATACTCCTCACTTGTCTTGCCACTAATTTTGAGTCTCCATAGACATGTAGAATCTTAACTTTTAAAGCTTAAGAGCAAATAATAGTCCATGAATTAAGGCTTCATATTCTGCCACATTATTAGTGCATGGGAACTATAATCTGTATGCTGCCAAGGACTTTCCTATTGGGCCATCGATGCCTACTCCAGCTCCTTGTTTAGATTTAGAACCATCAAATCTAAGGATCCATGGCTTATCTTATGTTAATGGCTTATCAAAGCCTTCTCTTTTCCTTTTGGCTCTAGCAGCTACACCTCTTGATATCCACTTTAGTTTTTGAGGCTCATTCCTTGTCACCTCTGGTGATTGGTGTGAACATGATATATCTTTTCTTTTCTTTTCTATAGTGTCATCACTCTCATTATTTGGATATACTTCAATCTCTTTCTTTTCATCTTTAGACATATCCCTGATGTCATATAACTTGCCCTTTGAACATAGCTTCTCTTCTTTATCAAGTATATGCAAGCATAGGGTGCATGTGGTTTCAGAATGTGGTGCTTCACGGAGTCTGCACCATCCTTCAATCAATGCAAGGTGTATAGGAATTCCTTATAACATATGCCTTTGAACTTGTTTAGACAAAAACTCCTCAAACTTTGTCAGGTTACTCCCCCTATCTTCATCCGATAATTCATAATTTGACTCAATTAAGGAATCGGTCCTTGGGGTGATCTTTTCTTTTCTATGAATATCTTCATCATACATCAGGATCTCTTCTAAATTGTGCATGCTAGTATTATCCTGATACGTAGTTTCCTCATGTTCTCCTGCATCTAAAGATAACAAACAAGATTTAGTATCATCATAACTAGACATTACACTTACCTTGGTTGAAGATGACCCTACTTCACTACAAGTTCTTTCTAATTTGATCATGTCTAGGCATGCCTCACAACTTCTTTCTAAATGCACTTCATCATGTAACCTACACCAACCAGACATCAGAATATCCTCAGTGGGCATACCTAATATCTGGCAATGTTGCATCTCTCTAGACAAATACTGTTCAAAATCCTTAAAGTGATCTATTTCATCATTATCAATTGAACTATGATCAGATTCTATGATTATCCCATTCTCTTGATCAATGTTTCTATGCATATGCATGTTATACATTAAGACTTCCTCTATCTGGACCATTTGAGGTCTTATGGCATAGACCCCTAGTTCAACATCTACATAAAGTACCTCATTGGTATTTTTGTATTCCGTGATCATATGTTTCATCCGGGATTCAGCTTCTATCCTTATCTAGTTAGGGATTCCCTTCTAGGGTAACCACATGTGATTGAAATCAATAGACATGTAACCATTGAGTGTTTTTGACCAATCCCTATTGAGTAACATTCCATAAGTATTAGGGATATCCACCACTTGGATGTCAATGTAATATTGTACCCTAGGGTCTGATGCTAACTGCATGTGGATATGGCTTAACTCTCCTACCACACTCACTTCTATTTTATCTAGTTGTGTCACCTTCTTGAGGGACTTGGCTGGATGTAATCCTAGGGCATTGCAAATGGAGAGTGGCATCACATTTGTTGATGCACCTAAATCCACTAGGCAATTATGCAAGTTCTTTCCAAATATTCTTAGCGTGAGTAAGAATGGGGGTGATTCAGTCTTGTCTCTATATAGAGTCATATGTGATGTCTCAGTAGCCTAAATGGTAGCCTGCACTTTATGTTTAACATTATTTTCTTTGGATACAGGGTCTCTAGTTAGGATTTGTCTAGGATTATGACCAGAATTGTCATCTTTTGGTATGGACTCATCTAAGGATTTCAAGAAGGCTTTCTTGATAACATGAGTTTTAAGCAATTCAAATAGGGATAAGTTGATTTTAATCTTTTTCATCTCCTCAGCTAGATATGTGACTAGTTTATCAGATTCAGGCAACTGGCTGACAGCCTTTGACACTGTATTTTGGGGTGTGAAATACTGGGTATTAACCTTGGGGGGACCAGAATTATTACTAGCTTTGGGATTTGGTGGAGTGTTAAAATTGTTGGGAGGAATAGATGTGGTTAAAGGGCCAGATGGTCTGTTAGGGTTACTCCTCAAGTTATAATTATGCTTACCCTGATATTGTTGTTGGTAAGCATGAACCTCCTCATGTTCTGGTTCAGGTACATTTTCATCCTCAAAGGGGAACACATAATTTATCTTGAATCCTAAGGCAGACTCCTCACATGCTAAAGTGTAATTCTCATGAGTGGAAGTCATTTGATGGTGATGATGACTGGTAGAACTTTCCAACATTCGGGCAGACTCATACCCTAAAGGGATGGTCTCGTTCCCTTCAAGATGGGGAGAATCTCTTGTAGTGTTAGACACTTCAGCCTGGAAAATACTAGCTACTATTTTAAGCTGGGGACAATCTAACTCTGCATGTGCATTGGTATTGTGCATCCTACACCAATTAGTAAGTGTAGCTTCTGCTAGATTTACCCTAGTTGTTTGTTTAGGTTCATTAGGAAGTTGATTGTCCAATGGTGATGGTAACGAACCATTGTTTGGCCTAGTATTCCATGTTCTGGGTAGCCTAGGGGAAGTATTGTTGCTATTGTTGTTGAAATTCTTATCATTTTTATACCCCTTGTTAGGATATCTAGACCTATCATTGTTGTTTCCATATCCTCTATCGGGATATCCTCTATTATGATTTGATGGGGAATAAAAGTTTTGGCTTCTCATATGTGTAATCTTAGTGGTCAACTTCCTTAGTTGACTAGATATTTCTTTAATATCATTATTTTCTTCTTGAACCTTGGCTACTACATTCTCTTTTTGAGGTTTGAAGAAGGAACTACCATTATTATTCTGCCCTGCATCTTGAGGTACTTGTCTGGGATGAAGTATCATATGGCCATTTCCATTTGGAGGAGGCATAATACTAAGTGGAGGTACTTATAGGGGACTAGGCATGATGGCTGGAGGCATCATGACTCCATTGCCTTGTGGTTGCAAAGGATATGCAAGATATCCCACATTATGTGTAAAGACAGGTGTTAACTATTGATTGACTTTAATGGCCTCTTCAAAAGCACATGCTAGTGAAGTAATGGTTGGATGCGTTCTTCTAATTAACATGGATGTTAAGGGGTCTATATATAAATAATATATAGACATGGCTACCTCATCACCTACATTATATGGAGCAACTAACTTGGAATACATTTTCTGAGACCTAGCATTGAAGTTAGAAATCATTTCTCCCTCAGCTCTCTTGATTGTAACAAACATGTGATAAGTAATAGCCGAATCAACTGGAATTTTGAACCTTCATAAGAAAGCTTTTTCTAAGGCAGCCTAGTTAGGGATAGTTGACTGAGTAAGACTGATGTACTAGCTATAAGCCTCTTCTCCTAAGGAGTAAGGAAACAATTTGTACACAACATCTTCATGTTCTATTCTTGCTCTAAAGGAGGCTTCCTTATAGGTTCTGATATGATCTTCTGCATCCTGATAAGGGTGATACTTTGGACATATTTTGTCAGGATTTTTGGGTAAAGGATGCTATGTTGCAAACAGAAGTGGTGACTGAATTGCAAAGAAAGACATTGCAACTGGTGCCTGAGATATTTGAGGTACAATTGGAGATCTTGGAGGTGTTACAGTAGATTTGGACAAAGATGCAAATGCACTAGACTCAGGACTATGATAAATATGAGTTGTACAAGGTCTAATTCCATGAATTGGTAATTCTTCCAAGAGTCCAATGGATCTAGACCTGGTATTAGGTTTGTAAGCCAAAGCTTCACAACTTAAGATAGAATGTGGATATTTTGTTTGGATCTTTGCAAGGATCAAGGTATGTGCTCCTCTAGGGTGGATATTTATGGTCAAGAATCTAAAGTAGCTAGATATTCACCCAATATTTTCAAGGAATGCAAATATGAACACGGACTTGGATTTATGACTATAAATATTAGGTTATCTAGTCACAAGGATGAGATATTGCTAGATATTTGCAGGAAAACACAAATAGTGACTTGATTTTGAGAATTTTAAACAATTAACTGCAAAGATCAAGATATTCATGCATAAGATTAGGATATTTATGATCAGATTCCTTAAATAACCAGAAACAAGTGAATCTTTGCACAAATATTTGAAGTATAACCAATTCTTATGAAATTTAAAAAGATTACCTTGTGTGAATGCAAAGATGATGTCCAAGTGACCGATTTAGGGACTAGAATAGTCATGCCCTCCTTCTAGGACCAATTTCATGTTGGTTATGATGTTATACATAAACAAACATAGATAAATAAATGCAAATCAAACCTTTATCATCTTGAAAGATACAATGAATTCAGAGAATTCATGATCCCAAGTCTCCGTGGATTAGTTCATAATCTACTAATGTTGCTCACTGGTTTGATGTGCTTTGCTATTTTCCATTCAAGGGGCCTTACGTTTCTAATTCCAAGAACTGATGCCTGGATGTTCTGAATTTTACCTGATTTCTATGAATTTCTCAACAAACAAGGTTAATCCTACTGTATTTAAATAGATGATGCATATATTATATAAGTTTGATCAATTCTTCTACTCATCATCTTATATTGACTAAATTTGACCTCTGCACTGTGAATTTATTCAAATAATGTGCCTATAAGTAGGTATCTGCACAATGACTATCACTATTTATGTTTACTTGCATGATATTTATCATTCTAACATGGTATTTGCTCTAATATGCTATAGATGTTCAATTACCCACGAGATATCAACATATTTTACTGTATTTGCTTGGGATTTTCTATGAATTTGCAATTGTGGTAGTGATTAAATGAAATTAAACAAATTTGAATGAATGCTTGTTAAATTTTACTAAAATGAGTGAATCTTTAGCTATTGATCCATATACATTCTTATTACTATCATGAAGAGAAGGAAATCAAACCATATGTTCACCAAGATGTTCCACAGCTAGATATGATTGATGCTAACTTTGATGGAAAGGAATGAAAACAACATGCACAACATGAAATGCACTCCAAGGGACCCAACAAATCAAAGCACAAGTCAAGAATCCATTCACAAATTACTCAAAGTTTACGATTGTATGTAATCTAGAGCTTCTTTTTCATTAAGTATACAAAAGAGATGTACATTTAAAATTAGCCTTGAGAATTAGTCCTGATGCTTTAGTAATCTAATCTCAATTAAGTTTTGAATGATTACAAAATGCACTCCATCTCCTTTTATAGGACAAGGGAAGGAGGCGGTTAAAAAATGATCATATGATCAGGATTTATCATTTAAGATCAACAGTCTATATCATTCCTTGACCAAGTCAATGGGAATACATGTGGCACAGGTTGCTAGTTGGCAACCATCTGGTAGCATATAGTCATCCTTCTTGACATTATGTATATGACCCTGTCACATTGCATCATGCTTGTTCTTTATCTTCTTCATTAGTAGATGAGTCTTCTTCCTCTACATGCACACTGATGACTCCCCTGATGAGCTCATATGCTTGCACTATCTTGTCCACCTCCCCTCCATCCTGTAGCTTAGCTTTGGCGATTGCATTTTCTTGTGAATGAAATTGTACCTATAGTGCAATCCATTTGTTCTTCTTGCTATTCAATACTTCATTGTATTTCTCTACCTTTGCCTTCATCCTCATGGCCTTATTGATTATGTTCTCTGATAAATGATTGAGGGGGTCATCTTCTGCAGGCTTGAAGTTGTCCTGAAAGGCTTTAACTGCAAAATTAGCATCCTAATTTTCTATCTTTTCCTCCACCTTTTCCTCAAGGGCCTCTAGGATTTCTACTTCCTCGGACAAAAGCTTGTGCAATCTAACACTGATATCCCTGAGCTTATCATTGCACTTCTTAAGGATATCACCTTCAAATTTGGTATCTTCATACCATATTCTCAATAGTTGTGATGTCTGGTTATTCAATATTTTATTGTATACCAGGACATTCACATCTATGTGTTTCATCTCAGATAAGGTAGTCAGATGGTTGTCTATTTTGATTGACCTCTGCCTAACCTCTTTCTATAATTTATCTACCTTTCTCTTCAGTGTGCTGAGCAAGTTCCAATTATTAAGAGAGGTTTTTATTACCTTTTCTGCCTCAGTAATGAATTGAATAAACCATTTATCCATCATAAGTGCTTTATGCTTCATAATGTCCAATCTTGTCACCTCATCTTGGGATATGATGGTCAGTGGGGTGGATGTGCTGACTAGCATATTATTGGGGTCTACCAACCCCTTTATGAATGTGTGTAGCTAAGCAATGTGCTCTTTATGTACCTTATTTTTACTCTTCTCTTTCTCTAATCTAGTCAATAAAGAATCAATTATATCCTTGGCCTCTTGGCCCTCTTGTTGTTTTATGGCAAAGCCCAAGTCAACAGTGGTTATTTGGAACTCACTAGAACTTATCTCTCCCTTGGCTTTGTCCACCATAGGTACAACTACTTTAGCTATTCTCCTACCTGTTGCCGAATCTCTTTTTATTACTGATGTGGCCCTAGCCCTTCTCTTTGTCTTGGCTATATCAGCTGAAAATAATGAAGCAATATCAAAATTTGAGGCAACACTAGGTGGATGTGGATTTACCTCATGTTACAAACAATATGACACCTCAATTGTAGACCCTTGTTGGTCTATGTATTCAATGTGAACATCTTGTGACTTTGTATTCTACTCCACCTGGGGTGGTGATTGCTCCTTCTCTTGTCCATTTTGTGCCTCCTCATCTTGGACCTCCTTATGTGCAAGGACCTCTTGTGTTACCTTTTTATTCTTGTCTTGCTCATCTTGTGGTGGTGGATCCACACATGAGGGTTTGGATTGCTCAGATCTGGAGTATCCTGATGATCCTTTTGACCATCTTTGTTCACATTCTCTTCTTTTCCTTGATCATCACCTACCTGAGGACCTTGTTCCCCACATTTTGGCATATCTATCTCTTTAGAACCTTGGGGTTCAACTATCTTCACTTTCTCTATCTCCTTCTCAAGTACTTGTTCACTATCTTGACCACCATGCTGATCAGGTATCTCTGTATCCTCTTCCATAGCTACATTATCTTCTATTTTAGTTTGTTATGGAGATATGTCTACATCTTTACTTTTATCTTCCTCGCCCATATATGCTAGGTCAATAACAGCTGGGCTGGTAACCTGATCTACTAATCCTGCTAAACCAATTTGATGTGCTATATTCTTAGGATTACCTTCATCTATTTCTTCCTCTTCTACCTCTTTTTGTACTGTGGGAGTACCTTGAGGAGTCATTTTTGTATTCCTTACCAGTGTCTCCATAGGGTTGGTAGACACTTCATTCACAACTTCATCATTTGAGAGTTCAACTATTTCATCCAAGGGAAGAGGCTGATCACCTCTTTTATTCTTCATCTCTTTTTTCTGTTCTTCAGCCATTTCAATTTTAAATTTCACTATGGTGGGTATGAGCACATCATGCTGTAGGTTCTTCCTTATTCCCTCACCACCTGTAACTTTCAACAAAATAGGGTGCACATCAACTAACCCTCTCATTGCTATGCCTGAACTCTTCTTTTGAGGCACTTTTTGGGTTTTCCCTTTTCTCCTCTTTATTATGAGTGGGCTATCATCATCAAAATCTTCTTCTAATTCTTCATCAACTGCAATAGGCTTGGTGGCAGGCTTTTGTTGTTCTATAGGCTCCTAAGATGTTGTTGCAACAGATGTTGAGGCTACGTCCTTTGTAGGACGGGGTCTCCTAATAATTTTTGCACCTACAATCTATGGCTCCTTTCTACCCCATTTGGGTGTATCGCCTTGTTTCCTTTCTCCTTTAGAGGCCCTCTTCTCCTTGAGGAAATCACCATATTCCTCTTCTACTAGCTCTTGTCTTTTCCTCTTTTTATCTATTATAACTACCACTCCTTTTTCTTTGAGTGCAGCGACTTCTTTATCTATCCATTCTTTAGTCAACTACATAACCTTTTTATGTTATGTTTGCTAAAGAGGTTTCCTCTCGTAAGCTCTAGTTAGGTGATGAAATTGTCTCATTATACACCTTCTTGTCCTCATACTCTTGGGACATGATGTTCCCATCATCCTCATGCAACTGATCATGAACTAGTATGTAGTCCAATGTATGAACCTGCTTCAAAGTGAGTCATTGATAATTCCTCCTTCTTACTTTGGCCTCATCATCACAGTCAGTCCAATAATCTTCAATATGGACTTGATGCATAGGCTTCTTAAACAATGCCTGCATTCTGCTGTAAGGGTCATATTGCCTGGTGATAGGGAATGGTTGTAGGGACATCAGCTGCAATCCTCCTAAGGCTTCTTTAGCAGACTCCTTATCAGTGCACATGTACCACCCACTAATGAGTGGAAACAATATATTAGAACTCCTATTCTTTTCAACAAAGGCTTCAAATGAAGGCAATATCTTCCTAGCCATTTCAATTAATATGACTTTGTCAGTTAGATATCTTGGCAACATGAGGGGTTGCCCACTAAATCCCTCCATTCTAATTTATGAGAATGTGGGAAATTGGATGAACCATGCACCATTTCTATATATCACTGCTTGAGCCTCCATGCTCAGTCTTTTTGCTCTGTCTTCCTCCATGGTCTGGACTAGATGCATGATAAATGAGTCATTGACTCTCTTGTAATGCTGGAGGAATTCTCATTTTTTCAATTGGGGATAATGATACAATATATTCACCTCTCCATAGTTGCGACCCACCTTGCCAATTGCGTGTAAACCATTAAAGGTGCCGCTATAGGCACATGTATAAACTACATATGAAGTCATATGAAACATATTTGTTTTCCCTCCAACCCTCCTCATACCCTCATCAAGGCTATCACTGATGATGCTTGCCCATTGAGGTATTGCGGTAGTCGATTCTACCATTCTCATTAACCCATGTATCCAATCTTCAAAGTAACCTGCATTTGGCCTCCCCCTCATGCGACTGAGCATGACCTTTAGGAATTGATACTATGTGGTGAAGTCTAACTTATATAGGTGAATTGGTAATTTTGCAGAAGCCTTGTAGGTGCTATTGATTGCTCTCCATGAGAACATGATCCTTTTGCACTCCTTTTGGGTGTTATTGTATTATTTTGTTAATTCATTTAGGTCTATCTTGCATACCTTAGGTCCTTTTAGAAGATTGAAAGCTGCTATGATGCCCTCAACAGAGAAGTCGATATATACTCAACCATGTTTTTTAACTTTCCTATTGTGAGGGTTATAATTTCTGGCACATTCAACTACTAGCTTGATTGCCTCCGCTGCATATGGGAATCCTTCAACATGCCACATGCCTGAGTTATAAACATTGATAAGCATGGGCTTCCCATTGCCCTTCTTTGATTGTGCCATCCATATATCCAAATATGTACTCCCCGGATGGGTATCATCGATTTGACCATAGTTGAAGGATGTCCCCCTAGGTTGTATACTCATATATTATAGGAATTTTGTGTCTGATATGTTCTTTCGAATATCCATGGTGTCCTGTAACAAAGAATATACATATCTTACCCTAACATGCAACACATGCATTCAAATATAATGATTATTAGAATCTCCTGACATATTGACTTTTAGCAAGTAAACAGACCAAATAATATCACCAATTTACTAATTTACTGAGGTAAAAACAACATTTACCTGTTCATTCTACCCATAAATGACAAAAGAGGGTTTTATTGTTACATACATGAGATTCACGCCCTTTTAAACTACTAGATCTATATCATGATATGTGATTGTATTGTGTAGATATCCTCCTTCATTTGTCATTAGAAGATGCTCTATTCCATTGAGCTTTTATAGGTTACAGTGATGGCGTCTTAATATCAGGAGCTCTATAATTTCTTTTCTCGAATGCATGGTAAGATCAAAATGAACCTCAAATTTACTTTTAAACCAGTGAATTAGGGTGTATTTAATGCTTAATTGCCCTCATCCATGGACCTACACCTTAAGCCTCTGAGATTATAACAGGCGGCGCGATGCAATTTGAAAATTTGAATGTCCACCAACCGTTAAAAAAACATTTAATATGGGTATGCATATTTGCAAATATCAGGGATACTAAGGTTAAAGTGCATGATCTTCAGAGGGTACTGATGAGGTCATCAAGACGATGATCAACCATTGACCAACAACCATAAGATCAGGTTAGTTTTCTTTTTTTAATGATTTTGATATCATAATGCACTAATATGGTCAAGTCAGTGTGCCACATGGCAACATCCTATTGGTTCACAAGGATCCACGTGTTATGTGTCTCAAGAGTGGATATGGGGATATCAAGGAATATCAGGGTCTTTAAGTATGTGAAATATCCCCCCACATTCGAAGATGAGGATGACGTCAGCATTCTTTACTAATATTTCAAACTGGTGCGAAAGTGACGTCATCTTCATATTGGTGAAGATTAGGGATCTTAGTTAATGTGCAGGACATTGAGATTTTCCTTTATTTTGTACCAGGTCGAGGTATTAATGAATATATGGGATATTAAGAATGAGATGACTTTTTTAAGGCTGGGAATCATGATGACATCACCATTACTTTGGGTCTTCTTTATATCGGATCAAGATGACGTTGTCATCACATTCACTAATATGCAGCATATTAGGAAATGTGATGACAATTGGTTTTTTTATCTATATTTAGAGTAGGCCCACACATTCGCAAAAATGAGGGATATTAAAGTTAATACGCACCCCTCAAGAACGTACGTGGATATTTGATGGGTGAGTGTTTCCCGGGCTGAAATTTGACGTCTGCACATTAGCGAATATGCAGATATTGGGATTTTCTATGTTAAAACCAATGTTCAGGATATTAACAAATGTCAGGGATATTAAGAAAATGTGATGACCCTCTCATATATGACTGGTTTGACTGACCATAACTTCTTATCCCTAAGGAATTTTAGGGTGATTGAAAAGGAAAACTACTTAGAATTTTGCTCTCTTTCACTTGATGAGGTAGATGATGATAAAATATAACTTAGACATTCAAACCCTTTTTATGAGGTCTATGCATACACAGGGTGATATCCTATCACTACATCTGACATTTAACTTTAACCATACTGCCCAGAGCAAGAAAAGTAGGGAAAAAGCCAAAAAAAGGTTGCGTCCCTATTTTGCTAAGGCAAAATGGGGCATTTTGTGTAACCACACAACAAACACAAAAGATTTATGAGCACTAGAATAAAATTGAACATGATTTTGTTTTCTATAAGTACATTGCTCATAAAAATCAAACTCAAGAACAATCAACAAGCCCTTTTACAACATTTTTATCTTTTAAGGTTTTTAAACCTTTCTCACCAATATGGCCCATGTGTTTGTGCCATAACATTGTATTCTCAGCGAGTAACTTGCACTCTGAGGTAAGAGCATGCTTAAGTACCCAGAATCCATGATCATTAGAAATAGATACAATTGATATATTTGCTACATGTTCCAATGACTAGGGTGTAGACTCTGTAGATCTCTTTGTCATATGTACTGAAGAACTATTGCATTGTGTGTAAGTGTATGCATCAAGTTGAAAGAGAGTGTCGACTCGAACTCCCTTCATGAGCACCATAGCTCCTTGAACCATCTTACAACCTCCATTGTTGAAGACTCCCTATACACTTGCATCATTCATTTTACTTACATATAATAGGTTTTATGCCAAACAAGGATGTGTAGGGCTTGAATAATCTATTTGATCCTCCCATTAGAGAATTGAATCTTGAATCTCCCATAGCTGACTATGCTGAGATATGAGTTGTTACTAAGGTATACCTTCCAACTATTATATTTCTCGTAATCTAAAAACTACTCCTGATGGGGAGTCATGTGGAAAGAAGCTACAAAGTCTATCATCCATGCATTCTCACATACATGTGTTGCCAAGGCTGTAACAAAGGCATCTATTGCATCCTCCTAAGAAGATTTATTAGAATAATCATCAAATTTGGCCTTTTTCTTCTTTTCATTCTTCTTTTAGTCTCATTAGAAGTGGCTCATCTTGTTGCAATTCTAACATTTTGCCTTGGAATTTCTAGGGGACTTAGATCTCCAATGAGATTTAGATCTACCCTGTCCTCCTTGTCTTTTTATTTAGACTGTCCATGAGAAACCAAGGCCTCCTTGGTGGATTTAGTAACCTTTCTCCTCATTTCCTCTGAGAGAAGAGTAGCCCCAATCTCATCAAGAATCTATTTTGAGTCTGTTCTTCCAATAGCCATTACTAGGTTGCCCCATGAGTCTAGCAAATAACATAGAAGAGTCATGCATTGATCTTCCTCTTCCATCTTCACACCCATAGATTATAACTAAGTTATAATTGTGTTGAACACATTTAGGTGCTCAACAACAAAATCACGATCACCCATCCTTAAAGTGTACAACTTTTTTTGTAGAAAAAAGATTATTAACTAGGGATTCATCTTGGTATAGTTTACCCAACTTTTTCCAAAGGGCTTTTGTGGTGGAGTCTTCATAGACATTCAATAACATAGAATCCTACCAAGCAAACCTTGGTAAGGCTTCTCATCTTTCTGTGCAACTTTGCAACTAGTTTGGATCTAGATACTATAGCCCATAGATCTTGATCTTTGAGTAAGTCCTCCATTTTGAGCTTCCACAGCTCAAAGTTAGAGCCACTAAATTTTTCCATCTCTATTTTGGATGTGCTTATCATCTTCTCTTAAACAAAGATCTCTATGCATGCTCTCACTCAAACCAAGATTAGTGCAACAAACTTTGTTCCTACCACCTAGAAATTGAGTTGATCAGGGTTTGAAACCAAATGAAAGGAAGATAAGGTGTAGAAACAGTTCCTAAACCAATCTAAGAGAAGAGATGAATAGGAAATATGATCTAAAATAATTTATAGGAAAAAAACAAAATAAAATCATTCACCATAACACAATGATGTATCTTGGGAAACCCCTTTTAGAAAAATACTTAGCCTCCAAACTTTGAACCAATATATTAATCACCAACAATATTGGTTACAATAGAATTTAGGCAAGGAGCCTTCATGGGAGACAACACCAACACTCAGATCTGGAGTAATATTGGCAGCATAACAATACCTAAAAAATACACTATGCAAAACTCCATCCCAAGCATCCAATAAATAAAGAAACCAATACATACAATCACCAAAGAATCACAAACCACAAACTAATACCACCCAAAAGTGGTTCCCAAAACCCCTAGTCAAATTACAACACCCAAATCCTAAGAGAAGTCCTATAAGAATTTGTCATAACATGTCATAGTTACCCTTTCAACTTGGGTGCTCCAATTTGTCTTATTCAAACCCTCCAAAGATGCATTATGACAGTCATAATGACATGTCATAGGTTGGTGAATGTTCTTGGTCAACATGTGTAACTCCCTCATACAACTCTCTTATCCATCATAGATGCTCCTACATTTCTGAAGTGGGAGCCTAACTTTCGGAGGCAATAACTTTAGACCTGGGAACCCGATTGAGCTTGTCTTTTTGTAAATTGAAGATCGTAGAGAGCTCTACGTCACTGTACCTGCTTTATCCCATTAAACCCTACTTTGGTACTTTTGGGGGCCAAAGATGACCTCTATATCTCATAAATTGCATTTAAACATTAGGATGCAAGGTTCAGACACCTTTCGTAATAGTTTTAAATGAATATGGTGAATATCTTGTTATATGAATAGTTGAAATTTCTTATTTTTTAAAAAATACCCTATTTTTTGAATTGTTGTCCCTTTTCATCCTCCTAAAAAGCCCTTGTCTTCCTCGCCACCCTTTGACCCTCCTGCCCACCCCCCTTAGAGAAAAAGGGAAGATGTTGCTTGCCTTCCCCAAAATGAATCCTTGTCTTGGAAACATCATGGAACATAGGAAATATTAGGGAAAATTGTTGGAGAAATAAAAAACACAATGTTGATGCCTCAACACACCCAAGTTCAATTTGGACTCGAGGCCATTGAATTTAGGAATTGGAATTATTTTCGCACTTGGTCGATTAAATTTCTGACTTTTTGTATACCCTTGCCACCCTCTGCAATCTATTTCTTGATCCCCCATTGACATCCAATTTGAAAACTTTGCTTTAGGCTTGGGAAATAGATTATTTTTATTGTTGGCATTCCATGTTTTGTGTTTTCCTTGGCATTCATGGCACACTCAATCATTTCATCCTGTGCTTTATTTGTTGCTACGTGTGTTTGAGTGTCTTGTTTCATGCATGTGAATCCTTCCTTGACCATGTATCTTGCCTTGTCTTGCCATATCATTTCTCGTGGTGTTGTGGCCTCATGTTGTGAACTTGAGTTGTTACAAATTTGACTTTATTAACTTCTTGATGTCGAGAATTGATTAAGTCTAAACCTTGTGGATCTAAAAGTCCTTATATATTGTGATTGACTAAGTATCTTGTATCCATCAATTGAGCATTGTGTTGCGGTTTGGACTTGGGGCAATTATTAGACTAGACTGTATCTATGCCCTTGTGTCTATTGTTAAGGGTTACAACATGCACCTAATATTAAAAATTTGAGGACCCTTGTTTTCAATTCTCACTAATGGATGTGTCATGTATCTTAAGTGATGTTTAAAATTCTTTTTATCTTTCTCAAACTGAATGATAAAAAGTTAAGTTATAGGTCTAAGAGGGATCTTTGACTCATTTCATCATGAGAAGGTTAAAAAAAAAAATCATCATGAAAAGGTTTTTAAAAAAAAAATCATCATGAGAAGGTTATTTTGTTGGAAGGGGTTTTTTAATTTTTGGTTTAATTTTTTCATTAGTCCTAAAGTCCTTAGTTTAAATTGCAAATGTTTTGGACTTTATAGACCCCCTTTCCCCTTGCAAATTGCAAGTCGCTTGGTTTCCCTAACCCTAGGGCTATCAGAATTGCAACTTGTCTTGAAACTTCGAAACCCCATAGGGGTTTTGTTGTAGACCACTTCCAATCTCCAAAACCTAGTAGTTGGGCATTAATGTCATGCGTGCGGGGTTGACTAAACTCTAAATCGTCTAATCTTTCCTACTTTTTTGCATTTCTTTTTGTAAATTTTGATGCTCTAGCTTTTGCAACGTTCCAGTTCCCTTGCTTTCCTACAATTTTGGATTTCAATCTATTTCAAGGCAGATTTGAGTGATAAACCAGGTTTTCAATCTTTGCATCTTGCTTTTGTTTTCCATTTTTACAAATGTTTAGGGTTTTTGAAATGCTACTTTGATTTGTTTAGAAATGCAAGATTTATGTTGATTTTTCTCATTTTCTAGTTCATGACATTTAAAATCTTTGTTTTATCTGCTCTAATGTTGAAATTATTTAAAAAATTCATCCCCAACCTTTCGACCCTATTTCTCCTTCGGCCTTCGGCCCTAGGGTTTTGCCGTGCCCTAGCTTTTTGGGGCCTTTGTTTGATTTCACTTTTTAAATTGTTTTAAACTTAGAAAATTCAATCCCTTATGTCAAAATCCATTTTGTCCCTATAGGAGACCTTGTGCAATTTCACTAAACTTAGTTGAATCATCTTTTTAGGTCTGTTTCAGAGAAACCCAAAACTTTGCAAGAATTTTGCATTTTGTTTTGATTTGTACTTCCTACAATATGCACACAAAATTTGAAAGCTAGTTTCAAAAATCCAAAAAGCCTTGTAGTTTGAAATTTGCAAAAGTTGCAAACTATGCTCAATTCCAGAATTTTGAAACTTGCGGAATTCCATATCGGCATATAATTTGGTTCAATATGAACTTTGCGATCATTGTCCTTGAAACTATAGTGAGAGGCATGACCTCTACACATTTAGTAAAATATTCTATTGTAGCGATGATGAGCAAATGTCCATCTATTGATGGGGGAGATATCTTCCTCACCAAGTCCAAGCCCTAAGTGGGAAAGGGCCAAGGGGTAACTATAGGTTTCATGTCCCTAGTTGGTGTGTGATGGACATATGCATAGGCTTGACATTTTTGGCATCTTTTTACAAATTTGATTGCAGCCCCCTATAAACATGGCCAGAAATAACCCAACCGATGTATTTTTCTTGTTGTAGCATGAACACCAAAATGTCCTCCACCTATTCCACTATGACATTCTTCTAGAATTTTATGTGTCTCTTCTTTGTCGACACACCATAATAACATCCCATCTAGGGCTCTTCGATACAACGCATCATCGATCAAAACATATCTTGCAGTGAGAACATGTAAGCATCTCTTCCCTAAGGGAGTCATGTTCTCTGGGTAAGTTTTATTTGCGGGATACTTCACAATGTCTCTATACCAATATGAAGTGGCATATTTCTCAAGATTGATTACACAAATTTCTTTGTCAAGGAAGTCTTCATTTATGGGCTCCTCTTGATGAACCGTATTGTCTGCTAGCCAATCTACTATTACTTTTCCTTTAACTGACTTTTGATTAATGTAAGTTAATTCAAACTCACTTAGAAATGTTACAAATTGGCTAGCCCTTCTTGATAGCATTGGCTGATTTAAGAATGTTCTTAACTATTTAGATCGTATCATAAATTTGGTTTCTTAGTTTAGCATGTAATGTCACAATCTCCAAGTTGCAAAGACTATGGCCAAACACTCGTTTTCAGCTTGAGTGTAATTCTTCTCGTATTCTAGCAAGGTTCAACTTATGAAATATATGGCTCTTTCTCTTCCACCTTCATCTTCCTGAGCCAACATGCAAGTTATGGAGATGTTGGTTGCTGTAAAATATAAGATGAAAGGTTTGTCATGTTTGGGTGGCATTAGTGTGGGTGGAGTTAACAAGAATTTCTTTACTTGCTCAAATGCATTTTGACATTCCAATGTCCAAGTTATGCCAACTTGCTTCTTTAGCAACTGATTGATCAGGTGAATTTTGAAAGTCATATATGGTATAAAATGCCTGATTACACCTAGCTGTCCCAAAAAGGTTCTTACTACCATTTCACTTGTGGGCAGGGTTGCATTTAAGACTGCTTTAACTTTTGCTGGATCCACATCAATTACTCTTCGTGAAATAATGAAACCCAACAATTTATCTGCCATGACTACAAAAACACATTTCTCAGGATTTAGTCTCACTTTATACTCTTGAAGCTGATTGAAGATCTTGCAAAGATCATCCACGTGTTGATCTTTTCTCTGGTTTAGCCAGAAGATCATCAACATATATTTCTACTATCTTGTGAATGTAATCATGGAAGATGTGTGTCATAGCCCTCTGATAGATATCCTTTGCATTTTTCAACATGAATGGAATGATTACATAATAGAAGGTTCTCCAAGGGGAGGTGAATGTCATTTTGTTTTGATCTACCTTTGAAATATTGATTTGATTGTATCCTAAGAACCCATCAATGAGAGAAAGGACTTCATATCCTGTAGTTGAATTGATAATTTGATCAATGGATGGCAAGGGAAAGTCATCTTTTGGACAAGCTTGATTGATATCCCTAAAATTGAGGCATATCAAAATTTCTCCATTCTTTCTTAAAACTGGGACAATGTTTGACACCCAATTTGAATAGTCCAATAATTTGATAAAGCCTACATTCAACAACTTCTTCAATTTTTCTTTTACCATCTCTACTACTTGAGGATTTATGGGTCTCGGCATCTGTTTTATAGGTTTTGCATCAGGTTTTGTTACCAAGTTGTGTACCTCAATTTTTGGGTCTAGCCCTGGCATGTCTAAATATGCCCAAGAAAAAACATTAGAATATTTAATGAGGAACTCTGTGTACTCTTTTAATTCCTCATCATTTAGTTCTCCCAATTTTAGCATTTTTGGTTTCTTAGGTGTTCCCACATTGATATCAATGGTATCTCTGGTTAGCAAAGTATGTCCCTCTTCAAATTTCTAAGGTGCAGGTGGTAAATCCGAATTTGTTTCAATCTGGAGGATTTCTTTTTCACTTCCAAAATAGTCTTCCAAATGAGGAAGGAGCATGTATCCTTTCTTATGGTGCACTCTTGGGAGCCCATCATAGGCATGCAAATATTCTAGGATGGCTTCATCATTTTCAGTGTAATCTCAGGTTGGTTTCTCTGTTTGATTCGCAGTGCAATTTAGAATGCTTGGTAATTCTTTACTTTCCAAAAATAGCTCTCCATGAACTAACACAATGTATTCTAAGTTTTGAAGTTGAGCATGTGGTGAGAATAGTGTGGCTGACGTATCCATCAAGTCTGCCACTTGGTTTTCTTCTCTAGGTATGGATTTTATGGAAAAGAAGTCAAAGAAGTTAACCAATTTCCTAATGGTTTCCTTGTAAGGTCGTAGTCATTCTGATTTTGCTTCGTAACTCTCTACAACTTGGTTGATCACCAACTAGGAGTCTCCAAATGTGGAGACCCTCTTAATTCCCATTCTTATGGCTAACATGACTCCTAGGGATAAGGCTTCATAGTCAGCAATATTGTTTGTGCAAACGAAATCCAACCTGAAAGTGAAGGGGAGGAATTTTCCTTCCAAAGAGGTTAGGATTATCCCTGTCCCTACTCCAGTTTTACAACTAGCTCCATCAAAATGTAGAGTCCATAGGTCTTGATTATTTTGTGTTTGAGATGTTTCTCTAAATTCATAAGTTGAGTTTCACTTTTCCTCATTTTCTTCCCCTTCTTTAATGATTTCTATTGTTCCAATCAAAAGATTCTTAATGTCGTACTCATTCGTGCAGAGGATGGCTGCTAGGGCAAATGGAGCATGAGACTTAGTTGTGGGGGGATCGAAGGGGAATTCTTTGAGGTCATCCATGCTTTGGTATGATATGTTAAGAGTACTTGTGTTTGGGTGAAGATTCTGAGTTTCTTCTTTTACTTTTTCTTGTGTTTTTAGCTTCTTATCCTTCTCTTCATGTTCCTTCCTAAAAACATTTAAAGGATTAGGGTTTGCTTTGATAAGATAGATTTTTCCCAAGTGATGGAAATGTATTTCTTGGAATAATGTATAGGCCTCATCTTTCATGGCATGAATCCAAGGTCTCCCAAGGATCATATTGTAATTGGTTTCTTTGTTGATGACATAGAAGTCTATGGAAATGGTTCTGGATGTGAGAGTGATCAGTAGACTAATCTTTCTAACTATTTGTATGTCATGACTGTCATATATCCTTAAGGTGGAAGCATGTTTCTTTATGCCTATTTTGCTATATCCCATCCTTTGCAGGAAAGAAATTGGCAAGAGATTGATTGTCGATCTTTCGTCCACCATTACTCTTTTTATGATGACCTCCTCAACTAGAACTTGTATGCATAACAACGAATTCTTTTCTTTACTTCCTTCATCTTTAGGGAGTTTTGAGATATCAAATGTGAGATGGTTTGGCTCCTCTTTTATTGAACATCCCACTTCTAATACTTCAAAGAATGTTTTTCAATGTGAGGGGGAGGCTCTCAACAAATTTATTACTTGTGAAAAGACATTTTCTATTTGGTTTGTTTATTCTTCCTCTTGGATTAGAAACACTTCTTCTTTCAACTCCACGTGATTGGAGCTTTCTTGATTAGCCTTCCCTTTTTCATTTTGAGGTTCTTTCTCCTTCCTTTGAGATTAAAGGAGTGTGAGGAAGTTTCTTTGTTGATCTAGAGTAAGTTTTGAGATAGCTTTGTTGTACCCATAACAGGTTTTCATTTCATGACCTTTTGTCCTGGGTGGGTACAAAAAGTTGGGGGGCCAAAAGGTAGCCAACTTTTAAAAAAAAGTTTTAGATATAATGTGAGCACGTTATAACGTGCTCACATTATGGTTTGGTGTTGCCGAGCCTAACACCAAGCCATAACACACTCTTGTTATAATGCGATTGCATTATGGTCTACTATATAAAAAAAATAGGATTTCATTTCATAATTTGACAGCATTTTGCAAGAAACTTGCGGCTTGGAGAGAGGACAGAGCACACTCGCATTATCCAACATCCAATTGTTAGCTATTTCTCACCAATTCATCATCAAAATTCCACCACGACATCAGGGAAATCAAAGGAGTAAGTTCTATTTGCTTTCTTGTGTGAATTTCTTGCTAAATAGGTAGGTTAAAATAGTTTTTGATGTAAATTCCTTTAATTTATAGGAGTTGATAATGCACCTTCTCCTCCTCCTGAAAATGCACAAAATCCTCCATCACCTAAACAGCAAACACCTGCTGAAGAACCCCAATCACAAACACCTCCATTTATTCCTGAATATGCCCCTGGAACACAAAAAAATATAATGGGGCAAATTGAAAACAATAAGAAACAAATTGAGGACATAATTGCAAGGTTGAAAGAACCTGCAACTTCAACCTTGCATAGATCCACGCTTGCTCAATCCCTTGAATCTATGTTATCAAATGCAAATTCAATTAGCAAGCAAATCACTAGTTGGACAGAAAAGAGGAGAGAATTTAGAGAGTATTATGCAGACAAGTTGTCATATGAACAAGTTAAAAATGAACAAATTACAAAAAAGGACTTGTGTTCTATTTTCACAAACCCATGAACAAATCAACCTCTACCCCTTATATGCAAGGGGTTCCCTATCCATTGGTGCATGTTGGGTGAATATTTTGTCTTCAACTAACTGAAGGTAAAATGGTTATATCGACCACAGTGTAATGAGATAAATCTCTCCTCTCAGCAAGGGGAGGTTCCCTATCAACTATCACAAAATACTTTAAACTAAATACTAATTTAGGGGTGAGATCATATCATCCATTTCTCTCTTTTCAAAAATGATGTTTACAAAATGTAAGAACACTTTCTCAATACAAATTGAATAACCAAGAAACCCACGAGAGCACAAAGTCTATCATTACTTCTTTTGCTGATTTATAACATAAAAATAAGTAGAATGAGGTGCAGCCCAAAGTCTTCACCAAATACTATGACAAAATATATGATCACAAAAGATAATAGTACTTCAAAGCCTTTCCAATATCTTTCACTTCAAAACACTAAATCACAAACTAAAGATAATTGTTGTAGCACAAAGTCTCCACAATCAACTTTAGAACATCTCCCAGATTATTTCACTCACACTACTATTTGATCAAACAGATAAGATCAGATTAGGAAAAGGACATAAGAACAATTTCCAATACACCACAAGTTATTTCAACACAAAGTTTGAACGATCACTTGCTTTCTTATTCACTTGATAGAATTTGATTTACAATTTGAACACAAAGTCTCAAAATGCTCTTCAATTTGGCAGAGTTTCGCTTCAATAACTAAAAGATTGATAATTACAATAGAGGCCCTCTTTATTTATAGGGAGTGGCCTTGAGAAAATTTAGGAAAAACCTAACTACTTTGACTTATTCAAAAATAGGATTCCTTATTGACTTGGGACTTCCTATGTTTTTACATGTAATTACATATGAAAAAAGTACATGTAAATATGTCCAAAGTTGTTTCAAAAGTACATCTGAAAAATAGAAAATAAACTAAGGGAAAAAACTGCTTCAATTTGTATCACCATCTTTCTTCATGTGACCATCATACATAGTGAAAGTTGCTTGCATCCCGATATTGTCTGGACTAACAGTGTTCCTGAAAATCATCTTGGCTCTAACTATGACATCTCTTACTGTGGTGACTGATTTTGCATGACTAGTTAACTTGGTTTTTAGATTATCCAAAGTTAACTGATTGTCCAGAATATTGTCCATAGAGGCCATTGAAAATGTTTTGTCTTCAAACTCCTTCCGAAACATATCTTCAAATTCCTGAACCATTTCTTCTGCAGAGAGAAATTAGTTATCTTGTGATACGAGCTTGCAAGGTAGCTCCTCCAATTTATGCAAAAGACTGACATCACTTTGTTCACTGAGTTTCCTTGCAGTTTCAAGGTCATTGATCAAATCTTTAAGCACACTGCTCCTATATGTCAATGCCTCTTTATTTTCTGTATAAGAATCCCTATTAGGAATAGCGCCAATTGATATTAGAGTGCTTATTTTCAGTTTTCTCATCTCCACCGATTTATCATGATTCTTTTCTATGCGCTCAATATCTTGAGAAACAACATCAATGAGATCATCAAGTTCTGCTCTTATTTTCCCCATTTTATCTGTCTTCTCAAATAGCTCTGTAAGTAGGGAAATTCCTTGTGCACACATCCTATCTAAGTACTCTTCAAGTACTTTTCCTTTGAGATGAGTCTTTTCTTCTTTCTGAATGATGGGGTCTTCTACAGAAACAGCCTCGGGAGTTACTGCTTCTGAATTCAAGGTGATTTTCCTTACCACTGCAGTCAATTGTTCCACCATTGCTTTGTAGTGATCTTTCATTTCTTTCTCCCTATCAAATTTCTAAATCAGGATGTCCATGGCTGACTGCATATCATTCTTGGCACTTTCATGAGTTATCTTGCCTAATTCAACTCTAGAGATAGAGTAATCATTCATATCAAAATTTTCCATGGTTGCATCTTGTGGAGGCCTTGCAATCTCTAGAAATTTGTGTCCCTTGTCCCCGAGCATTCTTGAAAGAATCTTTGGCTTCTTAGGGGTCTTGGCTTTTGCAGGCACCAGCTTACTAAAATCAAAGTCATCTAGGGAGATGGATTGTTTCTTCCTTTTTGGTGTATAAGCTAACCACCAAGGTGGAAGCAGAGAAGTACTCACATTAAGGTATGTCCCCATTGTCGGGGTCACCAGAACTGCACTTACACTGGTAGTGGAAACAATAGGTGGAGTGTTAGTAAAAATTGCACCTGTTGTTACATTCACATTAGAGACTTGTTCAGTGTTCATTACAAAGTGATAAAAAATAGAAGCATCCCCAATATCGAAAGATGAAGAAGACAAGCTAGGAATTCACTCTGAAGAATGAAGAACATCTTCAAAGATATTTTGAGAATTGTCAAAAATAGTTTTGGAAGGGGAGGGAGATTCAGAAGAGGGAATATCAATGGGGGAAGCAGACAAAGGAACTGTAACAAGTGTGTCAGGCAAGGGAGAAGAGACTCCCGTTTCTTGTTGTACATTTTCCTATGGGGACAAAGCTTCCTCCTCTTGTTGATCTATAGGTCTATCTTCAATCTCCATCTCTTCAGTGGCTGGTTCTTCAATACTCTATTTCTCAACTTCCATATCTTCTATTTCAACTTCTTTCTCCACAGCTTTTGACTTCTTCGTCACAAATCTGATCTTAGGCTTATGTGTCTTAAAAGAAGAGGGAACATCACTTTTGTTCTTCGTCCTATTCTCCACCTTTTTTCCTATTTGCTCTTGAATCTTAGTCTATGACCCTATGTGGAATTCTTTCAAAGTAATTCCCTTGTTTGCTAGCCAATTATTGGTGTTTGCCAATATAGGCTCATATTTTCCTCAAAGAGGTCAGCTCTTTTTGAGACCATTGGATTGGAGGGAGAGGAGTCTTAGCAACTTGTTCAGTATTATATTTGTCATCAACCAACTCTCCATCATCCATAGATCCTCAGGAATATCAGCAAGTCCCAGATATTCAATCTGCTCAAGAGATAACTGGCTGTAGTCCAATTTCCTGACAACTTCTGTTCTCAAATCTACCCAAACATCTTCAACCATAGGTTCATGGAATTGGGTTTTCCTCTTGATTTTTTCTTTCACACTCCTATAGTCAAACTTTGGTCTTCTCTTGAATTGCTTCATAGTTACAAGATCCATCTCAGTTTCCATGGCCCTAGCCTTTGCAGTAGTTAATACTGAATACCTTCCAATTTCAACTGGGAACCTAAAACTAGGCTTCTTGAGCTCCATTTGTTTATTATGCACGATGATCATTTATCTGCATAACTCCATTAAGACTAGTTTGTTTGAGGGGAATCTTGGAAGCATATAAGGATGACCTTGGAAAAAGCCAACCCTCAAGTATGAGAAAGAAGGAAACTGTAAGAACATGCATCCAACATCATTTACCATTGTCCAAGCCTCATCTAAAACTCTTCTTTGTTCTAGTTGAGGATCAAAAAGACATAAGAATACTGCAAAGAAAGCATCATTTACTCTCCTGAAATGATGAATAGAACCCTTCAATGTTAATTGAGAATAATATTGATACACAAGGATTACCCTCCTATATCCTTTTGATGTTAGACTTGGAAAGATTCTCATGGAAGCCACTATATAACTAGATAAGAGGTCATGTAGAATTTAAAGGTAGTGGGTACCTTTATCAATTGTTCATGCAAAGCATTGTTGGTTTGCTCTCCCTAGAAGATGGTTTGTTTGCCTTGGAGTATTACCTTGATGAAAGGATACATCCATTCATGAAACAGTGAGGAAGAGGACAATTATCTTATCCTGCTGAGAAGAGTTATCAAATCACCAACTTCTTCTATAAAGTCGCTTCTAGGAAAGCTCCATGGCCACTTTGACAAATTTGACCTTGACATCTTGAGCCATTTATTATTGATTACTTTCTTTGCCTTCTCAGGATTTTTGTCATACTCTTTTTGTGCTTCAACAAAATCAAGCTTTAACACTTCTGTAGCAGGAGGGCACATAAACACCTTATCAATGAATTCAGGATCTAGTCTGATTATCACATTGCCACTAGCATCCATCATAGCCCTAGTATCTCTATTATAAAACTAAGCACACTGAAGGACAAATTCTATGTTGTGGGCTGCCATCGGGAAATAAGATACCAAATGAATGTTACTGTCAATTATCTTCTTCATTACAGAGCTCAGATTGCTTGACTTGGTTCTCTCCACAAACTCAGCCATGTCCACATGGCCAATCTTTGTATCTCTAATGTCATCGACATTAGAAGTACCTAAGGTGATTGGAAAAATGCCTTGATATTTGTACTTCATCGCTTTCGACTTCTTCGGAAACAACTCAGTCATCTGAATGAGCTATCACCAGAAGGATGTCGATGAAGAAAGAAGATCCATAGAAGAAATTGCAATAAAAAAATCATGATCATGCAATTAGGGGAAATACTGGTAATCTGGGAAAATTGCATGTTGATGATCACGACTATGGAGATGCGCTTGAAAGGACTAGAGTGCGAATAGGCCAAAAAAAATATCAAAGGAAAGTGGGCTCGGAAAAACAAAATTGAAAATATCCTAGAGTTAGGAAAATTTGAGAGAATGTTTGCATGGGCGGCAAAATTTGCTGCCCTTGCATGTGAGGGATATTGTGCACTTGCATCAGCAGCAAAATTCACCGCTATCGCATATTATAGGAAAAATGGTTATATGTTGGAGTGGCAAAAAATGCCGACACTGTAGGTAATGAGGAAATTCCAAGTTTGATGTTTGAGCAACAAATTTTGCCGACAATGCATATGGTATAAATGGTGTTTGATGTTCAAGCGGCAATTTTTGCTGATACCACATGTGATAGGAGTTGCAAGTTTTTCATGTAAGGGTGGCAGATTTCACCACCCATACACTTCCACTTGAAAGCATCTTCAAATACATAAGCGGTGAAAAATGCTGACTTTGCTTTTGACTTATTCACAACAAGAAGATGTGAGAGCGGCCAATATAGCCGTCATTACAATGTTTTTGTAGGAATTGGTTTTCAACTAACATGTTTTTGAAGGGTAAAGCCTTGTCGGGTCAAACCACCGACGACACACATCAACTTAAAACCTAGGGCATGAACAATGGTCGGCAGTTTTTTGCCGGTTTGACTCACTAGTAATAATCTAGGACACAAATGTATGGAAGAACAAGGTTTCGACACAAAAGACCAATCAAAACGATAATATCAATCTGAAACCTAACGTATTACAAACAGCTTTTTCAAAAACAAATGATGAATTCAAAACAATACAGATACTGATCAATAAAAGAAACCCTAGAACTCCAAAATAGTTAAAATGACTTACCTGTTGAGTTCTAAACCCTAAGCTTGACGGTGATGAATTTTAAAATCTATTTGAATCCTCTGTCACCACGGTCAAGTGGTTTTGAGAAGGGTCGAGGAATCAACTAAGAAACTTCGACAAAAGAAATGACAAGAAAAAATAATGAAATAACATATTTAAAAGCTTGAAAACAAGCCCTTAATGCTTGGCACAAGTGGCCATTAATGCCACTTGAAGTTCAAGATCTTGGAGATCTTGCTCAGGCGGCGATTTCGGCCAACCTAACACATGCCTTTACAAAATGTAAAAGCGGTAAAAACCGCCGACCATGCACATACCCTTTTGATTGAGAACATGTAATGGTGGCAAAAAGTGTCGCTTGAGCATGTGAAAAAGAAAAACCATGTAAGAGCAGCAAAAAGTGCTGACTTTACACAAGCAAATACTCAAAATATGTAACAGCAGTGAATTTGACTGCTCTGACACATTCAAATTCAAAATTTCACTAACACCCCCAAAATGATCAAAATTGACATTTTGATCAGTTTACGACTTAATCGATTTGTGCAAAGTTTGAGGAATCAATTCAAGGGAATGTCGCAAACTAGTTTAGGATGTCAAATGATTTCACACAGGACCAAGAGAATTTTGTCTCGATTTGTGAACTTAGAGTGTAGATTATGAAACTATCGTAGGGGTTGTCTACAAAATGAGCATAGCTGATTTTGAGAATAGCTGGCTCTAACTAGGGAACTTCCATCGGTCAAACTTTGAAATGATTGAAGGAAGGAGAATCTAGTCTCTAAGTGCCTTCATCCATGCCATTGGGCTATAGAGTCAAGCTAAAAAAAGAAAAAAAGACACAAAAGTCTAAACAAAAACACAAAAATAAAAACACAAAACTATACAAATGTACAAATGAACTTATCTGATACTTCAAGGATTGAAGTGCTTAGATGTTGTCCACTGTGAGGCAGTAAGAATGGTGTCCCATCCTGATATTCCAGTAAGAAGCTATTTCCACCATAGAATTAATGAATGGTGAACGAACCTCTCCACAAAGAATCAAACTTTCCATGCATTCCCTTTGGTTCTCTCCTCTTGTCCCACAACAAGACTTGATCTCCAATCTGAAACTCATGAGTGTTTGCTTTCTTGTCAAAGATTTTGTTTACCCAACTTTGATGCACAGCAATATGATCTACCACCATCACTCACTACTCCTCAAGTTCAGTTAGGTACATGATTCGTTTATTGATAGAGCTATCAAAAGCCCTATCTTCCACTGCCTTTGCCAACTTTAGTGCTGGTAACTCCAAGGTAATTGGTATCTCTGCATTCAGACCATACAGAAGCTAAAATGGTGACATACCTATTGCCCTTTTAGGGGTAATCCTATCTACCCATAAAGCATCAAACAACGCTTCATGCCAAGCTCTTTGATTCTCATCTACCAGTTTCCTGATAATAGTAACCAAATTCTTGTTACTTGATTCCGCCTGACCATTTCCTTGCAGATAATAGTCTGAAGAGTGGGAAAGAATGATCCCATGCTCATAGCAAAAGTCAGTAATCTCATGGGAAGAGAAACAAGTAGCATTGTTTGCTACAATCTTGTTTGGAACTCCAAACCGAGAAATAATGTTTTCCTTAAGGAAATTGCATACCACTTCAGAAGTAGCATGCTTAACTGGGATGCTTCCACCCACTTGGTAAAATAATTTGTCGCGGTGAGAACATAGTTATGTCCTGCACTTGACGGTGGATTCACAGCGCTAATGAAGTCAATGCCCCATTGTCGAAAAGGTTCTTCAATCACCACCGGTTTGAGAGGTAGTGCGGCCAACTTAGGCTTCCCAACAAATTGTTGACACAATTCACACCTATGCACCTAGTTGTACGCATCTTGAAACAGTGTGGGCCAATAGTATCTCACTCAGAATCTTGTGAGTCGTCACAAGTGTAGAAAAATGTCCTCCATAGGCCAAATTGTGGAAAGATTCCAGAAGTCTATTTTGTTGCGCTTTATCCATGCAGCGAAGAAATACTCCATCAAGGCTTCTTTTGTACAAACCATTGTGCCATAGGACATAGTTAGCAGCCTTCAACTTAACAGTTCTTTTCTCCTTATAAGACAGATGGGTAGGACACTCACCATAGGTAAGAAAATGAGTGATATTTGAATACCACTCATCAGTAGTAGTGACAAAAAGAACTATTGGCATGTCTTCAACTTCTGCTTCTTCATCCCCTGTCTCTTTTGGTATGTTAACAGAAATCAATTGACACAAACCTCTTCCATGCACAAGCTTAGTAGGTTTGATATCAAGATAAAACTCTTGGATCTTAGCAATCCAATTGCCCCTTTTAGTGCCAAACTCCTATTGAGTTAGAATAGACTTTACTATTGTGTCAGGCACCAGAACAACAATATGTGAATTCAGGATATAGAATTGGAAATGATTTACCGCCTTAACCATAGCATAAGCATGCTTCTCCATGTTTGAATATTTCAATTCATGAGCTTTGAGAGGACAACTCATAAATGATATGGGAGATTCCACACCTTCTTTGTTCTGCTGAACCAGAATGGCTAAAAGTGTATGTTCAGAAGCGTAGCTGTATACTACGAAATATTTGGTATACTCAGGACAAACAAGGACTGGAGCATGAGCAATAGCCTTCTTGATATCCTCAAATGCCACTTTGCCTTCCGCAGTCCAACAAAAAGTAGCCTTACCCTTCATCATGTTGATGATGTGACAGGTTTTCTCTGCAAATTCAGGAATGAACCTTCGCAAAAAATTCACCTTTCGAAGAAAGAATGAATAGCAGTCTTACTAGCAGGTAGAGTAAGACTTTGAATGGATTTGACTCTTTCTGAGTTGATTTTAGTACCTTCTTGGGATACAATGTGACTGAGAAGTTTACCTTTTGTAACCCCAAAAACTAACTTCTTAGGATTGAGAGAGATACCATTTTGCTGACAGCGTTCCAACACTTGTCGTAAATGGTGCGCATGATCATGATGGTGTTTGGAGAAAATAGTCAAGTCATCAAGATATACCATGATGAACTTCCCCATCTCATCTCTGAAGGCAAGGTACATTGCTCTATGGAATGTGGCACCAGCATTGATTAGACCAAAAGGCATTCTGCGATATGCAAATGTGCCCCAAGGTGTAGTGAAGGTAGTTTTATACTGATCTACTTCATTAACTTCTACTTGATTATACCTAAAAAAACCATCTAGCATAGATAACATTTCTGAACCAGTTACTGTTTGCAACACTTGGTCCATGATGGGTAGGGGGTAGTTATCCTTTACAGAAGACTGGTTGAGATTCCTGAAATCAATGCAGATACAGATTTCTCTGTTCTTCTTCCTTACAGGAACTATGTTCACAATCCAGGTGGAATGATGAATTGGAAAAATTATCCTTGCATTCAACATCTTCTGAATCTCAAAAAGGTAGTACCTGATATTTTGGGGTTGTATTGCCTTTGTTTCTACTTGTGAGGCAACGACCCAGCTTTGAGGGGAATTTCATGTTGAATTTCCTTAGGCCTGAAGGACTTCAGATCATCATAAGAATATGCCAAGACATCAATGTAATGGCAAAGGAGTGTAATGAATTTGAACTTCTCATCGGCATTGCAACACTTCCCAATGTTGACCATTTTGGGATCTACCTCTGAACTCAAATTTACTCACTCAAATTCCATAGAGGAACTTGAATCTAGTTGTTGCTTCTGCTTGATATATCTGTCATGCTTATCAAATAGCTTTTCAAGGGGAACCAAACCTTTTGGAATCTTATTCCCTTTTAGTTAAAGAAATTCTTCGCCAGTTTGTGAATCTATTTCAGAAACGTATTCCCATGGTGGAGATTCGCTACCTTCAAAATAGAGCTCATCAAAGCTATCTGTCTTTTCCAAGAAAGCTATGATTTGGTTATCACCATTGAACACCTGTCAATGGTTAGCATTATTAAGTACACTTGGTCGGAAGACCAGCTCAATCGTGTACTTGTTTCCTTTGAAATCTTTGAGGAACCATGAGGGTGGCAGAGACAGCTAATGAATCTGCATGATCATTAAACTCCCTAGGCACTGCAAAGATATTGAAAGCATCAAAACTTTCAATGCAATCCCATACGCGATAACGATAATGTCACAATCTTTCATTTTTGGTTTGATACAAATTTCTCACTTGACAAACCACTAATTCAGCATCTCCTTGAGCATGAAGAATCTTAACACCTCTAGCATGAGCAGCTTCCAATCTGAGCAACAATGACTCGTATTTGGTGGTGTTGTTGGTATTGTCGAATTGCAACTTATATGAGAAAGGGAAGATATCACCTTGTGGGGATATCAAAACAATTCCAGCTCCAGAACTGATAGAGAAACAACTGCCATCAAATTCTAAAACCTAAACCTCATTAGAATTTGATTTTTTTGAATTTCATTGATCATAAGACTCCTCTTCATCAGTGAGGGAAGAATCTGGCATTATTATGCTTTCACCTGAACTTTCATCTGAAAACTCTTCTAATTCTCCATCTAAATTGTCTGAGCTATCACTTGATGAACTAGAAACATCTTCAGTGGATAGGAAATAATTACCCATTCTCGAGGACTCAAACAAAATTTGAGCTTTGGGATTTGCCGTTTGGGTAACAATGTATTTTGCCTCTTTCTCAGGAAGCAACTTTTGCATGACACCATTAATAGGTATCCTTGCTTCAGATAGATCCATGTTCAATTCTCCGCCCACTTCTTTACAAAAATTACGTCCAAGAAGATTGCCATAGGAAGCTAGAACATCAGCTACTAAGACTGTCATCTTAATCCTTTTGTCTGGAAAGGCTGCAAATGCAAATTGGGCATATTTGATTTGACCCAACAATGGTACTTGCTTATTTTCCATGGAGAAACATCTCCCAAAAGTCTTAGTTAAGGTGAGGCCAAGGGAGTCTGCTACTTTGGCGGGCATAACATTATTAGAGGCTCCAGAATCTATTATGCAATTGCTCAACTTGTGACCATTTACTAATAGGGAAACATAGAAAGGTTCTATCTTTCCAGAGGCAACAAGGGGAATAGTGACAGGATTACTTTGGGTAGATTTGTTTTTTGAGGAATTATGGGCAACTATTGGAAAATCTTGTCCTGAAGGTACAGTCTTGTTTTTGATGTATTTAGCTAACCTATCAAACTGTTCAAGATTAGCTTGTAAATACTCAACTTCAGATATTTGGATTTTAGTCTTCCTAGCATGATCTATTATATCAAATAACTGGAATGAACTAGAAACAGAGGAAGGAAATCCATCATTTTGATTTTGATTTTTATTAGGGGTAGTATTGGCTTGAGAGACAAAAGCAGAAGATATAGGATTGTTGGATGTCCTTACTTGCTTATTGGCCACTGGGTCCTTTGATTGGAAAGGCAGTGGAGTTCCTCGTTTAGCGATTGAGATCACTGGTTGTGGTTCTTCTCTTGCTTTTCCCTTATCAGCTTGTTGAGTTGACTGATTTTGGGACCTAGTAAAAATAACATATGCTCCATTATACACTTCTCCTTCTTTTTCAACTTCATCTTGGTAATTCAGAAAACCAATGGTAGGGTCGCCAGCTAATTCTTCTTCTCCTTCTGCAAAGAGATTAGCATCATTCTCCTGATCCAACTCAAGTTGGAAAGAATGATCATGTATAGCTTCATAATAGCCAATTGCTAAGTTGACCGACGCTGCTTCAATAGCAAGCTTCCCCTGTGTAGGTGGAAGGCAATTAGGTTGCCCTTGATTTTTAGCAGTGTTGCCTTGATATGAATTGTTGGGAAATGTCCTCCTTGGTATTGTTGTGATGTTCACAACACACCCCATTTTACTCCTTGGCAAAATAAGGACCCCTATTGTGGCTTCTTGCTTTTTGCTTGTGTGTGTCGTTTTGCTCGGTGGTAAAGGGAAAAGTGAGTAAGAATTGCAAACCTTGTTAAAAATAGAGAAAAATGCATTTTTAGTACCAGTGCATAGTATGGTTGGATTCCTTGTCAAAAATGAGCTAGGGTTACTTTTTGACCCATCTTAAAATTTTCCATATTTTGCAAGTTATGAGCATTTTGGTAAAATGTACAGGGGAAGGGTTTGCTAGTTGTATATACAAGGCCCTTTGTATGTGAGTCCACTTGTATACAAAGACCTTTGTATATCGCTTTCCATATACAAAGTCGTTTGTATATGCAAAGGTCATTTTTTTTACTTGGTCGCATTTGGTAGTTGGGTTCACATACAAAGTCAATTGTATGCCTTTTTTTGCCTTGTATGTATTTGTTAATGTTATATTTGCACATACAAGGTGGACCCGAAATGGTTCAGAGTTGAAATGAATGTTTGTTTACGTCCGTCGCATGTATGTTTTGTTTGTATGTATCTGACATACATTTGAATATACATTTGCAATGTGCAGGCTGCGGACCTGAAAGCACCATGAAGGGGAGTTAAGTCATTGTATATTTGGCGTTTGTATGTTTTGACATACAACGCAAATATACAAGCGTCCATATACAAGTCGCGGACCCAAAAAACCTATTAAAACAGCTTAAGTCCTTGTATGTTTTCGGTTTGTATATTGGCAAGATACAAATGTCTTATGCATTACGTGGACGCGAAAAGGAAATGATAACGAGTTAAATGGTTGTATATATCCGACTTGTATATCAAAGATGCATTGTTTTATATACAAGCCGGATTTGAAATGGAAGTCCAATATAGAAAATTCTTTGTATACACATGCGTTTGTATATTATGATATGCAAACCGAGATGCATTGTTATGTATACATGCCGGAATTCAAACAGCTTAAAATCCAATTAATCTGATGTATCACTCCCGGCTTGTATACCAGAAGATACAAAGATTTAAACAAGAAAAAGGGTGGGAAAGTGAAGCGATTGGATTTTTGAGTCCATTTTTGGAGCCCGAATGAATGTTTTTGGTCAACAATGGTTGACCCGACTGGTTTTAATGCTGCATTTGCATTTTGATGCATGTTTTCCATGGTTTTTGAGCCTAATGACTGTGTTTGTGCATTCAGAACCTGTTTCAGTGTAAATGTTCATTTTTCCTACTGACTTACCAAATAATGATGCTTATTCCTTCTTATTTATTGCAGATTGTTGAAGTAGCTGAGGAAGCAAGGTTGCCAACATAGTGGTGGCATGCACGTGAACGTAAAGACGAAGCTTTGAATGGCGATGACATTACACAGGATGGCACTGGATCCCGAGAAGCCTAACACACCATAAGGAAACAAAGCTTTCAATATGGAGGAGTTTGCAGGTGGAAACATTACTATTGGAGTAGCGCCCTGTCTGGGTATGCTGCTCGAATTCTTGGCGGGATTCATTTCTAACCATTGGATGCTGCATTTCAAGATGTAGACTGTTGATCTCCTAGGGTTTTGGAACCATTTTGGGGTAGGTCAGAGTCATGTATATATGGAACCCCTGTACTGTAAAAAAAAGAGAGGGAGGTTATTCATACAATATCAGACTTATAGTAATTTTAGGTAGGAGATCGGATTACTGAGACTACTGAGGACTGAATTGTTTAAACATTCAAGGTTCTTTCCTCATATCATTGTAAATGTACCTATTTTATGAACATACTATTCAGATTACATCCTGATTGTAAAACTTAAGTAATCTTCAAGTTGATTTCTAGATATGTACTGGTGAATGATGTGTTCTATAGAAGCGCTTTCATTTCATTGCATGTTGTTGTCAACTTTCCCCTTGAAGATTTGCACTGAATCATGTGGATTTGTGGACTGTCCTGGTGAAGTATGCTTTTAGTTTTCTTCTCTCCATTGTTGTATGGGAACATGTATGTGGATCAGTGATCTTAGTCAAGTAATTTTAGGAATCTCACTCTCTAACTCTTTTGCCCATTTTAATTTCATTGAAATCACTTTCATAAACTGCACATCATGATAAATATTAAGCAGAATAGAGAAATATGCCGACATCCCGAAGATAATTGAATATCATTAGCATGTTTTAAGCCAAATGCATGTAGCATTAAAAATGTCATGTAGAGAATCACAAATAAGGGTAGAACTTATGCAAATATCAACTTAGACACATCATTTAGAGATATATGCTATGTAGAGTAACTTCCCTGTATAGCATTGTTGCAGAAATAGAATCTACAGATCTACGCAAGGCCCCAAAATGGAAAACAACAACACACATCAACCACAGAGCAACATCAGTAGATTATGAACTAATCATCAAGGACTTGGGATCATGAATTCTTTGAATTCATCGTATCTTTTAGAATAAACAAGGGTTGTTGTGTGACTTTTGTTTTGTGTGCTTGGTTGTGACTAACATCATCACCAACATAAGACTGGCGCTAGAAGGAGGGCATGTAAACAAAGAAACTATAGATTCCTATAAACATTGCTGGAGTATCCTGTCAGTTTCAAAATATGGCCATAAACCTGCCTTTTTGCCTTGAAAACTAGAGGAATCCTGGCTTTCAGGCCAAATACCAGGTCCAGATCTAGTGGACTCTTTGAAGAACTACCCGTCAGGGGATTCAGACCTAGAACTGTGGACATTCACCACACCCCTGATTCTAGTTCAATAGGAGCCTCACCAGAGCATGTTCCTATAACCCCTATTGGCTTCCAGATACCCACAGGACCACCTACTACACCTCAGGCCCAGCCTCAGCCTATCGCACCCCAGATTCAATCCCCGCCCTTTCCAATGTCATTCTTTGCTGTAGAGTCACCGCTGGCCTTCAATGCATATCATGCTTTGCCTAAAAATCCAGATAAAATTTGTCCTAGGTACCATCCATACTAGGATGCTGATGATCATGTCAGGACCTTCAAGGAAGCCTGTTGTAGGGCTAGAATTGAGTATAAAGATGTGGTATGCAGATTGTTTCCATTCTCCTCAGGGGAAGAGGCCTATAACTGGTATACCAGTCTAGGTCAGGGTTCAGTCTGTTCATGGGATGCCTTAGAGAAATCTTTCAAGGATAGGTTCAAGGTGCCTATAGATCCTTCAATGAACTATCATCTATTTGCCACCATCAAGAGATGCGAAAGGGAACCTATTACAAACTTCAACGCTAGATTCCAGAAGATGTCTAAACTAATTGCCCCCTACATCGTAATAGATGAAGCTGCTAGGAGCATTTATTATTCGGCTTTAGATCCCCTGACCTCCATGTTTATCAGAAGGACTCACCCTGGTGTAACAACCTTAACACAGGCTTTTGAGGAAGCTATTAAAGTTAGTTAGCAATTGGCTCCTGCCCCCACACCAAACATTGCCTTCCCTACACTCCCTGGTTATCCTACATATCCTGTCCACCAATAGACTAGTGGAGGCATGATGCCTTCAGCTATGCTACTAGCCCCCTTACAAATACCACCACTCAGTGTCATGCCCCCACCAGATGTTACCATATCAAACACAAATGCCTCAGGCTGTAGAACAATCCAACAATAACAATGGGCCTTCCTTTTTCAAGCCTCAGACGGAGACTGTGGTGGCCAAGGTTTAGGAAGAGAAAGAAGAAATCAAAGAAATATCAGCTCAATTAAGGAAACTTACTACTAAGGTCACTCACCTGAGAAATCAGAACTTCTACTCTCAGCCTAATCAAAACAGAGGTTATGCCAATGATAGACCTAATTATCCTGACATGAGGTACAACCACAATTATGATAACAACAATGGTGACAACAATCCTCCTAGGCAGCCTAGAGTGTGAAACACCAGGCCAAACAATTGTTCCTTACCATCACCCCTAGATGATTGGCCTCCTAGTGAACCTAAACAGACAACCAGAGTAAACCTTGCAAAGGCAGCACTTACAAACTGGTGCACGATACATAACACCAACGCTCATGCAGAGTTGGACTGTCCTCAATTCAGGATTGATGCTAGCATTTTCCAAGTTGAAGTGGCCAGTACCTTAGGTAACCCACCTTATGCAAGGGGAAATGAAATTGTCCCCTGTGAGTACAATTATGCCCTAATGATGGAAAGCCTCATGCATTGTCCTTATCAGCAGACAATATCATCACATCAGGATTACACTTCAACATGTGAAGAATCAACCATGGCTTTCAAGTCTAACTATGTTTTCCCCTTTGAGGATGAGAATGAGCCATCAATTGAGCATGAGAAAGTCAATGCTTATCAACAGCAACCCCAGGGTAGAGATAACTACAACTTAAGGAATAACCCAAATAGATTTGTTGATCCTTTGACCACCTCATTGCCTCCAAACAATTTCAATACTCCATCTAATCCCAAGGCAAGTAATAACCCTGGACTCCCCAAAGTCAATGCTCAGTATTTGGCACCACATAGCACAATGCCAAAAGCTGCAAATCTACCTCCTAGGTCTGACAAGTTGGTTTCTTATTTGACTGATGAAATGAAAAAGGTTAAGATTGGCCTGCTAATGTCAGAGTTGCTTAAAACCCCTGCTATCAAGATTACTTTCATGAAATCATTGGATGGTTCTGCTCAAAAGGAAGATAGCCATACCCAGGCCAATTTGGAAATAAAGATCATGCTACCAAGGATGTTAACACCAAACCTAAAACCTCAGCTACCATTCAAGCTGCAAATACCTCCCACATGACCCTATACAAAGACAAGAATGAGTCTCCCCCTTTCCTCCTTACTGTAAGGATGTTTGGTAAAAATTTGCACAATTGCTTAGTAGACTCAGGAGCATCTACCTATGTAATGCCCCTATCCATATGCAATGCTTTAGGGTTACATCCTGCTAAATCATTGAAGAAGGTAACACAATTGGACAAAACAGAAGTAAGTGTGGTATGAGAACTAACTCACATTCACATGTAGCTAGCATCGGATCCCAGAATCTAGCACTATATTGATATTCAAGTGGTTGATATACCTGATACATATGGAATGTTACTCAGTAGAGACTAGTCAAAAACCCTCAACAGATATATGTCAACCGATTTTAATCATATGTGGTTGCCTTGGAAGGGTACACCAAATCAGATAAAGATCGAAGCTGAACCTCGCATGAGACACATGATCACCGAATATAACAAAACCAATGAGATCATGTATGTGGATGTGGAGCCTAGAGTTTACTCCATCAGACCTCAAACCGCTAGCATAGAAGAAATCCTAATGCTTGCCATACATGATCATAATGGTGACCTTTGGAGTGATGAGATAAATTCAGAGCCTAATTGTAGCCTTGGAAATGGAATAGAACTGGATCATTTCAAGAAATTTGAGATGCATTTATTTGGGCAAGTGAAACGATGTCAATTATTAAATGTGCCTATTCATGATATTCTGATTGATGGATGGTGTAGGTTGCATGATGAGGCTCATTCTAAAAAAACTTGTGATGCCTGTCTAGACATGCTGGAGTTGGAACAAGCATATAGCGAAGTATCATTGTTCGCGGTGAGTTCCACAAATAAAGATAGTGATATTGATTTTTGTTTGTCTTCTATAGGAATAGGAGGATGCACACAGAAAGATGAAAGTTGTGTACATATGATAGAAGGGGTACTGGTATGCAACGGGGGTAATGATAAGAACAAGAAGAAAATCACCCCTGGGAGTGATTGTTTAATGGAGTCAGATTACAAGTTATCTGACGAGGATAGTGGCAGCAATCTATCCAAATTCGAAGAGTTTCTATCAAAAGAAATCCAAAAGATGATGTAGCAGCAAATGCCTCCCCAGGATGCCTTGATTGAGAAGTGGTGCAGGTTGCATGAGGCACCTCACTCGGAGACGTCTTGCTCATTGTGCCTGCATATCTTGAGAAGGCATACGCTACCTAGTCCAAAGAATGTTCCTCCTGATGATAGGAGAAAAGAAGAAATACCAGCTTCTCATAAAGCTGATAATGTGGTGTCTAAGAAGGATGGGACACCAAAATTAAAGTGGATATCAGGTGGTGCAGCTACCAGAACGAAAAGAAAGAAAGAAGCACCAGGCAAGCTTTTAGATGAAGATAGGCCATGGATCCTCAAGTTTGATGGATCCAAGTCAAAACAAGGAGCTAGAGTAGGAATAGACCTCATTAATCCATCTGGAAAATCCTACTTGGCAGCATATAGATTGCAATTCCCATGTACAAACAATGCGGCAGAGTATGAAGCTCTAATTCATGGGATATTGTTCGCACTTAGAAAGAAGGTGAAATTCTGCATGTCTATGGAGACTTAAAATTAGTTGTTAGATAGGTAAGAGGAATATACTCTTGCAATTACAGAAGGTTGTCCAATTACAGACATCAGGTGTGGAACTTAATAGAAGAGTTTGACACATTCAATATCACCCATGTACCCAGAGAGAAAAACCACCGAGTGGATGCTTTATCCCAGGTTGCCAGTACTCTAGAGCCACTGTCCATGTCAGGTTTACAAAGATTCTCAGTTGAATTCGTATCACTGCCCTCAATACCTAATAATGTAACTAATCTCCAAGTATTTGATGATGATCAGCATATATTGGATTTTATTTCCAATAGAGGTGTTTTTGAAGCACAGATCATTGATGAAAAGAATTTAGAAGATCACGTATGGGAGGAAGAAGAAATCTTGGAGCTACCAAGTAACAAAATCCCTAGGGGAATGATAGAGATAGAGAGAGCATTTGATTTGGATAGCATGTTGAAACAGAAAGATCTTCGAAAGGCTGATGGGGGACAGTATTCGCAGGTTGACATTGGGCAGGGTGACAGAAAAAAATGTTTTGATTGGGAAGGTCTGTACAGAAGAAGAGTTGAAAGGGATAACTCAGGCCCTCAAAGATTACATCCATGTCATTGCTTGGACGTATGACGAGCTAAAAACTTTTGATATGTCAGTCATCACTCATACGATCCCTTTGAAGCCAGACGCCAAGCCTTTTCGGCAAAAGCAAAGACCTGTCAACGCTTTGCTGGAGCCAATCATTTTTGAAGAAGTTAAAAGGCTGCTCAATGCCAAGATTATTTTTCCTATGAGGCACTTCACGTGGGTGGTGAACCTGGTCCTAGTGAGGAAGAAAAATGGTGACATCAGATTATGCGTAGACTTCAGGAACTTGAATTGAGCTTCTGAAAAAGATAATTATCCTTTGCCTTCTCTAGATGAGGTCCTGCAGATTGTGAACGGTGCCAAGATGATGTCCTTCTTGGATGGTTTCTCTGGATATAACTAGGTGATGGTGGATAGAATTGATAGATTGAAAACCGCATTTACCATGAAATGGGGGATCTTCACCTACAGACGCATGCCATTTGGATTGATAAACGCTGGAGCCACATTTCAACGAGAAATGAACATAGCCTTTAGAGGCTTGATTGGTAAGTGCATAATAATATATATGGATGACTTAACAGTGTTCTCCAAAGATAGGGGAAACCATGTGGAAGACCTAAGAAAGGTGCTGAAGAAATGCGAGCAATACGGGATATCCTTGAATCCCAAGAAGTGCATATTTGGGATGACCACAGGGAAATTGCTAGGCCACCTGATAACTGAGAATGGGATCATCATTGATCTTGACAGAATAGAATCCATCATGAAGATACAACTGCCTGGAAGCAAGACAGAGCTCAAATCTTACTTTGGTAAGATTAATTTTGTTAGAAAATTTATCATTGGCTTTGCGGAGATTATCAGGCCCTTGAACGCCATGCTCATGAAGGACATTGGAAGCTAGAGCAACTTTTGAGGACATTAAGAAGGCCATATCAAATGCTCTAGTTTTGATCAGTCCAAATTACACCAAGGACTTCTACATCTATTCATTTGCTTCAGAACATACCTCTGCAGTGGTACTGACACAGAAAAATGAAGAAAAAGAAGAAAAGCCTATAGCCTTCATGAGCTGCCCTTTCAGAGATGCAAAGCTTAGGTACGTGGATGTTGAATGACAGGTGCTTGCTTTGGTTCGAGCAGTCAAGAAGTTCAGGCACTACATCCTATGAAGTAAGGTGATTGTTATAGTACCTGATGCATCAGTGAAAATGTTGTTAATGCAAAGTGAACCAGGAGAAAAGAGGGCTAAATGGATCACTGTCCTCCAGGAGTATGATATAGACATAACACCTATGAAGTTGGTAAGAGGGCAGGCATTAAGCCAAATGATATCAGAGATTGATCCTAATATCCTGAACCAGCAATATGTTGTAAATGCAAATGATGAAGGAGAATGGTACTTAGATATAAAACACATCCTGATCACTGGAAGATGTCCCTCAAGACTGCAAGCCTCACAAAGGAGAGCCTTAAAAATAAGGTCACTAAAATATATGCTAAAAGGAGGAGTCTTTTTTAAGAAAAACTATGAGGGGATGCACCTAAGGTGCTTAGAAAGATCAGAAGCAGATAAGGTGCTAGCAGAATTGCACGATAAATTTGGGACTGCACATGGGTCGTCCTTAGCCACCACTCATGCTATCCTCAGGGTAGGGTATTATTGGCCCACAATTTTTAAGGACACAGTTGGACACATCAAATGTTGTCATATGTGTCAGGTTGCTACAAATAGAGAGAAATATGCTGCTCAACCTTTGCAAATAGTGATGGAGATGCGCCCCTTTGCTCAATGGAGAATGGACTTCATAGGACCCATCAATCCTCCATCATCCTCAGGCCACATGTATGTTTTAACTATTACTGATTACTGCACCTAGTGGACTGAGGCTATCAGCAGCAAGACATGCAATGTTGAGGATGTCATTAAGTTTTTGGAAACCAACATAGTGACCAGGTATGGAGTTCCATATGCTTTAGTATGTGATAATGGACCTGCTTTTGCTTCAATTAAATTGTCAGGTTGGTCTTTTGATCATGGGGTCATTTTAAAATTCTCCTCAAATTACTATCCCCAAGGGAATGGATTAGCAGAATCCACAAACAAGAACTTATTGAACATCATAAAAAAGTTGATAGATAAGAACCCGAGGGAATGGAACACTTTATTGAAATATGCCTTGTGGGTGGATAGAACCAGGAACAAAGCTACATTGGGAAATTCACCCTTTCACTTAGTATATGGGGTGGACCCCATCCTCCATGTCAACTTAAAGATTCCTACACTGTAGTTTGCACAAGAGTACCTAGGCATAGATAATAAACAGGAAGTTAGATTGCTACAACTAATGCACCTAGAGGAAAAAAGAAGTGTAGCGATTAACCAAATTGCTAAACACCAGGCTGTTGTCAAGCGTTGGTTTGACAAGAGAGCTAGAATCAAGGCTTTTAAGAATTTAGATCTAGTCTTGATGTGGGACAAAGTGCATGAAAGGAAGGGTGATCATGGTAAATTTGACAAACTCTGGATAGGCCCCTTTCAAATTTCTAAAATTTTAGGAGACAACACCTACAGGCTCAAGTCCTTAACAGGTGAGGATGTTCCATTACCAGTTAGTGGACACTTCCTCAAACACTATTTTCAGGTCTGAGGTTGCATCATGACAGTCATGTGTATCATAGTGTACTTTCTTTGTATAGTTGTTTGTACAGTGGCTTTGTTTTGCTTGTTTTGTTTTGTTTTGGTTGCTTTGTTTTCTCAGCAGGGATCTTTCTTTTGGTTTAGAGTATGAAGGAGCAGATTAACAACCACTAAAAACAATGGAAAATTTAGATCATTAAGGTTAATTGTTTGAAATCTATGCATAACTTGTTGTGACTGTCATGAATGTAGTACGTTGTTTAACTTGTGAAAACTTGTATTCAATAAGAATGGGTTGAGTATTCAAGGAATGTTTCTCACAATGGCACACTTAAAATCCCTGGGTTTGTTGAACTTACCAGTGTAGGTATTAGGTGAAAAATTAGAGGTCACCCTTGCTACCATTACAATTCTCAGCTTAATTTCAGCAAGTGACCACTCCTTCCATCATGAAGTTACAAATGCAATATCTTGAGAAATCTCTATTAGAAATTAAAAAAAATGAATAAAATGGATGATACTAAAAATCCAGATTAAGCCATCTAAGTATCCTTACCGGGGCTATAGACGCTCACTAGCAGTGGGGCTCTACTTAGGAGAATTGTAACGATAACCTTGCCGGGGCTATGGACGCTGGGTGGTAGCAAGGCTCTATCTGGTTGGCTATGAGGGAATGTCCTCACCTACGTAGTCTAATATCAGTCACTGGTTTGTTCAACTGATCTTCAAGATGAGGCTTATTAATCACGTGCACCCACTTAAACTGAAATGAAAATTCATGCACCTTATTGAATACATTAAGTCTTAAGTTAAATGATGATTTGCAGAAAAGATAGTTGGAAGTTATGAATCCACTTCATTCAATTTTCTTTAATGGATTCAATTTGATTGTTTTATTTGGTTGCTAGTTGTTGTGATGTTCACAACACGCCCCATTTTACTCCTTGGCAAAATAAGGACCCCTGCTGTGGCTTTTTACTTTTTGCTTGTGTGTGTCGTTTTTCTCGGTGGTAAAGGGAAAAGTGAGTAAGAATTGCAAACCTTGTTAAAAATAGAGAAAAATGCATTTTCAGTACCAGTGCATAGTATGGTTGGATTCCTTGTCAAAAATGAGCTAGGGTTACTTTTTGAACCATCTTAAAATTTGCCATATTTTGCAAGTTATGAGCATTTTGGTAAAATGTACAGGGGAAGGGTTTGCTGGTTGTATATACAAGGCCCTTTGTATGCGAGTCCGCTTGTATACAAAGACCTTTGTATATCACTTTCCATATACAAAGTCATTTGTATATGCAAAGGTCATTTTTTTTACTTGGTCGCATTTGGTAGTCGGGTTCACATACAAAGTCAATTGTATGTCTTTTTTTGCCTTGTATGTATTTGTTAATGTTATATTTGCACATACAAGGTGGACCCGAAATGGTTAAGAGTTGAAATGAATGTTTGTTTAGGTCCGTCGCATGTATGTTTTGTTTCTATCTGACATACATTTGATATATACATTTGTAATGTGCAGGCCGTAGACCCGAAAGCACCATGAAGGGCAGTTAAATCATTGAATATTTGGCGTTTGTATGTTTTGACATACAACGCAAATATACAAGCGTCCATATACAAGTCGTGGACCTGAAAAACCTGTTAAAACAACTTAAGTCCTTGTATGTTTTCAGTTTGTATATTGGCAAGATACAAGTGTCTTATGCATTGCGCGGACGTGAAAAGGAAATGATAACGAGTTAAATTGTTGTATATATCCGACTTGTATATCAAAGATGCATTGTTTTATATACAAGCCGGATTTGAAATGGAAGTCCAATACAGAAAATTCTTTGTATACACATGCATTTGTATATTGCAAAATACAAACCAAGATGCATTGTTATGTATACAAGCCGGAATTCAAATAGTTTGAAATCCGATTAATCCATTGTATCACGTCTAGCTTGTATATCAGAAGATACAAAGATTTAAACAAGAAAAAGGGTGGGAAAGTGAAGCGATTGGATTTTTAAGTCCATTTTTGGAGCCCAAATGAATGTTTTTGGTCAACGATGGTTGACTCGACTGGTTTTAATGCTACATTTGCATTTTGATGCGCGTTTTCCATGGTTTTTGAGCTTGATGACTGTGTTTGTGCATTCAGAACCTGTTTCAGTGTAAATGTTCATTTTTTCCTGTTGACTTACCAAACAATGATGCTTATTCCTGCTTATTTATTGCAGATTGTTGAAGTAGCTGAGGAAGTAGGGTTGCTGACACAGTGGCGGCATGCACGTGAACGTAAAGATGGAGCTTTGAATGGCGATGACATCACACAGGATGGCACTGGATCCTGAGAAGCCTAACACACTAGAAGGAAACAAAGCTTTCAATATGGAGGAGTTTGTGGGTGGAAACATTACTGTTGGAGCGGCACCCTGTCTAGGTATGCTGCTCGAATTCTTAGCGGGATTCATTTCTCACCATTGGATGCTGCATTTCAGGATGCAGACTGTTGATCTCCTAGGGTTTTGGAACCATTTTGGGGCAGGTCAGAGTCATGTATATATGGAGCCCCTATACTGTAAAAAAAGAGAGGGAGGTCATTCATACAATATCAGACTTATAGTAATTTTAGGTAGGAGATCGGATTACTGAGACTACTGAGGACTGAATTGTTGAAATGTTCAAGGTTCTTTCCTTAGATCATTGTAAATGTACCTATTTTATGAACATACTGTGTGGAGATGAAGCTTCAGATTACATCCTGATTGTAAAACTTAAGTAATCTTCAAGTTGATTTCTAGATATGTACTGGTGAATGTTGTGTTCTATAGAAGTGCTTTCATTTCATTGCATGTTGTTGTCAACTTTCCCCTTGAAGATTTGCATTGAATCATGCAGATTTGTGGACTGTCCTAGTGAAGTGTGATTTTAGTTTTCTTCTCTCCATTGCTGTATGGGAACATGTATGTGGATTAGTGATCTCAGTCAAGTAATTTTAGGAATCTCACTCTAACTCTTTTGCCCATTTTAATTTCATTGAAATCAATTTCATAAACTGCACATCATGACAAATATTAAGCAGAACAAAGAAATATGTCGACATCCCGAAGATAACTGAATATCATTAGCATGTTTTAAGCCAAATGCATGTAGCATTGAAAATGTCGTGTAGAGAATCACAAATAAGGGTAGAACTCATGCAAATATCAACTTAGACACATCATTTGGAGATATATGCTATGTAGAGTAACTTCCCTGTATAGCATTGTTGTAGAAACAGAATCTAGAGATCTATGTAAGGCCCCAAAATGGAAAACAACAACACACATCAACCATAGAGCAACATCAATAGATTATGAACTAATCATCGAGGACTTGGGATCATGAATTCTTTGAATTCATCGTATTTTTTAGGATAAACAAGGGTTGTTGTGTGACTTTTGTTTTGTGTGCTTGGTTGTGACTAACATTATCACCAACAGGTATATCCTGATAAGGAGGAGAAGACATACCTTGTGACATTTGCCTTTTCAGAGCTAGCAATTCATTTGCTAACTTTTGCACCATAGGATCCATGGTGCTTATGGAAGAATTCTAAGCAGAAGAGGAACCTTTATTTCTGTTGGAATCTCTTCTTATCTTACCTGCAAGGATAAGATCATCTTCAACTTCGGTAGCCAAAATCTGAGCTGCAGGAAGATCTGCAGGGCCAGCCTATCTTAATAGAAAACTCACCTCAAGAAGTTGTGTATTGATAAAGAAACACTTGAGATTCTCCATTGTTGGTTGAGTGGTTGCAGGAATCCTATTTCTTAGCTTATTGAACTTAGCGATGAAGTCTCACATAGGTTCATGAGGCTCTTTCTTCATTTGTGTAAGCTAAGCAAACAAGGTGTGTGCATCTTCTATAGGTTTGAACCTAGCCTCAAACTTGGACTTGAGAGTATTCCAGTTGGTTATAGTCTAAGCTTGAAGATGATAAAACCAATCTGCAGCAGCACCTTGCAATGTTTCCACAAAAAGTCTTACTGCTACATCTTCATGCTCAACACCTATCACACCACAAGCTATGCAAAAAGTTGCAATGTGTTCATCAGGGTGAACCTTCCTGTCACCATAGAACTTGGGAAAATTCTTTCTTGAACTATGAGGTAGTTCATGCAAAGGTGGGGTTAAATTTAGAGAACTAAAAGTGTTACCCCAAGGGCCTTGGGCTACCATGATGCGCTGATTAAAAGGCAGGATAACAAACCTTTGTGGACTATGAACAGACAAAACTCTACTAGCACTAGAACTAGAAGCTTCACCTGGTATTGGAGACCTGGTGTTGGTAGGAGGAAAACTCCTGGTTTGCTGAAGGTGAGGTCGTAGAGGCAAAAGACCAAAATTATTTTACTGCATCAACTCAAATACAAAATCAATAATACCTTGAGCTCTCTTGCTTCGTGTATATCGTGAATCTGCCATAATGTAGTATACTCAACAAAATTTTGCAACAAATGGAAAAGAACTGGAAATGCTTCAACTCGGAGCATGAGGCTTCAAGTTGCGTGTTCCCTCCCTAGTAGAGTCACCAAAAACTATTGGGTGAATATTTTGTCTTCAACTAACTAAAGGTAAAATGGTTATATCGACCATAGTGTAATGAGATAAATCTCTCCTCTTAGCAAGGGGAGGTTCCCTATCAACTATCACAAAATACTTTAAACTAAATACTAATTAAGGGGTGAGACCATATCATCCATTTCTCTTTTCGTAGAAATGATGTTTACAAAATGAAAGAACACTTTCTCAATACAAATTGAATAACCAAGAAACTCACGAGAGCACAAAGTCTATCGTTGCTTCTTTTGCTGATTTATAACATAAAAACAAGTAGAATGAGGTGCAGTCCAAAGTCTTCACCGAATACTACGACAAAATATATGATCACAAAAGATAATAGTACTTCAAAGCCTTTCCAATAACTTTCACTTCAAAACACTAAATCACAAACTAAAGATAATTGTTGTAGCACAAAGTCTCCATAATCAACTTTAGAACATCTCCCAGATTATTCTCACTCACACTACTATTTGATCAAACAGATAAGATCATATTAGGAAAAGGACATAAGAACAATTTCCAATACACCACAAGTTATTTCAACACAAAGTTTGAATGATCACTTGCTTTCTTATTCACTTGATAGAATTTGATTTACAATTTGAACACAAAGTCTCAAAATGCTCTTCAATTTGACAGAGTTTCGCTTCAATAACTAAAAGATTGATAATTACAATAGAGGCCCTCTTTATTTATAGGGAGACGCCTTGAGAAAATTTAGGAAAAACCTAACTACTTTGACTTATTCAAAAATAGGAGTCCTTATTGACTTGGGACTTCCTATGGTTTTACATGTAATTACATAAGAAAAAAGTACATGTAAATATGTCTAAAGTTGTTTCAAAAGTACATCTGAAAAATGGAAAATAAACTAAGGGAAAAAATTGTTTCAATTTGTATCACCTTCTTTCTTCATGTGACCATCATAGATAGTGAAAGTTGCTTGCATCCCGATACTGTCTGGACTAATAGTGTTCCTGAAAATCATCTTGGCTCTAACTATGGCATCTCTTACTGTGGTGACTGATTTTGCATGACTAGTTAACTTGGTTTTCAAATTATCCAAAGTTAACTGATTGTCTAGAATATTGTCCACAGAGGCCATTGAAAATGTTTTATCTTCAAACTCTTTCTGGAACATATCTTCAAATTCCCAAACCATTTCTTCTATAGAGAGAAATTGGTTATCTTGTGATATAGGCTTGCAAGGTAGCTCCTCCAATTTATGCAAAAGACTGACATCACTTTGTTCACTGAGTTTCCTCGCAATTTCAAGGTCATTGATCAAATCTTTAAGCACACGGCTCCTATATGTCAATGCCTCTTTAGTTTCTATATAAGAATCCCTATTAGGAATGGCACCAATTGATATTAGAGTGTTTATTTTTAGTTTTCTCATCTCCGCCCATTTATCATGATTCTTTTCTATGCGCTCAATATCTTGAGAAACAACATCAATGAGATCATCAAGTTTCGCTCTTATTTTCCCCATTTTATCTATCTTCTCAGATAGCTCTGTAAGTAGGGAAATTCCTTGTGCATGCATCCTATCTAAGTACTCTTCAAGTACTTTTCCTTTGAGATGAGTGTTTTCTTCTTTCTGAATGATGGGGTCTTCTACAGAAATGGCCTCAGGAGTTACTACTTCTGAATTCAAGGTGATTTTCCTTACCACTGTAGTCAACTATTCCACCATTGCTTTGTAGTGATCTGCTCAAGAGATAACCGGCTGTAGTCCAATTTCCTGACATCTTCTTCTGTTCTCAAATCTACCCAAACATATTCAACCATAGGTTCATGGAATTGGGTTTTACTCTTGATTTTTTCTTTCACACCCTTGTAGTCAAACTTTGGTCTTCTCTTGAATTGCTTGATAGTTACACGCTGCATCTCAGTTTCCATGGCCCTAGACTTCGCAGCAGTTAATATTGAATACTTGCCAATTTCAACTGGGAACCTGAAACTAGGATTCTTGAGCTCCATTTGTTTATTATGCACGATGATCATTTGTCTGCATAACTCCATTAAGACCAGTTTGTCTGAGGGGAATCTTGGAAGCATATAAGGATGACCTTGGAAAAAGCTAACCCTCAGGTATGAGAAAGAAGGAAACTATAAGAACATGCATCCAAAATCATTTACCACTGTCTAAGCCTCATCTGACACTCTTCTTTGTTCTAGTTGAGGATCAAAAAGACACAAGAATACTACAAAGAAATCATCATTTACTCTCCTGAAATGATGAATAGAACCCTTCAATGTTAATTGAGAATAGTATTGATACACAAGGATTACCCTCCTATCTCCTTCTAATGTTAGACCTGGAAAGATTCTCATGGAAGCCGCTATATACACCAGATAAGAGGTCATGTAGAATTTAAAGGTAGTGGGTACCTTTATCAATTAAAAGCATTGCTGATTTGCTCTCCCCAGAAGATGGTTTGTTTGCCTTGGAGTATTACCTTGATGAAAGGATACATCCATTCATGAAACAGTGAGGAAGAGGACAAATCTCTTATCCTGCTAAGAAGAGTTATCAGATCACTAACTTCTTCTATAAAGTCACTTCTAGGAAAACTCCATGGCCACCTTGACAAATTTGACCTTGACGTCTTGAGCCATTTATTAATGATTACCTTCTTTGCCTTCTCAGGATTTTTGTCATACTCTTTTTGTGCTTCAAAAAAATCAAGCTTTAACACTTCTGTAGTAGGAGGGCACATAAACACCTTATCAATGAATTCAAGATCTAGTCTAATTATCACATTGCCACTAGCGTCCATCACAACCCTATTATCTCTGTTATAAAACTAAGCACACTGAAGGACAAATTCTATGTTGTGGGCTGCCACTGGGAAAGAAGATACCAAATGAATGTTACTGTCAATTATCTTCTTCATTATAGAGCTCGGATTGCTTGACTTGGTTCTCTCCACAAACTCAGCCATGTCCACATGGCCAATCTCTGTGTCTCTAATGTCATCGACATTAGAAGTAACTGAGGTGATTGGAAAAATGCCTTGATATTTGTACTTCATCACTTTCGACTTCTTCAGAGACAACTCAGTCATCTGAACAAGCTGTCACCAGAAGGATGTCGATAAAGAAAGAAGATCCACAAAAGAAACTGCAATAAAAAAATCATGATCATGCAATTAGGATAAATACTGGTAATTTGGGAAAATTGCATGTCGATGATCACGACTATGGAGACACACTTGAAAGGACTAGAGTGTGAGCAGACCAAAAAAAATTAGAGGAAAACAGGCTCAGAAAAACAAAATTGAAAATATCCCAGAGTTAGGAAAATTTGAGAGAATGTTTGCATGGGCGGCAAAATTTGCCACCCTTGCATGTGAGGGATATTGTGCACTTGCATTAGCAGCAAAATTTGCCGCTATCGCATAGTATAGGAAAAATGGTTATATGTTGGAGCGGAAAAAAATGTTGACACTGTAGGTAATGAGGAAATTCCAAGTTTGATGTTTGAGCGGCAAATTTTGCCGACAATGCATATGGTATAAATGGTGTTTGATGTTCAAGCAGAAATTTTTGTCGATATCACATGTGATAGGAGTTGCAAGGTTTTCATGTAAGGGTGGCATATTTCATCGTCCATACACTTCCACTTGAAAGCATCTTCAAATACATAAGCGGCGAAAAATGCCAACTTTGCTTTTGACTTATTCACAACAGGAAGATGTGAGAGCAGCTAATATAACCATCATTACAATGTTTTTGTAGGAATTGGTTTTCAACTAACATGTTTTTGAAGGGTAAAGCCTTGTCGGGTCAAACCACCGATGACACACATCAACTTAAAACCTAGGGCATGAACAATGGTCGGCAATGTTTTGCTAGATTGACTCACTAGTAATAATCTAGGACACAAACGTATGGAAGAACAAGGGTTCGATAGAAAAGACCAAGAAAAATTATAATATCAATCTGAAACCTAATGTATTACAAACTTTTTCAAAAACAAATGATGAATTCAAAACAATACAGATACCGATCAATAAATGAAACCCTAGAAGTCGAAAACAGTTAAAATGACTTACCTGTTGAGTTTGAAACCCTAAGCTTGACGGTGGCAAATTTTGAAATCTATTTGAATCCTTCGTCACCATGGTCAAGCGGTTTTGAGAAGGGTCAAGGAATCAACTAAGAAACTTTGACAAAAGAAATGACAAGAAAAAATAATGAAATAACATATTTAAAAGCTTGAAAACAAGCCCTTAATGCTTGGCACGAGTGGCCATTAATGCCACTTGAAGTTCAAGATCTTGGAGATCTTGCTCAGGTGGTGATTTCAGCCATCCTGACACATGCCTTTACAAAATGTAAAAGTGGTAAAAACCACTGACCATGCACATGCCCTTTTGATTGAGAACATGTAATGGCGTAAAAAAGTGCCGCTTGAGCATGTGAAAAAGAAAAACCATGTAAGAGCGGCAAAAAGTGCCGATTTTACACAAGCAAATACTCAAAATATGTAACAACGGAAAATTTGACCGCTCTGACACATTCATATTCAAAATTTCACTAACACCCCCAAAATGATCAAAATTGACATTTTGATCAGTTTACGACTTAATCGATTTGTGCAAACTTTGAGGAATCAATTCGAGGGAATGTCGCAACTAGTTTAGGATGTCAAATGACTCTGTATGGGACCAAGAGAATCTTATCTCAACTTACAAACTTAGAGTGTAGATTACAAAACGGTCATAGGGGTTTTCTACAAAACGAGCGTAGCTGATTTTGAGAACAACAGTGCAACAACAAAGAGATAAGGGACAATTTTGTGCAGAGGTGGTGGATGGTTTTTTACCATCCTCCATGCAACACTAATGAGGTCCCGCAATATTTTTTGAGGAAACTCTACTGTGAGTTTGTCAAAAATAAAGTGCCAAATTATTTTGAAATGCAGGAGTTCTAGGGTAGAGGTGGGGGGTCAGCACAAGGTAGACTAGGGGCACGTGTTGACCCACAGTAGCCAACGAGATGAGTACTCGCTAGACCAGTCCATGAGCATGTTTCTATCCCTTCCATTGTGAAAGAGAGTGTTGAGGTCAAGACACTTCAGTCCATTAGTGTCTTGACCCAGAGCATCATACAGCATGCTATTCCTGTAGCACAGCGTGGGCTGGAGGAGAGTTCGAGTAGGGTTCCACCCCATACTTGTCAAGGTTGTGGGTCAACATGTGGTTATGAACCCATGGATAGTTGTGATGCAAGTGCATAGGCTACATCTGTAGCTGAGCAGATGGTGATGATAGATGCCCTCCTGAGTGAGACTTTCGACGCTGATACTCAGGGAAATCTTAGCAAGTTCATTGAATTTAATTTATTAAATTTCATTTTTAAAATACAAGATTAACTAATTTAGTTTGATGATTTTAATGAAATTTCAGGGTCATAGCGTTGATGCAATTTTCAGTGGTACTCCACCTACATATTACACTACATCATCTACTGTCGGGGTATGTAACTAGTAAATAATTATAAATATTACATGTGAATAGTATCATTATATGAATGGTATTCTAATATCTGATTTTGGATGTTGAATAGGTTAATATTGGAGATTTCATGGCAACACCTACCAGTGGTGGTGGACTTCAAAGCTTCACGGAGGTAATAAAATAAATAATTTAATGAATGAATTGTACTTACTAGATTTTTGTATTTTATATTCATATCATTGGTTACATTTCATTGCACATCTTTCAAACTTAAAGCATTACTATACATTGCATAACTAATAACTAGATGTTGATAGATGACAAAATTTCAATTACAATATAATTATTTGAAAAAATGCCTCAAAGAAATGTGGTCTCATGGAATGTCATGACAAGCAGATGCATAGACAAGGACATCACCATGAGACCACATTTCTTTAAGGCATCTTTCCAAACAACTCACTGCCTTGTCTATGCTACCACATTTTCCATACATGTCTACCAAAGCTTGTTGATCCACTCCACACTATTCTTCAACAAATTCTCTCTAATAAACTCATCCAATTACCACCAATTAGACCCCAGGAGATGACACTAGAGAGGGGTATGAGCCTATGACATCTTATATAGCATATGATTGAGTCCATTATCTAGGTCCCTCCTTTGTTGACTCTAAATTTCCCCATGATGGTAATGTCTTCACCATTTCTCATAGCCCATACCAACTAGTTGTTACCTTAAGACACTTCTCGTTAGATTATTTTTTGTCAACCCCTTCTAGTCCACCTCAACCTCATACCAATTCCCTCTTTCACCTTTACCTATCTTATGCCTCTAAACGTATTGTTGTCCCAACCCCACAACCTCTTTCTATTACTTCACCTACTACACTAGCTATGCCCCTATCTTCCCCACCATATATCCACCTATTACTACTTCACCTTCCTCATTGACTTCTATCTCCCCTCTAACACCCCTCCAAGATAAAGTAAAAGAAAAAGTGTAGGACCTTTCCCCATCCACTTCTAATAGTAGGCCTAAGAAACTTCCCCAACACTACACCCAACCTACTAACCAACCCATATCTACCCTACCTCTTTCCTAATATACCCCTACTAGACGTCCTAGACCTAGTTTTCTTCCAACCCACCCCCTGACAAACCTCAAGAGAAAGAAAATGATAAGAAAATTTTAAAATAAGGTTTTTCTTCTTCTATCTAGTATCTTTCCTCCCTTATATTATCCCACAAACTCTTGATATTCCTCCTTCCCGTAAACGCATAAACTTACCTAATGTTTAGGTGATTTCTTGTTTAGGCATTGTCCTGTAAACCCACAAACTCTATCTTAGGCATTTTCCTACCTCCACGACTACCAAACAAACAAAAATTTCAGCACAACCCTACCCCACCCTACCACCAACCTAAACCTAAACTAACACCTTCACTCCCTCTCTGACTTCTTAAACCTAAAATTTGATGGTACTATGGTCCCTCCTTTGTTGACCCTTATACCACACAATAGTCATGAATCTTTATCTAATTTGTATATATGCATGTGACTTGTGTGTACTTCCATGTTTAGGTGAATGTGTGTGTATGTTAGGAGCCATGACTTGCATCACTATTATATTTTTCATAATTGAATAATGTTGTTTTATTTTTAGATGATGCAGGCTGCGAAGACACCTCCCGATGTTCATAGGGAAATGGAGCATGGTGTGTCCTCTGCGATTCATAGCTCCATGCCTTTGACGGGGGTATGAGGCAGATTAGTAAATTTCAAATTACATTTGTTGTTAAATTTGTTTATTTTTAAAAAATCAAATGATTATTGATTTGAAGTTTAATTTCTATCTGGATGGTTTATATAGGACATGACATCACCACAACCTAATCCTGGTACTGAGGCAAATGAGGAGACAGATTTTCAGATAGCAGTAAGTGGTTATTTTGTTAAATGTTTCATTTTTTATAATGTAATTTCTATATATTAATGTCTATACTTTTTATTGTAACAACTATAGATCCATGAACAACTAAATAGGAGGAGCAACCCTCAGGTTCATAGTAGACCACCCTCATATGCATCTCCATCCCCTAGAAGATCAAAGGTTGCCCATGATCTATTCTCTTCACCGGACAGAGGATAATACTTTTTTTATTGTGTTCCTTTGTTGTATGCCTATATGGCATTTGTGGACATATATTTTGTATTGCATATAGTTGACATTGTATGCCTATATGACATTCTTGTAAGCCTATATGGCTATTTTGTATATATGTTATACTTATATCAACAGATATTGATGTATGCCTATATGGATATTTGGTTAATACAAATTATTTTGTTGATCATTATGTAATATGGATAGGTGTGGTGTAGATCATTTTTGTATGCCTTAGGTTTCAAATTTTAATTGTCAAAGAATCCATCCCAATTGATGATAAGAGAAATTGAGTTTTGGGTTGAAAGTTTTAGTCTCTCAAAACTAGACATGCGCGAGAAAATAGAGAAAGGAAGATTGGTCTCGTGTGCTTGTTTTTTTAATGTTTCAATTGTATGTTGTTGTATGGTAGTACTTTTTTGTGTGTGTGTTCAAATGCATATTTGAATTGTTATTTTATGTATGTTTGGATACTTGTGTTGTACTAAGGTTAAGATTCTTGTAGTATGGGATGCATATAATTCTACCTTGGGCATGTGTTCTTAGTAAGACATATATCCTCACTCAAAGAGAGCTTTCATAATATGGGATGTGATTAGCAATTCATGTGGATTTGGATATGATCTTGGATGTATAGTTTTAAGTCAAACTTGTAGGATTAAAATGACTTGTGGTTACTATCAATGGTCATATTTGGCTTGATCATGTACATGTATTTATTTGTGTATTAGATGCTAGAAAGGATGTGTTGATGTTAGTTGAGAAATCTATTTCCATGCATTTGAGATGTTTTGGATCCATGAATTTATGTGTATACTTGTGTGTTAATAAGGAAATGAATTAAATAAGATAATCACCATTCTACCACACTTTTGAATTATGGATGGTGCTTGATCACCTTGATTTATGGATGGGGAGGAAAGGGAGATCCTCGCGATAGTGGGTTCAACCCCTTCCTAAATCAGCACCAAGACCGTAGGATCTTAGAGGATTCATTTGTAGAGTTGAGCTTGGAGTTATTCAAATATTGTTCATGATGTACATTGTAATATGGCCACTTATATTTATGGTGGGTGGTTCATGGCTTATTGCATTCATTATCATTTATGATCTAGTTTTAGTATTTGACCCCTTGTATATCTTGGCTATGTAACGATGTTATCTTCAAGCCTAATAACACAGTGATCTAAAGGTGGAAGTGTAACGTTAAAAAATGTCTCCTTGGGGGCTTTTCCCTCATAAGGTTTAGCTCCCGGGTCTTTAGCATGCATTTAGGACATCTTAGTTCATATTTTGACATCCCGATGGAATGAGGCCTAGGTTTCATGGCAACGTGGACCTAGGAGGACCCCTTGACCTTAACCATGCCCAAAATAGGGGGGAGGACTTGGGCACCTGTGCCCTAGTCTTGCTCTATTTTGGGTTAGGCCCAAAATTTAATTGTTAGTTTATGACCATTATTTGGTCCTTTTACAGACATGGTAAGTTTTAATTTTTAAAATTTTGGCAGGAGTGCTTGTAGTTGCATATAAAAGCATGTTTAGGCATTCATTTATAAACTAGATTTAAATTAGATGGCAATTGTGATGTTCAAGTGTTCTCAAGGTGATTCAAGGCTTTCAGTGTGTTGTAAGAGCAGACTTGTGTGTTTTATGTGTTGATATTTGCAGATTTGAGCATCAATTTCCTCATGGAATGAAGAGCATCTTCCTCCCATGAGAGTTTCACTACAAGGTGACATTATATTATGTTTTCATTATCAATTCCTTTAGTTTTTGCCTCTGCCTCACAAGGGCATGCACCCCTTATTTGACAACGGTGTTCAGAGACTTAAGTGTCTTCTGTTGTTTGACTGAGGCAAGCCTCTAAACACCACAACCCCCAAACCAAATCTTGTGATTATAGGTTACAGGTGTCACATTTGGGGAAGTGAAGTTGCAAGAAGGATTGGTAGGCATCAAGGATTCAGGATCTGAAGAAAAGCAAGACACATGAGCATTTCCAAGACTTGGGTGCTCACTCTAGTGTCCTCTGTAGACACATTTCTAGAAATAGAAGTTACAGGGCTGATCAGTGTTGGAAGGAGGTCCGGATCCCGCAAAGAAACTGGTACCTTGGACTAGGGCACCCACTCCAATGCCCCCAACTATTCCTCTTCGGAACCCTAAAAACAACTACTCTGTGATTTGGTATTTTACTCCTGTCTACAAAAGCTTTTTCTGTTATTCATCAATTTGTTGGCGTATTTGCATAATTAGGCTTTTAATGGTCAATTGAGCATAGGAGAAGGAAAATTGATAATTAAATTCCCTAATCCAAGTTTCCCTACATCTCACAGTGACCTAGGGAATGATAGTGCTCGCCACTCGACCCTAGATCCTTGAATGTATAGTGGAGAGGAGGATTTAAACATCAAAACACTAAAACATTAACAAATCCAATTTTCTACTAAACAAGAATAAGATGAGGGTTGAACAACATGGATATGACAACATGAAGATGATATTAAGGTTTAAGAGAGTAGCCTAATAAAGGTCTATTTCAAGCCTAATAGGGGTCTAAGATTGCGGTGATGGAACAATGCATTGAAGAACTAAAACAAACCCTACAGAGATAGTACTAGAGAACAAAGTCAAGGTGAACCAAGATAAAAGAACAAGCAGTTCATATATGACTGTGTTGACTGCTAGAACAAGTATGTTAACAGCCATAAGATGCATGTTGACATGTGAAGACTATAATAGTTATAGCAAAGGCAATGTCTAAGGATATCGTTGATACAATGTAGCTTGAACTATTTCAGCATGTAGCCTAAATGTAAAAATCTAACATGTTGGAACAATCGGTTTGGCCGCACGAGGAGCAGAATGAAATTTACACCCCTTTGCAACTTTACACTACATGCATCTGACCATTTTTGGGGCAACAAAAAACCTTTCACCATGGGCAAACAACTTAGAAGTATAAAAAATTGAGAGAGGTTATTGTAGATGGACCCTACATGATCCCGTAACTTTAGATGGAATGTCTCTAAGTGACACAATTTTCAAGTAATAGCTCATCAAAGATTGCTGCCTTTTTGCACTTTGGACTCTTCAGGGATATCATCGGTACAATGTAGCTCAGACTGTTTCGACATGTTTGGCTGTGAAACAAGACCATGCCTAGCCTAAATGTACCCATCTAGATACGTTGGAATAATTAGTTTGGCTGCATCAAGAGCAGGATGAAAGTTACACCCCTTTGCAACTTTACACTACCTCCTTCTAATGATTTTTGTGGCAGCAGAAAACTTTTCACCATGGGTAAACGGCTTAGAGATATAAAATACTGAGAGAGGTTATTGTTAAGGGGACCTATGTGATCACATTTCCTTAGATGGAATGTCTCTAAGTGACATGATTTTTGAGTAACAGCTCATTAAAGATTGCTGCCTTTTTGCACTTTGGACTCTTCAGGGATATCGCCAATACAATGTAGCTCAAATTATTTCGGCATGTTTGGGTGTGAAATAGGACCATGCCTAGCCTAAACATACCCATCCAAACACGTTGGAACTATCAATTTGGCCGTATCAGGAACATGATAAAAATTACACCCCTTTGCAACTTTACATTACCTCCTTCTGATGATTTTTGGGGCAACAGAAAATCTTTCATCACGGGAAAACAACTTAGAGATATAAAAAACTGAGAGAGGTTATTGTATAGGGACCCTACATGATCATATTTCCTCAGACATAATGTCTCTAAGTGACATGGTTTTTGAGTAACAACTCATCAAAGATTGCTACCTTTTTGCATTTTAGACTCTTCAGGGATATCACCGGTACAATGTAGCTTGGACTGTTTCAACATGTTTGTGTGTGAAACAGGACCATGCCTAGCCTAAACATACTGATTTGGACACGTTGGAAATATCAGTTTGGCCACATCAAGAGTAGGATGAAAGCTACATCCCTTTGCAACTTTACACTACCTCCTTCTGACGATTTTTGAGGCAGTAGAAAACCTTTCACCACAGGAAAATGCCTCAGAGATATAAAAAACCAAGAGAGGTTATTGTAGAAGGACCCTACATGATTGTGTTGCCTTAGACAAAATGTGTCTAAGTGACATAGTTTCTGAGTAACTGCTCATCAAAGATTGCTGCCTTTTTACACTTTGGACTCTTTAGAGATATCACTAGTACAATGTAGCTTAGACTATTTCGGCATGTTTGGGTGTGAAACAAGACCATGCCTAGCCTAAATGTACCCATATAGATGCGTTGGAACTGTTAGTTTGGTTGCATTAGGAGCAAGACTCAAAGACTCAAACTGACCCCAAATGACTCAAACTACCTCAAAAACATATGAAATGGTCTTAGAAGACCTTATTACATACAATTGACTCAATCAAAACAAAATTTTAGTTTTTGAACCTTCTTGGAGGTATGACAACCTATGTGCCCCTGCACTATGAGGACACTAAAGTCGATAAAGTTTTCCTATTAAGAAAAAGAGCTTCCCTTAGCTTCAAGAAATATAAATATTCTATACTAACAAGGCCAACCATGTGTAGGTGGAAGCTCATGTGGCCTCACCTAAGACCTAAGACACATGTATTTTAGTAGATGTAGGACACCTAAAACACCTATTGTATAGTATGTATGTAGATTTTATAGACATAATAGACCTAAGACACCTAGTCTTTATACCTTATCATAGTCTAGACCTAAGTCACCTAAACACCTAGATTATAGTTCTACCTAAGACACCTATTATGGTAGACCTAGTTGGCACATAGTACCTACCTAAAACACCTATATTAAATTATACCTTATTCTAGTCTCTAGAGAGGTAGTTGATATATAGTATCTACCTAGAAGACACCTAGATCATTCTAGATTATGTTGGGAATTAAGGTGTCTCAACCTTTGCAAATTCCTAATGTTGTATTTATTTATCCCATGTTGAGTTGGCATAGTCAGCACCTTGTTTACATGCAGTAGGATAAATTTTGGTGACTTTGGGAGCTGCAGTTTCCCCCTTGAATAATTAACGGGGGTTTGGGGACAGCATCCCCAAGATGGGGTCAAGGGGTGGAGCCCCTTGCAGGGTCTAGGGGCAGCGCCCCTAGCGCACTCCCTATCATGGTACAGGGTAGGGTCGAGGGGTGGCACCCCTGTGGGGGCTCGGAGGCAACGCCCTCGAAACCTCAAATGAATTTTATTTAATGACAAGTGTCGGTGAGTATCTTTGCATGAGAGAAAGGCATCTTTGGGCGGTCAAGGGAGGTTATGACAAGTTGTAAGAGGAATAAGATATTTTTAGTCTGTGTATGATAGATTCTCTTACAGTTGTAAGTGCTATCAATTATGACAGATTCTATGATAGTTGTAAGGTGCGTAAGAGCATCTGTCATAGCCTATCTTGGGACAAGGTGCCCACATTGGGATGGGATGTTGGACAAGTGTCCTTAGGTGTGGGTTTTGGGGCATGAGTCCAAGATGGACGCCCATCTCTAGAAGGTTCCATATTTGCCTTGTAAACTCTATAAAAATAGATGCTTGGATGGGAGATAAGTAGTTTTTTGTACAGGTACTGTTATGCTGCTGGAATATCTCTAGATTTGACATTCAAAGACTCCTGAAAGAGCATTGGCTCTGAAACTATATTGTAATATGTTATTGTTTACTGTAATACATTTGAGTTGTGTTTTGGAGTGTGGGGTTTTTCACCCATAAAGGTTTTCCCCACGTATATCTCGTCTCTCTCTTCTGTCTACTTTTTGTGTGTATGTGTATTACTGCAATATCTCTGTTAGATGTTCTATGTTGATGTAGTTGTAAGAATTAAAATTGAATTTACATACATATCTCCTCATTAGATTAGTGTAGGAAGCGATTTCCACACACCTAGCTTCCTTTCAGATTATACCTTAGTCTAGTCTCTAGACAGGTCGTTGATATATAGTAACTACCTAAGACACCTAGAAATAAGAGCATAAGAAAGAAAATAGAATACAACAAGACTCATAAACAATCGAAACACAAGACCTTATAGCTAGAAAAACCCTAAAATGAGGAGAAAACTCCAACAAGTATGAGTAAAGCTCCTCATGCCACTAGGTCTTAACCTTTTACAAGTGATACATTTCCTTTAAGGTGTATACATGGACTAAAAATGATCAACACCATCTCTTAACAACTACAACTAGTCTAAACAACTCCAAAACTAATCTAGATGCAGGTGGTCTAGGGGACAATGCTCTAGGCAAGAGCTTAGATGTGTTGTAAGCATGCCAAAGATATATGGAGATAAGCATTACACAAATAAGAATATTGTCCAACACTATGTTGATAGGTGGCATGTCATAAAATGGCTCTAAACAATGCATGAGACTATTTCTCAATTCTCTATTATATAGCACAATGTCTAGGCCTTTTTACCATTTGTACAACAAGACAAAATGTGAGCGCATTATAACATGCTCGTGTTATGTTCTATTATAGATTGGTCCATAAATATTTGTGCCTATCTCACCTTTGATAGCACCTTTGCAATATCTCTCACCTCTATCACTACACCCTACACCCTATCACTAAACCCTCAACACTCTACCTTAACCCTAATCCCTCTACCCTCAACCCTAATTCCTCATCCCTAAACCCTAAACTCTATCCCTATTCCTAAACCCTCAACCCTCGAAACTATACTTTAAAGCCTAATCCCTTATCCCTAAACACTAAACCCTATCCCTCAACCCTTAACCCTTAAACCTTAAACCCTAAAATCTATCCCTAAAACCTTGACCCTCGACACTATATCTTAAACCCTAATCCCTTAACCATCAGCCCTAAAGCCTCAACCCCCAATCCTTAAACCTTTAACCCTAAATCCTACCCTAATCCCTATACCCTCGACACTCTACTTTAATCCTAATCCCTTGACCCTCAACCCTATCCCTAAACCCTAAACCCTAAACCCTCAACCCTCAATGTCAAACCCTAATCCATCACTCCTGCACCCTAATCCCTCAACCCTAAACCCTCAACACTATACCTTAAACCCTAATCCCTCAACCCTAAACCCTAAACCCTATCCCTAAACCCTAATCCCCCAACCCTCAACCCTAATCCTTCAACCCTTAACCCTAATCCCTCATCCCTAAACCCTAAACCCTAATACCCCAACCCTCAACCCTAATCCATCAACCCTCAACCCTAATCCCTCATCCCTAAACCATAAATGCTATCCTATTTGTAAACCCTCAACCCTCAACACTCTACTTTAACCAAGTAATCCCTGGACCCTCAACCCTATCCCTAAACCCTAAACCCTCAACCCTCAACCCTCAACGTCAAACCCTAATCCGTCAACCCTAAACCCTAATCTATCAACCCTAAACCCTATCCCTAAACCCTCAACATTATATCTTAAACCCTAATCCCTCAACCCTAAACCCTAAAACCTAGCCCTAAACCCTAATCCCTTAACCCTCAACCCTAACCCCTCATCCCTAAACCCTAAACCCTATCACTAAAACCTAATCCCCCAACCCTCAACCCTAATCCCTCAACCCTAATCCCTCATCCCTAAACCCTAAATGCTATCCCTATTCCTAAACCCTCAATCCTTGACACTTTACTTTAACCAGGTAATCCCTCGACCCTCAACCCTATCCCTAAACCCTCAACCCTCAACAATCAATGTCAAACCATAATCCATCAAACCTAAACCCTAATCCCTCAACCCTCAACCCTCAACCCTATCCCTAAACCCTCAACACTATACCTTAAACTCTAATCCCTCAACCCTAAACCCTAAACCCTATCCCTAAACCCTAATCCCCCAACCCTCAACCCTAATCCCTCAACCCTTAACCCTAATCCCTCATCCCTAAACCCTAAACCCTATCCCTAAGCCCTAATCTCCCAACCTTCAACCATAACCCCTCAACCCTTAACCCTAATCCCTCATCCCTAAACCCTAAATGCTATCCCTATTCCTAAACCCTCAACCCTTGACACTCTACTTTAACCAGGTAATCCCTGAACCCTTAACCCTAATCCCTCAACCCTCAACCCTAATCCCTCATCCCTAAACCCTAAATGCTATCCCTATTCATAAACCCTCAACCCTTGACACTCTACTTTAACTAGGTAATCCCTCGACCCTCAACCCTACTCCTAAACCCTCCACCCTCAACCCTCAACGTCAAACCCTAATCTGGCAAACCTAAACTCTAATCCCTCAACCCTAAACATTATCCCTAAACCCTTAACACTATACCTTAAACCCTAATCCCTCAACCCTATCCCTAAACCCTAATCCCCCAACCCTCAACCATAATCCCTCATCCCTAAACCCTAATCCCTCATCCCTAAACCCTAAATGCTATCCCTATTCCTAAACCCTCAACCCTCGACACTCTACTTTAACCCTCAACCCTTAACCCTCAACATTAAACCTTAATCCCTCAATCCTAAACCCTAATGCATCAACCCTAAACCCTATAACTAAACCCTCAACACTATACCTTAAACCCTAATCCCTCAACCCTCAACACTATACCTTAAACCCTAATCCCTCAACCCTAAACCCTAATCCCTCAACCCTTAACCCTCAACCCTAATCCCTCAACCCTCAACCCTCGACCCTAATTTTGATTTTCTTCCATTTCTTCAACATCATTGTTGTTTTCCCCATCAGAAACCAATTCATTTAGCAACTTGTTGCCCATTGGTTGACTTGAACTGCATACTCTGTTAGAAGGACATCTTTTATCTGTATCAATGTTGGTATTCATAAGTTGAAGAGCATTGATATTTTTCACACACCCTATTCTTTGAAATATCTTAACCTTAAAATATGACTTGGATATGTACTTGAACACAGAAAAATCTCCAATCTCCAACCCATGATGAATTTCTGATCTTATTTATTTATGTAAATTATAGTTGAATTTTACACCATATTTATTATAATTATGTGTATTTTAAGTGGTTTCCAAGAGGATATTTTTTGAGTTTTCAGGGGTTAGCTAATTCAAGATAACTGGTATATTCCTTTCAGTGTTTACTGGTCATGCATATCAAACTGATAATGCCACCATGTTTATTAAAGATAACCGAGTTATAGGGAAATGGGAAGAAAAATGGGGATTAATTATTTTTGATTTTAGAAATCATTTTAATTGAGAAACTTGAAGTCTTGTAGTTTTAATTCAATGCCCATTCCTTAAGTGCTTGGTGGTGTCTCACTATTTATTAAAGATATCTGTGTTGTAAGAATATGTAAGAAAAAATGGCTATGAACTTTTTTGGTAATTTTAGAAATTAGTTTTAAAGTATGTTTCTTAATGCCCTTTTTAATTATGCATGTCTACAGTAAATCCTAATTTAAGTTTTTTGTAATGTCTTAGTAAAGAAGGTTAGCAAGAGGACTTGATTGACTACAAAGAACCCAATAGCAGGTTTTATGCAATGCTATTAAAAATTGTTTACAATGAATTCTATCCCTGGCACATGGGAACCTATTTGTCTTGAAAAAAAAATGGCATGAAGACCAGGTATACTATCCAAGACTGGTGCTATGGTATATGCTTCTCTCTTGGATAATGAAAATAAAGTCTGCAAAACTGCAGTATTTACCATCAACTAGCAAGAGCAAATGTGATGAAGGGGGTAAATCATAAAACACACAACAACAGAAATTGCACACAGAAAATAGAACTTTCTTTATTGATTTGGACAACTTATTACATTATAGAAGCTCAAATACAATCAAAGGAATCAACCATCCACAGGCTGCAACACATTACAGCTTCCTCTCACAAGACTTTGGAATTATCTACCATCTGTAACCCCAAATCTACTAAGGTTTCTGTTTTCCCACCTATCCTTGACTCTACACTTTCCCCCTTAACTCTACTACTACCTAGGGTTCCCAAAATAGTCATAAATAACACTTTTTGGCGGCCTCTAGCTAAATTTTAAAATTTGCAATTCCCTCCAAAAGTAGACCAACTTTTAGGAAGCATAACTTTTGATTCGGGTGTCTGATTGACAAACCATTTTAAGTGCCGGAAAGCTCGTGATGTGAACCATCACACTAAAAATTTGGAAACAGATTTTTGTCAACTTTTCAGGATGTTATGGGATGTTTTAGTGCCTCATATCTCATTTCAAAAAATTTTAGGGGATTTTCAGAAAACAAAAAATTTAATATCTTTCAGCTCACAAATGATCTTTGCCTGATTCCTTCGCCAAATGTCTTATATTTCCATTATCTAGCTCTCTGTAAGTTTTCTCTTCAATCCATGCCCAAATGTAAACTTTCTTGTAATGGCAGGTAAACTTTCTAAAACTGGTAGTTTGCTATTTTTAGCAGTTTTAGAAAAACTGAAAGTCCTACATCATTATTCAAGAGATTATGGAACCAGAAATACTAATTATGCAAAGAAATTAAAACAACTGTAATGATTTTGAAGCAACATCTTTTTGGGTGATGCAAGATTGCCCTTACACCATTGGATGCTCCTACATCAGACACCCAGAGTAATTTGAGAAGTGACCCTGTCACGTCTCAAGTGTTTGTTTGAGGAAAACCCAAATGGTCAACCTCTACCTTAGACAACTAAGAAGAATCTTCAACAGGCCTTCCTTTCTATTTCACTAGATATTCTTCATATTGCCTGTTCCGAGTACTTCTTCCCACACGGCTATCCAAGATCTCTTCTATCTCCTTTGTTGAAGTAGATGCTAGAATACTCCACTATTCTTCTGGTGGTCCATCCTCTATGCCACCCTCATGATATTATGTTAAATCTACAATGTTGAACATAGGGGAAATATTGATCCCACTTGGCAGCTCTACCTCATATGCATTTCCTGAATCATGCTTCTTCAGTATTCTGTACGGTCCAAATTTCTTCATTTTTGACTTATTGTATGTTCCAATTGGGAACCTTTATTTTCTTAAGTGAACCATGACTTCATCTCCTTCATGGAACTCTATATATCTCCTCTTTTGATCTGCTTTAGCCTTGTACTAAATATTCATCTTATTAATGTGCTTTCTCACCTCTTCATGCAAATTCTTCAGATGTTCTGTAAAGTCTTTGGCTTCAACACTTGTCTTTTCTCCTTTGTCCAGCTTCCTTAACTTAGAAGCGTTTCTTGGGCTATTTCCATATACAATCTGGAATGATAATTTACCAGTACTCCTATTGACAGAATTGTTGTAAGCAAATTCTGCATGTGGTAAAATCAAATCCCATCCCTTGGGCCTATCTCCTACTAAGCATCATAGCACGTTACCCAAGCTCCTATTCACCACTTCCATCTATCCATTAGTCTGTGGATGATATGCAGAACTGAACTTCAAATATGTCTTCAACTTCTTCCACAATGTCCTCCAGAAATAACCAACAAACTTGGTATCTCTATCTGAAACTATACTCTTTGGTAGACCGTGTAATCTCACCACCTCCCTAAAAAATAACTCTACAATATGAACAACATCATTAGTCTTCTTGCAAGGAATAAAATGTGCCATCTTTGAGAATCTGTCCACCACCACAAAAATAGAATCATGTCCTCTCTGTGTCCTTGGTAAACCAAGAACAAAATCCATACTAATATCATCCCATGGCTTCTCCGGTATAGGTAGTGGTTGATATAGACCTGTATTTTGTCTTGCTCCTTTCACTACCTGACATACTCTACAACTCTGCACAAATTTCCTCACATCCTGCTGCAACTATGGCCAATAATAATTTTCACTAGCAATAGCAATGGTCTTATCTTGACCAAAGTGTCCAGCCAATCCTCCACTGTGCTTCTCCTTAATTAGGTTCTCTCTCATGGAACTCCTTGGAATGCACAACTGGCTTCCTCTAAACAACATGCCATCTTGGATTATGAAATCCAACCATTTTGTCTTGTCCAAAGTAATAAGTTCCAAACAAGCTTTCCAGGCCTCTACAAAATTTGGATCTTCAAGATACAAACTTTTGAGCTCATCGAACCCAACAACCTCTATCTTCATTTCTATCAACAATTTTTGCCTTCTGCTCAAGGCATCTGCAACTCTATTGGACTTCCCACTCTTGTGCTTCAAAATAAAAGTATAGCTCTACAAAAACTCAACCCATTTTAAGTGCCTCTAGTTCAACTTTCCTTGACTATTAAGATACAATAGAGTTTGATGATCAGTATATAAAACAAACTCCTTTGGCAACAAATAATGTCTCCATTTCCTCAAAGCCTGAACTATTGTATAAAACTCCTGATCATAAATATAATACTTTTTCTTGGCATCATTAAGCTTCTCACTAAAATAGGCAATGGGCTTACCTTATTGGCTCAAAACAACTCCTATAGCACTGCCACTATCATCACAATCTACCTGAAATACCTTATTGAAATATGGAAGTGCCAAAATAGGTTGCTCTGTAACTTTTTGCTTCAATGTATCAAAGCTTTTATCTGCTCCTTTAGTCCATTTAAACTCTTTTCTATCCCCTCTCATTGTCTCAATTAGAGGTACACAAATGCTACTAAAATTCCTGATAAACTTTCTGTAAAAACTTGCCAAACCATGAAAAGATCTTACTTTGGAAGAACTCCTTGGCATAGGCCATTCAATGATAGCCCTCACCTTCTCTGGGTCCATCTTAAGACCTTCCTTTGAGACAACAAATCCTAGGTATACCAACTCCTTCTTTGCAAAACTACATTTCTTCAGATTGATCAACAACTTCTCCTCCCTCAGCTTCTCAAAAATTCTTTTGATATGCATCATATGCTCATCCCAAGTCTTACTGAAAATTAAAATATCATCTAAATAAACAATAACAAAACTTCTCAAAAATTCTTTCTTTACCTCATTCATGAGCCACATAAATGTGCTTGGTGCATTGGTTAGCCCAAATGACATGACTAACCACTCATACAAACCTTCATTTGTCTTGAAGGCTGTCTTCCACTTGCCTCCTTCTCTGATACAGATTTGGTGATACCCACTCTTCAAGTTAACCTTTGTGAAGTACTTGGCTCCACTCAAACAGTCCATTATGTCATCCATTTTGGGTAATAGAAATCTGTACTTGATTATGATCTTATTGATGGCTCGAGAGTCTGTACATATTCTCCAATCTCCATCTTTCTTTGGTGCTAGTACTGCAGGTAATGCACATGGACTTAGGCTCTCTCTTATCAATCCCTTCCTCAACAACTCCTAAACTTGTCTATTCAAATCTTCACTCTCTATTGGAGTCATTCTATGGGCTGCCTTATTTGGCAAACTGGCTCCTAGTATCAAATCCATTTGATGACTTATCTTCCTCACTGGTGGTAAAACTTCTGGTACATTATTAGAGATAATGCCCTGAAATTTTTTCAACATATTTGAGACTTCTGCTAGTACATCTTCACATTTCTCTTGACTAATCTTAGGAATCAATGCAAAGCAATGACACTCATGCTTCATACCCTCCAAAAATTTCCTACCATCTACCAGGCAAATTCTGGCAGTATTACATACCTTTTCTTCCAACTCCTTCAAGGGCTTCAACTTATGATGAACTCCATCCTTTGTTAGGGAATATGTGTTTGCATGGACATCATGGATAGCACTCCTATCATACTACCATAGCCTTCCCAATAGCATATGACATGCATCCATCGGTATGATATCACACATCACCTCATCATGGTAGTCCCCAATCTTGAACTTCACTAAACACTGATCATTGACCAAATCTCTATGGTCCTTCTGCAACCATGCAATCCGATATGGATGTGGATGCTTTCTTCTTGTCAACTTCAACTTGTCAACCATCTCCTCTGAAACAAGATTGTCAGTACTTCCACTGTCAATAATAATATCAGAACACTTACCTTCATATTTGCACCTTGTGCAGAATAAACTCTTCCTCTGATTGGGTTCTTTCTCCTCATTCAACAAAGTTCTTTTGACAACTAGGGTTTCTCCCCTTTTAGCATCTTCAGAATGCTCCAACTGTGTATCTTCATCTACATGTGCAACTAATGCATTACCTTCGAGTCTTCTACTTGTCCTTCTTTGATGTTGCAGACACTCGTATGATCGATGCCCTTCTTCTCCACATTGGAAATAGGTTCCTCTGAAACCTCTTCTTTCAGGTCCTTGCCCAGGTCGGCCTCTTCCTCTTCCTCTTTGCTCACCATTGTATTGGTCACAAGGGTGGTAGGCATTAGCCCCTCTCTAATTTCAACTGGTGCTAGCTTCTTCACTTTTCTTTTGATCTTCATTATGGCCTCCATAGGGTCTTCCACCAGTCCTTCCGTCTTGACCTCTTCCCCTTTACTTGCTGTCGAATCTTTTATTCAACTTCTCTTCCACCTTCAGGGAAAACTGGTATGCATTTTCTATGGTGGTCATTCTAACCAGGCTCAACTCCTCTTGAATACTTGGCCTCAATCCATTAATGTAATGGGTTACCTTCTCCTTGTTGGCCTCTGCATTGTCTGTCCTAATATTAATCTTATAAAACTCTTTCGTATACTCCTTAACAGACTTGTTACCTTGCTTTAGTCCTTGCAGCTTCTTCAGCAACTCCATCTCATAATCCACAGGAATGAACTGCTTCTTCAATTTCTCCACCATTCGATCCCATCTGGTGATCTTTCCTTTTCCTCTTATGTTCCTCTCTATTTGGACCCCTTTCCACAAAATACTGGCATGGCCCTTCAACTTTGTTTTTGCAAACTTGACTCGATCTCGGTCCTCCACATCTTTATAATTGAAATACTCCTGCATGTCATTGATCCAATCAATAAGCTGTTCTAGATTCAAATCTCCAGAATAAGTAGAAATTTCGATCCTAGGTCTCTTTTTGATCTTTGAAATGGCCCTCAACAACCTAACTTCTGTAGGATCTCTTGCAGCTTCTTGTTCTTCCTTAGATAGCTCTTCTTCAGCTTCATCTTTGCTTTCTTCTCTTGTTCTCGGCTCAAACCCTCTTCGTAGCTCCTCTTGCAATGCATTGATTTTCCTTTGTAGGGCTCTAAAACCCTCTTCCGTCAAAGCATTCCTCCCAATATGATTTCTTTGTGGAGGCATCTTGATCTCCGTAGCAAACCCATAACCTCAGGTCCTGGTGCAACTGCCTTACGGTTGGCGATCTGTCTACACACTCAGGAACCCTTGCTCTGATACCACTTGATGAAGGGGGTAAATCATAAAACACATAACATAAATTGCACATAGAAAATAAAACTTTCTTTATTGATTTAGATAGCTTATTACATTACAGAAGCTCAAATACAATCAGAGGAATCAACCCTCCATAGGCTGCAACACATTACAGCTTCCTCTCACAAGACTCTAGAATCATCTGCCATCTATAACCCCAAATCTGCTAGGGTTTCTATTTTCCCACCTATCCTTGACTCTACACTTTCCTCCTTAACTCTACTACTTCCTAGGATTCCCAAAATAGTCATAAATAACACTTTTTGACAGCCTCCAGCTAAATTTCAAAATTTGCAACTCCCTCCAAAAGTAGGTCAACTTTCGGGAAGCATAACTTTTGATCCGGGTGTTCGATTGATGAACTGTTTTAATCATCGAAAAGCTCACGATGTGAACTATCATGCCAGAAATCTATAAATAGATTTCTATCAACTTTTGAGGATGTTATGGGATGTTTTAGTGCCTCATATCTCATTTTAGAAATTTTTAGGGGCTTTTCGGAAAGTAAAAAAATTAATATCTTTCAGCTCACAAATGATCTTTGCCTGATTCCTTAGCCAAAGGTCTTATATTTTTGTTATGTAGCTTTTTGTAAGTTTTTGTTTCAATCCGTGCTCAAATGCAAACTTTCCTAAAATGGCAGGTAAACTTTCCAAAACTGGTAGTTTGCTATTTTTAGCAGTGTTAGAAAATTGAAAGTCCTACATCATTATTCAAGAGATTATGGAACCATAAATACTAATTATGGAAAGAAATGAAAATAACTATAATTATTTTCAAGTAACATCTTTTTGGGTGATGCAAGATTGCCCTTACACCACTGGATGCTCCTACATCAAAATGTCATCCATTGAAATTAGGAAAGGTCCAAGTGAACCTTAACTCTTTAGATTCATGAGCTGTCCTTTCTTGCATCTCACATCTTGGGCCATATTGTACCCTATCAATTCTCTGAGTTTTTAGCTCCATCAGTAAAACTTTCTAGCTGAAGTGAATATTCAAATTATATGGCATCTTTTTCTGGCCCATCCAGGGGTCATTATGCCAATAGGTGTAACCACTATGATAAAAGTTGTGTCTGGTACATCCATAGTGAGTAATTAATAGTTGAAATCAGAAGGATGATCATTATGAGAAAAGCTTTGCATTGGGGTACATCCATAGTGGGCAATGAATGGTTGAAATCAGAACCCTTGGTCAACATTAAGTGAACATTTTTTTATTAATATTTTTTAAAAAGATTAGCATACTCTCTCCACCTATTTGCTTGAATTTAAATTGGGGCCATAAAAATGTGCACACATCTACTCCCACTGTATAAGGTTTGGGTGTAATTAAAACCATCAACTAGGTAAAATAAACAACTTTGGCCATAAAAATCAATCAGTCTTTTAAAAATAAATATTAGTAACTATACATTTTAGATATCAGTAACTATACATTTTAGTACTATTTCTTTCTTGATTTTCTATTTTTAATTAACTAACTTTTGTTTGTTTTAGACAAAATATTACAATCCTCATGAAGATCTTTTCTTGTATAATTTTCTCCTTTTATCTTTGGCCTGTCTTTTCCCTCCTCTCTTTTAGAAGGATCCTTATTTTATCTTTCAATCTATATGAACTCTAAACATTAATCTATGTTTCTTGCTGTCCACCTACTCAAAGATGCAAACGTCTCCTTCCTTGATATTATTATGATGTACAGAATATGCCCACCTCGCACTTAGGGAAAGTCTATTGTTATGAAATAGACAAATAATCTCCCATTGTTTACTGGCTCTATCCACAAGAACTACTAAACTTTTTTCTCTCAGTAATTGTAGAGGATATTCACCTATTTTTGGCAACTCCTACATTCCCAAACCATTACAAAAACTAAGTTATTTTAACCCAATAAATAGCTTATTGCATTGATTTAATACACTACTATTAAATCTTAGCATTCACACAAATGCAAATGTTCATATTATAGAAGACTGCATTATATTAGACTATTAGAGATCCCTCACAAAATAGTAATAACAAAACTACTTTGCCTTATGTTAGCTTGTTAAAACTGTTCTTTTTGACACTCTTCTCTTAATAAAGTAAGAGTAATAAGAATAGAAGGTAGAGAATTTGATCTTACTAGTATGCATGGTCAGTTTACATTTCGTGACTTCATTTTCATTGAATAAAAAGGTTTATATGATTTGAAAGGTGGGGCAGAGTTCACTGTCATGTGCTTTTCTAGATGATAGGGTCCATAATGTCCAGAGTTCTTCAAAGAAAGGCCTACAATAGAATTAAGTTTTTGTTATACAAATCCTCCTGGTAAAGCTACAATTCAAATGCCTACTTTGAAAGTTGAAATAAATTAAATTATACTTACAATTTTAATTTTCAACCCTATCCCTAAATCCTCAACCCTCAACACTTAAAACTTAAATCCTAAACCCTATCCCTAAACCCTCAACCCTTAAACCTTAAATCCTAAACCCTATCCCTAAACCCTCAAGCCTCGACACTATACCTTAAACCTTAATCCCTCATCCCTAAGCCCCAAACCCTAAACCTTCAACCCTAAACCCTATCCCTAATCCCTCTACCCTCAACACTCTACCTTAACCCTAACCCATCGACCATCAACCCTAATCCCTCAACCCTAAAATCTATCCCTAAAGCCTCAACCCTAAACCCTAATCCCTCAAGGTCCTAAACCCTAATCCCTTATCCCTAAACTCTAAACCCTATCCCTAAACCCTAAACCCTCAACCCTCAACCTTAAACCTTAATCCCTCAACCCTAAACCTTAATCCCTAACCCTCAACCCTTATTCCTTATCCCTAAACCCTAAACCCTTACATCCATCAACCCTAAACCCTAAACGCTATCCCTATTCCTAAACCCTCAACCCTCGACACTATACCTTAAACCCTCATCCCTTACTCCTAAGCCCTCAACCCTAAACCCTAATCCCTCAACCCTAAACCATCAACCCTAAACCCTATCCCTAATCCCTCTACCCTCAACACTCTACCTTAACCCTAATCCCTTGACCCTCAACCCTAAACGCTATCCCTGAAGCCTCAACCCTAAACCCTCATCCCTCAAGGTCCTAATCCCTTATCCTTATACTCTAAATCCTATCCATAAACCCTCAACCCTCATCCTTAAACCCTAACCCTTCAACCCTAAACCCTAATCCCTCTTGACCTTAAACCCTCAACCCTTAAACCCTAAATCCTTGACCCTTAAACCCTCAACCCTTATCCACCCCTCTCCCCCCTATCCGCCTCACCTCCATCTCCACCCTCATCTACCCTCAACACTATACATACATACATACATATAGGCATACATACATACATACATATAAGTATACATACATACATATAGGCATACATACATACATCAATACATACATATATACATATAGGCATACATACATATATACATACATACATGCTAAATAACCTTGAACATAAAAACATTCCAAGGGAGACATAACGTGAGCATGTTATAACGCGCTCACGTTATGTCAAACATGACAAACATTGGGCAAACTTTTGCAAAAAAAAGAAAAAGTGCAAAACAAAACATAACGCGAGTGCGTTATAACGTGCTCACATTATATTTTGCTTTGGGAATCCTAAGCCTTAGGCTTGGGATTTACTTTGGATTTCCAACCCAAAGGCTTGGAGTGCCTTCCCAACATCCACAGATGTGTTTTTGCAAATTCTACAGGATTTCACATAATTTCATTCATGTTAACCCTCGGATTTGCACGTGTTTCAAGGTCGAACAAATCGAACACCTAGGTAATGTTAGGCTTTCTCTTAGCTATTTAACGATGTAATTTTTTTCACATTTTGACAATATTAAACCTTTTATCTTCAATTTCTTTTGTATGTGTGTCCTTTTTTGGGCAAAAACCAGTGTTTGGTCTTTTTTTCATTGTAAATTAACTGTTCATTGAAATTTAAAAAAATTACATTTCTAGAAACTAGACTCCATTCTACACATTAAAAAAAATGATTTTCAATTAATTTTCAAAATTTATAAGGGTAGCACGACCAAAATTCTATTTTTTAAGATGTGTCCACTTTGAAAATTAATAAAAAATTAAATATTCATCAAAAAATTATCAAAAAAATCAGGCATAAACTACATGTTGTTAGCTAATTTCTCACCAAAACGATTTTAAAAATACCAAAAAAGGTTAAGCTTTTGAGGGGGCCACAAAACATGCTATGTTATGTTTTTTTGATAGAAACAACACCAATTTACGTTTATGTGGCTTCCTCTTTTCAACCCCTTAATCTATACCATTTTTTTAAAAAAAGTAGCTTAGAAAGTAGACTCGGAGCACTACGAACATTGTTTTGGTTGCATCTCTAAATTTTGAGTGTAACTATGCTCAATTTCTCATCCAAGGCCAGCATTTCTTGATTTCAGAAAAAAATGGCCACTTAAGACCTCTTTTTGGCCCCCTATCTTCTTGCACTTACCCATATAAGTCCAAGAGACTCTAATACTATAGAGGATTATGTTACGTAATTTAACTCATTGAGGTTGCAACTAAAAGAAGGTGGGATTGAGAAATAAGTGGATCAATTGATCCTTACAAACAATTTTCAAATTGAGAACCTATGGTAAATGATCCTTAATCTTGCAACCAATTCACATATGGTAAATGAACTTGAGTCTTACATTAGCTCACATCTCAAATTGAGAGCAATTCATTATGGTTAATGTTCCTAAATCTTCATGATACCTATGGAGTCATCTTAGTCGCAGTTTAGCATCAACATCGAGGTACACAAACAGCTTCCAGATTCATGCATCTTTTCTCTTTTTTGAAGCTTTTCTCTTTTTTGAAGTGTAGTTTTTTCCCACAGGGTTTTCTAATTTATCTCTACTTCATGAGAGATTTTTATTGCATATGGGTACCTGATCAGGCCTTGTTGTCGGGAGCCATCCTTATTTGTGCCCACCTAAGCTATGCTTAAGGTGGGGTGTTAGTGTAGGAATACTAATGCTATTACATATTATTTAAATAAGTAATTATGCATATATTCCACACATGGCTTTAAGCCACCTTAGGTGGTTAGGTGCCAACATGAGAGTTCAACACAACTCTCCAAGCTATGTTTCGATACTCATTTGCCACTTTAAGCCACCTTAGGTGGTTAGGTGTCGACTTGGAGAGTTTGGCACAACTCTTCAAGCTATGTGTCGATACACATTTGCCACCACTCTTTTGAGTGTTTGAGTTGACTTGTGATTTGACTCAAACTCTTCATCTATATATACCCTCATTGTGCATAGTTTATGCATTGCAATTCTTATTGGTTTCATTTCAATTTGATACATGCATTCGTCTCATTGATCTTGGTTTCTTACACCAGACGCCTGCATCACTTATTTTTTATTACAATCAGTAAAGATATACAATCAGTAAAGATATAATCATGAGATAGCATACATTAATTATAAAAGGCAGTTTAAAAAAAATAAAAAATCAAACTGTGCTACCATGTAAAAACTGGTGAGCCTCTATATACTCAAATAGCCATCAAATAAGATGTTAGGCTAAATGACCGTCCTCTGCAGGCCACTTTTCACATAATACCCTGCTACTTTAAGTCCGTCCCGCTCATGTTCTGGTGGAACTTCTGTAACTCGCATGACATGCTTGTTCTGTGTACGGATTTTCATATGCACAGTGATAGTTGGGGGCAGCTTTTAATTGTGCGGCATCTATACAAAACAGATTAATAAAAGCAGTTTGAACGCGAGAAAAAGTTAGAATTGGCTTGTTCTCAGGACTTTGAATAGTATCCACTTTGACAGCAGAGAGGACACCGGCCTACTTGACCAATGGATTGCATTTTATCATTATTCTTTTAAAGTCCGAGCCGCTCCTGTTCCGGTGGAACTTCTGTAACTTCCTGTTCCGCTACGCACAGATTTTCATGTGCACAGTGAAAGTTGGGGACAGCTTATTCTCTGGACTTTGAATTGTGAGGCATCTATACAACACAGAATAATAAAAGCAGTTTGGACGCGGGGAAAAGGTTAGAATTGGTGAATTGTATCCACTTTGAAAAGTACGACCCACATAGATATGTTACTAGACCAATGGATTACTTTTTATCATTATTCTTCATGATGACAGGTTTTCATTTCTAAAGTCAAAATTTATGTCCATCTCAGCCAGCATAGATATGTTACTTTATTCTTCTGGTGCAGGTACACCCACATTCTTACAGAATAACAGACGTGGAATGAGATTTCCACAGTCCATATCCAAAAACATTCTTATTGTTCTGAGAGAATAATTTTTTGTTTCTCTCGCTGCTTTTTAGAATAGTTTTTTTAATTCTTCTGGTGTCGGTACATCCATTTTCTTACAGAATAGTTTTGTTTTTCCTTTCCCATCCAGCCTAGAGAGTATTCTATTATTCTCGTAGCATTGGTGCACCCATGGTATAAGAGAATTGTGTCTCTCCCTTCCAGTGTACTTAGATAGCTTTTTTTTTAATTGATCGCAGTGTAGCTAATTTTTGAAAATTAATTTTAAAATGAATTTATTTTGTTATATTATTTTTTTTTCTATGTTTTGGAGGTCACTCCAGCATATAGTGATATGAAAAAGGAAATAAGCACATGTTTGCAACTTAAGATTGGGTTAGATTTTCAATTAAAAAAAAATTGGGTGAAGAGACATCTTCAAAATCTATTTTTATATGAGCCTGTCAAGCAAAATGACTCATAGTCTAAACTAGGCATTGAGGCTTAACTATGAGATTTTACAGAGATAAAAAACTTTTGAATAATCAAAATTTTTGTCTTCTAATTAGGACATCTTTTGGTGCCTTCACAACAAAACAACATACATAAGGTCTTGAACAAAGCTCCAATCCACATCACTTGGGGCCAATAATCCAGTAACTCCTTTGAGAAATGATAGCATTTTCTATCGTCCTCCTTTGATTTGTCTCATTCTTCTCCTTTTTAGTGCTAATAAAGGGGATCCATGGTCCCATCACGATGTCTTTTCCACGAGCGAAGGAGCACTGGGTCATTGGAAGCATTTCCCTTGCATTGTGTTCAATGTTGAGTTGAGCCCACCCAAAAAATTCCCATCGATCAAAACTTCAAGGTCATCACATGAACCTCCTCCTTCACTAGTCCCAAATCTAGTGGAATCCCCATGAGCATTGACAAAATATTATAATTTACTCACACATGATTTGATAGCAATAATTCCCTCCTAGCATCCATTAAATGCCAAAAATGGTGATATTTGCTTTGGAGTTGAATACTTTTCTTAGTTGTTTCTCATTGATTGGCCCAAGGAAGGCTATCTATCACTTCATTGAGACCACTCATATGCTAGTATCTATATTTCCTTATACCACAAAGATGTAATGCTAGGTATAGGATGGTAACATATTGGCCTCTCTTTAGATAAATTCCATCATTCATGCAAAAATATAATGAACCCTCACCCCCTTACTTCCCTTAATCCATCATGAATGTGAGATCTCGAACTACCAATATAGTTGTTCCACCATCACTCAATATAATGAATGCTCCTTATTTTCATCCCACAAGTTGCTATAATTACTCCATAAAGGTATAAAAAGAGGTTAGCTAGAATAAAATTAAATATTCTTAACTTTGCAAGAATAGCCAAGTGGGGTGATGACTTCAAATCAAAACCATGGACTCAGCACTCAAATGTTATAGATTAAATAATGACTCAAAAGAAACCCATGCATAGATGCTTGGTTGTGTGTGAAGTGTTACTCTTGGTGATCAATTCCATAATTTGCAAGATATTCCACCTCCTTAGTCACATATTTGCACACACATTGGTCCAAGTTGTCTAAGAGTGAATCCAATAATGGGCACACCTCTTATAGAATGTTCTCAATTTTCTTGTTTAGAGAACTTTTTTTCTTAACAAATTAATCAACACCATCGAATCACCTTCAATTTAAACCTTTTTGTTCCATATAGCTTGCGTACTTGTAGGACAAGTAGAAGAGCTTGTGGTTTTGCTTCATTATTAGTATCACTTTTCAATTTCTTCAAATTTGTTGCAACTAAGTCTCCCTTATCATTCTAAATGATGTATCCTTCTCCTAATAGGCCTAGATTTCCTATAACTACTCCATCAAAATTTAAATTCATCCAACTCATGGAGGTTGAGGGTAAGAGTTGTCATTTTATTCTCAAGCATGGGTTAATAAGAGAATTACCTCTTTTATTCTTGTGAAGTGGAGTGCTTTCAATCCTTTTCATCTTTGCAAGATTTTATTATCCCAAGAGGTGAACCTATTGTTCTTATTACATTTATAGGCTATCCTCAAGAGATCAATTTCTTGAATTGTTATTTCTAACTTGAGAAAAAATCTTTCTTCATCCAAATGATTTTCTAAAAAAATCCGTTTATTTCTCTCCTTCCACACTCCCCAAATGAGTAGCAAGGGACTCACCATCCATAAGAAAGAGAATAACAAATCCCTTTATATATTGGGCCATGATTTAAAAACTACTAGAAGATACTTTAGAAGTGCCCCCAACTAGCCCAATCTTGCACATAGCCACTACTAGTACATGTTTTTGAAAGGGAAAGTGACCAATAGGTGATTAACTATTTTTTGTATATCACAATGGGTCCCTCCAACTCTACCATTTAAATCCATGAACCCAAAGCTAATTTTAGCTCTATTGTTACCAAGCAAAGGCATCAAAAGTTCTATGTGTAAACATAATCATGTGTCGATATTAGCTTCTCCATCCATAAAATTGTCATCAACCTTTATGAAAAGTCCCAATATGTTGCCAATGCTTACTAGAATTCTTGAGTCCCAATATTCCATTGGGAGATTGTAAAGTTAGACCCACATTGACGCTCTAGAGATTATGGCATTTATGGGATCAAAGTTCACCTCCTAGTCTCTAAGGTAGACACCAATCCCATCATCATCCATGGTACCCCTTCTAAAATTTCTTGCTTTCACTCCTTGTTAGGCCAATCTATCAAAAAGAATCCCTTTCATAACAATTTACATTTTGTGTTACTACACCAATTATAATAAATCTATTCTTTAATATTTTCCTTCATTTGCCAACAATTAGCAACTTTAGAAAAATTGCATGGTCTTGTAGAAGGCTCTTCACCCTTATAATGAATCTTCAATCTCTATTGTTGGACCTACTAGATTGGAGGCTACTAGTTTCTTCACCAATTGAAGTGTATTGGCTTCAAACATAACTTTTGATATCATTTTCTTCCACCCAAATCTTTTTTACCTCCTTTTGAATTTGTTTTCCTACCAAATGTGGCTTTGTTAGGGTTTCTGTATAGATTCTAGTGATATTTGTTTCCCTACCAATGGTTTCCATCCCTGACTACTTGATGAGGATGAATTTGATCATTTAGTCACTAATCCAAAATTTTCTTTATTTGAGAGTAACCCTACCTTTGGGTACTCCTATTTTGGCATTGATGTGCCTCCAATTTTTATTGTTGTTTTTTATGGTCCTCTATTTTGCCATGTCTTGGCCTCCAAGGGTTGTGTTCCATCTTTTAGTGAAAATGTTTCCATTCATGTTGCTTTGTACGCTCCTCTTTGTGACACTTTACCCTTCAAAATTTTAGTCATGAGCCATTACTAAATTGGACATAGTTATATATGAAATTATAAAATATATTTCTTATGTCAATCTTTAATATCATTTTCTACCATTTAAAAATCAAACTAAATATCACATTTTAATTTATTTAAATTTCATAATTTAATTTTTTCATATTATTAAGAGTCCCAACAATACGTCTTTAATGTTTTATTATAATTGAATTATTGTTTCATGCAAATTGCAGTGAAAGACTTTATTTTTTATTACATATACTAATAAAAAATTTAAACAATTAAATTTTAAAATAATTAAAGCATTGAAAATTTAATAAACAATAAAATATAAATTAAGAACAAAATTAATTTAATTATTTAGCTAAAGTAATAAAGGAAGATTTATTTATTTTTCCCTATTTTTAATTCATTATCTCTAATTCCTTTTTTTGTTTTCTCACTTTTTCTTAAATCTTATTTATCTCCCAAGATTTGTCTTTTTAATATCAATTTTGTATCATAAATTGTTTTACATATTTATTCTAAAAACTAGTTTCACAAAACAATATTTTTTTAAGTTTATTGTTTTTGTGTAGGTTTGATAGAGAATTTAGAGAAATATAGATATTCCAAACTCTATATATATATCCATATATATATATATGTGTGTATGTAGGTATGTATGTATGTATGTATGTATCTATGTATATTATACATAGTGGAGAAATAGATTCCACTGAGGAAAAAAAATACAGTCACCTAAAAAAGAGTTTTTGTTTATATATATAAAAAATTCAAAGTTAAAATGATTTTATGAAGCATACGCTAGGAAGGTAGATGACCTAGTGAGGACTACCACCCCCTACCTTGGGAATCCATGGGGCTTACCATGGCCTCTCATGGCCATGGCCTGCCCATGAGGGCAACACCTAAAGACTTAAGTTTATTTAATTTTTTTATTTGTTTATATATATATATATATATATATATATGATGCATCCTTTCAAGAGGTCTACAAAATTGAATTAAATTCTATATATCTACCTTTTTTAGTTATATAAAAAAATAGTCATGAACAAATATAAACATATATGTGTGTGTATATATTTCGATATAATAACCCTAGTAAGGGATGAGGAACCCATTGAAAAGAGGGCCAATCCTGAGTGTATTTAACATCTAGACCAAACAAAAGTATACAGAAAACTTAAAACTAATACATCATCAGAGTGGGGCAAATTATAGAGGCCCACACTCCACATTCTATCCAAAAACTCAAAACTATCAGATAAAAGAACAAACACCTAACACTAGTTATCTGTTTTCCCTTCTAGCTCCACCACGACATCCTCCTTGTCACAGGCATAGGTATAAATGGGATGAGCATGAACCTGTATAGGAACCTCCATCTGTACAATAATTTCTTCCACCATCTTCATGGTTTCCACCACACCTAGCAATATATCATGCATATGACCAAGCACCACCTCATGATTCTCCACACTCTGGTTCGTAGCCTCAATCAAATCCTCATGAATGAGGATCAAAGCTGCTGCCATGGATAACATAGTCACCACTGTTAGAGATTGTGTATCCCTGAACACATTCCATCTTCCCCTCGAAGTTCCAGGATCCAACAATAAGTGCGTCATAGCCTCCTTCACGTTTACCCCCTCTTTACCATCAACCTCGTTTGCCAACTTCAACAATCTACACAACTATTCCACTACGATGGGATGCTTTATCTCCCCTTCTATTTGCTTCATAAAAGCAACCATCGCCTCCTCCATTGATAGCTTCTTCAACTGCTTCCGTGCTGTGTATTTTCACTTCATCCTCCCTCCCACCGTTTTGCTACTAAAATTCCTATCAATCTGCCTATAGGGAGGCATTCCTTCCACCCATTTTCCCTTATATCTGTTGCTCAAACCACCACCCAAAGCCCTCTCCATCACACCCCCACCATCTCCAGTCACTACCATCAAGAAACCAAAGCCAACAAGGCATGAGGAATGACAAGACCAATCCAAATGCCAATTAAAACTTAGCAAATTCCACAACATGCCATCAAACTTAGAAAGGATTGCCACCCTGCCATCTATTACTTCCACATGAGCCACCATTTAGGGAAACACCATCTAATAATTGCCTGCTTAACATACTTTCCCATTATCGAGATGAACGCGTGTGTGTGTACCATTAGCCACAAGATTTCCAAGAACATGGGTTTCACAAACAACAATCAATTTGAAAACAAACTTGCAATTACAAAAATACAGGAAAGCCCTTAGGATGACTAATAAACTATGAATCCTTATGGATTTTTCAAAAGGGGGAAAGAGGGGATAATCATCCCTCTTGGGGACAATAACCAAATTATTTTCATAAGTTTCTTTTTCAGTAACAACACAAGACACAACCACCTTCTCACCACCACCACAACAACAAATTTCATTTCACATCTCCCACAGAAAACCCCTTTTTCCTTCCTAAATCACAATACATCATAAAACATGTATTAACCATCCATATCATAGCAACTCCATAATGAACAAAACCAAGTACAATAAAAAAGATCCCCAAGAGAGGCTCCACACCTCTCTCAAACCCTAACACATAGGTGCCTCTCATCCTTCAGGAGAGATTGGCTCCCAAACAACTGATCCCACAAAGAAAAATTAAAAAAAAAACATTCAAACCACTCGTAGAAAAACATAAATAAATGACTAAAAAACTATAAAAAATTGGTCATGTGATCATTAGTTTGGTCATGTGACCATTGGTAGTTTATTGCCGGTCATTTATCTTGCAACCAAATTTATGACCAAACAAATTTTAGTCATTAATTTGGTAGTATATTTAGTCATCAATTTGGTAGTATATTTAGTCATCAATTTGGTAGTATATTTAGTAATTTGGTAGTATATTTAGTCATCAATTTGATAGTATATTTAGTCATTAATTTAATCATTGATTGTTGTTAACTGGTCATTTATTTAGTCATTGTAATCATTAATTGCCGTCAATTGGTAGTATATTTAGTCATTTATTTAGTCACTGATTTCTATCCATTGGTAGTATATTTAGTCATTTGTATTAACTAATTTCCATCCATTAGTAGTATATTTGGTCATTTTAATCATTATTTTTCTATCAATTGGTCATATATAAACAACTAATACATGATAAACATCAACTAGGCCATTTTTTGTTGATAAACTTTAACAAATATGCTCAAAGGATTGAAACAACAATGCTAGAAAATAATTCACTGCATATTCAAACTGTATATAAAATATGTTACAAAGAACTCTATATATAGAGTTTTGAAGACAAAATCTTTCTGTAGCATGCAAACTCCTGAATTATTATGCTTTTAAAACTAAAAAAACTAAAACTAAAGCTAAAAATCCATCGGTGTGAATGCATGTCTTCAGTGATGCCATTGTTGCATATGGGGTGGACTGTAAATGCATCTAGAAGGCACTGGTTTTGGTTTTCTCCTTGCTCTGTACCTGTCCACAATAAAAAAACTCAAAATTTGTTAATATTTTTAAAAGATTTATGAACTTTGAAATATGAAAAACAAAGTGGGATGATAAGGAATTTTACAACAATATAGGCATATATTATGAAAGTATTCAAGAAGAAATGCATATACAGTTCTGATAGTCAAACTCCATAGTTCATTTATTCATATTTGATTGAAACACAGTATGATCTATGCAAAGGTAACCCACAGTCATATACAATTTCAACTGAACAACATTGAGGACTGATGTTCAAGTTTGACTCACAAATAATGCTACAACAATATGAAATTTACCAGTAATTACTAATCTGTTTGTAGCAGCAAATGACAATATTCAAATGAATACTTTCAAAGCTGTAGGTGCTCACACCAGGAAAGACTTTGGCTTTGTGACTCCTCACAACTGATGATGGTAATATGAACTCAGAATGTTTACAATCATAAATAATTTCCACAATAAAAAAGGCTATAAAATAAAAACTTATATAATATCCCTAAACATTTACATTAAGAGAATATTAAAAAATAATAATTAATAGAGGCATTTTCGAAAGCCCTTTTCAATAAAACCATTTTGTGCATATACTGCAATTAATGCATTCCATGAGACCACATTTCTTTGAGGTGATTCCTACCATCCTCCAAAATTACAAGAAAGAGACCTATAAGATTTACCAATGACTATCTAATTTTATTAAATCACAAATCCATTTGAATTTGATGAGGTGTCCAACACTTCAAAAATCACCTTGGAGGTATCAAAATTAAATTGATGTTGTACATGATGGCATCAAAGCCAACAGGAGGATTACACATAATTTGAAGAGTTCCACAACTAAATTTACGCTGCTAGCTCTTGCTTACCAATGACAAATGAATATGCAAAAAATATCCAGCACCATACATCCATTTCAATTTTAAGAAAACATATCAAACTTTTACAGTAACAATAATAGATATAGAACCTACCTTCTCTACAAGTCAAGAGAAGCACACAAATGGTAGAACATTTCTGGGTCATCCCACAATAGTGGGTTACACTTTTTGGCCAAACTTAACATTGAAATCAACATTTTGAACTAAATCTTCACTTTCTGACACATATAGCCGCTAAACCGTTAGGAATTTGAAGATGATGCGAACTAATGATTTGTGAGATTTTGTCTATAGAGTCTAAAAATATTTTTTAAAAAAAATTTGGAGTTAAATTGTAATTTTTTTTACGTCTCCTTTGATAACTAGTTTTTAATAGTAAACAACATTTTTTTAAAGTGATGTGTATTCCATAACACAACTTTTTTTTTTATACAAAGGATAAAATTCCTATTATTTTGAATTTAGATTGGTAACACCGATATCTAGGGCATGCATTTCGTTTCATAATGTTTTGTTGAATATTTTATTAATTAAGTTTTGAAGTCAAACCAATTATAATTTAGACATAGGCGTATTCCATAAAACATAACTTTTTCTGTATGTATTGAAATTCAATTTTTTTTGTTGAAACAATGACATCAATACCTAGGGCATACATATTTTTCAGATTTTTTTTTTCACTAATTTACTAATTTTCCATGTGTGTAGAACAAAGAACTTGATGTTCAGTGAAAACCCTATGTTTAGTAAAACTAAAATAAAATAATCATAATAAAATCAAAATATATCAAAACTATACTCGTTGGAAAGCTCGTTTCAAGGACTGTGATCCTCCAATTTGGTTTGGCAAGGTGAATCCATTTGGACCTTCAACTGGGCTTCAAAAGCCAAAATTTTGTAGAAGAAAAGGGAAGGGAAGGAGGGAAGGTGTCTAGTGGGGGTCTTCGTTCGAAGACCCCTTCTAATGAAGGTGGTTGACGTCCTTCATTTGAAGTATAGATACCTTTGAACGAAGGTCCAAACATGGCACCTACATCCCCATAATGACCACCTTCGAACAAAGGTTCCTTGCATTAAAAAATAATTAAATTTTTAACCATCGACCTTCATTCGAAGGTGTTGCCGACTTGTTTTTTAAAATGTTTTAATTTTTTCATATTGCATATAAATAGGATGTTTTTTTTTTCATTTTTACAAATCAATGTAACAAGATAAATTCACATTTTTGTTCTGCAAGGGAGGAGAAAATCTTTGAGAGAAGAATTTTTAAGTCATATTTTACAAAGAAGGAGATGGGAAACAAAAAGACAAGACAAAATAAGACTACATGAAAGTATTCCACTGAAACTATAGAAAGATTAAATGAAGAAAGATTGCAAAAATATTATAAACAAAAATAAGGTATGCATATATTTTCTTTTCTATTTTTAATCTAGGTCATTTTATTTATGCTTAAATATATACATGTATTGATGAATCATGTAGTAGGAGGTCATTTAATCTAGACCACTTGATTTATGCTTAAATATATACACATTGATTTCATGTAGCTAGGATGTCATTTAGTTTAAGTCATTCCTCATTCTTGGCTATAATCCCCACCCCTCTACCTAGAGATAACTACCTACCTCTCTCTCTCTGTCCACCACTCTCTCTTAAGTTGCCCACTCTCTTTACCTCTACCTCTTCCTCACTGGGGCCTCCCTAGCTATCTCTCTCCCTCTCTAACTCTCCATATCTCTCTCCCTCTCTGCAACCTTCTCTCTCTTCTTCCTTTTATACTATTTTTCACACCTCTTTCTTTAACAAGTGGGTTATGTGTTAGTAAACCTAGGAAGTGTGTTATGCTTCTAATTTCCAAACATTACCAAAAGGAACCTTTTGATTGTGGTAACTTAGATTTTGTCACCATATTTTGTAGTTTTACCTCTTTAACTTAGCTACTAGATTAATTATCTTGTAAGCTAGAACTCCATTTAGAGCCAAAGGTTAGTGCTTAAAATTCTAGTCTCATCCTTCTTTTCATTAGTTAGTTCTCTAGAAAAATTGTATAGGAAAATTTTCTTCTTGTGCTCATCTTGAATGGAGATGATAGTACTTTTTGCACTAACTTGGAGAGATCTATTTCTTTTATCTCATTTGAATTTCCTTGAATTCAAATTGAGCTTAATGAACTTCACTACCTTGAATCCATGGTGGGGTTTCTCTTCGCTTTAATCCTAGGCCTATTTTGCTATATTATGTTGCTACTTAAATATAAGCCCTATCTTTTCTTTACAAGTATTCTTATTTCATCTTGATCTTAAATATATTCCAACAAAGGATTGCATGCTTTGTTAAATCATTCAAGGCTCTAAGAGCTATCTTACCATATGTATAGGAGATTTCATATATATTGAAAATTGTACATCTTACTTGAATATTTGTGCATGCTTACACACTTATCCTAAATGGTATAACTACCTATGTATCTTGTACTCATATTTGTCACTTGTGTGCATGAGTCCATATATATCACTTGTGGTCATAAATATTAGTTATTACACGTACATATATTAATTTTTATTGTAATTTGATATGGAGGCTCTTTAAAATATATCAAGACTTGGAACTAAATTATAACTTTTCTTTAATATGTATTTCCTTAATGTGTGATACAGAAACTGAAGTTGACCTAAATTTAGATACTGGAGCAAAAAGAGGCTGAAGAACACATATTTGATGTTAACCCAAAGGAGGCCCAAGTGCAAACAATGGATGTTGGAGAGGGGTCAGGATCACTTCCTTTGACTGGTATGGATGAGCATATTAAAATAGCTAAAGAGGTGAAGAGAAAAATTTCTTATAAAAATTTAGATCATTTACTCGAAATAGATATTGAGAAATTGAAACATTATGCTTGACAACCTAGACGTACTGATAGGAGGTCAATGAATACAACGGCTAAGGAAATAAAATTGCTCATTTTGATAACCTTAATACACTTGGGCAAACCCAATTGTTATCAATTGTACTTCTTTGTATGGAGCTAAATGAGCCATTACAATTGTTGGGTGTAGAGTTGTCATTGAAAAAGGGCAAAGGCTCACACCTAGAAAAAGATATTGTTGAAAATGTTAAAGAAGGCTTGGCTTCCACTGGGAAAAAATCTTGATTTGCGGATAAGTCCATTTCAAGAAGAGTGATGTTGACAAGTATTTTAAGTGAAAAAAATTCCAAAATAAGACAATTGTCTTCAATTTCAATTGAGATTGGTTTCTGTAGAAAGACACTAACACAATATGTGAAAAGGAGAAAATCATTGGATGATAGTACCTCAGAAGGCAATTGAGAAATTATGTGTAGAGCTCCTCGATCTGACAGGATTCAAGATGTTGCTAGGAACTTGATCTCAACCTTTTGGAATGATAATACTCATTCTTCATCAAATAGTAGAGATGTTATCAAACATAGAATTGGGTCCAATAGTCATGAACTACATACAAAACATTGGCTAGACATAACACAACATGAGATGTATGTGAAGTTTTGTAATTCAAATACTCATATAAAGATTGGGTAAACAATGTTTGAAAGCTTAAGGACATATTATGTGAAGACAAATAATGTTTTTAAAACTTGTTGTTGTCGTTATCATATTGAATTTGATCTCTACTATTAGGTGTTTTGAAAGATTAGAGAAGACAGTGATGGTTTTGTAAATGCACCTCCTAAATAGGCAAGTCAGTTCATAGCATCCATCTTATGTGATAAATCAGATGATGATAATGGAACTAGTCAAATAAAATGCATAAAAGGTCTTTGTGAAATATGCACGAAAATTTAGCTAAAATGCCTTTGAGAAATGAAGATATCGACCCAATGAAGTTGGTAAATTGCAAGAGTTACAAGTACATAAAGTTTCAAACAAAAAATGGGAAAGAATCCACAAGGTTAGATTGTGTAGAAGAGGAGATACCTATTGGAACATTTATGAAAAATTTTCATAAATTGATACAACCATACATACATCATGCTTTTTTTGTTAAGTGGTAAGCACAATAGTTTCAAACATTAAGAGATACTTTCCCACCTGGAACAGTTTTATTAGTAGTCGACTTTGTAGAAAATTACTCTTTTGTACATCAAAAAGAGATTCAATCACAATATTACTTTTTAGAGCAGATCACTATTATGATGCATGTGTGTTATCAACATGCACAATTAGATTTGGATGGTGTTGACATTACATTTGAAGCACAAGTCATTAAGAAGGAATATCACTTTTATATTAGTGATGATAAAGAGCATGAAACACATTTTGTAGAACATTGCTTTAAGATTTTTTTTGGATATTTGGCAAGCAGGGGTGTAAAAATTGAAAAGAATTTTGTATGGTCAGATGGATGTGCATCAAAATTTAAATCATCAAGGCCATTTTATGCACTATGTAGATATTGTCGAAATGACAATATACCACATGTTTGGAGTTTCTTTGAGAGCGGGCATGGAAAGGGTGAACATGATAGCGCAGGAGGTTACATCAAACGTGCTCTAAGAAAACATCAAATGAATTATGAGGGAGATCATATAAATGATGCACATGATGTTGTGGAATGGTGTAAGACACACTTTGCATCAAATGAGGTCGGCACATCTTCAAGTTCTACAAACCGATACATTCCACATAGAGTGTTTTGGGAGATATCAGGTATGTATTATTTGAAAATTTAATACTTTAAATATATATTCATATATGATATGTGTACATGAGTTGTTTATTTTAGTTTGAGTTTAATTATTTTTATTATATTCATAATGTACAATATAATAAATTTGTAGGTGTGGATAGAAGATCAATGCATGCATGCAAGAGGGTAGAGAAAACAAGATATTTGCATTATGTCATGAGTACATATAGCCAAACATGGACATTGCGCACTAGGGATTACTCTTGTTTTTGTTATGAGTGCATGTTGGGAGATTGTGAGAATTGTAAAAACCAACAATGTGGATATGTCAGTGAATGGAAAAACGTGCCACTAGTTGTTACCAACACATACAACGAAGATGAGGATGAAAGCTTTGAAGACATTTCTTTGATTTAAATTGATTATAACCATATTTCAGGATTGATTAAAAAAGGTATGTGTACATATATATATTATATAAGGTATCTCCAAATTTTTTAAGTTACAAATTTTAGAGATGTAAATTTGGTTACAAATTTTAGAGATGTGAATTTGGTGCAAGAGATGTTTTTGCAATCATAGCAGAGGCTAGAAATATGGAAGACGTTAGTTATTATTTATTGTGTTTCATAGAAGAGAGACAAAATCTAATAAATCCAAAAACAAGTGATGGAATGTTGTTTCCCACAGGTTTAACTTTATTTAATATATTTTTAAATAATTTTGAATTTGTTGCATATGTACATGTCAAGTACCTTGAGTGATTTAAACATTCAATTTATATTATAATTTATGTTATGTATTACCAACCAATGAAAATGCTATGCATGAACTATGTAGGTTACATTTACCTTGAAAATGTTATGTCTTACCGTGGAACATTGTTTCCCACAAGTTTAGTTGTAGTGCAAGGGACACATCTCAAGCAAGTCAAAATTGTTCAACATGGGATTCACTTTATTGATTATCAACCTGAGAACAAGGTATATTAGTATATCCACCTAATAATTGCTACCGACCTATCTCTTCATACAGTTTCACATTCACATGGACGTCATAAGTGGAGACTAGATAGTGATTATCATCAGAGAATATTAGATGTCATTGAAGAGCGAGCTAAACCATTTGATGTGGTATGAAAAATATGGATGAAGAACTTACAATTTTTTATGTTTTGAAGACCTAAATTCACTATCTAGACCTATGTTCATGTATTGATTGTTTTACAATTTATGCAAGTTAAATTAATAGTTCTTTTGTTGAACAAATTTTAATTTCAACATGTGGTTCTTAATGTAAATGATCTCTCTATTAGAAGTCATGTAGAGAATGCCCTAGATTCTTATTCAAGCATGTGATATGATAGATTTTGAATGCTTTTATTTAATGCTATATGCTCTTTGAACATGCTACAATACATACATATGCACTAGAGATGTCACAATATAAATTAAATTAAAATCAATGTTTTCAACATCAATGCACAAATCATCACTACACAAGTGAAAGTATCAACTTGTCATGTGATGACCTCACCATTATGGCCATACAAGAGGGTGGAGTTGCCTCTAACCATGGTGATTGGGTACCATACCACAATTGCCTTCTCTCATGAATTAAAACCCCTATGGAAAACTCTTAGAAAAAATTTCCAAAAAAGGTCAAGAAGTGTCAACTATCTCAGGATCATGCCTTTTACTAGTGAAAATCACTCTAGCCATTTAGGATCACCCTTGTGTAATTCCACACCTATGTTAACCCTTGCCTTGTCCAATTCCTATGGCATTTCTTGGGTTAGATCACTTTTTAAAGCTAGCTGACAAGTGCTTGAAGGACAATCTATGTCCAATGTTTGAGCATTGTCATGCTCATGTCAAATATGCTTATCGGTAGTTTATGTTGTATTTCATGATTGAACCTATGCAATTTTTTTAGCTTCACTAATTTCATAAGTTTGAGTTTGAATTACAAGTTATTGTTTCAGGTTCAATTTTATGAGTGAATTTAGTGAGTATATGCAAATTAATTAAATACACATCTTTTGATATCTAGATCATGTTTATTGTAAATTATTTTTAATAAGATGTGGTTATATGATTAAATGTGGTTGGGTTGGTGTCAGATTTTGATATTATGATGCAATTTTAAGATGGAGAAATTCCTTGTTTAATTACATGTTTGGTTGGGTTTTATATGTTGTGCTTCAACTATCTTGTATTGTGTAAATACACCTAATGTGTTAATTGAGTGTGTACACATATGTTTTCCAATGGTGATTAATCATGAGATAGTTAATTTGGGTAATTGTGTTTATGTTGTATACCTTGTCTCACTCAATTTGAGTTCAAAGCTGAGTCCTTGTGTAACCTTATGAAAGCATGATCTGAATTAATGTTGATTATAGATCCATGTGTCATGAATAAACTTGTAAAGTGTGAGGTTTATTTGCATGCATTTATTTGACTCTTATTGTACTTGTATTTAATTAGTTTTTGAAATGCTTGATTTGAGTGTTCGTAGAATATCTGTTATTCTTGAGTTGAAAGAATTTATTATTATGGCCTAGTAAAAAGGTCTTGTACATTTATACACATGCATTAGTAAAAAGGGTTTGTGTTGTAGATAGCCAAATCTCTACACACACCACCATTATCACCATTAATAGACTATATACACTCAATTTTTCCTATAGTGCTATTGTTTAGGTTGAAATACACCATTACACAAGTTTTCTCTTATCCCCTAGATTCACCTTATAATATCTCAAATCTAGAGCACAACATGAAGAATATGCAAATAAGAGAAGAATGAAAGATTTTTAGTGAGTGACTAGTGAAAGTTTCATGCTCATTAAGTACATAGAAATTTATCAAATTACTCTACTCCAATTTATAATTTATTTTATGTGGCATATATCTATTTACACTTTTCATTTCCAAAATCATAAATTTCCTATTTAGATTAGATTTACTTACTTTTTGTTTTGTATCTTTGTAATAAATTTGTTCTATACATTAGTAAGTAAAAAAGAAAGAACATTTAACTATATTTTATGAAAACCAACTTACTTGGGTAGTTCAAAAATAAATCTTTTAGTAAGAAAAAGATCCAAGTAGCAACCATAAAGCATTCAAAATAAGCATATACACAACTACTAACTATTTTTAGAAAAATTAAATGATCTACCACATAGATTGGTAGCTAGATACTACAAACATAACTAACATGGTAGTACATAAGTGACTAGATATAAAAGTCAACAAATAGCTACTATACTTAACAACTAGATATTGCATGAACAACTAGATGTTATGTTCAACAATTAAGATGGTACTGCACTCAACAACTAGATATTGAATAAGCATGTGATAGTCTCTCTAACCATATCAAAGTATATCTCATGTCAAACATATAAATTATGTCCATATAAATGTATTGAATCAAACATGTAATCAATTCCATTTTAAATTATGTATCATCATTTAACATAAATCATGTCCACAAAAGTATCATCAAACATGCAAATGTCTACAAACATGTGGACATAAATATATATAATCATCAAACACTTGTGCAAATGTAGATAGAAATGTCCACAAACATGTAGATAGAAATATCCACAAACATGTAGAAATGTCCACAAACATGTGTTGCAAATGTAGATAGAAATGTATATGAAAACATGTAGATCTAGAGAAATGTCTGAAAACATGTAGATAGAAATGTCCTCAAACATGTAGAAATGTCCACAAACATGTAGATAGAAATGACTAAAAACAAATATCTAGAGAAACATGTCTAGGCAGTACTGGTAGCATGGTCATCATGTCGATTATGAGTTGAGTGACCCTCTTAGTGAGCATCCTGCTCTAATGGATGTGTTGAGACTTGGAGATAGTACAACGCATGTACATAAAAGTGTACATTATGTTAAATTAGAATAATGTTAAATATATATTGTACATGCATGTACAAATTATATGCAAACATGTAAGTACATGATTTAAAAATTTAAAACTCACCTATCCACTAACATTACCGGCATCAGCTAAATCACACTTGTGTACATGGTCTGTCCCAAGAATAGGTGTAACATGAGCTAACCCCTACACAATATATATGTGTGTGTGTGTGTGTGTCTGTGTGTGTGTGTACATTAGGACTCTATAGCTAGTAAAGTAATTTAACTTAATTTAATTTAAGTTCAAGTTTAAATCATGCATGCATGCACATACAAATGTACATACCTGTGTATCAAGTGGTGTAGGATCCATTGCAATGATCGTATCTGATGCCTCCTTGGCTAGCTCTAGTATTTGATGAGTGAAGTGGACTATGCAAGTGAGTTGGCATCGAAGAGCCTAAATGTAGAAGCATATCCACATAACCTGATGATCCCATCTGCAACTACAACTCCTCAAGTGAATCTAGGGAGGGCTGGGATATCTGATTCTCAACACTCGCAGAAGGAGGGGTAGGTGTATCTACCTTTGCAGCAGCCGAATGATCTATGGGTGGATCAGGATGTGGAGTACTACCAGACACTTGATGAGAAGGTCTAGCAGCCTAACTGGATCATGACCTAGTCTATGAATGGAAATCTCTACCCACATGTCCTCTAACCTCATGTAAATGGATACAAAGTTGTAATGCCCCGTCATGCAACCCTAGAGTGCAAAACTAAAAGTGCAACATTACAAAACTAATTTTTTTTTAAAGCAAGTAAATGCAATAGCAGTAACCAACGATATCACAACATAAAGAAAAATGCACTTCTAACTCTTCTAGGGAAACATAACTGCATTAGAGAAGATAAAGTAAAAACCACATAAGAGATAATCAATTACTACTGCTACAAAAAGATCAACTTATCATTGCAAGATAGTATATTTACAAAATTACAATGCAAGATTACAAGACCGATCGTGTCAGTTTACAACTGAATAAATAAGAAAGCATACAACAACTCTGAAGGAGGAAAGCAAACTAGAACAGGAACACCTCTGCGCTGAACTCAAACCGCATCTCCAAAGGGACTAATGGATAGCTCTGCCACCCAACCATGTGGAACCCTAAGGTCCACCCCTCTAAGCTAGGAGATAATGACGAGGATTCCACTAAGCCAAGAAACAACATCCAAAAATAAAAGAATGACAACTGACTTGACACAACCAACCATACCAATAAAGCTGCACAAGACAAGACATCACCCCAGAGGCACAACTAAAAAGAAACAACTAAACTGCATAAGGAGAGTGTCATCGCATGGTCCTAGTATGGGTTACCCAGGCTATCTATCACCAGAAGCCGGCCCCCATCTATGGTTACCTTGGCAGCCTCTCTCTAGGCACCGGCCCCATAGGGTGACACATGCGGAGCCGATGGTTCCTCTCCTGGAAATAAGGAGGTCGGCCTTGCCAACCAAGCCTTCTCATCCCATCTTTAGCTTGTGAGAGCACTCAAGGCATGGGTGAGGTCTCATACTTATCTTGTTAAGTGTTTTTATACCCCAACCCTCTTGATTCAGTTATTAAATTTTCCATATGTTTACAACTTCCATGGGGTTACCCAGGCGACCTCTCACTAGGCATCGGCCCCACCATGAAAGCCACTCCCTTAGTGTTCTTTGATCAAACATACATACCACACATACAGGTATAAAAGTCATAAATCAGTTCCGGCCCATAACTTACGCCATTCACAAGGCCACAACATTAAGTCCTTAAAATCTCTGCAAAATTTGAAGCAATATAGTCTAGAAACCAAGGACTAAATCCAAGTGACCATTTCCTCTTCATTACATGACAAGAAACAACCAAACAACCCATTACATTGACATGCCACTATCTGAGCCAAAGATCAAAACACCACACCTCTGGAGTTAGGTACAAACCAAAGATCAAGTAACCGTTATCTGGCAAGAACAACACTTCCTTTTTTGACACCAATAGCTTATGACATCCCACAAGATCCCTACTTCACAAGGAACAATTCATAAACACATTTCACAAGGTCTCCACTTCACAAGAACGATTCATAAACACATTTCACAAGGTCTCCACTTCACAAGACCAAATCATAAACACATCTCACCCCAAGGTAGACACAAAAATCCAACACAAGCATAAAGATGAGACAAGAAGGGCAATTACGCATATGAAATTCAATGTACTCCCAATACAAGCATGACATAAACTTATGAGTTTTAACTTATTTCAAATAACATACAAGTTTACGGAACAATATTTTCCCTACAATACCAAAATAAGCCTCCTAACTACTAACAATTTCCAATAACTACTTAAAAACTTCTGCAACAAAATTAATTCCTTTCCCATACAAAAAAAATCTCTCAATCATATTCAAATCTTAGACCAAATCTTAATAGAATTCTACAAGCTTAAATTTCTATCCGGCATTTAACAATCCCCAACATAACACATGACGAATGTTTTCCAAAACAAAAGTATCAAATTTAATATGTAAAACAAGGTAGTCATAAATCAACTTGCACCCTAATTTTATTCTATGAAACCAAAATAATTCAAATGACTCTAACATGGCAGAGAGGATTTCAATGTAAACTAGCAATTTAATTTAATAAGGAGGCAAGATTATAGCCAATAATTAACAACCATGTGAACTTAGCATAATCATTCTATTTTCTAGTTATATGAAACAAAAGCAAGTAAGGTTGATCCTATAAACATCAATGATTTGCACTAAAAGCATAAATTACCAATAAACCTTTTCAACTTCAACAACCTACTAGAAACCTATTTACTTCCATCGAAATGAAATGATTTAACATATACCTTAACATTTATGAGAACTTCTCCTTAGAAATCTAGTATTATAACTCGAAACATACGAAAGCTATAACTTAAGATATAATTACTAAATCAACATTTCCTAGGATAGTATGAACAAATTTGTATTTAAGTCATCATTCAAAACATTCTATTCTAGATTAGTTCCATGATCTTAAATTAGAATCTAGACCCACCCAATATATTTCAAACATAAGAAGTATACATATAATACTACCTATACATATGAAGAAAAGATTTTTATTTAATGCTTTCTAATAATACCTCTAAGAAGATAACTATCTATTTTCTTAGAGACCGACCATAAAATCTCCCCATAAAAAATAAAAGAAGATAATTCTATTGGTATCTCTATGCCATCAGATAATAGTTTCTATTAGTTGATTTCTAATATCTAAATAGTCTTATCATATGCTTTCCAGGATAACGATACTTCCACATCTAGTTTTATTCTAGAGGGGGGCGGAACAATGCAACAATGCTACACGAAATAACTGCTATAGCTCAATAAAGAGTTAAAGTGTTGATCATTACCTCAATCTAAATTAAAGTAAACTAAAATGGATTCCACAACCTCAGTTAGCATTACCTAGCATGTTGAGGATTCTGAAGAGAAGATTACAATCTACGGAAATAAAACTACATTCTAAAAACAAAACATTAAAACAGGCCAGAGATTGCTATGAGAGATGAGAGCCTGTGACCTACTATTCCTGTGGAGATAATTGCTGATGCTAAACTAAACAATCTGTTAAATAGGCTTAAAAGAATGCATACAGGTGAGATTCTAAATTCGTCTATAGATAACTAGGAAACAAAAATAGTAATGACGCTACACCAACCACATAGGGGTCAATAAACTCATCAACAAATGCCCTAGGCATGTGAAAGGTCCAATTCACAACCTATGACTACATTTACCACAAAAGAAAGCATAGACAAGACACATGAGCTTATGGCGCTATGCCTAAAAGAAATATCAACATATGGAATGCAATGATTACAGGGGTTGCACAAGATGGATTTTGCAAAGAAGCTCTCAAATATTTGAATTAAGAAAGCACAACTTAACATTGGCAGCTTATGTACATTACATGCAATCAGGGGATTTGCAGATGGGAGTTGAGTATAAAATAACAATAAAACTTTCAAGCAAAGGCAAATGATGTGCCACACATCCCTATGAGCTGGATGACATTATGAACACCCAACTGAAAGAAAACATTGAGCAAGAAGCATCATGAATCTAGAATCTAGCACTATTGACTAGTAAGGATGTCCACACAAGGAAGTTTTAAATCTTAATGGAAACGATAATGGATGCAAGAAAAATCCACTATTTATAGATACAAATCTTCCTTTAGGCAGATGAAAAGTGATCTAATGATAGAGCACGTGAACAGTTTGACATCATGCAATGATAGCAAGTTATGCATGAAATGGATTTGTTACAAAGGTTATAGAAACATTTAAATAAGTACGCCACTATTTTCTGAATCACCTCTAGAGAGGTCTCCTGATGAAATGCAATGATTGCAGGATATGAACCAAGTGGATTGATAAGGAGTATGTGGCCCTGGTCTAGTTGCTGAGAGCAGTCATGGTGGAAGTGAGATACGTCGATATGACGATCGATTCTTTGTGATGGAAAGTAATTTTTGCCACTTATGAACCTCTTTGCGTGTTGCCACTTTATAACTACCATATCGACAAAAAGGGAAGTAGAAATGTGGAGTATGGTGGGAGATCGTAATGGTCTATCAATGCAACAAATGATTTAGGCAGGACTCTGACAGAAATGACTATCAAAAGCATGACACAGAATTACTCATAAAAGCCATATCAAACAAGTTTTAGCATGTTACTTAGGAATCTCCAAGGATGCATAAGACTCCTTAATTGTGATGATGGATCTTCAGAACTCAAGCTAATTAGGAAATTCTGATTAACCTGGAAATACAAAAGAATGCAAAGCCAATTTATTTTATTCTTGTCAAGCTTCTAGGAACTTTTATAGGCTCCATTTGACAGGAGAAGACTACAAGCCACTAGAGGTATATAGATCTAACAAAGCTCCTAACAAGAACTCCTGTAGAGGACACTATGATCAACATATTTAATATCATTTTTCATGACTCGCAAGGTAAGTAGATTTGAGGCCACCGAGAAGCATAAATGTTTTGGGTTGGCTGCAACTAGAAATGGGTATCCTAGGCACATGGTTGGGACACAATAGCTTATTACTAATCGATTCCAATGCACAAAATTAGTAGGTATCTCAATAGCCTTATCTAAGGTATCCCCAATACAACTAATGAAGCAAGAATTCAGCTGCGCTCTAAAGAAAAATCATCCTAAGATGCTTGCATCAAGACGACAACTACCGGCATACAGAAATGGGTCCAAGAAATGATGAATGACACCACAAGATATTCAGAAGCCTTGCATACAGATTCAGAGGTATAGAAAATAAATATGATTTACGGATAACATATTCAGTCAATAAAAACACACAAGTTCAAGAATCCCAAAGAAAATGTCTTACGAAGAAGTCTCAAGAGGGAATAATTTTTTTTTGAATCCATACCTCCAGTACTGATGGGTTCTCTTTTGGTCCCCAAAACTCTATCCTGATATCTTTGAAAATGAACTCTCCAGTCTAAAACCACAAAGCTCGAAGATGCCTGCACTCTAACTCATTTTTTATTTTTTTTTCCACTTTCTGTTCCTCTTCTCCCCCCAAAACCCCCAAATCTTCCCTCCCAATATAAAATGGTTCAGCTCATAAATTGTCACGGACATGCATCCGTTACTCAGAAACCCACTCCTCCAACAAAAATTAAATTCTTTCTTTTTATAAAGATTCCCAAATCCAAAATCATATCTGACAACCAACAACAATTAATACAAAACCAATATTATTCTTTAATTAGCTAAATATTAATATCCCAAAATCACAACTTATGACACAATTACACTTAGGATAACCAGACAATAATATCTAGTCTATTATAAAATCCAACCAAGGTATGATCCAAATTTCTAAGCCAAACAAATATTACCCAATAAACATAAAAGAAGCATCATTAATTAATAATAACACATTAAAGTATTTTCCAACCACACACGAGCATAAATAACCCAAATTGACTATACACCACAACACGAGGTTACCAAACATAACAAGGCAAGACCACGACTCAAGACGACAACAAAAGACAAGGACCGACCTAATGGAATAGACCTCACGTTATCTCCCATCACTAATACCCATTAGTGTAAGAACCCACTCGAACCTGCTATATCAGGTGGAGTCGAGGTTCGGTAACTGCAGCCTACGTCAAACAATTGGTTGTATACGATCAAGTTCATATATGTCTACATACGGAGAGTCAGAGAGTTGCAGCGTAACAGGGTACTCGAAGCAAGTAATGTTACACTGTCCCTGCTCTCAGACAAGATTATAACCACAGCATTGAAACTAGATATCAACGAATCTAATAAAACATGCAAATATTAATCCATCACTAATCATGTCCAACATACCATAACATGAAGTAATCATGACTCATAACACATGTCTAAATCCATCAAACCTAGTCATCAAGGTCAAAGTGAGCATAATCCATAACATACTAATCCAATGTCTCAGAACTACATCAATGCAATGAATGACTAACAACTGCCTCCGATTGACAAAAAGCAATATAGAACCACTGCTATCACAAGCCAATGACGAGGGGGCACTACAAAAGCTTTGATGCAATGAAAGCATATGACGCCAATAGGTCCTCAAAAAGACAAATCATTGTAGTCTGAAGCATATGGTCTCCTGTAAGACTATCTATGTCTATGGATAAAGGGACACCCATGATAGCATAAGGATCAGTAGCATGATCTAATGGTCTAGATCATCTAGGATGACTCATCAAATATCTTCCCACATGATCAGAAGATATAATAGATGTGGCAACTGCAATATCACCAACACTGTCGATTGCTTCTCTTTGGGAAGCAACGACAACCTAAACAGCAACAAGGGCTAGGGTTGGGGAGATAACATGCATCCTCTCCCTAACCAAGGCCTTATAAGCTAGAGCCTATCGATCTGCTCGACAATAGGCATCTCTGTCAACAACCTTGCCCCACCCCTGACCAAAATATGCTAGCAAATCCAAGTAGTTGACCTTGAGGCCCATATGAACCTCTCCATATAACTGTTGTGCAAAATATAAAGGAACTTGGTTGTTATTAGGATAATAACCATGAGTAATAAGAAAATGTGGATATATTAACGGGGCCATAAGAGGGTCTACACATCTAGTCACTTGGTAGCCCTTCACATTAGGCCTACCAACATAATATGGAAAACATTGGGATTTGATGGTCTCTTTTGAGACACTAAGCTGAACAAAAGTAAGAGAAACATCACCAGTTGCCTCTTGCCGCATCTGGGAAAGAACAGCAGAAAGAGTATCACTTGAATAAGCATGGGTACCTCCTAGACTCTGCCTATTGTGTTGCAAGCTAGATAAAATTGATTGATAGGTGTCCCTATAAACCCCTGTTGTGTTGGGGTAAAAAATAACACCTCTCAATATCTGGATCTCAGTATCTATATGAGTAAATATATAAGGTCTAAGAGGTGGTGGTGCATGTGCCATGGTATATCTCGACCTGAATTGTGTACAAAAATAAATTACTTATTCCAATGTACATATGTGCACATCTAGTACTATGTATATAAAATAATTTTTAAATTTAAAATCCAAGCTAAACATACATTCTAGTTCACTATGTGAAAAAATTTAAATACATGTTTGAAATGTAAGTGATAACATGAAAAGAAAGTGCAATAACTTAAAGGACCACATGGTAAATAATTTGTATCATATCTAGATAGATACAACACAACTTCAAGTATGTAAGTTTGTTTGAATGGATGTGTTGTCTACCATCAAATTTGTTGCATGCCAAGATAAATTTAAAAACATATAATGTAAATTTAAATGATTAATCGCATTTTGCACTCAAGTTTATGAATATTAGAATCACATGTATGTTTTAACCCCCTTTTCAACCCTCTTTTTTACTTCCCTTAGCCTTATCCTAGCTTACCTATGTCACCTTGTTGTCTTCTATGTGTTCATCCTTTTGATTCCAGATCTTCAAAAATTTGGACTTGACAAATAATGGATTTGTGCACTGTAGACTGCTTTGTAGGGTCATCATTTATAGCCTTGGTTAAGTTTTCATACATCTCTTGAAAAAGGACACAACCATAATGAATGTGGAAATTACTCCATATATCATGCCTACATACTCTACCCACCATGTCATGGGTGGACAACTTTCATTGACCACACTGCAAGTTATTCAAACCTATCTACACTACTAGTAGTGTCTACTATGTTCTGAACACTGAAATTGGGGTTTCATCCTCTATATATGAGGTTTACATATACCGTTCCTACTATTATTTATTTTTAATCCAACCTTATGGGAGAAAAACCAAATGATTCAAGGAGTTTGAAGGACTTAAATACATTTTTGGGGATTTGGTGGACATTTTTCTCTGGACACGATTCTAGTCTCCTAGAACCTATTCACACTATGAACCAACCCTTTCAGTCCAGATTCATGGGATGAAGTCTCCTTTTTTCCATGTCTTCTTTGACACAAGTAATTTTAATCAGTAGAGAATTGTTTGGAGTAGTCACATCATGGCACCAAACTTGGGAGTGATGGTTTCTCTACCCTTAGAATTTTCCTATTTATGGAAAAATTGTCTTGTTCAACAAAAGTATTAAAAATAATGGTTTTGTGGAATAAAAATGTGAAGGTTCATGGATTGACTATCCCAAACAAGCAACAACATCTATGAAGGATCAAACTGATAATAGCATAAAACAGGATAAGCCAAAAGCAGAAAAAGGAAAATCAGAGATTTTAACAGAAAAATAAAAGATAACACTAACTATTTGTGGGCAGTACTAAAATTGAACAATAAGATGTAAGACTTCAAAAGATAATGAAGTTAGCTAATGATACCTCAATGATCCAACCCTGATCCTAATCTTCCTAACCAATGTGCTTTGTCCTTGCTTATTACTTAAGTAACATATGCAGTCCACAAAACTACATTTATTTTAAGTCATTGCAAATGTCCAGCTACTGAGTAAACTATGTCATGCAGTAGATTTGTGACTATTTTAAGGGGTTATTGCTAATCAAAACCTGGGATGTTTGGCATGATATTAATGCAAATGGTTTTTTTGGCATCGTTTCATACGTTATGTGGAAATTGGGTGAATTTCCCTTATCAACTATGGCCCAAACTATGGAAATCTTGTTGTGATTGTGGATATTGTAGACCAGAATCGGGTATGTACTATTTTTTTTAATCTAACATGACAAGCCCAATTTTTTTCATAGTATGTTAAATACTTAAGAGTGTTATCAACTTTTTTAAATATAATTTTTTATTTTCTTTTGTCTCATCTTAGGTATTTTTCTCTTTCCCTTTTCATGACTCATCACCCCTCTTTCCATGTCACCTTTTTATCCTTTTAATCAAATTATTTAATGAGATCACATGCATTAAATCCAGTGTAATGAACACCTTGTAGAGCTCCTAAAATCTCACTTTCCAAATCTTAAATCATTATTGGGAATCACCACCCTTAGGTGGGAAACTTTCTCCTTCATTTGTCCTAGGAAATTGAGCTTTAGGACTTCTCCTCACCCTTGGATGTAGGGGAGAGGTGTCATCCACATCCTCCAATCACACTCAGTTTTTCACAACAACCTCATTTGATCATGACAAATAGGGCACGAACTATGTTTCGAGCCCAAATCCCCTCCAATTTAAAGTCATCAAAAAGACTCCCAATCTCACTTTTTATATAACTTATTTACAATAAACTTTCACATTGAGAGAAAATTTTGAGTGATAGTTTCTAAAGAAGTTCAAGCCTAGGATGTTAGTGACCAGAGCATTTTTAGAGTGAGTTATCTTTTATTTGAGCTCTTGAAAGAGTTTTTTGAGAATGTCTAATGGTATGGAGCCTCTTAGTCCTTCACATTATCAAATGAAACTAGACCCACTCTTTTGAGAATCTTCATGTCGATGCCATTTTCCTTTTGCAACACACTTTTTGATTCTACCAAGTGTATTAACCCTTCTAGTCAATCAATGTCTATCTTATGTGGAACATACTGATTCATGTCTAACACACACTCTACTATTTGTAATGGCCATTAATCATAAGCCACCACTCGATAGTTATTGTGGTCATCTAGGATTGATTAGCTATTAGATAACATGGGACCTCTACTCTTAGAAATAATAGGTTCCACATGCATGTAATGGAAGCTAGTATGGTTTTAGTAATTTGTGATTGAGGTTTCTAACTTCTCATGTATGTTGTCTCTTAGCAACAAATTTGGTAGTTGAATATTCTCTAGCACATGTTGCAAAACCTTATCCCCTCTCTTGAATTCCTTATTTTTTGTAAAATATTCATGGTCTCCTTTGGTTGGGATTGTGCAAGGCTTCCTATTGTTGTATAATTAGGGGCTATGCCCTCTTGTAGATATATTTTTGTAGACACCCTAAAATGACCAAGTCGCCGCACCACTGGCATTTCATAATCTGTCTAATCACCTGCATTTCAACGTTAATTAAATAATCTAATTATTTAATTAATTTCACCAAATTCTTCCAAATCACAAAATTGTGACATTAATTAAATAAATCCTCATTATTTAATTAATTAAATCAAATTCCTCTATTATTCTTCCACAATTAAATAATTTTAATTATTTAATTAGATCATTATCCTCTTTACCAAAAATCAAATCCACATTAATTAAATAAATCCAATTATTTAATTAATTCATCACAATTCTATCTTATCTACAATTAAATAATTTACATTATTTAATTAAATCAATTGTTCTTCTAACTTTAAATAAATCATGCAAATTTATTTCAATTATCTCAATCCTCTAAAAATAAATAAAATAAAATATTTTATTTATAATCTTCTATTTTTTCAAAATCATGCACAAACAATTAAATAAATTTATTTATTTAATTTGCTTTCAAATCTTCTAAATTAAATAATTCCAATTATTTAATTATTTCTTCCAATAATATCTTCTCTAAATTTAAATAAATCAATTATTTATTTAAATTGTTTTTTCTTCTAAATTTGAGTTATCTCTAAAATAACTCAAGCTTTCTATATTTAATAAAGCAAAATATCTTCTAATTCTCATGCAAATCTCTTCTTCTTGTTTTAAATCACTTAACTAATCATTACATCTTGTTAATTGCTTTAACTCATTCTTCTATTTTTGATAACTCCTCTCATGCAAAAGAAAGCAAGACACTTGGTTTCTTCTTATTGGTTGCACATTCCTCAACTGTTCTCCTCCATTGATTCTTCTGAATTATCTAGACCGTTGATCGATCTTCATTGAAATCTATATAATCCCCCCTCATCTCCTTCATTAAGCCTCTCTCTTCGATCGTATTCTCAGGCATACTTAACAGAGTTTTGAGCATCCAAAACGTGTCGATTGAGCAACCTTTACGATCTTTTAACATTGATCTTTGAGCACATTGAGCACACTACTTGCTTGTTGCAGCTATGGTTTCGCAACTTGATTGAGCAATCCACACTTCTCCAAAAGGGAACAATACAGGTTTTAGTAAGAGCTTTTATTTTGTCTTTGATTTTATGATAATGGCTTTTACTTAGATTGGTTCGCTTTATGTGATTGGTTTTTGGTTTTATTAGTTTAGATTTAATCAATTTTTTCTCATACACATTCTGGCATGCCCAGTGGGACCCACTAATCCCTCTGTTTCTTTGAGAAATTATTTTTTTTAAGTCACAGTACGGTACAGTGCAAAAGACATTGCACAACGCTTCTGGTAGTATCTTTGAGCGCTCTTAGAGGCACATTACAGCGCCCTTGGGGGCACTGCGGTGCTTCTGGTAGCACAGAGCGGCACTTTCGGTATCACAGAACGGCGCTCCCGGCAGCATTGTTAAGCGCTTTTGGCTGAATTAGGTTTTTGACTTCGTTTTGTGTTTTTGCAGGGTTTTTCTTGTTGCATATCTTGGGGATTTGTCTGACAAGCTGTTGTATTTATCTTTCAAACCTGCTTTTTGATACTTCCTAAGCTGATTTATTTAGGGGTATCTTCGGTATTTACATCAATCTATTGTGTTGCTACACTTTCTGAGTTTTCTAGATTTCACAATTCAGATCTATCAGATATTATTTCTCAGAATAGTAGATCAATCATGAAATCCCATTTTGATTTGGTTATTTTGACAAAAGCTAATCTTTTTATGATCTAAGACCATACAGCACATTCGGCATAACAGTATCGCGCTTTCGGATACAAAGTACAATGCCTCTAGACCTTGTTCAGCGCTTCTGGTAGTATCCTAGAGCGCTTCCGGTAAAAATTGCAGCGCTTTTGGCATAATAGTATCGTGCTTCCGTATACACAATACAGCGCTTTTGGACTTTTTTCAGCGCTTCTGGTAATATTGTCCGACGCTTCTGGTCTGTGTTACAGTGCTCCTAGAAATACAGTAAGTTGCCTCTGGTAAGATAGTGCAACGCTTTTGGTCAAGTTGATTTGTCTTTTGCTAACTTGTAAATTTTTGTTGGAACTAATTGACTTGATGCAACTTCTTATCACTCACACAGAGCAAATAGGTGTTTTTAACATGTTCATGCAGGACGAGCATTGAAGAACTTTTTGATTTATCTCACTAAGTCTTAGAAACACATTGCATGCTTAAAAGGATAATTGAACAAATCTTTTTTGCAAATCTAAGTCTTAGGAACATACTGCTTTTCTTAAGGGACAATGGACATGTATGCACAAACACCTCAATTTTCTAAGGGACAATGGACATGAATGCCAAACACTTCAATTTCATAAGAGACAATTGACAACTACAAACGTGTGTGTGCCTAGTTTAGTTGCACCTTATTTTTCTTATAACGGGACAATTGAACCTTTGTTTGACGTGCTTGCTCTTACTTTTCAGTACTTCCTTTAGAAGGGTCTGCTTTTGGATTGTGTTTCATCCAAAAGGGACGACCCTAAGTGGAGTTTTCCTTTGAACCGCTATATAAGAGGGATAAGGTGAAAGCCAAGTCCTAACTGACGTCAGCCTTACCTTGTGGTGCCAAACTGAAAAGAGGTGTACTAGCTCTTTGTGGAAATGATTTTTCACATTGAGCGAAGTGTTTGATACTCTTAGTAGGATTGGTTAAAGCTTTTAGTATCTTGTCGCATTGCTCGTAAGGCATTGGTCCCTCAAAGTCACTAAGAACCATTTTAGAGAGAGACTACCCAACCTACCTCCAAACATTGCGATAATCATCAGTGCAAGGGGAATCAATTTAAGCCCTTAAGATACTCACCATTGGCTCCCTTGAGAAGAGATAGTATTCCCTTGGCCATAAAGCTCTTGTGACCTACTTGAGCTTTCCAAGGGGAGGGTGAGATATCCCTACCTATCGTCTCTCGCAAAGATACTAAATATCTGGCACCTTTATGGAATGATATTTTTATCGACGGAGTATTAAGCTATGAGCTGATCTACTACAATGAAACCTTGTCTATAGGGATAAAAAGTGCTTGTTATTGATTGCAATTGTCTTATACCTGTTGAAACATTGGGCTTGTTTGGAGCCTCGAACATACACTATCTGTTGTGTCAGTCCCTTGTGTGTGCCAACATTGTTTGCTATGTTTTCTCTTGCCAACAAATCCATTCAGAAACAGAAACAATCCATCAAAAATTTTGCCTTTTTGAAACATCACACTACTTCAGCACCCCTGGTATTACAGCAGCTCACCTTTGGTAGTACAGTAGATTGCCTTTGGCATAGCAGTAATTCGCCTCTGGTAAAACTCTACTTCAGCACCCTTGGTATAATAGTAGCTCGCTTTTGGTCACTGTAGCTCACCTTTGGCATAGCAGTAACTCGCTTCTGGTAGCTCAGTCCGTCGCCTTTGGTGTCACAGTAGCACGCTTTTGGTTGCACAGTCCTATGCCTTTGGTCAAATAGTATAGCGCTTTTGGTCCAATACTTTCTGCATCAGAGTTTTTCCTTTTCTCAAAAGCACCTCACAAAAACCCAGCATTACCTTTTGTCCTAGTGTATTCCATGGTAACCACTAGGCTCCAGCAAACTATGGAGTCCAAGCAAGTTGTCCCTAAGAAACGCAAGTCGCCTCCTCACACACCGCAATCGGGTCGTCTCAACATTACACCCAAGGTCACTCCTAGAACACCCGCGGCAAGATCTATCAACGCTCCGAACATGCCGCACATTGACCAACCAAGCAATCCTCAAGAGGGTAGGGTCCCTTTGGTAAGTGCACCTCAATACACCACGGGCTTGCCTCTGGATTTTGTCCCACAAGGTTATACTGTAGATCTAGCCCCATCTCAAGAAGAGCGACACTTTGAAATAGGTCAATCCTCTAAAGCAGATGAGCAAGATCTTGATGAGTTCATACAAGAGCCTAGAATCATGGCCGCCTTTGATAAAATCCTTAGTGAGAATCACGATCATTTCTTTCGCTTACTTGCAGAGCAAGGCGCCAAGTTACCTCAAGATTTTGATTTATCCACTCTCAAGGAGAACAACAACACCCAAGATACCATACAAATGGTGCAAACCATGTCAACGGTGACTATGCCCTTACCTACACAAGGCTCGCAGTATAGGAATCCCCTTTTCCAAAACCCAACAGAAGAAAGAGTCGTGTCACCACTTCTGACTCCTATGGAGATCTATAACAACCAACAAGAAACTCTCCAACGTCAAGCAGAGTTAGCTAAGCAAGCCACCTTAGCTCGATCGAATATGCAACCACCTCCTAAAGTGTCCACACCAATCGCAAGTGGAATCTTGGTTACTCCATCACGAGTGGGTTTCCCACCAAATTACAATCCAGGGAACAATTATGTAGCCATGCAACAAGGGTCTCAACAAATGCCACCTCCTATATCATCACACCTTCATGTCTCTCAACCAATTAGAGTCATGCAACCCCAACCACAACATTCTTCTACTCCCATCCTCAATCAACCCCAGCCACAACATTCTTCTACTCCCATCCTCAATCAACCCCAACCACAACATTCTTCTACTCTCATCCTCAATCAACCCCAACCGTCGCAAATCACTTCTACCTATGCCCCTCTGCCACAACGTTCATCCTCACTCAACTTCTTTCATACATTGCCTAGCCACTCTCAACATTCCCAACATCAAGTTTCCCAAAGCTATGTGCCGCCATCACAACCTAATCAAACGCACTTTAGCTTTCCTCCCCCCAATACTTTTCTTCAACCATCACAAAGCCAACATTCTTACCTAGCACCACCTCCACCTCTGCCAAATCAAAACCTCCAATTCTAACCCAATTTGAACCAAATGTACAACCCGTATGATCCCAACCAATCTTACGACCCTTATAACACCAGTGTGCATGGCTTACATTATAATCTTCTGTATGGGCAACACCAACCACTTCTTGGACAATAGGAGATGTTACCAACGCCTCCCACGACTATGGAGCTAAAGATCGCAGAAGTTCAACAGTAGCTATCTGATCTTATGTTTGGCCACACTAAGAAGACCTTCTCTTTAGAAGAAGTGTGTCATCCTTTTGATCGGTCATTACCAATGATTCCTTTTCCTCAAAATTTCACTATTCCCAAGTTCGATAAATACAAAGGAAAAGGTGACCCAAAAGACCATCTCAGGGAATTCTATCTTTCTTGCTTCGAGGTCTCACATAATGACACATATCTTATGCGTCTCTTTCCTCGCAGTCTTGGAGGTCAAGCAATAGAATGGTTCTCACACTTGCCCACAGGTATCAAGTCTTTCAATGAGTTAGCAGAGAAGTTGCCACCCACTTTTCTTACAACGCAGACCATGAGATTTCCATGATTGATCTATGCAACAATAAACAGAAAAATGGTGAAACTTTCATTTCTTTCCTTCAACGTTGGAGACAAATGGCTAGCAAATTCCCTTTCAAGATTCCAGAGAAATAGCTTGTTAGCATGTTTGTGCAGAACCTCAACCAAGAGTTAGGTTTCCATTTGCAAATTCTTAGTGCTACAACCTTCGACGAAATCACGTACAAGGGAATCAACATTGAAAAAGCCCTCATTGCTAAGGGTGTGGTCAAAATCTTTAAAGAAATGAAAGATAGTGCTCCTCATCAACAATCGAACGATAAACCCAAATATTGGAACAAAAACAAAAACGTGGTCAACGATGGGGTGGTCGATACTAAACATGTCCAAACGTTGCAAACACCGCTGCAGCTCTCCAAACCAAGTCAAGCTCCACCTCAACAATAGCAGCAACAAAGGCAGCCTTATCAAAACCAACAGCAATGACAACAAGAGCGGCCTCAACAAGATTACCCTCCGCGATGTCAATTCACTCCCTTGGGAGTGCCCATCGAATCGGTCTTACAGCAAGCTTTGCAGAAAGGGCTCATCACCTTACCTGATGCTCCCCCATATGGCAAGCCTGTTTACAAAATGGCACGTTATAGAGACAATGAATATTGTGAGCTCCATAGGAGCAAAGGGCATCGAACCACTTCTTGCATGAAACTCAAGCACCTCATCCAAAACCTCATCGACGGTAATCAAATCACTTTTGAGAATGAATCACTAGTTCAACACACGAACAAAGACCTCAATATGTACAAGGAACCATTCCCTCATCATGGTCCACCTCCTCCTCAGGATAGAGGTAAAGGTATCAATCATGCTTCCACGTCCTTTGATTCCATTGTAGGTCATTTTGAAGAGAGTCGAGTGTCTACCCTCACGATCAAAGGCAAATCTACGGATTGTGCTGTTACTACTCGTCGTGGTCATGTCACCATTTGTGGTCCTACACCTAGGCTTCTGATTCAATCTGATTATAATCTTGTCGAACATCTAGGGAGAACACCAGCACAGATCTCTATTTTGGACCTTCTACAGTCATCACCTGCACATAGAGTGGTGCTAGAAAAAGCCCTCCAAGAGTCTTCCATTCCTAACAGCATAGCGGTTGCGGATTTCCAAGCTATAGTAGGTAACATTGCTTTGCCCTACAATGTGGTCTTCTCTAAGAAAGACCTCCCCTCCCATGATCCATGTCACAATGATGACCTGCATATTGAAGTTCTCATCCATAAGCGCAAAATTAAACGTATACTCATAGACGGTGGTGCTGGTCTCAACATATGTTCTTTAAAGTTACTAAAGCAATTGGGATATTTTGAGGATCACGTCAACACTGATCATAGTATTGCAATCAAGGGGTATGATGATGCAGAATGCCGTTCAGAAGGTGTTATTCACTTGCCTATACAACTGGGCCCTGTCATGCTTGAAACTAGGTGTCAGGTCCTTGATATTGAGCTACCTTACAACATTATCCTAGGCCGCCCATGGATCCATGCAATGAAAGTGGTTCCCTCCACGTACCATCAGTCTCTAAAGTTCCCATACAATGGTACGAAGATCACTATCCCAAGAGACCCCAATCCTTTCGAATTTTGCCGTGTCTTGCAAGGAAGCTATAAAAACTGTAACCAAGTGCCTAAAAATGACAAAGCCCTTAAATCCCCACTATATGTTGATCCTAAAACTCTGATGCAAGCCTCTACAAGTGAATCTACACACCTCCCCAAAATCACAGCTCGCATCTGAGATATAGGCTTTGGCACTTACGATATCTCAGAATCTTGTTGTGTAGGGCAGATGCCTTTATCTCCAAAATCTTACGGCCAACCACCCATTGCCAAAGTAACCAAAAAAGTAGCTATTCCTCCCCCAACATTCCTAACCCAATTCCAACATGGACGGTTATTGGAAGAGGAAACTATTGAGGATATTTCTTCTTGGCTCTATAGGGAGAAAGAACCAGTCACAATACCAGTCAAGCAATATGGCAATGGCTTAAGAATAGTAAAAAACATGGGCTATAAAGGCAAAGGTGGCCTTGGGAAATAGAATCAAGGAACTATGGAACCCATTGTTGTGACAAAGAAGCTAGACAAGAAGGGATTAGGATTTGGTAAGAAGGTACAGAACGCCTTGGACATCGAGTATATCCTCGATGAGGTAGCTGACACTTTTTCTGCCGATTCAACATCTAGAGAGGATATCATCGATGACTCATCCCTCCATATGACCAACCTATTCACAGAATCCTCCATTTTTACGCTATCCTCCGTATCCTTAACTTCCACCACTAGCACTCAGAATGTCACACTTGTCTACCCTGAACTTATCGATTGGGACCAACAAGGGTCCCCCGTTATAGATGTATTTCAGAATGACGAAGCTTTAGCTGAGTTCATGGGACTTCGAGAAGGTATCCCTCTTGGTGATCATAAAGCAAGTTTTGTAATGGAACTAGAGCAACGGCTTATTTTGGTGAGAATGCCAAATCCTCCAGTCGCAAAAGTACAAATAAAGAAAGATCTCTAGGTGAAAACCACACTGTGGCACCTCCTGATCACAAAATAGTAAAAACAAAGGACGTATCCAAAGGTGAAAACCCAACTATGGCACCTGAGGATGGAGGATTTGACCTTCCCCTACCATCTAAGTATCAAGAGAAATCAGCTCTCCTAGTGGAAGATTCTACAGAGATAAACTTGGGCACAGAACAAAATTCAAAGACCACATTCCTAGCAACATCATTATCTAAAAAAGAGCACAGAAATCTTAACAACTTCTGCTTGCAACGAACCATCAACTTTGCACGGACCTATGCCGATATGCCAGGGTTAGACCCTAAGCTAGTAGTTCATTATCTCACAGTTGATCCAAAAGTGAAACCAGTCAAGCAAAAGTTGAGAAAGATGCACCCACAGATCGCTCTCTTGGTAAAAGTGGAAATACAAAAACTGTTAGATGCAAAGTTCATACGACCAATTGACTATTCAGATTGGGTCTCAAACATTGTACCTGTGTCTAAACCTAATGGGCGCATCCGCATGTGTAATGACTTTAGAGATCTGAACAAAGCATGTCCTAAAGATGACTTTCCACTACCAAACATTGACATTATAGTGGACTTGACAGCAGGTCACGAGATGCTTTCTCTCATGGACGGATTCTCTGGCTACAATCAGATAAGGATAGCAAAGGAAGATCAACATAAAACAACCTTTACTTGTCCTTGGGGCAGTTATTGTTGGTGTTTCATGCCGTTTGGTCTGAAGAATGCAGGAGCAACCTATCAGAGAGCAATGACAGTGATCTTCCATGATCTCTTTCATCACATCATGGAAGACTATGTTGATGATATAATGGCTAAATCTTCTAGGGCGGATCACATACAGGTTCTAGGACAGATCTTTGACAGGCTTGAGAAATACCAAGTAAGACTCAATCCAAAGAAGTGTGTATTTGGTGTAACATCAGGGAAGCTGTTGGGATACATTATATCTCGTAGAGGCATCAAAGTCGATCCAACGAAAGTAAAGGCTATAGTGGAGATGCCTCCACCCAAGAACCTTAAAGCACTAAGGAGCCTTCAAGGAAGGTTGCAGTCCATTTGGCGTTTCATATCACAGCCAGCAGATAAATGTAAACCCTTTCAACACTTGCTCCAAAAGGATGTCTCATTTCGATGGGACAACAAGTGTCAGGCAGCGTTTGATCAACTTAAAGAGTATCTAGCTACACCTCCTATATTGGTTCCACTCGCAGACAAACCTTTGATATTATATATCTCTACTACAAACTCAACCCTAGGGGCCCTGCTAGCACAAAATGATGAATCAGGAAAGGAGCATGCCATTTATTACATTAGTAGAACCTTGGTGGGATATGAGCTCAATTATTCACCAATGGAAAGGGCTTGTTTAGCAGTAGTGTTCGCCTCCCAAAAGTTGTTGCATTACATGTTGAACCAACACACAAATCTGATAGCCAAAATTGATCCCTTGAAGTATCTACTAGCAAAAGCAGCTCTCACAGGCAGACTAGTTAAATGGGTCATGATCCTTAGTGAGTTCAATATTGAGTACATGGATCATAAAGCAATCAAAGGACAAGCCCTCGCGGATCAACTAGCAGAAGCACCTATGAAAGATACACATCCTATGGTAGCTAACTTTCCTGATGAAAATCTCTTCACTCTTGCTAACTCCATAATGTGGAAGTTGTATTTTGATGGTTCTTACACACAGCATGGATCAGGAGCTGGCATCTTATTTGTTACACCTCAAAATGACTACATTCCAAAATCATATCGGCTTGCATTCCCTTGTACCAACAACATTGCCGAGTATGAAGCACTCCTCATAGGTCTCAATACAGCAGTTCAATGGGACATCACAGAATTACAAGTATATGGAGACTCACAGCTAGTCATTCGCCAAGTCACGGATGAGTACCAAACAAAAGATGAAAAGTTGGTCCCCTACAAGCAACTAGTGGATGCCTACAAACCACACTTTTCTAGCATCACATTTGAGCAAATTCCAAGAGAGCATAACAAAGATGTGGATTCTATGGCTTCTGTAGGGTCACTGATTGACATGCCTGCAAATACACAGAAGTGTGAATTCTTGATCGAGCAATTGTTGATACCAGCCGTCGATGTTCCTATTACTGAAATCATCTGCGAACTTGTTGGTCCCAATTCCCCATGGTATGAAGATATCTATGAATACCTCAAGAACAAAACCTTTCCCCCTGACCTATCATCCACCCAACGCAAAACCTTTATCCGTCAATCCTCCTGTTACATCATTCTGGGTGATACACTATATCATCGGAGTCTCGATGGTATCCTCTTACGATGTCTTAACGCAGAAGAAGCTGAAGCTACCTTACGAGACATACACGAAGGTGTCTGTGGCGCACATTCTACCAGTCCTAATCTTGCTAAGAAGATGCTCAGAACAGGTTATTACTGGCCTACAATAGAGCAAGATGCTGCACAGTTTGCTAAGAAGTGTCTACAATGCCAGCAGCATGGAGATTTGATTCACGCACCAGCTCATGAATTACAACCTGTGACAACTCCATGGCCTTTTTCTCAATGGGGTCTCGACCTCGTAGGACAAATCCACCCTTCCTCCTCCAATGGCCACAAGTTTATCATTACCGCCACTAAGTATTTCATGAAGTGGGTGGAAGCCATTCCTATGACCTATATCACTGGTAAACAAATAGCCAAGTTTATCCTAAACTACCTCATATGTCGGTATGGTATTCCCCAAGCCATTGTCACTGATAATGGAAGACCATTCAAGAACTAAGATGTCCGTGCCTTGTGCACACAATACAATATCCAACATCGCTTTTCGACTCCCTACTATCCGCAGAGTAACGGCCAAGCTGAGGCTTCCAATAAAACCATTCTCAAAATCCTCAAGAAAATAGTCAATGAAACTGGTCATGATTGGCACTTGCAACTCAATCCCACCCTATGGGCCTACCGCACTAGTATCAGAACACCAACGGGTGCCACAGCCTATGCCTTGGTCTTTGGCTCTGAAGCCATCCTACCTATAGAGGTTGAGATCCCATCCCTCAGAGTTTCCATGCAGGACCTGATTGATGGAGAGGAGTATCACACTTCCAGATTAGCTAAGCTTGAACTACTAGATGAGAGGCACCTTGCCGCACTTAATCATCTCCATGTCTATCAAAACTGCCTCCAGCGTAATTACAACAAAAAGATCAAAGAAAGACAGTTTCAAGTTGGTGATCTTGTACTTAAGGAGAATCAGAGAAATCAAGCAGATCGAGAAAAGAAGGGCAAGTTTGAGCCTAATTGGTTAGGTCCCTTCATTGTGACAGTAGCATACGGATCAGGATCTTATACTTTAGCTACACCTGATAGCATTCCTCTGGATGAGCCACTTAATAGTGTCCATCTCAAGAAGTTCTATGCCTGATCCTCAGAGTATTCCAAAAAAAAAATAGCAACAAAAAAAAAAAAAATCCGTCCTCTGGTGAAAACCTGTCAAGCAGGCGCCTTGGATAAGTACCATAGTGAAAACCTGGCAAACAGGCGCTATGTGTAGAGTCAGCATCCATCATCTATCGAGTCCTGTCCACTCCTTGTCCAGTTCACAGCACACTTTCCATCCATCCATAATAAAACCATTGACTTTGTTTGCATTTTCAGCTCCCTATCTAGTATAGCTTGGAAATTTGTCAATGTCCATCATTGTCTCCCCATGGCTTGATCTGTGTTAATAGTTAACACTGTCTTGTCCTAGGTCAAAGCTTTCTGTGGCTTCATCGGTAGTCACCCATACAGTTTCCTCTACCAGAATGGGGGCAACTCTTTCCTTAACTTAGGTCTAGGGGAGGTTCCTTGTTCATGGTTCGTAGCGCATACTTCAATCTTTTCTCATTTCCACAGGTAACACCCTTTAACAGACACATCGCTCCTACGATAAGGATGTTATCTTCTCAGCACTTTTCCCACATCATCACACTCACCACCAAAACTACATATTATCTCTTCTCAAATCTTAAGGTACCTTGATCCCATGGATATGGGTATGTAGGCAGTCTGGAATACGAAGGAAGTTTCCAGTACTCAGGTACATAAGATCCCCTCTCCTCAATCCTTTTCCCACATCATCACATCAACCAGAACTACATATTATCATCTTCTCAGTCTTAAAGTACCTTGATCCCATCGATATGGGTATGTAGGCAGTCTGGAATACGAAGGAAGTTTCTAGTACTCAGGTACATAAGATCTCCTCCTTTCACCTTGATCCATTTCATCACTCTATCCAGAACTACATATTTATCACGTTCGTCTTCCATCGTAAATGTGCCTTGATCCCATGGATACAGGGTATGTAGGCAGTCTGGAATACGAAGGATGTATCTAGTACTCAGGCACACACGATCCATCATTCTCCACCCACCCCAATCCATTAGCACTGTCATCTTTCCTGTCTTCCATTTGCAAAATCCATTCGCCTCGACTTGACTAACTCAAGCAACAAGCTAGCGCATCCTTTCAAAGCAACAGTCCTTAACAAACCTGAAGCAAAGAGGCCTACTTCTAGAGTCATCTACTGTCCTACATATCGATTGCCAACATCAGCTAAGTCCTGCTTAACCAAAGCCCTAGATCAACAAGTTTGTCTTCTGCAAAATGTTCCTTTGTCGAGACCAACACACACGTCTCCTGCGATATGTGGCATTTCTTGCAGCAAGACATTGTCTTTTTAGGTAGATAGCCCCCTTTAACGGACACAGAGTTCCTACGATAAGGCTGTTATCTTTCCTATCCAATCTATCCTGAGCAACCTCTTTGGCAAGAGAATATGTTGGCTGTATGTGTACTTTGTAAGTCAGTCCATTTTCTTTTATGGTTTATCTTTTTGTTCCTTTTCCAATACCTATTCAAGACTCCTTGATTTATCTATAATCTTGGTATGTTGTGATGCAGTACGGATTGGGGGCATAGTCATTGCTTTCTAGGTGCCGTGTTTGAGGAATGATCTTTAGTATCTTTCTTAACATCATATTTATCTTGTGTGTGTTATGACCTAGCATCTTACATATTTCATACTCTTCTTGCAGTTGCATGTCTTGAAGTTTATTTTATGTTCAAGACTATGGCTTATTCACATGTTCCAACAAGGTCATATTATATCTAAAGGATCTAAGTTCAAACCGCTTGCTTGCCGAGTCAACGTCCACACACTTGGATATTACAGCACCTTGGTCTTTTATACCTTGGTGGTGAACTATCCACGTGCTATATCAAAAATAAGGATTGCTCTTTATATACAATTGTGAAACCAATGCAACAAGCTCATTCACCCATCCATTTACCCATGGCCTTATATAGTTTTCTAACAATGATCGATCAATAGTCTTTTCTATCATGTTCTCTTCTATCTCCACTTTCTTCTATCTATCATCAACCCAATCTTGTCTGTCTCCAACAAAATCTTCTAGTCGAGCATCAACCCAGTCCTTCTGTTGCTTCCCCATCTTTCCGCTCGAGGGGGCATACGCTGGAGCAACTACCTACACTGGGGCATCAAAAAAATTGTATCATGTCTTCAACAATCGATTTCTTTGAAGCAACGCTATAAACTGCATTGCGTCAAAGAGGGGCAAAATGTAGACACCGTAAAATGACCAAGTCGCCGCACCACTGGCATTTCATAATCTGTCTAATCACCTGCATTTCAATGTTAATTAAATAATCTAATTATTTAATTAATTTCACCAAATTCTTCCAAATCACAAAATTGTGACATTAATTAAATAAATCCTCATTATTTAATTAATTAAATCAAATTCCTCTATTATTCTTCCACAATTAAATAATTTTAATTATTTAATTAGATCATTATCCTCTTTACCAAAAATTAAATCCACATTAATTAAATAAATCCAATTATTTAATTAATTCATCACAATTCTATCTTATCTACAATTAAATAATTTACATTATTTAATTAAATCAATTGTTCTTCTAACTTTAAATAAATCATGCAAATTTATTTCAATTATCTCAATCCTCTAAAAATAAATAAAATCAAATATTTTATTTATAATCTTCTATTTTTTCAAAATCACGCACAAACAATTAAATAAATTTATTTATTTAATTTGCTTTCAAATCTTCTAAATTAAATAATTCCAATTATTTAATTATTTCTTCCAATAATATCTTCTCTAAATTTAAATAAATCAATTATTTATTTAAATTGCTTTTTCTTCTAAATTTGAGTTATCTCTAAAATAACTCAAGCTTTCTATATTTAATAAAGAAAAATATCTTCTAATTCTCATACAAATCTCTTCTTCTTGTTTTAAATCACTTAACTGATCATTACATTCTTTAATTGCTTTAATTTATTCTTCTATTTTTTATAACTCCTCTCATGCAAAAGAAAGCAAGACACTTGGCTTCTTCTTATTGGTTGCACATTCCTCAACTGTTCTCCTCCATTGATTCTTCTGAATTATCTGGACCGTTGATCGATCTTCATTGAAATCTATATAATCCCCCCTCATCTCCTTCATTAAGCCTCTCTCTTCGATCGTATTCTCAAGCATACTTAACAGAGTTTTGAGCATACAAAACGCGTCGATTGAGCAACCTTTACGATCTTTTAACATTGATCTTTGAGCACATTGAGCACACTACTTGCTTGTTGCAGCTATGGTTTCACAACTTGATTGAGCAATCCACACTTCTCCAAAAGGGAACAATACAGGTTTTGGTAAGAGCTTTTATTTTGTCTTTGATTTTATGATAATGGCTTTTACTTAGATTGGTTCGCTTTATGTGATTGGTTTTTGGTTTTATTAGTTTAGATTTAATCGATTTTTCCTCATACACAATTTTGGCTTTCTAATATAGAATTGTCTTTTAAGTTTTGTACTAAGGAGTTAATTGGTTATGGTCAATTAACATGTAGGAATATTAGTGTGTTTTAGTACTTTATATGTTTGCTACCACTTATCTTAGAGAGTTCCCCTAGTTTAGTATTGTGATTATGTGTGTACTTGTCTACTTATGCCCCTAGATTGAAATGGATTATCTATTTACATTGAATTCCCACTGACCATAGATGTTAGTTAATGTCATTCGATTATGGGTAGGTTTACATAGTATAAGTTGAGGTAGCCTCATAAAAGGCATACACATGTTAATAGTGGAGAGGTTGTTGTATACTCTAGAGGAAGTTAATGGGTTTCTTTGCTTTGGTTCTCCTTTGCCCACCCTTTTTATATGTTTCTCTAACGCTATCTCCTTCCTAACCAATAGCTTCCTTTTATCCCTTTTGTTTTACTACTTAGACATGGTAGGCTATATGCTAGAGTAGTTTTTTGTTCTATATCATTTAGTTAGTTCAGTGTTAGGTGTAGAATACAAGAGGAAGCTACCCTTATCTAGAGGTTTTGACATAGTTAGTCAAAGAAAATGTTGATGTGTAGGCTCCCTATCTATTGGATCTTCTCAAGTGCCAATAAAAATAGTAAGCACAATAAATTCACATTTTTGTTATATCTAGTAAGTGAGGGCTATGTAATTAGTTCGTATAGTTGAATCAATTAATTGAAGTATCTATTTTTATGTGTTTTTGCACTAGCTATCTTAGGTTTCTTGTTACAACGAGTCAAAGCTCACTTTATTTTTATGTGTCCAATGTATTATGAGATATGTGATAGGTTTTACTACTTCTTTAGAGAAATTCATGGCTCTCACTAAGATCTTATTCATTATGAGGATCAGAGATACATGTATAGTTGTATTCATTAAAGACATGACCCAACATAATTTTACATTAGATTAAGAGCTCATAACTTGAATTATGAGTTTTGTTTTGAAATTTTTTTGTTAAAATACATTTTTCTTGCAACTTCCCATTAACCTATTTTGGTTACTACAAATGGACATTATTTTAATATAAATTTCAAATTTCAAAATTTTCATACACATTGTAGTAATCTAGTAGACATTTTTCTATTTTCCTATCAAATGATTAAAGGCAAGTAATATATATATAGGATAGCTTTAAAAGGCATTGATCTTTCAAAGTCAACATTTTATCCTTAAGCATATGTTAAGCATGCACATAATACTACATTTGATAAAGGATACCTTGATCATAAGTTCTCTATTTTATTGTTGAATATAAAGTTGTAAAGAAATAAATATATTTTATTTATGCTTTAGATAAATAATATAGGCTAATAAATAAATGCACTTGGAATTAAACACAATTTTAAACCTAGATTAAATTAAATCTAGGTTGATAAATTCTTTTCATATATAACAAGGTTGCAAGTGCAATTGTAATACTTGGCATGTACAATAGACCATAATACTTAAATTCTATACAATCTCCTCATAAAAAAATGTAATCAATGGTGACATAGAAGGAGAAGAAGATCCACTTTACCTACACATGGGATCTATTCAAGGGTTTTCACTAAAACCAAGTGTTGTTGTTCCCTTAATTATATTTAATGATCTATGTTTTAACAAAATACAATTTGGCAAAGTGTAAGTACATAGATTAAAGCTACTTAAACTCTCAATGAATTTTGAATTGAGTTAGGAGTTATAAATAATATGTGATTTATGTATAAAAAGATTGGTGATAATCATAGATATTCATAGGACAAAACCAAAGATATGATAATAATTCATTCTAATAAAAAATAATATATAATATATAACTATCTATATGTTATATTTTTGGATAACATAGTAGATAACATATAGTTTAGAAGAACACAACTAGTGCTAGTTGCATCTCACTCCACTTTACCTACATGTGAGAACTATTCAAGTGTTTTCATTACATCCTTGATGTTGTTCCCTTAATATATTTAATGATATATTTTGATGAAATAGAATTTGGCAAAGTGTAAGTAGATAGATTAAAGCTACCCAAACTCTAAATGAATTTTGAATTGAGTTAGGAGGTATAAATAATATGTGACCTATGTATAAAAAGAATAGGAGTGTAAAACTAAGACTAGTCATCCTAAGAATAATAAAGAGAACATTAATACTGCGTTTAAATGTAGTGGATCTCTATTTAATAAAAGAATTAGGAATTTAATAATTATAGGTAAGGAAATTAACTTTTTTTAACAATGGGTGATTAGGATAAAGTCAATACATAAATTATACAACTTTAAGGTCTTATATATATGTTTTGAAATGGAAAGAAATGTGTTTTTTAGTGGGTATTGTAGTAGGATTCTTATTGAGAAGTTTAGTTTGATATTTGTAAACTTGCTATATGGTTACTACTTGTTTATGCATTATTTAAGAATGAAAATGTGATTTAGTGTGGTCACAAGCCTTTATTTAATTAAAGATTTATGAAGAGTTGCTTCTTAAATACTCATTGTAGGTGGTTGGGTTGTGATAAACCATTCCAAATTAATAGTTGTTTAGGTTAAAGCCCTCAAAGGTTGAGTTACACTTGTTATGAGCCTTATTGAAGTCTTGGACTTGTCTTGTGTGGAACCCACATTGGCTCATGAGATAATTATTATATAAAATTGATTAAATTCACATTGGTTACCCTTAGTGTTATGAGGCAATTAGTATGATTGAGTTGAGGTTAACATTTCATTGCAATCATAATGATGTTGCACACTTAAAGCACTCTTGGGGTCATGCGGATCGATCTAATTCTCAAACATTTACAAATTCCTAAAGACTCATTTCCAAGTTTTTTTTATCATTGCAAACTTTTACTAGAACATATAGATGCTAATCACTCAATAAGTATTTGTTTCATCATAAGATGATTTGACCATATGTTTATGTATCTAGTTCACTAGGTTCTAGTGGTTAACCCTATCTAGGTAATTGATATGTCAATCAATAGTCCTATCCAAAGTAAAATCATAAGACACTTTAATGTAGCATTAGATTTGACCAACATCATCAACATCATTATCATCGATAACATTATTAATAGTTCAATTGCATGTCTATGTTGTTAGAATTTTTTGGAAATGGATTTATATATCTTTAAATTATTTTTAGCAAGTGCCACCAATGGATTTCTATTGTCATATAACATGAAATAATTAAAATAAGATAAGGGATTTTGATACCTAGCACATATTAAGATGAACATGATACATCTAAACTGCTTGTAGTTACAAATTTTGAACTGGTTCATTGCCTTCAGGTGCAAAAAGAGAGATTGATTGTGTGGCTACAAACGTCTCATTGCAATGAATATAAGTAATTCTCTTGTAATTTGTTAATTAATGTAAGAGGCATGATTTCATAAATAATAAATGATCTTTTTTTTTTACAAAGTTGTGAGCTATTGAATGGAATCTCTCTTTTAGCTATAGTCATTCATAGTTGCATAGAGCTCAAGAGTAGCTTTCATGTGGCAAATAGATTCCTTTTTTCATAATAGGGATCTCTATTATCTATTATCCAAATAGAGAGAATAGGTTATATGGTTGAGAAGGTGGCATGAAAAAACCCTAGTTTGCCAAACTAGGGTTTGACAGTGAACTAAATAACTACTCAAGAATTCAACAACACAATAGATTTTTTCATGCATGTAGGTGTATATGTAAATGAGAAACAACAAATATTCAAGCTTATATGAGTATATATACTAAGGTATGCACCTGGAGGGATGTTGGAATGCTAATGTGGACATTGGAATCCTGATGTGGGGCCTTGCTATAGCCATTTTTATTGTCCCCTTGGACTCCTTCTAACATGCAGTCAGCCCTGTTGCCTTCGTCCATCGTTCATTTCACACTCTGCGCTCTCAAATGACAAAAAAAACTATCATTTGAGAGTTTTAACCTTTTTATTAAAAAAATAGTAAAATAATACCTTCGATCGAAGAGGTTCTTCGATGGAAGGCATTATTTTATTGTTTTAATTTGGCACCCAAAGACCTTTGAATGGAGACCCCCTTCGAATGAAGGCCTTATTACTTTAAGATTTAATAAGACCATCAGGACCTTTGAACGAAGGAAATACCTTCGTTCGAAGGTGCCTGCTATAGTTTTTTTGGTACCTTCAATTTTTCTTCATCCACAAAAGTGTAACCCACTATTGTGGGTTGACCCTTCTAAAAAATTTAACTATACTATCCAAAATCTCTTTCTTTCCAAATACCAAGTCCTTTTCTTCTCTTCAAATTATTCTTTCTTCAACTTTCTTCACCAAAAAATCCCATGAACAAATAATGAACTTCAAAGAAAGATGAAGAAAGGATAATTTTTTTTTCTCTCATTACTAATCAATAAAATAATCATCCCTAAAAAGATTCCTTTCTTTTTCAAAAAGAATCAGTTAAAACAAAATAAAGCTCTAAATTAAAACCAATAGAAAACAAAACAAAGTCTTATATAATCCAAAAAATAATTCAAGTTTGAAATAATTAATTAAACAAAAATAAAGCTTTACAATAAATAAATTTAAAAATAAAAGAATAATCTTTAAAATAAATCAATTATCCACCAAGAAATTTATCCATTCATATCCAAAAATAATAAAATAATAATAAATTTAATTGAACCAAAATGTTAAAATTAAATAATTAATAAAATTGACTCAAAACCTTTACAACGCACACACACATAAGTCATAATTCCTCTATGCAGAATAGGCTAGGTAATATAGGTTTAACACATAACAATGTTCTTGGAAAGATCTTTGAAATCTATTGTTTTGGCCACCCCTACAAAACTCAAATTTTGAATATCAAAATGTCTTGGTAGAAATAACCAAAGCAACATTAAAGTAATCATACAATTAAAATATTAACTAATCATTTCTCATCACATATCAATTTAATCTAAACAACTTTAAATTTCACATTTCAATATATTTAAATCAAATCCAACCACTCAATCCTTGCACCCACTCAGCGAATTCCACCCAATTTTGGCAAGGAGAGCTTTATTGATCAGGTTTATCTTTCTAATTCCCAAGCCCCCATGAAGTTTGGGTCTGCACACTTCGTCCCAACTGACCAAAGCCATCCTTTTTTTGTCCTCCATACCAGTCCATAGGAAGTTCCTCTATATTCTCTCAAATTTCTCCACAACATATTTGGGGATTTTAAAAAGGGACAAAAAGTAGATTGGGATACCTTGAAGAGAAACCTTTAAGAGTTGATATTTTATGGCTTGGCTTAGTAACTTACCTTTCCACCCATCTAGTTTCTTTTGAATCCTTTCCAGTATGGAATACTAGTAGGTAGGAGTGACATCCATCACCATAGAGGGTAGGCCCAAATATGTTCTTGGGAGCTCGCCACTAGTACATCCAAGAACCCACAAAATTTTATGCCGAAGATCCAAGGGAGTTTTGAAGAAGTAGACCATGCTTTTGTCGTAGTTTATACACTGTCCAAATGACTCAACAAAATCCTTTAACACTTTTTTCCATTTTTTGGTCTCAACCACTGAGGCAACCCTAAAAAGGATAGTATCATTCACAAACTATTGTATGGTAGCTAAATCAACTATTGAAGTAGGTTTGATACCCTTAATCTCTTGGATACTCAGTAATTTATGGAAACTTCGACTAAGAACTTCAGCCATAAGAATGAAAAGGTAGAGGGAAAGAGAGTCACCTTGCCTTAAACCCCTGCTAGCACTAAAGAAGCCTCTTAGGATTCCATTGATGAGGATAGAATATTTGACACACATTTTAATTAGCTGCAAAGTTCTTTCTTGTATTCCCATTTGCATCAAGACTTTAAAACGGAAGTCCCATGCCACCCTATCACAAGATTTGGATATATCAAGCTTAAAAACCATCCCAAGTAATTTATTTCTATCCATTAAGTGAATAAATTCATTGGTGGAAATGGTAGCATCAAGAATTTGCTACTAGGTACAAATGCTTTCTAACTATTGCTGATTAACCTATCAAGGATAGGTTCCAGCCTAAAAACCAAGATCTTGGAAAATATCTTGTACACTATGTTGCAGAGACTAATGGGTCTAAAGTCCCCCATGCTCATGGGGTCAAGTTTCTTTGGTACAAGTGCTAGGAATGTGTGATTCAGTTTCTTGAGAAGCTTGCTAGTCCTAAAGAAGTCCTTAGCAGCCTTAGTGACATCTCTCCCCACAATGTCTCAGTATTCCGGAAAAAAAGGAAGGGGGAAACCATCAGGTCCTGGGCCTTATAGGCTACCATAGAGAAAAGACTAGTGTGAACTTCCTCCTCAGTCACTAGTTTAACAAGTTGGGCATTGTCCTCATCATTTAGAGATTTGGGGATGATATCAATCAGCTCTTGGTTAGCCCTATAGTCTTGAGCAGCCACAAAGTGCCGAAAATAAGTAGTAGCCACCTGACCCACTTGGAAATCCAAATCCACCACTACACCATTATCATCCATTAGTTTTGCAATACTATTCCTTTTCCCATGTCTCATAGCTGACTTGTGAAAGAAAGTAGTATTTCTATCTCCCTCCCAAAGCCACTGTACCCTAGATTTCTATTTCCAATAGATTTCTTCTTTCTTTAGGATTTCCTTCCATTCTCTTCTCAAGGATTCCTCAATTTGAGCCATTTCCTTAGTCAGGTCACAATTAACCATCTGATTCTGAATATCATTCAATTTATCATAGATCCTCCTTTTATTGTCAAAGATGTTGCCAAAGGTGTATCTATTCAATCCTTTAACTTTGTTTTTCACCATTATCAATTTCTAGGCCAACCTAAACATGGGCGTCCCTAGCCAAGAGATTCTTGAAGTTAGGATGCTGGGTCCACATGATCTTGAATCTAACGGGACATAGTCCTTTAACTTCCTTGTCTTTCCAAGGCAACAGGAGGGAATTATGATCTGAGGTAGTCCGAGGAAGGGCCTCAAGAGTGTATGTACTAATGTAGTCCTAGCTAGAGGAAACTAGGACATGATCCAACCTAACTTGAATCAAATTCCCACCTTTTCTTTGGTTGGACTAGGTAAATCGGTGTCCTTGAATGTCAAGATCCATGAGCCCTTCTTTATTAAGGAAGTCTGCCAGATCAGCCATGTTGTCAGTTTAGTCCATGATCCCTCCAACTTTCTCTAAGGGGTAGAGGGGAGTATTGAAATCCCCAACCAACATCCAACAATCCTTCTTATTAGTTTCTATGAAAGTAGAGATGTGATACACAAGTCCCTCCTAGTATTCCTCTAATTGGGAGCATAGATATTGACAAGAATCCAAGAGCTATTGAAAGCTTCCATTCTAACACTAAGGCTATTTTTACTTTTATCGATTAGACTCCCTTTGACATTCTTATTGTTCTACATACTAACAATACCTCCAGAAGCTCCCGAGGCATCACTTATACAATAGTTAGCATTGGGCCAAACGTTCTTGGCAATGGTCTAGAATCCTTCAAACTTCATTTTAACTTCTTGAAGTAGTAGAATATCAATTTTGTTGTCATAAATGCGGCTCTTAACCATGAACTACTTGTGGGGGTTATTAAGCCCCCTTATATTCCAATATAGGATTCTCAGTTATTAAGGGCTTTCTTGGAGCCAAGCTCCAAGGTCCTCTGTCTTCCCATGGCTATATCCTTATTGATAGGTTTTTGTCTAGTTTCCCTTTGGGAGGGTCTCCCTATTTTGGGGTCTACCCCCACATCAACAGTCTTCTTTCCTTGACCTTTAACCCTCTTATTTGTAGTGTCTAGCCTTTAGAGTCTGTGTCATTATTTTTACTGAAACCTACCCTAGGGGTGAAGATGAGAGCCTTGTTATTTTGGGAAGGGTACCCTTGTATCTTTCTATTTGTTCCTTCAACTTTGAGAGGGCTACCAATCCTTTTGAAAATGGAATCCCTGTCATTGTTCTCATTGTTCACCCCACTTTCATTCAGAGATTGAAATTTGGGGTTTGTCTCTTGATGGATCTCACCCTCTTCAGTTTCTTGGTTTTGTATGGGGGTTACAACCCTGATCTATGAGCCTTCATGCTCCTTATGACTAGACTCCAATGTGGTCGACACTAGAGCATCACGACTAGGGATGGAGATAAACTGGACATTCTCATTAGTCAAAGAGATGCCATTAGCCATCTCCCTATCTTCTCCCTTCTTACTCTGGGGGGTGCTAATAATATTTAGTAAGTCCTCTCTAAAGGGATAATCCTCCACATCCTTATTGGTTTGATTATCCAAGGCTGAAGTAACTTTTTTGGCTTTGCATTGAGTTATCAAATGCCCCTTTTTGTTGAATTTTTGGTAGAAGCTAGTGAAGTTTCATATTGGATTGGTTGAATCCATTAACCAAATTTAGATTCCAAAGTAATGGAGTTGGGGAGGGTTTTGTTAATATCAACACTAACATGCAGAGCGAGACAATACTAACCTAGATTTGTTCTTGGTGGTGTTGTCAAGAGCAATGAAATTGCCAAAGGAGTTGGCAATCCAGATGAATATTTCCTCATCCCAGTACTCCAGAGGGAGACCCAGGATTCTAACCCAAACTGGAGCAGTTCTATTGAGATCAACACTAGCATCAAAGCTTGGCTTCAATTTGAAGACAGAGAGGCTATGCTTCCCATACATCCATGGTCCACTAGCTAGAACATCTGACAGGTCTTATCTTGATGTGAACTTGAAGAGAAACATCCTTCCAGCCATAACACTAACAAAGACACTGCCTTTCACCCTCCATTTGGCAGTAGCCCATCTCTGGACCAGATCAATGTTAGGTCTAGAAGAGAAGAATTTTCCCACAAGAGCATGCTCCATTGAGGAGATGATTCTCTCCATGATGGTGTCCAAAAGATGAATCACAAAGCCTTCCTCCATATCCAAAAAGAGAGGGACAACCCTTGAATCATTGTCATTGTCCCCCAAGAGTGCCTTTTTCCATGCCTTGGAAACAAATGCCTTATCTTGAGTCACAGTCCAGAATCACCCGAAGCATTCCTTGCGCTGACCCGTATCGAAGGGGAGAGGAGGGGGGCAGGGGTTCCCCTGGGTCCCCTACTACCATGGCCAAATTCAAAAAATCAAATGAGGTGGAAAACTGTTGTAGAGCACATGTAGAAGAGTATCTTTCTTATAAATATATAATGCTATATATGTACTTAATAATTCATATTATATAGAATATAATATTTGATTGTGAATATAAGTAAAATATAAATTTTATATATAAAATTAATATATAATAATTTTTTTTAAAATATTAAATACATAATATTTACTATGATTATACAATGTTACAATATATTATTATTTTAAAATAAATTAAATAATTTATAGTATATGTATTATTATACTAGATAATATATAAAATAAATATAATTATATTACAATTAAATAATTACTATAAATATAGAATTTATAATATAATATTATTTTAAAAATATATTAAATAATTGACATTATATTAAATATATTTTATAAAAATAAATAAAATTATATTAGATATTATATATAAAAGAAATATAATTAAGTTATTAAAATATAAATATATAATATAGAATATGTTTAATTTTAATATATAATGTTATAATATATTTTATAGGACATAATATTATTTTATAATAAAAAATCTATATTAAAACTATATTTACTATTATATATTTCATTTTTATAATGTAAATTATTAAATATTTTAAATATAATATTATATTTTAATATTGTATATTTAATTAAATAATTCCAAGATAGTAAATGTTTTAAATAATTTTAGAGATTGTTTAACGTGGGTGTTTTAAGGTTAATTAATTAAAAGTATAAACTATCTTGTTATTGTACTTTAATATTCATGATAATATTATTATATTTTTACAAACAGTGTGTTGTCTTATTTATATTTTTTAGGAGGATATTTGTACAACTTTAATCCCTTCATATTAAAAAAAGATTTGAAGTTGGAAAATACAATGTGCTTTGCTTCATAATACATCTGTCTCATTAACTATACATATTAGTGACCAAATTGATTGTTTGTCAATATGGAAAGCTTATAACAAGTCTAACATGCATGAATATTCATTGCCACTTTTCTACTAGCTGGACTACAATTGACAATGAAGGAACATCCTTTTTTTTAATTCCAAGAATTAGGTAACACCATGCATCATAGTTCAATGTAGAAAAATGTGAAAATGAAGATTAAGATCCATATAACTAATGTGTATTAATTAGGAATGACATATAATTAATGATTTTAAGGAAAATTGAATTTATATACCAAATAAATTAAACAAAACACAAAAATTATACATTTGCTATCTATACAAAATAAAAGTAAAACAAAAAGAATAAAAGTATTTAAAAGTAAAACAAAAAGAGTAAAGTATTTATCCCTTAATAGTAGGATATCCAGCCACTACATAGACTTATATGCCTATCTAAAACACCTTAATAGATCTACTATCAGTCAATAGAAAAGACTTCTTATATTTATTCCTTAATAGTAGGATATCCAACCACTACATAGACTTATATGCCTATCTAAAGAACCTTAATAGATATACTATCGGTCAATAGAAAATACTTCTTATGTGGTGTTAGTAATCTTTAGTAAAGACAAAATGAGCATTGATAAATTAGATGTGAATCATTGAAGCCATTGAAACTAGTAATGAAATTAATGAAGAGCTATATGATTACAAAGGCCATTAAGACAATAAAGAAGTTAAAAGTAGCTCTTCTTGCTTCAAGCAGGCCTCCACATAGGTCATGGATGTTGTTTTGTCCAATTGATTCAAGTTAATCAAAAGTTCCATCTAATTTTATTTTTATACCTATGCTTTTTGTATTACATGATTTGCTCAATACAAACGAGTAGCATTAACATTTTTAACTCTACTATAACATCATCATGGATATATGTTACATTCCAATAACATGTATTGATGATTTTTAGTCCAAGAAATACATCTAAATGCAAACAAGTGGCATAGAATTGAATTATTCGCATGTGTGGAGAGGAATTGAAGGCAATTTCAATTCGTTTAAAGATTAGCTAGTTTTATACCAGTTCAATCACATCAACTTTGAACATTATTCAATACACCTACCATCATGTTAGATATTTAGATCAGAACGTAACTACATATCAACTGAGCCTGAAGTTTTAAATGTTTGTGAAGCATTTGCAGCTACCAAAATATCATGATATCATGAGAAGATGATTTAGAAAGGTTTCCCCAAAAGCAAATGCAAATAAAAAATGATTTAATGAAGGAGAGAGAGAGAGAGAGAGAGAGAGAGATAAAATCAATTTGAAGCTGCTACTTCTCCATCAAGATCTTGGTCTTGCACACAATGTCATTTTCTTAACAGCCTACTAATTGATCTCATGTATTGCACAATCACCATGTGACTAATTGCAAGTATGGATGTTGTCAATTATAGACCCATAAGGTATTCCAATAATGAATTCCTTATTTTGTACTTATCTCGACTTAAATAAATTAGAACTTTCTTATTTTTCATAGTCGTGTTCCCCTAAATTGAAGAGGTTAGCAAAAACAAGTATTGAAAATTACAGACATTATTTTGATTATATGGTGCAAATTTAATTGCATAATCAGCATGGGAGCTGCCAAGAAGGTCACTGGGTTTATAACCAACTTGATATTCAATTGTTTTAACCTAACCCAATGCACCATTTATGAGGCCTTATTCCACCCACAAAATAGAACTTAGCATAACTTGTTGGCGAATGCACAAGAGAATATTTGACATATGGATTTGGACATGATGTTCCATTAAGTTTCTCTATAGCAGATCCAATGGACATTGATAAAGATTGGAGCATGTTGCAAGTATGTGGCTAATCGGTGTTGTCATTGATGTTAACATATCTTTGTTGTCATTGGTGTCAACTGTATCCTATTTTATTATTTGTTTAGAAGCTTTATATGTTGAGAATTTTGAGAAAATTAGCCCCTCTGGAAGAATCAGAAAGTAAACAGTGAATCACAGTGAAGACAGTGAGTTGCATACTGAAGAACAGTCTAGAAGATTGCTCTGCATTTCTTGCTAACTAAAGATCTTGGTTTGTAGATTGGAATTTATTTAGAAGCGTGGCTGAAGATGCTAAATCCTGAGTTTGAGCCTCCGGTATGAAGATTTGAGTGAGTTATATTAACTAGAGTAAAACCTACTTTTTCTGATTATTCGTTGGTGCTTGAGAGAAAGTATTTTGCTCCGTATTCCTCCGCATTAAAGTGTTTTTCTCTGTAGTTCTAGAGGGAAGTCTAGGATGATGATAAGTGCCTACAATTGCAATGGTTCATGTTTTGGTGGTGCGCAAGCTATCTTTCTCTTACGATAATTGAAGACAGTGAAGTTCATGTGCTCCAATGTGAAGAAGCTCATGGATAAAGTGGTTTGAGTTTGTACGGTTGCTCCTAGTGATTTCAACGTGCTTGTGGATACCTCCTAATCATGTTCCTACCTTTACATTGGTCCACGTTAAGGAATTGAGATCATGTTTGAAGATTATTCCCAGATAACATAACGTGTAACCAGTCTTAGCCAACTTGGTTAATTCCAGTGATTGTGGAAATCCCTTGAAGATTATGGAAGCATATTGTGGTGTGGAAGATTGTGTTTGAGTCCCAGCTAAGGCGTGGCATGATCTGCATACATCTATGCTACAATTCGTTAGCATAATTTTGTACTAGGTCAAGACCTATTTTGTAAATGTTTGTAATGCTAACCTTGGAGATTGTTCCAATGGTTGATGATTGTAGTGCCAACCTTGATGATCATTCCAAGGTTGATGAAGTGTATAAATACTTGTAATTGAGTCGTGGAAAAGTGGTCTGTGTGTGAAGATGGGCAGATAAGGAAAGAGGTGGAAAGGCAAAGCAGAGTAGAGGAACTATTGTACTTCAATATTTAAATCTTAGACATGAAGATGTTGATTTTGGCAGTGAGCCGCTAGTAGGGTTTAATAGCCCTCATTGTAATCTTTCTAGGTTTAGGGTTAAGGTGGTGAGCCTACTAGACCTAGTTGTACTTCATGGCAGTGAGCCAGTATGTTCTATGCCCGTGGAGTGACCAAGCCTGAACATCATTTTTACAAAGATTGCAATATATTTCGAGAGCTAATCCTCTCTGTGGTTTTTCCCCACCTTGGGGTTTTCCACGTAAAAATTTGGTGTCTTTTGTGTTCAATGTTGCATCTACGTTTAAGTTTCTAATTTCATGCATTCATTGTTTAATCATAATAACCGTGGACAAGTGATTAATGTTTAAGTGCAGAATTGTTTGAGATTTTGGGACAACGGATTTGCCCCCCCTCTCAGTTGTCCAATGCATTTCAATAGAGTATACATTTATTATGCAGGAAAACCAATTAATTTGTTGCAAATGGGTATGTCAAGATATCGTTTAAATAAAATTAATTAGTGGTTCCTTTATAATTGCACATTGAACATAAAAAATTATTGAGAAGAGAGCATATAGTTTTTTTTGGTGAATGGTTGTTGTCCATCCATCATTTGAACATTGAAAGAATTTAGTGACATGTGTTGTTGTCCTGCATTAGAAAAGAAATGGAGTAAACTAAACATGTTGACATGCATGCAAGTAATGTTGTTTTTGAATAGTAGCGGGTAAAAGCAAATATACAAGTAAAGTTGTTTTAGGTTTTAGTCAATCATTTGCAAGTGATAGTTCCCTTAACTGGTCCTCTTCTTGTTTCCTACGCATTTTGATCCTAGTTGAAATGCTAGGCCTAGGTACATACGTGATAAGACTTGCCATTCATTAGAACTATCTTCTTGCAAATTGCATGTTCTGTCAATGGATTTGGAGATGTACGGTGCAAATTCCATGAACGGTAGTTGTCTAAAAATTTCTCCTAATGCATTGTACTATCTTTCCCTAATTAACCAATACCATTGTGAATGTTTGTAAATGGATAGTATAGCAATAGTTCACTCCAATATAAATCTTGAAAACATTGATCATGAAGCTACTAGGATGGTGGTTGAACGAGGGGAGACTCAAACAATAGCTAGTGTTAAGTGTTCTTTCCATTTGATGGAATTTTGAGATGTTGCAAATGTTCATTTTTGAGCCACTTCAATAAATGGCATTGTTTCTAATTGTAAATTGATTGTACCATGTATGAATTAATGAAGCTTGGAGACAAGATGTTTCTATTGTTAGAGAAAGATACACTTTAGTGTGCAATTGTAAAAGTACCATAGCCTAATCTTTAATGTAGGCTTTTCCATGTTGGAATGATTGACCATAGCCCCAAGTCTATCACACAATGAAAAACCTTTCACCACTATGTTTATGCAGTTAAGCATAGTTTTGTAATCCCATGATGGCAAATGATTTTGTGTTTTAAGAAATGTCTCTTCAATTGTCATGGGTGGTAAAGGTAAAAAATGGAAATAATTATGCATATGAAGGTTATGCATGTAGCCATATTTTCTACTTGAAACTAAAAATTACTTTGAATCCAAAAATATTTTTATTATTTATTTTGGTCCATTTTTATTATGCCGAGAGGTGTTCTACACTCACAGCAAGGGCTGAAAGATTCAGATTCCTGTAACCAGTAAACAAAAATCCAAAAAAAAAGCAAATAAATAAACTAAAATCAAAGAAAATTCAATGCATGGTGGTAGTGGATCATAATGAAATGCCACAATAAATAAACCACTAAACGTGACACCAAAGATGCTTTTGCTATTTTAAACCAAAATGCAAATATTCTACCTTAATGCCAAGAATAAGAAATATATTTAATGGCAAATGAAACACTTAATTCATAAAAATATAAAAATAAAAACCAAAAACCAAAAAACAAATTGGAAGATATTAGTGTAAATATATATTTTTAAATATGAATATACTAGTTTGTTAATTCACCTATGAAGCTTTCACCTTTTTTTCACAAATAAAAATTACTTTGAATCCACAAATATTTTTTTATTTTCCGGTCCATTTTTATTTGTTAATTCACTATGAAGCATTCTCCTTTTATTCACAACCAGCTTTACTTACAACTGCAGAAGAACAACAAGTATCATTACATGGTTTCAATGTTCAAATGATGACTAGGATTCAACAAATCAAAATGGACCAAAAATAATAATAATAAAATTCTCTATACGGTAATATTACAAACAAATAAAAAAGTCCCACCCTTATTTATTGCTCTTATCTACTCAATTTTACAAACTATGTATACTTTAAATTTCCCATGAAAAAAAAAATTGGTGTATCCTTTGCACACTAAAGTGCAATTGCTAGTTTAATTATTGTTTCATGTCAATTGTAGTGAAAGCCTTTATTTTTCATTATTGCTCTTACCTACTCAATTTTACAAACTATGTATACTTTAAATTTCCCATATGAAAAAAAATTGGTGTACCTTTGGGCACTAAAGTGCAATTGCTAGTTTAATTATTGTTTCATGCCAATTGTAGTGAAAGCCTTTATTTTTCATTACATTTCATTTTTCACTATAACTTACGTGACACGTTTATTCAGTGTATAGATTTTCATAACTGTGAAAGGCCTATTCTTAAACATCATAACAGTCAAAAGTCAAATTTTAATAATAAATATTTACTATTTTTTCTTGTGAATGATGTGTAAAATTCCTATTGCCTGTTTGGGTGTTTGACCATTAAAATGAATAATGGTTAAGTAGAATGCAGTGAATGTTGGGGACAACTTATTCTGAGGACGATGAAAGCAGTTTGAGTGGACAGCTGATTAGTATCCACATTGCAAAGTAGTGGTGGACAGCAGAGATGGCCTCAGCCTATTGCTTTTTATCATTTTTCTTTCTCTCATGTCACGAATACAGGTTTTCATCATTACTAAATTCTAACTTTACTTTATTCTATTACTTTATTCTTCTGGTGCAACTACACCCACGTTCTTACAAAAATTCTTTATATGTAAGCATTCAGCCCGTCCGTTAAGCATCTCAATTGAAAATTTCTAACTGGCCATGGGTGCTTTACCTAGTTGTTGCTTCTCCTTCCCAGAAACGCCTGCAACAGATCTTCCTGTAATCCGCGGCACATCCTCCATGAATCCATCAGTGCCGTCAACAGATTCTCCTAATCAGCTTCAGATTGTAACCTTCCCCACACAGCCATTAAACAAATCTTGGAAAGAAACATCGCTCAAAAGGTTGGTATAAACTCGATCTCTTTTCAATTCAACGATGAGAGACCTCTTTCATAGTGTTCATTTCTTGTTATTGTTTTACAGCATACACAAGATACTCCAACCACAAGTTCGTCTCCTGCAGACAAGTTCTCGAGCTGTGATTCCTTTATCCAGCGTGGAGACAAATTTTTAAAATTTGTCAACGATCACACAGAAAAAATGAAAATTGACACTAAGGTTAGTTACTTGCAGGCTGCACATAATAATATATATTGGTCTGGATGCTTTTCCTTCCTATTTTCTTAATCGTACTTTTCTTCAATTCGCTATTGAATTACAGGATAGCTTTTTTCAGTCGGGAGAAGCAAAAAAAAATTATAGGAAATATTCTTGGGCAAATTGGCGATATACATTGGGCAGTTGCAAGGCTTTCCATGGTAGGGTATCTGGTCTCAAAATGTGCGAAAGTGTCCGAGAACAGGACTGATTGTCTAGAGCTCTTGCAAGCAATGCTTACGCTTCTATCTCATATTAAAGACTTAGACATTCTAACAAAAGAAGAAAAGGACAAGTTTGAAAATATTTTTCAATACATTATTGAAGGATCAATAAGTTGTGCTTCCCAACTAGGGTCAGGAAAATTTTTCCGGTTAGTGTTTCCTCCACGATAACATGTTATGCTCTATTTAGTTAATTTTATTTTTCTCCTTTTCTCATTAACTTTTTATGTTGCAGCTTCTTGAAATCATCTGTAAACTCTGAGAAATTGAGCGCCATTTGCTCCAAAATAAGGGACTTTTTACTTCTGTTCTTATGACTATTTACATTACTGTTATTGATACTTTTTATATTTGTGGGATAGCAGTTCCCAGATTTGTCAAACTATTAAACTTTATTATGATTATGGAAAAACTAATTGGGTGATGTTTGGATAAGTTCACATTTCAGAAAAGTTAATTAGGTGATGATGTAAAATTGTAATATGATTTCATTTATGCTATTTAGAACTAAGTCATGATAATACATGTTTTTAAGTTGCTTCGGCTATGATGATTATATGTGAAACTGATCTTGCAGTTTAGTGTGCAGGAACTTACTAATCAAACCACAGATTTGGGAGATCATTCCGCACCTTGTTATTGTTATTCCCTGTTAAGCCGATCTGGTTCCACGAGGAACCAAGATCACTCTGTGTTTGATGTAGTGTTGTAATGTGGTCTTTCATAAGGTCCAGTGGGTTAGGTTACCCTCTTGTAACACTATATTATGATTTGTGTTGTAAAAAGATTGAATTTGAATTTCTTTCTTTTATTTAAATCTTTGAGGCCTTTTCTTGTGCTTTACCTTGACCATGGGTGTCCAGAATGGGTTAAAGTTGACCCTGGGTTATACCCCATGGGTCCAGGGCCCCATTTGGCAAGGATAACCCTTGAGTTACCTCCATAAGGTCATCTTAACTTCACCCTAAAGTTAAGTGGCGAAAATTGGAGGTATGGGGGGGGACATGATGGGTTGTGCCAACACCCAACCCATCCCTCTTCAATTCCCAAGATAAGAGATGACTACAAACCCATCCATTATAGAGGGATTGACTTGAAGTCACCCTCACCATTAGTGAGATTCCCCATGAGTTGTGGGATCATCCATGATGAAGGAAGGAAGAAGAGGCATGGGTCACCTGTCTTTTCCTCCTTTAACTCCTTTTATTTCTCCCATGCATAAGAGAAATGACATGAGGAGAGGGATAAGGAGTACTCTAGGGATGGGTGAGTGACATAAGCCAACACTCATCCCTTGGGACAGAATAGTGGTTGTGGGAAGAGTGAGGAGGTGACAAGTGTCACCTCCCCATTCCTCAAAACTAAAAGGAATTGGGTTATTTGAATTCCATTTTTGGATGGGAAGGGAGTTAGTTGATTTTTTTTGGAGAGTTTTATTTTTATTTTGCCAAAGGAAGAAAGTTAGCTTTTGGGGGGAGAGGGAAAGGAGGAGGGAGTTGGTGGCTAAGGTTGGAAGAGATCTCAGTGGAGCTCTACAACAGCTTCATCCTTGAAGGGCTTTGTAAGGTTGGTTATGATTACCTATCTTTCGTATATCTGAATGTTGTATGAAAAGTGTGTGAAAGATGTTTGTTTGTGTTTTTTATTTGTTTTTGTGGGATCTGTTGTTGGGTTGTTGATAGAGCTTCTCCCACTTGGGAGAAATGCTCATCAAGTTTGGGGTAGGGGAGGAGTGATCCTCCTCGGATGCATACCTGGTTTCTTCTTTTGGGATGTTGAAAGCCTTGAGGGCATGTATTTGTGATTGGATCTTTGGCTTGAGAGTCAAATACAGAATTCCTTGGAAAATTTGTGATCAAACTTGGTTTGAGGCTAAGAGAAATTGTGTTGGTTATATTATCTGTAAGGGTGACACTCTCGAGTCGAGTGTGTCCACTCTCCTACCCCTTGTAAAACTCACTGTAGTTGAGTTTTCATGATGTATAATTTACCTACGGGTGGTTGTGTGTTTTGGGTTTGTTGTTGTTCCCTGTTGTGAAGTGGATTGCTTAAGTTACCCAGGTGTGAGTATGACCTCCCTAGCTCAAGGATGACCCTCTTGCGGGTCTACGGTAGGGAGTAGAGCTAGATGAGTGGTGTTTTCTTCTTTGTTTGTCTTTGATACGCAGGTTCCCTCTTGAAGCTTATGGTTGGAATTGGAGGAGTACTGTATTTAGGGAGAAAGAACTTCATCCTTGCTATAAGAAGAGTTTGGTTCATTGAACTACATCCTGTTTAAGTTCATTTTGGAGGGATTCTCATCCTCTGCAGTTGTATAAATTATTGTTTGGGAAAAAAGAGAAATTCTTCCCTTCAGTGGTGTTTATTAATTATGAGTTTTGACAGTTATGTATACTTGGAGTATCTATTGTTGAGTAGTGAAATTGTATGTTGATCTTGACAAGAGTGTTAAAGTTTAACTATAGTATTGTTTGAAGGTGTTTGGAGGAAATTATGAATTTTACTAACTTTTAGATATTGTAGTTGTAATCAATTGTGAGCCAATGCAATTGTAATGATTCTTTCCTTTCTCTATTTGAAGCTAATATGTACTAAATTGAAATTAGCAAATGGAAATTAAGGAAAGAAAATATATATATTATAATCAATTTTATTAAACTCCTCGTTTAACATTAATTGTATGAAGTCTAATTTCCGTCTTTGCTTATATATTTCTTAAGTGGATGGTAAATGGCAGTTTAAGTCATTTCTTACATTTAAAATTTTTAGTTCTTAAAGAAACGGTAATTGTAAATCGCATGTTGAAAGAATTATAATTTGTTCTCTGTATTTGAAATGTGCAATTATTATATGAATTTGTGAGTACCAGATAAATTAGCTTTAATTGTATTTAATTTTTCTTCGTTTCTTATTTCTCTATAGTTACGAGATTGAAAGAAATTTATAAATAGGATTGTGGATGGTGGTTAAACAGAGTTATAGTTAATAACCATATTATTCTACTTCTCTGTATTTTAGCTTTATTATTTTAATTCTCTACATTTATTTTCTCTGTGAAAGAAATAATTCTGAGAATAATAGTTTAATTCTCTGTAATTTAGCTTATTATTCTAAATTTCTGTATTTTTAATTCCTCTAAAGAAGACTTAAGTCTGAGAATATATATAAATATATATATATATCTCATGATAACTGGAGATTTTATTAAAATGACAAAGAGATTATATTTTAAAAAAATAAAGAAATAAAATAAAATGAATCCCAGTTTAATCGCTGTGTATTACATAGCACACAATAAAAAAGAATGTGAAGTGGTGGTGGGAAGGGTTTGAACCTTCCCACCACCCCCGTCGGTGCTTATTGGGTGTGGGGAGGGGCGGAGCCCCCACCCACACCCCCGCCAATACATAACCCGCAACCACTGCCATCCGCGGTACTCCCCACTCCCCGCGACAGGCCTCCACCCACCAATCCGCCGCTCCGTCTCTATCGTTCGTGGCTCGGTGCCACCACAAAACCACCCCTCTGCCTCTGCCACTGCGGCCTAACCCATATCCGCCCACTCCACCGCCACTGCGGCCACCTCCACCTCCATTCCTCTGCCACGGCCGCCGCGACCTTCCTCCACTGCGACCCCTGCCATGGCCGCGCCGCCGCCTCTCCATCCCTCTGCCCTTCACAAAAGGAAACAAAAAAAAAAGGGTTAGGGCTTGCTATTTGGGAAATAAATTAACCAAATAAAATAAGAAATATTTCCATGGTTTGGATTTTTTTAATAAAGAGGAGAGCCTCTTATATACAATAACAATGGTATATAATTGTATATATATATATATATATATATATATATAATTATATTATATAAAAAAAAATAGAAGAATAACAATTGTAATAATAACAATAGTAATAATAGTTAAATAAATTGATAAAATAATCTAACAATAGTAATTAATAATAATAATAGTCTTAATATTACCCAGATAAATATATTTGTATATCTATTTCTTTATGTATATATACAATCTGTATATATATGTATATAGATACATACATTAATTAATTAGGTGATATAAGTCACCAGAGAGGCTGTTTTCTCTTTACAATAATAAGAGAAAATAAAATTATAATTTAAAGAGAGCATAAAGGAATATACTATAATACTCTGGGAAGAGTTTCTCGGAAGTTTCAACTATCAATGAAATTTAATAACCAGGAAAATGAAGAGGAAAATTACGCGTCACCTTGTTTAAAAGATCACTAGAAATAAACTTAAGAAGCCATCACAGACATTCCATGTGAGGCCATTTTAATCTCAACTGTAGTTAGTAAACGTCCAGAGAAGAAAACCTGCAAGAGAGTAAGAAGAAGAAAAACTAACATTGGAAAACACAGAGGAGAAAATGCGCGGCATTTCCCACCTGGGATAAGAGAACTAAGTAGATGGACCCTTCCGCTAAATTTGCTTAGGAACAAGTTTAATTAATACAAATGTAAAGGTGAATCCTAGATCGGAGAAAACCAGGAGACTGAGTCCAGCGAAGTAGTAAACCAGCCTATGTGATCTGGACAAACTGGAAGTTAGGAATAAAGTTAAAAGTAGATACAGTGATAACTCTGATTGACACAGAATATGAAGAAAGGACAGGATAAACATAAAGAAAATGTAGAAACCAAAAAAGAGAGACCGAAATATAAACAAACTAAATTTCAGAGAAATAGTTAAGGTGAGCGCAATAGAAATACAATCAAAATTAAGACCCAGAGAAACGGAAGAGAGGGCAAATGAACTGCCTTGTTGAGAATGCTAAGTTCGAAGGAGGAGTATATTTCAGGAAACAAGAGAGGAGACAGACAATCGTGCTTTGTTGAAAAATGACCCAACAAGAAAGATCAATTGTAAGTTCATTATGAATAAGGCATTGTGAGAAGTTGTTAATCCGTCAGGGAACCCCGTAAGAAGTATAGAATTGCATAATTCTCACTTAAGCCATGAGGCGTTATGCTGTCAAAATCTACCGAGATTTAGGATTGGAAACCCTAAAATTTCAAACCTTGTAGCGACGTTAACTGCGTCGAGGAGACCCCCTTGTTGGTCTGCTTGCGTCTGGTTGCACGCAATTGTACTTGTACCCCACCGACAACTGTAGTGTTTTCGCCTTGAGCATACACCACCGAGCATGCTTACGCATGCAAGGGGGTTTCTAGGGAAGCGTGAGAAAATTTTTGATAGTTCGTGTCATAACCACATGACAGATGTGGCTATGACACGTGTGACGCATGTTGTGACCACATGGAAAATGTGGGCATGACATTTGGTATCAGAGCCAGGTTTAAACACTGGGCATATTTGGGCACGTTATTATTCCGCAACTTTGATTAATTAGTCTCTACCTTGTTTTGTAGGATGCCTCCCTGACGTGTTCGATGAGCGAGATCACGCCACACAGCGTCTGTTGAGGTGCACAGCGATTCCTCAGCCGAGGGATAGGCACCTGCAGTTACAGCAGCACCACCTGCACCACCTGTGCCACAAGCACCACTAGTACCACAGGCACCACCGGTATTGGATATAGGTCCACAAATCTTACAAGCACTGCAGGCTATGTTAGAGAGGTTACCGCCAGTGATTCCTGAGCCACATGTTGAGCCTTGTGTTGATCCACAAGAGGAGCCACGTAGGGAGCCATGTGCTGAGTCACGTGTTGAGCCACGTGAGGAGCCCCGCATTGATCCGTGAGAGGTGCCACGTGTGGAGCCTATCGTTGAGATCCCTGACACTATAGTAGAGGAGGTAGGGTCAGCCTCCCGTGCATGGAGCAGAAGTCATCTGAGACCTTTGAGACGAGATGAGATCCAGAGGGAAAAACAGGTACATCATGGATTGTATGAGGATGGTGTGGAAGAGCCAGTTGTGGGACTTAGAGACAGAGGGGACCCCATTAGAGATCTACTTAGGCTCAACCCACCCTCTTTCGCAGGTGCTACAGAGGGAGCTGTGGCCGAGGCTTGGCTGATTAGTTTAGACAGGTGTTTCGCGTTGCGACCATATGGAAGCAACACGAAAGCACGAGTGGCAGTCCATCTTCTGAGGGATGCCGCAGCTACCTGGTGGCGCACTGAGGAGTGCAAGCGCCGACTTTCTGTGGATACACTCACTTGGGATATCTTTATAGAGCGCTTTAATGCGCGATATTTATCAGAACATTACAGATAGCGCAGGATCGACGAGTTCCATGATTTACAGCAGAGGGGACTCACTATTACTCAGTATGAGAGTCGATTCATTGAGCTTTCTCGTTACGCGGAATACCTCCATGATGAGAAAATCTTAATACACAAATTCATCAGAGGGCTGAATCATAGGATAGCAGGACCAGTTCGTATGGCAGATCCCCAGACCATGAGCGAGGCTGTTGAAAAGGCCTTTATAGTAGAGGAAATTCAGGGACGAGGGCAGAATTCACGTCCGCAGTATCAGGATCGTAATCCCCAACAACAGTAGAACTTTCGAAGGCCTCAAAACACAACACAGAGAGGAGGATATAACTCTTCATCATTACCTCCTAGGCCTCCACAGCAGCAGCAACATCAGCAAAAATCTAAATTCCAACAGAGGGGTCAGGGAGGACAGAACCATGGTTGGCAGCAGCAGGGTTCACGTAGAGATCAGAAACAGTAGGGTTCATCGGCAGGACCCGCGAGGTCACAACAGTCTTACAGAGGCTCACAGGGGTCCACGGGACAGACTGGGCAACAATAATCACAGGGGTCCACGGGACGGACTGGGCAACAACAATCAAGCAGAACACAGTCAGGGCAGTTACAAGCTAGAGGACCGTGTTATGTGTGTGGTGGGGCAGGGCATTTGGCTAGAGAGTGCCCGCAAGGATTTACAGTAGGGGGACAGCCCCGATCAGGAGGATCTGAGTAGACCGTAGGTGACGTGGGTAGATCCCACCACATGTTTGCAACGGTGTATAACTGCCAGGCTAATTTCCAGGCCTTAGTCATCGAGGCAGCAGGTATGATTGGGGACTTCCCCATCTCTATCCTTTTTGACTTGGGAGCTACTGACTCCTTTCTGTCTACATCATTAGTGGAGTGTTGCAGGCTGGTGGCTTCTAGGCAAGACATTAGGTGGGAGGTTGAGTTGGCCTCTGGGGCCAGGATGTTAGTAGATACCTTGGTTAAAGACTGCAATATCACATTAGGATCCTTCACTACATCGTGTGACCTTAGGGTTATGCCATTAGGATCTTACGGTGTAGTTCTGGGTATGGATTGACTTGCGGCTCATAGAGCTAAGCTAGATTGTCACCAGAGGACGATTAGCTATTTAGATGATCATGGTTCACCGGTTGAGATAATGGGCATTCAAAAGCCCGTGGCTGTTTGTATGATATCCGCTCAACAGCTTAAGCACTGTATGCGGAAAGGATGCCAGATGTTTGCTATTACAGTCAATGATAGAGCAGAGGATGAACCTAAGGCTACTTTAGATGATCACCCTGTCCTTAGAGAGTTTGCCGACGTATTTCCACCAGAATTACCAGGTATGCCTCCACGCAGAGAAGTGGACTTCCACATCGACTTAGTGCCGGGTGCAGAACCGATATCCCGTGCACCTTATAGGATGACTACACATGAACTCACCGAACTCAAGCTGCAGTTAGAGGAATTACTTGAGAAGGGGCACATCTGACCCAGCGTTTCACCATGGGGCACGCCGGTTATCTTCGTGAATAAGAAGGATGGGTCTCTTCGATTATGCATGGACTATAGGCAGTTGAACAAGGTGACGGTGAAGAACCGTTATCCTCTGCCTATGATTGACGACCTTTTTGATCAGATGCAGGGAGCCAGACTGTTCTCAAAAATTGATCTAAAATCTGGGTATCACCAATTGCGCATCACAGAGGCAGATATTCATAAGACTGCTTTTCAAACTAGATATGGCCATTACGAATTCACAGTGGTACCCTTCGGGTTGACGAATGCCCCTGCAGTGTTCATGAGTCTCATGAATGGGGTGTTCCGTACTTACCTAGATCGGTTCGTAATCATATTTCTAGATGATATTCTGATTTATTCGCGGACCGAGGAAGAGCATGTGGAGCACTTGCGTCAAGTTTTGCAGCGATTACGAGAGGAGCAGCTTTATGGCAACTTGGTGAAGTGTGCCTTCTTCAGGACAGAGGTGCAGTATTTGGGACACATTTTATCAGGCGATGGCATCTCCGTAGATCCATCCAAAATCAGAGCAATTCAAGAATGGCCAGCACCCACCAATGTGACAGAAGTCAGAAGCTTTATGGGATTAGTCAGTTATTACCGTAGGTTTGTCGAGGGCTTTTCTAGGATAGCACATCCCATCACTTCCCTTTAGCGAAAAGGGAAGGGTTTCATTTGGACCGAGCAGTGTAAAAAGGCCTTTGGAGTCCTTAAGGAGCGTCTTACCAGTGCTCCTATTTTAGCGGTTCCAGATCCTACAGAGGAGTTTGTAGTTTGCACAGATGCATCATTAGAAGGTTTGGGAGCCGTGCTTATGCAGGGTGGTCGAGCGATCACATACGAATCGCGGAAACTGAAGACACATGAGTTAAACTACCCTACTCACAACTTAGAGCTCGCAGTAGTTATTCATGCTTTGGTCCGCTGGAGACACTTTCTCTTAGGTCGACGCTTTGAACTCCATTCGGATCATCATAGCTTGCAGTATATTTTTACACAGCCAAACTTGAACGCCCGCCAACGGCGTTGGATGGAATTCCTATGCGAATATGACTTTGACGTCCACTACATCAAAGGGAAGGAGAACATGGTCACTGATGCCTTGAGTCGAAGGCGCCACGAGATCCTGACCCTGACTTCGAGGGTGGACTTGAGAGATCGCATCTTACAGCATCTGCTGGAAGACGAGTGGTTTCTTGAGGTGCAGCAGGAAATTCTAAATCAGAGGGCCCTTGAGGGCAAATTCGTAGGATATACCCTTAAGTCTGATGGTTTACTTAGACATCAGCAACGCATCTATATACCGCACGCGGGTAATCTTCGTACCGTGATTCTATCAGAGGCTCATAGAGCACCCTACGCAGCACATCCAGAAGTGTAGAAGATGCATGCTGATTTACGACAGCTGTATCATTGGGCTGGGATGAGGCATAACATTGCAGAATATGTTGCTCATTGCCTAGAATGTCAGAGGATCAAGGCTAAACATCAGCATCCAGCGGGACTGTTGTACCCTCACGAGATACCTGAATGGAAATGGGACACCATTTCTATCATTGGTCTACCTATGTCATCATGTCGCCATGATGCTATTATGGTGATAGTTGACAAGCTGACCAAAGTGGCGCATTTTTCACCGATATGCACAACGTACAATGCACCATCCATGGCAAAGGTGTTTCTTGATCAAATTGTTAGACTTCATGGGGTACCTCGCCGCATTATATCCGACAGAGACTCCGTATTTACTTCATCGTTCTGGAGAGCCTTACATCAGGCATTGGGCACACAACTCAACTTCAGTTCAGCCTATCATCCGGAGACCGATGGACAAATAGAGAGAGTTAACCAGGTGCTAGAAGACATGCTTCGCATGTATGTTATGGACCATCAGTCTAGATGGGAGGAGTACCTATATCTGGTTGAGTTCGCCTACAATAATGGGCATCACAGCTCGTTGGGTATGCCTCCTTTCCAGGCTTTATACGGCAGACCATGCAGAACACCATTGAGTTGGGATCGGATAGAGGACAGAACAGCCATTGATCCAGAGATAGTTCAAAATATGGAACAGCAGGTCAAACAGATTAGACAGAGACTTCAGGAAGCACAGGATAGGCAGAAGAAGTATGCCGATGCTAAGAGGACAGACCGAAGCTTCTCTGTAGGGGAAAGAGTATTTTTGAGAGTGCGACTGCACAAGAGTCCAATCCGTTACGGGAAGGGCTCTAAGCTCGCACCTCGATTTGTAGGACCTTTTGAGATCTTGGAGCAGATAGGACCTGTAGCCTATCGTCTAGCCTTGCCACCTAGCCTGTCACGTATCCACGATGTATTCCATGTCTCAGTTTTACATCAATATATCTCTGACTTATCTCACGTGTTGGATTGGAGTGCTCTTCAGGTAGAGGCAGACGGACAGCTGGCATTGGAGCCAATTCGCATATTGGCTCATCGGATGCCAGCCCTTCGAGGTCGAGAGCTAGACCAGGTTAGGGTCCAGTGGGACCTATACGACGAAGTCACAGCGACTTGGGAAGATGCAGAGAGACTAAAGACCCTTTATCCTCACCTTTTTGACGACTTCCAGGAGGAAGTACAGTCTTAGGGGGAGAGGATGTGAGGATCGCCCTTTTTACTTCTGTTCTTATGACTATTTACATTACTATTATTGATACTTTTTATATTTGTGGGATAGCAGTTCCCGGATTTGTCAAACTATTAAACTTTATTATGATTATGGAAAAACTAATTGGGTGATGTTTGGATAAGTTCACATTTCAGAAAAGTTAATTAGGTGATGATGTAAAATTGTAATATGATTTCATTTATGCTATTTAGAACTAAGTCATGATAATGCATGTTTTTAAGTTGCTTCGGCTATGATGATTATATGTGAAATTGATCTTGCAGTTTAGTGTGCAGGAACTTACTAATCAAACCACAGATTTCAGAGATCATTCCGCACCTTGTTATTGTTATTCCCTGTTAAGCCGATCTGGTTCCACGAGGAACCAAGATCACTCTGTGTTTGATGTGGTGTTGTAATGTGGTCTTTCATAAGGTCCAGTGGGTTAGGTTACCCTCTTGTAACACTATATGATGATTTGTGTTGTAAAAAGATTGAATTTGAATTTCTTTCTTTTATTTAAATCTTTGAGGCATTTTCTTGTGCTTTACCTTGACCATGGGTGTCCAGAATGGGTTAAAGTTGACCCTGGGTTATACCCCATGGGTCCAGGGCCCCATTTGGCAAGGATAACCCTTGAGTTACCTCCATAAGGTCATCTTAACTTCACCCTGAAGTTAAGTGGCGAAAATTGGAGGTATGGGGGGGGACATGATGGGTTGTACCAACACCCAACCCATCCCTCTTCAATTCCCAAGGTAAGAGATGACTACAAACCCATCCATTATAGAGGGATTGACTTGAAGTCACCCTCACCATTAGTGAGATTCCCCATGAGTTGTGGGGTCATCCATGATGAAGGAAGGAAGAAGAGGCATGGGTCACCTGTCTTTTCCTCCTTTAACTCCTTTTATTTCTCCCATGCGTAAGAGAAATGACATGAGGAGAGGGATAAGGAGTACTCTAGGGATGGGTGAGTGACATAAGCCAACACTCATCCCTTGGGACAGAATAGTGGTTGTGGGAAGAGTGAGGAGGTGACAAGTGTCACCTCCCCATTCCTCAAAACTAAAAGGAATTGGGTTATTTGAATTCCATTTTTGGATGGGAAGGGAGTTAGTTGATTTTTTTTTGGAGAGTTTTATTTTTATTTTGCCAAAGGAAGAAAGTTAGCTTTTGGGGGGAGAGGGAAAGGAGGAGGGAGTTGGTGGCTAAGGTTGGAAGAGATCTCAGTGGAGCTCTACAACAGCTTCATCCTTGAAGGGCTTTGTAAGGTTGGTTATGATTACCTATCTTTCGTATATCTGAATGTTGTATGAAAAGTGTGTGAAAGATGTTTATTTGTTTGTGTTTTTGATTTGTTTTTGTGGGATTTGTTGTCGGGTTGTTGACAGAGCTTCTCCCACTTGGGAGAAATGCTCATCAAGTTTGGGGTAGGGGAGGAGTGATCCTCCTCGGGTGCATACCTGGTTTCTTCTTTTGGGATGTTGAAAGCCTTGAGGGCATGTATTTGTGACTGGATCTTTGGCTTGAGAGTCAAATACAGAATTCCTTGGAAAATTTGTGATCAAACTTGGTTTGAGGCTAAGAGAAATTGTGTTGGTTATATTATCTATAAGGGTGACACTCTCGAGTCGAGTGTGTCCACTCTCCTGCCCCTTGTAAAACTCACTGTAGTTGAGTTTTCGTGATGTATAATTTACCTACGGGTGGTTGTGTGTTTTGGGTTTGTTGTTGTTCCCTGTTGTGAAGTGGATTCCTTGAGTTACCCAGGTGTGAGTATGACCTCCCTAGCTCGGGGGTGACCCTCTTGCAGGTCTACGGTAGGGAGGAGAGCTAGATGAGTGGTGTTTTCTTCTTTGTTTGTCTTTGATACGCAGGTTCCCTCTTGAAGCTTATGGTTGGAATTGGAGGAGTACTGTATTTAGGGAGAAAGAACTTCATCCTTGCTATAAGAAGAGTTTGGTTCATTGAACTACATCTTGTTTAAGTTCATTTTGGAGAGATTCTCATCCTCTCCAGTTGTATAAATTATTGTTTGGGAAAAGAGAGAAATTCTTCCCTTTAGTGGTGTTTATTGGTTATGAGTTTTGACAGTTATGTATACTTGGAGTATCTGTTGTTGAGTAGTGAAATTGTATGTTGATCTTGACAAGAGTGTTAAAGTTTAACTATAGTATTGTTTGAAGGTGTTTGGAGGAAATTATGAATTTTACTAACTTTTAGATATTGTAGTTGTAATCAGTTGTGAGCCAATGCAATTGTAATGATTCTTTCCTTTCTCTATTTGAAGCTAATATGTACTAAATTGAAATTAGCAAATGGAAATTAAGGAAAGAAAATATAGATATTATAATCGATTTTATTAAACTCCTCATTTAACATTAATTGTATGAAGTCTAATTTCCGTATTTGCTTATATATTTCTTAAGTGGATGGTAAATGGCAGTTTAAGTCATTTCTTACATTTAAAATTTTCAATTCTTAAAGAAACGGTAATTGTAAATCACATGTTGAAAGAATTATAAGTTGTTCTCTGTATTTGAAATGTGCAATTATTATATGAATTTGTGAGTACCAGATAAATTAGCTTTAATTGTATTTAATTTTTTTCTTCATTTCTTATTTCTCTGTAGTTACGAGATTGAAAGAAATTTATAAATAGGATTGTGGATGGTGGTTAAACAGAGTTATAGTTAATAGCCATATTATTCTACTTCTCTGTATTTTAGCTTTATTATTTTAATATTCTGTATTTTAGCTTTATTATTTTAATTCTCTATATTTATTTTCTCTGTGAAAGAAATAACTCTGAGAATAATAGTTTAATTCTTTGTAATTTAGCTTATTATTCTAACTTTTTGTATTTTTAATTCCTCTGAAGAGGACTTAAGTCTGAGAATATATATATATATATATATATATATATATATATATATATATATATATATATATACATATATATACATTTATATATATATATGTATATATAAATATATATATATCTCATGATAACTCGAGATTTTATTAAAATGACAGAGAGATTATATTTTAAAAACAATAAAGAAATAAATAAAATGAATCATAGTTTTATCGCTGTGTATTACATAGCACACAATAAAAAAGAATGTGAAGTGGTGGTGGGAAGGGTTTGAACCTTCCCACCACCCCCGTCGGTGCTTATTGGGTGTGGGGAGGGGCGGAGCCCCCACCCACACCCCACGTAGTGGGATGTGGGTGGGGGCTCCGCCCCTCCCCACACCCCTGCCAATACATAACCCGCGGCCACCGCCATCCGCGGTACTCCCCACTCCCCACGACAGGCCTCCACCCCACGGAAAACCTCCTCCCACCAATCTGCCACTCCGTCTCTGCCGTTCGCGGCTTGATGCTGCCACAAAACCACCCCTCCGCCTCTGCCACTGTGGCCTAACCCATATCCACCCACTCCACCGCCACTGCGGCCACCTCCACCTCCGTTCCTCTGCCACGACTGCCGCGACCTTCCTTTACTGCGACCCCTGCCATGGCCGCGCCGCCACCTCTCCATCCCTCTGCCCTTCACAAAAGGAAACAAAAAAAAGGGTTAGGGCTTGCTATTTGGGAAATAAATTAACCAAATAAAATAAGAAATGTTTCCATGGTTTGGATTTTTTTTTATAAAGAGGAGAGCCTCTTATATACAATAACAATGGTATATAATTGTATATATATATATAGATATATATATATATATATATATATAATTATATTATATAAAAAAAATAGAAGAATAACAATTGTAATAATAACAATAGTAATAATAGTTAAATAAATTGATAAAATAATCTAACAATAGTAATTAATAATAATAATAGTCTTAATATTACACAGATAAATATATTTGTATATCTATTTCTATATGTATATATACAATCTGTATATATATGTATATAGATACATACATTACTTAATTAGGTGATATAAGTCACCAGAGAGGCCATTTTCTCTTTACAATAATAAGAGAAAATAAAATTATAATTTAAAGAGAGCATAAAGGAATATACTATAATACTCCAGGAAGAGTTTCTCGGAAGTTTCAACTATCAACGAAATTAAATAACTAGGAAAATGAAGAGGAAAATTACGCGTCACCTTGTTTAAAAGATCATTGGAAATAAACTTAAGAATCCATCACAGACATTCCATGTGAGGCCATTTTAATCTCAATTGTAGTTAGTAAACGTCCAGAGAAGAAAACCTGCAAGAGAGTGTTGGGTGAATATTTTGTCGTTAACTTGCTAACGGCAAAATGGGTATATCAGCCACAGCTATGATGAGACAAAGTCTCTCCTCTCAGCAAGGGGAGGTTCCCTCTAATTGCTTAACTTTTGCGAATCAAACAACTTATCAAATTTATGTACACTAAAAACTAAGTTGGTGGTGGTTCCATCTCATCTCATTCTCTTTTTTCAGAATAGATGTTTATACTTCAAACTCTTGATATAAAACTTACAAATTATCACAATATCACAGAAACACAAAGTTTTCCGTTACCTCACTCACTACTTGTAACCAGAACTCTTTGAAGCAGAATGCAGCCCAAAGTCTTCATTCCTCTTCAATATCATAAAAATAATTCAAATATAACAACTTGCAGCACAAAGTCCCCAAACTGTTGTATTTTCGCAAACATGAACATATAACCCACAACTGATTTGATAATACAAAGTTTATCAGAATCAAATTAAGGGCACTCTTTTAATCACTTGAAACAAACTCCACAGTTCAATTATTACCAATTAAGATTATGATAGCAAGACATAAGAACAAAACTATCACAACACAAATAATCCCAAGACAAAGATTGGAATTGAACTTGCTTTCTTGTATTGATGAATATTTGAATATTGATTTTCACAATAAGCACAAAGTCTTGATTTGCTTTTCAATTCGCCAGAGTTTTCTTGCAATAAAAAAAAGATAATATTTACAAAAGAGGTCCCCTTTATTTATAGGGAAAGACCTTGAGAAAATCTAGGAAATCTACAACTACTTTGACTTATTCAAAAATAGGAGTCCTTATTGACTTGGGACTTCCTATTTTTTACATGTAATTGGGTATCAAAAATGTACATGTAAAAATGTCCAAAACTGTTTTGAAAGTACATATGGAAATCAAAAAATAAACTAAGGGAAAAACCAGCTGCTTCAATTTGTGTCACCACCTTTTCTCACGTGGTCATCATACATAGTGAAGGTCGCCTGCATTTCAATGCTATCTGGGTTGAATGTGTTTGTGAAGATCATCCTGGCCCTCACTATGGCATCCCTTACTGTAGTGATTGACTTGGCATGATTGGTTAACCTGGTTTTCAAGTTGTCCAAGGTTAACTGGTTGTCTAATATGCTGTCCACACATCTATCCAGACATCTTCCACCATGGGTTCATGGAACTGTGTTTTCCTCTTGATTTTATCCTTTACGCCCCGGTAATCAAACTTTGGTCTCCTCTTGAATTGCTTCATGGTGACCAACTGCATTTCCGTCTCCATAGCTCTTGCCTTTGCGGCAGTCAATACTGAGTATCTACCGATTTCTACAGGAAATCTGAATCCGGGCTTCTTGAGTTCCATCTGTTTGTTATGCACGACAATCATTTGCCTGCACAACTCCATCAAGACCAATCTATCTGAAGGAAACCTTGGAAGCATATAAGGGTAGCCTTGGAAAAAGCCAACCCTTAAGTAGGAGAAAGATGGAAATTGCAAAAACATACAACCAAAACCATTAACCACTGTCCATGCCTCATCTGAAATTCTTCTCTGCTCCAGTTGGGGATTAAAAAGACACAAGAATACAGCAAAGAATGCATCATTCACTCTCCTGAAATGGTGAATTGAACCTTTCAACGTTAGTTGAGAATAATACTGGTATACTGGAACTACTCTCCTATCCCCTTCTGATGATAATCCCGGAAAAATCCTCATGGAGGCTGCAATGTATACCAGGTAGGAAGTCATGAAGAACTTGGAGGTAGTGGATACCTTCGTCAGCTGATCATGCAAAGCGTTACTGATTTGCTCTCCCCATAAAATAACCTGCTTGCCTTGGAGTATGACCTTAATGAAGGGATACATCCATTCATGAAATTGTGAAGACGATGACAAACCTCTTATCCTGCTGAGGAGGGTAATCAAATCACCAACTTCTTCCACAAAATCGCTTCGAGGAAAGCTACGTGGCCATCTAGACAAACTTAACCTCGCAATCTTCAACCATTTGTTGTTGATTACTTTCTTTGCCTTCTCTGGATTCTTGTCATATTCCTTTTGAGCTTCGATGAAATTAAGCTTCAACACCTCTGTTGCAGGAGGACACATGAACACCTTGTCAATGAACTCAGGATCCAACCTGATTATTACATTACCACTGGCGTCCACCACAGCTCTGATATCTTTGTTGTAGAAATGGGCACACTGAAGGACAAATTCTGTATTGTGAGCCGCCACCGGGAAGGAGGAAACCAGATGAATATTACTTTCCACTATCTTCCTCATCATAGCACTGGGGTTGTTTGACTTGGTTCTCTCTACAAACTCAGCCATATCAACATGGCCAATCTCTGTATCTCTAATATCCTTAACATTAGAGTGGACTGAGGTGATTGGGAAAACACCTTGATATTTGTACTTCATAGCTTTTGCCTTCTTCGGGGACAAGTCAGTCATTTGGACGAACTTTTACCATGAAGAAGTTTGACGTCGAACGGAGCTCCGCAGAAGAAACTGCAACAGAAATCATGATCATGCAATCAGGGAAAATATGGGCAATCTGGGAAAATTGCATGTTGACGATCATGACTATGGGAGTGCGCTTGAAAAAGGGCTATAGTGCGAGCTGGCCAAGAATCAGAGGAGAAGCGGGCTCGGGAAAATGAAATTAGAAATTTTCCAGTGTTAGGAAAATTTGAGATATTTTTTGCACGGCCGGCAAAATGCGCCGCCCTTGCATATGAGGGTTTTGGTATATATTTGCATCGGCGGCGAATTTTGCCGCCTTTGCATGTTTTGTGGAAAATTTGGTACGAGCGGCGGATTTTACCGCTATTACATGCAAAGGAATGAAAGGTTGTATGAGCGGCAAATTTCGCCGACACTGCATATTGATAACCAGTTGTAAGTTCATTGCTTTTCGATGTTCCGTCGGTGAATTTTACCGACACCACATGGGGGAAAGTTCTATATATGCCCGAGCGGTGAATTTCGCTGACAATGCACATCGAAAAGTGGATTGAGGTTCTAGCGGTGAACTCAGGCACTGTTGCATTTGATTAACACCTGCGAGTCTATGTGCGGGGGTCGGGATGTTCGCCATTTTATCACTTGGCAAGGGTTACATGGTCTCTGAGCAGGCTCGGCGAAATCTGTCGTCAATGGGATGTGTGCGAGGGTTCGGAGTATCAATACAATACAAGCCCTAGGGTTTTCGAGAGTAAAACCTAGGGTTTTCACAGGGTCGACAACACAAAACAAAAACAACAGACTCTAAACAAAAATGAAAACGTAAATAAAAACTAAAAACAAACATCAAACGCAAAATACCTATGATAAACTTTAAAGAAAAGGTAGAACGATGAATGAAAGGTAAAACTTACCCGTGCTTGAAGTGGAAACCCTAAGGATAGATCCATCGGTGAATCGGAATGGTGTGATCAAGCAAGCGTCGAGAGCATTGGTAAATGAAACAAAGACCTTTGTTATAAGGAAATGACAAGTGAAAACGGGAGTCATAACGCTTTTAAAAGGTTAAAACCGGAGTTTAGACGCCTGGCACGAGTGGCCATTAATGGCACTCGACGGCAGAATCCCGAAGATCTCGTTCAGGCGGCAATTTCGGCCGCTATGACATCCTTGTTGACAAACGTGCGACGTCGGCGAAAAAGGCCGCCCTTACATGGGCCAGGTGACTCCAATGAAAGATATGCGATGGCGGTGAATTTTACCGCTCTCGCATATTTGAACTCAAAGCGATGTAATTTCGGCAAATTTTGCCGACATTACATCGCAAAACAAAAAACAAGCTTAAGTAATATGTAAGAGCGGCAAATTTTGCCGCTCTTGCATATCAAGAGTCGAAAAATTTACAAACTTAAAAAAAAGACGACTAAAATTAACATCCTAACCAATTTACGACTTGGATTTTCCTCGCAAATATCGAGAAATTAATTCAAGGAAACGTCGCAAACGAGTTTTAAAATGTCAACTGACCTCGCATGAGAACAAGAAAATCTTTTCTCGATTTGCGATCTTAGAGTGTAGATTCACGAAACGGACAAGTTTCGTGGGGTTGTCTACAAAAACGAGCGTAGCTGATTTTGAGAACAACAGCTGGCTCTAACTGGGGAACTTCCTTCAATCGAACTTCGAAACGATTGAGGGGAGTAGAATCCAGTCTCTAAGTGCCTTCATCCATGCCATTGGGCTATAGAGTCAAGCTAAAAATAAAAAGACACAAAGACTAAATGAAAACACACAAAAATAAAACACAAAACTATACGAATGTACAATTTAACTTATCTGAAACTTCAAGGATTGAAATGCTTTAGATGTTGTCCACTGTGAGGCAACAAGAATGGTGTCCCATCTTGATACTCCAGCAAGAAACTCTTTTCACCACAGAACTGATGAATGGTGAATGGACCTCTCCACAAGGAATCAAACTTTCCGTGCATTCCTTTTGGTTCTCTCCTCTTGTCCCACAACAAGACTTGATCTCCAACCTGAAACTCACGAGCCTTTGCCTTCTTGTCGAAGAGTCTCTTTACTTGATTTTGGTGCTCAACAATACGGTCCACCACAATAGTGCGCTGCTCCTCAAGTTCGGTCAAATACATGATCCTTTTATCAATAGAACTATCAAAAGTTCTATCTTCCAATGCCTTTACCAACTTCAATGCTGGCAATTCCAAGGTGATCGGTATCTCCGCATTTAGACCATATAGAAGCTGAAATGGTGACATGCCTATTGCTCTTTTGGGTGTAATTCTATCTGCCCATAAAGCATCAAACAATGCCTTATGCCAAGTTCTCTGATTCTCATCAACCAGTTTCCTAATGATAGTGACCAGATTCTTATTGCTTGATTCTGCCTGACCATTCCCTTGCGGATAATAGTCTGAAGAATGGGAAAGAGTGATCCCATGCTCGTAGCAAAACTCAGTGATCTCATAAGAGGAAAAACAAGTAGCATTGTCTGCTACAATCTTGTTTGGGATTCCAAACCTGGAAATAATGTTCTCTTTAAGAAAACTGCATACCACCTCTGAAGTGGCGTGTTTGACTGGAATAGCTTCCACCCATTTGGTAAAATAGTCTGTTGCTGTGAGAACATAGTTATGTCCGGCACTTGATGATGGATTCACTACGCCAATGAAGTCAATACCCCATTGCTGAAAAGGCTCCTCAATCATCACTGGTTTTAGAGGTAAGGCTGCTAATTTTGGTTTCCCAACAAACTGCTGGCATAACTCACACCTGCGTACCCAATTGTACGCATCTTGGAATAGTGTGGGCCAATAGTATCAGGCTCGCAAAATCTTGTGAGCCGTTACAGGTGCTGAAAAATGTCCACCACAAGCCAAATTGTGGAAAGACTCCAAAAGTCTACCTTGTTGCGCTTTATCCACGCAACGTAGAAATACACCGTCAAGACTTCTCTTGTACAAACCATTGTCCCAAAGGATGTAGTTAGCAACTTTTAACTTGACAGTTCTCCTTTCCTTATAAGACAAGTGAGAAGGGCACTCACCATAGGTAAGGAAATGAGCGATATTGGAATACCACTCGTCAGTTGTAGTAACAAAAAGAACAGTTGGCGTGTCCACAACTTCTTCTTCTTCGTCCCCTGTCTCTTTTGGAACGTTGTCTGCGATCAATTGACACAAACCTTTACCCCGCACAAGCTTGGTAGGCTTGATATCCAGATCAAATTCTTGAATTTTAGCGATCCAGTTACCTCTCTTTGTTCCGAACTCTTGTTGAGTTAGGATGGATTTGACTGTTGTATCAGGCACCATAACAATAGTGTGTGAGTTTAGAATATAGAACCTAAAATGCTTAACCGCTTTGACTATGGCGTAGGCATGCTTCTCCATATTCGAATACTTCAATTCATGAGCTTTGAGAGGACAACTCATAAATGATATGGGGGATTCAACGCCTTCCTCATTCTGCTGAACCAGAATAGTTGAAAGTGTGTGTTCTAAAGTGTAGCTATAGACTAGGAAATCCTTAGTGTAGTCAGGACAAACAAGAACTGGAGCATGAGCAATAGCTCTCTTGATATCCTCAAACGCTTCCTTACCTTCCGCAGTCCAACAGAAAGTGGCCTTACCCTTCATCATATTAACAATGTGACGGGTTTTTTCTGCAAACTCAGGAATGAACCTTCGCAGAAAATTCACCTTTCCAAAGAAAGAGTGAACAACAGTCTTACTTGCTGGCAGAGTGAGACTTTGAATAGATTTAACCCTCTCCGGGTCGATCTTAGTACCTTCTCGGGATACAATGTGTCCAAGAAGCTTGCCTTCCGTTACCCCAAAAACTGACTTCTTGGGATTGAGTGAAATACCATTTTGCCGACAGCGCTCCAGCACTTGTCGCAGATGATGTGCATGATCATGACGGTTTTTGGAGAACACAGTCAAGTCATCGAGATACACCACGATGAACTTACCCATTTCATCTCTGAAAGCAAGATCCATCGCTCTCTAAAATGTTGCACCAGCGTTGATCAGACCAAAAGGCATTCTGCGATATGCAAATGTGCCCCGCGGTGTGGTGAAGGCGGTCTTGAACTGATCAGCTTCGTTTACCTCCACTTGATTGTACCCTGAAAAACCATCTAACATAGATAGCATTTCTGAACCTATCACTATTTGCAATACTTGGTCCATGATGGGCAAAGGGTAGTTATCTTTCAAAGAAGACTGGTTGAGATTTCTAAAATCAACACAGATACGGATTTCTCTGTTCTTCTTCCTTACAGGTACTATGTTTGAAATCCATGTGGAATGATGAATTGGAAAGATAATCCTTGCATTCAGCATCTTCTGAATTTCAGAAAGAATCGTACCTGATATCTTTGGGTTGTATTGCCTCTGCTTCTGTTTGTAAGGCAACGATCCAGCTTTGAGGGGAATTTCGTGTCGAACCTCCTTAGGCCTGAAAGACTTCAGATCATCATAGGAGTAAGCCAAAACATCAATGTAATGGCGGAGGAGGGTAATGAATTTGAATCTTTCATCAGTAGTGTAGCATTTTCTGATGTTGACCATCTTAGGATCTGTTTCTGTACCCAAATTGACTTGTTCAAATTCCATGGAGGAATTCGAATCCTATTGTTGTTGCCGCTGCTTGATATACCTGTCGTGTTTATCAAAGAGTCTCTCAAGGGAAACCAATCCTTTTGGGATTTTATTTCCTTTCAACTGTAGAAATTCTTCGCCAGTCTGCGAATCTACCTCAGAAACATATTCACGAGGTGGTGATTCACTTCCTTCAAAGTAAAGCTCATCAAAACTATCCATCTTTTCCAGGAAAGCAATGATCTGATTGTCACCATTGAACACCTGCCAATGGTCAGCGTTATCAGGTACACTTGGTCAGAAGACCAGTTCAATAGTGTACTTATTTCCTTTGAAATCTTTGTGAGGTACCATGAGAGTGGCGGAAACAGCCAATGAATCTACACGGTCATTGAACTCTCTTGGCACAGCTGAAATATTGAAAGCATCGAAATCTTCAATGCAATCCCATACGCGATTGCGATAGTGTCTCAACCTTTCATTTTTTGTTTGGTACAAATTTCTTACTTGACAAACCACCAATTCGGCGTCCCCTTGAGCATGAAGGATCTTAACACCTCTGGCACGCGCCGCTTCCAATCCGAGCAACAAGGACTCGTATTCGGCGGTGTTATTGGTATTGTCAAATTGTAGCTTGTATGAAAAAGGCAAAATATCACCTTGTGGCGATATCAAAACCACTCCAGCTCCAGAACTGGTAGAAGAACAGCTGCCATCAAATTCTAAAATCCAGACTCCATCAGAATTTGATTTCTTGGACTTCCTCTGATCAGAAGACTCCTCTTCATCGATGAGGGAAGAATCTGGAATTGCTATATCTTTACCTGAACTTTCGTCTGAAAACTCCTCTGAGTCTCCATCTGACATATCGGAGCTATCACCCGATGTAGCCTCATCTGATGAATCAGAACAATCTTCAGTAGATAGAAAATAGTTACCCATTCCCGAGGATTCAAACAAAATTTGAGCTTTGGGGTTTGATGTTTGAGTAACAATATATTTCGCTTCCTTCTCAGGAAGTAATTTCTGCATGACACCTTTAACGGGTATCCTAGCCTCAGACAAATCCATGTTCAACTCACCACCCACATCTTTGTAGAAATTACGTCCAAGAAGAATGCCATATGAAGCTGGAACATCAGCTACCAAGACTGTCATCTTGATTCTCTTATCCGGAAAAGTTGCAAATGCAAATTGGGCGTCTTTGATTTGACCCAAAAGTGGAACTTGCTTATTCTCCATAGAGAAACACCTCCCAAAAGTTTTGGTTAAGGTGAGGCCAAGGGCATCTGCTACCTTAGCAGGCATCACATTGTCTGAGGCTCCAGAATCTATTACGCAATTGCTCAATTTATGGCCATTTACTAATAGGGAAACATAGAAGGGTTCAATTTTTCCAGAAACCTCAGGGGGAGTAGTAACAAGATTGTTTTGGGTAGGTTTACTTTTAGAGGAGTCATGAGTAGCTTTGGGAAACTCTTGTCCTGCAGGGACGGTCTTATTTTTGACATATTTGGCTAATCTATCAAATTGTTCAGGATTAGCCTGTAAATATTCAACTTCAGACATTTGTATCTTATTTCTCCTAGCATGGTCTATTATATCGAACTGCTGAAAAGAATTAGATACGGAGGAAGAAAAACCATCATTTTGATTTTTGGTTGAAACAGCACTAGTCTGAGGATTAGAAGTGGAAGGTGCAAATTCATTAGAAGTACTTACCTGTTTATTAACCACCGGGTCTTTTGACTGGAAAGGTAGTGGAGTCCCCCGTTTAGCGATTGAAATCGCCGGTTGAGATTCTTCTCTCGCCTTCCCTTTATCAGCTTGAGGAGCTGACTGATTTTGAGACCTAGTGAAAACAGCATATGCTCCTTCACTCACTTCTCCCTTTTCAGCTTCGTCCTGGTAGTTCAGAAAGCTGATGGTAGAGTCACCAGCTAACTCTTCTTCTCCTTCTGTGAAGAGATTAGCACCGTTTTCATATTCCAACTCAGGTTGGAAAGAGAGTTCATTCTCAGCTTCATAGTAGCCAACAGCAGAGTTGACCGGCGCTGCCTCAATAGCAAGCTTCCCCTGAGTAGGAGGAAGATGGTTTTGCTGTCCTTGATTCCTAGCAGCATTGCCTTGATATGAATTGTTTAGGAATGTCCTCCTGGGTATATCTCGGTAAGAAGGAGGCGCAGATATACCTTGGGACATTTGTCTCTTAAGAGCCAGCAATTCATTTGCTAGCTTTTGCACCATGGGATCCGTGGTGCTTGTGGAATGATTTTCAGTAGAAGAGGAGCTTTTGTTTCTATTAGCATCCCTTCTTATCTTACCCGCCAGGATAAGATCATCTTCTACTTCTGTTGCCAGAATCTGAGCCGCAGCAAGATCAGTAGGAGTAGCTCGCCTCAATAGGAAACTCACCTCCAGAAGCTGTGTATTAATAAAGAAACATTTGAGATTCTCCGCTGTGGGCTCAGCGGTAGCGGGAATCCTATTCCTCAATTTGTTGAACTTAGCGATGAAATCTCGCATTGGTTCCTGAGGCTCCTGTTGGTTTTTTCCCAGACTGGATGCTTATTCCCAGATTTCCCTACAAGGTAGCCATCAGTGATCAACAGGATCTCTGGGCCAGGGGCCAACAGTGTAGGAGATAGACTCTATATTTTATCTCCTCTTCTTCTTCAGGCTCTGCCAAACCTAGGGGGGTATTCCCTACTCAACATCCATGAGGATATGCATACAAAGGCTGGGATGCTGACAGAAAGCAGATAAGTCCTCCTGTAAGTAGACCAAAACTGAAAGATAAGAGCAAAGGGGCTAGCTTTGGGCCTATTTGCAGTTGTAGACAGAGGACTGAGGATCCTAAAACTAATTCTAATGTCCTAATGGTTGTTTTAGATTTTGATTTGGATTTTAAGTTTGGATGCAAAGCTGGACATGGTTGTAACACAAAAACAAAGCAAGATTGGTGCCTATCCAGGGCCTGGAGTCAGTAGACATACACCTGTGAATGATCAACATGAACAGCTAAAACTGGATTTCAGGGGGATATATGTGATACCTGCCTTGCAAATATCTCCCAATACAGAGTGTTAAGTTATCTCTACTTATGGCATCCCTACTGCAGTATACCCTTCCCAATGTTCAACCTGAAAATAGTTTAATCTACCCCTTGAGCAGAAGTTAAAAGATCAGACATTCAACATAGGAATTCTATGCTCTAGAATCTAAACATTACCCAAATATCCAGATTCAGAAGAAGAATACATGCAATACTGGAGACAGAATTAACACAACACATGCTAAGATAGCATTTCTCATATAAGATTAATCATGAAATCAGTGGGTTCATGCCAAAAACATACAACAAGAGATACATAAACTCACAGGTTAAGCTGTACAGAGCAACCAGATCAGCTTGTTTTGAATTACAGAGCCAAAAATCTTCAACTTTCAACAACCAAAAATGAGTAACACTTCCTGCTTATAACAGCCAGGTAGTGTACCACAGCAATTAATTACATGGTTGACCAAAAAATCCCGCCAGATACACAGTATCAGCAAAATGGCGCTCAACGCACTACCAGATTGGCGCCCAAACATGAATGCAGCAGGTAGGGGAGGAGACAGGAAGAAACCTCGAGCCCTGCACCACTGTCCGCTGATGTACACCTTCAATCGGGTACCAGATCCGCCCATACCTCTGCAACCTTCGCCATTAATGGCGCACCAACCAGCGGCCTCGGGAAAACGTCTAACAGTCGATCGCAACCATTTCCCGCCAAGATTCATCGTCATGATATTTTGAAAATGCAGGATATCAATTATCCCACATGCACCCCGCGGCGACCTTTTCAACACTTTATATACTAGGCCACGAGCATGTATAATGTCGGTGCTTTTGCTCCTGACGACACTAGTATAAGACTTCATCATCATCCTCCAACAACATGATATTCTGTCGCTTGAAATATCACCCTGACGTCAGCATCATATCGCAATATAACCTGCATGATAATCGCCTTCATCTGCACAACCTGATCCATCGGAGGAACATCCTCTTGCTGAGCCTATACCAAAAGTCTGGCCGATGAACATCCTGATGACGTCATCATCATATCCTGCTGACGTCATCATCATATCTGCCCACTGCGCACCTCCTCATATCCGGATGATGTCATCATCATGTTTGCAAATATCGGGGGATCTCCACAAGATGATCAGTGTTAGAAATATGACCCCCCCGGACCTTGATGACGTCATCATCATATCGACATCAGGATGATATTCAGAAGATAACCGGATATTTGGAAATATCATCCTGATGCACAAATATCATGTTGCACTGTAGCTCCACTATAAGATCAGGGCGATAAATGAATATGATGATGCTTGAAAAGATCACCCCCCACTAGATAATGCACGAAGCCGGTAGGAGGATATCTCCTTGATATCAGCATCATCATGACGCTGGAACAAACATACATCCGGGTGATATTCAAAAATGAAAATATCACCCCCTCCTTCGGAAATATCATGATGCAGATAGCCAGAGAAACAGATATCACCCCGACATAAGAATGACGTCAGCATCATCAGGATGATAAAACAACGAACATGAAGTGATACAACAACATCAGGATGATATTGACTAAGATCATCCTGACGTTCAAAATATGATGACCCCAGTGAATATCGGGTCATACTTAGAACTCTTCAACAACATCATCAGGATGATCATAACCAAGATCACCCAATGATAAAAATATCACCCCGGCGAAATATCATGCAGGCAGAAAATATGATGACCCCCGCAAGCAACACGGTGATAACTGGAAATATGATGATGATGATGACGACCCTTAAGAAAAAACAAGTCAGGTCGAACAACTCAGAGAATAACCCCTTCAGAAGATCAGGGTGACATCATCATCATAAAAGGGCAAGGTGATAATTGGAAGATCACCGGATACTTGAAAAATCAACCCCGCAAGCAAATCAGGGCACACTGTAGCTCATCAGCAGGATCAGGATGATATCCAAACATCACCCGATATTGAAATATGATGATCCTGATGAGAAACCGGTCGACAGAGAACATGATGATGCGGACCATCATCGAAGACAAGATGATGATGATGACCTCCTCCTCAGGAAAATATGATGCTGCAGCTGAAAAATGCTGAGGTCCAACACTTAGAACATTTTTTGGATATTTAGGGAAAATGCCTGCATGAAAATTGCTCAAAAATTGTCAGTCAATTCAGGCACTAACACTGGCTCTGTCTGGGGACGTGCAGGTGCAAGACTGCAGCGAGAACCCCAGATCTCTGGGATGCAGACCAGTCCCTTATCCATTGGGCACAGAGTCAAATACTGCACCGACCTGCATCACCAAACACACTTGATGGCCTAAGGCCACCAAGAAAAAAAAAACATGTATCTCCCTTTGTCAAATATCTTGTTTTCATCTGCATGCACTGGGTCAAGCCTGGAGATACTATCAGGATCCACCCACAAATAAACCTTGTCATCTGCACACTCAACCCTCTGATTTAGCTTGTCATTGTCAAACCTGTGCAGATAACCTTCAGCATCATGTGACATGTGGGTGTTGAATGTATCAAGCAATGCGTATTCATATGGCATATAGCACTTATCATCTATATCATCATCATGCATTGCAACATGATCTCCTAGCTGGACTGAAAATAGGAAACACTCAAAGTCCACCACACAGCTAGGAAGATCAGGGCTCATTGTATTATATGCTGGCACATCAAAAGAAAAGCTTTCAAAATCACAATTGTGTACATCATGTACACAACCATCTGGTACACCAAGCTGGAAAAGATCAGGCTCTGGCATCTCTTTCAAATCAGGCACATTTTCACAGTCACTTACCTGATGTATGCTGTTTCCTCTTTCATCAGGATGAGAAACAGAATCCAAGCCAAAAATAATGTCTAGATCCTCACCATACTCAGACAGATCCTCATCACCATATGTGTCATAAATGGGTGACCCAGGTGCATCAGTTTCATCATAGTATGCCATTTGTTCATGGGCAGCAGAACATGCATCTTCATCACCAATGGATTCACTCTGTGGAGGAGTATCAGCCTGTGTGTCATAAGCAAAACAGCCATCAAATGAAAAACAATCATGCTCTGAACTAGCACTTATTTCAATTTCTAACTGCTCTTCATGATCTCCATGTGTTTGAAAGGTAGGCAATGGGTCACACATAGGACTGCTTCTCTGTTCGCTTATATCTTCTCTGTCTTGAGTACAATACTCACAATTGTCTCCACAGGTCCATTCCAAAAATTGCTCATTGCTGTCCACAACCTCGTTATTGTTTTCATGGTCAGCTGCCTCATCATTGCAATGGGAATCCTCATTAGTCCTTTCACTGGCATCTTCAACTGGTGAACAATCCAGTTGAGCAGTATTGTTAGCATTATGTTCAAACACAGCAGTCTCAACCTCTATGCTTTTATTTTCATTTTTATCTGCACATGATGCCATAATCATTTGGTCATTTGCAGCTTCATAACCATTTCTCACACCAAGGCCTGGGGATAGGGGTTTCAGTAGGTACACATTTCTGATTTTTTCTATCTTTTCTATGAACCTGTATGCCATCTGCATACTTGTCACCTTGAAATCCCTCAGTATTGCACTAAAGCCCTCCTCAAAAGCTTCAAAGAATATGCCAACACAGGCTGAAATATCAGGTCTGAAGACTTCTGGGATCTGTGAAAGGGCTATTGCAAACCTATGACTGAAAACAACACATGGCTCTTCATCTTGTTTTCTGATTCTCATCAATTCTGCAACAAGATCAGCCGGTTCTTTTGCAAATTCTTCCTTGAAACAGTCAGCAAGCTCATCCCAACAGGCAAAGGATTTCTTTGGAAAGCTCAAATACCAGTCTTTTGCTTTTGCATCAAAGGACCTAACAAAAAACCTCATCCACATATCCTCATCTCTGAATGAATATTTTCCTATAAAACTGTGAAAAATTTGGATATGTGCATTCCCATCACATACATTGTGACCACTAAATCTAGGCATCTGACAGTATATCCTAGCAGGCATAGTTTCTACTTTATAATCCACCCATGACAAATCCAGTTGGTCATACAAAGGATCAAAAGGGCTGACAGGAGGTTTAGCTTTCTGACTGGTAGACACAACAGGGTTAGTGCTTTTTAACTGGGCCTGCACAGCCTCTAAGAATATCAACCTATTTCTTATCTCTTCTATTCCTTTATTCAACATTTCACCACTGAGTATGGGATAATTCATACTTGGATTCATAAAAATCTTACTCTTAGACATCCTTTGTCTGTCTAAGACCTAAGGCTTCCCCTGGCATCCAACCTATGCAGTAAAACAGCAAATAAAGGGGAAGTAACAAGGTACCTTTTCTCATACAGATGCAGAAATATGTACATCTTTCAACCAATAACATACATCTATCTTTCATGTGCATTTAGATCTTTTTTGCAGAGTCGCCACCTCTCCAAAGAGGACAAAATTTACAGCAACTGAAAGCTCATCAAATATGTTTCTGAGTTCATTCCACCAGCAGAGCGAAACTTCACCAGAGACTGCAGGATATCACTTTACATCAACATCCCCAGTAGAGTCACCAATTTCTGTTGGTTTTTTCCTAGACTGGATACTTATTCCCAGATTTCCCTACAAGGTAGCCATCAGTGATCAACAGGATCTCTGGGCCAGGGGCCAACAGTGTAGGAGATAGACTCTATAGTTTATCTCCTCTTCTTCTTCAGGCTCTGCCAAACCTAGGGGGGTATTCCCTACTCAACATCCATGAGGATATGCATACAAAGGCTGGGATGCTGACAGAAAGCAGATAAGTCCTCCTGTAAGTAGACCAAAACTGAAAGATAAGAGCAAAGGGGCTAGCTTTGGGCCTATTTGCAGTTGTAGACAGAGGACTGAGGATCCTAAAACTAATTCTAATGTCCTAATGGTTGTTTTAGATTTTGATTTGGATTTTAAGTTTGGATGCAAAGCTGGACATGGTTGTAACACAAAAACAAAGCAAGATTGGTGCCTATCCAGGGCCTGGAGTCAGTAGACATACACCTATGAATGATCAACATGAACAGCTAAAACTGGATTTCAGGGGGATATATGTGATACCTGCCTTGCAAATATCTCCCAATACAGAGTGTTAAGTTATCTCTACTTATGGCATCCCTACTGCAGTATACCCTTCCCAATGTTCAACCTGAAAACAGTTTAATCTACCCCTTGAGCAGAAGTTAAAAGATCAGACATTCAACATAGGAATTCTATGCTCTAGAATCTAAACATTACCCAAATATCTAGATTCAGAAGAAGAATACATGCAATACTGGAGACAGAATTAACACAACACATGCTAAGATAGCATTTCTCATATAAGATTAATCATGAAATCAGTGGGTTCATGCCAAAAACATACAACAAGAGATACATAAACTCACAGGTTAAGCTGTACAGAGCAACCAGATCAGCTTGTTTTGAATTACAGAGCCAAAAATCTTCAACTTTCAACAACCAAAAATGAGTAACACTTCCTGCTTATAACAGCCAGGTAGTGTACCACAGCAATTAATTACATGGTTGACCAAAAAATCCCGCCAGATACACAGTATCAGCAAAATGGCGCTCAACGCACTACCAGATTGGCGCCCAAACATGAATGCAGCAGGTAGGGGAGGAGACAGGAAGAAACCTCGAGCCCTGCACCACTGTCCGCTGATGTACACCTTCAATCAGGTACCAGATCCGCCCATACCTCTACAACCTTCGCCATTAATGGCGCACCAACCAGCGGCCTCGGGAAAACGTCTAACAGTCGATCGCAACCATTTCCCGCCAAGATTCATCGTCATGATATTTTGAAAATGCAGGATATCAATTATCCCACATGCACCCCGCGGCGACCTTTTCAACACTTTATATACTAGGCCACGAGCATGTATAATGTCGGTGCTTTTGCTCCTGACGACACTAGTATAAGACTTCATCATCATCCTCCAACAGCATGATATTCTGTCGCTTGAAATATCACCCTGACGTCAGCATCATATCGCAATATAACCTGCATGATAATCGCCTTCATCCGCACAACCTGATCCATCGGAGGAACATCCTCCTGCTGAGCCTATACCAAAAGTCTAGCCGATGAACATCCTGATGACGTCATCATCATATCCTGCTGACGTCATCATCATATCTGCCCACTGCGCACCTCCTCATATCCGGATGACGTCATCATCATGTTTGCAAATATCGGGGGATCTCCACAAGATGATCAGTGTTAGAAATATGACCCCCCAGACCTTGATGACGTCATCATCATATCGACATCAGGATGATATTCAGAAGATAACCGGATATTTGGAAATATCATCCTGATGCACAAATATCATGTTGCACTGTAGCTCCACTATAAGATCGGGGCGATAGATGAATATGATGATGCTTGAAAAGATCACCCCCCACTAGATAATGCACGAAGCCGGCAGGAGGATATCTCCTTGATATCAGCATCATCATGACGCTGGAACAAACATACATCCGGGTGATATTCAAAAATGAAAATATCACCCCCTCCTTCAGAAATATCATGATGCAGATAGCCAGAGAAACAGATATCACCCCGACATAAGAATGACGTCAGCATCATCAAGATGATAAAACAACGAACATAAAGTGATACAACAACATCAGGATGATATTGACTAAGATCATCCTGACGTTCAAAATATGATGACCCCAGTGAATATCGGGTCATACTTAGAACTCTTCAACAACATCATCAGGATGATCATAACCAAGATCACCCAATGATAAAAATATCACCCCGGCGAAATATCATGCAGGCAGAAAATATGATGACCCCCGCAAGCAACACGGTGATAACTGGAAATATGACGACCCTTAAGAAAAAACAAGTCAGGTCGAACAACTCAGAGAATAACCCCTTTAGAAGATCGGGGTGACATCATCATCATAAAAGGGCAAGGTGATAATTGGAAGATCACCGGATACTTGAAAAATCAACCCCGCAAGCAAATCAGGGCACACTGTAGCTCATCAGCAGGATCAGGATGATATCCAAACATCACCCGATATTGAAATATGATGATCCTAATGAGAAACCGGTCGACAGAGAACATGATGATGCGGACCATCATCGAAGACAAGATGATGATGATGACCTCCTCCTCAGGAAAATATGATGCTGCAGCTGAAAAATGCTGAGGAGGTCCAACACTTAGAACATTTTTTGGATATTTAGGGAAAATGCCTGCATGAAAATTGCTCAAAAATTGTCAGTCAATTCAGGCACTAACAGCTCCTTTTTCATCTGTGTCAGCTGTGCCAACAACGCATGAGCATCTTCCGTAGGTTTGAACCTGGCCTCGAACTTAGTTTTGAGAGTAGCCCAGTTGGTTATGGTTTGGGCTTGAAGGTGGTAGAACCAGTCTGCAGCAGTGCCTTGTAGTGTTTCTACAAAGAGTCGCACAACGACGTCTTCGTGTTCGACACCTATTACACCGTAGGCTATACAGAAAGCCGCAATGTGCTCATCAGGATGAACTTTTCTGTCACCATAGAATTTGGGGAAATTCTTTCTTGAACTACGAGGTAGTTCATGTAATGGTGGGGTCAAGTTTAGAGGACCAAAGGTATTACCCCAAGGGCCTTGGGCTGCCATGATGCGCCGATTGAAAGGTGGTATAGCAAACCTTGGTGGTGTATGAACAGCCAAAACTCTATTAGCACTGGCAATAGAAACTTCACCTGGTATTGGAGACCTGGTGTTTGTAGGGGGAAAACTCCTGGTGCGCTGAAGACGAGGTCGTGGAGTTAAGAATCCAAAATTATTCTGCCGCATTAATTCAAATGCAGGATCAATAATACCCTGAGCCCTCTTACTTCTGGTGTACCGAGAATCAGCCAGACTATATTATACTAAACACAATATTTGCAAGAAAATGGAAAAGAACTGAAAAATGCTTCAACTCGAAGCGTGAGGCTTCAAGTTGCGTTCCTTCCCCAGCAGAGTCACCAAAAAACTGTTGGGTGAATATTTTGTCATTAACTTGCTAACGGCAAAATGGGTATATCAGCCACAGCTATGATGAGACAAAGTCTCTCCTCTCAGCAAGGGGAGGTTCCCTCTAATTGCTTAACTTTTGCGAATCAAACAACTTATCAAATTTATGTACACTAAAAACTAAGTTGGTGGTGGTTCCATCTCATCTCATTCTCTTTTTTCAGAATAGATGTTTATACTTCAAACTCTTGATATAAAACTTACAAATTATCACAATATCACAGAAACACAAAGTTTTCCGTTACCTCACTCACTACTTGTAACCAGAACTCTTTGAAGCAGAATGCAGCCCAAAGTCTTCACTCCTCTTCAATATCATAAAAATAATTCAAATATAACAACTTGCAGCACAAAGTCCCCAAACTGTTGTATTTTCGCAAACATGAACATATAACCCACAATCAATTTGATAATACAAAGTTTATCAGAATCAAATTAAGGGCGCTCTTTTAATCACTTGAAACAAACTCCACAGTTCAATTATTACCAATTAAGATTATGATAGCAAGACATAAGAACAAAACTATCACAACACAAATAATCCCAAGACAAAGATTGGAATTGAACTTGCTTTCTTGTATTGATGAATATTTGAATATTGATTTTCACAATAAGCACAAAGTCTTGATTTGCTTTTCAATTCGCCAGAGTTTTCTTGCAATAAAAAAAAGATAATATTTACAAAAGAGGTCCCCTTTATTTATAGGGAAAGACCTTGAGAAAATCTAGGAAATCTACAACTACTTTGACTTATTCAAAAATAGGAGTCCTTATTGACTTGGGACTTCCTATTTTTTACATGTAATTGCGTATCAAAAATGTACATGTAAAAATGTCCAAAACTGTTTTGAAAGTACATATGGAAATCAGAAAATAAACTAAGGGAAAAACCAGCTGCTTCAATTTGTGTCACCACCTTTTCTCACGTGGTCATCATACATAGTGAAGGTCGCCTGCATTTCAATGCTATCTGGGTTGAATGTGTTTGTGAAGATCATCCTGGCCCTCACTATGGCATCCCTTACTGTAGTGATTGACTTGGCATGATTGGTTAACCTGGTTTTCAAGTTGTCCAAGGTTAACAGGTTGTCTAATATGCTGTCCACACATCTATCCAAACATCTTCCACCATGGGTTCATGGAACTGTGTTTTCCTCTTGATTTTATCCTTTACGCCCCGGTAATCAAACTTTGGTCTCCTCTTGAATTGCTTCATGGTGACCAACTGCATTTCCGTCTCCATAGCTCTTGCCTTTGCGGCAGTCAATACTGAGTATCTACCGATTTCTACAGGAAATCTGAATCCGGGCTTCTTGAGTTCCATCTGTTTGTTATGCACGACAATCATTTGCCTGCACAACTCCATCAAGACCAATCTATCTGAAGGAAACCTTGGAAGCATATAAGGGTAGCCTTGGAAAAAGCCAACCCTTAAGTAGGAGAAAGATGGAAATTGCAAAAACATACAACCAAAACCATTAACCACTGTCCATGCCTCATCTGAAATTCTTCTCTGCTCCAGTTGGGGATTAAAAAGACACAAGAATACAGCAAAGAATGCATCATTCACTCTCCTGAAATGGTGAATTGAACCTTTCAACGTTAGTTGAGAATAATACTAGTATACTAGAACTACTCTCCTATCCCCTTCTGATGATTATCCCAGAAAAATCCTCATGGAGGCTGCAATGTATACCAGGTAGGAAGTCATGAAGAACTTGGAGGTAGTGGATACCTTCGTCAGCTGATCATGCAAAGCGTTACTGATTTGCTCTCCCTAGAAAATAACCTGCTTGCCTTGGAGTATGACCTTAATGAAGGGATACATCCATTCATGAAATTGTGAAGAGGATGACAAACCTCTTATCCTGCTGAGGAGGGTAATCAAATCACCAACTTCTTCCACAAAATCGCTTCGAGGAAAGCTACGTGGCCATCTAGACAAACTTGACCTCGCAATCTTCAACCATTTGTTGTTGATTACTTTCTTTGCCTTCTCTAGATTCTTGTCATATTCCTTTTGAGCTTCGATGAAATCAAGCTTCAACACCTCTGTTGCAGGAGGACACATGAACACCTTGTCAATGAACTTAGGATCCAACCTGATTATTACATTACCACTAGCGTCCACCACAGCTCTGATATCTTTGTTGTAGAAATGGGCACACTGAAGGACAAATTCTGTATTGTGAGCTGCCACCGGGAAGGAGGAAACCAGATGAATATTACTTTCCACTATCTTCCTCATCATAGCACTGGGGTTGTTTGACTTGGTTCTCTCTACAAACTCAGCCATATCAACATGGCCAATCTCTGTATCTCTAATATCCTCAACATTAGAGTGGACTGAGGTGATTGGGAAAACACCTTGATATTTGTACTTCATAGCTTTTGCCTTCTTCGGGGACAAGTCAGTCATTTGGACGAACTTTTACCGTGAAGAAGTTTGACGTCGAACGGAGCTCCGCAGAAGAAACTGCAACAGAAATCATGATCATGCAATCAGGGAAAATATGGGCAATCTGGGAAAATTGCATGTTGACGATCACGACTATGGGAGTGCGCTTGAAAAAGGGCTATAGTGCGAGCTGGCCAAGAATCAGAGGAGAAGCGGGCTCGGGAAAATGAAATTAGAAATTTTCCAGTGTTAGGAAAATTTGAGATATTTTTTGCACGGGCGGCAAAATGCGCCGCCCTTGCATATGAGGGTTTTGGTATATATTTGCATCGGCGGTGAATTTTGCCGCCTTTGCATGTGTTCTGGAAAATTTGGTACGAGCGGCGGATTTTACCGCTATTACATGCAAAGGAATGAAAGGTTGTATGAGCGGCAAATTTCGCCGACACTGCATATTGATAACTAGTTGTAAGTTCATTGCTTTTCGATGTTCCGTCGGCAAATTTTGCCGACACCACATGGGGGAAAGTTCTATATATGCCCGAGCGGCAAATTTCACCGACAATGCACATCGAAAAGTGGATTGAGGTTCTAGCGGTGAACTCGGGCACTGTTGCATTTAATTAACACCTGTGAGTCTATGTGCGGGGGTCGGGATGTTCGCTGTTTTATCACTTGGCAAGGGTTACATGGTCTCCGAGCAGGCTCGGCAAAATCTGCCGTCAATGGGATGTGTGTGAGGGTTCGGAGTATCAATACAATACAAGCCCTAGGGTTTTCGGGAGTAAAACCTAGGGTTTTCATAGGGTCGACAACACAAAACGAAAACAACAGACTCTAAACAAAAACGAAAACATAAATAAAAACTAAAAACAAACATCAAACGCAAAATACCTATGATAAACTTTAAAGAAAAGGTAGAACGACGAATGAAAGGTAAAACTTACCCGTGCTTGAAGTGGAAACCCTAAGGATAGATCCGTCGGTGAATCGGAATGGTGTGATCAAGCAAGCGTCGAGAGCATTGGTAAATGAAACAAAGACCTTTGTTATAAGGAAATGACAAGTGAAAACGGGAGTCATAACGCTTTTAAAAGGTTAAAACCGGAGTTTAGACGCCTGGCACGAGTGGCCATTAATGGCACTCGACGGCAGAATCCCGAAGATCTCGTTCGGGCGGCAATTTCGGCCGCTATGACATCCTTGTTGACAAACGTGCGACGTCGGCGAAAAAGGCCGCCCTTACATGGGCCAGGTGACTCCAATGAAAGATATGCGATGGCGGTGAATTTTACCGCTCTCGCATATTTGAACTCAAAGCGATGTAATTTTGGCAAATTTTGCCGACATTATATCGCAAAACAAAAAACAAGCTTAAGTAATATGTAAGAGCGGCAAATTTTGCCGCTCTTGCATATCAAGAGTCAAAAAATTTACAAACTTAAAAAAAAGACGACTAAAATTAACATCCTAACCAATTTACGACTTGGATTTTCCTCGCAAATATCGATAAATTAATTCAAGGAAACGTCGCAAACGAGTTTTAAAATATCAACTGACCTCACACGAGAACAAGAAAATCTTTTCTCGATTTGCGATCTTAGAGTGTAGATTCATGAAACGGACAAGTTTCGTGGGGTTGTCTACAAAAATGAGCGTAGCTGATTTTGAGAACAACAAAGAGTAAGAAGAAGAAAAACTAACATTGGAAAACACAGAGGAGAAAATGCGCAGCATTTCCCACCTGGGATAAGAGAACTAAGTAGATGGACCCTTCCGCTAAATTTGCTTAGGAACAAGTTTAATTAATACAAACGTAAAGGTGAATCCTAGATCGGAGAAAACCAAGAGACTGAGTCCAGCAAAGTAGTAAACCAGCCTATGTGATCTGGACAAACCGGAAGTTAGGAATAAAGTTAAAAGTAGATACAGTGATAACTCTGATTGACGTAGAATATGAAGAAAGGACAGGATAAACATAAAGAAAATGTAGAAACCAAAAAAGAGAGACCGAAATATAAACAAACTAAATTTTAGAGAAATAGTTAAGGTGAGCGCGATAGAAATACAATCAAAATTAAGACCTAGAGAAATAGAAGAGAGGGCAAATGAACTGCCTTGTTGAGAATGCTAAGTTCGAAGGAGGAGTATATTTCAGGAAACAAGAGAGGAGACAGATAATCATGCTTTGTTGAAAAATGACCCAACAAGAAAGATCAATTGTAAGTTCATTATGAATAAGGCATCGTGAGAAGTTGTTAATCCGTCAGGGAACCCCGTAAGAAGTATAGAATTGCATAATTCCCACTTAAGCCGTGAGGCGTTATGCTATCGAAATCTACCGAGATTTAGGATTGGAAACCCTAAAATTTCAAACCTTGTAGCGACGTTAACTGCGTCAAGGAGACCCCCTTGTTGGTCTGCTTGCGTCTGGTTGCACGCAATTGTACTTGTACCCCACGACAACTGTAGTGTTTTCGCCTTGAGCGTACACCACCGAGCATGCTTATGCATGTGAGGGGGTTTCTAGGGAAGCGTGAGAAAATTTTTGATAGTTCGTGTCATAACCACATGACAGATGTGGCTATGACACGTGTGACGCGTGTTGTGACCACATGGAAAATGTGGGCATGACAATCTTGAACCCATGATTAAACTTGATTTCGGAAAATGGGATTGGGGATGCTCTTGTTGATCTATAAAATGCTAGATATACTCTCTTACTAATTATACCTACTTGTAAATGTCAAAAAACACCTTCAAACACTTGAATTATTAGCTTAGAAGCCTATATAATTAGCCTTAGCATGTTCAACATTGCAATTTAACATAAACAAATCAAGAAAATGAGAACCACCTAGTGTAAGACAAACTACAAAAGGACTAAAACACACAAGTACACCTAGAGAAACCTTCAAAAGTTAAGAAAAAACTAGAAAATTGAATCATGTTCTTCATGCCACTATTTTCTAGTCAATTGCAAGTGGTTATAATATCACTAGGATGACAAAGAACTTTTGCAAGAAATTCAACAAGCTCTAAACACTTTGTAAATGTTCTTTGCACCATGGAAAACTTATTCTTCCTCTTATAGTAAAAAAAAATGAACAATATGAAGATAGAATTGAGAACCAGCCTATGTACATTGAGTTTGAAGTGCTCTTATTCCTTTCCCACATCCATCCTTACTCCCAAAAGGAAGATCTAATGTTGGGAATATGAATTAAAAGCTCAAAATCCTTCATATTCACTATTCTAGATCCAAGTTGTAATGAAAGTGTGACTAATCCTAGGTTGCAAGAGTGTTGCTAGTTTAGAGTGACACTCCCAAAACTGTTGACGTAGTTGCAAGATTGTTGCCTACATAAAATTGGTGGTTTCATTTCCATTGATGGTTCTCTTCATTTCTATGTATGATAATTCATGTTATGACTTCCTTGAGATGCTCTGAATCACTCAAAGGATGCTTTTGACCTAATACCAAACAACATGGCCTTAAAACAAATCAAATGATAGAAACATTTGTAACCATAGTCATTAGAATATTAGTTTAGAGTATTTTTATTTTAATTTATACTTTACTATGTATTTTCTTATACCTAGTTTATCTTGCTTAGATAAGTGAAAGGATGAGCCTTGTGGTGCAATGTATTACACTCTTCCACATATGTTACTCTTTCCATTCTTTGATATTGGGGAGTTACATTTCCTATTGGGGAGTTACATTATCTCACCCTCTTTATATTTTGCAACTCTTATTAGTGGAATAACAATATTCTACATATTTAATTTTTGGTCTTGGTATCATAATACTATTGTGATTAATTTCTAGGCATTATGTGTTGTTTTTCATTTTTTTGTCCCAAAATCTAACATAGTATCAAAGCTATAGATTCCTAGGATTAGTCTATATATTATAATTTGAGAGAAATAGAGTTAAGAGTTCTTTTTAGAATAGAACTTCACTAACTTTGGTTTTGTGTGTATTTGTAATGATCTTTATGTGTAGATAACACACTTTTTGATGTAGTTTGGAAGTATCTTGACCCTACCATTGTGTTTAGAAGGGCCCAATACATACTAATGACTATTTAACTACAAGCATGTGGAGGTAGATTTGTTTGCAATAATGCATGGTTTGAGATTATGTGAGGTACAAAATTTTATGAATTTAAGGTTTTAAAATGGTCAAGGTACAAAGTATGAAGTTTTAAAAAGTTATTGGGTGATGTTGATCTATAGTACCCTTCGTGTACCAATCTTTGATGTACCCTCTACTACAACAAATTTCCTAGCATATGTTAGATGAGCAATTACAACTAGGTTCACTTTCTAACCAATTTACCTACCTTGTGGTGGCTCTAGTCCCTTTATTGGTGACAATCTCATGACCAATCAACTTGTTATGAAGGAAAAGAGGGTTTGTAGATTTGATTGATAGTTTAGTTAGATCCTCCTTTCACTACATACATTCAAGGACATCAAACCGAGTTGAATCATAACTTTTACAAGAGGACAAGCAGCTATAGGTTTGGTGTCACTTGGAATGACAAGAAAATTTGGAATTTGTTGATTATTATTAAATCTTAGTCTGATTAAGCTCAAAACCCTAATTATGCAAAATCGTAAGCAAACAGATAAAACCTAACAAATGCTTGCACACGAGGGCACTATTTATGTAGATTAGATACATACCAGATTTTGGGTCTTAGGATGCAGAAACTTTGAGGTCAAAAGAGCGGGTGCCCAAAACCAAGGTGGTGCTTTTTCTAGAGGTCAAGAGCCAGATATGATATAGACTATGCTTGCTCAGAGATTTCTGATAGCGCAAAACTAGAGGTCAAAAGAGCGAGCACCCTTGACCTTTTAGTGATATTTTCTGCCTTTTTCTTCAAATCAAGAATCCTTATGCTCTGCAATGATCCTCTGCATCTCCTCTCTACAAGATTCAACACTTGTCACCTACAATCACAAGAGAGGGGTTGGGGGTTGTGGTGTTTAAAAATTTGCCTCGGTCAAGCCCCAGAATGGCATTCAAGCCTTCCAACACCATTGTTAGAGAGAGTGCCTATCCTTGCAGGATAGAGGCAAAATCCAATGATATGATAATGGATTGAAAACAAAAAAGTAGATGTCACCTTAGAGGTGAAGCTCTCATAGAGAGATGAAGATCTTCTACGCCATGAGGAGATGGATTGATGAAGACAAATCTACAACAAACATGAACAAACACAACACAATACTACTCTGCAACACAATAAAAGACTTAAGTATCCTTAGCACAAGATCACAAGTTCTCATTATCCATCTAGTTGTAAAATGAAGTCCTAAACATGCTTATATGCTTAACTCTCATAATTCAAATTGAATAGGCTGACAAAGGGAAACCTTTTAATAGTCACTTTGCCAACATCCAAGATTTAGGCCCTTACAAAATAGGGTAGGAAAAGGGTGCATGCGCCCTTGTCTAGGGACCTATTTTAGGGCTGGATTAAGCTCAAGAGGGTCCCCTTAGTCCCATTTGACATGGGTTTCAGGTGATTTTGCTCTGAGATTCATTTTAAACATGCATGATTAATTCTAAGGGACCTAGGAGATAAACTTAGGAGGTAAAAGTCCTAGGGGGACATGTTACGACATAACATTTAGCCCCCACTTTACTATATGTATGATCTTACAACCCATACATGCATTAAAGTATGGTCAAAAACACATCACATACGCCAAGCACTTGAAGACGAGGTATAAACAAAGATTGAGGAATTATTTGTAGCCCCCAATCTAAGGTAAGCACTAGAAGACACATCACAAACATGTAAACATAATGAAGATAGTAGGAAGCACGTAAGACATGGAGAAGACAGTATTGAAGACATGAAAAACACGATGAGTACATGAGAGCAGTCATGTAAAACATGATGAATACATTGATATAACATTTTCATAACATTTTCATATATATATGTATGGATTTATAAAATTGTGACATAAAACCCCAAGTGTGGGTGGAGACCACACAAGGGGGGAAAGCTCACCAAATAAACCTCAAGTGCAGGTGCAACTCGTCACTACACACACAAGAGGGGAAAACATACCATACAAAACCTGAGTGGGGGTTAACCACACAAGGGAAAAGACACACAGAAAACACGAGTTCTATATAGCATGCCATAGACATACTATATGCCTTAAACACAACAAACAAGGTGAAGGAAGGAGCTTATTGCTAAGTCCCACCATCTCAAACACACTACAGACACACCTAACAATTGGGCTTATGCCACAACAACCACCAAAGACATGATTAAGGGAGGATAGTCTCAAGATCCAAGCTTGCCTCTGCAGAGGATTTTTTGACAAAAAGGATGTGCACTAGCTCAAGAGATACACCATCCCGCCTTCTGTAGAAGGCCTTTTGAATAAAAGGATATGCATTAGCTCAAGAGATACGTTACCCTGCCTCGTGTAGAGGGCTTGTTTGATAAAAGGATATGCTATCCCACCTCATAGAGAGGGTTTTTTGATTGTGATATAAATAAATATATGTACTCGTGCCAGAGATACAACATCCTGCCTCATGGAGAGGGCTTACAAACATGCTTCATTACTACCAAAATTATCAGACATATATCATTATATATGCCCCCACCTTAAGATGGTTGATGTCATGTACTGATGTCAAGCACGTTAAGGTAGAGAGAAAACACACAAGGAAACAAGAGCTTTCACAAAGTCCCTGCCCCTAAGGTGACATGTGCTCATGATTGCTAAATGTTCCCACAAACACATTGATTTGATAAGATAACAAAAGAGGTTAGAAACCTTTTTTGAAGATAATAACCAAAGCAATTCATTAAATCTATGCATGAAAATAATTACATCAAGGACCAAGGCTCTACTACAGGTCTGAAGCTAAGTATATCCATTGGGCTATATTGTACATACCTCAAAACCAAGTGTCGCAACAAGGTGAGATACAAATCAAAGTGTGCAAGAGTAGATTGAGTAGATTGTAAGATTTAGTCACAAGAAATTCCATAAGATGAAACATCACGCAGAGTGATTCTACAAGTCAAGTGTCAGTTATATAAATCAACCCCATCGTCATGTATGGACTAGGTCCATTTTTGGTTTGCTTACTGAAGGGACACTCACTCTGTATCAGTATTTGTTTGTTTTCATCATCCGCCAACTAGGTAGAATCACTAGAAGAAGGTAAACAATAAAATGAGAGAGGAGAACAAGTGTCTTAGGAACACCATGTAGGAGGATGCCCCCAGGTCATCAACTGCAATGCTATGCCCCTAAGGCACGACACACAACAATAAAATAGAGGAAAGGTAAGATAGAAGAATGATGACACAAATAGAAGAATGATCACAATAGAGGTGATCTCCTAGTATCCTTGAACTTACAAGAGTGTCAGGGGTCATTCTTGGAGGCCTAAACAACACATAACACATCATGGGGGAACATAGTACAGTTCTAACAATATATATATATAGGAGGCCACCCTTCAAAGCAACTGGAGTAGGAGTTGCAACGAGTGTGGCTTAAGGGGGGAGAAATACTTACCTGATTCAATGGGATATTTCTTGGTAGATAATTCTTGTCTATCAACTCAAGATATCTCGCATGTCATATTGGTCTTGTTGATATCACATTAACATTAAGTTTAGAATGATGAGAAGTTTTGGTGGGCTTCAAAGAATGGTATCCAATACTGGTTGTGTAGTTAATTCCAGTAACTTGTAAAGCTACTCTAAGTCCTTGCTAATTTACACCACATCCATTACCTATATAGTCACAATTTGTGTACAAAATTTAAAATTCACGACTGTAGAGAGAGTCCATCTCTTTAGAGGATGGCGAGGCCTCGTAGGTGTCATAATCTATAGTATAAGTAAGAGTATTTTATTTATTTTCTACCAAGGAGACTTTAGGTTTCTCAGGTGTTTCCAAAGATTTCTTAGATGAGATCGATGCAACCTTTGATGTGTCAAGGTTATTAAGTTTGTATTCCCCCATATAGGAAGGAGTAAAATCCAATGAACCCCAATCATCACCAAAAAGTGCATTCAATGGTTTAGAGTCTTGCACAACATTGTCTATGGCAAGAGGTATTGATGAATCAACCTATAAGTTGATTAGACTCCAATGCTTGTTAACTTTTTTGTTGTTTCGATATGTAAATAGTTATTTGGGTTAGGATCAACTTCCATAGTGTAGATCTTATTTTGATAAATAAACTTTGTTGGTCAATGAAGGGTAGACAGAACTGTCCCCATGGCATGGATCCACAGTCTACCAAGAATCATATTAAATGAAAGTGAACTAGACATGACATGAAAAAGGGTAGATAAAGTCATAGGACCAAATTTTATAGGTAAGGTTATAGTAACTATAGATTATCTACTAAATTTATCAAAGCCATGAATGCTAATCTTATCCAGTTTGATTAAAGAAGTGTTGATCTTGCTTTTGCCTAGGAAATCAATGCCACAAACATTAAGAGCCAATCCATTGTCAAGTATAACTCACTTTATCAACTTTTTATTTACTGTGACAAAGATTATAAGAGGATCATATTCATCTTTAATTGATGGTATTTCATGTGGTTTAAACAAAATATTCATTTTTGTCGCATGCATACAATCTAACAGAGCTACTACATCATTCGACTTTATAGTAGGTGGTACAATCACCTTTTGTAGAGCTTCTTGGAGCATTCTGTGGTATGTAGGAAATTTTTGTATTAAATCCCAAAGAGGGATCTTAACCAGAGTAGCGTGAAGCTATTCAACAAGATCATATTTTTGACCACTTTTATGAGTAAAATGAGGTGGTGGACGGAGCATAGGTTGAGAACATGGAAGAGAGAGAGGCACATGTGGTGCTTTCTTACTTCGCTTGCTATTGCAGGTGTTGTATGTGTGAGCAATCATGGGATGTTGCAGCACATTTTGAACACCTTGACTTCTTTGAATGATTTGTCTTGCATAGTTTAGAGTGTAATCCGAGAGTCAAGGTAGTTTTTGATCGCCTTGAACCATAATAACTAGTTTTAAGCATGAAGGTGCATTAGGTGCCCCTCGCACAATCATCTTAGGAACATTGCTACATTTATCAAGTAACCCCTTAGTGGGTGGAATAAGTCTATTGGTGAAGATTGAATTAACATTGTTTTCCTCTCGATTTTTCTCAACATCTATCCCTAAAGGGTTTAATGTGAGATACCTTTTCTCATCAACCAATGCTTCTAGTTCTGAAGGGAGAGCATCAGGGATAAGGGAAGGTACAATGTTGTTTAGGAGATTAGTGGTGATTATATTATTAGAGATGTCTAAGGGACTTAAAGTAGAGCTATCCATAGTCTTCTCATCCAAGGTTCTTGAAATTGTAGGAGGAATATGATAACTTATAGAATCATCATTATCGTCATATGTTTTAGATATTAGTTCCAAAGAATTAAGAGAAGAACTTCACTCATTATTCTCAAGATTATTCATGGAAATGTACTTTGCTAGATCTTCTAATATCGAAGGGTGTGTATTCGTGAGAGGTATGAAGTTGTCGAAATTAGATACATAATCAAGGATTTCAAATGAAGAGTTTTTAAATATATCCTTATGATACATAGCTTGTATATAAGTGGGAACATTAGGATTCATATTAAGAAGTCTATAGAAATTCTCAAAGTTTTTGATATATGCATGTAAAGATAACAAAGAGCAATGAGATGAAGATGCCATAATGAAATGTCTTAAAACATAAATGTCTAATAAGATCTAGTAAGACAAGACATGCAAAGTTTTATGATACTTCATACACCCTAGATGTAAGACTATTTCTCACCTAAGCACTTCTTTGAGGGAAATAGGTACTAAAAGACACACAGAGTCCACAACAAATAGATTGGATAGAAGAAAAGAGTACAACACAACAATGATAAGGTGATGATTTTAAAGGTTTTGATCAAAAAGCTATGAATGAGGTGTGCAAACACATAGTGTTGAAATACACGCTATGTAATTAAGAATATGCCAATTTTCACACAATTTAATGAAATTATGCAAAGTTTTCAAATGACCAATGAATATATGGTTGGATATGAGTGGAAGATCTGAAATGCAAGATATTTACCAATTTATGCTTGTTTATGCACCTAAAATGTTCACTTTTTTCACTTTTTTTCAATGCAAATGCACAGAATATGTAATGAAGTTAGGAGAATGATGAGGAACAACAAATTAAAATAATTTATTTAGTCTAATGATGCAAAAAAAAATTGTCACAACACACCAATCTTACAATGCTAGATTAAAGATTAGCTAAAATGTAGGAAAAATGGAAGGCTTTTTGAAACCTTAATAGTGAAATTAAGGCATGAAAGTATGCAAAATGATGAATGAATGGAATCTAATCAGGTTTATTGTGTAGAGTAACTCAGATCAGTTTAAAAATTTTTGCCAAAATCTTACAATGCTCAATGCAAAAGTGAAAATTAAGGGAAAATGAAAGAATATGCTAATTTTTGTTGAAATACACAATGTGTAAATGTAAAATTTCAAATGTAGATGCAAGAACACACAATGATGAAACACTACAGTCAAAAATTAGATTTTAGTGAGTGTCTAAATCAGTATTAAAATCTTGAAACAAGATTTTAGCTACAAACCCTAGTTTTTGTAATAACTAGGTTATGTGAAAAATGTAAAATTTCAAGCAAACCCTAGCAAATAAAGTATGTAAATGCAAGCTAAATGATTGTATAATGATAAATGATGCAATTTATCTTAGATATGATGTAAATATTAAATATTTATATGATTTAGATGAAATGCAATGAAAATAGTTCAAACTTTGCCTTAATGAAAGCCAAAGATGCCTATTTTTTTCAAAATTTTCAATTTTTTTGTTAGATTTTCAAATGTATATTGATGAAAATAAAATGTATGAATGTAAATCTAATTTACAATAGTCATCTAGATGCAATGTTCAACAAAATATAGGCTCACTAAAATGTAATGGAGGGAAAAGAGGGTTTGTAGATTTGATTGATAGTTTAGTTAGATCCTCCTTTCACTACATACATTCAAGAACATTAAACTGAGTTGAATCACAACTTCTACAAAAGGAATCAACTACAGGTTTGGTGTCACTTGGAATGACAAGGAAATTTGGAATAAATGTTCGTTAATTTATTAAACCTTAGTCTGATTAAGCTCAAAACCCTAATTATGCAAAATCATAAGCAAACAGACAAAATCTAACAAATGCTCACATAGGAGGACACTAAATGTAGATTAGATACATACTAGATTTCTAGTTTTAGGATGTGAAAACTTCAGGGTGAAAAGAGCGGGTGCTCAAGACAAAGGTGGTGCTTTTCTGGAGGTCGGGAGCTAAATATGTTGTAGACTATGCCTACTCAGGGATTTCTGACAATGCAAAACTAGAGGTCAAAAGAGCGGGTGCCCTTGACTTTTTAGTGATATTTTCTTCCTTTTTCTTTAGATCAGGAATCCTTATGCTCTGCAATGATCATTTGTAACTCCTCTCCACAAGATCTGACACCTGTCACCTACAATCACAAGAGAGGGATTGGGGGTTGTGGTGTTTAGGAGCTTACCTCAGTCAAGCCCTGGAATGACAATCAAGCCTTCCAACACAATTGTTAGAGAGAGTGTGTCCTTTTAGGATAGAGGTAAAATCCAATAATATGATAATGGATTGAAAACACAAAAGTAGATGTCACCTCTGAGGTGAAGCTATCACAGGCAGATGAAGATCTTCTACGCCATGAGGAGATGGATTGCCGAAAACAAATCTGCAAAAAACATGAACAAACACAACACAATACTGCTCTGCAACACAATGAAAGTCTTGAGTATCCTTAGCACAAGATCACAAGTTCGCATTATCCATCTAGTTGTAAAATGAAGTCCTAAACATGCTTATATATGCATTCCCACTAATATTTCATAATTCAAATTGAATAGGCCAACAAAGGGAAACCTTTTAACGATCACTTTGCCAACATCCAAGATTTAGGCCCTAACAAAATTGGACAAGACAAGGGCATGGGCGCCCTTGTCCATGGACCCATTTTAGGGCTGGATTATGCTCAAGAGGCTCCCCGTAGTCCCATTTGACATGAGTTTCAGGGGATTTTTCTATGAGATTCATTTTAAACATGCATGATTAATTCTAAGTGACCCAGGAGCTAAACTTAGGAGGTAAAATTCCTAGTGGGACATTTTATGACATAACACAACTATTTTTGGATCTTGTTGTCCACTAACATATCCTTCTTCTAGTGACCTTTAGTGTACTTTCATCTAGTGTTCACCCATTAACTTTATCACCTAGGTACCCTATCCTCTATGCACAAACATGCCATGAATATTCTTTATCAACAATATAGTTAATGCACCTAAATTTCCACTCAATTGTGCCCTGACCATTGAATGATGACCTATTGATTGACATGCTAGCTTTGGATGGATACATCACTGCTAAGTGTCAAGTACAATATCTACCACTTTTTTACCATGTGGCATCACCTATACTTGCCATGCCACTCAATGACGGGTCAATGCCACATATCCTCCTTCCATCACCATTCCAAAGGTGCCACATGCCATATTTTAAATGTGTTAACACTACCCATGTAGATGTTACTTTAGCAACTATTCAACCCCACTAGACCTCTTTGTCTTTGTGTGTGCATGTGTAAAAACTTAAAGGCTTATAACTTTCAAATGATATTTTAAATTTTAGTGCCATTTTTTTGGAAGTGTGTAGAATTATTTGGTGAAATTAGGTTTTTGTTAGGATTTGTCAAATCTATAGAAATTTTGTAAAACCACTATGTCCTTCAAATCACATGGTTAGCCTTTTGCATTTAGGCTAAACATAACTTAGTGTCATTTGTCCTTTCTAGGGGGTACTCTTATTAAGTAATATCACGGTAGTGATGTGTACTTGTGTGTGTGCTACATTCATTTTTTTCACATTCTTCTTTTCACTTCTACATTAATGGAAAAACAATAAATACCACTTTTGACACACTAAAACTATTTCACATGGATAACTAGGATGATGTTGTTGCTTAGGGCTAAATGATTTCTCATAATAACACAAACTACTAAAGTCAAACCTACTATAAAAATTAATAAAATTAAATGGTTTAATAAGTGTTATGAATCTTATGGTTCCCTTTGTCTAAAAGTGTCTCTTGATTTTCTTTTTCATCTTAAAGCACTATATGAACCTAAATAAATATGGGAGACAATGCAAAAGTTGTTAGTGAGATTTAGGTTATTTACTTGAGAACAAACTTATCAATTAAGTCTTGGTAATTTTGTTAACATTTAGTACCTTATCACATAGTTTAAGTCTTTTAGAACACAACTCAAAGATTACATCATTTAGAAGAAGGAATCTCAATTAATTCTAAGTGTAACGTCAAATCTTGAACTTGATTGTTTAATGTTTATTTCCATGTTTCACACTACTAAGGTTGTCCTAGGAGTATGATTGATAATACCCTCCTTTGATGACTTTGATAAGGCACTCACTAGATAGTAGGATGAGCCAATCTAGATGGACACCTTGAAGTTATCAAAGTCTCATGCTTTGGTTGCCAACCAAAACACTAGAGACTAAAAGGGTCTATATAGAAAGCAAAATAAGAAGAAGAAGAATTCTAAGAACAAGAACACCACTCTAACATAGAAAAATTCATCCTATGCATCTAATAAAAATCACATACTTCCTCTTCTAAGGATGAAACACAAAAGAAGAAGAAATAAAAATGTGCTTATTGTAATAAATTTGGACATGATGAGCCTAAGTGTACATGGAGTAGATTGATAGGATGGCAAAGATTTTCCAAAAGAACAATCTTAGACTTCTTGACTCTAACTCTAAAGGTTCTTCATCCTCTTCTTCAAAGCCAAACTAGGTAAAGGAAAGGATCTTGTGGCAGTTATAGCTCTATGCTCCAAGACATAGATACTTGACTTAGGTGCTTTACACCACATGGCTTTATCATAAGATGATTTCTCGTCATTAGAGTGATGTTTGACACTTCAATCAATGTATGTGGGAGAGGGTATTTTGACATGGTGAGGGAACATTTCATGATGATGTGTTCCTTCTTTGTCAACTAATCTCCCAGGCATCTAAATTATATAAAGAACCTGAGGTTGCTAAGTTCATCTTAGTTATGGAGATTAGAAGATATTGATATATAATATATAACTTTGGTTAGGATAGAGTACATATGTTAAGTCTATGTTCCAATGTTTTAGCATGACAGACTATAGACTAGTGAGTGTTCCGATTTTAGTGGGGATGAAGTTATCAATTGATAAATTTTTATCTTCACCTATGGATATGGAGGATATGTCTCATGTTCCTTATTCTAGTGCACATAGTTGGTAGTTTGATGTATGTTATAGTCTATAGTAGACCATATATGGCCCAAGGAGTGGGTGTCTTGAGCTAGTTTATGCCTCCTAGAAAACAACACTAGGTAGCAGTGAAGAGAGTCTTTAGGTACTTGTGGGGTAATGCAAAGTATTATATTTTCTACCATGGCCATTGGCAATATCATGGTAGTGACATTGTAGCATAGTGATAGTCACTTGCAATAAAGCTAGTGAGTATTTGCAATATTTGGAGATATAGAGGTTTCTTAGGTATAATTGTGTAGGATATGTTGAAAATGAAAGATCTACCAATGGTTATGTTTTTAACATTATTGGTGGTGTGATTAGTCGGATGAGAAAGTGATGGCTTGTGGTCACTTTATCAACTATAGTGGTAGAGTACATGGTAGCTACTCATGCCTATAGAGAGACAATCTAGCTTCAATGATTGTGGTCATATGTTAGAATAAGTCTAGGAGTAGTTCAGATTGGAGGTGATAATTATAGTTCCATCAATTTGGCAAAGAATGTAACTTTTCATGTATGAATAAAGTATATATATGTTAAGTATCATCTCATTTGTGACATGGTGGAGGACAAAAGGGTGATTCTTGAAAAGGTTAATAGTTTGGTAAATATTATAGGTGCTTTGATGAAGCTTGTGAGAACAAAGTTAAGATAGTGAGGTGAATCTATGGGTCTCTTGGTCCCTAGTAGTTAGTCTACATATTGCTATAGATTCCCTTTTTTCTTGCAAGTTATTTGACAAGTAGGAGAATGTTGGGAAATGTGTCTCAACCTTACATCCTAATGTTTGATATTTTAGATGCATTTATCTCCTCATTTATTAGTCTAGGAAGTGTTTTTTACATTATCTTCCTTTCAAAAAGATGCCATAGATGTAGAATATCAAGCATTGATGAGGAACAAGACATGGGAACTTGTTGATCTTCCAATAAGGAAAAATATTATTAGATGCAAAAGGGTCTTCAAAATAAAGTACAAATTAGATAGTAGCATTGAAAAGTACATGACCTAACTTGTGGCTAAGGGCTATGCCTAGCAGGAAGGAATTAACCATTGGAAAACCTTTTCCACCACTATAAAGATCAAGAGTATTAGAATGGTTTTATCAAGGACAATATAGTTTGGATGGTAGGTTCAATATATGGGTGTCAAAAGTTTCTTCCTCAAGGGAGATCTCAAAGAAGAAGTCTATATGACTCAACCTAAAGAATATATTTCACCTAGATAGTAGAAAAAAGTGTGCAAACTTGTGAAATCCCTCTACAATCTAAAACTAGATCCTTGAGCCTAGTACATCAAGATCAATGAGTATCTCCAACATCATGGATTCACCAAGAATCCATATGTTCCCAATCTCTTCCTCAAAGAGAAAAGAGTAGATTGTGATATTGGTTGTTTATGTCAATGATTCGATCATCACTAGGAGTTGTTAGTAGATGATTAAAGGAATGAAGAGTGATCTCAAATGATCATTTGACATGACATGTATCAAGATCCTACATTATTGTCTTGGACTAGGAGTGTGGCAGCAACAGAATTAAAATTTCATGTCAAATAAAATTCGTCAGAACTTTACTTGAGAAATTCAAAGTGGAGACTGCAAGATGATGTAAACACAAATGGAGACATGCCTACAAATTTCTAAACATGAAACATTACCTCAATTGAATATAACTATTTAACACTGTAGAAACTAGGAGCATTGAGTGAATGTGAGTACCGATTTGAGCCACCCGAGATGAATAGGAGAATGCTCAACCTGCAAGAAAACAAGTATTGCAAATAATGGACAATTAGAATGCAAAATATGGGATGATGAATTAGCTTACAAGATTTAGTACATATAGGGCATAATTGACAAGAATAGTCAAGACAATACTAGGAAAAGCTCACTAAGAATAGTGGTGCTCCAAGAATAGGAAAAGCAACCACTTAACTTAGACAAAGCTAATCTAGGCATGCCAAGTATAGCTCAAGGATAAACACATACTCCTAAATATGCACTCCTAAGCAAGCTTAATATACACCAACACCCCCCCTTAAGCATAGCTTAGGTGGGAAAAATGAAGAACAATGCAATCTCTCATAAAATGGAGAAACAAAGAAAACCATGTGGGAAAACTCCCCTCCAAAAAGAGAGAAAAAGATAAAAAATGAGGACTAGGAAGCCTCTTCGAAGATGATAACTCTACACCAAGCATGAAGCCATGTCGCTATGACTGTGATGGTGCAAACAGCCCCCACATAAGAGAGATAAAGAGACTATGTAGGCCCCCAACAATATAATAATGATAATAAATTAATAATAAATAAAATATGAAACCCTCTGCTGGCTAATGCAACAGCTATGTGCACAGTTTTTGTTCAAGAATATATGAATATATGCTCTTATTTAAGAGCATACAGAAATGTACTTCTATGCTTCCTGCGCTAACACAAAAGAGTAAATGCACCAAAACCCTACAAAGAAAACAAGAAAAAAATATAAGGATACTCATGCTTGAAAATGAATTGAATAAATGTAGGGGTATGAATGGTTATATATATATTGAAGAGCATGCAGAAATGTACTTCTATGCATTTGTAGCCATTCTTCATAGCCTGAACCTGGACCAACACAAAAGAGTAAATGCACCAAAACCCTACAAAGAAAACAAGAAAAAAAATACAAGGATACTTATGCTTGAAAATGAATTGAATAAATGTAAGTGGTATAAATGGTAATTTGGATAGGTATTTTCAATTTGGAACCTTAGAGATAATTTGTATTAATTATTATATGCTATGTTTCATTCTTTCCTATGGAATTGAGTTGTGGAATTTGAAGAAATAGTTAGGTTAAGTGTTTTTAGAAGTTTCACGAATATAATATTCATAAATAATTTATTTTAATCATCAATTGTTTATTTCATTTACTTGTTGTGTAAGATTTAGGATTTTATATTAAATTAATAAAATTTTGATGTGTAGGAAGTGTGTAAATCATTTAAATATATTGATTGTAATTTAGGGAAATTAGGTAAACTTGTAAATTAATTAGTTATTAAAACCATTTAGAACCAGACATGAATCTTCATTATTAACTATACAACTATAATTAATTTTTACATGTAAATTAATTAGTTATATAACTATACTAATTTGATCTCAAACCTTTATAATTATTTAAAATATTGAATTAAAGAAAAAGGAAAATAAAATTAGATGTTAATTGAATCTTCATTATTAATTATATAACTATAATTAATTTTTGCAGTAAATTAATTAGTTATATAACTATATTTATTAACTATATAACTATAATTAATTTTTGCATGTAAATTAATTAGTTATATAACTATACTAATTTGATCTCAGACCTTTATAATTATTTAAATTATTGAATTAAAGAAAAAGGGAAATAAAATTACATGTTAATTGAGTTGTTTTATTTAAAGTATTTTTCACTTAGTTAATTTAATTTAGAATGTATTTATTTGAAATATAATTAAGTCATCAATCCTAAATGTATTTGTAGAACTATTAGGGTGAAAATGTATATGCATTGCAATACTTCATATTATGTGTTTGTCTTATGACAAATATAAAAGGTGATTACAATAAATACCTGCATTTTTCATGAAATGTAAAAGGTTGTAAAAAAGAATTATGATCATTTAAAGTTGAATATAAGTTGTATTTTAAATAAGAATGTGTTGTTTTTAAAAAGGTAAAATTCATGGCTACCACAAGATAAATTTTTGGTTAAATATTTTAAAAATTATTTTAAGGATGCTTCTATTAGACATGTTGATGTGGTGAGTTGTGTGATGAGTCACACCTCCAAACCTTAGGTGTAGGTAGATAAGAGTCAATTTTAATCTCTTTTTGATCTCAAAAGTTTGTACTCAATTTTACCTTTGATGAACTACATTGTTATTTCATAATAAAATGTAGCTCATGTCTTGAAGTTTGAGGATAATAGTTTCTTTTAAATTAAGTGGGTGGTTAAAGAAAACTATCTAATGCTATACTTGCTCATGAAAATGCACTATCTTCAACTTCAGCATAATGGCAGTTCATTTTAAAAAATCATTTTAAGGATGCTTCTATTAGACAAGCTGATGTGGTGAGTTGTGTGATGAGTCACACCTCCAAACCTTAGGTGTAGATAGATAAGCGTCAATTTTAATCTCTTTCTGATCTCAAAAGTTTGTACTCAATTTTACTTTTGACGAACTACATTGTTATTTCATAATAAAATGTAGTTCATGTCATGAAATTTGAGGATAATAGTTTCTTTTAAATTAAGTGGGTGATTAAAGAAAACTATCTAATGCTATACTTGCTCATGAGATATGCACTATCTTCAACTTCAACACAATGGTAGTTCATCTTGTCCTTAGAATGATATTGTAAGCATAAGGAAATAAAACTAATTGCATGAATCTTGAGGAACATAATTTATAGAAGCCTACATATAACTATATATTTCATCATTACACAATTTCAAATAATACAAGGTTAGATACCACTACTTTATAGAAGCCTACATATAACTATATATATCATCATTACATAATTTTCAAACACAAGGTTACCTACCACATGTGAAGTGTTCATTACAACATACATAATTGCAAATAAGTTTAAGACCTGCCCCATTCATGCTTCATATATTCTCACTAACAAATGAAGATAATAACAAGTTTAGTTGCATCTATCTATAACTCATTTTCTTCCAACTACTATAAAAATTGGATTAATTTTATTAAATTTTCTAGATAAAAGCCACATAAATGACAATATAAACAATAATACAATTTCCACAAATAAGTAATGTCTAAAGTTCCAACACACTTCAAACAAATAAAGTTCAAAGACACTTCAAATAAACAATCAATGGTTATCAAAATTTAAACACGCACACTTCACACAAACAATAAATGCAAACAAAGTGAATTCAATTTTAAATATAAGACATGAAACACATATAAGTCAATGCTAAAGTTCACACCCATGCTTCACACAAACAATAAATATATCAAATTAGAGTGACAAAGTGAATTTAATTTTAAAAATACAAAGTGAAACAAATATAAGTCAATTCCAAAGTTCAAACCTGTAATTCCACAAACAATAAGTATATCAAACTAAAGTGAATAAATATATTCCAAAGTGAAACACCCTAAATAAACGTGTTTAAAATATAGCTTCCCAATAGTATAACACTAATTATGACAATGATAATACATCTCTGTGGTTGAATGGGAGGTCATAGTTCTCTAATGGTTTCTTTATGATTTACTTCTTTTAATGGTTCATTCACAATTTAGTTCATGTTGTTATTCATTTAATATCATTCCATTATTTTTATTTGCCAAAAAATAATTGAATTTCTTATAGTATTTATAGCCTTGTCCACCAACTACTACATTTAATGAATTTCCAATAAAAATAAAAATATAAACTATTTAGTGATAGGCCTATAAATATGTGTGCCTATCGATCATTTGATAACACCTTTGATGCTTTTACTAGTATAATTCCTGTTTATTCGAAACACCCCTTCCTATATTCTTATATAATCTCCTATTTGATAACACCTTTAATGCTTTTACTAGTATAATTCCTGTTTATTCGAAACACCCCTTCCAATATTCTTATATAATCTCCTTTTAGCAATGTTTCAACAGGTATAAGATATAAGCTAGAAAAAGATGATACCAAAAATGCATTAAACATATTTTTCCAAGGTTTAAATAAGTTGAAGCATCTGCAAGTGGTGGACTACGAATCTTCACGCGAGCTTCCTGATAAAGTGTGTGGGTTAACGCAGTTAACTACACTCAGTGTGCAGAATTGCCATAAATTAGAGCGTCTCCCAGATTTGTTTGGCCAACTTACAACTCTAACAAAGTTGAACTTATATAACTGTTCCAGTTTGAAAAAATTGTCTTCCACTTTTCACCAACTTACAACTCTAAGAGAGCTGAGCTTGTCCTCCTGTACAAGTTTCCGAGAATTGCCTTCCACTTTTTACCAACTTACAACTCTAACAAAGTTGAATTTGTTTAACTGTCCAAGTTTGAAAGAGTTGTCTTCAACTTTTCACCAACTTGCAACTCTAAGAGAGCTGAGCTTGTCCTCGTGTACAAATTTGGAAGAATTGCCTTCCACTTTTGGCCAACTTACAACTCTAACAATGTTGAACTTGCCCTGGACAGGTCTGAAAAAATTGCCTTCCACTTTTGGTCAACTTACAACTCTAACAAAATTGAATTTAAGTGAGTGTGAAAACTTCTCTGACATTTTTGAGCTTACGTGGGTGTATAGGGTTGAAAGAATTACCTTCCACCTTCAGTAATCTCAGATCTCTTGAATACGTAAATTTATTTTTTTTGTATAAATTTGGAATCAGATATTTGTCAGATAGATGGCAATATCAAAATTGTAGAGAAGTGTAATCATAGTTGTACCAACTGTGGAAAGGACAAGAAGTTGAGAATACATTATTAGACGTAGAAAGGGCTTTAATACTTTAAATAAACATTATGTTTGCGTTGCTCTTCACAACGCATTTTATATGATTTGTTAAATTGGTAACCGCGTTCATTTTTTAAACATGACTGTAAAATGTTTGATGTAATAGTAATCAAAATCTTTTATAATTTTTTTGGCAATGGGTTTTTATTTTTTAAATATTAGTTTTTGATAAAAATTAAAAAATAAATAACTTTTTAATTAATGTTTTTTAATTTAATTTGAAAGTAATTTCAGGTAAAGGTGTTTTTTAATTCATTTAAAAGGTAAGGTAAGAAATATTTTATATAAAATTTATTTTAGATTAATTAAAAGTATGCATCACCTAGGTCAAGGAATAATTCATCATCTATCTATTTTCAATAACATGAAAGTTTTTAAGTCTCATTTTTCTTATGCAAACCCTGGTATCATTTCATTTTATTATGCAAACCACTTCATTTTGTGTATTCTGGCGAAGGTTGTGAATTTGGGCTTTACGCCTATCAATTGCTTTTCTTAAAGGTTTCTTAAACCGCTTCAACAAACTGTGCCCTCCTATTTCTTGTGTACTTCTAGCAACCTTGCATTCTATTAACAGTCCATGCACCCTTTAACACCTACACTTTTTGCATACATGTCTTCTAGAGCTTTTCCAACTATAATATCTGACAAATCTTGCCTTCACCCTGTCCTAATGCTCCCTTTTAATTCATGCTAAGGTTGAGGATTCTGGTTTTATGCCTATCAATCAGCTCTGCAAATCAAAGCCTTATAGTGGTCGATGCATTTTGTTTTATGCAAAGACTTACCCTATTTTCAGAGGTTATTTTGCTGATTCTGAGAAGTGAATAGAAACAAACTTCTAGAATGTCTGGAAGAGGAATTTGAAGCCTTCATCTAGGCCAAGTGGACAACCTAGAAATTCAAATGCATCAGGGGCCTTCAGAGGCAATGACCGTTTCAGTAATCCCAGAACAAATCTGGGGTTTAGTAAGAGGCAAGGCTTTCAGGGCTCTACCAAAGGGAATGGGCATTCAAATACACAGTCTACTAAGGCCCTATTGAAGAAAGTCAGATTTTTTGAAGAAAACATAAACTTCAAAGGTACTCCATGGAGAGGAAGCAATAACTCTCACATAAGCCCATTGCCAAGACCATCTAGGAGGGCCGTCAAGTTTTACAGAGAGCCTTTGAACTCACAGTTAGAAGCTTTCAATAAATATCAAGGGGAAATAAGAGATTTAGTCAGCTGTGAGAAGCCTCATCCTCCTAAGTGGAGATCCTTCTTTAGCCTAAGGCAACATATGTTCTCTTGAGCACCCAAAAAGGGCAAGGGGAGACAATATCAACATCAGGAAGGAGGCTACAACACGAAGGGAGTGAGGCCAGCACAGAAAAGAGTCTGGGCACCGAAACCCCACTTTAGAAAGGTGATAAGGAAGGATGAATCTCAAGAGGTCTGAGTCTCTCTTATTAATGATTGTGTGAAGAAAAGAGCTTCGTTGCTCCAAGAGATTGCCCTAATAGCCAAGGTTCTCTCCCCTCATTTATCAAGTGATGATTTTACAGCCTGGTTCCCACAGGTGTGGCCTTAGGTTGAGGAAGTTGGGGAGCTAGGAAATCGTTTCTTTTCTTTTTCATTTTCAAACAAGGAAAATAGAGATAAGGTTTTGGCCAAAAGGTTATGGAAGTTTGATAGAATAGCGGTCTTCTGTCAGGAATGGAAACCTAACTTTAATATTGGCAAAGAATGAATTCCCATACTCCCATTATGGATCCAACTTCCCTATCTGCCCATGGAATTTAGAGACCCCGACACTTCGTCAAAAATAGGAAATGCTCTGGGAATCTGCTAGGAGGTGGATACTAGCCCAAGCTTTATTTGGTCATCTATCATCAGATTGCGCCTATTATTAGAGACAAAGGAGCTCTTGCCCAAGCGAATAACACTGGAGTCTTCCGAACGTCCTTGGGTTCAAGAAATTTCTGTTGAAGAAGGACTTCAGCCTGAAGATTTGGTGTGGCTTAATGGTCTTCTAGACTCGAAGAAGATGGAAGAGAATATAGCCATTAATCCAAGACTAGAAGCAGTTTGGGACCATCCATTGTGGGATGAGCAGCCCACGAATAAAAATTGTGTAGATCTCTGTTGCCAAAAAGATTTGTCTCCATCTAGGATTCTTGTACTTGATACGGACCCAGATATTCATCAGCAGACTCCATAAGATCAAGGGGAAGTTATCTTGGTCCATACAAGCATGGTAGGTGAAGAGGAAGAGGAAGGAGATCCCATTAAGTTACAGGTGGTTTTCTCTCCACCTACTGGGAGATCATTATCCGGGTAGGAGCTCAAGCAATTCTCCCGGCTAGTTGAAGGGCACGAAGTAGAAAATTTGGAGCAAAGCTGGGCTACGAACACTTTTGGAGAGGATTTTACAATGGACCAAAACACAGAAGAAGGTGGTAGGTGGTTTGGATAAGGAGGACGAAGAAGTTAGGGATGGGCTTATAGAACCTCCAAGTGAATGAGTCAAAATAATGAGAGTTTAAAGGCTTTGTTAGATGAAGTGCTTACAAATCTTATGTCCAAAATCCGTGATGAGATTACAGAAGAAGTTCTAGTGAAGGAAGAGGATAAAGTGGTGGGAAGGCCTCTCGATATCTCTCAAACAACGATGACCTCAAAGATGGGCAAGGAAACGTCGGTTTCCATAAGAAAGAATGCCAGGCATAGAAAATCTAAGACTCAAAACAAGATTGCTGCTAGAATCCAAAAAACCATTGATACATCGTTCAAAAGGAGGAGGGCTAAGGGATCTCCTCAGGAGACATGAGGATCCTCACATGGAATGTTAGGGGCATCAATGCTTCTAACAAGAGACACCTCATCAAATTTCAGGTTGATGAGGAAAAGAGTGATATTAATTTTTTATAGGAAACTAAACTATCTTTAGAACAAGGCGAGAACATTTTCAAGACTTGGAAGGGGTGGGATTATTCCTTGGTCCCTGTGTGTGGAGCTTCAAGCGGAATGGTGATTTTATGGAAATCTCAACTCCCAACAATGCAAGTGATAAGGAGGAGTAATCATTAGATGATTAGTAGATTTCATAAAGTTATAAATCAAAAGGATCTCTGGGTGATTTGCATTTATGGACCGCCAGGCACAGTTCAAAAAAACATGTATGGATAGAAATCTCATAGTGGTTAGAATTCCTTTTAGAGATTTTGTAGAATCTAATAACCTGGTCGATTGCATTCCAAAGATTGGGAAATACACTTGGACAAACAGGAGAAAAGACTTCCTAAAGATAAAAGAGTGGTTGGATAAATTCCTTGTTTCCTCGGTGTGTATCTAGGATGATCTCAATTTTGAAGCAGATATCCTGCCATTAACAGGTTCGGACCATTTCCCCCACAGACTTAGAGTGGGCTTTGACAAGGCATATGGTAAGAACAAATTCAGATTTCAGGCCATGTGGTTTAGAAACCCTAACTCTACATCTCTAATTAAAGGATGGTGGAAAGAGGCCCCATATGATAGGGAATCCTGTATGTATCAACTCATCACTAAGCTTAAATTTCTAAGGAGCAAGATAATGGGGTGGAATAGAGACTCTTTCAAAAATATCTTCAGTGAGAAGATTAGGATTCAACAGGATTTAAGTCTATTAGAGGCAAGAATTATCAGGGTAGGAATGGATGCGGATTCTTTTCTCCTGGGAAAGCGCTTGAGAAGTGAATTGGAGGAGGTGTTGAAAAGAGAAGAAGTTTTTTGGAGGCAGAAGTCGAGGGAAATCTAGCTCAAAGAAGGGGACAAAAACACTTCTTTCTTTCATATATCAACCAAAGTTAAAAAGGCTTCAAACTCACTAAGATCTATTGTGAGCTCTAATGGCAATTTATTGTCTGATCTAGAAGACATCAAGAATGAAGCAAGGAACTTTTTTAAAAAGTTTATTATCTAAAGAGCAGCAGAGAGACATTGGGATGGCAAATCTTATAGAGATTCCCAAACCAGTGAATGAATGCCACAATAAGGAAATCATGAAAGAATTCTCCATGGAGGAGGTGAAAGTTGCAGTTTTCTCAATGCCAAGCGAGAAGGCGTCAGGTTCGGATGGCTAGATTGGCCTTTTTTTTTTCAAAATTGCTGGGATACAGTGGACAGATAGGTTCATATGGCTATCGAAGACTCAAGAAGGCACAAGAATCTACTCAAAGAAATGAAAAATATATGCCTAATGCTCATCCCTAAGGTTAAGATTCCTCTAAGATTTGAGGAATTATGTCTGATCTCTTTGTGCAACTTTGTTTATAAGATTATTTCAAAAGATGCAACAATTAGGCTAGCTTTGATTCTACCAAAGATTATATCAAAAGAGCGAGGAGGCTTTTTACCAGGAAAGGAGATTGTGGAAGGGGCAATCTTAACGCATGAGCTAATGCATTCACTAAAACAAGGTCAAGACCCAGCCATGATAATCAAATTAGTTATGGCGAAGGCTTACGATAAGGTAGATTGGGATTTCTTAATGGCAGTGTTGGAGAGACTAGGCTTTTCAAAAGCCTGGCAAAAATGGGTCATGTCTCTTGTTTTAGGCTATAAGATGTTTGTTTTGATTAATGGTATGGAATCTGAATTGTTTGAACCTACAAGGGGATTGAGACAACGAGATCCCATATCCCCTTATTTATTCATTATGATGTCAGAAGTGCTCACATGGGCTATCAAAGGTGCAAAAAGGAGGGCTCTATGGCAAGGAATAAGTTTTCATGGACTACAAGACTCTTATACGCATGCTCTCTTTGTGGATGACGCAATGTTGTTTTGCCAAGCCACAGTGAGGGAAGCGGAGGTAATCAATCTTATCATTGATGAATTCTGTAAGGCGTCAGGTCAACGAGTGAATGGTAATAAATCAATGGTCTATTTTTTAACTTAGAACCTGATAAGCAAACAAAGATAGCTACAATCTTTAATTTCAAAATTGAATCCCTCCTTGGTAGATACTTGGGTATTCCCCTCTTTAATAAAAGATATAAAAACAGTGTGTGGAAGGATGTTATCAATAGCCTCAATTCAAAGATTGCCATGCAAAAGGGTTGTTGGTTATTGTTGGCAGGAAGACTAACCATGATTAGGGTTGTTTTAATGGTGGTTCCCATCTATATGATGTATATACTACAAATCCCAAAAGGCATTAATATGGAGACAGAGAGGATTTGCAGACAATTCCTATGGCAAAGGTCTTTGGAGGGTAGAAAAATTCATCTATTGGCATGGTATAAGGTCTATATGGATAAGAACCATGGTGGGGTGGGTTTCCTTAATTTATTCATGCAAAACCAAGTGTTAGGAGCTAAATTGACATGGAGCATCTATAAAAAAACCTAATTCCAAGTGGGCAAGATTGATGATATTGAAGTATCTTGATTTAGTTGATAGAGAGAGGATATTCACTGTCAAGAATGCTCCGTGAGGCTCAGTAATATGGAATTTTATTTTTAAAATGTAGAGAGGTCTTACTACCCAATTTATCTTGGCTTGTCCACAATGGGGAAAAGGTAGATTTTTGGGAAGACTCTTGTATTGGAGAGCCCAAGCTTTCAGATTAGGATGAGCTGAAAGATGCTAAGCATTACTTAAAAATGCATTGGGGGAAGAAGGTTAAAGACTACGGGTGAATAGAAGAGCATTCGGTCAATTGGAGAGCAATATGGAAGAATACAAGGGAATGTGAATTCTCCGTTAAGAAAAAATTGTTTCTCAAGAGTATTTTGCCGAGATGTATGGTTGTCTACTCCACTATTGAAGATAAGATCATCTGGATGATGGCTAAATCTAGTTCTTATACAGCTATAGAAGGATACAGATATGTCTCTGTCAAAAAGAAATTGGATTGGCCAGTGAACCTATGTTGCAACAATGTATTATTGCCCAAAGTTGGGGCTTTCACGTGGCCTGCTCTGCATAGTAAAATTTTGACAGGAGATAGGATAAAGAGATTGGGGTTCGATTCTAATTTCAAATGTGTTTTGTGTGGGGAAGTGGAAGAAAATTTGGATCACCTACTTCTTCGTTGCCCTTTTAGTAGAGAATGTTGGCTTTGGTTCTTAAGGAAAATCAATTGGATGTCTCATTTGTCTGGCACGTTGTTATCAATGTTTAAAAAATAGCCAAAGCTATTTATAGAGTCCAAGTTTGCCTATCTATGGGATGTAGGTCCATCGTTAATCATTTGGCACATTTGGTGGGAAATAAATTTTAGATTGTTCAGAAAGAACCCAAATCATGCCAAATCATTTGTGACAAGCTAGATGAGGCTATATCAGAGGTGGTAGTCACTAAGATCAATAGATCCAATAATATTTCTTCTACATGTGGTCAGGATGGGACGAGATCATTTCTAAGAATTGGCCTCTTTTAAAGATGATTGGGAGGAGGGTTTTAGGCTTGACAAGTGGCAATGGTGTTTTGAGAGATAAGATTAAATGGATTCCCCCTTCTCAGAATTTTTCTAAACTTAACTTTAATGGTGCGTGTAGGGGTAACTCGAGTTTGTCGAGGACTAGATGTGTTATAAGAAATAGAGAAGGAAGCCTTTTAGTGGCTAAAATGGCAAATTCCTAAGAGAACAAATAATGAGGTGGAGGCTTGGGCATTGGTACACGGGCTCCAATTAGCAGTTAATTATAGAATAAGGAATCTATGGATTGAGGGTGATTCCCAAGTCATTATTAATGCTTTGAAGGTTAAATGATCAAACAACTAGAAGATAAATTATATTCTCTAGCAAGCCATAGTTTTATTGGATCTTTTTGATAATTTCTCAATTTGTCACTACTACCGAGAGGGGAATCAAGTAGCAGATGGCTTCACTAATCTAGCCATCGACTAGGAGAATGACATGGACACTTTTTAAGTTCACAACAAGAGAATGTTCAAAATCTATTGATGTCATGGTTAAAGAATGATGTGGAAGGCAACGCCTCCAATAGGGAGATGATGTGGGGAGCGACATCCTTCATGTATTGTTTTTTATGGGGTGTGGATCAATGTTCACCTCCTAAATTTGGATGGTTGGAAGCCCCTTTTGAAATAAATAAAGATTGAGGATAATGTCACTTCAACCTCTAATCCACATGAAAGAAATATTTTCACAGGGCCCATTGGGGGGAAGGTCAAGGTGAAGACAAGTCTAGATTGCATAAAGGAGTTGCTAGATCGGCCACGTTTCCTAAGGAGGACATTAGATATTAATGGAAAGCATAGCTTTGAGATCGTTCTTAAATGTGAATCCATGATGCAGTGTAAACAAATCAATAATCATGATTTCTCAAGGATCTGTTTGGGATTTAGTCAGGGACAAGCTCATTTATTCCTTGTCAGGGTGGCCTCTTTACGTCTTTAGTGGGAGAAACGATGAGACTCAAATAAATTTTACTACTGAGGGCTCTCAATCTTTAAACAGTTAAGTGTTTCCTATGTTTGTCTTTTGTGTTTGCAGGCTCATCCATGGCGGATGCCAAACTAAATCAGAGATTATTCTTTCCTCCCATACAATGGGAATGTAAGATTCGAGGGAGGATCAAGATTACTGATATGATGAGGATGGTGGATTGTGACTTTACAATGGTGCAATTCGTAGTGCGTAATATTGCAGGCCATAAGTGGATGTGGGGGTATGAGGAGAGTACACTTAATTATTTTGATGTGGTCTCACATATCCTCTCTAACATCATCGACTTAGTCCAGGATGGAAACTATGTTCACGCCATCACCACAGGTCTATTCTTCAACCACATCTATAATGTTGATAGATGGACATTGGCCTTGAGGGACTACAATATGATGCAACATGATGCACTAATTGGGGGCTTGTTTAATATTCAAAGCCTCAGATCTTCTCCAGTCATTCACAATGTGTATAAGACATTACAAGATGGCCTCTGAAGGGTGTACATGGAGGATTTGGAGAGGGAGCTTAATGCTAATAGTTTCTACTTTTCTAAGAGGAAGGCACAATGCATAAGGGAAGTCTTCATTTCAATGAAGTTCTTGTGTATTCACGCTCTAGATTGGGCACCCCACCTCCTGAAGGAATTATTTGATAACCCAAATGGTGGAGTGGATCCTCTGAATGAAGAACTAGATGAGAATGAACTGTTAGTGCAAGTCGTCCTTCTAGGTGTTGGCGAGGCTGCATCAGATCTAGGTGCAAACGATGAAGGTGTTGGGTGATGAGTTTTGACTGGTCTACTTGCATGGGGGTTGGTTTTCCTTTATTTCTATTTGTTTCTTTCTTTAGGGGTGGTAGGATGGTCTTCTTGTGGTATGAACATTTATATTTTAGTTGATGAGTTTTTATTCTGTTATACCTACCTAGTTTTGGGCCACTATGTTTGTATTTTTTTTATGTGCTTCATGCTATGACATTTTATTGATCTTTTGTATAAACTCTCCTTTTAAGTAATATATTTTATGGGTGGCCTACCACCTTTTTCATTTTGAAAATAAAAGTATGCATTAACAAGTGTTACGTAGTGGCGAGCACCTGTCATTGTAGTATTGTAAAAGTTTTTTTGTCTAGTTGCTAGGTGAGCCATGACATAGTCATTTAAAGGAATGTTCAACATAGGATCAATAGATTATTTCAATTTGAATGTATCATGATTTTACTAGATCCATGAAGATTATAGTTATTATGGGTGACCTTGACCCAAACATTGGTTCATACTAGGGTCAATTGTGACTAGGATAGTTAAAGTTGGGTTTGTTCCTTAATATAAATTATATTTGTTAAATATTAAGGTTTTTTTAAAAGAACTTATATAGAATGGCTTAATATTAGTACATAAAACAAAACTTGCATAATCAAAACTAGGATAGTTAAAGAAGCCTCATCCTCCTAAGTGAAGATCCTTCTTTCACCTAAGGCAACGTAGGCACTCTCAAGCACCCAGGAAGGGCAAGGGGAGACAATATCAACATCAGCAAGGAGGCTACAACATGAAGGGAGTGAGGCCAGCACAAAAAAGTGTCTGGGAACCAAAACCCCACTTTAAAAAGGTGATAAGGAACGAAGAATATTAGGAGGTCTGAGTCTCTCTTATTAATGATTGTGTGAACAAAAGAGCTTTGTGGCTCCAAGAGATTGCCCTAATAGCCACGGTTCTCTTCCCTCATTTCTCAAGTGATGATTTTATAGCCTGGTTCCCACAAGTGTGGCCTTAGGTTAAGAAAGTTGGGGAGCTAGGAAATGGTTTCTTTTCTTTTTCATTTTCAAACAAGGAAAATAGAGATAGAGTTCTAGCCAAAAGGTTATGGAAGTTTGATAGAATAGAGGTCTTCTGTCAGAAATGGAAACCTACCATTAATATTGGCAAAGAAAAAATTCCCATACTCCCATTTTGAATCCAGCTTCCCTATCTGCCCATGGAATATAGAGACCCCAACACTTTGTCAAAATTAGGAAATGCTCTAGGAATCTGCGAGGAGGTGGATACTAGCATGAGATCTATTTGGTCATCTACCATCAGATTGTGCCTATTATTAGAGACAAAGGAGCTCTTTCCCAAGCGAATAACATTGGAGTCTTCTGAAGGCCCTTGGGTTTAAGAAATTTTTGTTGAAGGACTTTAGCCTGAAGATTTGGTGCAGCTTAATGGTCTTCTGGACTTGAAGAAGATGGAAGAGAATATAGACATTAATCCAAGCCTAGAAGTAGTTTGGGACCATCCATTGTGGGATGAGTAGCCCACAAATAAAAATAGTGTAAATCTCTATTGCCAAAAAGATTTGTTTCTATCAAGGATTTTTGTACTTGATACAGACCTAAATATTCATCAACAGACTCCATAGGATCAAGCGGAAGTTATCACGGTCCATACAAGCATGGAAGGTGAAGAGGAAGGGGATCCCATTACATTACAAGTGGTTTTCTCTCCACCTACTGGGAGATCATTATCAGGGTAGGAGCTCAAGCAATTCTCCAGGTTGGTTGAAGGGAACGAAGTAGAAAATTTGGAGCAAAGCTAGGCTACTGACGCATTTGGAGAGGATATTATAGTGGACCAAAATACAGAAGAAGGTGGTTTGAATGAGGAGGATGAAGAAATTGGGGATAGGCTTATAGAACCTCCAAGCAAAAAAGTCAAAATAATGAGAGTTTAAAGGCTTTGTTAGATGAAGTGCTTACAAAGGTTACGTCAAAAAATTGTGATGAAATTACAGAAGCAGTTCTGGCAAATGAAGAGGATAAAGTAGTGGGAAGGCCTCTCGATATCTCTCAGATAATGATGACCTCAAAGACAAGAAGGGAAACACTAGTTTCCATAAGAAAGAGTACTAGGCATAGAAAATCTAAGACTCAAAATGAGATTGTTGCTAGAATCCAAAAAAACATTAATACATCTTTCAAAAGGAGGAGGGCTAAGGGCTCTTCTCAAGAATCATGAGGATCCTCACATGGAATGTTAGGGGCATTAATACCCCTAATAAGAGATGCCTCATCAAATTTCAGGGTGATGAGGAAAAGAGTGATATTGTTTTTTTTACAGGAAACTAAACCATCCTTAGAACAAGGTGAGAATATTTTCAAGAATTGGAAGGGTTGGGATTATTCCTTGGTCCCTATGTGTGGAGCTTCAGGTGGATGACGATTTTATGGAAATCTTAGCCCTAAACAATGGAAGTGATAGGAGGAATAATCATTGGATGATCAGTAGATTTCATAAAATTATAAATCAAAAGGATCTCTGGGTGATTTGTATCTACAGACCATCAAGCACAATTCAAAAATAGTAGGTATGGATAGAAATCTCATAGTGGTTAGAATTTATTAAGAGGGAGATGATCATTCTAGGGAGCAACTACAATGCAGTTATGGATGATAATGAAAAGACATGTGGTTTATCCCACGCATAGAAATCCTACATTGATTTTAGAGATTTTGTATAATCTAATAACCTAGTCGATTGTATTCCAAAGAATGGGAAATACACTTGGACAAACAAGAGAAAAGACTTCCTAAAGATAGTAGAGTGGTTGGACAAATTCCTTGTTTCATTGATGTGTATCCAGGATGATATTAATTTTGAAGCAGATATCCTACCATTCACAGGTTCGGACCATTTCCTTATCAGGCTTAGAGTGGGCTTTGACAATGTATATGGTCAGAAAAAATTTAGATTTCAGGCCATGTGGTTCAAAGACTCCAACTTTACATCTCTGATTAAAGGATGGTGGAAAGAGGCCCCATATGTTAGGGGATCCCATATGTATCAACTCATCAACGAGCTTAAATTTCTAAGGACCAAAATAATGGGGTGGAACAGAGACTATTTCAAAAATATCTTAGGTGAGAAGATTAGGATTCAATAGGATTTAAGTCTCTTAGAGGCAAGAATTATCAAGGTAGGAATGGATGCAAAGTATTTTCTCCTGGAAAAGTGCTTAAGAAGTGAATTGGAGGAGGTATTGAAGAGAAAAGAAGTTTTCTAGAGGTAGAAGTCAAGGGAAATGTAGCTCAAAGAAGGGGACAAAAACACTTCTTTCTTTCAAATATCAACCAAAATTAGAAAGGCTTCAAACTCGATCAGATCTATTGTGAGCTCTAATGGCAGTTTATTGTTTGATCTAGAAGACATCAAGAATGAAGAAAGGAACTTTTACAAAAGTTTATTATCTAAAGAGTAGTGGAGAGACATTGGGATGGCAGATCTTATAGAGATTCCCAAACTATTGAATGACATGAAAGAATTCTCCATGGAGAAGGTGAAAGCTGCAGTTTTTTCAATGCCAAGAGAGAAAGCGTCGGGTCTGGATGGCTGGATTGGCCTTTTTTCCAAAATTGCTAGGATACAATGGGCAGAGAGGTTCATATGGGGTTTCCGCAAGAAGTTGGGTCCACATAGAGGGGAAGTCGCGGGCAAAAAAAAATCTTGACAGAAACGGGTACCTATTTTAAAAGAAATGGGTACCTATTTAGGAACGAGTGCCTGAGCCTAAATAGGTACCTGCTTAGGAATGGGTACCCGGTTAGAATTAGGTGCCCGAGCCTAAATGAGTACTCATTTAGGAACAGGTACCTATTTCTATATAGCTATTTGAATTTGCAAAAAAACCCTATACGCTTTTTTTCCCACACAAAAGGAATGGGTACCGGTTTTATAATAGGTACCCATTCCTATAAGATAAAGCTTAGGAAAGGCATGGTAAGCCAATCCCTTGCCTTGGACCTGCAAGTACAAGTCCATGTTCAGATCAAGAGAAAAGACCAACTTTACCAATATGGCTGACGATATTTTTTTTTGAATTTTTTTACAAAATTAAAACCTATTACAGATGACGATGTATAGTTTTCAAATATGTAATTTTTTTATTTGACTTGTTTTTCTATTTATTAATTAATTTATGAGCAGACTGGTCCAAAAAATTGAAATGATAGGTGTTTGTATTTTTTTAATTTTTTAATTTTTTAAATTTTTTCAAAAAAAAAATCATAAATCTAGACATCATTCTCTACACAATGAAAAAAATTCATTTTATGATTAGTTTTGCTCAAATTATGTTGGTTGGGGCCAATAAAAAATTAATAAAAAAATTATAAAAAATATCATCATCAAACTTCACTGTACTACACATATTTTCCCAAAAGGATTTAGAAAAATACTTTTATTTAGGTCAATTATGTTGGTTGTACATATGCATAGTATGGTAAATAAAAATGACTTTTAAACAGTGGTTTTTAGATATGCCTATTGAAAATCAATTTGTATCATCTGGGTATTAAATTAAATTACATATTTGGAAACTAGACTCCAAGTACTACATTTCATATTACTAACTTTTTTTTTAGATTCAATTTTTAAGTGCTTCAAATTCTTAGGTCAAATGTGACAAATTCTGAAAATCAGGGAAAACACTTCCACTGATTGGCCTTTTTTTCAGAATTGCTAGGATACAGTGGGCAGAGAGGTTCATATGTTTGTTGAAGAGTCAAGAAGGCACAAGAATGTACTCAAAGAAATGAAAAATGCATGCCTAATGCTAATCCCTAAGGTTAAGATTTCTCTAAGATTTCAGGAATTCTATTTGATCTCTCTATGCAACTTTGTTTATAAAATTATTTTGAAAGCTACAACAATTAGGATAGCTTCGATTCTGCTAGAGATTATATCAGAAGAGAAAGGATGCTTTGTACTAGGCAAGGAGATTATGGAAGGGGCAATCTTAACTAATGAGCTAATGTATTCACTAAATCTTAACTCATCAGCTAATGCTTTTATTAAATCTTGAGGTCAAGACCTAGCCATGATAATCAAATTAGTTATGGTGAAGGCTTATGATAGGGTGGATTGGGATTTCATAATGGCAGTGCCGGAGAGACTAGACTTTTTAAAAGTCTGGCGAAAATGGTTCATGTCCTATGTTTCAGGCTATAACCTGTCTATTTTGATTAATGGCATGGAATCTGAATCATTTGAACCTACAAGGGGATTGTGTTGGATTTAGGACAGACAACTGAGAGGGGGGTGAATCAGTTGTTACCAAACTTCTATTCTTATAAACTTTAAAGCTTCTTCAATTTAATAACATATCAAAGATTCAATCATAACGCATGAATTCAAGAGTAGAAACAGATTCAACACATAAAATACCAAGATTTTAACGTGAAAAACCCAGTTACGGGAAAAACCACGAGGTGACTAACCCAAGATTGTATTCTCTGTTAAAAGAATAAGAAGAACAAATGGCACTTGCCAATTAGGGATCACTACCCAAGCACACTACTCACAAGAGGCCCACTGCCTACAGGAGACACACTATCTACAAAAGAATATAAGTATTACATACTTGAACTGGAGATTAGCATCTTCACTATGCCTAAATCAGTTCCATTAAGCTCAACTCCTCTACTCTGCTTTTCGGTCCTCTCCACTACCACACTCTCATCGCACACACACTTTTGAATGACTTTGCAACTCTTATTTATACATGACATCGACTTTAGAATGATCAACAAAGTTGGCACAACATACACTTATTTTATTACAGAGCAATTACAAAAATACAACTTGACTTATTACAAAAACTTCATGCGCATCACTATACTGTCAGCCACACATAACTAGGACTTTAATCGTCTTCGAGGAGCACGCCATGCTTCACAAGACATCTTCAAAGTCATCTGCAACATGAGAAAAACATCTAATCAGCCAAGACTAGGAAGAATGCTATTCCCGAAAGATAAATCTTCAATTACGAGCTCAATCTTCAATGCAGACCATGAACACAAACTGGACACAGTCTAGAGACCCCCACAAGCTTGCTTGAATCACCAAGAACATCTGCACCACTTCTGCTTACTGTAATCAATCGTATCTTCATCTGGAACCTCAAGAACACAGCCAGTCATCACTGTCACATTAGAAGGATTGCTTGTGGACCTCCAAACCAATGTCATAAAAATGCATAAACACAATAGAGATGATAACTCTTGCAGGGTCCAAATCGATATCCCCATACCAATGAGCAATATGCTCATGAGTGTACATAGGTACGTCTACTTATGTATACTCATGCTCGTATTGACTCATATGTATGAACATATTGTGGACTTGCATGAGTTATATCCAAACCACAAAAAGACCTTGCCTATGCAACCATAAACTTACCAACATGCAAGTTAAATCACAATTCTCACTCGAACAGCCAAATATGCAATTAAGATTCACAAATTGAGTTGTCAATTCACATTAGCTTCCCAAACATGCCACCAGATCCACATAACATGATATTGTATTTCTGGATCTTACTGGACCTATTTGTGTCACTCTATCACCTCTGAATAGTTGCTAGAACCAGTTTTACTCTTATGGCCATAACTCCTTCACAATTTCATGCGAACCTCTCAAACCTTGACTGGATCACCTTTAGACACATATCTACAAACCCTTTGATGCGCATTCTCTGATTTTCATCTAGTTGGGATCTTCACTTCATAGAGCTTCATTGTCTTCACTGTTCTTCTCTATTTCTGATAGGACTAATTTTCTCAATATCCTCAGCACACAACTCATCCAATCTTTGACATCAATGCAATAGGAGTATGTTGACATCAATGACAACACCGGTTAGGCCATACTTGCAACAATCTCCCCCTTTGTCAATGATGGCAACATATGATGTGAAAAACTATTTTAACCATCAAGACAAGCACTTCTCCTCACTGATTGACATAGCTCCCCTATCAACAACAATCATTCATATGTTTTCTCTTCCTTTACTACTTCCCCTTTGATCAGCAACCACTTTTTATTTTTCACATGTCTTCTCTCCCCCTTTGACATCAATGGCAAAGGGCACATACTTGCAACCACTTCTCATACTTCAGAATCATGATGACTGCTCCCCCTGAGTAACAGCTTCCTAACACCAATCTGGATCACAAGATATGACTATGGGATCCACCGGACTGATGCACATCAGTGCATCTTAATTCAGAACCGGAGGGGTAATAACCCCTAACTTCTCCCTGAGATACTCAAAAGAGTCCTTAGGTAGAGGTTTAGTAAAAATGTCTACATTCTGAACCTTTGTGAGCACAAACTCCAGTCTGACATCATTCTTATTCACTTGTTCTCTCAAAAAGTGAAACTTGATGGATATATGTTTTGTCTTTGAATGCAACACCAATTTTTTTGATATGTTTATTGCACTTGAATTATCACAAAAGATTGTGATAGGTTCTTCATACTCTACTCTGATGTCTCTTAGTATTTGCTTCATCCATAATACTTGAGTGTAACTACCTGTTGCTGCAATATATTCTGCTTTTGCAATGGACAGAGATATTCCCTCTTGTTTCTTGCTAAGCCAGGAAACCAATCTTTTACCCAAAAAGAATGCACCACCACTTGTACTCTTCTAGTCATCCACATCACCTACCCAATCAGCATCAATATAAGCATGAAGAGATAAATCATGATCCTTAGGATACCATAATCCATACTCAATTGTTCCCTTTAGATATCTGAGAATTCTTTTGATTGCCATGACATGAGACTTTCTAGGACAGCTTGGAATCTAGCAACAAGACTAACAACATTCATAATATCAGGTCTAGTTTGAGTGAGGTAGAGTAGTTCGCCAATCATTGACCTGTACTTTTTCTTATCAATCTTAGGAGATTCATCATCTTTACTTAGCTTACATCTGGTTTCCATGGGAGTATTCATTGGCTTTGAATCTTCCATCCCAAATTTCTTCAACAATTCTTTCACAAATTTGGTCTGAGATGTGAAGATTCTTTTCTTTGTTTGAGTGATTTGTAGACCCAAGAAGAAATTCATTTCCCCAAACATAGACATCTCAAATTCATTTTTCATTTGATTTGCAAAAGTCTTGCACATACTATCTTTTCCTCTAAAAATGATATCATCAACAAATACTTCAACAATCAAGATATTTTCATGATCAATCTTGAAGTACAGATTACTGTCAACAGTACCTTTGTTGAAGCCAATCTTCAAAAGATGTTTGTCCAATCTTTCATACTAGGCTCTTGGGGCTTGTTTGAGTCCATACAATGCCTTCTTCAATTTGCAGACCATATCTCCATGATCAGACAATTGAAATCCATCTGGTTGTTTAATGTATACCTCTTCTTCCAAATCACCGTTTAGCAAAGCAGACTTGACATCCATCTGATACACCTTGAAATCTCTGAAGGCAGAAAAAGCAAGAAATAATCTGACTGCTTCAATTCTTGCCACCAAAGCAAAAGTTTCTTCAAAGTCAACTCCTTCTACTTGAGAATAACCCTTACAAACCAATCTAGCTTTGTTTCTTTTTACTTCACCATCTTCATTCAGTTTATGCCAGAAGACCCATTTAGTCCCAATCACATTTTTGTTCTTATGTTAGGAACAAGATCCCAAGTGTGATTCTTTTCAATCTGCATCAATTCCTCCTTCATTGCGTTAACCCAACTTTCATCATTGCATGCTTCACTTACTGTTTTTGGTTCAATCTTTGAAATCATACAATACTTCATTGAATCTTGAGCAATTTTTCTTCTTGTTTGAACACCTTTTCTTCTATCTCCTATGATCTGGTCTTTAGAATGAATCAGTCTTACATACCTAGGAGTTTTGGGAAGCTCTTGCACTTCTAAATCTTGAACAGGTTCATGCAAACTTGTCTCTTCTTGTTGTATTTCAGGATTCTCTGGATCAGTCTAAATCTGAACTAGAGTTGGGACTTGTTCTTCTTGATCTAAGACATCATTCTGATCATCTGCTTCATACTCATAATGCCTTGAGGGATTTTCCATCCCTTCATCAACCTTCACATTTACACTTTCTACAATCTTTCTCAATCTCTTGTTATAACACCGGTATGCTTTGCTTTGAGTAGAATATCCCAAGAATATTCCTTCATCACTTATAGCATCAAACTTGCCAAGGTCTTCATCTCTTTTGATATAGCATTTACTACCAAAGACTCTGAAATATTTCATAGTAGGAGTGATGCCAAACCAAATTTCATAAGGAGTCTTACCAGTATTGCCTCTGATTTGTACTTGATTAAGAGTATAGACAGCAGTGCTTACAGCTTCTCTCTAGTAGATCTAAGGGACATTTGCTTCCATCATCATGGTTCTAGATGCTTCCTGGATGGTCTGGTTCTTTCTCTCCACTACTCCATTCTACTATGGAGTCCTTAGAGTAGATAACTGTCTCTTTATCCCATGTTCCTCACAGAATGATATGAACTCACTGGATGTGAATTCTCCACCTCTATCAGACCTGAGGCATTTTATGTTTATGCCAGTTTCATTTTCTACCATAGCCTTGAATATTTTAAATTTCTCAAGTGCTTCATATTTCTCTTTCAAGAAAGTTACCCACATCATCCGGGAGTGGTCATCAATCAACAACACGAAATACCTATCTCCTTGTAGACTCCTGATTCTTGCCAGACCATAAAGATCAGTGTGTACTAAATCTAACAATCCGGTTGAAGATTGTTCCTTACTTTTGAATGTGACTCTGTTCTGCTTACCCAACTAACATTCTTTGCACAAACTGTTAGTAGGTTTCACCAGTCTTAGAAGATCTCTTACAGCCTGAGTGTTGCTTATCTTGATGATATTATCAAAATTTACATGACACATTCTCCTATACCACAACCAACTCTGATCAATTTGAACAAATAAATAACTTTTGCCAGTACCAACCAAGTGGAAGAAATTACCTTTTGTCTATGTACCAGATGCAATCTCAGTTCCAAAGCTTTCAAAGATCTTGCATTTTCTATTTTTGAATCAAAGATCATAGCCTTTGTCCACCAACTATCCAATACTGAGAAGATTATGCTTTAGACCTTCAACATACAGAACATCATTGGTTTTGTTCTTTCCATCAAAGGAAATGGTTCCTCTGCCTCTAATTCTACTAGTAGAATTATCTCTAAACTTTACAACTCCACCTTCATATCTTTCCAAGCTTAAGAACTTGCTCTTGTCACCAGTCATATGGTAAGAGAAACCACTGTCAATAACCCATTCATCCTTTTCTTCAGCCTGAGTAGCTAGAGCACTTTCTATCATCTTATGATTGGAAAATTCAATAGGCATTAGATCTTCTTCCTTGATGGCAATAAACACCCAGTCACTTCTAGATTTGTTTCCTATCTCGGATTCATCATTTGTTACTCCTTCATCATCATCATCTTCTTGAACATAGTAACACTTTTTTTGAAACCTTGATCTATTAGGGTTTGGCCTTGAAAACCTTTCTAGACATCTAGTTGTAAAATGACCAATCTTATTGCAGGCAAAGCATATAAAAGGTAATTTTCCTTCATACTTACCGAATCCTCTTGGCAATCTTTTTGCAATGAGAGATTCAAGTTGTTCATCTTCTAATTCATCATCTTCCAGATCTTTTCTTGCTTTCTCATACCAAGATGATTTTCTTGAGGAGCTTTCCCCTGGATCATATCTTTGTTTGCCTTTAGCAGAGGCACTAGCTTTGAAAGAAGATTCAATCTTGGGAAGTGCATCACCAAACTCAGCCAACTCAAATGCAGATATCTTACCAACCAATTGATCACTTGTGATAGTTGTTAAAGATCTGATTTCCTCAATAGCAGCGACCTTGTGTTTATATGCAGGAGGTAAAGATCTGAGAACTTTAGCAACAATTTCATCTTCATCCAGTACTCCACCAATACATCTGATGCCACATACAAGCTCATTTACTTTTGCCATATATAAAGTGATGTTCTCATCTTCACTCATCCTTAGGTTTTCAAACTTTCCTTTCAAACTTTGTAGCTTGGCACACTTAACATACTTGTCTCCTTCATATAGATTTTCAAGCTTTGTCCAAATTTCATAAGCAGTCTTTAATCCCATAACATTTGTCAGCTCTGTATCAGACAAGGCACTCAGTAGGGCTTCTTTAGCTCAAAGATTATTTTCTGCATCTCTGACTTCATCTATAGTTTTTGACCCATTCCTTGGAGGAACATATTTAGTTGAGGTAATGTTCCAATACTGATATCCCATGCATTGTAAGTGACATTCCATGTGGTTCTTCCAAGCAGTGAAGTTTGTTCCATCAAACCTTGGACTGTCCTTCTTGAGGTCAACATCCTGGATCTCCTCAAGCGGTCAAGCTTCTTCTAGAGGAACTTGGCTCTGATACCAATTGTTGGATTTAGGACAGACAACTGGGGGGGTGAATCAGTTGTAACCAAACTTCTATTCTTATAAACTTTAAAGCTTCTTCAATTTAATAACATATCAAAGATTCAATCATAACACATGAATTCAAGAGCAGAAATAGATTCAACACATACAACACCAAGATTTTAACATGGAAAACCTGGTTAAGGGAAAAACCACAAGGTGACTAACCCAAGATTGTATTCTCTATTAAAAGAATAAGAAGAACAAATTGCACTTGCCAATTAGGGCTCACTGCTCACAAAAGGCCCACTGCCTACAGGAGACACACTATCTACAAAAGAATATAAGTATTACATACTTGAACTGGAGATTAGCATCTTCACTATGCCTGAATCAGTTCCATTAAGCTCAACCCCTCTACTCTACTTTTTGGTCCTCTCCACTACCACACTCTCATCGTGCACACACTTTTGAATGACTTCGCAACTCTTATTTATTTATGACATCAACTTTGGAATGATCAACAAAGTCAGCACAACATACACTTATTTTATTACAAAACAATTACAAAAATACAACTTGACTTATTACAAAAACTTCATGCGCATCACTATACTGTCGACTACACATAACTGGGACTTTAATTATCTTCAAGGAGCATGCCATGCTTCGCAAGACATCTTCAAAGTCATCTGCAACATGAGAAAAACATCCGGTCGGCCAAGACTAGGAAGAACGCTATTCCCAGAAGATAAATCTTCAATTACAAGCTCAATCTTCAATACGGACCGTGAACACAAACTAGACACAGTATAGAGACCCCCACAATCTTGCTTGAATCACCAAGAACATCTGCACCACTTTTGCTTACTGTAATCAATCGCATCTTCATCCGAAACCTCAAGAACACAGTCGGTCATCACTGTCACATTAGAAGGATTTCTTTTGGACCTCCAAACCATGAACCAATTGAGTTGTCAATTCACATTAGCTTCCCAAACATGCCACCAGATCCGCAGAACATGATATTGTATTTCTGGATCTTACCAAACCTATTTGTGTCACTCTATCACCTCTGAATAGTTGCCAAAACTGGTTTTATTTGTATCACTCTATCACCTCTAAATAGTTGCCAGAACTGGATTTACTCTTATGGCCATAACTCCTTCACAATTTCATGCGGACCTCTCAAATCTTGACTGGATCACCTTTAGACACATATCTACAAACCCTTTGATGCGCATTCTCTGATCTTCATCTAGCTGGGATCTTCACTTCATATAGCTTCACTGTCTTCACTATTCTTCTCTATTTCTAATAGGACTAATTTTTTGAATATCCTCGGCACACAGCTCATCCAATCCTTGACATCAATGCAACAGGAGTATGTTGACATCAATGACAACACCAGTTAGGCCCATACTTGCAATAGATTGAGACAAGGGGATCCCATATCCCCTTATTTATTCATTCTGATGTCAGAAGTGCTCACATGGGCTATTAAAGGTGCAAAAAGGAGGGCTCTATGGCAAGGAATAAGTTTTCATGGACTGCAGGACTCATACGCACACTCTCTTTGCGGATGACACAATCTTGTTTAGCCAAGCCATAGCAAGGGAAGGTGAGCTAATCAAGCTTATCATTATTGAATTTTGTAAGGCACTAGGTTAGTGGGTGAATGGTAAGAAATCAATGGTCTATTTTTTAACTTAGAACCTAATAAACAAACAGAGATAGCTAAAATCTTTAATTTCAAAATTGAATCCCTCTCTGGTAGATACTTGGGTATTCCCCTCTTTAATGGAAGATATAAAAGCAGTCTATGGAAGGATGTTATCAATAACCTCAATTCAAAGATTGCCATGTGGAAGGGTCGTTGGTTATCCTTGGCAGGAAGACTAACCATGATAAGGGTTGTTTTATTTGCAGTTCCCATCTATATGATGTCTATACTACAAGTCCCGTAAGGCAATAATATGTAGATAGAGAGGATTTTCAAGAAGTTCCTATGGCAAGGGTCTTCGAAGGTTAGAAAAATTCATCTAGTGGCATGGGATAAGGTCTATATGGATAAGAACCATGGTGGGGTAGGTGTCCTTAATTTAGGCATGTAAAACCAACCACTGGGAGCTAAATTGGCATGGAGCATCTATAAAAAATCTGATTCCATGTGGGCAAGATTGATGAGATTCAATTATCTTGATTAGGTTGATAGAGAGAGGATATTCACTATCAAGAATTCTCTGCAAGGCTCAACAATATAGAATTTTATTTTAAAATGTAGAGAGGTCTTACTACCCAATTTATCTTGGCTTGTCCACAATGGGGAAAAGGCAAATTTTTGGGAAGACTGGAATGGAGAGCCCACGCTTTCAAATTGGGATGAGCTCAAAGATGCTAAGCATTGCTTAAAAATGCATTGGGGGAAGAAGGTTAAAGACTACTGGTGAATAGAAGGGGGTCTGGGCAATTGGAGAGTAGTATGGAAGAATACAAGGGACTATGAATTCCCCGTTGAGCAAAAGTTGTTGCTCAAGAGTATTTTGGTGAGATGTATGATTGTCTACTCCACTACTAAAGATGAGATCATCTGGACAACGGCTAAATTTGGTTCCTATATAGCTAAGGAAGGATGCATAAATGTCTTTGTTACAAAGAAATCGGATTGGCCAGTGAACCTATGCTGAAATGATGCATTATTGCCCAAAGCTGGGGCTTTCACTTGGCTTACTCTGCATAGTGAAATTTTGATAGGAGATAGGATAAAGAGATTAGGGTTCAGTTCTAATGTCAAATGTGTTTTGTGTAAGGAAGTGGAAGAAAATTTGGATCACCTACTTCTTCATTGCCCTTTTAGTAGAGAATGTTGGCTTTGGTTCTTAAGGAAAATCAATTAGATGTCTCCTTTGTCTGGCACACTGGTATCAATGTTTAAAAACTGGCCGAATCTATTTACAGAGTCCAAGTTTGCTTGTCTATGGGATGTAGGTCCATCGTTAATCATTTGACACATTTGGTGGGAAAGAAATTTTGAATTATTCAAAAAAGAAGCCAAATCATGCCAAGCCATTTGTGACAAGCTAGACAAGGCTATATCGGAGGTGGTAATTGCCAAGATCAATAGATCTAATAATGATTCTTCTACATGGTCAAGATGGGATGAGATCATTTCTAAGAATTGGCTTCTTTTAAAGCTGATTGGGAGGAGGGTTTTAGGCTCGACAAGTGGCAATGGTGTTTTGAGAGATAAGATTAAATGGATTCCCCCATCTCAAAATTTTGCTAAACTTAACTTTTACAGTGTGTGTAGGGGTAAGGGTAAATGCAAGAAGTTGAGTCCACTTTTAGCTGAAGCCTCGGGGCAAAATATTTTTAAAAGTCATGGATTTTGGCAATATGGCTAACAATTTTTTTAAGAATTTTTTGATGAAATTAAAACCCATTTCAGATGACAATGTCTAGTTTTAAAATATATAATTTTTTTGTGTTTGACATATTTTTGTATTTTTTATTATTTCTTAAACAAAAAGCTTCAAATTTTTTGAAGATATGGACTTTGTCAGTATGGCTGACGACTTTTTTTAAAGAATTTTTTGACAAAATTAAACCCCATTATAGATGAGATTGTGTAAATTTCAGATATGTAATTATTTTTACAATTTGATTATTTTTTCTATTTTTCAAATATTTTTTTATGAAACTGGTACATAAACTTGAAATATCAGGTTTTCATTATTTTAATAACTTTTTATTAAAATATTTTTTTAAGAAAACAAATTATACGTCAACAATCTCCAGACAATTCCTTTCAATTTGAAAAAAAATCAAAAAATGATAAATGTAGGTCATCTTATGCAAGACGTACACGAGGGATTTTCAAAACAACAATTACGGCCAATAAAAAATTAATTAAAAAAATCAAAAAAATATTGTCAACAATCTTTAGTGTGTTACAAATCTTTTCCCAAAAGGATTTAGAAAAATACAATTATTTAGGTCAAACTATGGTTGACGTACACATGCATAGTATGGTAAAAAAAAGTGACTTTTAAACAATGGTTTTTAGACATGCCTATTGAAAATCAATTTGTATCATATGGGTATTAAAATAAATTACATATTTGGAAACTAGACTCTAAGTACTACATTTCATATTACTAACTTTTTTTAATATTCAACTTTTAAGTGCTTCAAATTTTTAGGTCAAATGTGACAAATTTTGAAAAATTAGGAAAAACACTTCCACTTTTTGGCCAAAAAGTGGACTCAACTTCTTGCACACACCCATAACTCAGGTTTGTCAGGGACTGGATATGTTATAAGAAATAGTGAAGGAAGCCTTTTGGTGTCTAAAATGAATAAAATTCCTAAGAGAACAAATAATGAGGTGGAGGCTTGGGCGTTGGTACACGGGCTCTAGTTGGCGGTAAATTATAGAATCATGAATCTATGGATTGATAGTGATTCCCATGTCACTATGAATGCTTTGAAGGTTAAAGGATTAGACAATTTGAAGATAAATTATATTCTCCAACAAGCCATAGTTTTATTGGATCTGTTTGACAATTTCTTAATTTCTCACTACTACTGAGAGGGAATAAAGTAGCGGATGGCCTTGCTAATCTAGCCATCAACCAAGAGAATGGCATGGACACTTTTTACTTAGGGCAAGAGAATGTTCCGAATCTACCAATGACATGGTTAAAGAATGTTGTGGAATGCAGTGCTTCCAATAGGGAGATGATGTGTCACTAGCATTTTCTATTGGGGAATGAAGACTGACTTCTAACTTCTCTCGGTACAAGGATGGATCCAGGATTCTGGAAGTGTTTAGGGGCCTGAGGTTGTTGTGCAGTTGAAAGAAGGGAAGCCATGTGGGTCAAGAGCTATCTCCATCTAAATAGTACGTGGAGAGTGGCCTCCATTTATTACTTTTGATGGGGTGTGGACCAATGTTCACCTCTTATATTTGGACAATTGGAAGCCTCTTGTGAAATAAATAAAGAATGAGGATAATGTCACTTCAACCTCTAATCCACATGAAAGAAATATTTTCACAAGGCCCATTAAGGCAAAGGTCAAGGTGAAGACAAGTATAGATTTCATAAAGGAGTTGCCAGATCGGCCATGTTTCCTAAGGAGGACATTAGATATTAATGAAAAGCATGGATTTGAGATCGTTCTTAAATGTGAATCCATGATGCAGTGTAAACAGATTGATAATCATGATTTCTCAAGGATCTATTTAGGATTTAATTAGGGACAAGCTCATTTATTCCTTGTCAGGGCGGCGTCTTTATGTCTTTAGTGGGAGAAACGATGAGACTCAAATAAATTTTACTGTCGATGGCTCTCAATCTTTAAATGGTTAAGTTTTTCCTATGTTTGTCTTTTGTGTTTGCAGGCTGATCCATGGTAAATTCTAGACTAAATTAGAGATTATTCTTTCCTCCCATGCAATGGGAACCTAAGATTCAAGGGAGGATCAAGATTACTGATATGATGAGGATGGTGGATTGTGACTGTAAAATGGTGCAATTCATAGTGTGTAATATTGCAGGCCATAAGTAGATGTGGGGGTATGAGGAGAGGACACTCAATTATTCTCATGTGGTCTCACATATCCTCTCTAACATCATGGACTTAGTCCAGGATGGAAACTATGTTCATGTCATTACCATAGGTCTATTCTTCAACCACATCAAATTTGGAGAGGTAGCTTAATGCTAATAGTTTCTACTTTTCTAAGAGGAAGGCACAACGCATAAGGGAGGTCTTCATTTCAATCAGGTTCTTGTGTATTCACGCTCTCGATTGGGCACCCCACCTCCCAAAGGAATTCTTTGATAACCCAGATGGTGGAGTAGATCCTCTGAATGAAAAACTTGATGAGAATGAACCGTTAGGGCAAGTCATCCTTCCAGGTGTTGGCGAGGCTACAACGGATCTAGGTGTAAATGATGAAGGTGCTGGGCGATGAGTTTTGACTGGTCTATTGGCATGGGGGTTGGTTTTCCTTTATTTCTATTTGTTTCTTTCTTTTAGCGGTGGCAGGATGGTCTTCTTGTGGTACAAATGTTTTATATTTTGTTTGATGAGTTTTTATTCTATTATACCTGCCTAGTTTTGGGCCACTGTGTTTGTATTTTTTTGATGTGACTTCATGCTATGGCATTCTACTAATCTTCTATATAAACTCTCCTTTTAAGTAATATATTTTATGGGTGGCCTACCACCTTTTTCATTTTGAAAATAAAAGTATGCATTAACAAGTGTTACGTAGTGGCGAGCACCTGTCATTGTAGTATTGTAAAAGTTTTTTTCTCTAGTTGCTAGGTGAGCCATGACATTGTGATTTAAAGGAATGTTCAACATAGGATCAGTAGATTATTTCAATTTGAATGTATCATGATTTTACTAGATCTGTGAAGATTATAGTTATTATGGGTGACCTTGACCCAAACAATGGTTCATACTAGGGTCAATTGTGACTAGGATAGTTAAAGTTGGGTTTGTTCCTTAAAATAAATTAAGGAATTGTTTTTTTGAAAGAACTTATATAGAATGGCTTAATATTAGTACATAAAACAAAACTTGCATAATCAAAAGTGAACGATAAGTTATAAAATTTCTAATGACCATATTAAGTATAATACATTATAATTAAATTTATAATTGACAAATTTCTATTGTGAAATTTCTAATTACTATTTTCTTAAGTGATAATACAAACCATGGGGCGTTTTATTGTTCATTTTATTGTTGCACTAAGCAAGGGAAAACAAGTCTCCACTTAGTGGAATATCCAAGTTGCCATATGAAGTTGCATTCAGAAATGGTGGACATATTTGGAAGTTTGCAGATATCAACAAGTGTTAGATACCAAGAAATACTATAAGCTCAACCTTTTGGAATGCCATGCACATGAATTTAAACTTCAACAAATTTTATCTACAAGACTTGAATTGCAAATGATATTGGTGAAGCTATCTTAAAACTATTTTATAGAATGTGAATGTGTTAAAATGGATGTAATCTCAATCCTTTGGAATGCCATGGATGTCAATTTAAACTTCAATAAATTTTATCTACAAGATTTGAATTGCACATAACATTGGCAAGCTATATTAAAACTAGATTCATAGAACTTGAATGTGTTAAAAATGGATGCAAGATCAACCCTTTGGAATGCCATGGACATCAATTTAAACTTCAATAAATTTTATCTACAAGATTTGAATTGCACATGACATTATTGAAGCTATCTTAAAACTAGATTCGCAAAACCGGAATGTATTAAAAATGGATGGTGATTTTATTAGGCCAGTAAAATAAGAAATATTTGGTACAATATTTAAAATATTATATCAGATGTTGAAAATTAAAATAATTTAATAATTAAAAGTTTATAAATAATTTATGGATTTATAAAACTAAAAAATATATAATTATTAATGCTATAAATAAAATAACATATTGAATATTATTTTGATATTTGGGGGAATTGGCAACCTTGAAACCTGGATTAGCTATTAACCCAATAAAAGAGAAATATTTGGTACAATATTTAAAATAGTATATCAGATTTTGAAAATTAAAATAATTTAATAATTAAAAGTTTATAAATAATTTATGGATTTTATAAAACTAAAAAATATATAATTATTAATGCTATAAAATAAAACAACATATTGAATATTTTTTCATATTTTGGGGAATTGGCAACCTAGCAACCTAGATTAGCATTTCGCATGAACACGGTTTGCATGAACACAACAATCAATAGGGTGAGCCCCTATAACCCACAGGCCTTGCTAGGATGCTCCTAATCGCACTTGTCACTTTGAATGAGATTTGAACTTGGGTGGTTGGGCTACAATGCACTTAGAGAGAGTGGACACACTAATCGAGCCAAACCTCATAGGTTATATATAACACAATATTTTATTAAATGTAAAATTTAATAACTATAACACTTAACTATAAATAATAATTCTAATTAAACTTTAGCATTTACTTTTAAAATTAATTGAAATTAATTTGTTTAAAAATGAATTGAAGACAACTATATAACTCTAAATAATCATATTTGTCATCGAATATGTAACTCTTTATGTGTATTTAAATATCTATACTAGTTTTTATCTTAAAAAGGAAAATTAAAAAGCTATTATAAAATTAAAAAAAGTTATAAAATATAAAAGTTATAATTTAAAAGAAAAATATAAAAAATTATAAAATAAAAAAAGCTTGTAGTCATGATATTTCCACAGTCCATGTTATTGAATCATGGTGCTTCTGGATAAAACTGTGTATTGCTTTTTTGCCTCAACATTTCGGATCACACTCCATGATCCATCATCAAGAAGAAAAGAAGAGAGTTTGAATGAATCAATTGCAGATCAAGACTTTAAAAAGACAAGGAGGGGTTGGGTGTGGATTACAAGAGGAGTCAAAGGTGAGGAGACCAAGAAATGCATAAACAAAATAGAGGAAAAAAGAAAAAGGAAGAGTAGAAAGAAAGAAAAAGGAAAAACAACAGATAAATTAATAAATATTTAAGTTGACTAAGAGAACTAAAGGTGAAAAGACAAAAAAGTTGCTAATAAAAATACATCAAATCACAAGTGAGCCTAGGAGCAAGACAAAAATAAGGAAACATTGAAGGAAATAAAAATAAAAATGATAAAGGTATGAATGTGTGTGTGAACTCAAAATAGAGCAACATTAAAGGGGGGAGGCAAAGAATTGCAAGTAGATTCAAAGACAAGAAAGAAAAAGAAAGTGAATAGGTCCAAGGGAGGTCTAAGTAAACCAAAAGAAGAACGAGGATTGAAATAAAGATTAAACGAATGCAACCAAGTGGAAAAACAACAAAACTTACAAAAAATAATAACAACTGGGAAGAGAGGGAAAGAAAAGGGGAAACATTAAAGAAAGGAGGAGTGAGAGAGAGAGAGAGAGAGAGAGAAAAGACGGTGGAAATAGCGTCACAAAAGTTGATGAGGGGGAATAAATTGATAAATATGTAGAAAAAAGAAAAAGAAAAAGAAAAATAGTAATGCTATGAAGAATGGAGATAAAAGAAATCTAAGGACAAAGTAAATCAGATAAATAGATATACAAAAAAGGAAGGAGTAAAAATAGAAAGAATCAATAAGGAGAGAGTGAAGGAAACAAGGATGTAAATAAATACAAAACCAGAATAAACACACCTGACAACTAAGCAAGGGAGGAAGAGAGAGGGAGAGGGAGAGAGAGAGAGAACCTAAACAATGAGGGAACAAAAATAGGAGAGAACGAAAAAAATTAAAGGAAGAAACTAAAAAATGTAAATAAGAGCAGGGACAAAAAGGGAAGCCTAGAAGACAGAGAAGACATCAAAGACCTAACTTGAGAAGGGGAGCAAACAGGGCAATGACTAGTGGGAGGTGGACAGCTGGGGGGGAGAACGAGAAGACAAAGATCTACAGAGGACAGGGAAGAGACACGGGATAAGCAAAAAAGAAGAGGGCCGAGGAGAGAGGAGGATAAGAGGGTCATGGAGGACGAAGGGGAAACATGATTTCCGATACGGAGACTACGAAGACAAGGGTGGCCAGGAGTGGGATAAAAAAGAAGGGTGGGGGAGAATTGAAGGGCGTGGAAAGGAGAGGAAAGGGGGAGGAGATCTAAGGAAAGAAAAGGAGGTGGAAAGGGGAAAGGGAGATCAAGGAGGAGGATGGTGATTATGTAGGGAATTTAGAAGAGGATTCTAGGTGTGACTCAAGTGCCATCCATCATCTCTATTAAGGTTGGTAGGGTTGGTTCTAATAAAAATAGCCTCTTTAAGTTTTCTCTTAAAAAAGTTATTTTCCTTGGCAAGGACAAGGGTATCTTCAATTCGAATGTGGTGCTTAGTGCTAGAGGAGTGGTCTGCCAAGGCCGATTTGGTGACCCTTTCATGTCTGATGTCTGCACAGTGTTCTTTGATTCTCAAGCTGATGGATCTCCCTGTCTCACCAATGTAAGGGGTGCCACACGAGCAATCTATCTTGTAGACGCCTGAGTTTAAAAGAATGTTGGTGGGGTCTTTTGTGGAGGGAATGAGGTTTCTGATTGTGGAGAGGGGTTTGAAGGCACATTTGAGTCCTTTCTTGCGGAGGATTTTGGCAATTTTGTTGGAGATACCTTCGATGAAAGGAAGAGTGGCGTGAAAAGTAATCTCAGAGTCTCTATTGATGGGCTTGGTGTTGAGACAAGTTTGGGCTTGTTTAAAAGTTCTTTTGATGTACTTGTTGCGGTAACCATTAAGTTTGAAAACTTTGGCGAGGTGGGCCAACTCTTGATGGATGTGATCATTGTCACAAATGCGGAAAGCTCTGGTTGCCAAAGTTTTGAGGACACTGGCTTTATGGTTGGGGTGGTGATGAGAGGAGGCAAGGAGATAATGGTCAGTGTGGGTGGATTTCCTGAAGACACGATGACCAAGGGAACCATCCTTCATTCTAATGAGGAGAATGTCGAGGAAGGGGAGTTGGTTGTTGGATTCAAGTTCTTTGGTAAACTTGATGCAGGGAGTGATGTTGTTGAGGTGATTGTGGAAATTTTCAAGTTACTCAAGGCCATGCGGCCAACAAATGTTGGTATCGTCTACATAGCGTTTCCACCAAGTTGGTTTAAGGGGGAAAGAGTTAAGGGCAACCTCTTCAAAATGCTCCATGTATAAGTTGGCAATGACCGGGGATAAGGGAGAACCCATGGCGACCCCGTCTGATTGTTCATAAATCACATCTTGGAAGGTGAAGAACATGGATTTTAAGCACAATTCAATGAGGGATGCAATCACTGGTCTTTTGCCAGACTAGCATGATAGAGTCTTGAAGAGGGACTTTGGTGAAGAGAGAAACTACATCAAAACTAACAAGGATGTCGTCATCATTGACCTTCTTATCTTTGATGAAGTCAACAAAGTGGGTTGAGTCTTTGATGTAGGAGGAAGATTTACCGATAAGAGGAGAGATTATCTTAGCCAAGAAGGCGGCTAGTTTATAGGTGGGGGAATCGATAGTGTCAACAATTGGTCTCACAGGAATGTTGGGCTTGTGGATTTTGGGGACACCATAGATGCGAGGTGTGATTTCCTTATTGGGCATGAGACACTTTTTTGTGTAATCATCAAAGGAGGAATTGGAGATAGCATTTTTCACTTGTTTAAAGATTTTGGAAATGGGATTGCGAGCGAGGATCCTATAACTCCCACTGTTGTTTAGGTGATCCAACAATTTGGAGATATAGTCAAGTTTGTTCATGATAACGGTGGTGTTCCCCTTGTCTGCTCTAACGATGACAATATCTTGGTTTTTGACGAGTCTCTTGAAGGCAAGAAACTCATCTTTGGGGACATTCCACTTGGGTGGTTTGGCATGTCTGAGGGTGACGGCACAGTCCTGTCTGACTTCATCTGCGACGTCATTGGGAAGAGTATGGATGACATTCTCAATTTCAATGAGAAAGTCGACTTTAGGAATAAAGGATGGGGTGATGGCAAAACTTTTGTGATGCTATTTCCACCATCTTTTTTCTCTCTCTCTCTCACTCCTCCTTTCTTTAATGTTTCCCCTTTTCTTTCCCTCTCTTCGCGGTTGTTATTATTTTTTGTAATTTTTGTTGTTTTTCCACTTGGTTGCATTCGTTTAATCTTTATTTCAATCCTCGTTCTTCTTTTGGTTTACTTAGACATCCCTTGGACCTATTCACTTTCTTTTTCTTTCTTGTCTTTGAATCTACTTGCAATTCTTTGCCTCCCCCCTTTAATGTTGCTCTATTTTGAGTTCACACACACATTCATACCTTTATCATTTTTATTTTTATTTCCTTCAATGTTTCCTTATTTTTGTCTTGCTCCTAGGCTCACTTGTGATTTGATGTATTTTTATTAGCAACTTTTTTGTCTTTTCACCTTTAGTTCTCTTAGTCAACTTAAATATTTATTAATTTATTTGTTATTTTTTCTTTCTGCTCTTCCTTTTTCTTTTTCCTCTATTTTGTTTATGCATTTCTTGGTCTCCTCACCTTTGACTCCTCTTGTAATCTGCACCCAACCCCTCCTTGTCTTTTTAAAGTCTTGATCTGCAATTGATTCATTCAAACTCTCTTCTTTTCTTCCTGATGATGGATCATGGAGTGTGATCCAAAACATTGAGGCAAAAAAGAAATACACAGTTTTATCCAGAAGCACCACGATTCAATAAAAAAAGCTATTGTAAAAATAGAAACAAAATAACACAAATATTTTTTTGATGGAGGTCATCTACAAATTCAACTTTGCTACTTGATTTGGGAGCATGCACCTTAGGCTAAACCTCTTTGACTGAGAGCCAAGAATTGTGGGGTATCTATTCCACCAAATTCATCTAAGGCATGATCTCTGTCTCATCCCTTATGGTGTTGGGGGCCTTGTACTCAACAAGACTTTATCCCTGGTGGGCTCGTTTAGAACCTTTCAACTTCACCAGCAGACCAGAGGCCCTTTGACCACATAAATATTTTTGTTAACATGTCTACTTAAAAAAATTGGATGTGTAGTTTATAGAAAATATGTAACTCTTTAAGTGCATTTAAGATATCTATACTAGTCTATATTTTAGAAAGAAAAATTAAAAAGATACTATAGGTGCAAAAAATTCTAACATTTGATTGATGCATAAATAGATAAGTGATTTTGATTACAATAGTACTACGAAAATTATTATAAATATATTAAATAAAATAGTTATTTTATTCTACTTTAAGAATTTTTTTGGTAAATGAATTGTGACCTTTTGGTGGTCACTCCCTTTGGCTAATATGAGAATAGAAAAAATAAAAAACCAAAAGGGTTGCTCATGATAAGGGCCAAAGATCAAAAACTCCCCTATATGGGAATTATTCTATATATTCAATATCAATTTTACTGTAGATTGCATATTAGAAGTATCACTATCCACTATATTTTCTATGACTTGAGCATATATACAAAGTATTAACTAAAATATGAAATACTGTATACTATTTATGCACTCGGATGGGCATGCTACTGGTGAGTCGTTGCATCTTTGTAACTTGAGGCAGTGCCCGAGTCCTCTATTTCCACCATAGGGCACCAATTGACACCCTGCTAATCTGCCATCCCAGCATCATCTTCAATAACTCTACACCCCACCTTGCCTATTGCCTCCTTACAGCAGCATCCTTCCCTACTACCTCAATCACATAATTGATGTTTTTTAACTTGATTTAAAAGTAATTTCAAGTAAAGGTGTTTTTTAATTCACTTAAAATGTAAGGTAAGAAATACTTTATATAAAATTTATTTTAGATTAATTAAAAGTATGCATTAACAAGTGTCACGTAGTGGCGAACACTTGTGTTTGTAGCATTATAATAGTAGTTTATTTTTGTCTGCTTGCTAGGTGAGCCATGACATAGTGATTTAAAGGAAGGTTTGAAATAGGATTAATAGATTCTTGCAATTTTAATGTATCATGATTTTACTAGATCAGTGAAGATTATAGTTATTATGGGTGACCTTGACCCAAAAATTGATTCGTACTGGGCTAAGTAGTGACTAGCATAACTAAAGTTGGGTTTGTTCCTTAAAATAAATTATACTTGTTAATATTAAGAAATATTTTTTTGTGAAAGCACTTATAATGGATTAATATTACTACATAAAACAAAACTTGTATAAACAAAAGTGAACGATAAATTGCAAAATTTATAATGACCATATTAAGTATAATACATTATAATTAAAGTTATAATTGACAAATTTCTATTGTGAAATTTCTAACTACTATATTTATTGATTGATAATACAAAGCATGGGGTATTTTGTTGTTCATTTCAATGTTTCACTAAGCAAGGGAAAACAAGTCTCCACTTAGTGCAATATCCAAGTTGCCATATGAAATTGCATTCAAAAATGGTGGACATATTTGAAAGTTAGTAGATATCAACAAGTGTTAGATACCAAGAAATACTATAAGCTCAACCCTTTCGAATGCCATGGACATGAATTTAAACTTCAACAAATTTTATCTACAAGATTTTAATTGCACATGACATTGGTGAAGCTATCTTAAAATGAGATTCATAGAACCTGAATGTGTTAAAAATGGATGTAATCTCTATTGAATACACACGACAACTAAGAGGGGTGGGTGAATCAATTGTAACTTATAATTGCAAAACTCTAAAAACATATTTAGATCCATATCAATTCAATTAACCCTTAAACTATTATGATGATTAAGCATGAAATCAAATAACACAAATTGAATCAAATCAACATCAAACACAAGAGAACACCATATTTAAATGGAAAACCAAGAAGGGAAAATCATGGTGAGGATTAGATCACAATATGAAGTAATATCAACACCAAAAATTAATAGGCTCACTTCTAGAAGGCTCATTGCCAAAGGGCTCGCTGCCCAAATGAAAGAAAGGCTCACTGCCAGAATTGAGAAGAAGATAGAGAAGATTGTTACAAGGAGAAAACTATCTCAATGTAATAGAGAAGTCCACCACAATGCCATCATCACCTTCGCAATCTCACTAGAGAATTGTAGACACCTTTTTCTCACTACATCTAGTAATCTAACACATGAAAATTCACACTGCACTCCATAAATTCAACTCTGTAACTCTGTAATTCACATCACATACATCATACTCATCTATCTTATCATCCTTCAACACCTTAACACTTATTTATACCATCTTCAATCTTAAGAACATTCTACACTGTTGGCAAGGTACCATGATCATGCAAATTCAAATTAGGTCAGCACCAAAATATTCCTACAGTGGAAAGGAATGAATGTGGACCACACCATACATTATTTTGGACCTAAATCCATCCATACACACCACACCATGTTTCCAAAAACATCAAAGCAACTATGTAATTAGTGTAAACACCCAAGGTCAGCCAAACAGGTGTTAACACCATGAACAATTATGTACATGATCTTCCTTAAACCCAAAGATGATTCACGGACCATATGCCATGCTTGAGCACAATCTAGAATATTCCACAAAGACCTTGAAAACCAACAAATTCCTTTGCAATAACTTTCACCTACCGCACAACCTTATCATGTTTATCCAGCATACTCGAATATCTCTATAAGAAATCATCTTACAGAGCACCAAACCATGAATAACTTTGACTGAAGATAGATATTAACCTTATAAGAATAATTCCAGAACCGCAAGAGCTAAAACCACTTTGCAGAGAAATACAGAGCAAAAATAGTTCTCCCAATTACCTCTGCACAACACAATTCATATACTGGTGAACACATCTTTCTCTACACATCGATCCAACATGCCAAATTCTGAATGTAGCATCCCTAACCACCTCTAACTAGCATATCGAAATTACACAAATAGACCTTCAATATAAAAGAAATGCAAAGAAAAATAAGAACACTACTCTGGAATACAGAATACCATTGCCACACACTGTTTACTTATTTTATTCAAATTTTCTCAAAAGTACTTGGAAACCAAGCACTATAAGCATATTATCACCATCTTTAGCACTTCCTCATCATCAAGTATAGTATCCACTCAACACCAACTAATCATACTCTTGCAACATCTCTTACTCATACAGTTGACACTATTGACAACACAAGCTTGTTGACATCAATGACAACACCGACTGCACATACTTGCAACAATCTCCCCCTTTGTCATTGATGGCAACACATAATGTGAAAAATAATCAACCCAACAGCATCCTCAATACTATGCTTCATACCAACACTTTTCCTTTCTCTTTCTCTCCCCCTCAACTTACTACTCTCTTTTTGACAATTGACTCTTTCCTTTTTCACACTGTACTCTCTCCCCCTTTGACATCAATTGAAATGTCTACACATATCTCTTTCAATCTAACTTTTAGACGACTGCCCAAGTTTGTACCTGCTCACTACTATTTTGTAGCATCATTTCTTTTACTGCTCTGCATACTACCCCTTAGAAGCAACAAACATTAGAACTTACTCCCCCTAACTACAACAACCATCATGACCACTACCTACTCCCCCTGAGAGGTAGTCTCCAACATTAGTCTAGAATAAGGAATGAATCTTGAAATCCACTGGACTGATGCATCTCCTTATGCATCTATTTTAAAGGAGGGGCAATAATCCCTAACTACTTCTGTAGATACTCAAATGTATCCTTAGGAAGAGCCTTAGTGAATATATCAGCAACCTAATCCTTTGTAGGAACATACTCAAGCTTCACTTCATTCTTTGCAACCTTCTCTTTTCGAAAGTGATACCGGATTGAGATATGTTTTGTTCTTGAGTGCATCACCAAATTATTTGAAATTTTAATAGCACTTGTATTGTCATAGAAGATAGGAATAGGTTTATCATATGCCACTCTAATATCCTTCAAGGTTTACCTCATCCATAATACTTGTGGGCAGAAAGACGCTGCTACAATGTATTATGACTATACAATAGATAAAGATACTAAATCTCACTTCTTACTTAGCCATGACACCACTCTACCTCCAAGAAGGAATGGACCACCACTTGTACTTTTTTCGTCATCTACACAACTAGCCCAATCTGCATCTGTATAAGCACTTAGAGAAAAGTCATTATCCTTTGGATACCACAAGCTATGATTTGGAGTGCCTTTTAAATATCTGAATATCCTCTTTACTACTGTAACATGTGACTCTCTAGGGTCTTCTTGAAATCTAGCCACAAGACAAAATGCATGCATAATATCTAGTCTAGTAGCAGTTAAATATAGTAATCCTCCAATCATTGATCTATATATGCTCTGATCAGCCTTAGGAGATTCATCATTCTTTCTCATCTTGCAACTAGTAGTCATAGGGGTACATACTGGTTTAGAATCTTCCATTCCAAACTTCTTTAACATCTCCTTGACATACTTTGATTGTGAAATGAAAATACCTTTATCTATTTGATTGATATATAGCCCAAGGAAGAAGTTCATTTCCCCACACATTGACATTTCAAATTCTTTTTACATTTCATCTGCAAAATTTTTACACTTACCTTCATTTCCACCAAATATTATATCGATCTACATATAATTCCACATTCAAAATTTGATCTTCTCCTACTTTTATCTACAGATTGCTATTTGCGGTACCTTTATTGAATCCTTGTTGTAATAAGTACCTATCTAACCTTGCATACCAAGCTCTGGGGGCTTGCTTCAATCCATATAGTTCCTTCTTCAACCTGCAAACCATATTTGGTTTATCTAATAACTAAAATCCATCCAATTGTTCTATGTATACTTCTTCCAATTTACCATTAAAAAGAAGACTTCACATCCATTTAATATAATTTAAAATCATTATGTGCTACAAAAGCCAAAAACATCCTGATGGCCTCCATTCTACCATTGGAGCATAAGTTTACTCATAGTCTATTCCTTCTACTTGTGAGTAACCTTTACACACAAGCCTTTCCTTGTTTCTTACTACTTCTCCATTCTCATTTAGTTTGTTCTGGAATACCCACTTAGTTCCAATCACATTTTTGTTTGTTTCTCTTGGAACAAGTTCCCAAGTCTCATTCTTTTCAATCTGCATTAGTTCTTCTTGTATAGCCTTGATCCAATACTCATCCTTGCATGCTTCAATTACTATTTTAGGTTCAACTTCAGAAAGTAAACATAGATTTACCTATTCTTCAACATCTTTGCTTCTTGTTAGCACACCTTTGTTCTTATTACCAATGATTTGATCTTTAGAATGATGCTTCTGCACATACTTGGTAGTTTTAGGAGTCTTTTCTAGAGCTTCTTCCTCTTTAGAATGTACTTCCTTTTCCTTAGCATTTTCTTCTTCTCCAAAAGAAGAACCATCTAATTCAGATCCATTTACTTTTGAATTCTTTTTTAGATCTTCATCAACTTTGACATTTGCACTCTCAACAATCCTTCTTAGCCTGTTGTTGTAGCACCGATAAGCTTTCCTTTTATTAGAATACCCAAGGAAGATACCTTCATTAGACCTTGCATCAAGCTTTCCTAGGTTTTCTTCATCCCTTCTGATATAACATTTGCTTCCAAACACTCTGACGTATTTGGCAGTAGGAATCCTTCCATACCATAACTCGTACTTGGAGTCTTTGTATTGTTTGCTCTTGACTACACTCTATTCAATATATAAACAATATTTAGTATGAATTGCTTCTTTCCAGTAGACCTCTGGTAGATTTTCTTCTTTTATCATTGTCCTTGCAGCTTCTTGATTAGTCCTATTTTTTCTTTCAACCACTACATTCTGCCGAGGAGCCCTAGGGGCAGATAAGTGCCTCTTTATTCGATGACTCTCACAAAACATGTTAAACTCATTGGAAGTGAACTCTCCACCTCTATCAGACCTCAAACATTTGATTCTCATATCCATTTCATTTTCAACCATGACTTTGAATGCTTTGAACTTATCTAAGGCTTCTAATTTTTCTTTGAGAAAAGTAACCCATGTCATTCTAGAATAATCATCAATCGGTAGCATGAAATACTTGTCACCTTGAAAACTTCTTATCTTTGTAGGACCACAAATATCTGTATGCACTAATTTCAACAATCAAGTAGAAGATTGATCCTTGACTTTGAAACTTCTTCTTGCTAGCTTTCCAACTTGACATTCCTTACAGATAGCATTGATAGGCTTTGTAATCTTTGGCAGATCTCTCACAGCTTGAACTGAACTTAATCTTACTAGGCTATCAAAATTGATGGGACACAATCTTCTATGTCATAGCCAACTCTCACTGATCTAAGTCATGAAACAATAACCAGCACCACCTTTGAGCTAATAAACATTTCCACATGTCTTCTTTCCATAAACAATCATAGTTCTAGAATCTTTTCTGATCTCACAACCACCATCTTGAAACACAAGATTGTATCCTTTGCTACACATTTGTCCAACACTCAAGAGGTTATGCTTTAAACCCTTAACATATAAATAACATCATCAGTATTATGCTTTCCATCAAAATTGATTGAACCTCTTCCACATATCTTAACAGATGTATCATCACCAAATCTAATTAGTCCTCCATCATATTTTTCAAGTTTAACAAACTTACTCTTATCACCGGTCATATGATTTGAGCATCCACTATCAATTACCCAATAGTTTTTTCCTATCTAGTATGAAAAGAAGACATCAAAGTGCCTTTAGAATTAAGACTTACTTCCGGAGCCCTTTCCTTCGCACATTTCTTAGAGTTAGCTCAGAAACAATATCATGTTTTAAAGCTATGAACAAACATTCATTATTCTCATTATTTTCATAATCATATTCATCATCAGATATACCTGCATCTTCTCTAACATAGTAGCTTTTCTTAGGCACTCTACTTTTGTTCTCCCTAAATTTTTACTTCTCAAATTTTTTCTAGACATCTTGAAGCATAATGACCTATCTTGCTATAGCTGAAACACTTGAAAAGCAACTTACCATTGTACTTACCAATACCCAATTTCATGTTCTCACAAAGTTAGCTTCCACATCATCAAAATCCTCCTAATCTGATTCCACAATCTTCTCTAATTTTCTATCCTTAAAGGCAGTCTCAGCCTTTGCACTACTTGTACCAAATTCTCTCATTTCAAAAGTAGTTAAGGTACCAAGCAACTAATCTTTGGTAAACTGTTCCAAATTTTGTAATTCTTCTATAGTAGAAACTTTATGACTATAAGCTTTAGGAAGAGTTCTGAGTACATTCAATACCACTTCTTTTTCTTCCAATTCTCCACCAAGTCCTCTGATACTATTAACAACTTCATCCACCTTCTGTAAGTAGTTTGTAATGTTTTCATCTTTAGACATGAGCTTCAAATTATGCATGCTTGACTTTATCATCTCCTTCATAAATACTTTTTACCTTTTACCAAATTTCTTTAGCAGTTTTCAGATTCATAACTTTCACCAATTCAGAATTAGTAAGAATACTTAAAAGAGCATACCTTGCTTTACCATTGGTTTCATAGGCCTTGATCTCATTTGTAGTACTTGGACCATTTTTTGGTATAGTGTATTTAGTCTTAATAGAATTCTAGATCTCATATCCAAGAGAAATCAAATAACCTTCCACCCTTATTTTTCAAAATGCATAATCTGTTCCATCAAATAGGGGAACATCCTTCTTTTGCACCATCCCAAATCTACCTCAATTGGTTAAGCTTTCTTTCAAGGAACCTAGCTCTAATACCAATTGTTGAATGCACAAGAGAATTGAGAGGGGGGTGAATTAGTTGTAACTTATAATTCCAAAACCCTTAAACACATTTAGATCCATATCAATTCGATTAACCCTTAAATTGTTATGATGATTAAGCATGAAAGCAAATAATAGAAACTGAATCAAATCAACATCAAACACAAGAGAACATTAGATTTACATAGAAAAACTAAGAAGGGAAAAACCATGGTGAGGATTAGCTCACAATATAAAGTAATATCAACACCAAAAATCAATAGGCTCACTTCTAGAAGGCTCACTGCCAAAGGGCTCATAGCCCAAAAGAAAGAAAGGCTCACTGCTAGAATTGAGAAGAAGATAGAGAAGATTGCTACAAGGATAAAACTATCTCAATGCAATAGAGAAGTCCAACACCACACCATCATCACCTCCACAGTCTCACTAAAGAATTGTAGACACCTTCTGCTCATTGCATCTAGTAATCCAACACATGAAATTTTGCACTGTGCTCCACAAATTCACTCTATAACTCTGTAATTCACATCACATACATCATACTCATCTATCTTATCATATCATCCTTCAATACCTTAACACTTATTTATACCATCTTTAATCTTAAGAACATTCTCCAATGTCAGCAAGGTACCTTGATCATAAAAATTCAAATTAGGTTGACACCAAAACATTCCTATGGTGGAAAGGAATGAAGGCAGACTACACCATACATTAGTTTAGACCTAAATCCATCTATACATGCCACACCACATTTCTACAAACATTGAAGCAACTCTGTAATTAGCATAAACAGCCAAGGTTAATCGAACTGATGTTAACACCATGAACAATTATGTACACGCTTCCTTGAACTGAAACATGACTTGTAGACCATACACCATGCTTAAGCACAATCAATAATATTCCACAAACACCCTGAAAACCAACAAATTCCTCTACAACAACTTTCACCTGCCACACAACCTTACACTGTTTATCTAGCATACTCAAATATCTTTGTAATGCACTACAACTCAAGAAATCATCTTTTAAAGCACCAAACCATGAACAACATTGATTGAAGATATATATTAACCTTATAAGCATACTTCCATAACCACAAGACCTGAAACCACTTTGTAGAGAAATGAGGAGAAAAAACATTTCTCCCAAACACCTCTGCACAACACAGTTCATATACTAGTGAACACATCTTCCTCTGCACATTGTTCTAGCATGCCAAATTCTGAATGTGTCATCCCTAACCACCTCTAACCAGCATATCCAAACTGCACAAATAGATCTTCAATATAAAAGAAATGTAGAGCAAAACCAGAACACTACTTTGGAATACAAAATACCACTACCACACAATGTTTACTTATTTTATTCAAATTTTCTCAAGAGCACTTGTAAACCAAGCACCAGAAGCATATTATCACTATCTTTAGTACTTCCTCATCATCAGGTAGAACATCCACTCGACACAAAATGCTTATACTCTTGCAACATGTCTTACTCATACAATTGACACTAATGAAAACACAAGTTTGTTGACATTAATGACAACACCGACTGCACATATTTGCAAAAATCTCAACCCTTTTGAATGCCATGGATGTCAATTTAAACTTCAAAAATTTTATCTACAAGATTTGAATTGCACATGATATTAGACAAGCTATCTTAAAACTAGATTCACAAAACTTGAATGTTTTAAAAATAGATGCAAGCTCAACCCTTTGGAATGCTATGGATATCAATTTATACTTCAATAAATTTTATATACAAGATTTGAAATGGAAATGACATTGGCAAAGCTATCTTAAATCTAGATTCACAAAACCCAAATGTATTAAAAATGGATAGCAATTTTACTAGGCCAATAAAATAAGAAATATTTGGTATAGTATTTAAAATATATTAGATCAGATTTTTAAAATTAAATTAATTTAATAATTAAAAGTAACTAAATAATTTATGGATTTTATAAAACTAAAAAATATATAATTATTAACGCTATAAAATAAAATAACATATTGAATATTTTTTTGATATTTGGGGAATTGGCAACCTAGCAACGTGGATCAATATTCCACATGAACACGGTTCACATGAATACAACAATCAATAGGGTGAGCTCACGGAACCTGAATGTTTTAAAAATGGATGTAATCTAACCCCTCTAGAATTCCATGGATGTCAATTTAAACTTCAACAACTTTTATCTACAAGCTTTGAATTGCACATGTCATTGGTGAGACTATCTTAAATCGAGATTCACAGAATTGGAATGTTTTAAAATGGATACAAGATGAACCCTTTGGAATGCCATGGACACCAGTTTAAACTTGAATAAATTTTATCTACACGATTTGAATTGCACATGAAATTGGTGAAGCTGTCTTAAAACTAGATTCACGAAACCCGAATGTATTAAAAATGGATAGTGATTTTATTAGGCCAATAAAGTAAGAAATATTTGGTACAATATTTAAACTATTATATTAGATTTTGAAAATTAAAATAATTTAATAATTAAAAGTTTATAAATAATTTATGGATTTTATAAAACTAAAAAATATATAATTATTAATGTTATAAAATAAAATAACATATTGAATTTTTTTTGATATTTGGGGGAATTGGAAACCTAACAACTTGGATCAACATTTCACATGAACATGGTTTACATGAACACAACAATCAATAGGGCAAGCCCCTATAACCCCCAGGCCTTGCTAGGATGCACCCAATCCCACTTGTCACTTTGAATGAGATTTGAACTTGGGTGGGTGGGCTACAATGCACTTAGAGCGAGTGGACACACCAATCAAGCCAAACCTTAGGGGCTATATATACCATAATATTTTATTAAATATAAAATTAATAACTATAACACTTAACAATAAATAATAATTCTAATTAAACTATAGCTTTTAATTTTAAAATTAATTGAAATTAATTTGATTAAAAATGAATTGAAGACAACTATACAACTCTAAATAATCATATTTGTCTGAATATGTAACTCTTTATGTGTATTTAAATATCTATACTAGGTAATATTTTAAAAAGGAAAATTAAAAAGATATTATAAAATAAAAAAGTTATTGTAAATTATAGACATTATAATTTAAAAGAAAAATATAAAGATATTATAAAATAAAAAAGCTATTGTGAAAGTAGAAACAAAATAAAACATAAATAGTTTTTTTATGGAGGTCACCCACAAATTCATTTTTGCTACTCGATTTGGGAGCATGAGCCTTAGGTTGAACCTCTTCAACTAAGATCCAAGGACTGAGAGGTATCCATTCCACCAAATTCATCGAGGGAATGATCCTAGCCTCATCCCTTATGGTGTTGAGGGCCTTGCACTCAACGAGACTTGATCCTGGTGGGCTCATTTAGAACCTTTCAACTTCACTAGCAGACCAAAGACCCTTTAACCACATAAATATATTTGTAAACATGTCTACTTAAAAAATTACATGTCTAGTTTATAAAAAATATGTAACTCTTTAAGTGCATTTAAGATATCTATACTATTCTATAAATTTTAGAAAGAAAAATTTTAAAAATACTATAGGCACAAAAAAAAATTCTCACATTTGATTAGTGCATGAATAGATAAGTGATTTTGATTACAATAGTACTACCAAAATTATTATAAATATCTTAAATAAAATAGTTATTTTATTTTACTTTAAGATTATTTTTTGGTAAATGAATTGTGACCTTTTGGGGGTCACTCCCTTTGGCTAAAATGAGAATAGAAAAAATCAAAAACTAAAAGGGATGCTCATGAAAAGGATTAGAGATCAAAAACTCCCCTATATGGAAATTATTCTATATATTCAATATCAATTTTACTATAGATTGCATATTAGAAGTATGTTAGTGTATATTTTACCTCACATCGGTAAAATACACATGTTGTAAGCCTACTTAGGTGGGTTGTGTGGTGACTTGGAGAGTTTGACACAACTCTTCAAGATATGTGTTGCCACTCTTATGCCACTTGGTAGAAACCTTCTTCCACCTCTAGTTAAGTTTTGGAGTTGACTTCTAAGTGTTAGTGTATATATTTCATATATTTTGGCCAATAGGCCATTCTATATGTGCACACATCTTGTAACTACCAAAAATTTGGTAGTTCAAAATTTTGGTAGTACTTCAATTTTTTGGTTTTCCAAAATAAATAAAAATAAATTTGGTAGAAATTTGAACAGTCAAACTTCAAAAGAAAGTCCAAAAGAGCAAAGGATTTTGCGAGGGCAATGGCGTGCACGAGAGTTTCGGGGCTTGAGATATTGAGGTTTTTGCCTGACTTTGTGAGATAGCTTTGGGAAGGCTTCTGTAATGCCTCATAAAATTGAATGGGATGTAATGCTGATACCATTTAGGGTCTGCTGATACTGCTCCATTCAATGATGAATCACATGCCCCATTATCCACAATCTGAACCACCTCAGATGATGATTCTCCTTTGGTAGCACTCACTTGGGTTTTATCATTGGATGAACAACTGGGTTTCTCCATATAACCACTCCCACCCCTTTTGCCCAAATGGGTGTACGTATAAGGAAACTCTATGCCACATAAATCCACACCCAGAGGCTTGTTAGAGTCGAGGCTCCCTTCATTAACTATTTTTTCACTTGGCAGATTCAATCTATGTGAATAACCATCAAGATGGGATTGGGGCTTAGGCTTACCTTGTGCATATGTCGCCTCTGCTCCATTCAAAGCTTCATCAAAGATTCTCAATTTAGGATAAACTGACTCAACTTTCACCAATTTATCAGAATTTAGAGATGGGCACAGGGGAATACAAGCCTGAGTATCAGTTCATACATTTTCAAAGACTTTAGCAAAATGACCTTGATGGATTCCAAAAGAGGGCTTCTCAGAGCCCCACTAGCAATCTAGTATCTCTAACATTTCCTGCAATAATTCCACAAGTGGTTGACATTATAGTTATTGAAATAGCAAAACTTGGTGTCCATGATTTCACACAGAGGGCAGGGTATGACCTTGGTAGGCCTTTTCAAGCCCACCTTCTCTTCATTCTCCCCATCATATTGTCTTGAATTTTCATCAACATCAACACAACAATCTGACAAGCTCTTTACAGGGATTGTCCTACCAAACAGCTTGATTGCACAATCTGTAGATCTCCTAGACTTAGCTTCTAATTTTGGCATCTTTCAGTATAGAAAATTGTTTCAAAATAGAGCTTTTTTCCCTCCTCTGCAACGAAACCAATTTACCCCACACCCAATTCAGCAACTTGCAGAAAACTAGAAATAGAGGCAAAAGGAATAAGATTGAGGTGGAAATGAGCAGGTGACATAAAGAACAATTAATTAATAATATCTTACTATTAGAGCAAAACATGTGAGCCCCATGTGATCTCATATAAAGTTAGAAAAAATTATGTTGATAAATTAAAGCTTTAGTTTTCTTCAGAGAGCTAATTTAGAAAGTTAATTATGATTGAGATTGCCTTTAAACAAAATTATGGTATAAAATTATCTCACAATTTTTTGCAGAGAAAATTTGTCTACAGAATTATAAGCTTTTATTATTATTTTTCTTTTAGCTATTTGAAATGGAACCAGATAATAGCAATGTCAAAATTGTTCAGAAATAGAAACCTAGATCTTAAAGGTGATATCTTATTCTTCATTGAAGTAGCCAAATCTACCAAAGCCACTATAGCAAGATATCTTATTCTTTTAATTTATTTTACCAGACAATAGAATAAAACTCAAGAGATTTTACTCTTCCTTTCTCTGGATGGATGCATGTGCATGCCTATGATTTTTTACAGAGGGTTTTTTGAACCTTCCTCTTGCAACATGCAATTCACATTATAATCAGATCTGAACTTGGATAAAATAAATTAATTAGAAATTCTAAAAAATAAATAATTAAAATTGCAAACCAAATAGAAACAAACAAGAGAAATTACCTCAGAGGCATGAAGGTGCAAATTCTGAAAAATAAATAATTAAAATTGCAAACCAAATAGAAACAACCAAGAGAAATTACATCAGGGCATGAAGGTGCACTATGGTATTCATGGAGCTTCTTCTGAGAGTCCCCTCTCAGATTTAATGTATTTTAAGTTTTAAATAATTACAAGTTTTCAAAATAGAAAAAGATAATTTTATTGCTTTATTTATTATTTGTAGATAACTTGAGTTAGTTTTTTAGTAAGAGATTGCTTTATTATTTTTTAAAAATATGATCATGTTTTTTTAAATTTATGAAAGTATTTTTTTATTTTTTTATTATATATAGGTTATGATTATCCTTAAAATTAAATAAGATTAAATGAAAGATTTATATAAGATTTTATTGATAGGTTTTTAAATTTATCAAGTTTCTTTCATTTAAAATAAGGCAAGGAGGTTATTTAGAATAAAACAATAAAATTATTAATTTGGGTTAAATTTGATTTATTCAATTCCTTGATACAATAATTTATTTTATTTTATTTTAAATTTAAGAATATAAATATTTAGATATCACTTATTAAAGGTTAAAATATTAGTTGTATAATAATATTAAAAGATTGAACAAAGTAAAAAGTTAAATGATGTCTAGGAAAAAAATATATCTAAAAGTAAACAATAGTTATAATCTTGTATACACTAATTATTTAACTTAGTGAACAGAATTAAATATTCATCTAATTAAAGTTTATTTACTTTTCCCTTTATAGGTTAAAAGAGTAGTATTAGTTGAGTAAGGAATTATTAAAAAAATTACTCTTTTCTAAAAAATAGGGAATTGTTAAAGAGTTTATTCTTAAAAAATGTATTCTTCTTATAGAGAACTGTTAAAAGGGTTTATTCCTCCCTAAAACATACCATACCCAATTATTAAAAGGGTTTATTCCTCCCTAAAACATACCATACCCAATTATTAAAAAATATTAGTCTAAATAAATTGAAACAAGTAGAAAAAAAAAGAGCATTATAAAATTGTATCCACAATATTATTTTTTTAAAGTTTTTTAATAATTGGTTGGGATTTGCATTAATATTCTAATCTAATGTTAGTTTTATATTATTGGGTTAATAGTAGTGAACATTAACTTAATGTCATAGAATGCATATGTAGTCATTAAATATACATTTGTTCATCATTTATATTTTAGTGTTAATTAATTTCATTATAGAGTTATTTTGAATTAGGACTTTAACTTATTTTACAAATATATTGTGCATTACAAATTGATTAAATATATCTATCTTAATGGATGTTTCTAACCCATTTACATTATGTTGTCAGGGTTAGGGTGTTTCTACTAAAACGGTAGAGCTAAGGATGAAAGACAATGTGGAGCAAGTTCCTTTTTCAAGAAACCTTTTGACTTCCCCTAGTGAAGAAGTGTAAGAACAGGTACTTCAGACCTTAGCCATTCTTGTCGACCACACTTTTATTTGTTACCTTTGAAGCCATCCCTCATGACATTTATTTTTATTTGTTACCTCTCTTCTATCATCCTAAAGGTCCTTTTAAGCTCTTTTGGCTTGCCCTAAAAGCAATCATATACATTGTTCGTTGCAAACCTAATCACATAGTTATTGCTTTTACAATTGTGAAGCCCCTTCTTGAAATAGGGGAAGACCTTTCACACACACACATGTGCATGCACATAGAGTGAATGCCAACATTAATTCACACACATAGTGAATGCTAAAGTTAACTTCCAAAGCCACACACATAGAGTGAACATCAAAGTTAGTTCAAACACACACACACATGCACTTCAAACAAAGTGAATGCCAAAATTAACTTTCCACACACACACATCCACATTAGACAAAGTGTGCAAAAATTAACTTTTCACACACACATAGACTTGCATGCACATCTAGAGTGAATGCCAACATTCATTCACACATTCATTAAGATTATTGTTAGGGTTAGGGTTAGCATTAGTAATAGGGTCAGGGTTAGATTTATAGTTAGGGTTAGTTTTAGAATTAGGGTTAGGGTTAGGGTTAGGGTTAGGGTTAGGTTAGTTAAAATTAGGCTTAAGGTTAAGGTTAAGGTAAGAATTAGGGTTATAACTATGGTTGGTTAGAATTATGGTTAGGGTTAGAATAAGAATATCTCAAATTTTGTAGGATGCAAGAATGGTATCATAAATCTACATTGTAGAGTTCAAACATTCATCAAACACATATTTTTAAGGCATGCTTCAAAAAGTATTATTTTAATAAGAGAGTTGAATTGCAAGTATTTTTCCATCCTTTTAAAATTATGCTTCATAGTTAAAAGAATCAACTAATCAAATCATGATGATACGTTACAAAGAATAGTTAAATTGTGCATATCAAAATGGCCAAAACATAAAAAGAACAATGCATATCAAAATATAAATATATACTATTTGGTGATAGGCCTATAAATATTTGTGCTTATTGGCCATTTGATAGCACCTTTGGTGTTTTTACTAGTTTAGACACTTAGGCATAAGCCTACTTGGGTGTACCTCTATACAACCTTGACACACATCTCATTGATGTGTCAAGGTTGTTAGGTGGTTAGGAGAGGGGTCATCAAAGTTCCCACTAAACTAGCCACTCATGCTAGTTTGTAGGAGTCTTTCTCTCAACTAATAAATACCTCTCCTCACCTATATATGTACTTATCTTTCTCCAACTTATTTTGTGGTGGATTTCAAGGTTTTGTATACATTTCATTGTTGTTCATTTTCAATCTTTTGTGCTTATGTCTTCATCTCCTAAATCTTGGTTCTATCATGGTATTAGAGTGAGAGGAGTTGCTTATAGGCTGTGAGATTTGTCTTTCATTTGGCATATAAATTGTGTGAGATAAGAGGTCGATCTACAAGGAGATTCAGGAAGAAGACCAAGGTGCCTGCCATGTTGGAGAGAGGAGTAGAGGGTTTGACCCTGGAGAAGTTTGTTGTAGATGCCCTTGCTTGGTGTCAACTCCCCAGCCCCAAGCTAACCTATGTACATGTGTGAGGCCTACCTTTACCTTACCTTATATTTTTTCTTACGGTACATATTTGATGGATGTTATTATGGACATGTAGATATTGGGGATTGTTGATCCCGTACTTGGACCTTCTTACTTTATCTTATGCTTGATTAGATAGATGGATTATGCTTTGTGGATGATTAGATCTCATGTTAGATTTCATTTGAGGATATGATGTTTAGATTCTATGATTTCATTAATGTTATTGGTATGTGTATTAATGGTGAAATTGATAATTTTTCTTACAAATGTGATCCTGATTATACTTGTGAATGGTGAATGACTTGAGAGACATATATATGTTAGCATGTGGTTATTATTGATATTATATGTGATTATGTGATCATGTGTGTTATGTGTAGTTCACTTCTCTCCGGCTATTTTTACCATGTGCTATTAATGGGATTGTGGAAGTGTGCAGGTAACTTTCCATGCCCATGAAAAATTGAAGGTTGTACAATAACCATATGTTATATCCCTGTTAAGTTGACCTAGTCCTAAGTTGGACTAAGGCCAGTTGTGTTTAAAAATGTTGATTATGTTGTATTTGATTTATGATAATTTGTAAGGTTTACCCCTTTTTAATTTATCTCTTGATGTTTTGTAAAAATTGTAATGTTGAGTTTGCATAATTTTTAATGCTAAATGTTTGGGACCCTTTTCAAGTGAATTTATGTGTTTCCTAGTGTTAATAATGGTCAAACATTGACCCTAGGTCCTACCCCTAGGGTCTAGGACCATTCTTAACATGTTTAAACTTGTTTTAAACCATTGTGGTCACCCAAACTTGGCCCTTGAGTCAAGTGACGAGTTTGGGGAGATGTGAAATGGTGGTTGGCATGTCACCATCTCACCTAACCTAACCTCACCCACTTGGGTAAGGTTACCATTGCCTCAAGTGCTTTAGAAGCTTCTCACATGTGTGAGACCTCTTCCCTATGCTCTCACACATGTGTGAAAGCACTTGTGGGGAAGAGTGTAGCTTAGTTGAATGAGAAGGTGACAAGTGTCACCTCCTCATTCATGTGAAGCTTCCCTTGTGTGCTCACATCTCCCAATTCTCTCACACATATGTGAGAGCATTTGTGGGAGAGTGTGTAGATTTGTGGAATGGGGAGATGACAAGTGTCACCTCCTCATTCTTGTGGGGTTGTGAGGAGGGTTATATGGATGGAGGAGAGAGTGACAAGTGTCACCTTCTCATCCATTAGGGTTTGAGAGCCTTGCCTATTTATCTCTCTCATTGAGGTGAGATGAGGTTTCTTTCTTTTGAGATTTTTATGCATGTGTTGGGGAGGAGAGAAGGACATGTAGAACTTTGAAGGATTTTGAGGACATCCTCCATCCTTGAAGCTTGAGAGGTATTCCTTAAGGCTTCAAGCCTATTGTTTTTACTTTCTTTTGCTTATGCATTATGTATGTATATGATTTTTGTAGTGCCCCCTCCATTCTTAGAGTGGATGTGCAGCTTAATGATCAATCTGGTTATACTTCAACCAACTGCATTTGTAGACCGGTTGCTAGGATTGGAAACGTTGTGTCCAGATCTGCGTCGTGACAAATGGATGTTGAGCAAATGTCCCATGACAAATACAGAATCTGACATCCCTTGAGTCATCTCCGCTCCCAAAATAGGTACTCTGGTATATCAAAATTAATCTTAATAGTAATAGATTGGATCATCATTTTAGGCATAAGGTATTCAAATTTTCACTAGTATATGTTAGTGTTTTAGACACATCTGTCTTTATGATTATTTGAAAATAACTCAAAGAGTATATTAGTTTTTGAAACATGTATTTGTTAGATAATTTCCTTATATATTTTCAATGGATGTTGAAATGATTTTTGTTATCTTTTATTGCAGAAAGAGCGAGCGTTAGTCATCTGGAAAATTTTTATTAAACGTTTATTTTTAGAGGCTAAATTTTAGGAAGAGATCTTCTTGAATTAGAAAACAAATCTTGAATTAATGGGGGGCGTTACGATAACTTTGGGTGGAACATTTAGTACAGGGAAGATGCTACTGTCCGTTGGGGGTTCAATTTACTCCAAGTAGAAAATTGCTAGGACTCACGTTGGCAGGGGAGAGCACTCTCGGCGGGAAGAGTTTATACGATGGCCTTGTCAGGGATTTGAGGGGATCACTTTTAGTTGGGGAGGGCCAACATAGTTTGGGAGAGACATAAAAGACGGAAAGGGTGAAGGACACTATGTGCAAGTGACCAGAAGAAGGAGCTAAAGAAAGGTAGTCTGTTGAAGTCAGCTATAGGTATGGAGTTCATGTATTTGTAGATACTTTTTATTTATTTCTATCTTCCTGTCTGCAATAAATCAGAAAACACAAACAAAATATGGTGGAAGTAAATCATTTCCTTTGGTTGTCCACCGGCCTGTTGCATCTGCTTAAAAGTTTCTAAAGCCTTTTCAACAAATCTATTTTGTGCACATCCTGCAATCATTTCATCCCATAAGATTCGTGATGTTCTGTGAGGCATTCTGTCAAGCTGTTATGTGTATTGTCTATGATTCCATGTCTTGCATGCATGTTTACTAGGACATTTACAACTACAACATCTTACAAAAATTCCCCTTCCATTATGCTTTCCAGGATATTCCTTCATTATATCTAGAAATCTGACATGGGACACGTTATTATAGTACAAGCCTATTTTTTTAGATTGTTTCATTTAGCATCACCGATAATCTCCACAAGAACATCGTCCCTATTTAAAACAAGAGGAAACGAATTCATTCCCTTGTCAGGTTTGAAATATTTACATCTAGGTTTGATTTTAAGGTTTAAGAGTAAAAAATGAGAGAGCAAGAACAACATCCATTCCCATTGTTGAACATGCTGGTTACATAGCCATTCTATGCATTTCACACTCTCGCCTTCTTTTTGTATATTGTCATCCATCATTCTGCATCGGAATGGCTCTCGGATGTATTTTCTCATCATCTTTTTCATTGGGAAATCCAAGCCTTATTGACACTTGGAGTTTTGGTAGCAGTAAAGGTTCATTTTTATTGTCTCATTATGTATCCATTGAATTTACAAAAAAAAATATGTGGCCATCTTAATTTGTCCCTTTTTAGAATTATCTAAATATAAACCCTAAACTCCTAATGGTTTTATAGACGTCATTTGTTAATTTTAGTGTTAAAAGTTTAAAATTTGAGCAAGTTGTACCTTTTTCTAGTAGTAGAGGTTAATCTGGTATTGAAATTGTTTTGATTTTAGAATCCCTTAGATAAATGTCTCTAAAAATAAATAGAATTGTATGCTCTACAACTTCTCAATGATGAAAGCCACCTTTTAGCGTAGATATGGCTCAAGGGAAACTAGCTTCAAAAGAGTAAGTCAGGACACACTAATACCATATATCAAAGAGTTAAGACTTAAGGGTATTGACTAGTGGAGGAAAGGTTAATCTCCTTCACCACTTTGATTATTTCCATCATAAGTACCAAAATGACTTTTCACAGCTTAAGAGATTGTGGTGCTATTTAGCAATGGTGTGATTGATGGTTAAGGCTAAGGCACTGCAAAGCGTATGTTTTTATCTTGACTGCGCCATGGCGATAGGAGCACTAGACCATCTAAGTTTCTATGATGTTAAGATGTGTAAAAAAAAGGTGAAGTTCTTAGTAGTTTTAATACAATTGATCTACGTGGTAAAGAGGCAAGGATATCTTTCTAGTTTGTATAAATGGATGCGTAGTAGCAGTTTCCTCTTAGCATTTGGTTTGTTAATATACAATAGATCAAAAATTAGAATAAACCATGCACATTAACATTCAAAAAACCTAGATTCTTTGTGATGTGGCAAAACTAGAATATAACTGCAGTCTAGTTTGAATTGTCATCTATATCCTCATTGGCATTTCCTCCAATTATTATCTTCTAATTTTCCTTCCATCCCTATTTAGAAATCTCTCCTTAACTATTGTTTACTTTTGATTTCATTTCATGCATAGCAATGCTTTCTTGCATTATCCACAACGCTTCATTAATGGTGATAATATCTTATAATTATTTCCTCATGAATGTCTCCACATTGTAAACTCTACTTTGTACGCTTGCCTAATACAATAGAGGAGTTTAGTTTATTCATGAAAAGTTCTTTAGCTGCATCTTAGTTAGACTGACTGAATGAGGCTTATGTGCATCTGTAATGCTGACTAAGTGCATCTCAGTTAAGACTTAGTGTGGAAAAACCCTTGTTTTCCAGAAGTAAATATAATGATCTTAGTGAAGATAAAAGATTTCACACATGTGCTTGACCTTGCTACTTTTTGTGGACCTCATTGTCTATTCTATTATGTTTTGAATCCCTTAGTTGGGGAACATGCTAAAGCTCCTAACTAATTTATAAAATGATCCATTCAAAATTTGGTTAGCATTGGTGTATCTACTTTTATTCGTTTGAATAATGATAATAGTGTGAGTAATGATTCCATCTTACCATTATAGGATTTGGTTAAACATACCTTGTGTTTTTGTAGTCTAAGAGTTAAAAGAATTAAGCAATTCATTCTTGTCTTATGTTATTGTTTTCAAATGCAAAGATCTCCTATAGTAGGATTGAAATTAGAAATTAGGTTAAATCCTTTAATTTTAGTATGAATGAGGGTATTTTAAGTAGTGGATTATAATAGAAAGTTGTTTCTATATAAAGATATTGTTGGAAAGTAATTCAAAGTATAAAATTTGTAATTGATTATATTGTTGTCTTTCTAATTATTTTTGGAAGTAAATGTTATGGAAGGTCCACATGCTTGATGTCTTTAACTTTACCTAATGACTCTCTTAAAAGATGAGCTAGTAGTAATAATCTTAATGTTTTGAAAACTCCTTAAGTCTTAATCATTATATGAGTTGTTTCCTTGTGAAATATGATGTCTTACTGTATATTTAAATTTAAATATAATAGTATATTGTTAGGACTCAATTCTTAAGGTTATTTTTCCTTTTTTTTACCCTATCTGGATATAAAACTAATTATTAGGTAATAACCCATTAAGTTCTTGTATTGTGGTAATTTATTTGAGTTGTGAACTTGTATTATGTTTTTCCAATGGGTTCGATGTAATACTATGTAGGTCGTTACATGAAATTTGTATATATGGTAACTTGTTATGAGTTAATCTTATCCTACTATTATTGTATGCAGAAAAAAAAATAGATTAGTTTCATCTAAGTGGTATAGATCTACACTGGATGATTTGTTGTTCATAATTTAATGTAATGATGTACTTACTGTAATGGTTTGTGCTGATGATATATGTTTTGGTTATGAGAACACATCGTTAGATGTTGTATATGTTGTCTCCCTTATAAGTTCTTGAGATTATAAACTTTCTATTGCATATGTTAACCTAGGTTATAAAATTGTATGTTACCATCTTGTGGTTGCAAGTTTAAGCCCCGAACTACGAAGTCTCTACGCTACGCGTACGTAGGCAAGGCCATTGTGGATGAGCCCTCGAGACATTAGGTCGGCCCCTTAGGGCCTTAGGTTTTCACTGAACATGGAATTAATTTTTGTGTAACTAATAACGATACATGACTAATGTTTCTTTAGATGTGCAATGAGGTCTATCATCCATGCAGGACTCTGGAGCTAAGGAGGTACCATCCCATTTGGTGTATAGATGACTATCCGGTAGTGATGGTAAAAGTGTATAAATGTGTATAAACTTATTGAAATAATTGTATCTTACATTTCACTTCGATGAATTTTGATATACTTCAATTACTGACTTGAGATTTACTAAAATAAAATTTTGTAGATTGATATATTATCACCCTGTTGAGTTCATTGTTGTTATTTTCTAGGAAGGCATTACTAAATGTGCATGTGTGTATTTATTTGGAATTTATTACAAACCATGTCTTTTAGTTTGATCATGATAGTAATAAGTAAAGTGGACACGTAGTTAAACATAATTTGAATGAGTTACTAAAAATTGCTTAATCACAATAATGCAGTCATGTTATCCCTAGAGATGTTAGTTAACTAGTTGAAACAGATTATGTTACATTTTGTTATCTGTACTTCTATAAAAAAAATATTATTATTATTTTCTTCTGTGTTTGACCTATCTCTAGGGTTACATGGTGGGGTATTACAATTGTTACGCTTATGTTATTTTTAGTTTTGTGTATGTGGGTTTTAAAGGGTTGTTGGGGTGAGCTCTCCATGTGAGAGAGCTCACCTTTGTCTTGGGTGAGAGAGGTGTGAACCTCCTCGGTTTCCCCTCTTGGTTTTGGTATAGTTTTTATGGCCATGGGCCTTGTGTTGCAACTTTGAGAAGTATGGTTTTATGGCAAGAGTATCTTGGGATAGAAATATGATAAGTTTATGGCAAGAGGCCAAGGTTTTATGAGTATTTGAGTTTTGGGTCTCCTTGAGTTGAGAGTAGTCCACTCTCTCACCCTTCAAACTCATTTTCAAAATGGGTTAGTTTTGTGTTTTACCTTGGGAGGGTATTATTGTGTTTGATGTGAGTGTTTGCATCCTTTGTAGTTTGATCCTTGGTTATTGGAAGGCCTCCTAGCTTGGGGGTGGCCTATTAGTAGGGCTAGGTTGGGAGGAGAGCTTCCCATGGGCATGGTGAACTATTTGTTTTATTTTGTAGGTGCATTTGGTGGCTATGGAGGAGTTTGGTTTTGTTGAAGTAACTTGAGTTTAGTGGCTCTAAGATTTTTGTAATAGAAAAGGCATTGGGATGCATATTCCCTATTTATGGTTTGTAATAAGTCTATTTTAGTTTTGAGAGTGAGTTCCATAAGAGTTGTATATTTTCCTTTTTGTAAACAATGCAATATGTTGAATAAATGAGAAGAATTTTATCTACATTCCTTTGTTGAAAGAAAATACAAACATCTCTTTTCTCTCTTTCTCTCATTATTGCTTTAAATGTTTTTGCACATGAAGAAAATAAGTTAAGGAAAGAAAATGATTAATGCATGCCTTCCTTAGTATGACTTTAGATATAATTTTAATGAGTTCTTGTTCCTACAAAATGATAATGATAAGGTTGTATTTTTCTAGGAAATGATATCTAACCATGTATATTCTTGTAGTTCTCACTATTTTTTTAAAATGCTCACTATATTTTTACAGAGGCTTTTTTTTGTGACAGTGCATATATATATATATATATATATATATATATATATATATATATATATATATATAGTTAGGTAAGTGCCATCTTGGGGATGGCTCCCTTTGGTATAAAGGAAATTGAAATCAGAAGAAAACATCATTTTATTTATTAGCTAGCTCCCTTAAGGATATGCCATACTATAGTGATTACATAACTAAACTAAAGGCTAACAGTGCCTTTAGCCCAAGCAAACACCAGCCCCTCCTTCACCGATCGAGACCGCTACATGATCTCATGCATTATCATCATAATGCCTTCTGCCATCTCCAACAGCCTTCCTATTTGTCTGTCTGTGAATTCTCCTTTGTTTCCCTGAAGCAGTTTGTGGAAGGTCTCCAAGTTTCTGTTCTCAATGCCTTCTTTGTATGCTGCAAGGATATCGCTGGCCTTCTTGGATCTGATTCTCCTTGCATAAGCAACTTTCAAGGTTTCTTCCGCTTGGTCCCCTCCTACTGAGTCAATCTCCCCCATTACCACTATGTGGTTGGCTTGTGCCACCAGTCGCGCACCCTAGGAGACCCCATAAAAGGAACGCCCATGACTAGAGAAATGTTGGCGAAGAAAAGTTGATAGACTCGGCCGTCATGCACATGGCCACCACTCCACGACCCTCCCCCAATGACTTGTAGAATTGTCGTTCTTGCCACTTCTTCTTTCAGCTTGAATAAGCATCCCACCTGCTACTCTTTCCCTTCCTCCAAGCATCTGCACTTCACTCCCATGATTTTGGCCATCATTTCCTCTTGACACAGTAGTATACATAGGTCGAGCTTCATTTGACTACAAATAGAGATAACCTCCTTCCTAGACATCATTTCTAGGCTGAAACATGGGTTCTGAGGAAAATTCCCAAATCGTCCTCTCATATGCTTTGTAATCCCGTCTTGCTAGCATCTACCATCGGATGACTGTCCCTTGCGTCCTCTTCCTCCTACGAGTTTTCCATATCTAAGCATAGTACTGCAACAAATCCATTCCATCTTGCAATGTCTAAATCACTAATGTCCTTGCTTCCCCACGTGACCCCTTGATTAGCCAAGAAGTCCGCTGCCTTATTTACTTCTCTATAGATGTGTCTAATAGAGAAATCTAGATTCTATAGGACGTCCTTGACTCTCCTAGCTCCTTTTTTTAGAGTCTAATTTTTTGTATTATTTCTAAGAATTGCATTTATTATTAGTTGAGAATCCCCTTCTATGTCTATGTGTGACCAGCCTCTCTTCACGCAATCTACCACTCCTCTGGTTAGTGCTTCCAATTCTACCATGTTATTTGAGGCCACTCCCAAAGAGCCTGAAGCTGCCCAAATGAGATCTCCCCTCTCATCCCTAACAATATAACCATAACCTACTTTTCCTGGGTTGCCCTTGGAGGCCCCATCAAAATTTAGTTTAAGCCTGCCCCTTGGAGGAGCCAACCACCTAGTTTGGGCTCTTTTCTTCTTTCCTCCTCCCAATCCTTTCGGAACTTTAAGATCTGACCAGATTTTCATAATTGCATCATCCCAGCTAGTGAATTTGCATCCTCCTCTACAACTCTCTTTGGAGTTTAGAATTTCTACTAATCCAATTTCTGTTTTCTTTATTAATTTATCTATAGAAGTTTCTTTTTCTTCAAAAATTTGTTGATTCCTTTCCCTCCAGATGTGCCAAACTATCATAGATGGCAGAGTGGTCCAAATACCCCCCAGAAACCTTTCCTTTGTAACATTGGCCAACTTTTCAGGAAGTCCACTATTGATAAGTTCATGGCTCCTTTCCAACCTAATAGACTAAGAAAATGCATCCATAGCTTCTCGACTACCTGGCATCTTAGTAGCAAGTGATCTAAAGTATCTTCCTGTTGCTTGCATAAAACACATCTACTTGGTCCGAAGATACCCAACTTCTACAAACTATCCCCTGTTAGAATACTCTTGTGAAGTACTGTCCAAAGAAATGCTCCTACCTTAGGCTGTACTTGATTGTCCCAACAAATTTTTTTTGGCTAGTAATCATATGAGTTACTATTTCTGTCTAATTTCAGTAGTTGATACCCTATTTTAACTATATATAGCCCAGATTTAGCACCACACCAGATTATCTCATCCAAGGCACTGTTCCATCGAATCCTTCTTTCATTAAGCACTTCTAAAAATTTCTTTTTGTTATCCTCATTTACATTGTACTTATTTGGATTCACCCATTTGACTATGCCTTCCTCACCCTCTCCTTTGAAATAGTCTACCACCTTTTCCCCTATGTCTTGAATCATTTGTGTCCTTAGGTTTGAAAACTCTTGAATGCTATCTAACGAGGGCCACCCTTCCCATGAATCTGTCCAGAAGTTAGCTTTGCTCCCATTGTTTATACTCCACGTCAAATGATTTAAAATTATGGGTCTACACTTTTTGATGAAGTTCCAGACCGCTGAACCATCCCCTGGATTTGCTATGGTCAAAATCCTATTGGGATCCAAGTCATCTAAGTATTTGCTCTGCATTATTCTGTACCATAGTTTGTGTGGTTGTTTAACCATTTTCCATACCAATTTAGCTCCTAATGCTTCATTTTGGAGCTTTAGTTCTCTCATTCCCATCCTGCCCTTATCTAGCAGGCAAGTAGCTTTGTTCCATCTGATTAAAGGAATTCTTCTAACATCTTTAGATCCTTCCCATAGAAACTTTTTTCGTTCGCTTTCCAAATTGCTTTTGGCTTTGTTTAGAACCTGAAAACAAGACATTAAGTGAATCAGAACTGCCCCTAATATTGATTTTAGCATGGTAATCCTTCCTACTAAGGTTAACCATCTTCCTTTCCAAGCTTCCATTTTATTCTTAGATTGAGCAATTACTTCTTCCCATAACTGAGCCTTGACTAGTCCACTGAACAAGGGAGCCCCAAAATGTTTGGTTGGTAATGTGTCTACTTGACATCCCAGGATTAGAGATAGTTGTTGTTGCCATCTTTGAGAGGTATTGAATAAGAACAGTCTTGTCTTCTCATTGTTTATCAGTTGCCCCGAAAGGTTCATGTAGGTGTCTAACACTTTTCTTATTGCCTCTACTTCTACTAAATTAGCTTCCTTGAAGAGTAAGGTGTCATCTACAAACTGTGTGTGGGTAACTGGGTCTAATCCATGAGCCACCTGAATACCTTTCCATCCTCCCAATCTTTGACATTGATGTATCATTTTCCCCAGTGCATCTACCATTAGAACGAAAAGACAAGGAGATAATGGGTCACCTTGCCTCAAACCTTGTGATATTTCAAAAAAACTGCATAACGATCCATTCACTACTACTGACATCCGTGGAGTGGAGATGCACTAAAAAATACCTTTGAGCCATGACTTGCTGAAGCCTATTTTCTCTAGTATCCTTAAAAGGAAATTTCATCTAACTCTATCATAAGCCTTGCTCACATCCAATTTGATTAGCATACTTTTCTATCTGTTCTGATTGATCAAGTGGATGACTTCATTTACTAAGATAATGCTATCCGCAATTTCCCTTCTTGGTGTGAATCCGTTCTAATTTTCTGAAATAATTCTTCCCAAAATTGGTTTAAGTCTGTTTGTGATTGACTTGGCCAAAATCTTGTAAATCATGTTTTATAATGATATCGGCCTGAAGTCACTTACCCTCCTGCATTCTAATTTTTGGAATAAGCGCTATGACTATGTTATTAATTTCTCTTACGAATTTTTTCTTCTTTCTAAAATCTTCTATAATGTTCCAGATCTCCTTACTACAATAGACCAACATTTCTGATAAAACAGGGCGGGGAAACCATTCGGGCCTGGGGATTTGTCCAGGTGCAATTGGAACGATGCCTTCTTGACTTCCTCCTCTGTGAAAGGTTTCTCTAACTCTTCTTTTTCTTCATCATTGAGTATCCTATCTATGTAGCTTGTGGCTTGCTCAATATTCAGCTAGTCAAATCCCTCCTCTGGTGCTAAAAAATTTTGGAAGTAGTTAACTATTTCTTTCGCTATCTCCTCTTTTTCATTCAAAATAATTCCATCCCCGGTGGTCAACTCTAAAATTTTGTTCACCATTCTTCTGGTTTGAACTGAATTATGGAAAAACTTTGTATTTTTGTCCCCTGCTTCCAACCATACTTCTCTAGCTTTACTTCTCTAGTATTCTTCTTCTCTAGCTAGTAATTCATCCCATTCTACCATAAGATCTTTTTCTTTTTTGAAGTCATTTTGAAACATCCCATCCTTTATAACCTTTTGGTTTAGTTCCTCCAATTCTCCTTCAACTCTCTCTTTTTCTACAAATATGTCTTTGAATGTGATTTTGTTCCATTCCTTCAGTCTTTTCTTCACATGTGCTAGTCTTTTGCAAAAGATGAAGCTCACCAAGCCGCCACTTCTCGGTATCTCTAACCACCATTTCCCTATCCACTCTATCAGATCCTCTCTTCTCCACCACATTTTTTCAAATTTGAAATATGAGTTTTTTGGCTTGATTAAATGGCTAATTTCGAGCTTTATGGGGTAATGGTCTAACAAGGAACAAGGCAATATACTTGATTCTATCCCTAAATCCGTTTCCAACCAGTTCATGCTGCAAAGAAATCTATCTAATCTTTCAGCAATGTTTGTAAAACCTTCCCTCCTGTTAGTCCATGTAAATGTTCCTTCTTTAGGAGGGAAGTCTATTAACCTTCCTTCTTCTACAAATTCCTTGAAATCTTTTGCTACGTTGTTTACGGTTCTTAAGCCTCCTCTTTTTTCTTCCAGACTTAGGATTGCATTAAAATCTCCTCCCAAAATCACCCTTTCTTCTCCAAGCTCTCAGATTTTACCTAAAATGCTATTCCAAACTTCTTTTTTTTCCTCTATCTTACTAGGGCCATATACACAAAAAGTCCAGCAAGAAATATTGAGATGATATAAAAATACTTTTCCTAATATCTAGTTTTGACTTACCTCCACTTCTTTGATATCTACCTTGGAAGGATTCCATATTAAACCCACACCTCCGGCAGTACCCCTGGGTTCGCTGAAAACACCTGTTAGTGGCCTGCAATGTCTTACAAAATTCACCGCTTCTTCCTGGATCAGCCTGGTTTCTTGTAGTAATATTACATCCAACATCACCTTAGAAAGGTGGCGCTTGATTGCGCACCTTTTGTTAGGGGCGTTTAAGCCCCTAACATTCCATGAAAGTATCTTCATGGTTTCCCAAGGGAGGCGCTTCCCCCCTTGGATCTTAACATGTATTTTTTGATGCTCAAAAGTCCTTTGTCTGCTGCATACTCCTCTCTTTTCTCCTTATCAGTCTTCCTCCCTAACTTCTTTCCATTGCCCAGAGCACCTCTTGCACTAGTTTGGCTAATGTGTCTAGGGTTCATTATTTTGATTTCCTCTCTATCCTCACCAGCCTCTTCCTCCTCTAACCAAGCATCGTTTGCCCCTTCTTCTGCTTCTAGCATTTCCCTAACTATCTCTAGGTTGGAATCTTCTTTGACTTCCTATCTACCATGGCCTGTCGATTCCTTCGATTCTTCTGAGGGGGTAGATTGATCTCTTACCTCCTTCCTCTCCTTGATTTTCTTTGGAAGTTCCTGGTCAAGACCCTCTATATTTGTTTCTATCTCTGGTTTTCAAATCTCTTTTTTTTCAAGAATTGGAGAAGTAGGGTTCCTATTTGAGGATTTAGCTGGGATTTCTGGTTTCCCTCCTGAGTTTTGAGGGCATAAATTTTCTTTTCCTGCTTCTATTTGCTTCGATTTCTCCTTTGAATCCACATTGTCTTCTACTTTTTTCCTAAAATTTTTAGGGCATCTTTTTTCCATATGTCTTCTACTTTGACACTCAAGACAAAAGAATTTTTTCTCCTCGAGTTCTATAACCTGTTCCCAGGTCCCTGCTGATGTGATCAATTTTATCTTCCTTGGGATCTTTTTTATTGCTAGCAAATTGATTCTTGCAAAATAAATTGAATCATTATCTCCCATGTCCAACTCCACTGTGTTTCCTAGAGTATCACCAATTTGGTATAAACATCCTCCTGACCAATATTCAAATGGGAGATTGTATAATCTTATCCAAATCAGTTCCTTATATGGATTGAAATTGTTAGGGTTAAAATTTGGTCTCCATTTCTGCGTATATATGTAATCTAACCCTATTTTCCATGGCGATTTATCCAGAATCTTGTCCCTTTCGGCCTCTTCTTGGAAATCGACAACAAAGAATTGTTTAGGTATGAAATATACCATTTCTACTTCTACCCAGTTTTCTCCAATCTAATCCTTGATCTGTCATTTGGTTCTATTTCTTCCTATCACTCTTCCTATTAATGGTGTTCGCTCTAGTGCACCAATATCTTTATCCACTTTATCCTTTACATCAATTATCAAATCCTCCTCCTGATGCGTATCTGCCTTTCCTTTGATAATGTCTGAATAACTTCTCCTTACTCTGTTTAAAGGGATTGAGTTTACTCCTGTCGCGGTGTATGGCGCTTCCTCCCTTTTACTGGTAAGAGCTTCGTCTCCTTCGCTTCTTTCGCCACCTTTCCCTGTAAGAAATTCTCCTTCCAATTTTTTCTCTCCTTCCATTTCGCAATATTAACAATTGCACATATATATATATATTAGTGCAATGATAAACTTCTTGTTTTAAGAATCAAACTCATGTGAATGTTATCCAAAAGGCACTTTTGAATCGCATGTCATTTATATGTTAAATTTAGGGTAACAAAAAAAAAACAAGGCAGACTCACCATTGAATGGTCACTGCAGGTTTCAAACAAGGCTCGACCCTTTTAGTTTGGAGAGTGAGTTCCATAAGAGTTGTATATTTACCTTTTTGTAAACAATGCAATATGTTGAATAAATGAGAAAACGTTTATCTACATTCCTTTGTTGAAAGAAAATACAAACATCTCTCTTTTCTCTCTCTCTCATTATTGCCTTAATTTTTTTTGCACATGAAGAAAATAAGTTAAGGAAAGAAAATGATTAATGCATGCCTTCCTTAGTATGACTTTAGATATAATTTTAAGGAGTTCTTGTTGCTACAAAATGATAATGATAAGGTTGTATTTTTCTAGGAAATGATATCTAACCATGTATATCCTTGTAGTTTTAGATCTCCATTTTTTTTACCTTCTTATGAGTTGTGGTGTTATATATATGTGTGTGTGTGTGTGTGTGAAAATAAGTTCTATTTACTAAGCTCACTGTTTTTTTGAAATGCTCACTATATTTTTACAGAAGCTTTTTTTTGTGATAGTCATATATATATATATATATATATATATATATATATATATATATATATATATATATATATATATATATATATATATATATATATATATATATATATATATATATATATATATATATATATATATATATATATATATATAAGTGCAATGATAAACTTCTTCTTTTAAGAATTTTGAACTCATGTGAATGTTATCCGAAAGGCACTTTTGAATCACATGTCATTTATATGTTAAATTGAGGGTAACAAAAAAAAACAAGGCAGACTCGCTGTTGAACGGTCGCCACAAGTTTTGAACTTTTGATGGGGAAATAACCCCTGAGCGGCCATGGTCATTATTGATGGCTTCGGCCTCTATAAACCCTGTGATATATTTATTTTGAGTTTGGCCTACAATGATTCAGTCAGCCTTAACATATATTTCAGCACTTATCATCATTCACATTTCTTTCCTGTATGATATTTAAATTTGGATATATCTATATCAAATCCTCTATGTATTAAATATACACTGTGTATATTGTGTGCATACTGCAGTTTCAAATGATTTCTTGTATGTATTTTAATGAAAAGACCTATATATATATATATACTGTGTATTTTTATATACACCCTATGTTAAGGGAAGCAACTATATATACATAGTTGTGGGTTAAACATTTATCCCTCTCTGTTTAATACAAAAAAAAGAAACCAAAGAGATTTAATTGTAAAACTTGGGAATCAATGAATAGCTTGGAAGAATGTTTTAGTCTATAGAAAACTAGTTTGACATAGTAACCTGGGCATATTTAATAGTAAGGAGACATAGAAATAAAATTAGATAACTAGAGACTTATGTTAGAAAATAAACAAACTTTTGCATCCTGTAGGAAAATAAACATGTAGTGAAATAAAGAAACTTCTAGAAAATCAATAGAACTTTTTGCATCCTCATTGGGAACATATCTCCCACTTGGAGAGATACCTTCCAGTTGCCCCACCTAGAAACCTACATCCAACTAGAGAGAAAACAATTTGTGAGTGAGAGCAAATGAGATATTTTAGAGATTATATAATTCCTACCTAGGGTTTGGTGCTCTAAATTTCTTTTAGAGAGAACTTAATTAAACGTAATTTAATTCATTTGGTTTAGTGTGGTTAATCTATCCCACTTGGAGTGAGGGAGCCTTTTTTGTCTTTTATGTGTGTGGGGTATTTATTCTTTATTTAGTTAATAGTTTTATGGGTTGTGCACTTTATGTGATATTTAAATTATCCTTTATGTTGAAAGTAATAAACAAACCTTAATGCTCTCTTTATTTTCATTTTAGTTTTTGTTGGAATTAAAATTATAGTGGAGGATATGTTGTTTTATTTTGATTACGATATCGAGAAAGGGTAAATAGACTTTAATTTGCATTTAAATTATTTAATTTTGAAAGGGGTTAGAGTATAGGTTTTATTTTAATTTAATTTTGCAAACCTCCTATAGTTGATGAGATGGTGTTATGCTGTCGAAATCACTATAGGATTTATTCATTTTGACCCGTTATGCTGACGAAATTTATCTAAACTTAATTGAGATTATTGTTTAATTTTAGTTAGATTAATATTTCCCTTTTTACATTAGATGCTAGATTAATTGTTTAAGTCAGATTTGTTTATAGTATTAGTTTAATGGCTAGTTCCTTAGGTCTATAGTGGACCTAAGGTTAGATTTCAATTTATATCGAAATTGTCCCACTTCATATTAGTAACGCTAAGGTTGGAAACCCCAAACGGAATCCAACCCTCTTAGTATCGCTTCTTGTGACATACACCCCCTTAGTGGCTTACATTTCGTAGGGATGGCGATGAGAGTGTCACATCATCCTGTTGTGATTGACCTTTCCCACCTTTAGGCGATGCACCTAACATTAGTTGTAGAGACAACTACATTATGTGCATGTGTCACCAAGTGCGCATTTTGTGCGCAGAGGGTGTTTGTAGAGTCGGGTGAGAAAATTTTTGGTAATTCTTGTCATGAAAACATGGCAAATGTGGGCATGACATGTGGTTATCATGTCCATAACCACATGGTGAATGTGGGCATGACATTTGGTATAAGAGCTCAACTTTAAACACTGGGCATTAAGGGCACATTATTTAATTCCATAGTTTTGTTAATTTTGTTTTGATTTTAGGCACCATGTTCTTGTAGGATGCCACCTAGATTGAGATGAGGATGCTCATGTGCCAATGCATCCAAAGGAGCTAGCTCGGGACCTACTCCACCATCCAAGGGCCAAAATCTAGAGCCACCAGTGGCACCCGACATAGGTCCCTAGATTCTTCAAGTTTTACAGGTGTTGACCTTGCAGTTGTTGTCCTTGATGTCAAATACACAAATTCTCAAGTTTGTGTACAAATAGTTGCATTCATATCAGTTAGCATGGCAGAGGTATTTGGTTTGGTTGACAATCAGTTCAGAAGCAAAATGTGGTTATTATATTTGGACTACACTCCTGGTCTATGCTATAGTGATGGCAGTTTGTGATGGCAGCAACATGCAAGTAATATTCACTAAAATTCATCATTGATTGATAACTTAGTCATCTTACTTACATGAGCTGAATTGTTGATCTTCTTGATGTTCTTCTAGTTCTATCAAGATGTGCAAGACATGTTGATGAGTTGTTATGCAAGCTCCTTTAGGACATGTTGTTTGCTTGTTGGTGCAGAAGCACCTACACTAACAGCTGGCCTCCTTGAGGCAGTTAGTTTGTTATAGGTCCGCATGATGACATACAGGATCAGGATATAGGATAACATGATCAGGATATAGGTGAATTGTCCGCATGATGACAGGGCAGTAGGCTATTTTTAGTATGTTTGACTTTATCATGTAATAAGGTCCATTGGACCGATGCTATGTAGTAGTTCAGCATAGGAGTATGTGTAGGCAGTTAGAGATCGGGATAAGGTTATCTGAGCTGTCCTCTCTCCCAGCCACTTGGAAGCTCCCAGCCGCTGGGAAGTGAGTTGGTAGTACTCGAAGGATTTGTTATATATACCTTCGATCTGTTAGGTTTAGATATATTGACAGTTCATATTGATAGATGTTATGTTCAGGAGAGTAGTACTGGTGATATGCTGTACTGGTGATCAGTCCAGATATGTGAAGCAGAATTGTAAAAGCAGGACATTTGAATCTCAAGTGAATAAGATCTCATCTTTTGCAGTATTTGAGTTGATCAGTTGTATTTGTGTTGATTTCCTTTCTGTTTGCAAGTTGATGGTATTTTCAACCCTTCCACCGGTTGATCCTGCAAATCGGTGGAATGGTCCTGTATCATAGTTTAGTTTGCATTTGTGTTTTTTGTTTATGCATTGCATTGTTCAGGAGATCAGTTAGAAGCATGCTGTGAACCAGCCTAGCATCCTCATGTGCTAGGTCTAGAAGATAAGTTGTTAGATTTTGGTTTGAAGGTGATCCGGCCCGGTCGTCACATGATCTTTGTGAAATAGAGTGGTTCAGAGTGCTTACATGCAGTGGAAGGATACACAGGAGTCTGCATGTGCGTTTCCAGTCGGAACGAGCCGCATCATCATCTGCGGATCCATCGCCATCAGGATCGGGTCATGAAGTTGTTGAAGTTTGCATGTTGCAAGTGCATCATGATGTTTTGAGTTGGATATATACTCAGTGTATATATCGCAGTCAGGATCATCTCTCGGGAAGTTCATCATCCGCAATATCGCTAACGGATGCGGGTGTGAAAGTTAAGTTTTTTTGGCTAAGTGGTTGAAGAGTTCATCAGGATGATGTGTGACGTCATCGTCATCAGGATATGACGTCATCGTCATCAGGATATTAAGAAATCCCTCAATGCGAGTTTATCCTGTTGTCACTAAGTGGTAAGGTATCGGCGTAGGCAGGAAGTTGTATTAGCATCATCAGGAGGTTTCGAGGAACCGAATGAACAATATCATGATGCTGTTGCTTGTATCGTCGGGCAGTGGAGCATCGAAGGCAAGTTGTTGAAGTGCAACGTCATCAGGATATTTGGAGCAACCGGATATTTGGATATCCTGCTGACGAAGGTGATATTGAATATCATGATGATGCCCGCTTGTATTTGGCACCCGATGAACAGTGCAACCGGAGGGATGTTTGCGCCTGTTGATTATCATGATGATGATGATAGGCGACAAACGGAGGAGGTAAATAGTAGTCGAAAGGAGGATATTTGCGATCATCTGAAATATGATGATGCTGTTGAAATGTGATGATGCTGTTGGTGTTTCTAGGAAATATGATGATGATGTTCAGCCGATAGTGAATTTTTATCATGCTGTTTGTATTGTTGGCTACTCCTTCCTGTTAGGCTGCCTCCATTGTGTCCCACTCTGCATCATAGTGGTATCAGAGCAAAGGTTAGGATCTTCTGGAAAGGATAAGCAGGATGTCAGACGAAGAAGGAACATCTGAGTTTCCAACACGGATGACCAACGCTGAGTTGGCAGTTCTGGTGAAGAAACAGATTGCAGAAAGCAAGGCCGTGAAGGCTCAGAATCAGGAGTTGAAAGATGAGTTAGCAAAGTTGAGGAGTAAAGTAGGTTCTGGTAGAGAAGATGATAGGGAAGAAGAAGATATCCCTAATTGGAGCGAGGAGGTCGTTCCTGCAGACCAGAGACCGCTGTTGAACGCCCTCAAGGCCATGGAGAGGAGAACCATGGATGTGAAGCTGGATTTGCCAGTGTTTACAGGTAAGATGGACCTGATTCAGTAATGGAATGGATAGATTGTTTGAACAATTTCTTTGTAACAGAGGAGATACCAGAACAGCAGAGAGTGAAGATAGCACAGTCAAAGATGAAAGAAGCTGCCTTGACATGGTGGAACTTTGTTCAGGATGATAGAGTACAGGAGGGAAAACGTAGAGTTGCACATGGAAGAAGATGATGGAATTGGTAAAGGAGGCTTATATTCCTTTGGATTACAATATCCAGTTACACAAAGGAAGCAAAACCTGAAGCAGAAGGAGCTAGATGTCAGCTCATATACAGAAGAGTTCATGAAACTCTGTATGAAGACAAAGGTGAAAGAAAGTGAAGAAGAAAAGGTAGCTAGATACCTTAATGGATTGAAGTTTAATATTCGGGATGATCTAAGTCTGCATAACCCAGATACAGTGCAGAAATGTTTCCAGTTGGCATTGAAAGTGGAAGAAAAGCTGAAGAGAAAACAAGAACAAAACAATAGAGGAAGAGGATCAGCCCATAGAACAAAGCAAACCAATGAAAGTCAAGAAGGTACTGGTAAAGGACAGGGACAGTCTGATTTCAGAGGTGGATGGAAAGGTAGTAAAGGAAGATTTGGAGGTGGTAGAAGTTCTACTACATTTTCAGGGAAATGTTACACCTGTGGTGAGTTTGGTCATCCATCCTTCAAATGTCCAGAAAAACAAAGGTTCATCATCCAGAAATGATGGAACAAGTGACAAGAGAGTACAACTGGTGCAAGAAGAGAAAGAAGAGAAAAGTGTGCAGAGTCCAAACATTTATCAAAAGGATCAGGATGCTGATAATGTTGGATATCCAGAGAGTGGAGAATCATTGATGCTAAGGAGAATTAGTTTGCAGGCATCAAAGGATATGATGCAAAGAAGAGCTCTTTTCAAAACCACATGCAAGAGCAAAGGTAAAGTATGTAAGGTTGTCATTGATACTGGTTCAACAGACAACATGGTATCTCAGGAGATGGTGGATAAACTGCATTTGGAAAGGATTCCACATCCACACCCTTACAAGGCATCTTGGGTAAGTGATAGGCATTCACTTTTTATCTCTGAACAGGCATATGTTGATTTCCAGATTGGAGCATATCAGGATAGAATTTTGTGTGATATTTTGCCTATGGAATGTTGTCACCTACTGTTGGGTAGACCATGGCAATTTGACAGAAGAGTATTGTATGATGGGTATGCTAATACCTACACCATCCAGAAGGATGGAAAGACTATTAAGTTGATGCATTGCAGGCAGATGCTGCAACACAGAAGGCAGCCAAAGTCATTTTTAATGGGGAAAGAAGGAGTATGTGCAGATGCCTAGAGGAGCAGGCATAAAGGCAGTTCAGGACACTGCAGGGAAAGGAGTTGTTAAAGACAACGAGCTGAAGAAAGTTTCAGTTGTGACTGACAGGGGTCAGCAGCAGGTTCAGAAACAGGATGGTAAACAGCAACCAGTTCAGACAAATGACAGGGATGTTGTCATAGTTGGGACTATTGCTTGTCCTATAAAGATTGACAGGAAGACAGAGTTAGACATTTCAGAAGTTCAAGAGGCAGTTCAGCAAGATGTCCTGGTCAGGCAACCTGACAAACACAAGGTATGTGAGAGACAAGCCTCCATTGACAGGCATGAGGATTTACTTGCCAGAAAGCAAGTTCCAGTTCAGAAGTCTTGGAGCAGCCAAGAGACAGCAGCAGACAAAGTTGGAACAGGGCAGCACATTGCATAGGCAAAGTGTAAAGGTGGAGGACTTCCATATCCTAACTCATGGGACATGAGTTATTTTCTTTTGGGGAGTATGGTACAGAAGCACCTACCTAACAGCTGGCCTCCTTGAGGCAGTTAGTTTGTTATAGGTCCGCATGATGACATACAGGATCAGGATATAGGATAACATGATCAGGGATATAGGTGAATTGTCCGCATGATGACAGGGCAGTAGGCTATTTTTAGTATGTTTGACTTTATCATGTAATAAGGTCCATTGGACCGATGCTATGTAGTAGTTCAGCATAGGAGTATGTGTAGGCAGTTAGAGATCGGGATAAGGTTATCTGAGCTGTCCTCTCTCCCAGCCGCTTGGAAGCTCCCAGCCGCTGGGAAGTGAGTTGGTAGTACTCAAAGGATTTGTTATATATACCTTCGATCTGTTAGGGTTTAGATATATTGACAGTTCATATTGATAGATGTTATGTTCAGGAGAGTAGTACTGGTGATATGCTGTACTGGTGATCAGTCCAGATATTGTGAAGCAGAATTGTAAAAGCAGGACATTTGAATCTCAAGTGAATAAGATCTCATCTTTTGCAGTATTTGAGTTGATCAGTTGTATTTGTGTTGATTTCCTTTCTGTTTGCAAGTTGATGGGTATTTTCAACCCTTCCACCGGTTGATCCTGCAAATCGGTGGAATGGTCCTGTATCATAGTTTAGTTTGCATTTGTGTTTTCTGTTTATGCATTGCATTGTTCAGGAGATCAGTTAGAAGCATGCTGTGAACCAGCCTAGCATCCTCATGTGCTAGGTCTAGAAGATAAGTTGTTAGATTTTGGTTTGAAGGTGATCCGGCCCGGTCGTCACATGATCTTTGTGAAATAGAGTGGTTCGGAGTGCTTACATGCAGTGGAAGGATACACAGGAGTCTGCATGTGCGTTTCCAGTCAGAACGAGCCGCATCATCATCTACGGATCCATCGCCATCAGGATCGGGTCATGAAGTTGTTGAAGTTTGCATGTTGCAAGTGCATCATGATGTTTTGAGTTGGATATATACTCAGTGTATATATCGCAGTCAGGATCATCTCTCGGGGAAGTTCATCATCCGCATATCGCTAACGGATGCGGGTGTGAAAGTTAAGTTTTTTTGGCTAAGTGTTGAAGAGTTCATCAGGATGATGTGTGACGTCATCGTCATCAGGATATGACGTCATCGTCATCAGGATATTAAGAAATCCCTCAATGCGAGTTTATCCTGTTGTCACTAAGTGGTAAGGTATCGGCGTAGGCAGGAAGTTGTATTAGCATCATCAGGAGGTTTCGAGGAACCGGATGAACAATATCATGATGCTGTTGCTTGTATCGTCGGGCAGTGGAGCATCGAAGGCAAGTTGTTGAAGTGCAACGTCATCAGGATATTTGGAGCAACCGGATATTTGGATATCCTGCTGACGAAGGTGATATTGAATATCATGATGATGCCGCTTGTATTTGGCACCCGATGAACAGTGCAACCGGAGGATGTTTGCGCCCGTTGATTATCATGATGATGATGATAGGCGACAAATGGAGGAGGTAAATAGTAGTCGACAGGAGGATATTTGCAATCATCCGAAATATGATGATGCTGTTGAAATGTGATGATGCTGTTGGTGTTTCTAGGAAATATGATGATGATGTTCAGCTGATAGTGAATTTTATCATGCTGTTTGTATTGTTGGCTACTCCTTCCTGTTAGGCTGCCTCCGTTGCGTCCCACTCTGCATCACTTGTGTATACTTATGTTGTTCTTAAAAACATGTGATAATGTATGGCCATGACCAACCATCAATAGATTTACTCCATCAGGATGTCTTGAATTGAATGATCAGGTTTAGAATGAGAAATGATTCAAAGTTTTTTTGTCAAGGTGCAAAACAGGATGCAAGCAGTTGACCATCAAATCAAAGTTCATGATGTCTTTATCAAGAATAGTTCCCATGGTTCTTCAAAAGGGCACATTGTAAGGTTGATCATTATTAAGGTTCTTTGAAGTTTGTGATTACTTTGTCTTGATCACTTTCAAATGGACACAAGAACTATTTGTTTCATTTCAAAAGGCATTATTATCATTCTTGGTGATCTTTATGTGTTACACTTGTTTTTATTTCATTGATCATTCCTTAATATCTCTCTTGTATCTTAAGGAGGCTTCATTTTGTTAAAAGATGTTAAGGTTGTGTGAAGGAGATTATAATTCCTAACTTCAATGTTAGTGAAAGGCACCATATGATTATAAGAGTTGTTTTATGCAAATAAAAGAAATCATCTAAGCTAAGCATTATGTCAGACACTTAAGTGGCAACCTGATCAGCAAGTTGTCGGTATTACCATCAGGTCAAAAGGTTATGATCTTATATTGATGGTCACTGATTTCTTTTAGGGTAAACTTGTGCTCTTGGTGACCTTGGCATATTGGGTAAAAAGGCAGTTTTGTTGTTCATTTCACAATGTTTAACTTAGAGAAATAGCTCTCTCTTCGAGCTAGGGTTTGAATCTATCATAATGATGTGAAATCATGAAAAAGCAAGTTGAAATATATGGATCTCTTGGTCTATGAGGTGACAATGTTGACTGACGAAGTGAGACAGGTATTCTTGATAGTTACACAGTTCATCTATCAGCGAACGTCATATAGGTGATATCTTTCTTTTTTTATTACTGTTGAAGTGGGTTGATTAGCAAACTATTTGTTTTTGCTTCTACTGAGGTCACATAAAAATACAAAGTTCTTGAATGTTTGTTTTGGTTATGTGACAGTCTTAAAATGTATGCATAAGCAAAAGGAAATAAGCTTTGTATTGCACTGTTGATTATGTTTTTGAAATGGGATTTACTGTGTCATTTACCTCTCTTACCTTTTATTGGGGAATGGTTAAAGAATGATAAGTAGATGAGAAACTCATTCTTTGTTTGTAGTTAGGGTTTGTAACTACAACAAATGTAGACTTACCTAGTTGAGAATGTTTTTACCCACTTGATGTTAAGGTTTTATGAAATGTGTTTGGAATAAGTTATGATGGAATTTGTTTACCTTGCTTCAGATGAGATTAAGTAATGCAAACTGTAGTTTAGAAAGCCATTTTTTATTTTTGTGGTTACATCTAGTAGTTTGAAATCTAAATGGAACTTTTTGATTAAACTATGGTTATTTGTAACAACTGCATATTGTGAACAAAGGCTTTATTAAAAGTGGTTAATAACAAGGTTCTTCAGATGGGTCTATTTGACCATATTACCTTGATAATTATTTGCTCAAAGGAAAACTACCACATACAATTTAATTGTTTTAGTTATAGATTCAAACTGTTTCATGAAAGAAGTAAGGCATTGTGAAATGTATAAAAGGCATGATATGTTAACACCTGATATGAGATTTATGAGTGTGTGTCTTACACTATCATTGAGATTGTAACAAGGTGTTGATGTAAGATATATCTTGAGTTGATGTGCACAATTCTGGTTATGTATTCTTGAGTCTCAAATAAATGAGACTATCAAGATCTGGATTGAAGTGAAATATAGAAACCCACTGTATTGTATATTTTCATCTAAACTTTGAGAAGTTGTAAGTGATCATGTAATGAGACAATATGATCATTTCCAGTGAGGCTTATGTTGCCAATGAGGCTTGTGTTGACAGTGAGGCTTATGTTGCCAGTGAGGCATTTTGTAGTCAATGAGACATAAAGGCCAATGAGGCTCTGTAATTGGTGTTTTTAGATGATTAAGTCAGTGAGGCATTTTCTAGAGTGGTTTTTTATCCCTAGAGGGTTTTCCACTTGTCAAATCTTTGTGTTATGGTCACTTGTGATTATGTTGCTCATAATACACTATTCATGAGTTTATGTTCATTGTTTCATGATTTATCTATTGCATATTATTCTTGACATGATGCTCATTTTTGGTTAATACAAATGCATAATATTTTTGAGACTTATCTCAGTCCAACGAAAGTAATAAAACTACCTCTATTGTTTGTTGGTCTTATAGTCATTATTCAGCAAATATTAATATGATGTTCATAAATTGTTTTGATGGTTCATCACAGTTCATAAATAGTTGTCTTGTTCTTTCATGTTCACAAGTTGATCTAATAGTCCATTACAGTTCATAAATGAATGTCTTGTTTTTCATCATAAAAAGGTTAAAGTTCATAGTTGGTAAAAGTTAATTAATGGTTGCCAAAAATAAGTCTGTTTTATAAGACATTGATTCACCCCTCCTCTCAGTGTCTCTCGTACTCCAACAAGTGGTATCAGAGCATAGGTTCCCTATAGAAGTCTAACTAGCTTGGGTAGGTCCTGATAGTGGAGTACTATGGGAAAGTGTAGAAGAAATAAAGAAAGTAAAATTGTTAAGAAAAAGGTTGTACAACAAACTTTTGTCAAACCCAGTGATGAGTTGTTGCCTAACTCACCATTAAAATTTGACACAAAGTGTGATAAAGAAAATGACTTTGTTGTTGAGATTGATGATGTAGAAGGAGACCTCTTTGTGGATGAAGATGGACATGAATTTGATGAAGATCACTGTGAAGTGGATATTGAAGGAGAACTTTTATGTGCTCTAGAAATGAACAAGTATCTTGAAAAAGAGAACCAAGGATTAAAGGTTCAACTTCAACAAGAGAAGGATTCCAAGACTAAGGTACTCTCTGATCTTGCAAAAGTTTATGTTGAATTTGAAGAGGCAAGAAAATTGATTGTAGATTTAAGAAGTCAAGTTGATGAATCTGACAAACAGATTATCAGTCAAAAAATTAAAGTTGTAGAAGCCAAAAGAATAATAGATATGACTAAATCTGATCTTGAAGTAAAAAGAATAGAATGTCTAAAGTTAGAGAAAGAAATAATCTCTTTGAGAAAGGATTTGGAAAAAGCATCTTTAAAATTGTGAAAGAATATTTAATTTGAAAAGAGTACTGACTGCCTAAATGACATGTTGAGCAAGCAAAGGTATTACAAGGATACTACTGGCTTGGGTTATGAGAAAGGAGAATGTTCTAAGACAAGAGATACTCCTAGGAAGAAGATAGACCTGACATTTCACTCTACTACACCTGAGGTTGAATCCAAGAAGAAAGCTAAAGTTAATATTGCTGATAAAAATTCTTTAAAATTTCCACCTATAAGTATAATTACTCACAATTCCATGGTTATTTCTATGCATGTCATTTTTATGGTCATAGGGCTAGAGATTGTAAAAGAAATGGTTTTGGGTGGAATAAAGAGAAAAAATTTTATGGCTGGTCAAATCAGAACTACAATAATGCTTGTTATAATTGTAATAAAGTTGGCCATTTTGTAAGAAACTATTAGATGCATGCAAGGTATGACTCTCTCAGATCACCTAGAAGAAACTATTCTTCTCTTGATCAAAACTACAATATTTTGTGTTATAGATGCAATATGTTTGGTCACAAAGCACAATGGTGTTGAGGAAGGATAAAACCAACTAGAGGCTACATATTCAAGCAAAAGCAAGTGAATCCCTTGGGCAAGGAAAACAAATATCCTATACTAGTTTGGAGAAGAAAACAATGTCAAGAAGAAGGAAGTCCCAATCTTGTGCATACTGCACAAGAGCTATCCATGAGTACATAAAGAGTAGCATGAATCAAGGGGGAGTTGATTTGTAATGTATCTTTCAAACCCCTTAAACAAACAATAATAGGGGTTGTCATGAGACTGATATGTTTGGTTTTGCTTGATGGTAGAGAACTTTAAAGCACTTGACAAAGTTGTATGATTTTCTTTGGAAGTAATGACTTCAGTATGTTCCTCTTTAGATCTTTGAATAATTCAGTCCATAGCTAGAATGGTGTGACAATGTTGTTTATAGATTGGTGTGTTGACGATTAGCATTGATTTACAAGGGCCTTTATGCTTCTTCAATATGGTCAGAGGCATTATAGTTGCCTTGCTCATGATTGATCAAAATGTTGATGTTGAGAGGCACAAGTGTTTGGTCACTTCATGTTAAGGTATATGTCAGTTGATTGGTGCATTGCTTGAAGAAGAGTAATGATATTCATGCCTCATGATGCTTGTGAGTCTTTAGCATGAGTTGTAGAAGATGAATTCTCTAGTTGTGTCTTGAATCATATTATATTCTTTTACATAATACTATTTTCATCAGATGTCATGATCTTGTCTCTGTTGATGTTTATGTTGATGCTTTAATTACTTCCCGGATCAGGGTCAGATGTTCTTGTTTTAGTAAATTTCACTTTTATTCTGACCATTGAAGAACAATACAGTTATGTCAGTGATGAGTCATGAAGAATAGGACAATAATTTTACAAAGTGCAACGTTGAATTGTTTATATAGAGATGCAGAAAGCTTTTAATGCATAGTACAGTTCTTATTCTTCTTTTGATTGAAATACAGTCATCTATGGGTTTTGGGTTGAGGTGATATATGGTGCTTGGTTAGACAGTGATTATTTTATGACAGTTTGGTGTATGTTTCTTGACAATTACTTCACTGGCAGTATCTTTCTCTTGACAGTGATGTATTTGTTATTATTTGTGTTGGGTATAGTGCTTATCATAAGGTTGTATTTCTTATAATTTGATATAATGAATATCTTGGAGGAACAAAGAATTCATGACAGTTAACAAGGGACACATGTGGACAGTGATATGATTAGGATAGCATTTCATACTCTGTCAGTACGATTATAATTTTGTGCTTCTTTTAGTTATCTTCCCTTGGTGATATTAATCTTTCTTTTATGAGTTGAAGTCATATGCATGCAGACTTTGATGGCAGGCCTCAGGGGGAGCAATGTTAGATTCAAGGTAGACAACTGAGAGGGGGGGTGAATCAGTTGTCCAAAACATTTCCCTTATTAAACACTTGTATTCACTTAGTAGTATAAAAATAAATCAATCATGAAACAAATGCATTTAATCAAGAGTAGAAACACATCAACATAAGAGACACCAAGATTTTAACATGGAAAACCCGGTTAAGGGAAAAACCACGGGGTGACTAACCCAAGATTGTATTCTCTGTTAGAAGAATAGAAAGAACAAAAGGGCACATGCCAATTAGGGCTCACTGCCTGAGCACACTTCTCACAAGAGGCTCACTGCGTACAAGAGACACACTGTCTACAAAAGAATAAGTATCACATACTTGAATTGGTAAATAGCATCTTCACCATGCTTGAGTCAGTTCCATTTAAGCCCAAAACTTTTGCTCTACCTTTCACACTCCTCACTACCACACACTCATCTTCACAAGGACACCTTTGAAATGACTTCGCAATCCCTTATTTAAACATGACATCAACTTAGGAACAAACATCTAAGTCGGCAAACATCCACAAGAACATCCGCAGGATGTGTAACTCATCCGGTCAGCCAGTCACAAAAAGAACACCATCATCCAAAAGTTATTCTTCAATTGCGAGCTCCAACTCTAATGCAGACCACCAACACGAACTGGACATGATCCAAAGATCTCCACAAGCTTACCTAAATCACCAAGAACATCCACATTTCATCTACTTACTAAAATCCTTCTCTCCTTCATCTGGAACCTTAAGAACATAGTCTGTCATCACTGTCACAAAGGAATAGATGCTTGCGGACTTCCTGAACACTCCACCAAATCTGCAGAATAGGACAATGCAATTCTAGATCTCATCAGACCTTTCTGTAACACTCTGTCACCTCTGAACACTTACCGGAACTGGTTTTACTTCAGCAACCATAACTTCTTTAGATCTTCATGCGGACCTCTGAAATCTTTACTGGGTCATCTTAAGAGACATATCTATAAACCCTTTAATCCACATCCTTTGATCCACAAATTATCTTGGACTTTTACCTTGTTGTCATCACTGTTCTTCATTGTTCCTGATTGAGACTAATTTTCTCAATATCCTCAGCACACAACTCATCCAATCCTTATCATTAATGCAACAGGAGTATGTTGACATCAATGATAACACTGGTTAGGCCCATACTTGCAACAAGCAATGTTTTCTTTGCTCATGCAGTGATACTTCTTTGGATTGGTATAGTGGTATACATATGCTTGATATAGATTCTGATGCACAATGGATTCCTTGATGATGTTTCTTGATGTTTTTTAGCTGATTCTTTAACCTTGTAGTGGTATACAATGTTTTCATAAGTTTTTTATGCTTTTTCAGTTATGATGAGGAGTTTCAATGCATACATTGTATTTCACATGCATGGTTTTAGGGGGAGATTTTCTGTATATTTTAGACCTCTAGTTCAGATTACATGTCTATTATTCTTTGATGGTATTTGTTTTGTGGGATTATATTGCATGGTCCTATAGTAATGACACTCTAAGTATCTTCTCTCAGTGTGTAGTTGCTCATATCTATTTGCATCATGACTATATGGTTATGCATTACACTCAGCTGTTGTGATCAGTTTTTGATACTTTTACAGTGTATATGTGATGCATTTATGAGGCAGTGATGACAATCTAGACACTATGTTTTTGTGATGGTTCAGTTTGTGATTCCTTCTTGCACCTTGGACATATTGAGGAAGTTTTTTTTTGGTATATGAAATCTTATACTGTGATATAAATGACAATTATGGTTGGTATGGCTTGGGAGCAGTAACAATATTGTGATATCTTGAGTGGTGTATTCTTATGCTGACAACATTAATGGTCTACTGATTTTCATGTTTAGTATATTCAATTGTTGTCCTTGCTATGATACTGGTACTGATAGTGCAGTTATGTTTTAGGTCATTCTGGATGCTTTGTGCTCCATTGGACAGTAATGGTATGATTTATATTCAATGTTTTTTCTTATCATTTCTTTCTGTAGCATATTGGCTTATAGTTTCTGATCTATCTTTGAGGCAATTGTACAATTCTTCTTCCCTTTGTCTTTGATGCAAAAAGGGGGAGAGAGAGTTGTGTTTTTCCATCAAAGACAAAGGGGGAGTTCGTTGCCCTCTCAGTTGTTGTCCTTGAAGTCAAATAAACAAACTCTTAGGTTTGTGGTAGAAACAATTGCATTCATATTAGTTGGCATGGCAGAGGTATTTGGTTTGGTTGACAATTGGTTGACAAGAAAAATGTGGTTATTATATTTGGACTGCACCCTTGGTCTATGCTATAGTGATGGTAGTTTGTGATGGCGGCAACATGCAAGTAATATTAATTAAAAGTCATCATTGATTGATAACTTAGTCATCTTGCTTACATTAGCTAAAGTGTTGATCTTCTTGATGTTCTTATAGTTCTATCAAGATGTGCAAGACATGTTGATGAGTTGTTATGCAAGCTCCTTAGGACATGTTGTTTGCTTGTGTATACTTATGTTGCTCTTAAAACATGTGATAATGTGTGTCCATGATCGACCATCAATAGGTTTACTCCATCAAGATGTCTTGAATTGAATGATCAGGTTTAGAATGAGAAATGATGCAAAGTTTTTTTTGTCAAGGTGCAAAACAGGATGCAAGTAGTTGACCATCAAATTAGACTTCATGATGTCTTTATCAAGAATAGTTCACATGGTTCTTCAAAAAGGCACATCGTAAGGTTGATCATTATTCAGGTTCTTTGAAGTTTGTGCTTACTTTGTATTGATCACTTTCAAAGGGACACAAGAACTATTTGTTTCATTTCAAAAGGCATTATTTTCATTATTGGTGATCTTTATGTGTTACACTTGTTTTTGTTTCATTGATCATTCCTTAATATCTAGATCTTGTATCTTAAGGAGGCTTCATTTTGTTAAAAGATGTTAAGGTTGTGTGAAGGAGATTATAATTCCTAACTTCAAAGTTAGTGAAAGGCACCATATGATCACAAGAGTCAAGTTTTATGCAAATAAAAGAAATCATCTAAGCTAAGCATTATGTCAGTCACTTAAGTGGCAACCTGATCAGTAGGTTGTCAGCATTACCATCAGGTCAAAAGGTTATGATCTTATATTGATGGTCACCAATTTCTTTTAGGGTAAACTTGTGCTCTTAGTGACCTTGGCATATTGGGCAAAAAGGCAATTTTTTTGTTCATTTCACAATGTTTAAGTTAGAGAAATAGCTCTCTCTTCGAGCTAGGGTTTGACTCTATGATAATGATGCAAAATCATGAAAAAAAGGGTGAAATATATGGATCTCTTGGTCTATGAGGTGACAATGTTGACTGAGGAAGTGAGACAGGTATTCTTGACAGTTACACAATTCAGCTATCAGTTGATGGCATATAGGTGATAACTTTCTTTTTTGATTACTATTGAAGTGGGTTGATTAGCAAACTATTTATTTTTGCTTCTACTGAGGTCACATAAAAATGCAAAGTTCTTGAATGTTTGTTTTGGTTATGTGACAGTCTTAAAGTGTATGCATAAGCAAAAGGAAATAAGATTTGTATTGCATTGTTGATTGTGTTTTCAAAATGGGATTTGCTGTGTCATTTATCTCTCTTACCTTTTATTGAGGAATGCTTAAAGAATGATAAGCAGTTGAGAAACTCATTCTTTGTTTGTTGTTAGGGTTTGTAACTACAACAAATGGAGACTTACCTAGTTGAGAAAGTTTTTACCCACTTGATGTTAGGGTTTTATGAAATGTGTTCAAAAATAGTTATGATCGCATTTGTTTACCCTACTTCAGATGTGGTTAAGTAATGTAAACTGCAGTTTGGAAAGCCATTTTTTATTTTTGTGGTTACATCTAGGAGTTTGAAATCCAAAGGCACTTTTTGATTAAACTTTGGTTATTTGTAACAACTACATACTGTGAACAAAGGCTTTATTAAAAGTGGTTAATAACAAGGTTCTTCAAATGGGTCTATTCGACCATATTACCTTGGCAGTTATTTGCTCAAAGGAAAACTACCACATACAGTTTAACTATTTCAGTTATAGATTCAAATTGTTTCATGAAAGAAGTAAGGCATTGTGAAATGTATAAAAGGTATGATATGATAACACCTGATATGAGGTTGATGAGTGTGTATCTTACACTATCATTGAGATTGTAACAGGGTGTTGATGTAAGATCTATCTTGAGTTGATGTGCACAGTTTTGGTTATGTATTCTTGAGTCTCAAATAAATGAGACTTTCAAGATCTAGATTAAAGTGAAACAGAGAAACCCTCTGTATTGTATTTTTTCATCTGAACTTTGAGAAGTTGTAAGTTATCATGTCAGTGAGACAATATGATAATTGCCAATGAGTCTTATGTTGCCAGTGAGGCTTATGTTGCTAGTGAGGCATTTTGTAGTCAATGAGACATAAAGGCCAATGAGGCTCTGTAATTGGTGTTTTTGATGATTAAGTCAGTGAGCCATTTTCTGGAGTAGTTTTTCATCCCTAGAGGGTTTTCCACTCATCAAATCTTTGTGTTATGGTCGCTTGTGATTATGTTGCTCATAATACTCTGTTCATGAGTTTATGTTAATTGTTTCATGATTTAACTATTGCATATTATTGTTGACATGATGCTCATTTTGGGTTAGTACAAATGCATTATATGTTTGACACTTATCTCAGTCCAACGAAAGTTATAAAACTACCTCTATTGTTTGTTGGTCTTACAGTCATGATTCAACAAATATTAATATGATGTTCATAAATTGTTTTGATGGTTCATCACAGTTCACCAATAGTTGTCTTGTTCTTTCATGTTCACAAGTTGATCTGATAGTCCCTTATAGTTCATAAATGAATGTCTTGTTTTTCATCATAAAAAGGTTGAAGTTCATAGTTGGTAAAAGTTCATTAATGGTTGCCAAAAACAAGTGTGTTTTATAAGACACCGATTCACCCCCCCTTCTCAGTGTCTCTCGTACTCCAACAAGTGGTATCAGTGCATAGGTCACCTATAGAAGTCTAACCAGCTTTGGTAGGTCCTGATAGTGGAGTAATATGGGAAAGTGTAGAAGAAATAAAGGAAGGAGAATTGTTGAGAAAAAGGTTTTACAACAAACTTTTGTCAAGCCCAGTGATGAGTTGTTGCATAAGTCACCTTTAAAAGTTGACACATAGTGTGATAAAGAAAGTGACTTTGTTGTTGAGATTGATGATGTAGAAGGAGACCTCTTTGTGGATGAAGATGGACATGAAATTGATGAAGATCACTGTGAAGTGGATATTGAAGGAGAACTTTTATGTGCTCTAGAAATGAACAAGTATCTTGGAAAAGAGAACTGGGGATTAAAGGTTCAACTTCAATAATAGAAGGATTCCAAGACTAAGGTACTCTCTAATCTTGTAAAAGTTTCTATTGAATTTGAAGAGGCAAGAAAGTTGATTGTAGATTTAAGAAGTCAAGTTGATGAATCTGACAAATAGATTATCAGTGTAAAAACTGAAGTTTTAGAAGCCCAAAGAATAATAGATATGACTAAATCTGATCTTGAAGTAAAAATAATAGAATGTATGAAGTTAGAGAAAGAAATAGTCTCTTTGAGAAAGGATTTGGAAAAAGCATCTTCAAAATTGCAAAAGAATATTCAATTTGAAAAGAGTACTGACTACCTGAATGACATGTTGAGCAAGCAAAGGTATTACAGGGATACTACTGGCTTGGGTTATGAGAAAGGATAATGTTCCAAGACAAGAGATACTCCTAGGAAGAAGATAGACCTGACATTTCACTCTACTACACCTGAGGTTGAATCCAAGAAGAAAGCTAAAGTTAATATTGCTGATAACAAATCTTTAAGATTTTGACCTATCACGTATAATTACTCACAATTCCATGGGTATTGCTATGCATGTCATTTTTATGGTCATAGGACCAAAGATTGTAAAAGAAATGGATTTGGGTGGAATAAAGAGAAAAGTTTTTATGATTGGTCAAATTAGAACTACAATAATTCTTGTTATAACTATAATGAAGTTGGCCATTTTGCAAGAAACTATTGGATGCATGCAAGGTATGACTCTCTCAGATCACCTAGAAGAAACTATTCTTCTCTTGATCAAAACTACAATATTTTGTGTTATAGATGCAATATGTTTGGGCACAAAGCACAATGGTGTAGAGGAAGGATAAAACCAAATGGAAGCTACATATTTAAGCAAAAGCAAGTGAATGCCAAGGCAAGGAAAAGAAATATCCTATAATAGTTTGGAGAAGAAAACAATGTCAAGAAGAGGGAAGTCCTAATCTTATGCATACTGCACAAGAGATGTCCATGAGTACATAAAGAGTAGCATGAATCAAGGGGGAGTTGATTTGTAATGTATCTTTCAAACCCCTTAAACAAACAACAATAGGGGTTGTCATGAGACTGATATGTTTGGTCTTGCTTGATGGCAGAGAACTTTAAAGCACTTGACAAAGTTGTATGATTTTCTTTGGAAGTAATGACTTCAATATGTTCTTCTTGAGATCTTTGAACAATTCAGTCCATAGATAGAATGGTCTGACAATGTTGTTTATAGATTGGTGTCTTGACGGTTAGCATTGATTTACAAGGGCATTCATGATTCTTCAATATGGTCAGAGGCATTATAGTTGCCTTGCTCATGATTGATTAGAATGTTGGTGTTGAGAGGCACAAGTGTTTGGTCACTTCATGTTAAGGTATATGTCAGTAGATTAGTGCATTAAAGTGGATTGGTGCATTGCTTGAAGAAGAGTAATGATATTCATGCCTCATGATGCTTGTGAGTCTTTAGCATGAGTTGCAGAAGATGAATTCTCTAGTTATGTTTGAATCATATTATATTCTTTTAGATAATACTCTTTTCATCAGATGTCATGATCTTGTCTCTGTTGATGTTTATGTTGATGCTTTAATTACTTCTTGCATCAGGGTCAGATGTTCTTGTTTTAGTAAATTTCATGCTTGTTCTGACCATTGAAGAATAGTATAGTTATGACAGTAATGAGTCATGAAGAATAGGACAATAAGTTTACAAAGTGCAAGGTTGAATCGTCTGTATAGAGATGCAGAAAGTTTTTAATGCATAGTACAGTTCTTATTCTTCTTCTAATTGAAATGCATTCATCTATGGGTTTTGGGTTGAGGTGATATATGGTGCTTGGTCAAACAGTGATTATTTTATGACAGTTTGGTGTATGTTTCTTGATAATTACTTCACTGGTAGTATCTTTCTCTTGACAGTGATGTATTTGTTATTATTTGTGCTGGGTATAGTGCTTATCACAAGGTTGTATTTCTTGTAATTTGGTATAATGATTATCTTGGAGGAACAAAGAATTCATGACAATTAACAAGGGTACACATGTGGACAGTGATATGATTAGGACAACATTTCATACTCTGTCAGTATGATTATAATTTTGTGCTTCTTTTAGTTATTGTCCCTTGGTGATAGTAATCTTTCTTTTATGAGTTGAAGTCATATGCATGCAGACTTTGATGGCAGACCTCAGGGGGAGTAGTGTTTTTTGCTCATGTAGTGATACTTCTTTGGACGGGTACAGTGGTATACATATGCTTAATATAGATTCTTATGCACAATGGATTCCTTGATGATGTTTCTTGATGTTTTTCAGCTGATTCTTTAACCTTGCAATGGTATACAGTGTTTTGATAAGTTTTTGATGCTTTTTTAGTTATGATGAGGAGTTTCAATGCATACAATGTATTTCACATGCATGGTTTTAGGGCAAGATTTTCTATATATTTTAGACCTTTGGTTCAGATTACATGTTTGTTATTCTTTAATGGTATTTGTTTTGTGGGATTATATTGCATGGTCCTATAGTAATGACCCTCTAAGTATCTTCTCTCAATGTGTAGTTGCTCATATCTATTTGCATCATGACTATATGGTTCCGCATTACACTCAGCTGTTGTGATCAGGTTTTGATACTTTTATAGTGTATATGTGATGCATTTATGAGCCAGTGATGACAACCTGGACACTATGTTTTTGTGATGGTTTAGTCTGTGATTCCTTCTTGCACCTTCAACATATTAAGGGAGTTTTTTTTTTTTGGCATATGAAATCTTATACTGTGATATAAATGAAAATTATGGTTTGTTTGTCTTGGGAGTAGTAACAGTAATTTGATATCTTCAGTGGTGTATTCTTATGCTAATAACATTGATTGTCTACTAAATTTCATGTTTGGTATATTCAGTTGTTATCCTTGCTATGATACTGGTACTAATAGTGTAGTTATGTTTCAGGTCATTCTGGATGCTTTGTGCTCCATTGGATAGTAATGGTATGATTTATATTCCCTATTTTTTCTTATCATTTCTTTATACAGCATACTGGCTTATTGTTTCTAACCTATCTTTGAGGCAATCACACAATTCTTCCTCCCTTTGTCTTTGATGCAAAAAGGGGGAGAGAGAGTTGTGTTTTGCCATCAAGGACAAAGGGGGAGTTTTTTGCCCTCTCAGTTATTGTCCTTGATGTCAAATACACAAACTCTTAGGTTTGTGGTATAAACAATTGCATTCATATCAGTTGGCATGGTAGAGGTACAAGCAAAATGTGGTTATTATATTTGGACTGCACTCTTGGTCTATGCTATAGTGATGGTAGTTTGTGATGGCAGCAACATGCAAGTAATATTCATTAAAAGTCATCATTTATTGATAACTTAGTTGTTTTGCTTACATGAGTTGAAGTGTTGATCTTCTTGATGTTCTTATAGTTCTATCAGGATGTGCAAGACATGTTGATGAGTTGTTATGCAAGCTCCTTTAGGAGATGTTTTTTGCTTGTGTATACTTATGTTGTTCTTAAAACATGTGATAATGTGTGTCCATGACCGACCATTAATAGGTTTACTCCATCAAGATGTCTTGAATTGAATGATCAGGTTTAGAATGAGAAATGATGCAAAGTTTTTTTGTCAAGGTGCAAAACAGGATGCAAGCAATCGACCATCAAATCAAAGTTCATGATGTCTTTATCAAGAATAGTTCACATGGTTCTTCAAAAAGACACATCGTAAGGTTGATCATTATTAAGGTTCTTTGAAGTTTGTGATTACTTTGTCTTGATCACTTTCAAAGGGACACAAGAACTATTTGTTTCATTTCAAAAGGCATTATTTTCATTCTTGGTGATCTTTATGTTTTACACTTGTTTTTGTTTCATTGATCATTCCTTAATATCTCTCTTGTATCTTAAGGAGGCTTCATTTTGTTAAAAGATGTTAAGGTTGTGTGAAGGAGATTATAATTCCTAAATTCAAAGTTAGTGAAAGGCACCATATGATCATAAGAGTTGTTTTATGCAAATAAAAGAAATCATCTAAGATAAGCATTATGTCAGTCACTTAAGTGGCTACCTGATCAGTAGGTTGTTAGCATTACCATCAGGTCAAAAGGTTATGATCTTATATTAATGGTCACTAGTTTCTTTTAAGGTAAACTTGTGCTCTCGATGACCTTGGCATATTGGGCAAAAAGGCAGTTTTGTTGTTCATTTCACAATGTTTAACTTAGAGAAATAGCTCTCTCTTCAAGCTAGAGTTTGACTCTATGATAATGATGCGAAATCATGAAAAAGCAAGGTGAATATATGGATCTATTGGTCTATGAGGTGACAATGCTGACTGAGGAAGTGAGATAGGTATTATTGATAGTTACACAGTTTAGATATCAACCGATGGCATATAGGTGATATCTTTATTTTTTTATTACAGTTGAAGTTGGTTGATTAGCAAACTATTTGTTTTTGCTTCTACTAAGGTCACATAAAAATGCAAAGTTCTTGAATGTTTGTTTTGGTTATGTGACAATCTTAAAATGTATGCATAAGCAGTTGAGAAACTCATTCTTTGTTTGTAGTTAGGGTCTGTAACTACAAAAAATGGAGACTTACCTGGTTGAGAAAGTTTTTATCCTCCTGATGTTAGGGTTTTATGAAATGTGTTCGGAAACAGTTATGATGGCATTTGCTTACCTTGCTTCAAATGTGGTTAAGTAATGCAAACTACAGTTTAGAAAGCCATTTTTTATTTCTGTGGTTACATCCAGTAGTTTGAAATCTAAATGGAACTTTTTGATTAAACTTTGGTTATTTGTAACAACTACATACCGTGAACAAAGGCTTTATTAAAAGTGGTTAATAACAAGGTTCTTCAAATGGGTCTGTTAGACCATATTACCTTGACAGTTATTTGCTCAAAGGAAAACTGCCACATACAGTTTAACTGTTTCAGTTATAGATTCAAATTATTTTATGAAAGAAGTAAGGCATTGTGAAATGTATAAAAGGCATGATATGTTAACATCTGATATGAGATTGATGAGTGTGTATCTTACACTATCATTGAGATTGTAACAGGGTGTTGATGTAAGATCTATCTTGAGTTGATGTGCATAGTTTTGGTTATGTATTCCTGAGTCTCAAATAAATGAGACTGTCAAGATCTGGATTGAAGTGAAACAAAGAAACCCTCTATATTGTATATTTTCATCTAAACTTTGAGAAGTTGTAATTGATCATGTCATTGAGACAATATGATCATTGCCAGTGAGGCTTATGTTGCCAGTGAGGCATTTTGTAGTCAATGAGACTTAAAGTCCAATGAGGGTCTATAATTGGTGTTTTCGATGATTAAGTCAGTGAGGCATTTTGTAGTCAATGAGACTTAAAGTCCAATGAGGGTCTATAATTGGTGTTTTTGATGATTAAGTCAGTGAGGCATTTTTTGGAGTGGTTTTTCATCCCTAGAGGGTTTTCTGCTCATCAAATCTTTGTGTTATGGTCTCTTGTGATTATGTTGCTCATAATACTCTATTCATGAGTTTATGTTCATTGTTTCATGATTTAACTGTTGTATATTATTGTTGACATAATGCTCATTTTGGGTCAGTACAAATGCATAACAGTTTTGACACTTATCTTAGTCCAACAAAAGTTATAAAACTGCCTCTATTGTTTGTTGGTCTTATAGTCATGATTCAACAAATATTAATATGATGTTCATAAATTGTTTTGATGGTTCATCACAGTTCACCAACAGTTGTCTTATTCTTTCATGTTCACAAATTGATCTGATAGTCCATTACAATTCATAAATGAATGTCTTGTCTTTCATCATAAAAAGGTTAAAGTTCACAGTTGGTAAACGTTCATTAATGGTTACAAAAAATAAGTCTATTTTATAAGACACTGATTTGCCCCCCCTCTCAGTGTCTTTCGTACTCCAACAATAGGTAGTGTTAGCAAGATTACCTCTGGTCGTGAACCAGCCTCATGTGGATATCCCAGCCACCTGTTGGGAATTAAGGTGTCTCAACCTTGGTAATTCCTTACATTTCTAATGTTTGTATTTATTATTTAATTGCCTATGTTGTAAATATTTGGAAATTCCATATTGTCATATTGTGGGATGTGGCACGGTGATGTGTCAATCCTACATGGATTATGACAACTTATATTTTTGTCCTCACATGAGGAGATAGGCATCCCACTTTGTGGTAGGAGCATTTTGCCATGTGTTTGCATCTTCCATGTTGTGTAAGGGAATGTTTGACTGAAACGGTTATGATGGATTCCTATGATGAATCTATGACATGTAAGAGTCAGAAATAGAAGTCTGTAAGATAGGTGATGACATGTGTCATGAAGCATCTTTGAATAAGGCATATTTCGGTGCCCCAAGGTAGAATATGACATGTTGTAAGAGAATATTCTATTTATAGCATGTGTATGATAGATTCTTTTACAGCTATAAGTTGTAACCGCTATGACAGATTCTATGATGGTCGTAAGTGTCATAAGAGCATCTGTCATAGCCCATTTTGGAAATAGGTGACCTCTTTGGAATGGGAGCTATGGACAAGTGTCAAACACATTCTACAATGTTGACCAAGTGTCCTTAGGCATGGGTTTTGGTCCATAAAGCCATGTTGGATGCCCATCCCAAGAAAGGTCCAATATTGCCTTATATATTCTGTATAAACAGGTGCTTGGAGATGGAGTTTGTACCACAGGTTTACAGGTACTGTTATGCTGCCGGATTGACTCAAGACATGAGTGTCGAAGACCATTGAAGCTTGCATTGCAAGTGTATTGTAAACATTTTTTTAGATTTTTTAATACATTGTGTAGGTTTCTGATTGTGGGGTTTTTCACCCGATAAGGGTTTTCCCCACCGTAAATCTGTCTCTCTTCTTCTGTCTACTTTCTGGTTCTTGTGTTTTACTACAATATCTCATGTTAATGTTTTAACATTACTGTAATAGTTAGGATAAATTTGAATTATCATAGCCCTCTCCTCATTAGATTAGTGTAGGAAACGATTTCTGCACACCTAACTTCCTTGCAGTTGGTATCAGAGCTTGATCACCTTTGGTCCTAGTTGTTGGGTAGGGGTTTTTTGAGCCAATCTTAGGTTGAGTGGGAGTCTGTATAGAGCATTCTGTATCTTATTGCAGCAAGGAGATGGCAGGTACATCTGGAAGATTTGAAATAGAGAAGTTCAATGGCAGTAATTTCAAGCTATGGAAGCTCAAGATGGAAGACATGCTTGTTGACCGAGACCTTTGGGATAGTGTGAATGGAACTAAACCAGCTGCAATGTCACAAGCTGACTAGGATCTCAAGGATCAGAAGGCTAAGGGTCTCATAAGACTTAGTCTTGCTGATTCTATGTTGTTAAATGTCTATGAGGAGACTACTGTAAAACTACTTTGGAAGAAGTTGGGGGATGTGTATCAAGCCAAATCCCTAGTTAATAAACCTTTTCTAAGAAAGAAGTTGTATTCTCTTTGAATGGAGGATGGAGGATCCATTACTGAACATATGAATGCTTTCAACATGCTAGTTGCACAATTGACATCTATTGGTGTAAAGATGGAGGAGGAGGATCAATGTATGACCTTGCTTTGTTCTCTACCAGACTCATGGGATCATCTTGTCATGGCAATCGGAAGCACCACAGCCACATTCAAAATGGAAGATGTGGTTTCTTTGTTGTTGTCTGAAAAGATGCAGAGAAAGTCTTCTAAGATAGCCAAAGAGGCCCTTGCAGTTTGTGGAAGACCCAAGGAGAAAGGGAAGAAGAAGGACAAGAAAGCTGAGAAGGGTAGATCCAAATCTCTTGGGAGATCCAAATCTCTTCGAAACTCCAAGGCTCTTTGTTGGAACTGTGGCAAAACCAGGCATTTCTGAAAGGAATGCAAAGAGGAGAAGAAGAAAAAGAAGAAAGCTCCTGATTCAGATTCTGACAAGTCACAAGATGATGGTGATGCTTTCATTGTAGCCCTGGCAACCCATGCATCTAATGATGTGTGGCTAATCGACTCTAGTGCATCATTCCACATGACCTCACATCAAGACTAGTTCACTAAGTATGAGGAGTTTGATAGTGGAAAGGTGTATCTGGGTGACGACTCTTATCTGAAGATCATTGGTCATGGAAGAGTCTCTATCCAATTCCCTAATGGTCGAGTGAAGGGGATCTCTGGGGTTATGCACATCCCAGGCTTAGCATGGAACCTACTTTCTGTAAGTAGTTTGAATGATGCAGGTGTGTAGGTTGTCTTTTCGAAAGAAGGATGCAAGATGACTAGAAGAGCTATGGTGCTTGCTAAGGGTACTAGGAGAGGTACTCTATTTCAGCTGGAGGCATGCATTTCACAATGCAATAGTTCTTCTGACTCAAGGAAGAGGGCAACAGTCACTTCATCCCCACCATCTGAATGAGTAGTGAAGAAATCTGTTGTTTCTAGTCTTGATGGTTGTAATCGTGCATTGGAAGTTAAACTTCCTATAGAAAAGACAATGTTATGGCATAAGAGATTTGGCCACATTGGTGAGAAGGGTCTTTGTACCCTAAAAAATAAGAACATCGTTGAGGGGTTAGATGATTGTAATCTTGAGTTTGACTTTTGCGAATATTGCATTTATGGAAAATAAAACTGTGTTCAGTTTTACTCAAGTTCTCATAAGTCTTCTGGTGTGTTGGACCGTATTCATTCTAATGTGTTTGGTCATGTTAATGTTCCTTCGTTATCAAAATTTGTATACTTTGTATCTTTCATAGATGATTGCAGTAGAAGGACATGGATTTATTTTCTTAGAAGAAAATCTAAAGTCTATAGCAAGTTTAAGGAGTTTAAAGCCTTTGCTGAAAATCAAACTGGTAAAAAGATTAAATGTTTGAGAACTGACAATGATGGTGAGTTCTGTTCTACAGAATTCAATAAGTATTGTAAGGAACTTGGGATTGAAAGACATAAGACAACTCCATACACCTCGCAGCAAAATGGAGTTGCAGAGAGGATGAACAGGACACTAATGGAGAAGGCTAGGAGTATGCTTAGTGGAGCTGGTCTAGAAAAAAAGTTTTGGACTGAAGCTGTTGCCACTGCTTTCTATCTGGTAAACAGATCTCCTACATCAGCTCTTGTTGATAAGACACCCATGGATGTGTGGTCTAGTAGAAAGCCTTCAATAAGGCATCTTCATATTTTTGGTTGTGAGGCATATGCACATGTGCCTAGGGAGAAGTGGTCAAAATTGGAGAACAAAGCTGTAAAGTGTATCTTCATTGGCTATGGTGTTGGTGTGAAAGGATACAAGCTTTGGGACCCCATGGCTTAAAAAAGTGTTGTATAGCAGAAGTGTCATCTTCAGAGAGCTTACACCTTCTTCCACTATTTTGCAACCAGAAGAAAAAGAAAAGAAAGAGGATGTTGTTTAGTTTCCTCTCATCCCTGAGAAGATTGAATAGAAATACAATGTTGGACCTGATGATGAGGAGAGCTCTAGCAGCTCTAAAAGCTCAGATGAAGAAGTTGAACCTCAACCTTAGCTCTTGAGGAGGTCTACATGGATAAGAAAGCAACCTGAAAGGTTTGGTTTTACATTGCTTGATTCTAGTTGTGCGTATGCTTTAATCACTAACAGTGATGAACCTAGAACTGTGTCAGAGGCTTTGGATATGAAGGATATAGGTTCCTGGAAGGAGGCCATAGAGGAAGAAATGGCTTCTTTGGAAAAGAATCAAACTTGGGACTTGGTGTCTTTACATCCTGGATGGAAATCCATTGGATGCAAATGGGTGTTCAAGAAGAAAATTGGTGCAGATGGCAGTGCAGAGAAGTATAAGGCCAAATTGGTTGCGAAGGGGTATTCACAAGTGGAGGGTATAGATTATGGTGAGATCTTCTCTCCCATTGCAAAGCTGACATCCATTCGATTCATGTTGTCTCTCACAGTAGCTTATGACTTGGAGGTAGAACAGATGGATGTGAAGACAACTTTCCTTCATGGTGACTTGGAGGAAGAAATCTATATGTCACAGCCAGAGCATTACATGGTGAAAGGTAATGAAAATTTGGTTTCCAAACTTAAGAAGTCTTTGTATGGTTTGAAGCAATCCCCTAGGAGATGTTACTTGAAGTTTGATGCCTTTGTGTTGTCAATTGGATTTGTGAGATCGAAATCAGATCACTGTGTGTATTATAAATTTGATGGTGATCGTATTCTCATTGTTGCATTGTATGTTGATGATATGTTGCTCATTTGGGAGGGTAAGAATATGATTTCTAATTTTAAATCTCAGTTGTTAGCACAATTTGAAATGAAAGATTTAGGGGCAGCCAAGTACAATCTAGGAATGGAAATCAGAAGAGACAAAACCAACAAAAAACTTTGGTTAAGCTAGAGTAAGTATGTGAAGACCATGTTGGATAGATTCAGCATGGCAAATTGTAGACCATTATGTGTTTCTGTTTCCTTAGGGACAAAGTTGTCTATTGAAGATTGTCCAAAATCTCCTAGTGAGGTGGAGGACATGAGCAGAGTACCTTATGCTAGTGTTGCTAGTAGTTTGATGTATGCTATAGTCTGCACAAGACCAGACATTGCCCAAGCAGTGGGAGTCCTTAGTCAATTTATGGATAATCCTGGATGGGTTCATTGGGATGCAGTTAAGCGAGTGTTTAGATATTTGAGGGGTACTTCTAAGTATTCCATTTGCTATCATGGTAATGTTTCAGGATCTCTGCATTCTGTTGACATTTATGGATTTGTGGACTTAGATTGGGCAGGTGACATTGACAGTAGGAGATCCACCAGTGCTTATGTGTTTACACTATTTGGTGGTGCTATTAGCTGGATGAGTAAGCAACAACCTGTTGTTGCTTTGTCCATGATAGAAGCTGAGTACATGGCAGAAACTCATGCTTGTAAAGAAGCCATTTGGCTCAAGAGATTGTGTTCATATATTGGTGTTGATGCAGGTCAGATCACAATCAGTTGTGACAGTTAGAGTGCAATTTTCCTTGCAAAGAATCCAACTTTATATGCTAGAACCAAGCACATTGATGTTCAGTTTCACTTCATGCGAGACATGGTTGAGGATGGAAAGTTAAATTGGAGAAGGTAGATACCTTGAAGAATGTTGCAGATGCATTGATGAAACCAGTAAGCACAGAGAAGTTCAGATGGTTTTCAGAGTCTATGGGCCTCTCGGCCTATAGCAGTTAAATCCTGTTATTCTATTGGCTCTTACAAGGTGTTCGACAAGTGGGAGAATGTTGGGAATTAAGATGTCTCAACCTTGGCAATTCCTTACATTTGTAATATTTGTATTTATTACTTAATTGCCTATGTTGTAAATATTTGGAAATTCCATATTGTCATATTGTGGGATGTGGCACGGTGATGTGTCAATCCTACATGGATTATGATAACTTGTATTTTTGTCCTCACATGAGGAGATAGGCATCCCACTTTGTGGTAGGAGCATTTTTCCATGTGTCAGCATCTTCCATGTTGTGTAAGGGAATGTTTGACCGAAACGGTTATGATGGATTCCTATGACGAATCTATGACATGTAAGAGTCGAAAATAGAAGTCTATAAGACAGGTGATGACATGTGTCATGAAGCATCTTTGAATAAGGCATATTTTGGTGCCCCAAGGTGGAATATGACATGTTGTAAGAGAATTTGCTATTTATAGCATGTGTATGATAGATTCTCTTACAATTGTAAGTTGTAACCGCTATGACAGATTCTATGACAGTCGTAAGTGTCGTAAGAGCATCTGTCATAGCCCATTTTGGAAATAGGCAACCTCTTTGGAATGGGAGTTGTTGACAAGTGTTAGACACATTCTACAATGTTGACCAAGTGTCCTTTGGCATGGGTTTTGGTCCATGAAGCCATGTTGGACACCCATCCCAAGAAAGGTCCAATATTGCCTTGTATATTCTATATAAATAGGTGCTTGGTGATGGAGTTTGTATCACAGGTTTACAGGTACTGTTATGCTGCCGGATTGACTCCAGACACAAGTGTCAAAGACCATTAAAGCTTGCATTGTAAGTGTATTGTAAACATTCTTTTAGATTTGTTAATACAATGTGTAGGTTTCTGAGTATCGGGTTTTTCACCTGATAAGGGTTTTCCCCACCATAAATCTTTGTCTCTCTTCTTCTATCTACTTTCTGGTTCTTGTGTTTTGCTGCAATATCTCATGCTAATGGTTTAACATTGCTGTAATAGTTAGGATAAATTTGAATTTGCATAGCCCTCTCCTCATTAGATTAGTGTAGGAAGCAATTTCTGCACATCTAGCTTCCTTTCACCACCACCGTCGAGGATGGTGATTCAGCTCATTGGGAGCGCAGTAGGAGCCCTCCGTGTCATGAGGATCATGATGAGGTAGTAGTGGAGCTGATTCCACATGACCCTTTTGGTTATGGACAAGGAGACGAGATTGATGCACCCGTTCGAGGACACCGAGACCACAGAGACCTTATCAGGGATCTACTTAGGTTGAACCCACCTACATTCATGGGTACTTCAGAGGGAGCTAAGATTGAGGCTTGGCTCATTAGTCTTGACTAGTTTCATTGCGTTGTGTCCCTATGGGAGCAACACAAAAGCACATGTAGTAGGTCATCTTCTATGCGACACGGTAGCAACTTGGTGGTGCACAGAGGAGCACAAACACCACCTATCTTTAGACACACTTTCATGGAACACTTTTCTGGAGTGCTATAATGTGTACTATCTCTTGGAGAACTATAGGCAGGGCTGTATAGATGAGTTCCATGATCTGCAGCAATGAGGTTCCAAAGTTGCACAATATGAGTGCAAGTTTTTGGAATTGTCCCATTATGCTGAGTATCTTCAAGACAAGAAGCTTCTTGTTAGTCGTTTCATCAATGGTTTGAATCCTAGCATAGTAGGACCTATTCTCATTGTAGACCCATGGACTATGAGCAAGGTTGTCAAGAAGGCACTCATTGCATAGGAGGTCCATGGGCGGGGCCACGGGTCATGTCCACAGTTTCAAGACCATAGTTATCAGTAGGACTAGGGTTTCCGTAGACCCCAGCCACCTTAGAGGGGTAGTTTTAGATCTACATCTTTACCTCCTAGACCTCCACAGCAATAGCAGCAACAGTATCAACAGAGGTCATGGCTAAAGCAGAGGGCACAAGGTGGTCCCAATTAAGGATGGTGGTCACAGGGTCCGCGGAGAGACCAGCGTCAGCAGGCACTAGCTGCAGGACCAACTAGGTTACAAGAGTCCTTTAGAGGATCTCAGGGCAGTACAAGATGACTTGGAGTACAACAGTCTAGTCGGACCTAGTCAGTACATGTCTAGACTTGAGGACCTTGTTATGTATGTGATGGTGCATGACACTTGGCCAAAGAGTGCCAATAGGGATTTACAGTTGGAGGTTAGCGTGCTAGTGGTTCTGAGCAGATAGTTGGTGATGTGGGTTGATCTCACTAAGTATTTGCAGTGGTTGATAACCGCTAGGCTGATTTTTAGGCCTTTGTGATAGACTCCAGGTATGATTGGGGATGTTCCCATTACTATTTTGTTTGACTCAGGAGATACAGACTCCATTATTAGTGGAGTGTTGTAGGTTGGTGGCCTCTAGGCAGGACATTAGGTGGGAGGTTAAGTTAGCTACAGGGGCCAAGATGGTCATAGATTCAGTGGTTAGAGATTGTGAGATAACGCTTGGTGCCTTCACGACAATTGTCGACATTAGGGTCATACGGTGTGGTGTTAGGCATGGATTGTCTTGCATCTCATAGGGCCAAGATAGATTGTCACCAAAAGGTGATAGGTTGTCTCGATGATCACAGCACAACAGTAGAGATAGTGGGCATTCAGAAGCCCACTGCAGTATGCACGATTTTTGCTAAATAGCTTAAGCTTTGTATGCGGAAGGGTTGTCAGTTGTTTGCGATCATAGTCAGTGATAGATCAGAGGATGAGTCAAAGGCTTCCCTTGATGACCATCCCATCCTTAGGGAGTTTGCATATGTATTTCCACCTAAGCTTCTAGGGATGTCACCTTGCAGAGAGGTCAATTTTCATATAGACCTTGTACCAGGTGCCAAGCTAATGTCTCATGCACCTTACAGGATGACCACACATGAGCTCACGAAGCTCAAGCTTCAACTAAAAGAGTTGCTAGTGAAGGGGCACATCTAACCTAATGTCTCACCATGGGGCGCAACAGTCATCTTCGTGAAGAAGAAGGATGGGTCTCTTCAGCTTTGTATGGATTATAGGCAGCTAAATAAGGTGACGGTGAAGAATCATTATCCTTTGCCTAGGATCAATGACTTGTTTCATCAGATGCAAGGAGCTAGAGGATTCTCTAAGATTGACCTAAAGTCCAAATACCATCAGTTGCACATTACAAAGATGGATATCCATAAGACCGCATTTTAGACTCACTATGGTCCCTATGAGTTCACCATGGTGCCCTTTGGTTTGACGAATGCCCCTGTAGTATTCATGAGTCTCATGAATTGGGTGTTTTGCACATTCCTAGATCAGTTCGTGATCATTTTTCTTGATTAATTTTTTATTTATTCATGGACTGAGGAGGAGTATGAGGAGCACTTGCATCAGGTTCTATAGTGTTTGAGAGAGCAGCAACTTTATGGCAACTTGGTGAAGTGTACATTCTTTCGATCAGAGGTTCAGTACTTGGGGCACATTCTATCTAGCAATGGTATCTCAGTAGTTCCATCAAAGATTAGAGCTATCAAGGATTGGCTTGCACAAACCAGTGTCACAGAGGTTAGGAGCTTCATGGGGATAGCAGGTTATTATCACAAATTTGTTAAGGGCTTTTCCAGGATAGTACACCCCATCACTTCCCTTCAATGGAAAGGGAAGAGTTTCATGTGGACAGAGCAGTGTGAGAGGGCCTTTGAGGTCCTCAAGGAGCATCTTACTAGCACTCCTTTCTTATCAGTACTTGACATAGTAGCAAACTTCATGGTTTGTACTGATGCATCTTTAGAGGGTTTAGGTGTAGTACTGATGCAAGACAGTAGAGCGATTGCGTATGAGTCGTGAAAGCTCTAAAGCCATGAGCTGAACTACTCTACACATGATTTGGAGCTTACGACAGTAGTTCATGCTCTTGTTCGATGAAGACACTTCCTCTTAGGATGTCATTTTGAGTTATAGTTTGACCATCATAGTCTACAATATATCTTCATGCAGTCGAATCTAAATGCCCGCCAACAACATTGGATGGAGTTCCTTTGTGAGTATGACTTTGACGTGCATTACATCAAAGGGAAGGAGAACATGGTTGTTGAAGCCTTGATTCAGAGACACCATGAGATCCTGACCTTGACTTTGAGTGTGGACTTGAGAGGGTGTATATTGCAGCATCTACCAGAGGACGAGTGGTTTCTTGAAGTCTAGTAGGAGATTCAGTCATAGAGGGCACTTAAGGGCAAGTTTGCAGGGTATTCTCTTGAAGCAAATGGTCTTCTACAATATCAACATTGCATCTATGTACCCTTACAGGTGATCTTCGATCAGTGGTTTTATCAGAGGCTCATAGGGCACCTTATGCAGCACATCCTAGGGTGAAGAAGATGCATGTTGATTTGAAATAGTTATACCATTGGGAAGGGTTGAGATGCAATATTGTAGAGTTTGTTGCTCAATGCCTTGAGTGCCAGAGGGTGAAGGCTAAGCATCAGCATCCAATAGGACTACTTTACCCTCACAAGATAACAGAGTGGAAATGGGATACCATTTCCATGGACTTCATTGTTGGTCTACCTTTGTCATCTCATCGCCATGATGCCATCATGGTGATGGTTGACAAGTTGACCAAGGTAGCACACTTTTCATTGGTATGCATGATGTACAATGCACCAGTAGTGGTGAGGGTCTTCTTGAATGACATTGTGAGACTTCATGGAGTACCTCGTCACATCATATCAGATAGAGATTCTCAAGGAAATCCTCCAGATTACTTACCTAAAGAGGACCTTTTGCAAGATTGCATAGCTACCACCTTATTCAAGAAATGGAGAACCCTAGCAAAACAAGCGTAGGAAGAAAAAGCAAAGCAAGCAAATCAACTAACCTAATCAAAGAAAACTAACAACCTAAAGCAAAGAGAAAGTGAAGAAAGAAACAACTAACAACTAACAACAACTAACAACAGCTAACTACAGCTAAGAACTAAGGAAAACAAAAATAGAAAGCAAAAAACTAAACTAAAATAGCAAACAACTAACTAAAACCTAACCAGAACAAGCAAGACTATGTACAAAGGCATTGGATAGCAAGTATTTACACTTCCTCATGATTTATTTCTCAGGACATGTAAGAGTAACAAGATGTAGGTTAATGTAGGTTAATGTCCTAAGTCTAGCAAATTCATCTTTGTAATCTGAAAATTGAGGTATAAGCATGCTAGGTTCATGTTCAAGATCCTCAACATGACTATTCATTAGGTCTGATTCATTATATATCTTATCAACATCATCAGTAGCAGAAATGTGACCCTGTACATTGCTTTATTTGTTGTCTTATGACTGAAAACTAGGCTTCAACCATGCTAGGACTATCTTGTCAAGGTCTAGTGAATGAAAACTAGGTGTAGACACCCTAAAATGACCATGTCTTTGAATCACTTGCATTTCATCAAATCTGTTTGAATCAACATTAATTGAATAATCTAATTATTTAATTATTTTTATCAAAATTATCACATTCTTCCAAAACTCCAAAATTCAACATTAATTAAATAAATACTTTTTATTTAATTAATTTCATCAAAATCAACTTTATTCTTCCAAAATTAAATAATTTTGATTATTTAATTAAATCAAAGTCTTCCAAAGATTCAAATCCATGTCAATTGAATAAATTAATTATTTAATTAATTTATCATCCAAATCCTCTTATCCATAATTAAATAATTTCTAAATTATTTAATTAAATCAATTGTTCTTTCAAATTTAAATAAATCATTCAAATTTATTTAAATTATCTCAATATCTAAAAATAAATCAAATCAAATATTTTATTTATCCTTCATCATGCAAAATAAATTAAATCAATTTATTTGTTTAATTTATTTAAATCTTTAAATCTATTCTATGTATTCAATCATGCACAAACAATTAAATAAATGTATTGATTTAATTTGCTTCAATTATCTTCCAATTCCTCTAAAAATAAATCTTGTTCATCATGTACACAAAATTAAATAATTTATTATTTAATTTTACTCAAATCATGCAAAAAGCAAATCATAAGTTGAGTTAATTGACTTAATCAATATTGTTTTTATCACCAACTCATAAATTAGAAAAAGTATTTCTATTTTTATGAAATCTAATTATATCTCATGTCTATTCCATGTCTTTGCTAAATTAATCAATTAACTCAAACAAAAATAACTTTTTGTGTGACACATGTCAGGTGCACATTCATTATGAATTCTAGATTTATCTCATCCATTGATTCTATTGAATTTTCTGAACCATTGATCAATTTTCATTGAAATCTATATAAACCCCCCTCATCTCCTTAACAAATCATCTTTGATCATTTATTCTCAGGCAACCATACAACTCATTGAGCATACATCGCATCGTTGAGCACATCAATCTTTTTGAGCACAAACACAATCTACATCCACTTGTAAACATGGTTTCACAATTTGAAGAGCAATCCACAATCAACCAAGAGATCCAAACAGTCTAGGTGATAGCTTCTTTGTTTTAATTTGATTTATTCATTGATATTGGTTATTGCTTAGATAGATCTTTTGATGTTATGGGTAATTGAGTTGTTATTGGCATGTCATACTTGGGTAGGTTTTTTTTTTTTTAAAAACAACTTAAAACTTTTAAATATTTCATGGGCATCTATTTAAAATTTATTTTAAACTTTTAAATTTTAAAAAAAAATTAAATTTAAAAGCTTAAAAAAAAGAAATTTTTAAAAATTAATTTTAGTTTTTTAAAAATAAAATATCTTTTTATCCCTCAGCAACAGGTCACATCAGTGACCAGGGGTCAGTCAAAGGGGCTAAATTAGACCCTTCTTCATTGAGCATTTTGATCAAGTAGGCAATTTTCAAACCTCGTTATCTTGGTCATACGGACATGTTTTTCAGTGCTTTTTTTTTAAATAGGGTAAAATCTCATGCTCTACATCATGGAAACATTGGTTTTTTCTCATAATTCTCTATGTTTTTAGAAAACGCATTTTCTCACTACTGTCTCTATCTCGTCACAATTTTTAGACCTTCCAAGCTTCATAACTTTTACAAATAGACTCAGATTCAGGTGATGTTTTTTCTAAAAGTTGATTTTTTTGTCCTCTACACAGTGGTAATATCATTTCAAGGAGTTTCTAAGTTTTATTTTTAAGTCCACTTATTGGCACATCCTTAATCTATGATTTCAAGCACATGCTAACACTTCATCTGATCATTTATTTTTATCTATTGTTTGTTGTGTTCTAACATCAAATTGTCATAGCTTCTTATTACTCAAACAAAGCAAATGGGTTTTTCTAATGTGTTCATGTAGGACAAACTTTGAAGAATTGCCAAATCTATCAATCTAAGTCTTAGGAACAAATTTCTTTCTTAAGGGACAATTGAAAAATCATCTTTGCAATCTACGTCTTAGGAACAAATTACTTTCTTAAGGAACAATTAAACAATCATCTTTTGCAATCTAAGTCTTAGAAACATATTTCTTTCTTAAAGGACAATTGAACAATCATCTTTTACAACCTAAGTCTTAGAAACATATTGCTTTCTTAAGGGACAATGGACATGAATGCAAAAACACTTCAATTTCTTAAGGGACAATTGGCATGAATGCAAAACACTTCAATTTCATCAGGGACAATTGACAACTACAATCATGTGTGTGCCTAATTTAGTTGCACCTTATTTTTATTATAACGGGACAATTGAACCTTTGATTGGCATGCTTGATCTTACAATTTCAGTTATTCCTTTAGAAGGGCCTACTTTTAGATTGCACTTCATCCAAAAGGGATGACCCTAAGTGGATTTTTCCTTTGAATCACTCTATAAAAGGGATAAGGTGAAAGCCAAGTCCTAACCGACATCATCCTTACCTTGTGGTGCCAAATCAAAAAGAGGTGTACTAGCACTTTGTGAAAAGCAATTTTCACATTATGCAAAGTGTTTGATACTCTTAGTAGGATTGGTCAAAGTTTTTAGTAGCTTGTCACATTGCTCGTAAAGCATTGGTCCCTCAAAGCAACTAAGAACCAATCTAGATAGTGACTACCCATTTCACCTCTGAACATTGCGATAAATTTTAGTGCAAGGGCATAGCTGGTTTTGCCCCCAAGATACTCACCATTGCCTCCCTTGAGAAGAGATAGTATTCCTTCGGTTAGCATAAGCACTTGTGACCTACTTGTAGCTTTTCGAGGGGAGGGTGAGATATCCCTACCTATCATCTCTTGTAAAGATTCAAATGTCTGACACCTATATGGAATGACATTTAGTCAACGAAGATTTCAAGTTGTGGGCTGAACTATCACAATGAAACCATGTCTCTAGGGATAAAAAGTTCTTGAAATTGTTTGCAATTGTCTTATACTCATGGAAACATTGGGCTTTTTCGTGAGCCTTGAACATACACTCTTTGTTACGGTAGTCTTTTCTGCCACTTTTTTTGATGTGTTTTCTCTTGTCAAAGAAAATCCAAACCAAATCCAAATCCAAAACTATCAAAATTTGCCTTTTAAAACATCACTGACACTATCTCAGTGCCTCTAGTATAGCAATCTAGCACTTTTACAACACAGTCTAGCGCTTTAGGTATAGCAGCCCAGTGCCTTTGGTATTACATCTCAAAGCCTTTGGTACTACAGTACTGCACCTTTTCTATAATAGTACCATGCCTTTGAAGCACAGTACAACACCTCTATCCAGAAAATTGTTTTTTCAAACTATCTTGGCAAAAACATAGCAAAATCTCAAAAAAATTGTCCTAGTGTATCCCATGGTAGCCACTAGACTCCAGCAAACTATGAAGGCTAAACAAGTTACCCCAACAAAGTGAAAATTGCCTCCTCATACACCTCAACCGTGCCAATCCAACATGACTCCAAAGGGTACTCCAAAAACACAAATGGAAAGACCAACGAATGTTCAAAATAGGCCGCAACATGACCAACGAAACAATCCTCAAGAAGGTAGCATCCCTTTGGTAGATGTAACTCAATTCACTACCGGCATGCCTCATGATTTTTCTACAACCAGTTACACCACGGTTCAAGTCTCATCTCAAGAACAGCGACACTTTGAAGAAGGTCAATCCTCTCAAGAAGATAGACAAGACCTAGCTGAAATTATGCAAGATCCTCTAGCCATAGCCGTGTTTGAAAAATCCTTAGTGAGAACCAAGATCACTTCCTCCGCTTACTAGCCAAACAAGGAGCGTAATTACCTCAAGATTTTGATTTATCCAATCTTAAAAATCTAAACAAAACCCATGATGCCATAACTACGGTCCAAACCATGTCAACTGTGACCACTCCTATACCTGAATAAAGATCACAAGGGAGATTGCCAACACATTCTACCACGCAATATGAGAATCCTCTTTATCAAAATCCAATGGCAGAAAGACCAATATCACCCCTCATGACTCCTATGGAGATCTATACACACCAACAAGAGACTCTACAATGTCAAAATGAACTAGCAAAACAAGCCACTCTATCTAGATCAAAAACACAACAACCTCCTATCATCTCTCAAATTCCTAAATCAAGCGTAAATGGAACATTGGCTACCCCATCACGATATGGTTTCCCACCAAATTACAATCTAGGAAACAACTATGTAGCCATGCAACAAGGGCCACAACCAACACCACCCACAACATCATCCAATCTCCCTATCATTAAAACAAGCAATGTCATTCAACCACACCATTCACAAAATGTCAACACAACCTATGTCCCTCCACCACAACGTTCTTCCACCCTCAATCTTACCTATGTCCCTCTGCCACAATGATCCTCTACACTAACCTTTTTCAACACATATCTCAATCAACCTCAAACATCACAAAGCCCATCTATGTATGTCCCTCAACCACCATAATCATCCACGCTTAATCTAACCAACACCTATCTCAACCCTCAACATTCCCAAACCCAAACTTCCCATAGCTATGTTCCACCACTGCAACCAAACCCAACAAACTTTAGCTTTCCTCCACCAAATTCTTTCTTCACACCACCTTTGCAATACCATTGACAAAACTCTTATCAACAACCATCACAAAGCCTACATACTTACCTAGAACCACCCCCACCTCAACAAAATCAAAACAATCACACACAAACAAATCCCAACCAATCATATGACACATACAACTCCAACCAAACATACGACCCTTAAAACACCAATGCCTATGACTTCCACTATGATCTTCCATATGGGAAACAACAACCACCTCTAGTTCAACAAGAGATGTTTCCAACACCTCCAACAACTATGGAGCTAAAACTTACTGAGGTTCAACAACAAATATTTGATCTTACATTTGGCCACACCAAGAAAGCCTTCTCTTTGGAAGAAGTTTGTCCTTATCCATTTGATCGGTCATTACCCATGATCCATTTTCCTCACAATTTCAATATTCCCAAGTTTGATAAATATAGAAAAAAAGGAGACCCAAAAGACCATCTTAGAGAATTCCATCTTGCTTACTTCGAGGTCTCACATAATGACACATATCTTATGTGCCTCTTTCCTCACAATCTTGGAGGTCAAGCTATAGAATGGTTCTCACACCTACCCACGGGTAATAAATCTTTTAACGATCTAGCGGAGAAATTTGCCACCCATTTCTCCTACAACGTAGAACATGAGGTCTCTATGACCGATCTATGCAACAATAAATAGAAAAATGGGGAAACTCTCATCTCCTTCCTTCAAAGATGGAGACAAATGGCTAGCAAATTCCCATTCAAGATACCTGAAAAATAGCTTGTGAGTATGTTTGTGCAGAGCCTCAATCAAGAGTTAGGTTTTCATTTGCAAATACTTAGTGCTACAACCTTCGATGAAATTACCTATAAGGGCATCAAGATTGAAAAGGCCCTCATCACTAAAGGCATCATCAGAATATTCAAAGAAACTAAAGATAATGCTCCTCAACAAGCAAACAACAAACCAAACTTTTGGAACAAAAAGAAAAACGTAGTCAACAATGTTGTGGTGGATTCCAAACATGTCCAAGTAGTGTGTTGGGACAGGAAAATTTCACAATTTTCCTGTACTTTTATCCATCCCCTTTTCAACCAAGATTAGAACATTATACCCTTAATCTCATAATAATAATCAACTGTGTTACAAAATCCATAATTAACCTAACTCTTGCATATCCATTCCACGAATTGTGTTCTTTTCCTTTCCTAAGAACATATCGGCCCAACATGACCCCATCATTGGAACCTTTCACTTTGCTATACCAATGGCCCAATAAAGACATAGTATCACTATATCAACAAAACAACAATCTATAGGGGTAACCTTTGGAGTCATCCCACCGACAGACTGACAAAATGGAACAAAATGAACTTATCAGGATAACATGTAGGCATCGGTGGAAACCACATCATGGTTCCATTGACAAGATGATAAAGTTGGTATAAGTAGGTTATATCACCATAACATATGGATTTCAGTGGAATAGATATCACCCCCTCATTGATGAGCTGATGAACTTGACAGGAGTTAGTTTATCACCGGAACATGTCAACTTCAGCAGAGCTTATATATGAGTTCCCCCGACATGCCGATAAGACCAACAAAGATAAAAGCATCGATGTAGCATGTAAGGATTGGTGGAACTAAGGATGAAGTTCCACTGATAGCCCAAAATAACTATAAAACATTAAGGATGTGATAAACGTCAGCCGGACTAGGGCACATTGGGGCAACTTCATATGGAACCTCGCCAATGAATCGAGAAAGGGAGATTTATAGATAGAAGGGATGGATTTCGGTGGAATATAAAACAAAGTCTCAACAATACGGTGATGATTATTAGACAAGATTGATGTGACATTTTAAGACATCGCTAAAATATTTGCAATTAATAAACTAGCCTGATGGCAAGATACACATTGATGGTGCATTTATGAGCTGAGATTGAAATAAGTTATTCCACTCCTATAATCATAGAGCAAAAAGCAGAAAAGGGCCAGCCAGAAATATATTTCAAGTAAGTATATTGGTCCTGATTTAAAATTTATACTGTATAGAAGATTTGGAGTCTGCATTATGGAAGATAATCTAGAGAAACATAAAGCTAAGAAGCAGAGGGTCGAGAAAAGATCACTGAACCAAGATTTAATTGACCAATGCCCAGGGTCTAGGCTGAGACCAAAAAGAAGTGCCTAGACTAATCCCTTCATAGATAAACTGATAGACAACTATAAGGAGTTAGGAGATGTTTGGACCCCTCTTCGAGGGTATCAACTGTTTCTATATCATTACAAGAAACAATATAGGTATGACCCTATCTACAACCCTTGGAGGTTAAATATAGCAAGGCTAATAGTGTCTAATGTATTTATCAACGTGGATTTGATTAAAGCCTTAGCTAGCAAATATGACCCAAAAACAAGGGCTATTAGATCACACACTGGTGAAAATATACTAGTGCTTTCCAAGGATCTCATTGCGAATGTTTTTCAATTGGAATGTGGCTTTGACATGCCCATTACAATCAGAGACCTGTTGCTGGAGTATAGGCATATGGACACTAGTTATAAGAGAGGTGAATTAGCTCTACACAGGCTAAAAGATGACAAGGGTCAGATAAGGAAATTTTCCAATGCTGAGAAGCCTCCATTTTTTGAAGAATTATTTGAAGAGTACTTTTGTTACACTTATTATGTTGCTGGTCAAGTCTTTGGACTCAAGGTTCCTACACAAATGTCAATTGCACCTATGGTGTTAGCTGCAGATATTCAAACAAAGGGAGCAAGGCCTTTTGACTATGCAAGTTACGTGGCTAATGCTCTGAACCAAGGATTGGAGAAAATCAAACATAATAGTGATAAGATTAATTTCAAACATTACTCTTTGTTAATGCATTTTCTTTTACACGAAGGGCATGGTAGAGGATGGTGGAGTTCAGAGATGAAAATTTGGGACTCATCTGACAATAGAGACCCAAAGCTAGTGTAAATGTGGACTTCACTGTGGGATTGTCATTTTCATAGATCTCATTATTTTTACTTTGAATAATGTTTTGTGAAACCTCTAATGCAATTGTTGGGATATTCTCATGACTATAGCCTCTCTCCTAGGATACAAAGGTTTCTTAGGCCAAAAGAAAATGATCTAAAGACTAGGGTGGATCATAACTAGGGAGATTGGTATACCTTCTCAGATTGCACCATGATAAGAGTCTATGGATTTGAAGGTTCCCCTTATCTATTGCCTAGGGTTGTCCCAGACATAATTGCATACTTAGAAATTGTGAGACAATTGGCTAAATTTGATGCTATTCATCTAAAGAAGAACAAAAAACAATCAATCATGCCTAGCACTTTTTGCTTTGGGGATTTCACAATAGTCATGAATGAGGGCTATGAAGAAATCAATGCCAAACTAGCACAGTATAATCTCCCAATAGGAGATGAAAGAAACGGTTTTGATACAGAGGGTTTTATTCATAGAGCCAGGATATCACAAGGTCTATCTAGTTATGAACATCTTTTTTCAGAAGTAGATATAATTAGAAATCAAGACGAGGCCTCTACTAAAGATAGAATGGCTATATTTAATAAAATTCTTCTTGAAAAGGATTGGAAATGCAAGAATGTTTCTTCATACTCAAGAGCCTTTTCTAAAATTGAAGACCCACTATCAAGAGTTGAGCAGCTTATTGCTCATGTAGATGAGATAATTGAGGGTGTGCCTTTAATTGCTTTTGATACAGCTTACATACAATATTATGGGACACAAGCTCAAGAGGTTCAGCATCTGACCCACATACCTTCACAGCCAACCCTTGAAGTATCATTTTCTGTAGATACAGATATAGATGAAGAAGCGAGTGATGATGAGATTAAACAAATCCAACCAATAAGTGCTCCTGTTGTTCCACATTATGAGCCTCCCGCAGAATTAAACCATGTAAAGTTTGAGATTTCTGAGGATCTGTTTGATGACATTAGAGTTATGGTTGCTCAGAAGTTTGTCTCTGATGATGAATTTATCAAGACTCATGAATTCAAATCTTTTGTATATGAATATCAAGGAAATGAAATGAGGCAAAAAATGAATGATGCTATTGCTGAGCAAGAAATTGTTGCGTTGGAGGAATTAAAAAAAGAGATTGACAGAGAAATGGAGTCTGTTACTCCAGAAAGAGGAAGACAACTACTCTAGGAGGCCAAGGTATTGCTTGTGCCAGGTTTGGATATGAGCTCTGCCATTGTATTTGAAACATTCAAAAGGAGGGAAGATAAAACACTGAGTTTGACAGAGGAAGCAAGTGACAAAGTATACTCACGGTTGGGGTATAATGCAGATGAAGCCACCTTATTGATTTGGTCTTTTTATCCCCAAGATAGGAGACCAATAATAACTAGTGACCCAAATCAAATGTTTGGTCACCTTTTGGTCAAAAGGTTAGTAGATACAAATCCCTTAGAAGCTGCTGAACTAAATGTTAATGTGGCAAAGTTCACTAAGGCCTAGATTCAGAAACTAATCAAGGACAATGACAGACTGAGAAAAGAATTAGTATACCACAAGGAAAGAGCTTCTTCTTCCTCTGTATCTGAGGTATATTCCCCATGGATCCAGAAAGACAAAGAAATGTTAGATACATCGACAGATGTAATCTATTGGAAAAAGTGCCATGCTAAATCCCAGAAAAATGTGAAAAGCTAGAAAAGGAAGTAAAAACCCTCAAATACACCATGGCTACTGAAATAATAAAAGAAAGGTTCAAAAAGGTGTGGGAATGTGTAGATAACTATTGGAAATCATTCCAATAAACATATTTAGCCATGATAGAAAACAAAAGATTGCAGGAGAGGATGATGGAAAGGAAAGAGGAACTTTCAAATAAAAAACTTTTAACAGAACAAGGACTGTAGGTGTATAATAAGTTGGTCAAGATGCATGAACAGTATCATAATGAACTAAATAAGGAGTTGAATTCTTTTGATATTGATCACTCAATTCATGATGATACTGAAGAACCACGAAAATGTGAAGAGTGGAAGGAAGATGTATCCATGGTCCTAAATACTACTTTACAAGAAATCAATAATGAAGATATGATCATGCAAAATATTCACAAGCATCTTGAGAAAATGATGAGCATGGATCATGACATGGAAGGGAGAGCCCTTAATGTTAACACATATGCAAAATAGGAGTATATTGAGCATTTGTCCAAAATTAATCTGTTCCTTTACAAAGCAATTGATTTGACTAACGCCACTATAAAATCTTCAGACGGAGTAAATCAGCCAGCAGACAAATGAAGCACCTTATGGAAAAATAGAAAGCCTTGCTTAGGCCTTGAATGGTCACGGGATTCTATTCACATATTAACATATTGGTGTTTCTAAAATTAGAAATTTGTTTATTTTCTTAATATTGTTAGTTATGAAAAGACATGACCCATTGTAACTGGCCTAAAGCTTGTTTGCTTCCCATATATATAGGGTAACCCAAAGCCATTTTATGATCATCAGTAGAGGAGATATTAGAATAGGAGATATAAGTAAATAGCAAAAGAAATTTTATTTAAAGACCATGTTGCAAACAACATTTTGAAGAAATCAATTGAAGATCTTTGATTTGGTGGCTCTATATTGGTATCAACTGTTAAGTTAAAGTAATTATTTGATTGTCTCCAAGTTGGTGTTCTTTATTATTTGAATATATTCCAAGAAGAATATTAAATTCATCAAACACATTTGCTATTCCTGTGTAATTTGCTTAATTGGTTTCTTCAAGTATGAATTAAAATCCTTTTAAATAGATTACAGTAATTTGGAAATATCAATTGGATAGATAAGAAGAGTCTATAATTGAAGGCTATCATACTATCTCTAGACAATACTATTAAGTTATTCAAAACTGAATATATCAATTATAGTTTTCATTTTGTCAGTACACATTTGCTATCACTGTGTGATCCCTTTTAATTGGTTCCTTTAAGGAAGGATTAAAATCCTTTTAGATAGATCACAGTAACTTAATAAATCTTGATTGGATCAATAAGAAGAGTTTTTCAGTCACATCCCTGCATGTTTATTCAAGTTATAAATCAAAATATTGTGCCAAACAGTTAGAAATATTGCCAAGTATACATTACTGATCTTAGGTTTTTACTTGACTCCATTTACCCAACAAGGCACTGGTCTTACCTATTTCATTATTTAAATTTGACATCTGTTAACTAAACATATTCATAAAATTCACCTTGATATTGCTTATACAATTTATACCAAATTAGAACCATACCATTTTCAATCATTGTTCAGACATTAGAAGTAAAAGTAGGCAGCAAGCTTTCATCTATTCCACACCATTTTCCACTATGGGTAGATCCATCAACTTAACCAAAATCACACATCTATTTAATCTGCTTCATTAGTAAGGTTCACCTACCTAGGTCTAGCAGAACCTAAAGTGTAGGGAGTCATCAACCCTATAGGTTAGCTCTATTTTGTTAGTTCAAAAATGTTGCAAATCTAAGCATAGAGCCTAGCATCCTCTTAGGATTTGTAACTTGCATTTTTTAGACCTAACAAATTGGTGACTCTACTGGGGACACACACAACAAAATCTAGTAAGAAACCAAGTCTATAGAGTCAAAAGGTTGAGACTCTACTGGTTAAGGAGAACCCAGACACTAATCAATCCTCTTAAGTGAGATGACAACTCTATTCCACAATATAATCATTTTATGACTTGATCTTTTAACATGGATGGTAGGAGATCTAAAGCTGATGAGAAAAACTGCAATCATCCCCACCCCTAAGAGCTCCTTCAAAGAAAACTGGATTATTAAAGCAGTCTCAATAGGATCATAATCAAGATGCCCAGGAAAATACCTCTGAATAGCCCATCATAACTCATAATAGTTTCACTCCTTTGCATGAATCAAATGAGACCCTATCCTAGAATTTTGGATTATCTAATGATGTTTTAGCCCAATACAGGCCTGATCCCCAAAGGCAGCTTGAGTATGAAGTGAGAATTATGAGGGACATAGACCAAAGATAGGCAGAATATGACTATTAGATGTCATTACAACAGGGAGAGGGAGCTACACAAGGATTGATGAATAAGGAAATGAGTGGCAATCCAAAGGATATAAGGAACAAAGATCAAATGCAACAGAATCTGGTCAAATTATAGGAGGAACTCAAATTGGTTAAGCTAAGAGAAGTTGATACTTTATTGAAGCAAGAAATTCAACAGATAAAAGGTAGAACAAAAATAGGCCCTCCAAAATATGTACCTCCACATAAACAAGGAGGGCATGCTCCAAGAAATATACAGCAAAACTTGCACCAAAATGTAGGTGGTTCTTCCAATCAACAACCATCATCTGTGAGTCATGTTCATCAGAATGCTCCCCCAAGAAATCCCAAACCACCCTTCACACATAATACTTCTCAACATATAATCCATCTGTACCCACCCCCTGGCCAACAATATCCTAGGCCTCATAATCACCATGTCAATCCCCATATAAACCCACAACAACAACATACTTACCATTAGCCTCCATATGGGTATCATTATTATCCCAACCCACCACCCATGAACATGCCTCCACAAAACCTCATGAACATATGCAGGTAGTTCGATCTAACAGGATATCAATTATATCCATACCCCACTGACAGTAGCTGGAGGAATATGGTCCCCAAGTTTACTAGGAACAATTCAATATCATATGAGGACCATATTAGAAGCTTTAATGCCTTTGTACAAGATATTGGTGTGGAACATGAAGATGTTAGAATGAGGTTATTTATGATGTCTTTAACTGAGGATGCACGAGACTAGTTCAACAGCTTACCAAATGCCTCAGTTGGTTCCCTAATAGATTTCCATGATCAATTTAAGGAGCAATATGGTAATCAGTATGCCCCTGAGTTTGTCTTGCATGAGCTAATAAACCTCAAGAAGAACCAGAATGAATCAGTATATGACTTCAATTTAAGATTCTCCAAACTACATAACAAAGTACCACACGAATCTAAGTTGACTGACCCAGCAGCTTTAACTATTTATCTGAAAGTGTTTGATCCTTAAACAAGATATGAACTTAGAAACCACTGCCCCAGGAGCTTAGCTGAAGCACAAAAAATAACATTAACTATTGAAAATAATAGAAACGTTGTTGGGATAATTGGAAAAAGAGATAATCTCAGAGTTCCTTAAAACCCTAACAATCACCAAAATAATCAGGAGAATCAATACAGAAATGAAAGACCAAGGTTGCATGACATGCCATATAATACCAATTGGAAAGATGGAAGACCTGTAGAACAAAGTAGAAGGCAAAATTATGGCAAAGATACTCCTAATCCTCTAAAAAGAAATGGGGCACATATGGTAGAAGATAACCCATGGTGCTTGGTATGTAATTTGCCCCATTCACCTAAATATTGCATAGTGGCTAAATCAGTACAACAAGAAGAAGTATCTTATGACTATGAGAGAGACAGCCACACCATAAATATGTTGGAAGTTACACCCTACTAGATAGATGGAGAGTATTCTTCTGCAAAAGAAGATGGGTATGAGTATGATGTAGGGAACCAAAAATACAATGTCAATATGGGAAGACAAGAAGTATTCTAGGATCAAGAAGATGGCTATAGGGGAAATAATCCTAACAAGACACCATATAGTAAATGGAGAAAGCCTACTGAAGAATAAAAGTGAGCTCTTACTATGGTTGTGGTGGCACAAGCTAAGAACACTTATAATCTAAGAAATAGGACAGTCAATGCAGATCAAGGAACATCTGGGAGTGTCTTTATAAAAGATCAAAATTATAAAAATAACATGAAATCCACACAAAAAGAATCAGGAAAGACTGAGCAAAATAAAACAAAGGATAAAATATCAGTTGAAGAAAAATGGCATATGAAAATAGAAAAGAATGATCAAACAATAAGTCCTTCATTTGATATTTCTCAAGCTATATCTCAGGTAAAAATATCAGTACCACTCCTTGAAATGATGAAGGTAGACAAATACAGAAATACAATAGTCAAAATAATCTTAGATATACCAAATCAAGAATAGCAGAAATCTGAAAGTAAAATAAACAATATCCAATAGGAGACCATCAAAATTCCTAGGGTATACCTGGGTGATACTCTAACAAAAAATCCCTCACAAGTAGATCCTTTCTACACTACTTTGTTAATCAGAAATAAACTAGTAAGAAATTGCATGATTGACTCGGGTGCAGCAATGAATATTATGCCAGTAGTAGTAATGAAGGAATTGGGAATGTGGGTTGACACTACATTTGGGAGGTGTTATGCAATGGACAATAGGTCCATTCCAGTTGTAGGCATTATGAAGGATGTGGAAATAAAACTGGTTGCTTACCCTAAAGAAACATATAATGTTGATATTACTGTGGTTGATATCCCACCATATTACGGAATGTTACTATCAAGACAATGGGCTGCAAAGGCAGGAGGGAATGTTCAGTTAGATTTATCAAATGCCACAATACCAGTGGGAGGCAAAGAAGTTAAGCTTTGTAGGGAGCTGAGATATGAGAATATCATAGAATGCATAGATCAAAACCAAATAAATTTATTCTGTGATACAGACTTGGGTACCTTCAAAATTGAAAAAAGTCAGCTAGAATTACAAAACACTGATCTAGTGCATCTAGAAGCTCAAAGAGATGAATGTGATGTATGTAAAATGTATTTTGATGGTGCATGTAGCAAACTAGGAAATGGGGCAGGAGTACTATTTATCTCACCAATAGGTAAAACATTCAAATACTCATTCTTGTTGACGTTTGAATGCACTAACAATGTGGCAAAATATGAGGCCCTACTCATCAGTCTGAACATTGCAATAAAGCATAAGATAAGGAACCTGGTTGTATATGGGGGCTCCGAGTTGGTTACCTCTCAAGTTAGAGGGAAGTATTCATCTAAAAACAAACGGTTGAAACAATACAAAAATGTTGTTTGGGATGATGTTGAGTTATTTAATGCTTTCTCAATTAACTGGATAGATAGGCCAAAAAATATAATGGTAGATTTCCTAGCAAAAATTGCATTAAAAAGGGATGAGATCACATTAGCAGGTATCACTGAAGTAGAATTCAAAACCAGACCTACTATCCCAGATAATATCCATAGTTGGCAAGTCTTTAACGATGACACAAATCTAATCAAATTCTTACATTGTGTGCCAAGAAATTGATTTCAATGTGTTTGTGGAGGAATGTAATGGAAAAGAAACCCTTTTTGGTCAGGAGATAGTTCATCTAAGAACAAATAAAATACCTAAAGGACGCATAGCATTAGAGAAAGTATTTGATGAACATGACCGATTTAAAACAAAATATATACCCATAATACAAAATGATATTGAAGAAATAAATCTGGGAACACAAATGGCCCCAAAGAATGTATATATCGAGAAAAAATTGAATCTCAAAATCAGGAGCATGCTCATCAACTTGCTCAGAAGATATAAACATGTATTTGCATGGCCCTATGATGAATTGAAAGCATATCGGGAAGATCTTTTTCAACATGAGATACCATTGAAGCCAAATGCCAAACCATTCGGGCAAAAGCAGAGGCCCATCAATCCTATGCTAGCCCCTAAAATGCTTGAGGAACTCACAAAACTAAGGGATGGAGCTATTATCAATCCCATTAGGAACTCTTCTTGGGTTTCTAACTTGGTACCTGTCAAAAAGAAAAATGGTGATATTAGACTATGTGTCGATTTTAGAAATTTAAATAAATCCTCACTTAAGGATAACTACCCCCTTCCTAACATGGAAGCAGTACTACAAAAGGTTACCAGATGTGAATTACTGTCCATGATGGATGGGTTTTCGGGCTATAATCAAGTGAAAGTTAAAGAGTCAGAGCAATATAAGACTGCTTTCACCACACCTTGGGATCATATGTTTACGTCAAAATGCCATTTGGGCTTACAAATGCTAGTGCAACATTCTAGAGGGCCATGGATGTTGCTTTTGCTGACCTTATAAATGTGATAATGGTAGTCTACCAAGATGATTCAACTGCATACTCTAAAAAAGCTAAAGATCATGTAGCTCATCTAGAGAAAATATTTCTAAGAGCACTGGAGTATGGCATCTCACTTAACCCAAAGAAATGTCATTTTGCAGTAACAGAAGGTAAACTGCTAGGGCATATAGTCTCTAAAGAAGGAGTGAGAATTGATCCTAAAAGAGTGGAGGCCATTGACAAAATCCCTATTCCTAAAACAGTTAAGGCCATTCAATCCTTTTTTGGACAAATAAATTTTATCAAAAGATTCATATCAAATTTTGCCGAGATAGTAAAACCAATTTTAAAAATGTTGAAGAAAGGCGCAAAAATTGATTGGACTGATGAGGCTGTAGATGCGTTCGCATCCATAAAAAGGGCAATCAAGGAAGCCCCAGTGTTGAAATCCCTGGACTTCAGCAAACCTCTTCAAATTTTTTTATTTGCATCTTATCACACAGTAGCTGCAGCTATGCTCCAAAAGAATCATGAAGGATATGAATAACCAATTTCATTCTTTAGCAAGTCTCTCCAAAATGCAGAATTGAAGTATGATATTATGGAAAAATAGGCCTATGCATTGGTGAAATCTGTTAAAATATTCAGGCCATATCTAGTAGGAGCAAAAGTGATAGCTTATGTGCCCAATGCTACAGTGAAAGATATATTCATACAAAGTGAGACCACAAGATGTAGATGCAAATGGATAAATTGAATCCAGGAATTTGGCATTGAGTTTCAAATCACCAAGCTTGTAAGGGGGCAGGGATTAGCCAAATTAATGACTAAAACTAATTTGGAAGCTACCCAAGTATGCAACTTGAATGGTGAAGAAAACAAGGTCACAAGTATTGAACACACTTCATGGTATGCTGATATTATATACTATATCAAACATTTGAAATGTCCAAAAGGGCTTGATGACAACAAAAGGACACTCAAGTTGTAGGCTTCAAAATATGTTTTAATCGATGGAGACCTCTATTGGAAAAATAGGGATGGTATTCTGTTACTATGTCTAGATGAATATTAGTCAAAACATGTCCTGAAAGAATTACATGGAGTGTGTGGAGGACATTTCTTAGCAAAAACTACATCTCATAAGATCCTAAGGGCTGGATACTATTGGCCTAAGGTTTTCAATGATGCATATGATTATACAAGAAGATGTGAGGCATGCCAAATTGTTTTAGGAAAATTAAAATATCAAGGAGCATTGCCTTTGAAACCTATGCAAGTTGAAGCCCCATTCCATCAATGGGGAATTGACTTTATAGGAGAAATTGCAGAAAAATTTAGCGAAGGACATAAATGGATATTAGTGGAAAAAGATTACTTCACGAAATGGGTGGAAGCAATCCCAACTAAACAAGCAACAAGCAAAGTGGTGATCAATGTTTTGATGGAAAATATCATACTTATATTTGGCACACCAGTGAGGTTGATTATGGACAATGGGATGTGTTTTAGATCTGATGAGTTCAAAAAATTTTGCAATACATATGGTATTACTATTTCTTATGTTGCCCCTTACCACCCATAAGCAAACAGTCAGGTAGAATCCAGCAATAAAAATCTTCTGAAAATTATAAAAAGAATGTTGGAAGGAAATAAGAAAGCATGGGACTCAAAGTTGAGAATAGCTATGTGGGCGGATAGGATTACTATGAAGAGAGCAATTGGAAGATCCCCTTTTGAACTAGTGTATGGAACACAAGCAAGGATGCCATTAGAAAACCTTTTACCAGTTTACAAATTTATTCTTCAGGAAGATTCAAACATTCCAGAACCAATGGAGGAAAGGATAGAACATCTCGCAGAACTTGATGAAGTAAGGAGAATGGCCCAAGAGCAGAATATGAAGTTGTAGTTACAAATGAAATATCTTTTTGACAAGAAAGCCAAAGATAGAAAATTTGAGATAAATGACTTGGTGCTAATGCGGAATGCTAGATGCCAAGAGAAGGGAAAACATAAAAAGTTTGAAGCTTTATGGTTAGGTCCTTTTGTCATCATTGATAAAGGAGGGGAAGACTCTTATTATCTACAAAATATGTCCAGAGAAAAATAGGAACTGCCAGTACATGGTTAGTTTCTGAAACCTTTCTTTTCATGAAATCACTAATTCCATGCACAAAAAGAGATAAGTGTTGCTAGTGCAGGGACAACTCTTAATTAACTCTCAAAGATATTTCTATCTAATCCATGCACAGTAGTTTAGGAAAATCAAGTGAGACTAGGACTTGCTAGTACATGGACAATCCTATAACTCCCTCAATAAAAACAAAGTTCCTTTCCATGTAGAATAGTATAGGATCATTCCCATTTTTCATCATTTTCACCTCCATTGCCCATTTTCATTCCATCCTTACCACGGTTCCATATTCCATCCTCAAAAAATCACATGAAATAGGCATGAATTTGCTCCCTAGAGATCTAAGATCTTGTTATACCCACAAGGGGCATACATCCCTAGACAAAGCCACTATTGGGAAAAGAAAATTTATCAATTTTCCTGTACTTTTATCCATCCCCTTTTCAACCAAGATCAAAACATTATACCCTTAATCTCATAATAATAATCAACTATGTTACAAAATCCATAATTAACCTAAGTCTTGCATATCCAATCCACGAATTGTGTTCTTTGCCTTTCCTAAGAACATATTGGCCCAACATGACCCCATCGTTGGAACCTTTCACTTTGCTATACCAATGGCCCAATAAAGACATAGTATCACTATATCAGCAAAACAACGATCTATCGGGGTAACCTTTGGAGTCATCCCACTGATAGACTGACAAAATGGAACAAAATGAGCTTATCGGGATAACATGCAGGCATCGGTGGAAACCACATCATGATTCCACCGACAGGCTGATAAAGTTGGTATAAACTGGTTATATTGTCGTAACATATGGATTTCAGTGGAATAGATATCACACCCTCACCGATGAGTTGATGAACTCAACAAGAGTTATTTTATCACCGAAACATGTCAACTTCGGCAGAGCTTATATATGAGTTCCCCCAACATGCTGATAAGACCAACAAAGACAAAAGCATCTTTGTAGCATGTAAGGATCGGTGGAACTAAGGATGAAGTTCCATCAATATACCAAAATAACTATAAAACATTGAGGATGTGATAAACATCAGCCGGACTAGGGAACATTAGGGCAAATTCATATGGAACCTCACCAATAAATCAAAAAAAGGAGATTTATCGATGGAAGGGATGGATTTTTGTGGAATATAAAACAAAGTCTCAGCGATATGGCAATGATTATTAGACAAGATTGATATGACATTTCAAGACATCACTAGAATATTTGCAATTAATAAACTAGCCCGATGGCAAGATACACATCGATGGTGCATTTATGAGTTGAGATTGAAATAAGTTATTTCACTCCTATAAGATTTGGCTAAAGAAAGAAGGACAAAGGAGTTTGATCTCTCATGGAGAAAACAACAAAAAAGGGCTAGCCAGAAATATATTTCAAGTAAGTATATCGGTCCTGATTTAAAATTTATACTGTATAGAAGATTTGGAGTCTGCATTTTGGAAGATAATCTAGAGAAACATAAAGCTAAGAAGCAGAGGGCCAAGAAAAGATCACTGAATCAAGATTTAATTGACCAATGCCCAGGGTCTGGGCTGAGACCAAAAAGAAGTGCCTAGACTAATCCCTCCATAGATAAACTAATAGACAACTATAAGGAGTTAGGAGATGTTTGGACCCCTCTTCAAGGGTATCAATTGTTTCTATATCATTACAAGAAACAATATAGGTATGACCCTGTTTGCAACCCTTGGAGGTTAAATTTAGCAAGGCTAATAGTGTCTAATGTATTTATCAACATGAATTTGATTAAAGCCTTAGCTAGCAAATATGACCCAAAAACAAGGGCTATTAGATCACACACTAGTGAAAATATACTAGTGCTTTCCAAGGATCTCATTGTGAATGTTTTTCAATTGGAATGTGGCTTTGACATTCCCATTATAGTCAGACCTATTGCTGGAGTATAGGCATATAGACACCAGTTATAAGAGAGGCAAATTAGCTCTACACAGGCTAAAAGATGACAAGGGTCAGATAAGGAAATTTTCCAATGCTGAGAACCCTCCATTTTATAAAGAATTATTTGAAGAGTACTTTCGTTACACTTTTTATGCTGCTGGTCAAGTCTTAGGACTTGAGGTTCCCCCACAAATGTTAATTGCACCTATGGTGTTAGCTGCAGATATTCAAACAAAGGGAGCAAGGCCTTTTGACTATGCAAGTTACGTGGCTAATGCTCTGAACCAAGGATTGGAGAAAATCAAACACAATAATGATAAGATTAATTTCAAACATTACTCTTTGTTAATGCATTTGCTTTTGCATGAAGGGCATGGTAGAGGATGGTTGAGTTTAGAGATGAAAATTTGGGACTTATTTGACAATGCAGACCCAAAGCCAGTGCAAATGTGGACTTCACTGTGGGATTGTCTTTTTTCACAAATCTCATTATTTTTCTTTGAAGAATGTTTTGTGAAACCTCTAATGCAATTGTTGGGATATTCTCATAACTATAGCCTCTCTCCTAGGATACAAAGGTTTCTTAGGCCAAAAGAAAATGAACCAAAGACTAGGGTGGATCATAACTAGGGAGATTGGTATGCCTTCTCAGATTGCACCATGATAAGAGTCTATGGATTTGAAGGTTCCAGTTATCTATTGCCTAGGGTTGTCCCAGATAGAATTGCATACGTAGAAATTGTGAGACAATTGGCTAAATATGATGCTATTCATCTAAAGAAGAACAACAAACAATCAATCATGCCCAGCACTTTGTGCTTTGGGGAATTCACAATAGTCATGAATGAGGGCTATGAAGAAATCAATGCCAAACTAGCACATTATAATCTCCCAATAGGAGATGAAAGAAACAGTTTTGATATAGAGGGTTTTATTAACAGAGCCAGGCTATCATAGGGTCTGTCTGGCTATGAACATATTTTTTTAGAAGTAGTTATAATTAGAAATCAAGACGAAGCCTCTACTGAAGATAGCATGGCTATATTTAATAATTTTTTTCTTGCAGAAGATTTGAAATGCAAGAATGTTCCTTCATACTCAAGAGCCTTTTCTAAAATTGAAGACCCACTATCAAGAGTTGAGAAGATTATTGCTCATGCAGATGAGATAATTGAGGGTGTGCCTTTAATTACTTTTGATACAGCTTACATACAATATTTTGGGACACAAGCTCAAGAGGTGCAGCCTCTAACCCACATACCTTCACAGCTAACCCCTAAAGTATCATTTTCTATAGATACAGATATAGAGGAAGAAGTGAATGATGATGAGATTGAACAAATACAACCAATAAGTGCTCCTGTTGTTCCACATTATGAGCACCTACAGAATTAAACCATGTAAAGTTTGAGACTTCTGAGGATCTGTCTGATGACATCAGAGTTATGGCTGCTTAGAAGTTTGTCTCTGATGATGAATTTATCAAGACTCATGAATTTAAATCTTTTGTATATGAATATCAAGGAAATAAAATGAGGCAAAAAATGAAAGATGCTACCCCTGAGCAAGAAACTATTGCCTTGGAGGAATTGCAAAAAGAGATTGACAGAGAAATGGAGTCTATTACTCTAGAAAGAGGAATACAACTACTCTAGGAGGCCAAGGTATTGCTTGTGCTAGGTTGGAATATGATCTCTGCCATTGTATGTGAAACATTTAGTAGGAAAGATAAAACACTGAGTTTGACAGAGGAAGCAAGTGACAAAGTATACTCATGGTCGGGGTATAATGCAGATGAAGCCACCTTATTGATTTGGTCTTTTTATCCCCAAGATAGGAGACCAATAATAACTAGTGACCCAAATCAAATGTTTGGTCACCTTTTGGTCAAAAGGTTAGGAGATACAGATCCCTTAGAAGTTGCTGAGCTAAATGTTAATGTAGCAATGTTCACTAAGGCCCAAATTCAGAAACTAATCAAGGACAATGACAGACTGAGAAAAGAATTAGTATACCACAAGGAAAGAGCTTCTTCTTCCTTTGCATCTAAGGTATATTCCCCATGGATCTAGAAAGAAAAAGAAATGTTAGATGCATCGACAGTTGTAATCTATTGGAAAAAGTGCCATGCTAAATCCCAAAAAAAATGTGAAAAGCTAGAAAAGGAAGTAAAAACTCTCAAATACACCATGGCTACTGAAATAATAAAAGAAAGGTTCAATAAGATGTGGGAATTTATAGATACCTATTGGAAATCATTCCAACAAACATATTCAGCCATGATAGAAAACAAAATATTGCAGGAGAGGATGATGGAAAGGAAAGAGGAACTTTAAAATAAAAAACTTTTAACAGAACAAAGACTGCAGGTGTATAATAAGTTGGTCAAGATGCATGAATAGTATCATAATGAACTAAATAAGGAGTTGAATTCTTTTGATATTGACCCCTCAATTCATGATGATACTGGAGAACTATGAAAATATGAAGAGTGGAAGGAAGATGTATCCATGGTCCTAAATATGGCTTTACAAGAAATTAGTAATGAAGATATGATCTATTGGCAAGAGACACTATATGGCTTCATGAGTGTTGTCATTGATGGCAACAAAGTCCATCCCACACATCCGTAGGACATGGTGTGTCTTTACCGGAAGTCAGATTGAAGAAGTGTTGTGGTCTGGTAAGCAAGAACAGAGCAGGCAACAAGGTCTGACAGTCAGGTCCAGATCTCTCAAAGGAAGTATCTCAGTAAAGTGTAGATTTGGGGAAGTCAAGAGGAGTACCTTGACTAATAGATTCCAATGATTTAGCCTTCAATGATAAAAGAGTGAAGAGATATGAGCACTTAAGTGTTGGGTTCCTGATTGGCAGAGTAGACAGAGGAAGAACTGACTGGCAGAACATGAGACCTAAATCTGGATGAGATATTGATGGTGATCAAGCTTCCTAAGGTATAATTCATGATTAACCGACATGATTGATGACTTTTATAAGAATCTCCTTGATACACATCAATTGGTAAGCAAGGATTCATCCGACAGATCAAAGTTTGGGAAAATATTGACTATTCCGGATGTCGACTAGAAAGGTGTTGAAATCACTTGTGTGGATATATATACCAGATGGATTTAGATGTGAAGGTGTGTGTTGGTAGTTGTGGTGTGTGAAGAAAAGTAGAGAGCAGTGTGGAAGTAGCTTTGTAGGTCCGGAATGTGACAGGACAGTAGCTTCAAAGAAGAGAAAGAATAAAGTGTAGCAGATCAGTTTATTGAGCCTAAACCAGAACTAAACCTCTACATGTGTAGATGCTTCTCATCAATTCAAGTATTGTGTTACCTTCTTGTGTCCTGTAGATAGTGAGTCTCTTGTAGGCAGTGAGCCTCTTGTGAGCAGTGTGCTCAGGCAGTGAGCCCTAATTGGCAAGTGCCATTTTGTACTATCTTATTCTTTTAATAGAGAATACAATCTTGGGTTAATCACCCCGTGGTTTTTCCCCTAACTAGGTTCTCCACATTAAAATCATCGTGTCATGTGTATTGATCTTATTTCTGCTTTCATGGTTATGTTTGCTTATGTGATTTGATGTTACACTATTTGTTAGAGAAGGACAAAAAGTTAAATTAATCAAGATAATTGATTCACCCCCCCTCTCAGTTATCAACAATTGGTATCAGAGCCAAGTTCCTCCAAACAAAGCCTAACAGCTTGAGGAAGATCTGGGAATCTCAATGGATATGTATGGTATGAGGGAACAGCTTCAGTCTTCCTTAGATGATCTTAAGCAGTCTCATTCTGAAGTCCATGACCTAAAAGAAAGACTCAAACAAGCTAATGATTTCATAAATGAACTAAAAGAGAAACTGAGTATCTCTATGAAAAAGAGAAAGGAACTACTTCAACAATTAGCAAGTCAAAGTGAAGTCGATAACACTGATGAAGAACTGAATGAGAAGAACAAGTTATGTGAGAAGCTATCAAAAGAGGTCATTATGGTTAGACATGAAATGGAATCAGGGGTTTTGAAATTTACCTAAGAAATTGAAGAGAAAAGAAAAATTGAAGATAATCTAAGACAATCTCTCAAGGAGAAGTTAGAAGACTGCCACAATATGGACAGAATAATCAGGCATCTAGACTCTGATCTTGAAGAAGCTAAAGATAATGAAGAACAACTTGAGAATCAGATTGACACTCTCAAAAGGGATCTTCAAACAGCAAATGAATATAAAGAGAAATTCAAGATAAGCTCTACTCAAATTGAAGTTCTTCTTGCAAGCCAAAATAGGGTAGATGACAAAAAAGGCTTGGGATATGAGGAAGGAGAAACCTCCGGATCTGGTAAGAACAACTCTAGATCAAGAAATCTAAGGAACAGGCCTAGAAGACCTCTGGTAAGGCAACCAAATGCTCAAAGATATCCATCCTTCAATGGATATTGTTTCAATTGCAATAACTTTGGTCATAAAGCTAATCAGTGCAGAAGAAGAATGAATCAGACTAATTCATCCTTCTCTAGATAATGCTTCAATTGCAAAAGGTATGGTCACAAATCTCATGAATGTAGAAATTTGCAAATAAACAATTCATTCAATGGTAGATGCTTTGCATGCAATAGAATGGGACATATGGCTAATCAATGTAGATCAAGAGGATATCAATCAAATATGCAAAGAAATGTTGTTTGCTACAACTGTAATAGATCCGAACATACTGCCAAATTCTGCAGAAGTAAGAATCAGGACAAAAAGGGTCTGGTACATCATAATCAAAACTAAGACAAAGAAAGAAGAAAAGTGAATGTGGATGAAATTCAAAGGGAGATGAATAAGATTTGGGTAAAGAGAAGTACAGAAAATGTTGGAAATGGATCCACACTAGAATCTAGTGCTGACATTCCTTCCAAAAACTAATAAGATAAGCTCTGGCTCAGGGGGAGTCAAAAAGAAAATAAATCTCCCCAGCCAGATAATTGGTGCCTAAAATTGGCACAAGAAATGTTGCGGATTAAAGGGTTCTTAGAGAAACATCTAAAGAAAGCTTGGTAAAGATATGGAAGATCCACAAGAAGATTTGAAGAGTCTAATCTTCCAAGATTGATCCAGTTTAACAGTCATCCAGTAAAAGCAGCACTCTCACAGTTAGATCCAGCTTGATTCAAAATTGTGGAATCTTGATCTACGAATAGATCAAATGATTAAGGAAAGAAAGATATATTATCACTATTCATCGAGAATAACTCTAAGTATATCTCAAAGATACGAGAAAAGATCTATATCAGAATAAGAAGAACAAGGCAACTAGAATGACTTAAGTTGCACATTTATTGCAGTGTGGATTTAGGGTTTTTCTTAGAAATAAAAGGGTTCATTCGCTCATCATTTGCACATTTGCATTCGAGAAGAAAAGAAAAGGATCTCTGAAACAAATTGTTTCAAATTTCTCAAAGATCAACAGTTGAAGTCAATTCATCCAACAAATCAATTGACTCACTCTGCGAACCCTAGAAGCATAAAAGATATTTTCTGTTATTGAATATCTCTCTGTAAATCTTTTGAAGATGGCTACACCGAATGTTCTAAAGATCACTGATAGGCCACGTCCTAAATTCAAGAAACATCCATATAAATCCCTAGAAGTTGATCCCCTAGGTGCCTTTTCAAGCATTCCGCATGGGGTTTTGCATGTAGAAGATGTTAGGGCATATATTCATGTGAAAATTGAAGAATTTGTGGAATCTAAGCTAGTTGATATCTATCACAAGCATTTGATAGATGACTCATTTGAAATCAAAACTCAGTATAAAGCCATCCGGGACAAGCATTTTGCACAATGCATTCATTTCCCTTGTTTTGCTGAAGATGAATGGGTCCGGTATGTTTTGAGCAGAATGCATGACAACTTCATATGGTTGAATGGGCCATTTAAGATCACTAAGGATGCCATTAGAGCAGTAACTGGATTACACTCAACCGGTGAGTTACCTACTCTAAAATTAGTCAAAAATCAAACTATGAGTGAGGCCACGGAATCTAAATTTGATAAAAGAGTAATGATAGTTGAGGATATCACAGATCTGGACATCAAGTTTGCCTCCATGATTATTGGCTACAAGATATATCACTCCAACAGAGAAAATTCTATATCCATAACAGCAATCTACACTGCCTATGAAATGTTGAGAAAGAATGCAAATTATGATCTTTGTGAACTCCTTCTGAGCCAACTGATGGAAAACCTACAAAAGATCAAGAAGGACAAGAAGAACTTTTTCAAATATGGTGGGCTAATACTATGTTTGTTCTTCTACTTTATGAATGAGCTTCCCAGATCCAATGCTTGGGTATGGCAGAATGACAGACCTGTTGCAATTCAAATCAGAGACTACTTACATACACTTGGTGATGCCAAGGCACAAAACATAGCACTATGGGGTTATTTCAAAAACTTCCAAAGCATGATGTAGGCTAGAGAAAGAATTCCCAAATCCCTAGTTGAAAAATAGAAAGATACAGTATGCTTTATGGTAGAAACTGATCAGTGCTTAATAGAGGCAGTGGAACCAAGAATAGTGTGGATCATGCCAATGGGGTATGAAGTGGATGAGAAAATTGTAGAGCTACATGTTCAGCACATGCTAAGTCAACCCAAGGATCCTAAGGTAGAAAGGTTTGGAACCTTTGAAGAGCTAAGTGTGAAAATTCATGTGGAGCTAAGGCAACCAGAGATGAAGAGAAAAGTGAGAAAACAAGTAGAGAATGTTGCGAAAAGGTATGGCATCTCAAAAGAGGCACTTGATGCAAACAGAGAAAAGATGGAAAGGGCAGAAAAAGAAAAGGAAGAGGCAGAAAAAGAAAGTGCTCCAGTAGAAGCCCCCTCTCAGACCAGATCCTCTAAGAGCTCTGCATCTGCCACTACGAAGAGCTCAAAGGCATCAAAATTGGAAGCAAAATCATCTGGTAAAGGAGAAAAGAGAACAAAGACAAAGGCAATAAGGTCCTATATCAGTCAGAAGGATGAAGAAGAGACAGAATTTGATGAAGAGATCAAGAAGATGAAAAAGAAGAAGAAAGTATCTGGTGGAGACAAGGAGGCAGAGGCAAAAGAGTTTGTTGAAAGGCCCACTCTGTCCTTAGATGATGTAGTTAAAGAAGTTACTGTGGATGGGAACCTGCAACCAATAACAAAATTCTATAATGCATATAATGATGCAGATAGAAAGATCTTGGAGGAAGCCACATTTAAATACTTGAACATATACAATAAAGCATTTATTGAAATAATTTCTCTAATTCCTAAAAGTTTAGAGAAGGAACTTGAAATGAGAAAAGAAAATACCAAGGCCAAGGACTTAGAAATTAGAGAACAGATAGCTATTCAACTTTATCCTTCAATTACTTTGAAACAAATGGATATGATCTTCAAAAATTGCAAGGATGAGTTCCGGAGTAAGGCTAGAATGAATCAGCTCATGCTTGGAGAAACTGATAAAGTGGCAAAAGAAATAGAAGAAATCCTCTGAAATGCCTACAAAAGATTCAATATTCTTGTTATAGAGGATTTAGGTGATGACCTCTTGATGGATAACAAAGAAGAATCTACTGAGACTGTAGCAGAAGAGGTAAAGGAGACAGGTGAAGAAAAAGATAAGGACTTAGAATCCTCTGCTCTAAAAGAGGAGGTCCATGAACAAGAAAACATCTCTCCTCTGATTTCCCCTACAGACCCCAGATCTAAAGAAGAAGAAAGAGTAGAAGAGAAGATCAGTCACGAAGCAGAGGAGAAGGAAAAAGAAGATGATAGTAGTAAGGCTACAGAAGGGGAGAAAACTTTGTCTCTGACAAGAGACACAGCAGAAATAGTCAAATATTTCTTGACCAAAGAGATGATGGAATTTGATGAACCGGAACTGCTTCAAGGTCCATTCAATTTTGATTCCCTCTCCCCGGTTCAAACCATGATACTAGCATCCTTCACTCAAGCAAAGGCAAAAGAAAAACTCCTAAAGTCTCACATGGAAGACTGTGAGCTTGTAGAAGTTGCATCCGGTGTGTTGGAAAAGATAATGCCATCCTTCCAAAAGGATCCTTCGGCCTCCACATCTAGTAATCTAAAGTCTCTTGTAAATTCTATTCATACGCATTTTGATTCTTTAGAGAAGTCAGCAGAAGAAAAGGTCCAGAAGGAGTTTCTGGAAAAGAGATTCTCCAAAGTACAAGGACTAATAACCAATGATAGGAGAAATATGGATATAGGGATAAAGAGCTTAGAAAATGTTCTTAAAGATGGTGGGGAAATGTATAAATTTTGTCTATCATGGTCCAAAGTAATAGTGGAGATTGAGAAGAAAGTGAAAGAACGGGAGGATAAACTAACAAAACTATCTCAGAATTTTGATCCTCTTACCACTTCCATAATAAATCAAGAATGTCAGACTATTGTAGTCATGAATGAAATTAAGAAGCTTGAGAAGGAGAAGAAAAATAGAATAAGTAGGTTTAGTGAACTTAGAGGAATAATTATCCCTAAGTTAGAGGCCATGCATGAGGCCCTAAATGATGCTCAAACCACAGCCCAGACCAGTGATCCAACAGATCTGAAGAGGGCAGAAGCTTTTCATTCTTGTTGAGTGGTCACATCTCAATTTTGGATAGGATGAAGCTAAGTTGGGTGACAGAAGTTGCACAATTGAAGAATACGTTTGCAGATATACTAAAGTATATGTAAAGTATAACCGGATAATATACTTATGCGACTAAGTATAGATTGACTTTTGCAAATTTTGGTGTGCAGACTCCACCCTTTGCCATTGATGTCAAAGAGGGAGTGAGGAGCAGTGAAAAATGAGGAATCTAGCTAAGGGGGAGCTCCGATAAAAGTGTACATTAGAACAGAGCATCAGCAAAGGGGGAGTGCAGTGTGACACTTAGTCATTTTTCACTAAGTCTTGCCATCAATTCCAAAGGGGGAGATTGTTAGAAAGAGACACTGTGTGGCTTCATGAGTGTTGTCATTGATGGCAACAAAGTCCATCCCACACATCTGCAGGACATGGTGTGTCTTTACCGGAAGTCAGATTGAAGAAGTGTTGTGGTCTGGTAAGCAAGAACAGAGCAGGCAGCAAGGTCCAACAGTCAAGTATGGATCTCTCAGAGGAAGTATCTTAGTAAAGTGTGGATTTGGGGAAGTCAAGAGGAGTACCTTGACTGGTAGATTCCAAGGATTTAGCCTCCGGTGATAGAAGAGTGAAGAGATATGAGCACTTGAGTGTTGGGTTCCTGATTAGCAAAGTAGACAGAGGAAGAACTAACTGGTAGAGCATCAGACCTAAATCCGCATGAGATATTGATGGTGATCAAGCTTCCTAAGGTATCATTCATGATTGGCCGACATGATTGATGACTTTTATAAGAATCTCCTTGATACACATCAATTGGTAAGCAAGGATTCAGCCGACAGATCAAAGTTTGAGAAAATATTGACTATTCCGGATGCCAACTAGAAAGGTGTTGAAATCACTTGTGCGGATATATATACCAGATGGATTTAGATGTGAAGGTGTGTGTTGGTAGTTGTGGTGTGTGAAGAAAAGCAGAGAGCAGTGTGGAAGTAGCTTTGCAGGTCTAGAATGTGACAGGACAACAGCTTTGAAGAAGAGAAAGAATGAAGTGTAGCAGATCAGTTTATTGAGCCTAACTGTAACTGAACCTCTACATGTGTAGATGCTTCTCATCAGTTCAGGTATTGTGTTACCTTCTTGTATCTTGTATACAGTGAGTCTCTTGTAGGCAGTGAGCCTCTTGTGAGTAGTGTGCTCGGGCAGTGAGCCCTAATTGGCAAGTGCCATTTTGTACTATCTTATTCTTTTAACAGAGAATACAATCTTGGGTTAATCACCCCATGGTTTTTCCCTTAACTGAGTTTTCCACATTAAAATCATCGTGTCATGTGTATTGATCTTATTTTTGCTTTCATGGTTATGTTTGCTTATGTGAATTGATGTTACACTATTTGTTAGAGAAGGACAGAAAGTTAAATTAATCAAGATAACTGATTCACCCCCCCTCTCAGTTATCAACAATGATCATGCAGAATATTCACAAGTATCTTGAGAAAATGATGAGCATGTAGCATGACATGGAAGGGAGAGCCCTTAATGTTAACACATATGCAAAACAAGAGTATATTGAACATTTGTTTGAAATTAATCTATTCCTTTACAGAGCAATTGATTCAACTAACGCTGCTATAAAATCTTTAGATGGAGTAAATCAGCCAGCAGACAAATGAAGCACCTTATGGAAAAATAGAAAGCCTTGCTTAGGCCTTGAATGGTCATGGGCTTCTATTCGCAGATTAACAGATTGGTGAATCTAAAATCAGAAATTTGTTTGTTTTCTTAATATTGTTAGTTAAGAAAAGACATGACCCGTTGTAACCAGCCTGAAGCTTGTTTGCTTCCCATATATAGAGGGGAACCCAAAGCCATTTTATGATCATTAGCAAAGGAGGTATTAGAATAGGAGATATAAGTAGATAGCAGAAGAAATTTTATTTGAAGACCATGTTGCAAACAATATTTTGAAGAAATCAATTGAAGATCTCTGATTTGGTGGCTCTATATTGGTATCAACTATTTGTTAAGTTAAAGCAATTATTTGATTGTCTCCAAGTTGGTGTTCTTTATTATTTGAATATATTCCAAGCAGAATATTAAATTCATCAGACACATTTGATGTTCCTGTGTAATTTGCTTAATTGGTTTCTTCAAGTATGAATTAAAATCCTTTTAAATAGATTACAGTAATTTGGAAATATCAATTGGATAGATAAGAAGAGTCTATAATTGAAGGCTGTTATACTATCTCCAGACAATAATATTAAGTTATTCAAAACTAAATATATCAAGTATATTTTTCATTTTGTCAGTAGACATTTCTTGTCACTGTGTGATCCCTTTAACTGGTTCCTTCAAGGAAGAATTAAAATCCTTTTAGATAGATCACAGTAACTTAATAAATCTTGATTGGATCAATAAGAAGAGTCTGTCAGTCACATCCTTGCATGTTTATACAAGTTATAAACCAAAATATTGTGCCAAACAGTTAGAATTATTGCTAGGTATACATCACTGATCTTAGTTTTTTACTTGACTCCATTTACCCAATAAGGCACTGGTCTTACCTATTTCATTATTTAAATTTAACATCTGTTAACTAAACATATTCATAAAATTCACCTTGATATTGCATATACAATTTATACCAAATTAGAACCATACCATTTTCAATCATTGTTCAGACATTAGAAGTAAAAGTAGGTAGCAAGTTTTCATCTATTCCACACCATTTTCCAATGTGGGTAGATCCATCAACTTAACCAAAATCACACATCCATTTAATCTGCTTCATTAGTAAGGTTCACTCGCCTAGGTGTAGTAGAACCTGAAATGCAGGGAGTCATCAACCCTATAGGTTAGCTCCATTTTGTTAGTTCAAAAACATTGCAAATCTAAGCATAGAGCCTGGCATCCTCTTAGGATTTGTAACCTACATTTTTGAGACCTAACACAGTGCAAAAACCCCTTCATCTTTCATTAAAACCAAATCAACCTCCACCTCAACCAAACCAACAACAATGACAACAAGAGTGGCCTCAACAAGATTACCCTCTGCGACATCAATTCACTCCCTTGGGAGAGCCTATAGAGTCGGATCTATAGAAAATTATACACAATGGACTCGTCACATTACATGATGCTCCCCCATATGGTGAACCTACGTATAAAACTAAATTGTACAAAGATAATGAATTTTGTGAGTATCATAGAACTAAAGGACACCAAACCATAGCATGCATGGCTCTCAAACACCTGATCCAAAATTGTATTGATCAAGATGAAATCAAATTTGATGCACCCCCTAATCAAAACACAAACAAGGATCTCAACATGTTCCTAACCATGGTTAAGGTCCACCTCCAAATAAAGGTAAGGGTGTTAACAAATCTTCAACTTCCTATGACTCTATTGTGGGTTGTTTTGAAGAGAATCAGGTGTCTACCCTCACAATCAAAGGCAATCTATGGTTTACGTTGTTACAACTCGTCGTAGACATGTCACCCTTCATGGTACTACACCAAGTCTCCCAACTCAATCTAATTACAATCTTGTCAAACATCTAGGGAAAACCCCTGCACAGATCTCCATTTTGGAACTTCTATGGTTGTCACCCGCACATAAAGTTGTGCTAGAAAAAGCCCTCCAAGAGTCTTCATGGTGCAGGAGCACCTACCTGACAGCTGGTCTTGATAAGGCAGTTAGTTGTTTTAGGTCTTGTTTGTGTTTCCAAGAAGGTCTGTTAAGACCAAATGCATGTAATAAGGTCACGCTGATCATGATAAGATCATGCTGACCAGGCTTTTGCTATTTTTAGTTAGTTGGTTATAACAGCTGTCATGATGTATGTTCGGTTGGATCTCCCAGCCGCCTGGAGAGTTCCCAGCCGCTTGGAGTCGGGTCAGTAGTACTCGTAGGGAAAATCTATTTAAGCATGAGATCGGTTGATATTACATACAGATAGATATCATCGATCGAGCTAGGTTGCAGAGAGTGAGACTGAGAGAGAGATTGATCATTGTATTGCATCTTTTGGAATCAAATAAAGTGATCCTGTTTGTGTTCTTTCTCTGGTTGGATTCCATTGTTAAATCGATTTGCTGGTTTGAGAGGTTTCATGGATTTACTGATCCATTCCACCGGTTGATCCGCCTGATCGGTGGAATGGCGATGTACAGTAGGTTAGGTTGTAGTTTGTTTGTTTGCATGCAGGTGTGCAGGATCGCGGTCGACAGATGTTGAAGACCCTAGCATGGGTATGTGCTAGGTCGAGTTGATAAGTTTGAGTTGGAAGATCACCCTGAAGTGGATCGGGTCGTCCCTGGAGGATTGGCGAAGTGAAATTTCGCCAAGTGAAGAAGTTCGTTAAAACGGCATCATCAGGATATTTCTGCAAATATCCTGCAGTCAGTTCGGATATCATCATCCGGATAAATGGAGGAGAACATGATGTTGTCGATTGCATGAAGTGCAAGTGCGTCGGGGTGATCATCATCTGGAGGAGCTGAGGAGGAGTGCATCGGCATCAGGATCATCTTCTGGGAGTGCCCATCATCCGCGTATCGCGAGCAGATGCGGGAGTGAGAGTTCGTTTTTGACTAAGTGTTGAAGAGGTCATCAGGATATTGGGTGATGTCATCGTCATCAGGATATGACGTCATCGTCATCAGGATATTGAGATATCCCCCTACGCGAGTTTATCCTGCTGTCGTTAAGTGTTTAGGTATCAGCCGAAGTCCGCGGCGGAAAGTTGTATTAACATCATCAGGAGGTTTCGACAGAACCGGATAAAGCAGATCATGATGCTGTTGCTTGTGTCGTCGGCTAGCGGAGCATCGAAGGGAAGGTGCTGAAGTGGTTGTCATCAGGATATTTGGAGCAACCGGATATTGAATATCCTGCTGACGGAGGTGGTGTCGCATATCATGATGATGCCGCTAGTGTTTGGCGCCCGATGAATAGTACAACAAGAGGATGTTTGCGTTAGTTGAACATCATGATGATGATGTTAGGAGGAAAACGGAGGAGGTGAATAGTAGTCGGCAGGAGGATAATTGCGATTGTCCGAAACATGATGATGATGCTGACAGAGTAAAGCGAAATATGATGATGATGGTGATGATGATGATGATGAGGATGGGCTGCAGACATCCATGCTATATGCGAAGGTTATAGTGTGGATGCCTCTGCATCATAGTGGTATCAGAGCTCAGCAAAAGGTCTGGGCTGTTGTGTGTTGATTCTGTCACCGAAAGGGCAGAGGTAGAGTTGAATTGTGTGTTGTGTGTTGATTGAGAGGTTGACAAAATGCCTCCGAAAGGTAGTGGTACTGCAAGGGAATTGCAGGAAATGAAGGAGAAACATGCTAGAGAGATGAGGAAGATGAAGGAGCTTGCTGAAGCACTTCAAGCCAGGCTTACAGCCCTGGAAAAGAACAAAAAGAGGGAAGTGGAAGACAGTGAGTCTGAAGAAGATGAAGATACTGTTGAAGAGTATGAAGAGGTAGCTGAAGATCTAGATGCTGAAGACCAGAAATTTGTAAAACTGTTAAAGGCAGTACAGAATGATAAACCTAAGGTAAAGGTTGATGTTACCAAGTATACTGGAAGTTTGAATGAAGATGAATTGTTAGATTGGATTGCTGCACTGGATAATCACTTTGAATGTGAAGATGTTGCTGAGGATCAGAAGGTAAAGATTGCAAAGACCAAGTTAGGAGGTCATGCTTTGGTATGGTGGGATTATGTACAATCTGAGAGAAGGAAACAAGGGAAGTCAAAGATCACTTCATGGGATAAGATGGTAGCAAGGATCAAGGGTAAATTCTTGCCAAGGGATTATGAAATCTAGATGTTTAAGAAGCTGCAATTTTTAAAGCAGAAGGAAAGGGATGTGAAGACATATACTGAGGAGTTTTATAAGTTGAGTATGAGATCTGGTCATCATGAGAATGAGGTAGAAAAGGTGGCTAGGTACTTGGCTGGTTTGAGGTTTAACATACAGGATGAGTTAGTTTTAGCTAACCCTAAGAATGTGGAGGATTGTTATCAAATGGCAATCAGGATTGAAGAAAAGATGAATAGAGGACATGATAAGTCCATGAGAGGAAGAGGAAACCATAGGGGAAGAGGAACAGCCCCTACACAAAAGCAAACCAATGAGGGTCAAGAAGACACTGGTAAAGGACAGGGACAGTCTGATTTCAGAGGTGGATGGAAAGGTAATAGAGGAAGATTTGGAGGTGGTAGAGGTTCTACTACATTTTCAGGCAAGTGTTACACCTGTGGTGAGTTTGGTCATCCATCTTTCAAATGTCCAGAAAACAAAGGTTCATCATCCGGAAATGATAGAACTAGTGACAAGAGAGTACAACTTGTGCAAGAAGAGAAAGTAGAAGAAAGTGCGCAGAGTTCAAACAGAGATCCTGATAATTATGGATATCCAGAGAGTGGAAAATCACTGATGCTAAGGAGAATTAGTTTGCAGGCATCAAAGGATATGATGCAAAGAAGAGCTCTTTTCAAGACCACATGCAAGAGCAAAGGTAAGGTATGTAAGGTTGTCATTGATACTGGTTCAACAGACAACATGGTATCCCAGGAAATGGTGGATAAACTGAAGTTGGAAAGGATTCCACATCCACACCCTTACAAGGCATCTTGGGTGAGTGATAGTCAATCACTTTTTGTCTCTGAACAGGCATATGTGGATTTCCAGATTGGAGCATATCATGATCGAATTTTGTGTGATATTTTGCCTATGGAATGTTGTCACCTACTGTTGGGTAGACCATGGCAATTTGACAGGAGGGTACTGTATGATGGGTATGCTAATACCTACACCATCAAGAAGGATGGGAAGACTATTAATTTGATGCCATTGCAGGCAAAAGCTGCAGTACAGAAGGCAGCTCAAATCATTTTAATGGGAAAGAAGGAATTTGTGCAGATGCCTCGAGGAGCAGGCATCAAAGCAGTTCAGGACACTGCAGGGAAAGGAGTTGTTGAAGACAACAAGCTGAAGAAAGTTTCAGTTGTGACTGACAGGGGTCAGCAGCAGGTTCAGAAACAGGTTTGCACACAGCAACCAGTTCAGAAGAATGACAAGGATGTTGTCATAGTTGGGACTATTGCTTGTCCTATAAAGATTGACAGGAAGATAGAGTTGAACATTTCAGCAGTTCAAGAGGCAGTTCAGACAGAGGTTCTGGTCCGACAACCTGGCAAACACAGGGTATGTGAGAAAAAGGCCTACATCAACAGGCATGAGGATTTACTTGCCAGAAAGCAAGTTACAGTTCAGAAGTCTTGGAGCAGCCAAGAGCTAGCAGAGGATAAAGCTGGAACAGGTCAGAAGACTGACAAGGCAAAGTGTAGAGGTGGAGGACTTCCACATACTAAACTCATGGGACATGAGTTCTTTTCTGTTGGGGAGTATGGTGCAGGAGCACCTACCTGACAGCTGGTCTTGATAAGGCAGTTAGTTGTTTTAGGTCTTGTTTGTGTTTCCAAGAAGGTCTGTTAAGACCAAATGCATGTAATAACGTCATGCTGATCATGATAAGATCATGCTGACCAGGCTTTTGCTATTTTTAGTTAGTTGGTTATAACAGCTGTCATGATGTATGTTCGGTTGGATCTCCCAGCCGCCTGGAGAGTTCCCAGCCGCTTGGAGTTGGGTCAGTAGTACTCGTAGGGAAAATCTATTTAAGCATGAGATCGGTTGATATTACATACAGATAGATATCATCGATCGAGCTAGGTTGCAGAGAGTGAGACTGAGAGAGAGATTGATCATTATATTGCATCTTTTGGAATCAAATAAAGTGATCCTGTTTGTGTTCTTTCTCTGGTTGGATTCCATTGTTAAATCGATTTGCTGGTTTGAGAGGTTTCATGGATTTACTGATCCATTCCACCGGTTGATCCGCCTGATCGGTGGAATGGCGATGTACAGTAGGTTAGGTTGTAGTTTGTTTGTTTGCATGCAGGTGTGCAGGATCGCGGTCGACAGATGTTGAAGACCCTAGCATGGGTATGTGCTAGGTCAAGTTGATAAGTTCGAGTTGGAAGATCACCCTGAAGTGGATCGGGTCGTCCCTGGAGGATCGGTGAAGTGAAATTTCGCCAAGTGAAGAAGTTCGTTAAAACGGCATCATCAGGATATTTCTGCAAATATCCTGCAGTCAGTTCGGATATCGTCATCCGGATAAATGGAGGAGAACATGATGTTGTCGATTGCATGAAGTGCAAGTGCGTCGGGGTGATCATCATCTGGAGGAGCCGAGGAGGAGTGCATCGGCATCAGGATCATCTTCTGGGAGTGCCCATCATCCGCGTATCGCGAGCAGATGCGGGAGTGAGAGTTCGTTTTTGACTAAGTGTTGAAGAGGTCATCAGGATATTGGGTGACATCATCGTCATCAGGATATGACGTCATCGTCATCAGGATATTGAGATATCCCCCTACGCGAGTTTATCCTGCTGTCGTTAAGTGTTTAGGTATCGGCTGAAGTCCGCGGCGGAAAGTTGTATTAACATCATCAGGAGGTTTCGAGAGAACCGGATAAAGCAGATCATGATGCTGTTGCTTGTGTCGTCGGCTAGCGGAGCATCGAAGGGAAGGTGCTGAAGTGGTCGTCATCAGGATATTTGGAGCAACCGGATATTGAATATCCTGCTGACGGAGGTGGTGTCGCATATCATGATGATGCCGCTAGTGTTTGGCGCCCAATGAACAGTACAACAGGAGGATGTTTGCGTTAGTTGAACATCATGATGATGATGTTAGGAGGAAAACGGAGGAGGTGAATAGTAGTCGGCAGGAGGATAATTGCGATCGTCCGAAACATGATGATGATGCTGACAGAGTAAAGCGAAATATGATGATGATGGTGATAATGATGATGATGAGGATGGGCTGCAGACATCCATGCTATATGCGAAGGTTATAGTGTGGATGCCTCTGCATCACTTCAGTTCCTAATAACATAACAGTCATAGATTTACAAGCTATAATAGGTAACATTGCCTCACCCTACAATGTGGTCTTCTTTAAAAAAGACCTCCCATCTTATGATCCTTGTCACAATGATGCCCTTCACATTGAATTTCTCATCCATAAACGCAAGATCAAACGCATACTTGTAGATTGTGGTGTTGGTCTCAATATCTGTTCTCTAAAGTTACTCAAACAATTGGGATACTTTGAGGATCATGTCAATATTGATCAAAGTATTACAATCAAGGGGTATGATGATGCTGAACACTGGTGAGAAGGTGTTATCCACTAACCTATACAAGTAGGCCATGTCATGCTGGAAACTAGGTGTCAAGTTCTTGACATTGAGCTACCTTACAACATTATCCTAGGACACCAATGGATCCATGCCATGAAAGTTGTTCCCTCAACATACCATCAATCTCTCAAATTCCCATTTCATGGTACAAAGATAACTATCCCTTGAGATCCTTATCCCTTCAAATTCTATCGTGTATTGCAAGGCAGTTATAAGAATTTCAACCAAGTGCCCAATAATGATAAAGCCCATGAATCCCCATTATATGTTGATTCTAAGAATTTGACAAAAGCCTCCGTAGCTGAACCCAATCCTATTCCTATTCCTAAAATCAAAGCTAACATCCATGATATAGGCTTTGGAGAATATGATGTCTCAAAATCTTGTTGTGTAAGGTGGATGCCCCTATCTCCTCAATCCTACAGCCAACCGCCCATAGCATCCCTAACTCAATTCAAAGAGGGAAAATTATTGGCAGAGGAAACTATTGAAGACATCTCTTCTTGGCTCTACAAGGAGAAGGAACTAGTCACAATACCAGTCAAGCACTATGGCAATGCCCTAAGGATTGTCAAAAATATGGGCTATAAAGGCAAAGGTGGCCTTGGAAAACATAATCAAGGAACAATGGAACCCATTGTTGTGCAAAAGAAGCTAGACAAAAAGGGGTTAGGTTACAGTAGCAAGGTACCACGTGCCTTGGACATAGAGGGTATTCTCGACAAGGTGGCACAAACTTCTCTCGCTGATTCGACATCTAAAGAGGATATCATCGATGACTCTTCCCTCCATATGACTAACCTATTCACATAATCCTCCATATTCATGTTATCATTTGTATCCTTCACATCCAACACAAACACCCAAAGTGTAACACTTGTCTACCCTGAACTTATCGATTAGGACCAACAAGGGACCCCATTCTAGATGTATTTTAGAATGACGAAGCTATTGTAGAGTTCATGGGACTCCGGGATGGTATCCCTCTTGGAGATCACAAAGTTGGATTTGTAATGGAACTAGAGCAAACTACTTATTTTGGAGAGAATGCCAAATCCTCTAGTCGCAAAAACAAAAATAAAGAAAGATCTATAGGTGAAAACCATGCTGTGGCACCTCCCGATCACAAACAGTAAAAATAAAGGACGTATCCAATGGTGAAAACCTAATTGTGGCACCTAAGGATGGAGGATTTGACATTCCCCTACCATCTAAGTGTCAAGAGAAATTAGCTCTCCTAGTGGAAGATTCTATAGAGATAAATCTGGGCACAGAGAAAACTCCTAAGACAACATTCCTGTAGCATCACTATCAAAACAAGAGCACAAGAATCTTACCAACTTCTTCTTACAAAGAACCATCAACTTTGCATGGACCTATGTTGATATGCTAGGGTTGGACCCTTCACTAGTAGTTTACTATCTCATAGTTGATCTAAAAGCTAAAGTAGTCAAATAGAAGCTAAGAAAGATGCACCCATAGATCACTGTCTTGGTGAAAGTGGAAATACAAAAGTTGCTAGATGCAAAGTTTATCAAGCCTATTGATTATCCAGAATGGGTCTTGTTGATGAGGATGTTACTCATAAACAAACATAGAATAAAAGTTACACAACAACCCTTATTCATCTTGAAAGATATGATGAATTCAAAGAATTCATGATCCCAAGTCTCCATTGATTAGTTCATAATCTACTGACATTACTCAGTGGTTGATGTGTGTTGTTGTTAATCATTCAGGGGCCTTACATATTCTAGTAATTTCTACAAAATTCTTTAATATTCCTCCAAATATCTGGTTATTCATATCTGCTTTGCATAAATCTCCAACAATTCTATCTCTATACTATGAATTTACTCAAATAATGTGCCTATAGGTTGATATTTGCATGATTTTTACCATTATTTGTAATTCTTTACATGATATTTTCAACACTACATGCATTTAGCTCAAATATGCTAATGATATTCAATTATCTACGAGATGTCAGCATATTTCTCTGTTCTGCTTATTATTTATCATGATTTGTAGTTATGGAAGTGATTTCTATGAAATTAAAATGAGAAAAAGGGTTAGATGATGAGATTCCCAAAATTACTTGACTGAGATCATTGATCCACATACATATTCCCATACAGCAATGAAGAGAAGAAAACTAGAATCATACTTCACCAGGACATTCCACAAATCTGCATGATCTAGTGCAAATCTTCAAAGGAAAAGTTGACAACAATATGCAATAAAATGAAAGCGCTTCTATTGAACATAGGATTCATCAGTACATATCTAGGAATCAACTTGAAGATTACGTAAAGTTTACAATCAAGATGTAATCTGAAGCTTCATCTCCATTCAGTATGCTTTAAAACAGGCATATTTACAATGATCTAAAGAAAGAACCTTGACATTTCAACAATCCAATCCTCATTAGTCTCAGTAATCCGATCTCTTCTATGAAATTGTTTTCGGTCTAATTTTAGAATGATTGACCTCCTCCTTCTAAAAGACAAGTTCTGCCCCCTTTTCAAGAACCAGAAAATGGTTACATTCATCCAATGATCAGGATCCTCTCAGAATAAACAATGGTCTAGATCATCAGTATGTGCTTGCCAGTTGGTAAATTACATAGCTGGCAAAGAATATTCCAATATCTTCGACCCAGGTCCATCCTCTAGCTGGAAAACAACATATTTGACAACTCCACCTTAGCGCTTAGGTTCATGTTGCCTCTGCATGCAACTTTGCAATTTAGCTCAACTCCAAACAGCTCCAACATCCTGCAATAAACAGACAAGAAACAAGCATCAGCTTCATTTAATAACCAGCAGGAAAATAAACATTTAAATCAGGCACAGAATATGGAAGCTTAGACATTGGGCTATGAATATTTAGCATCTGTAAACATCCGCATGTATAAATGCACATATCATGTTAAGAATGGTTAGGTCAACCATCGTTGACCAAAATCATGCTATCGAGCTTCAAAACAGCTTCAAAATCTGATCAGATCTGGGTATGCACATTAGTTAATATGAGGGATATTAACTAATATGACTCTCTTCATAGATCGGGATATGATGATGATGCCATCATCATGGATGGGCTTCGTTAAAATGTGAAAGGCTGATGTCATGGTCATGCTGAAGGAAATTAGGCGATGTTAACAAATATGACCTTGATATTGAGGAATATCACCCTCTGAATAATATGATGTCACGGTCATGTCAAGCTTTTTATATATCAAGTCAAAATGACGTCACCGTCATGTTAAGAAAGATCAGTCATATTAGAAAAGATGATGGATGTTAGAAATTAGATGACCTTTGGATGTAACTTTGACGTGTACATACAAATATGCAGATAGTGGATTTTCTAAGTAGGGTGATATTGTAAATATCAGTCATATTAAGAAATATGACCCCCATGTAAGATGACCCCCTGCCTTTGGGCGGCAAACTGATGTCGAGAAATCAGGTGATGTTTAGAATATCGGGTCATGTTGAGAATATCAAGGGATGTTTGGAATGTAACCTCTTAAAACTAAGGTGACCCCCTGGGAAAGATCAAGTTGGCATTAGCAGGTCGATGATTTGGTTTTATCGTTTCATTATCATGACGTCATTGTCATGTTATTGGATAGGGTGATTGGAAATATACCTGCACGAGGTAAACAGAGGATGACATCACCATCAAGGTGATTTTCTTTCTTCATCGGGGCTGGATGACGTCATCGTCATATTGGCACTAGGTGATAATTTGCGATAGGGTGATACTCTTAAGATCAGGTGATATTCATAAGATCAAGTGATATTCATAAATATGACCCCCGCGACCTATATGAAGATGTTTGACTGGCAAATACCACTATCACTTAAAATTGACATCTATAACTTTAGGGACTGAATGATTATCAGGTGATAATATGGCATCGGGGTGATCTTACACAAGATGACTGATGTTTAGAAATATGACCCCCCAGGAATATCAGGTTTGACCAAGACTTTGACTCGTTATAACTTTCTCCCCTTAAGGAATTTTGGGGTGATCCAAAAGGCAAACCTGCATGGAATTTTGTGCTCTTTCTAAAAATGAGGTTAATGATATGAAATACTAACTTTAACTTAATGACCTCGTCATGATGACCTATATCCACCCCTTGCAGGGTTTCTACATGACTTGTTTTTACCAAACCGCTGAAAAGCAGGAAAACACAAGAACAAGCCAAGAAAAAAGTTGGGTCCCTATTTTGTCAAGTCAAAATGGGGCGTGTTGTGTAACCACACAATAGGTCTCAAACATTGTACTTGTGGCTAAACCAAATGGGGGCATCTGCATGTGCTCTAAATTCAGAGATCTTAACAAAGCATGTCCCAAAGATCACTTTCCATTGCCAAACATTAATCTCATAGTAGACTTGACAGTTGGTCATGAAATGCCTTCTTTCATGGATGGATTTTTCGGCTACAATCAGATAATGATAGCAGAAGAAGATCAACATAAAATAGTTTTCACTTGTCCTTAGGGTACCTATTGTTGGTGTGTCATGCCATTTGGTCTAAAGAATGCAGGGGCAACTTATCAAAGAGCAATGACAGTGATATTCCATGACCTCTTTCATCACATCATGGAGGACTATGTGAATGACATACTAGTAAAATCTTCTCTAGCAGATCACATACAAGTTCTAGGACAGATCTTTGATAGACTAGAAAAATACCAAGTACGACTCAATCCAAAGAAGTGTGTCTTCAGGGTAACATTAGAAAAACTATTGGGATACATTGTATCTCGCAGAGGCATCAAAGTAGATCCCGCAAAGGTCAAAGCTATAGTGAAGATGCCTCCACCAAAGAACCTCAAAGCATTAAGGAGCCTTCAAGGAAGGTTACATTCTATTAGGTGTTTTATCTCACAGTAGCAGATAAATGTCAACCATTTCAACACTTCCTCCGAAAGGATATCTCTTTTCGATGAGATGATAAGTGTCAAACATCATTTGATCAACTCAAAGAGTATCTAGCTACACCTCTTGTCTTGGTACCACAGTCACCAATGGGCCTTTGATCTTGTACATTTCGACTAAAACTGCAGCCCTAGGGGCTCTTCTAGCATAGTATGATGAGTTAGGAAAAGAGCATGCAATCTATTACATCAGTCGAACCTTGGTGGGTTATGAACTCAATTATTCACCTATGGAAAGAGCTTGTTTAGCCTTAGTGTTCTCTTCCCAAAAGTTGTGGCATTACATGCTCAACCAACATACATATCTCATAGCAAAACTTGACCCATTGAAGTATCTCCTAGCAAAAGTAGCTCTCACAGGGCAACTAGCTAAATGGGTCATGATCCTTAGTGCGTTCAACATTGAGTATGTAGATCATAAAGAAATCAATTGATAAGCCCTAACAGATCAACTAGCAGAAGCACCCATGATAGATGTACATCCTATGCTATATGACTTTCCAGATGAGAATCCATTCACTCTTTCTAACTCAATAATGTGGAAGTTATATTTTAATGGTTCCTACACAACATGGATCAGGGGCTGGCATCCTATTTCTCAAAATGACTATATCACAAAGTCATATCAGCTTGCATTTCCTTGTACTAACAACATAGCCGAATATGAAGCACTGCTCATAGGTCTCAACATAGTAGTCCAATGGGACACCAAAGAACTACAGGTATATGGAGACTCACAACTAGTCATTTGATAGGTCATTGATGAGTACCAAACAAAAGATGAAAAGTTGGTCCCTTACAAACAACTAGTGGATGCCTACAAACCACACTTTTCTAGCATCACTTTTGAGAAAATTCCAAGAGAGCATAATAAAGCTATAAATCTATGGCTTCTACGGAGTCACTTATAGATATGCTTGCAAACACACAGAAATGTGAATTCTTGATCGAGCAATTGTTGATACTAGTTGTCGATGTTCCAACTACTGAAATCATCTGTGAACTTGTTGGTCCCAATTCCCCTTGGTACGAAGATATCTATGAGTACCTTAAACATAGTACCTTTCCCTCTAAGCTATCCACAACCCAACGCAAAACCCTTATCCATCGATCCTCCCATTACACCATTATGGGTGATACACTATATCACTAGAGTCTTGATGGTATCCTCTTATGATGTCTTAATGCGAAAGAAGCCGATGTCACCTTACGAGACATACACGAAGGTGTTTGTGGCACACATTCTACCAGTCCTACTCTAGCTAAGAAGATACTCCGTGCAGGGTATTATTGGCCTACAATAGAACAAGATGCTTTACAGTTTGCTAAGAGTGTCTACATTGCTAGCAGCATGGAGATTTGATTCACACACCAGCTCATGAACTACAACCTATGACAACTCCATGGCCTTTTTCACAATGGGGTCTCAACATCGTAGGACAAATCCATCCATCATCATCCAATGGCCATAAATTCATCATTACCGCAACTGAGTACTTCACAAAGTGGGTCGAAGCCATTCCCATGACTTATATTATCGGTAAGCAAATATCCAAGTTTATCCTTAACTACCTCATTTGTTGGTATGGTATCCCCCAAGCCATTGTCACTGATAATGGGAGACCATTCAAGAATCAATATGTTCATGCCTTATGCACACAATACAATATCTAACATTTCTTTTCCACTCTCTACTATCCACAAAGTAATGTCCAAGCAGAGGCTTCTGACAAAACCATTCTCAAAATCCTCAAGAAAATGGTTAATGAAGATGGTCGTGATTGGCACCTGCAACTCAATCTCGCCCTATGGGCCTATCACACTAGTATCAGAACACCAACTAGTGCAACACCCTATGCCTTGGTCTATGTCTCTAAATCCATCCTACCTATAAAGGTCGAGATCACATCCCTCAAAGTATCCATGTAGCACCTAATGGATGGAGAGGAGTATCACACTTTCAGACTAGATGAGTTAGAACTACTAGATGAAAGGCACCTTGTTGCGCTTAATCATCTCCATGTCTATCAAAACTGCCTTCAGCACAACTATAGCAAGAAGATCAATGAAAGATGGTTTCAAGTTGGTGATCTTGTCCTAAAAGAAAATTAGAGAAATCAAGAAGATCGAGAGAAGAAGGGCAAGTTTGAGCCTAATTGGTTAGGACCCTTTGTTATCATAGCAACATATGGATTAGGAGCTTACACTTTAGCAACACTTGAAGGCATTCCTCTAGATGAGCTACTCAATAGTGTTCATCTCAAGAAGTTCTTTGCCTGATCCTTAAAGTATCCATGTCAAAAAAAATAAAACAAAACAAAATCCGTCCTATGGTGAAAACCTAGTAAATAGGTGCCTTGGATAAGTACCAAAGTGAAAACCTGGTAAATAGGCACTATGTGTAGAGTCAGCATCTATCATCTATCGAGTCTTGTTCATTCCATGTTTGTTTTATAATAAACTTCATCCATCCATCCATAATAAAACCATTGACCTCGTTTCCATTTCCGTCTCCCTATCTAGAATAGCTTGGAAAATTGTCAATGTCCATCATCGTCATCCCATGTCAATTATCACTTATCTTACATCAGCTATCCTACGTCAAGTTATCTATGTCTTCCTCTACCAGAATGGGGGCAACTCTTTCCTTAACCTAGGTCTAGGAATGGATCCTTGTTTGTGGTTCACAAACACTTCAAATCCTTCAAAAAAAAACAAAAAAAGCAAACACTTCAAACCTTCAAACATAAACAAAAACATAAACACATCAAACTAATCCATCAACCATGTCAACTATCTTATACATTATCACATGCTCGAAACCAGACTAGGTGTCTTATACGAGGTGTTTTAGTTCTAAAACCAGACACCATCATCCTTGTGTTGATCTAGGGATATATCGTTCCCCACAATGACAACACTATCCTACATCATCAAACTAGCTAGAACTACATATCATCTCATCTCAATCTTAAAGTACCTTGATCCCATGGATATGGTTATGTAGGCAGTCTAGAAAATGAAGGAAATTTCCAGTACTTAGGTACATAAGGTATCATCATTTCACCAACCCAAGCTCAAACACCTTGACCTACTCATCACTCTACCTAGAACTACATATCATTTTCATCTTTCATCATAATGTGCCTTGATCTTGTGGATACAAGGTATGTAGGCAGTCTGGAATATGAAGGATGTATCCAGTACTCAAGCACATACGATTCATCATTCTTCACTCATCTCAATCCATTAGCATTACACCTTTCTAATCTTCTGTTTATGAAATTCCATCCACCTCGACTTGACTAACTCAAGAAGCAAAACAACAAACAAACACATCCTATCAAAGAAAAAGTCCTTAACCAAATCTAAAGAAAAAACACCTACTTGCAGAGCCATATGCTATCCTACATATCGATTGCCAACATATGCTACATCAATCAACTTCAACCAAGCAACAGATCTACACACTTGTCTTATACAGGATGTTCCATGCTCGAAACTAGATCAAGTGTCTTATACGACATGTTACATTTCCTAAAACCAAACATTATCCTATCAACAGATCAACACCCTTTAACGGATATATCGTTCCTACAATAAAGCTGTTATCTACCCAACCAATCCAATCTATCCTGAGCAACCTCTTTGGCAAGAGAATTTGTTGACTATATGTTTACTTTGTAAGTCAATCAATTTGCTTTTTAGTTTATCTTGATGTTCCTTTCCCATTACCTATTCAAGACTACCTTGATCTATCTATATCTTGGTATGTTGTGATGTAGTATGGATTGGGGGAATAGTCATTGCTTTTGTATGTCATGTTTAAGGAATGATCTTTAATATCTTTCTTAGCAGCATATTTATCTTGTGTGAGTGTTACAACCTAGCATCTTACATATTAATATACTTTTTACATTTATGTATTAAGGTGTATTTTATGTTCAAGACTATGGCTCATACACATATCCAACAAGGTTATATTATGTCTAAGAGGATCTAAGTTCAAACCACTTGCTTATAGAGTCCACGTCCATGCACTCGGATATCACAGCACCTTCATCATTTATACCTTGGTGGCAAACTATCCATGTGCTATATCAAAAATAAGGATTGCTCTTTATAAACATTTGTGAAACCGTTGCAACAAGCTTATCCAATTTCCCCATCTATTTATCCATGTCATCATATAGTTTCAAGCAAAGATTGATCAATAGTGTTTTCTATCATGTTCTATTCTATCTCCACTTTCTTCTATCTATCATCAATCTAGCCTCATATTTCTCAACACAATATTCTAGTCGAGCGTCAACCCAGTTCTTCTGACACTTCCCTGTCTTTCCTCTCAAGGGGACATCCTATGCCAGCTACACAGGGGCAGCTAGCTACACTGGAGCATCAAAATTGTATCATGTCTTCAACAATCATTTTTCTTTGACACAACGCTATAAACTGCATTGCATCAAAGAGAGGCAAAATGTAGACACCTAAAATTGACCCATGTCTTCGAATCACTTGCATTTCATCGAATCACCTGCATTTCAACAATTAATTGAATAATCTATATTATTTAATTAATTTCATCAAATTCTTCCAAATCTCCCAAAATCAACATTAATTGAATAAATTTTATTTATTTTATTAATTTCATCAAAATCAACTTTATTCTTCTAAAAATTAAATAATTTCAATTATTTAATTAAATCATTATCGTGTTCTAAAATTTTGAATTCACATCAATTGAATAAATTAATTATTTAATTAATTTATCATCCAAATCCTCTTATCTACAATTAAATAATTTTAATTATTTAATTAAATCAATTGTTCTTCCAAATTTAAATAAATCAATCAAATTTATTTAAATTATCTCAATCTCTAAAAATAAAATATAAATCAAATATTTTATTTATTCCTCTATCATGCACAAACAATTAAATAAATTTATTTATTTAATTTGCTCAATTATCTTTCAATTCATCTAAAAATAAATCTTGTTCATTATGCACACAAAATAAAATAATTTATTATTTAATTTATCTCAAATCATATAACAATATTGTTTTTATCACCAACTCATAAATTAAAAAAAGTATTTCTAAATTTATGAAATATAATTATATCTCATGTCTATTCCATATCTTTGCTAAATCAAGCAATTAACTCAAACAAAAATAGCTTTTTGTGTGACACATGTCAGGTGCACATTCACCATGAATTTTAGATTTATCTCATCCATTGATTCTATTGAATTTTCTAGACCGTTGATCGATCTTAATTGAAGCCTATATAAACCCCCCTCATTTCCTTCACAAATCCTCTTTGATCATTTATTCTTAGGCATCCATACAGCACTTGGAGCATTCATCACATCGTTGGGAACATCTACCTTTTGAGCACAAACACAATCTACATCTGCTTGTTGCAAACATGCTTTTGCAATTTAAAGAGCAATCTACATTAGACCAAGATAACAACACAATCTAGGTGAAAGCTTTCATTATTTTTGTGTTAATTAATTGATTATTTGGTTGTTTGCTTAGATAGTTATCTTGATGTTATAGGATTGAATTGTTGATTATTTCATTGCTTTGATTATTATTTGATCTCAATTTATGGCAAAAGCAGCTCTCACAGGCTGACGAGCTAAATGGGTCATGATCCTTAGTGAGTTCGACATTGAGTATGTGGACCGTAAAGCAATCAAGGGACAAGCCCTCACAAATCAACTAGCAGAAGCACCCACGACAAATGTACATCCTATGGTATCTAACTTTCCAGATGAGAATCTCTTCACTCTTTCCACCTCAGTAATGTGGAAGTTGTATTTTGATGGTTCCTACACACAGCATGGATCAAGGGCTGGCATCTTATTCATCATGCCTCAAAATGACTATATCCCAAATTCATATCATCTTGCATTCCCTTGCACTAACAACATAGCCTAGTATGAAGCACTCCTTATAGGTCTCAACATAGCAGTTCAATGGGACATCAAAGAAATACAGGTATATGGAGACTCACAACTAGTCATTCGACAGGTCACTAATGAGTACCAAATAAAAGATGAAAAATTGGTCCCTTACAAGTAACTAGTGGATGCCTACAAACCACACTTTTCTAGCATCACTTTTGAGTAGATTCCAAGAGAGCATAACAAAGTTGCAGATTCTATGGCTTTTGTGAGGTCACTTATAGACATGTCTGCAAACACACAAAAATGTGAATTCTTGATCGAGCAATTGTTGATACTAGTCGTCGATGTTTCAACTATTGAAATCATATGCAAACTTGTTGGTCCCAATTCCCCATGGTACAAAGATATCTATGACTACCTTAAAAATGGTACCTTTCCCATTGACCTATCCACAACCCAACACAAAACCCTTATCCATCGATCCTCTCGTTACACCATTCTAGGTGATACACTATATCATCAGAGTCTTGATGGTATCCTCTTACGATGTCTTAACGTGAAAGAAGCTGATGCCACCTTACGAGACATACACGAAGGTGTCTGTGGTGCACATTCTACCAGTTCTAATCTAGCTAAGAAGATACTCCGCATAGGGTATTATTGGCCTACAATAGAACAAGATGCTTTACAGTTTGCTACGAAGTGTCTACAATGCCAGCAACATAGAGATTTGATTCATGCACCAACTCATGAACTACAACCTGTGACTGTATACGCCTAAAAATGACATGATTCATCCTAAATAAATATTCTAAATATTTATTCCATTCTTCTATTAATTAAATAAATATTCTAAGTTTATTTAATCGATTCACTGTTCCATAATTAAATAAATTCAATTTATTTAATTAAAAATTCTTCTAAATGTCCTACCCAATTAAATAATCATAAATTATTTAATTAATCCAAATTCCTCTATCCTAAGTTCTAAATTCAAAAATCCACCTCACCTTTACATCTCACCTTGTCCACCTCATCAGGTTGCACATGTAATTAAATACATTTAATATTTAATTACCTTATTTTCCCTCACCCACATGGCCTATTTCTTCTCAAATCAGAGGTTAGTTAACTAATCAATCAAAAGTGTTAACTAACCTGTCAATTGAGTCAATCTCTCAATCAATTCAGTCAGTTCCATAATCCACTCTTCTAACTGATCAATCAAGTCTGTTAACTGATCAGTCAATGGAGTTAACTCTCCAATCAATTTTGTCACATCCCATCTTTCATGATGGAGCTGGGACACTTGTCACATTTCTACTAGTTGCACATTCCTCAACCATTCTCAGCCATTGATCTTCATATCTTCTCTCAACCGTTGATTCTCATTATTCCAAGTCTATAAATGAAACCTCATTCTTCCATTCTAATCATCTAGGCTTTCGATATTGTTACTCTGCAGAAATATCACCAGTGCGCCTTTGGCACCCTTTTACTATCCACAAGCTTGAGATCACATACTTGCCTTGGAGCTCATCTTCATTGCATATCACCATAGCCATTTACCATCGACTTCCTACAAACAGCTAAAAGAGTGCACTCTCTGAGGGCTCATTTCATCTGCAAAAGGATGGTTGTAATAGGCAAACAACAGAAGCATCGATTTCAGGGAAGGTTTGCTTTGTGTTATTCATTGCTATTTTCATTCAATCTTTCTTGTTATCTTCTATTCTGTTGATGTTTGGGTCTTATATAATTCATTTGATTGATTCACGTTTTACCCTTACATTTTTGGCGCCCACCGTGGGGCCTTTGCCCCTTTATCTCATCAAAATCTGAGCTTTTTTTAAGGCAGGTTCTGTACTGGTCACGCACAGACACGCACAGGTTATTTTGGTGCATTTGAACATTTCTACGGTGCATATATCCTTTTCTGCAGTGCTTTTATTATTTCTGCGCTTCTGTGTATTCTTACTGCGCTTTTGCACACTGTTACGGCGCTTCTGTCATTATTGCGCATATATTCATTTGTGCTGCACTTTTGAAGACTGTTACTGCGCATTCATTATTATTGTGCATGCATTCTTTTTCATAGCGCATACGTGTAATATTACGGCGCATTCATAGTTGCTACGCTTCGGTTGATTATTTCTGCACATCTAATCACTGAAGCTACACTTCCATAATAGACTGGGATTTTAGTACTTTTCTAGGGGAATTTGCTAACGCTAACCTTTTTGCAGGTGTTTGCTGGAGCTGTTTTGCAGGATAGGTTCGGGTTTAGTTCCATGTAGTTGCATCTAAATAGTTCACATTTCACTTTCTAAGAGATAGTAAAATTGATGTTCATTCAAATCCTCATCTAGCTCTAATTAGGGAGGAAGTAACTGGATTATTTCTTGCTTGCATTGCAACACCTTCCAAGTTATTGCTATCTAAGTTTAAAACTGAACTCACCATTGATCTTGAGGTTAAAATGAACTATTGCTATGTCGTGAGACCAAAACTTCAAAGTTAACTATCTCGTGCTACGCGGTTTAAAACTGAACTCACCATTGATCTTGAGGTTAAAATGAACTATTGCTATGTCGTGAGACCAAAACTTCAAAGTTAACTATCTCGTGCTACGTGGTTTAAAACGTAACTCACCACTGCTTTCTGGGGTTAAAACTCAACAATTGCTATCTTGCTAAAATCACTTCAAAGTTCTGTGTTTGAGTAGATTAGCCCATTTAGTTTTTCACTTTTAACTAGGTTGGATTAATCAGTGTATTCTGTGCTTGATGAATGACAATAGGTTTATGCTCTCTCCTCTTCTGGGTGATCAGAGTGCCAGACTTGTCATTCTATTTGTTTAACCTTTAGGAGGGGCCTGCCCTTGGATGCACGCTTGTCCAAGTGGGAACAACCCTGAGTGGTAACAGGCTAACGCCAAGCCCTACCAAGCCACTTAAAATAAATTGTGCTTGAGGTGAAAACTTCCTGCAACAAGTGCTGTTATGTTACACCAACGGCCAACCTCCCCCAAAACCCTCTCAGGCGCAACCCTTTGAGGCTGGGAGACTCCATAATGAAGAGTAGTGCCGCCGCACGTGTAACCACTTGAACGGTTGCCCGCATTAAATACCTCTTGTTCTAGTGGCCCAAATCCCTTATAATCCATTTCTCACCTAGGATTTTTGTGCTTGCTTTTGTTCAATTTAGTCTAAAATAGAGTCGAAAAAACTACAAAAACAATGAAAAACTACAAAATATTCTTTGTGCTTGCTGTGTTTTCTTGCTATTAATTCATAATATCAGATCAGGAAGACCTTTTCTAGCCAAAAAATACCAAAAACAGAAGAAAAATCCAAAAATTTTGCCAAAAATATCAGAGCTGCGCATATACTCCTTTCTGCTGCGCATTTATAGCGACTTGCTGCGCTTTTGTAATGACTTGCTACGCATATACACTGTTGATGCGCATATACTTACTATTGCTGTGCATTTATACATCACCAGAGCTACGCATATACTGAGACTTACAGTGCATTTGTCCTCTTCTACTGCGCATTTGTTTCGGCGCATATGCGATAGTGAGCACTTGCCCTATTTTTGAGAGAATATTTTCACTTGATTGGAACACCCATTTCAGCCTAGTTTCACTTTCTGAGATCAAATTCAACCTTGCAGTCAGTCTTCATCCGTTTCACCCAAGTCTCTCTTTCGTCCATCATCCCATTCGCTTTCTGTCCAAACGCCCCTTGTCCCAAAGTCAGTTTGTCCCATACCAATTCGACATAGGTCCTTTTTTTTCGTGTCATTAGTGAATTCACGTAAGCCTAGTAGGTCACAGTACCTTTGCTAGTAGTCTTGTTGAATGACTAAGCCCTACACAGTAAGACTGGTATCGACTACCCTTACTAGTGGCTAGCGTCTTGTGTCAACCATCTTACTTGAAGTCATTGAGCGAGAGAATCCTTTGTCCAAATCTTGTCCTAGGTATCCCATTCACAATAGTCTCAGTCGGCATATCACCAAAATTTCTAATCCTGGTCCACTTCATCCCACCTCCCCTTGCATGGTTCTTACTCGATCCCAGTACAACAAGCAAATTGAAATGGCTGACTCATCTGATCACCTCACCCCACCACGTGGTGGTGACGAAGAAATTTCTCATGAAGAATTAGTGGCGCACATCCAAGATAGAAAATTCCAACACCTGGTAGAGAGGGTGCTCCTTGAAGACCCCCATAAATACTTCCATCATCTTGCTAATCTCGGAGTCAAACTCCCCGCAGACTTTGACATAAGCTCCATCATGGAAAATGTAGACAAATGATCATGAGCGGAGATGTGATGATCATGAGAGAGGCACGAATGACACAGTCCCGCATGCAAATGATAGAGGAAAGAATCCCATAGATCAAAATGCTCCTATGGAGGACGTGAGACAACAAATCGAAAGTCTAAAGCAAGAAATATCCAACCTTAAGACCGGTACAAGTTCCAAGCACTACTCTTTGGAAGATATAGCTCCGTATCCTTTTGACAAAAGTTTGGTCATGAAACCCTTCCCCTTTCAGTTCGGAGTCTCAAAGTTTGACAAACACAAAGGGAAGGGGGACCCTAGAGATCATATCCGGGAATTCAATGCCTCATGTTTAGAAGAAGCTCACAACGAGACCTACTTGATGAGACTGTTCCCAAGATCCTTAGGTGGTCAAGCTATGGAGTGGTTCTCGCGCCTCCCACCAGGAATCAAAACTTTTGATGAACTTGTCAATAAATTTATAACGCACTTCTCTTACAACATAGAACATGAGGTATCTATGCTAGATCTATGCAACACCAAACAAAAGGGTGGTGAGTCATTCGCCACCTTCTTACAACGATGGAGACAGCTAGCTAGTAAGTGTTCTTATGATATACCTGAGAAGCAACTATTGGAAATGTTTGTCCACAATTTGAATACTGATCTTAGCTATCAAATTCAGATACAATGCCCTACATCATTCTCAAAAGTCATCGAAATGGGCTTATTCATCGAAAAGGCTATGATCACTAAAGGAGCTATCAAGCTATACAAGGACACGCCTAATTCCAATTACACAATGGATAAATCAAAGTTTTGGACCAAGAACAAGAATGTGGTCAACAATGGGGTAGTTGACGCCAAGGTGGCAGCTCCTAAACAACAACCCATATTCACTCTTAAGGGAGAAACAAAAAATGGTGCGCTCAACAAACCACCCTCTCGGGAGCCTAGACCTTGGTTCCATTCAAATCCAAGGAGAAAATTCACACCATTGGGTGAGTCTCAAGAGTCTGCACTAAGGAAGTTGTTGGCCAACAACGAAATTTCTCTACCGCCAACAAGTGATTACGAACCCATAGTCAAACCTCCCTACTGGAAGGACACAGACTATTGTGAATATCACCATGAAAGGGGGCACACAACTAACAATTGCATCCACCTCAAAAATGTCATACAAGATGTGCTAGATCAAAACCAGGGAGGGACACCACAGCATACCTCCAATGAATCTCATGTGGCCTACCGGGATCCACTTCTAAATCACAATAGGCCGTATAACAACAATCACAACAACGGCCACAACAACAACAACAATGGCCACAACAACAACGGCAACAATAGTAACGACAACAATAGTAATCGCAACCGGTCAAATCAGAACAGCGAGACGAGTAATGCTAACTATGCAAGTGTTCCATTTGACTACACCATAAACTACATTTCTGAGCATATTCCACAGGTCAATGTCATCTCACCCAACCAACGACCAGGACCTAACAGAACTGGTTGTAGTATAATTACCTGCAGTGGTAAAGTCACGCTCAATACCATTCCTCCAAGGTCGCCACCATCTTCATCCAATTCCCGTCAGTACAATGTCATCAACCAGTTACAGAAAACTCCGGCTCGCATTTCTATATTGGAGCTCTTGCGTCTATCTCCTTCTCATAAGGAGATTCTTGAGAAAGCCTTAGCAGAAACCACTATCCCCACTAATCTGGCCTAAGAAAAGTTTCAAACCATGGTAGGCAATCTGACATCTTCCAACTCCATATCGTTTACTAAGCAAGATGACCTTTCTGTATCTCAACCCCACAACACCCCTCTGCACATTGTCACATTCATACACAAGCACCGCATCAAGAGAGTTCTCATTGATGGGGGTGCCAGTCTAAATATTTGCACATTGAAGCTAGTCCTTGCACTGGGGTTCTCCGAACAAGCAGTTGATCCAACGAGGAAAATAACCATCAAAGCATATGACGAGGAAGAAAGAACCACGAAGGGAACGGTTGTCCTACCCATTCAAGTGGGACCGGTAATCAAAGATGTGGTGTGCCAAGTCCTTGATCGGGAGCTTGCTTATAATATCCTACTAGGGAGACCATGGATCCATGCCATGAAGGCCGTCCCCTCAACCTACCATCAATGCATTAAATTCCCACACAATGGCAAGCAAATCACCATTCATGGAGACCCTGACCCCTACCAACACTGCAATTCTTTCCGTGCAAAACCTGAGTGTGTCATACCCAACAACAGAGCCTACATTTCCCCTACCCTGTAATAGGACCATACTACTGAAGCTTCCTCCTCAAGACCCAAACCACTGAAACTTACCATAAAAGAAAGTGGCATGGGGGAATACTCCATTGAGCACAGCCTCAACCTTGCCACGATGCCTTTGTCTCCTCACTCCTTTGGCCAACCCAAACATCCACCCAAACATTTTCCAAAGCCATCTGCTCCTCTTGTAGCTCCCGCAAATCCCTTTGTAAAATGGGGGACCTTATCTGATGAAACAGAGGAGCGAGATCTCCTGCAATGGCTTTATGCTGAAGAAGAAAACACACCCCAAGAATCGCCTAGACTCCCTACAAAACTCTATGGGCGGGGTGAGACTATTTTGCACAGGATGGGGTACGAAGGACAAGGCCGCATAGGCCTCAAAAAAGAAGGAATCATTGAACCTATACAACCTTCTTCATCCTCTTCGGCTAGAAACACAAGTGGCCTAGGATACAAAGGCAAGGGTAAAGCCAAGGAAAATGCCTGCCTTATGGAGACAATCCAAACACTCCAAGTGGACAGCGACACAGATTTAGATGATTCAAATGAGTATGAGTGGGACGAGCTAATAGAGCACTCCTACGATGACAAAGAGGTTGACACCATCCAAACTCTTAGCCCCTACCATGAGGGACAAACGCAACGGGATAGACCACTGGAGTCTGATTTGCCCACCCCTGAGATTATGGCTTTCGAGGAAAGTTTAGATTCCATTGCGATAAACAACTTGGAAGAAAGTACCACCCTGAACTCTACCCCCGCCAATGCCCCTAACATTTCCATTCACACCATCAATGAATCAGGTCTCTCATCTGACTCCCTTCCCCTCTTACACCATAAGCTTATTGACTGGGATCTGCAAGGAACCCCCCAATTAGATATGTTCTAGAACGATGATGCTTACATTGATTATATGGAGCTTAGGGACCACTTGCCAAAAGGAGATCATAAAGTTGGTTTTGCTATCGACCTGAATACCATTGCTTACTTCAGGGAGGGTGCCAAGCCTTCCAGTCACAAAAACATCAAGATCAAAAATGGATCTGACAGTGAAAACTGCCTCGCGGCAGTGTCAGATCACAAAATAGTAAAAAGAAAGGATGCATCTGATGGTGAAAACCCAACTATGGCACCTGACGATGGAATGCTTGACACTCTCCCTAGTGATATGTACCAAGAAAGGTTGCAGATTGTGGTGGAGCCGACAGAGCCCGTGAATATTGGAACCGAAGAGCAGCCCAAGATTATCCACTTTGCCAAATCTCTCACACCACTAGAGAAAACTAGGTTTGTACCATTCTTTAAGAAGAAGAGAGGCAGCTTTGCTTGGTCATATGCAGACATGCTAGGTTTAGACCCAAACCTAATTCTACATCATTTGCCATTGGATCCAGGAGTAAAACCAGTAAAGCAGAAGCTGAGAAAAATGCATCCTCACATAGCAATTTTGGTCAAAGAAGAACTCAAAAAATTGTTAGATGTGGGGTTCATTAGAGCCATAGATTACCCAGAATGGATATCCAACATTGTGCCATTGTCTAAACCGGATGGCCGGGTTCGACTATGCAATGATTTTCGAGACTTAAACAAAGCATGCCGCAAGGATGACTTTCCATTGCCAAACATCGATATCATAGTCGACCTAACTGCAGGACATACAATGCTATCACTCATGGACGGATTCTCAGGGTATAATCAAATCAAAATAGCACCAGAGGATCAACACAAAATAGCTTTTACTTGCCCATGGGGTATCTTTTGCTGGAATGTCATGCCTTTTGGGCTAAAAAATGCAGGTGCTACATATCAGCGGGCCATGACAACTATATTCCATCACATGATGCATGTAACTATGGAGGACTATGTTGACAATATCTTAGCAAAATCTCTCACAAGGGACTCACACCTGGATGTCCTAGAAAAAGTCTTTCAACGGTTGGACCAATTCCAAGTCAAACTGAACCTAAAGAAATGTGTGTTTGGGGTAACTTCAGGCAAGCTGCTAGGCTTCATCGTGTCGGCAAATGGAATAGAGGTAGACCCTACCAAGGTCAAAGCTATAATGGAAATGCCACCGCCCAAGACTCTAACTCAGTTGAGATCCCTACAGGGCAAGCTACAAGCCATCCGTAGGTTCATCTCACAGCGGGCAGACAAGTGCCAACTTTTCAGCCACCTCCTACATAAGAACATTCCATTTAAATGGGATGAGCGGTGCGAAGAGGCATTCAACAAGCTAAAGGAGTACATTATGAATCCTCCCATACTCATGCCTCTGATCCAAGGAAAACCTTTAATTTTCTACATATCTGCTACACCCACTGCTCTTGGAGCTCTTCTAGCACAGCAAGATTATGAGAACAAGGAGAGAGCTATATACTACATCAGTCGAACCTTAGTGGGCTACGAGTTGCAATACTCACAAGTAGAAAGATCATGCCTTGCGGTAGTTTTTGCTTCACAAAAACTCTGACATTACATGTTGGCACATCCTGTCAAACTCATTGCAAAAATTGACCCACTGAAGTATCTCCTCAGCAAAGCAGCTCTCACAAGTCGACTAGCAAAGTGGGTAATGCTTCTCAGTGAATATGGCATAGAATATGTGGACAGAAAAGCCATCAAGGGACAAATCATAGCTGACCAACTAGCTGATGCACCATTGCAAGACACCTCACCAATGCAGTTTGAGTTTCCTGATGAGTCTTTATTCACTCTATCAACATCTCCTTGGAAACTCTACTTCGACGAGTCTTACACCAACCATGGATCGGGGGCAGGTATCCTATTTATCACTCCCCAAGGTGACACAATTCCAAAGTCCTACCGATTGTTATTTCCATGCACAAACAACATAGCAGAATATGAAGCCTTGGTAATTGGTCTCAAGATGGCCACTGAGTGGAAAATCAAAGCACTATATGTCTACGGTGATTCTTAGCTTATCATAAATCAGGTCAACGATGAGTATCAAACCAAAGATGAGAAGCTCATCCCATACAAATGGATGGTCGACGACTTCAAAGAACACTTTGGGACCATCTCCTTCGAGTAAATACCTAGGATAGAGAACAAAGCAGCAGATGCAATGGCTACCATAGCCTCTCTTCTAGAAATTCCTGAATATGAGTCACAGTATGAGTTCTTAGTGGAAACCATCTGGCAACCAGCTTATGATCTCCTTGAAACCCATTCCATTTGCCTCCTAGTCGGATCTGATTCACCTTGGTATGGTAAGACTTACACTTACCTCAAGGACAATATTCTCCCACCGAACCTCTCTTCCAACCAAAAATGAACTTTCATCCGACAAACCTCTCATTACACCATCATAGCTAATACCCTTTACCGACGTGGTCTGGATGGTACTTTGCTCCGTTGTTTGGAACAAGAAGAATCCATAACTGCCTTGCGAGACGTGCATGAAGGGATATGCGGAACACACTCCAACGGCCCTTCCTTAGCCAAGAAACTCATGCGTTTGGGTTATTACTGGCCAAATATGGAAATGGATTCATATCAGTTCGTCAAAAAGTGCAAACAGTGCCAAATACATGGGAACCTGATCCATGCACCTGCTCAAGAGTTGAGACCTTTAATGACACCCTGGCCCTTTTGCCACTGGGGACTTGACCTTGTGGGAAAGATTCACCCACCCTCTTCCAATGGCCACAAATTCATCATAACCGCCACTGAGTATTTCACAAAGTGGATTGAAGCCGTTCCCCTAACCACCATCACAGGAAAGCAAATTTCCTCTTTCATTCTGAATTACATTTTCTGCAGATATGGCATCCCTTCATCCATCATAATGGATAATGGAAGACCATGCAAAAATCAGGATGTCCAAGAACTCTGTAAGCGTTTCAAAATCCAACATCGTTTCTCCACTCCATACTACCCCCAGGGTAATGGCCAAGCTGAGGCATTGAATAAAACCATTCTAAAAATCCTAAAGAAGACTGTCAATGAGGCTGGCCGTGATTGGCATGTCTAACTCAATCCCGCTCTGTGGGCTTACAGAACCAGTATACGCACTCCCACAGGTGCTACACCCTACGCCCTTGTCTATGGTTCATAAGCCATCCTCCCCATTGTGGTCGAACTACCATCCCTCAGGGTGTCATTGAAAGGTCTCATATCAGACGAAGAATACAGAGTCTCTAGGTTACAAGAACTAGAGCTGCTAGAAGAAAGGCGCCAGAAAGCCTTCGACCATCTCAAAGCCTATCAACAGATGATGTCAAGAAGCTATAACCACAAGGTTCGCCCAAGATGCTTTAAGGTTGGGGACCTCGTTCTCAAAGAGAACCCTCGCAATCAACAAGACAGAGAAAAGAAAAGTAAGTTCGAGCCTAACTGGCTTGGGCCCTATGTGATTGTAGCTGCTTATGGATCGAAGGCATATCAGTTGGCCACTTCAGAGGGTGAGTTGTTCAATGATCCAATCAACAGCATGCACCTTCGCCGGTTCTATACCTAGGAGAACCCCAATGCAAGGGGGCACAGTAAAATCAAAGATCAAAAAAATCAAAAAAGTTGAAAAGAGAAAATACAAAAAAATTAGAAAAAATAGAAAGCATACAAAAAAAATCATCCTTTGGTGAAAACCTGGCAAACAGGCACCTTGGATAGGTATCATGATGAAAACCTGGCAAACAGGCGTCATGTTTACTTCCTAGCTTCTCATGCAAATAAAAGCGAGTGATGAAAACCTGGTAAACAGGCGTTACTTGTGATAAAGCTGCCTTATCCATCTTTGGGAATCCAATCACCTTAAGTCCATTATTTCTCTATTTGCCCCATTCAACCCATATCTATCCCACAAATAAACACTTGATAGTTACCTATCATGGCTTGATACTCTCCTTGTGGCCTTGTCAACCAAGGTTTTGTCCCATACCGTCTCCTCAATGTGAGCCTAGCATAGGGTCTCTTGTCAATGTCCATGGTCCAAGTCCATGAACTACGTTGCCTCTGCGCCGTCACGTAGGCAAGGCCATTATTCTAATGCGCCCCCGAGGCTTCCATTTCTCCCACAGTCCCATTCATGCCCTTTCTTGTCTTCATTCTTGTCATCTTTCTTCTAGTTCATCCATGGTCCATTAGGGTTTACCCCGAACTACGTTGCCTCTGCATCGTCACGTAGGCAAGGCCATTTAGCAATGAGCCCCCGAGGCACTAGGTCAGTCCCTTAGGGTCCGTCTCCCCAATAAGGATTGTGCAATCTTCTCACCAAGCAAGCAAATGTAAGCAGAACCCGCGCCTCAAGCAAAAATCTTGACTGTGAGCATCTTAACCTATCCAATGCAAAGCAAATACCCAAGGTCTTCTAAATGATTTTATGCAAATTAAGGCAAGAACTAAACACATATCAATGCAAATATGCTTTGTAAATCGGAAACATGGTTAACAGTTTGAGTCCTGATTTTTGCTATCATACCTTCTTATGCTACTCAAGGATGCCAAAAGCTAGAGATGCTATGATGGGGGCATGATTATTTTCTTTGTTTACTATTTGTGGATTAAACTTTAGTAATGTGAAGCCTTGTCTAAGGACATGGTCGGCAAAAGATCATCGAGGACATCAAAGGTATAACATGAACGGGGGCAATCCTTGTTTGTTAAAACGTAAGAAGTACTCAGGTTATCTAGATTCAAGTTTGACTAGATGCTTGTATTCACTTGCTAAATCACAATCCATGTAAGCGATACTCAGGTCATCTCGGTTCAATTACAGCTAGATGCTTGTATTCACTTACAACATTTCAAAAAATGTACCAAAAACAAAATGCCCAATGATGAAATAAAGCACTCTAAAAGCAAAACATCCATCCTATATCCATATACATATCCATGCATCCATATCCCATGCAATCCTCATTATCCAAACTATGCAGAGTAACAATATCAAATGAAGTTTCTAAGTCATTCTATCACAACCATTCTTCTATCTATCATGTCATTCTTGTGTCGATAGAGTACATTTGGACTTCACAAAAACAAAACATATAGGAGCATATCATATCATATGTAGGGCTAGTCATGAACATGATTAAGTCAGTAGAATACATCACCCAATGCATTAGGTCATCCACACATCAACATTACATCACATCTTAAAGCACAGAAAACCAAAAAACAACATAGCTAAGTGCATCACATACAAAGCTGCATCATCACATAGCAATCATATTACATTTGCATTCATTTGAAACATTAGATCATACAGACATCCCATAACACCATACACAAAGCTGCATCATCACATAAAAATCCTATTACATATGCATACATTCGAAGCATTAAATCATATAGACATCATATAGCATCATATCAAAAAGCATCTCATATAGCATCAGATAGACCATCTAACTCTACACATACATCACATCATACAATCGAAGTAAATCATCATCTCATAACGCATGCAATAGATACACAAAGCTGCATCATCATATAGACTATCATATAAGAGGTCTAAATGTACAATATCACCATCTCTCTCAACAATCCAAGTGTCATATACAATATACATCCAAATAGATGGTGATACATGTCCCAAAATGTACAAAATCTGGTCTGTGTCTATCCTTGCTGCTGTGGGCCACCACTGCCAGCTCCTGACTGCTAGGGACCCATCACAGAAGCCCCTGACTGTGATGGACCTGCTCTATGAGTAGCCCCAGACTGACTCCTGAAGCTCCCCGCCCTCTGACTCGATGCCACGGCACCATGGTATAATCCCCGGTAGTACTGAGCCTGTGACTGTGCTCTGGCAAGCTCTGCCTGTACCTATGCCAACTGCGTCTGCAACTGGCCTACATGTGCCTATGCCTGCTGCACCTGCCCAACCAAAAATGAACTCGCTGCATCTGTCCCCATGGCGGCCATAGCAGTGTCCTGCTCTACACGAATAATACGTACCCATGCATCTGCCATATCTCTCTCATGAGTCAACCCAGCAATAACTGCTGCATCTGTCTCTCGCCTGCCATCGGCCCTCCTCAGCTGTGCCTGCAGCGCTCGAACCTGTCCCCTCAGGCTGGCTATGGCCCTCTCATGCACCTCTACCTCTACTAGCCCCTGTGTTGCCTCTGCCTGTCCTGGCCCCTGTGGCTGGGGCACCTACTACTGTAGTACCTGCTGGGGTGGCGGCATCTGCGCTTGCTGAGGTATCTACTATTGTGCCTCCTGTCCTGGCACTGCCTGCTCAGCCTGATCTAACCTCCTCTGTTGTCTTGGCCTCTCTCCAGCTCTACCACCCCATCCTCCTCATCTTCATCCTCCTCTAACTCCCCTCTGACCTGGGCTAACCTATCCCTCCTCCTTTGAGTCTGCCTCATCAATGTGAGGCACCAACATGCTGGGTCTTGAATATCTCAGGAAAGGATGTGCAGTCATCCAATCCTCATAATCCTGTGTCACCCCTGCATCTGCTATCTCTATCCACATATCCCACGCCACATAGGGAGTCTAACGGAACTCTGCTAGGGCCTCCTCATACGAAGCCATCGGCCCCCATCGGACCCTCTCTGCATGTGTCCGCGCAAAAAAGTGCCTGTCCCTGTGGTATACCCTGCCTCCTGCTGAACTATCTCAACACTTGGCCCACCATCTGCCTCTCCAGTATATGCCGTGTACGGCCTATCAGCCACCTGGTCTGAAAGCAATACAGCAGCTCGTCTCCCTCGTCGTCCCAGGGCTCGCAATCCAGATATGGTCACCAAACGACCACATCTACTCCATCCAAGGTATGCCTCCAATATTCTAACTTCCCCAGCCTGTGCTAGGAAATCACTCCTGCATAGCCATAACTGTATGGCTCTCCTCGCTGCCTCGTGAAGACACATATCGGCCTAGTCACCGCTATGTGCTCCCACAACCAGAACTGTAGCAATAATACCCTAGCCGATAGACTCGTGCTACGGTGGTACACCACCTGATGCATGTCATGGTACAAATGGGCCAGTACACAGACTCCCCATGTGTATCGGGTGCCCTCAGTCAGCATCCGCTCCATGATCCTACCCCATCCAATGGGGAACCCATGCGATCTCCTGTCGGGGCATACAACGCCCCCGATCAATCTAGCCACAATCCCCGAGAAGTAGTCATAGCAATCATATATATCGTGCCACGGGATGACCTGTCCAACTAGCTCGGGATCGTCGAACACTCGCTTGCAGTCGGCGAGTCCCGCATCCCACTGTGCGTCGTACTCTACTAACTCACCTACCATGGGTAAGTGTAGTATCCGGTAGACGTCCTCTAGTGTCACAGTCATCTCTCCAGTAGGAAAGTGGAAGGTCCTGTCCTCACTGTGAAATCTCTCCACGGCAGCTGTCAGTAATCCCTGGTTCACCCGCACCTCGGGTATGAAGCAAACATAGTCCAAACCCATGGCACCACGCGCCACTCTGTCAGTCTCTGTCAGCATATACCTCTGCAATATGGGCATGGGAAATGTCTCCCTCGACTGTAGTGTGTCTCAAATATCCTCCTGCAAGCAAGCAAGCAAGGCAACGCGTCAGTCTCAAATGGCATATACCATACTCAATATACCTATTGAACTATATTAACTCAACTTAGCATCTCAAATTGATCAAAACAGCACACTACATCTCTTGACTAGATTCCTGCAATCTCGGAGATAGCTCATCGATTCCTGCATCAAACAAGACACTAATCGAATCAATTTGGCTAAGTAAATTGGCTATCCAAGGCAAATGCGCCACTACAGGTGGTAAAAGCGCCGTTTCTTGGTGTATGCGCCGCTAGAATCAACATATGCGCCACCTCACTACAAAAGCGCTGCTACAATACACATATGCGCATTTTCAATACATGCGCCACAACATTCGGCATATGCGCTGCCATATTATGGAAGCGCCACTCAACTCAACATATGTGCGGCTTTCACGTATGCGCCGCTATAGTAAACATATGTGCCGCTTCATTACACATGTGCAGCCTAACTACAAAAGCGCAGCTACAATGCACGTATGCGTTGTTTTCACATATGCACCGCCGAAATCGTCATATGCGCCACTAAATGACAAAAGCGCCACTTCGCGCAACATATGCGCCATTTTTCATTTTGGCGCTTATATTTGACCTATTTTCCACATGCATTTATGACACCCTAAATCGACCCTAGGAGAAATTTTTTGAAGCACATACCGGGGGTCCTGCCTCTGCTAGCCGCCCGAATCGACGAACTCGCTTGAATCGATGCTCCTTGCGTGGAATGTCTGCTGCTCTGGCTGCCATGCTGCTCCAAGTTTGCTCTAAGCTCTCTCAATCCAATCCAGATCAAACAAGTGTACAAATGACTATTCTTGTGGACCCAGCTCCTATTTATACCCTCCAAACCCTAATTCTAGCTAGGTGATGACTGTGACTACTTCCCGTGCCCATGTTTCCTCCAATTTTCTTTCTGTTTCCCTGAAACGCGTCTTTTTTCCTCTTACTTATCCTAACCCCTTCGTCTTCGTGAGATTGTCCATCTCTGATTTTTTTCGCCCTTTTCCCGTCTAATCTCCCGAGGGGGCATCCTATCGTCAGTAAGCCTGTACCAGGGGCAAACTGGGGCAGGTATCACTATCAAACTATTGACTTCTTTGAAACAATGCTATAAATAGCATTGCATCAAAGAGGAGCAAAATGTAAATGCCTAAAAATGACATGATTCATCCTAAATAAATATTCTAAATATTTATTCCATTCTTCTATTAATTAAATAAATATTCTAAATTTATTTAATCGATTCACTGTTCCATAATTAAATAAATTCAATTTATTTAATTAAAAATTCTTCTAAATGTCTTACCCAATTAAATAATCATAAATTATTTAATTAATCCAAATTCCTCTATCCTAAGTTCTAAATTCAAAAATCCACCTCACCTTTACACCTCACCTTGTCCACCTCATCAGGTTGCACATGTAATTAAATATATTTAATATTTAATTACCTTATTTTCCCTCACCCACATGGCCTATTTCTTCTCAAATCAGAGGTTAGTTAACTAATCAATCAAAAGTGTTAACTAACCTGTCAATTGAGTCAATCCCTCAATCAATTCAATCAGTTCCATAATCCACTCTTCTAACTGATCAATCAAGTCTGTTAACTGATCAGTCAATGGAGTTAACTCTCCAATCAATTTTGTCACATCCCATCTTTCATGATGGAGCTGGGACACTTGTCACATTTCTACTGGTTGCACATTCCTCAACCATTCTCAGCCATTGATCTTCATATCTTCTCTCAACCGTTGATTCTCATTATTCCAAGTCTATAAATGAAACCTCATTCTTCCATTCTAATCATCCAGGCTTTTGATATTGTTACTCTGCAGAAATATCACCAGCGCACCTTTGGCACCCTTTTACCATCCACAAGCTTGAGATCACATATTTGCCTTGGAGCTCATCTTCATTGCATATCACCATAGCCATTTACCATCGACTTCCTACAAACAGCTAAAAGAGTGCATCTCTGAGGGCTCATTTCATCTGTAAAAGGATGGTTGTAATAGGCAAACAACAGAAGCATCAATTTCAGGGAAGGTTTGCTTTGTGTTATTCATTACTATTTTCGTTCAATCTTTCTTGTTATCTTCTATTCTGTTGATGTTTGGGTCTTATATAATTCATTTGATTGATTCACGTTTTACCCTTACAGTGACAACTCCATAGCCTTTTTCACAATGGAGTCTCGACCTCATAGGACAAATCCATCCATCATCATCCAATGGCCATAAATTCATCATTACTGCCACTGAGTACTTCACGAAGTGGGTTGAAGCCATTACCATGACTTATATAACCGGTAAGCAAATATCCAAGTTTATCCTTAACTACCTCATTTGCTGGAATGGTATCCCCCAAGCCATTGTCACTGATAATGGGAGACCATTCAAGAACCAAGATGTCTATGCCTTATGCACTCAATACAATAGCCAACATCATTTTCCACTCCCTACTATCCGCAGAGTAATAGCCAAGCAGAGGCTTCCAACAAAACCATTTTAAAAATCCTCAAGAAAATAGTCAATGAAGTTGGTCGTGATTGGCACCTGCAACTGAATCCCACCTTATGGGCCTATCACACTAGTATCATAACACCAACTAGTGCAACACCCTATGCCTTGATCTATGGCTCTGAAGCTATTCTACCTATTGAGTTTGAGATCCCATCCCTCTGAGTATCTATGCAAAACTTGATTGATGGAGAAGAGTATCGCACTTCCAAATTAGCTGAGCTAGAACTACTAGACGAGAGGCATCTTGCCACACTTAATCATCTCCATGTCTATCAAAACTACCTCCAGCGCAACTATAACAAGAAGATCAAAAAAAGATAGTTTCTAGTTGGTGATCTTGTCTTAAAAGAAAATCAAAGAAATCAAGCAGATCGAGAGAAGAAGAGCAAGTTTGAGCCTAATTGGTTAGGAGCCTTTGTTATCACAGTAGCATAGGGATTAGGAGCTTATACTTTAGCAACACCTGAAGGCATTCCTCTAGATGAGCCACTCAACAGTGTTCATCTCAAGAAGTTCTTTTCCTGATCCTTAGAGTATCCATGTCAAAAAATCAAAAAAATCAAAAAAAAATCTGTCCTATGGTGAAAACCTGGTAAACATGCACCTTGGATAAGTACCATAGTGAAAACCTGGAAAACAAGCACTATGTGTAGAGTCATCATCCATCATCTATCAGGTCTTGTTCATTCCATGTCTATTTCATAATAAACTTCATCCATCCATCCATAATAAAACCATTGACCTTGTTTGCATTTCCATCTCCCTATCTAGAATAGCTTGGAAATTTGTCAATGTCCATCGTCGTCATCCAATGTCAGTTATCACTTATCTTACATCAGCTATCCTATGTCAAAGTTATATATGTCTTCCTCTACCAGAATGGGGCAAACTCTTTCCTTAACCTAGGTCTAAGAATGGATCCTTGTTCTTGGTTCACAAACACTTCAAATCCTTCAAACAAAAAAAAAAACAAAAAACACAAACACTTCAAACCTTCAAACACAAACACATCAAACCAATCCATCAACCATGTGAACTATCTTATACAGATTGTCACACACTTGAAAACAGACCAGGCATCTTATATGCGGTGTTTCATTTCTGAAACTGGACATCTTCCTCTAATCCTACATCATCAAACTAGATAGAACTGTATATCATCTCAATCTCCATCTTAAGGTACCTTGATCTCATGGATATGGGAATGTAGGTAGTCTAGAATACGAAGGAAGTATCCAGTACTCAGGTACATAAGATATCATTAGCTAAATCACCTTGACCCACTCATCACTCTATCTAGAACTACATATTATCAAATTTATCTTTCATTGTAATGTGCCTTGATCCCATGGATACAGGGTATATAGGAAGTTTGGAATACAAAGGATGTATCCAGTACTCAGGCACATACGATTCATCATTCTTCACCCATCTCAATCCATTAGCATTACACCTTTCTAGCCTTCCATTTATCAAAAATCCATCCACCTCGACTTGACTAACACAAGCAACAAAACAACAAGCTACGCATCCTTACAAACCTAAAGCAAAGAAACTTACTTGCAGAGCTATATGTTGTCCTACATATCGATTGCCAACATCTGCTACATAAATCAAATCTCAACCAAGCAATAGATCAACACATTTGTCTTATACAGGATGTTCCATGATCGAAACCAGACCAAGCATCTTATATATCATGTTGCATTTCCTGAAACCAGACATTATCCTATCAATAGATCAACACTCTTTAATGGATATATTGTTCCTATAATAAGGCTGTTATCTACCCAACCAATCCAATCTATCCCAAGCAACCTCTTTGGCAAGAGAATATGTTGTTTACTTTGTAAGTCAGTCAATCTGTCTTTTTGGTTCATCTTTTTGTTCCTTTCCCATTACCTATTCAAGACTACCTTGATTTATCTATATCTTTGTATGTTGCGATGCAGTATGGATTGGGGGCATAGTCATTGCTTTTGTGTTCCGTGTTTGAGGAATGATCTTTAGTATCTTTCTTAGTAACATATTTATCGTGTGTGAGTGTTACAAACTAGCATCTTACATATTCATATACTTTTTACATTTTTTGTATTAAGGTGTATTTTATGTTCAAGACTATGGCTCATTCGCATATCCAACAATGTTATATTATGTCTAAGAGGATCTAAGTTCAAACCGCTTGCTTGCAGAGTCAATATCCACGCACTCAGATATCACAACACATTGGTCATTTATACCTTGGTGGCAAACTATCCATGTGCTATATCAAAAATAAGGATTGTTTTATAAATATTTGTGAAACCGTTACAACAAGCTTATCCAAGTCCACCCATCCATTTATCCAAATCATCATATAGTTTTTCAAGCAAAGATCGATCAATAGTCTTTCTATCATGTATCTTCTATCTCCACTTTCTTCTGTCTAGCCTCATCTTTCTCAACACATTCTTCTAGTGGAGCGTCAACCCAGTCCTTCTGCCACTTCCCTATCTTTCCTCTCAAGGGGGCATCCTACGTCAGCTACATAGGGGTAGCTAGCTACAGTGGAGCATCAAAATTGTATCATGTCTTTAACAATCGATTTCTTTGAAGCAACGTTGTAAACTGCACTGCATCAAAGAGGGGCAAAATGTAGACACCCTACAATGACCATGTCTTTGAATCACTTGCATTTCATCAAATCTGTCCAAATCAACATTAATTGAATAATCTAATTATTTAATTAATTTCATCAAAATCATCAAATTCTTCCAAAACTCCAAAATTCAACGTTAATTAAATAAATACTCTTTATTTAATTAATTTCATCAAAATCAACTTTATTCTTCCAAAATTAAATAATTTTGATTATTTAATTAAATCAAAGTCTTCCAAAAATTTAAATCCATGTCAATTGAATAAATTAATTATTTAATTAATTTATCATCCAAATCCTCTTATCCATAATTAAATAATTTCTAAATTATTTAATTAAATCAATTGTTCTTTCAAATTTAAATAAATCATTCAAATTTATTTAAATTATCTCAATCTCTAAAAATAAAATTAAATCAAATATTTTAAATCTATTCTATGTCTTCAATTATGCACAAACAATTAAATAAATTTATTTATTTAATTTGCTTCAATTATCTTCCAATTCCTCTAAAAATAAATCTTGTTCATCATGCACACAAAATTAAATAATTTATTATTTAATTTTACTCAAATCATGCAAAAAGCAAATCATAAGTTGAGTTAATTGACTTAATCAATATTGTTTTTATCACCACTCATAAATTAGAAAAGGCATTTCTATTTTTATGAAATCTAATTATATCTCATGTCTATTCCATGTCTTTGCTAAATTAATCAATTAACTCAAACAAAAATACCTTTTTGTATGACACATGTCAATTGCACATTCATCATAAATTCTAGATTTATATCATCCATTGATTCTATTAAATTTTTTGGACCATTGATCAATCTTCATTGAAATCTATATAAACCCCCCTCATCTCCTTAACAAATCCTCTTTGATCATTTATTCTCAGGCATCCATATAGTGCATTGAGCATACATCGCATCGTTGAGCACATCGACCTTTTGAGCATAAACACAATCTACGTCCGCTTGTTACAAACATGGTTTCACAATTTATGATTATGAAGCAATCCACAATCAACCAAGAGATTCAAACAGTCTAGGTGATAGCTTCTTTGTTTTAATTCAATTTATTCATTGATATTGGTTATTGCTTAGATAGATCTTTTGATGTTATGGGTAATTGAGTTGTTATTATCATTGTATTGATCTTATCATTCAACCTCTCAATTTTTCCTATACACATTAGGTTTAAACTAGTCAGGGACTATATACTTCTTAGTTGGATGACCTGTAGACCACATGTGTCTCCTACCATCATCATTCTCATTTTGATATGTACTTTGATGAACAACTTGAGGGACTTCAATTTTTTCTATATGCAGATTGCCCTTTTGATTGTGATCAACTATGAATGGTGGATTTATAGCTCATACAGCCTCAACTCTTTGGGTATTCTTAATAGAGACATGACCACATGTATATGCATCCATCCATACAACAACTCATCCATGTGTTGTCTTTCTCTAAATATGTCTGTCATACTTACATTCTTTTTCAGGCTTGTACACCTCAAAAATAGGGAGTAGTCCTTTTAAATGCAGATCCAACCTTTGGAGAAAGGTTAAATAGTCAATTTTGTCATGTAGCTCTCTAGGATGTACACTGCAAACCTGTGGTGAACAAAAATCAAGAAATGTTAATGGAGGATACTTCACCCTGATCTGTCTATCAAACACTTCTTTGAAAAGTGGGATATCTAGTCGGAAGTTCTCTTCATGATATGACTACTGTAAAAGTCCTTTGAAGAATGAAGGGATCTCATGACTGAAACCCTCATGTGTATCCATTGGAGGTGAATCTCCCGGATATTTAATTCATTTTAGCATGTGCAATGATCCAACAAAACTAAAAGCTTACATCAAAATCTCAGTTCAAGTCGTCCTTCTAGCGCCAATTCTCTTGATGGTGGTTTTAGCATGCAACAACGCAGATGAAATACAAGGTATCTCACCTCTCTTGAAAAGGTATCCTATCCTAGATAGGACTGCCCCAAGGTTTATATAGCTAGGTCTTAGCTTGCAAGATAACTCAGTGGATATGTGATTTGTTGTTCGAACCAAGGGGACTTACATGCAATGCAAACAAACTTTAATGTATTAGGATTTGATTGCATATAACTTGGATCAATTTTCTGATTTGACAATGCATGAACAAACTGATATGTATACTCAGATTGCTACAGAATGTGTGATTTCAACCTACAACTAGCAATCTGCTAACTTGTATTCACTAAGTATGAATTATGTGACAGCACCATGCAAGTTTGTAAAACCTAATCTAACAAGATCTGATAAATAAAATGAAAAAGAGAAGGGATGGAGAAGGGATAAAGAGATCCTATAGACAATTGCAAATATGATAAACACACATATAGATAGATTCCCAATAACAAACAAATCCCTACTCAACCAGGCATCCCACAATGCTGCAGAGACTATATAATCTTCTAAGAAAACACAAGGGTTTTCAAACCATGAAATATTCATTCAACACCCAACTCTTGGTGCAGCTCAATTAACTCATACAATCGAACTTAGCTCATAAACAAGTCTAGACTAACCATGTACAATGACATACAATCAGCAAGCCATCTATGGTATGGATAGGAAATCCATCAAATATATGAATAATTAATCACAAATGCAACTAAATAACTAATTGGAAAGATGAAGGAGAACCATGATAACCATATCCGATCAACAAAATAAACTCAAATGGTAGAGGAAAATGAAATTCTATTTGTATTGATTTAAAAAAATAGTATAATTTCAACAATCCTTTCTTCAGTGCTTCCCTTATGTTTTACAATGAGAGAGGTTGCCTTTATATAGGGAGGCAAGCATACTAAGTTTCCAATGGATAGTGGAGATTAACTCAACACCAAGGGTCCATATTTACATTGCATTTAATGAAATACATCAGTTAGTTGCATTCTCAGGTTCACTTTTGTCCTTTAGGAAAAAGATAAAATATAGCTTGCAAATACAATGAATATGGACAAAATGGATACCCATTTGGTTGTATATGACCAAGAGCCAATTTTCAAGGCAAAAGGAAGTCAATATGAAGTCATATGACCCTTGAAAATATGAGTTGATGTGGCTTGACAGGATTCCAAGTGTTGACTGGATTATCCTGTTGCTTATCACTTTTGAGTTGTCTAATGAGACAAAAATCTTGTTCAATGAGTTGAATAGTCAAGAGGAGTATATGGCACATTCTTGGTGAAGACAAATCCAACTGGATGCTTGCTAGATCAACATTGCATGACTGGATGGTTGGAACAACTGTGAAGAAGTCTGGGCATTGAACAAGATTTGTAGGAACAATAGTGATGTAGGCATGATCTCCTGTCTTTTAGCTCTTGTATCTTATCTACATCATCTTGGACATTATATTGACTTTCTGTTGTAGATACAACAATGGTTTGGCTGACAAAATGATAATTTATGCATATCTGGGTCAGCTTTGCATCTCTATGTGTACATCCTTCCATGACAGCTCCAACAAGTTCTTGTGTCCTCTCAGACCTGCAATTCACAAGGCCAAGCATCAATTTCATCATAACAAGTCATTTTCAATCAATTTGAATCAAAATATGTCCGTTTGTAGCCATGGATCAGTCAGGGATAGCTCAATGTCAATGTCACTTTCTTATGGATAATGTAGACACCCAAAAATGACCATGTCGTCACATCACTTGCATTTCATCAAATCTGTCTAATCACCTACATTCAACGTTAATTAAATAATCAAATTATTTAATTAATTTCATCAAAATCATCAAATTCTTCCAAATCTCCTAAAATCGACATTAATTGAATAAATTCTATTTATTTAATTAATTTTTATCAAAATCAACTTTATTCTTCCAAAATTAAATAATTTTGATTATTTAATTAAATCATTATCTTCTTTCAAATTTCAAATCCACATCAATTGAATAAATTAATTATTTAATTAATTTATCATTTAAATCCTCTTATCTATAATTAAATAATTCTAAATGATTTAATTTTATCTATAATTAAATAATTCTAAATTATTTAATTAAATCAATTATTCTTCCAAATTTATTTAAATTGAATCTCAATCTCTAAAACTAAAATAAATTAAATATTTTATTTATCCTTCATCATGCAAAATAAATTAAATCAATTTATTTGTTTAATTTATTTAAATCTTTAAAACTATTCTATGTCCTCCAATCTTGCACAAACAATTAAATAAATTTATTTATTTAATTTGTTTTTTCCTCTAAAAATAAATTTTGTTCATCATGCACACAAAATTAAATAATTTATTATTTAATTTATCTCAAATCATGCAAAAAAGCAAATTATAAAGTTGAGTTAGTTGATTTAATTATTATTGTTTTTATCACCAACTCATGAAATAGAAAAAAACACATCTATTTTTATGAAATCTAATTATATCTCATGTCTATTCCATGTCTTTGCTAAATCAAGCAATTATCTTATAAAAATAGCTTTTTGTGTGACACATGTCAGCTGCACATTCATCATGAATTCTAGATTTATCTCATCCATTGATTCTATTGAATTATCTAGACTATTGATCGATCTTCATTGAAACCTATATAAACCCCCCTCATCTCAATAACAAATCCTCTTCGATCATTTAAACTTCTACCTCCATATAGCGCATTGAGCACATATCACATTGTTGAGCACATCGACCTTTTGAGCACAAACAAAATCTACATCCGCTTGTTGCAAACATGGTTTCGCAATCTATGAAGCAATCTACATTCGACCAAGATAACAATACAATCTACGTGAAAGCTTTCATTGTTTTTGTTATTATTCATTGATTATTTGCTTATTTGCTTAGATCATTATCTTGATGTTATAGGATTGATTTGTGATTATTTCATTGTTTTGATTATCATTCAATATTGATTAAATCCATATACACATTCTAGCAGACCCGTTGGAACCCACTAATCGCTATTTTTCTTTAGAAATTTTACTTTTTTGAAGTACAGTACGGAACAACGTAATCAAACACAGAAAAGAAACTTTGCACCATAATAAAGTGCCTCTGGTAGATAAGCAAAGCGCCTTTGGGCAACAATAACGTGCCTTTGGTCTGTAGTCCAGCACCTTTGCACAGCAATACACTGCCTCTGGTTTCTGATTAATTTTTTGATTTTGCAAGGTTTTTAACTTATCAAATTTTGATCATTGCTCTCAGATCTCATCTTTTATCAACATTCTAGATCACAAAATAATCATGACATCATCTTTCAAATCTAGCTTTTTGACAACATATTGAGTTTTTTAAATCTAGAATAGTGTCGTACCTTTGCACTACAGTAGCGTGCTTTTGCAACGCAGTAATGTGCTTCTGGTATCATAGTCCAGCGCCTTTGGTCAGAAATAGTGCACCTTCAGTAGCATAGTCAAAGCGCTCTCGGCAATTCAATAAGTCGCCTTTGGTAACTCAATAAAGTGCTTTTGGTCAATTTGATTTGTTTTTGCTAACTATTGAGTTGTGGTGGAACTAATCAACTTTTTTCAGCTTCTTATTACTCAAACAAAGCAAATGGGTTTTCTAACATGTTCATGTAGGATGAGCTTTGAAGAAATTGCAAAACCTATTACACTAAGTCTTAGAAACAAATTGCTTTCTTAAGGGACAATTGAACAATCATCTTTTGCAATCTAAGTCCTAGGGACATATTTCTTTCTTAAGGGACAATGGACATGAATGCAAAAATAGTTCAATTTCTTAGGGGACAATTGACATGAATGCAAAACACTTCAATTTCATACGGGACAATTGACAACTACAATCGTGTGTGTGCCTAATCTAGTTGCACCTTATTTTTCTTATAATGGGACAATTGAACATTTATTTGACGTGCTTGATCTTACTTTCAGTTATTCCTTTAGAAGGGCCTATTTTTAGATTGTGCTTCATCCAAAAGGGATGACTCTAAGTGGAGTTTTCCTTTGAACTGCTATATAAGAGGGATAAGGTAAAAGCCAAGTCCTAACTAGCATCAGCCTTGCCTTATGGTGCCAAATCGAAAAGAGGTGTACTAGCACTTTGTGAAAATGATTTTCACATTGTACAAAGTGTTTGATACTCTTAGAAGGATTGGTCAAAGATTTTAGTAGCTTGTTGCATGCTCGCAAGGCATTGGTCCCTCAAAGTAACTAAGAACCATCTAGATAGTGACTACCCATTTCACCTCCGAACGTTGCGGTAATCATCAGTGCAATGGAAATCGGTATAAACCCCCAAGATTACTCACCATTGACTCCCTTGAGAAGAGATAGTATTCCCTCAGCTAGCATAAGCTCTTATGACCTACTTGTAGCTTTCTGAGGGGAGGGTGAGATATCCCTACCTATCGTCTCTTGCAAAGATGCAAATGTCTGACACCTTTATGGAATGACATTTAGTCGATAGAGAACTAAGTTGTGAGCTAATCTACCACAATGAAACCATGTCTCTAGGGATAAAAAGTGCTTGAAATTATTTGCAATTATCTTATACCCATGGAAACATTGGGCTTTTTCGTGAGCCTTGAACATACACTATCTATTATGTCAGTCTTTTTGCCACTTTGTTTGATGTGTTTTCTCTTGCCAAAGTAAATCCAATCAAAAATCCAATCCAAAACTATCAAAATTTTCCTTTTAAACATCATGGATACCATCTCAACGCCTTTGTAACACAACTTAGTGCCTTTTTTAGCACAGACTAGCACCTTTGCAACACAATCCTAGCGCCTTTGTAGCGTAGTCCAGCGCCCTTGCAACACAGTCTAATGCCTTTGCAACACAATCCAGCGCCTTTGGTCCAGTAAACTCTTTATCAAACTGTCTTGCCAAAACTCAACCTTTTTAGTCCAAAATCAAACACAAACCAAAAGCACAAACTGTCCTAGTGCATCCTATGGTAAACACTAGACTTCAAACAAGCCATGAAGGCTAAGCAAACTGCCCCAAAAAAGCAAAAATCTCCCACTTGTACACCTCAACCAAGTCATCCCACCATGTCACAACAAGGTACTCCCCATACACCAACTGACATACCAACAAACTTCCAAAATAGGCCACAATTGGACAAACCAATCAATTCCCAAAAGGATAATGTCCCTTTGATAGATGTGACTCAATTTACTACTGGCATGCCTTAGGATTTTGTTACACCTAGTTACACCAGAGGTCAAGGCCCATATCAAGAAGAGAAAAACTTTCAAGAAGGTCAATCGTCTCAAGCAGATGGACAAGACCTTGATTAAATCATACAAGACCCTAGAGTTATGGTAGCATTTGGCAAACTCCTTAGTGAGAATCAAGATCATTTCTTTCATTTACTTTCTCAACAAGGAGCTAAACTACCCCAAGACTTTGATCTATCTAATCTTAAAGAGAAAAACAAAACCCATGATGCTATACCTGCTATCCAAACTATGTCAACTGTATCCACTCCCATACCTAAACAAGTCTCACAAGGGAGAACAACCAATCCTTTCGACGCTCAATATGAAAATCCCCTCTATCAAAACCAAAATCCAACAACAAAAAGACCAATATCACCACTCTTGACTCCAATGGAGATTTATAAATTGTAACAAGAGACTCTTCATCGTCAAGCAGAATTAGAAAGACAAGCCACGCGAGCTAAACAAAACCAACAATGACCTCCTAACATATCACAAATACCCACATCAATTGCAAGTGGAACATTGGCCACCCCATCATGAGATGGTTTTCCCTCAAACTATAATCCAAGAAACACTTATGTAGCCATGCAACAAGGGTCACAAGAGACACCACCCACAACATCATCAACCCTCTGTATCACTAATCCAAACAAAATCACCCCCTGACAATGCTCCCAAAACATCAACACAAACTATATCCCTCCACCACAACATTCCCAAAACATCAACACCAACATCATCACTCCCCCACAATACCCCCAAAACATCAACACAAACTATTTCCCTCCACCGCAAAGGTCATCCACACTCAATCTCACCAACACCTATCTCAATCAACCCTAACCACCTCAAAACCCATCTACCAATATCACTCCACCGCAACGATCATCCACACTCAATCTCACCAACACCTATCTTAATAACCCTCAACATTCTCAAAACCAATCTTCCTATGGCTACCCGCCACCATCACAACCAAACTCAACAAACTTTAGCTTTCCTCCATGGAATTCTTTCTTCCCACCACCTCCATAATACCAATGACAAAACTCTTATCTACAACCATCACAAAGCGAACATTCTTACCTAGCACCACCACCTCCACAAAATCCAAACAACCAAACCCAACCTAACCCAAATCCACCATACAACACGTATGACCCAAACCACTCATACGACTCGTATAACACCAATACCTATGGCTTCAACTACAATCTTCCTTATGAGCAACAACAACCACCTCTAGTGCAACAAGTGACTCTTCCAACACCTCCAACAACTATGGAACTTAAACTTGTTAAGGTACAACAACAACTAGTTGATCTAACATTTGGCCACACTAAGAACACCTTTGCCTAGGAGGAGGTTTGTCCTTATCCATTTGAACGGTCATTGCAAATGATCCCTTTTCCTCCCAACTTCACCAAACCCAAATTTGATAAATACAAGGGAAGAGGAGACCCAAAAGACCACATTAGAGAAGTCTATATCGCTTGTTTAGAGGTTGCACATAATGACACATATCTCATGCACCTCTTTCCTCGTAGCCTTGGAGGTCAAGCTATAGAATGGTTCTCACATCTACTTATGGGTAAACTCTTAATGAGCTTGCAGAAAAATTTGCCACCCATTTCTCATACAACACAGAACATTAGGCATCTATGACTGACTTATGTAACAACAAACAGAAAAATGGGGAAACTCTTATCTCCTTCCTTCAAAGATGGAGACACATGGCTAGCAAATTCCCATTCAAAATACCTGAAAAGAAGCTAGTTAGCATGTTTGTGCAGAACCTTAATCAATAATTGGGTTTCCATTTACAAATACTAAGTGCTACAACCTTTGATGAGATTACCTATAAAGGCATCAACATCAAAAAAGCCCTCATTGCTAAAGGCGTGGTCAAAATCTTCAAAGAAAATAAAGACAATTCCCCCCAACAACAATCGAATGATAAGCCCAAATACTGGAACAAAAACAAAAACATGGTCAATGATGGTGTGGTGGATTCCAAACATGTCCAAACACTACAAACACCCCTTCATCTTTCATCTACACCAAACCAAATTCAACAACAACAAACCCAAAACCAACATCATCAACAACAATGACAACAAAACCAACACCAACAGCATCAACAAGAATGGCCTCCCCAAGATTACGCTCCAAGGTGTAAGTTCACTCCCTTGGGAGAGCCTATAGAGTTGGTTCTAAAGAAACTTGTGCAAAATGGCCTCGTCACGCTACCAGAAGCTCCTCCATATGGCAAACCTACATTCAAACCTGTATGGTACAAAGACAACGAATATTGTGAATACCATAGGACCAAAGGACATAGAACCATATCATGCATGAAACTCAAGCACATGATCAAAACCTTATCGATAGAGGCGAAGTCACATTTGATGCACCTCCTAATCAAAACACAAACAAAGATATCAACATGTACAAGGAGCCATTCCCTAACCATGGTCAAGGTCAACATCCTAATAAAGGTAAAGGTGTTAACAAAGCCTCAACTTCCTATGACTCTATTGTAGGTTGTTTTGAAGAAAGTCGTGTATCTACCCTCACTATCAAAGGTAAATCTATGGATTGTATAGTCACAACTCATTGTCATCATGTCACCCTTCTGAAATGTCAGAAAATGTCCCCTTGGGGGCTTTTCCCTCATAAGGTTTAGCTCCCAGGTCTTTTATCTACATTTATGACATCTTGCATCATATTTTGACATCCCAATGAAATGAACCCTGGGTTTTATGACAAATGGGACCTAGGGGATCCCTTGAACCTAACTCTAACCAAAATAGGGGGACTTGGGCACCCACACCCTAGTCCTGCCCTATTTTGGGTCAGTCCCAAATTTTGAATGTCGGCTTGTGACTGTTATTTAGGTCCTATGCCGACATGGTAAGTTTGAATTATGAAATTCTTGGCAGGAGTGTTTGTAGTTGCATATATAAGCATGTTTAGGCATTCATTTGTAAAACTAGATGATTACTAGATGATTATTGTGAACTTTATGCATCCTAAATGTGATTCAAGGCATTCATTGTGTTGTTTATGTGTTTGTATTTGCAGATTTGAGAAATCATCTCCTCATGGCATGAAGAGCTTCTTCCTTCCATGAGATCTTCACTACAAGGTGACATCATTTGTGTTTTTGAGCATTTATCATTTGGTTTTTGCCTCTGACTCCCAAGGGCATGCACTCTCTATCTAACAATGGTGTTCAGAAGACTTGAATGTCTCTTCGGGGCTTGACTGAGGTGAGCTTGATGTAGAGTCACAATGGAAGCGGTGAAAATAGATCAAAAATATGAACTGTTGCTATGGTTGAACCTATTGAACTCTTTGAACCAAATGAACTTATTGAACCTATGGTTATTGAACCGTTGAACTTGTGAACCAGTGCACCTACAAACTCTCAAACCGTTAAACCTTTTTCACCTTTGGAACCGGATGCACCCATTGAACTCGCTGAACCATTGAACTAGTTCAAACATCAGCAAAACAAATGTTTTTGGCCTTCTCAAAAATTCTCCCACTGACACATTCAGTCACCCCAATGACTCTTCAAACCACCTTCGTCAATGCACCGATACATTCAACTTTGCACATACATTACTTGACTAGCTGTGTTGGTTCTCTCTATCGTCTCTACCGGTCACTCTTTGTATTCGACGCTTGTCTATTCTCAATGTATATTCAAACATACAATCTCAAAATATAATTGTGAGATACACATGAAATATACTCACATACAATTGCAATATACACACAAAATGTTCTTCTCATGCATTTGTGATATACACATGAATTATATATTCGGTTTAAAAACACGATTCTTACGCCAATAACATCCCCTGCAACCAATCTTGCAATCTCTATTCTGTTGAACCCTAGCCCATAGAGATGCTAGGCTCTCTACTACGATAGCTCTTCCATAGATCGGATCCTCTATTCCATTCTGCCATGACCAAGAACAAGAAGAAAATAAAATAGAAAACTATGTACAGAATCCATTCCATTGGTTTCGAAGAGACCCACTAGTGGAATGGTCTCAGTCTTGCATCTTTGACAACAGAAAACTAGATTATGTATAGATACAAAGAATATACACAGAATATGGAACTTGCAAACACAAACTAACAGAATTTATATTTCTTCACTTAAACTTCGATGTCTCCAAAAATGTGTTTTTCCTCAATCTTCTCCTCTCTTCAAACTTCATCAATGACATCCTCTGCCTTGGGATCCCAATCCTCAAGGTGTTTATGGTCTCTTCCCATTTAGTTCCAACTAGAATACCAGATGTTGGAGTTGTTACAACTTCCATGTTTTAGATTTTGGCTTAACCAAGGGTGTAAGCCAAAGCACTAACTAATCACAAGACACATGTTTATTACAAGACATGATTTAAACACCCTAGAATATCAACAAGACACCTAAAAACAACACAACACTTCTGATTTGATCATCCACATACCCCAATTTCCTAAGATGTCCAAATTGGCTTATCAGGATGCCAAATTTGTAACACTGGTTCACATGGTGGGGTCTTTATTACAAACATTAAATCACAACAATAAGGACTACATGACAACATGAACAAACATAGAAATGCATAAAACATAACAACATATCAAGACCTTAGTCTTCTCCCTTAGATGTATAGTTGTCTTGTTGAAGGGGTGCTCGTGCACCATACTCCCTAGGAGAAGAGATCTCAAACCACTTGAGATGAGAGTTTGAAGATCTGTACCATGGTTTGTGATCTGATCTTTAGTCATCCAAACTACCTTTGAATCAAGTTTCCCCTATCAAGCCACCAAGTACTCCATGTACTCTTTGTTCCTTGTCTTCTTTGCCACTCTTGAGTCTAAGATCTTCAATTTTGGTGGATCATGCTTAGGGATATCATCATCTGTTGTACCCTGCAATGGTTCCTGTCCTACATCTACATTATGCTTGTATGGAGTTAAATCACATACATTGAAGATGGGTGACAATCCAAGGTCAGGAGGAAGTTGGATCTCATAAGCATTCTGCCCACACTTCTTCAAAATTTGACATGGTCCAATCTTCCTCTACATTAGCTTGGTATGTTTACCTTTTGGGAGCCTCTCCTTCAGATGAACCCACACCAAATCTCCAACATCAAATTGTGCATCCCTCTTCTTCTTATCATCATATTCTTTGTACTTAAATGTAGTTTGTTGGAGTTGGGTCTTGACTTGATCATGCATCTCCTTGATGGTTGATGCAAAGGCTTCTCCATCTGCACTAATAGACTCTCCTATAGGTAGATCTCTCAACTCCAAAATACCCCTTGGATGAATTCCATATACCACTTGGAAAGGTGACTTCCCTGTACTTCTATTGATGGTGTCATTATAGGAAAATTATGCTTGTGGTAGGATGTTATCCCACTTCTCTCCATGTTGTCATGTCAAACACCTTAGCAGATTTCCCAATGAATGGTTAACCACTTCAGTCTGCCCATCTATTTGAGGATGGTAGGTTGATGAGAAGGATAAGTTGGTGCCAAGCTTCATCCAAAGAGTCCTCCAAAAGTGGCCAATAAATCTCACATCTCTAGCTGACACTATGCTCAATGGCAAGCCATGTATCCTTACTATCTCTTTGAAAAACAAATCTGCAACATATGAGGCATCACAAGTGGTTTTACATGGCAAGAAATGTGCCATTTTACTAAATCTGTCTACTACAACAAAAACACTATCATATCCCTTCCTTGTCCTAGGCAAACCCAACACAAAGTCCATGCTTATGCTCTCCCATGGCCTAGAAGGAATGGGTAGTGGCTAATACAAACCTGCATTAGTGGATCTCCCTTTTTCCTTTTGACATATCACACATGCCTCCACAAATCTCCTCACATCTGATTGCAACTTGGGCCAATAGGAATGCCTCTTCACAAGATCAAGAGTCTTATCAAGACCAAAATGTCCTGCCATGGCCCCACAATGTTTCTCCCTAATGATATTCAGTCTCATAGAATGTCGTGGAATGCACAACTGTCCACCCTTGAAAAGTAATCCATCTTGGATCAGAAATTTAGAGAACTCAACATGATATTTGTCACCAAAGGAAGTACACACCTTGTAGATCTCTCCAAAGTCCTCATCATCATCATACATGGCCTTCAAAGAGTCAATGCCAACACTCTCCAATTGGATCTAATTAATGGTTAGAGCCATCCTGCTCAAAGCATCTGCCACCTTGTTCTTGACCCCTTTCTTGTGCTTGAGTGTGAAGGTGAAAGCTTGCAAAGTCTCCACCCACTTCATGTGCCTATGGTTCAGTTTCTCTTGACTGTTTATGAAACTAAGGGCTTGATTATCTATGAACACTATGAATTCTTTTGGCATCAAGTAATGCCTTCACTTTTTGAGTGACTGTACTAGAGCATACATCTCCAAGTCATAGGATGAGTATCTCTTCTTGGCATCATTTAGTTTCTCACTAAAAAATGCAATAGGCCTACCTTCTTGACTGAGTACTATTCCAATTGCCATGTGGCTTGCATCACATTCTACTTGGAAAATCTTGTTGAATTCAGGAAGTGCAAGGACTGGCTGCTCTGCCACCTTCTTCTTCAATGTTTCAAATGAATCATTTGCCTCCTTTGTCCAAGTGAATCTGCACTTCTGTCCTCCTTTTATGGTGTCAAGCATGGGTGCACAAACATGACTAAACCCCTTTATAAACTTCCTATAGAAGGTTGCTAACCCATGGAAACTTCTAACATCATTCATGGTTCTAGGAGTTGGCCAAGACAATATGGCACTTACCTTCTCTTGATCCATTTTTAGTTTGCCATGTGAGATGACAAAACCCAAGTAGATGATCTCCTCCTGCATGAACAAACACTTCTCTAAGTTGATCATTAGCTTCTCTTCATGTAACCTTTTGAGGACCAAGTCTATATGTTTGAGGTGATCTTCCCTTGTATTACTGAAAATCAGGATGTTATCTAGATATACTATGACAAATTTGCCTATGAATTCCCTCAAGATGTCATTCATCAACCTCATAAAGGTACTAGGGGCATTGGACAAACCAAAAGGCATGACCTTCCACTCATATAACCCCTCATTGGTCTTAAATGCAATCTTGAATTCATCTCCTGACCTAATCCTAATCTGAGGATAGACACTCTTTAGATCTATTTTTGTGAAATATTTAGCACCCCCCAAGCAATCAAGCAAATCTTCTATCCTAGGGATTGGGAACCTATACCTGATTGTTATCTTGTTGATAGCCCTTGAATCAGTACAAAGTCTCGAAGTGCCTTCCTTCTTTGGTACTAGGACAGCCGGTACTGCACATGGGCTTAGACTCTTGCCAATTAGGCCTGTCTCCAACAACTCAATCTACCTTGCTACCTCTGCATTCTACTCTGGGGTAAGCTTGTATGCTACCTTGTTTGGAAGTGTAGATCCTAGGATCAGATCTATGCAATGCTTTATGTCCCTTATAGGTGGTAGGGACCTTGGCATTCCATCAGAGATGATACCTTTGTATTTGTCCAATAGCTCTTAGACAATAGGATCTATGAACCTTTGCCTCTTCTCTCCCTTGACTTCCTGTTGCTGCTCCTTGTTCACCTTTAGGCATGGAATTAGAGCATATGCAACTGCACCTTCTTCTACTATCTCTTTCATGAATTGTTTGCCTTCTACCATCATCACCTTGACTTCTTTCCCCTTTGATTCCATCTCATTCTCCATCAATGGTAGTAATTCTATCACCTTACCATCCTTGGTGATTAAATATGTGTTTCTAACTCCATCATGGTGTGCTTTCAAGTCATATTGCCATGGTCTTCCAAATAAGAGATGGCAAGCATCCATCTTGGCAATGTCAAACAATAATCTATCCTTGTATGGTCCAATTTGAAACTCCACCCAAGCCTGCTCTTCCACAACTGTTTGCTGACCTTGGGTGAGCCATGAGACCTTGTATTGGAAAGGATGTGGCAGTCTTCTAAGCTTAAGCTTTTCTACCATTTCAATGGACACAAAATTTTTAGTGGATCCAGAGTCAATCAGAAATTTACATACCTTTCCTCCTGCCTTGCAAGTAGTTTTGAAGAGAGACTTCCTTTGTGGGGGTTCTTTGTCAGGCACCTTCATGGTGGTCATTGCTCTCCTAATCATCAAAGCTTCTCCCCACTTAGGATATCCATAACTGTCAGGAGCATTCACACTTCGATAAGTGTTTGAGCTTGTCACACTTTGACAATCAGATTCTTGGATCAGATTTGTCCTCCTTTCTCCTATTGAACTTGTTGCCTTTTCTGGCCATCTGCTGGCTATGTGGCCTTCTTGATTGCAATTGTAACATCTGAGAGGTCCTCTACCCTGAGATCTCCCTCTAAATGGTGGTCTTCTACCCCTAAATTTTTCTCTTTGATTAGAACTTCCCCCTTGAATTTGACTATTGTCTCCTTTGTTGTTCTCTTGATTGGATTCACCTTGGTGTCCAAATCCATTTCCTCTACCTCTGAAAGGACTTCTTCCCCCTCTTTGTTGTCTCCCTCTTCCTCTATTGTTCTTCTCATGTCTTCTCTTTAATTTCTCTTCCACTTTGAGTGCCAATTGGTAGCACTTTTGGACTGTCTCTAGGTTATGCAAATTTAAGTCTTCTTGGATGGCAAACCTCAATCCATTGAGGTACCTTGCCACCTTCTCTTCCTCACTCTCCTTTACCTTTGTCTTCACACATAGTTTCATGAACTCTTCAGTGTATGAACTGACATCTAACTCCTTCTGCTTCAATTTTTGTTTCCTCCTATGTAGTTGGATGTTGTAATCCAATGGAACATAGGCTTCCTTCACTAAAGCCACCATCTTCTTCCAAGTAGCAACTCTTCTCTTTCCCTCTTTCACCTTGTCATCTTGAATGAAAGTCCACCAAGTTAGTGCAGTCCCTTTCATTTTGGATTGGGCCATCTTCACCCTTTGGTGGTATGGTATCTCCTCGGTCTCAAAGAAGTTATTCAAGGAATCTATCCACTCCATCACTGAATCAGGATCCATTTTGCCTGCAAACACTGGAAGGTCTAGTTTCATATCCATGGTCCTTCTCTCCATGGATTTGAAGGCATTGATTAAGGGTCTCTGGTTTGCAGGAACCTCCATCTCTTCCTACCTAGGGATCTCCTCTTCATCCATGTCTGCTCGCTCACCAGAATCTTCTTCTCCCTTCTCTACCTTGTCCCTCAACTTCTCTAACTCATCTCTCAAGGCCTAATTTTGAGCCCTAACTGCTCTGCTCTCTGCCATTTGCTTCTTCACTAGGATAGCCAATTCAGCATTGGTCATCTTTGCTGGGTACTCTTGTGACCCCTCTTCATCTGACATCTTGTCTTCTTCTTCTACCCAAAGGACACTCCTTTGGATCTGATACCACTTTGATGTAGAGTCACAATGGAAGCGGTGAAAACAGATCAAAAATATGAACTGTTGTTGTGGTTGAACCTATTGAACTCTTTGAACCAAATGAACTCATTCAACCTATGGTTATTGAACCGTTGAAGTAATGAACCGGTGCACCTACAAACTCTCAAACCGTTGAACCTTTTTCACCTTTGGAACCGGATGTACCCGTTGAACCGGTTCAACCATCGGTAAAACAAATGTTTTCGGCCTTCTCAAAAATTCTCCCACCGACACATTCGGTCACCCTGATGACTCTTCAAACCACCTTCGTCGATGCACCGATACATTCGAATTTGCACATACATTACTTGACTGGCTATGTCAGTTCTCTCTACCAGTCACTCTTTGTATCTGACGCTTGTCTATTCTCAATGTATATTCAAACATACAATCTCGACATACAATTGTGAGATACATGTGAAATATACTCACATACAATCGTGATATACACACAAAATGTTCTTCGCATGCATTTGTGATATACACATGAATTGTATATTTGGTGGAACAACACGATTCTTACACCGATAACATCCCCTACAACCAATCTCACAGTCTCTATTCTATTGAACCCTAGCCCATAGAGACGCTAAGCTCTCTACTCTGACAGCTCTTCCACAGCTCGGATCCTCTGTTCCATTCTACCATGACCACGAACAAGAAGAAAATAAAATAGAAAACTATGTACAGAATCCATTCCACTGGTTTCGAAGAGACCCACCGGTGGAATGGTCTCAGTCTTGCATCTTTGACAATAGAAAACTAGATTATGTACAAATACAGAGAATATGCATAGAATACAGAACTTGCAAACACAAATTGACAGAATTTATATTTCTTCACCTAAACTTTGATGTCTCCAAAAATGTGTTTTTCCTCAATCTTCTCCTCTCTTCAAACTTCATCAATGATATCCTTTGCCTTGGGATCCCAGTCCTCAAGGTGTTTATGGTCTCTTCCCATTCAGTTCCAACCGGAATACCAGATGTTGGAGTCATTACAACTTCCATGTTTTAGATTTTGGCTTAGCCAAGGGTGTAAGCCAAAGCACTAACTAATCACAAGACACATGTTTATTACAAGACATGATTTAAACACCCTAAAATATCAACAAGACACCTAAAAATAATACAACACATTTGATTTGATCATCCACATACCCCAATTTCCCAAGATGTCCAAATTGGCTTATCAGGATGCTAAATTTGTGACACTGGTTCACATGGTGGGGACTTCATTACAAACATGAAATCACAACAACAAGGACTACATGACAACATGAACAAACATAGAAATGCATAAAACATAACAACATATCAAGACCTTAGTCTTCTCCCTCAGATGTATAGTTGGCTTGTTGAAGGGGTGCTCCTGCACTAGAGCCTCTAAACACCACAACCCCCTCCCAAAGTTTATGTGATTGCAGGTTACAGGTTGAAGATACAAGAAAAGTGGAGTTGCAAGAGGGCATTACAGAGTGTTAGATTTGTATATCAGAGTTGATAATAGCACCCTGGACTTGGGCGCTTGCTCTTTAGTCCTCTGGATTCTGTGATGGGAAAATCTATGATACAGTAGGAATAGGTTGAAAATCAAGCTTCCAGATCCTAACAAAAACCTAGGCATTGGACTTGGGCACCTGCTCCTTAGTCCCTGACTATTCCACTTCTAGAACTTCAAAAATAGGTACACATTTATCTATCATTTTATAGCTCCTTGTAGTAGCATTTGTCGTAATTTGTTTGTTTGCTTCCGTAATTGCATAATTAGGGTTTTGGTGTATAATTATGTGTAATTGAACATAATTGACAAATAAAATCAAACAAATCCAATCTTCCCAACATTCCTAAGTGATCAAGGGCCTGATAGTGCATTACCACTCAACCCAAGGTCCTTGAATGTAATGGTGAAAGGAGGATAGGCACAAATAAACTTAACAAACCATCTAATCAACCCTATCCAAAAATTTCAACTTTACATTTTGGTGAACCCATGTTGTTTGACTTGTTTGTACCTTACTGACTGTTTTGCTTCAAATTTGCATTGATTTCATTCATCTTATTGCATGGGAAAACTTTTAAAAAATTGAAATTTTTGAAAAATTTGAAAAAAAAAATTTCATTCTAGGGCTTCTATTTTGCATCAATTAATTTCAATTCCATCAAATTTATGATTTTTGCATTAGATCTGAGCTAAATTGCAGAAAATTATAAAAATCCAATCACTTACATTGCATTTTCATCATAAAATTGCTAGGGTTTTGTTGAAAATTGTAAATTTTGCATATAACCTAGTAATTTCAAAAACTAGGGTTTGTAGGTAAAATCTTGTTTTAGATTTTTATACTAATCTTAGAAACTCATTCAAATTTTCATTTGTCTGTAGTGTTGCATTTTAGTGTTAATTTTCATTTAGATCTCAAAAATTTGCATTTTTACATAGAAAAATTCAACAAAAAAACTAGCATTTTCATTGATTTTTCATTATATTTGCACTTGCATTTTGCATCTTAGGGATTGGTAATAACTTTAAGATCTGAGTTCATTTAATTTTCATCATAAATCAGCTTGCAAAACATTCATATATCATTTTACATCAAGATCTCTAACCCAGGGCTTGAAAAACCTTGATTTTCACTAGATTTGGCCTTATCGACTCTCTACATTTTCACTATAGGTGTGCTGTAAAGAATTGTTTTGCATTAATTGAATAATATTAGGGTTATTATCTTCTACCCCTCCTAAAATTCTTTACAACACCTTTTTATCGGGCCCTTGTATTGGAAATATTGCGAAAAATTGCACATTTTTGCTATATTTGCCCTAGGGTTTGACCTAGTTTGCACCCTAAGCGTGTTGTAAAAGATTTTATGCTTCTAGGTGACTAATATCACTGATATTATTTTTTGAACCTCATAAATTCCTTACAACACCTCTTTCATTAGGTCTTGGGACTGAAAAACTGTGAAAAATTACATATTTTAGGGCATTTTCACTAGATTTGGACTCGTCATCATCTTAAATTTGCATCAAAAGTGTGTTGTAAAGGGTTTTATTGTTTCATTGGACTGAAAATAGACATATAATTTTCTGCCCCTGATAAAAATCTTCACAACACCTGTTCTTTCATATATTTGCATTAAAAAAGTACAAAAATCAAGCATTTTTAGGTCATTTTTTCATATAACTTTGCACTTGTCTTTTGCATACTTTTCAAAAAAAATTAAAATCTAATTTTGCATTGATTTGAGCATATACACATGGCCTCTAATTGCAACAATAACAATAGATTCCCTCCTAGGCCTTACATGAAAAGAAAGGTCCCTGAACCCAAAATTGTGTTTACACCTCATGATAGAACAATTGGAGATACTGAAGGACCTCTTTACATCACTGTGAAAATAATGGGAAACCCTATGGATGGAACCCTTATTGACCCTAATTGCATGACTAATGTCACCACGGAAGAGTTCCTCTATGCACATAATTTGATGCAAGGATCTTATGACCCTTCGGATATGATGATCAAAACACATAAGGGAACCTTTATAAATCCTTTGGGAAAGATATCATTGTTGGTAACTGTACTTGAGAAACATGTAGAACAATGGTTTGATGTTGTCTCTATTTCTAATCTCTTTCAAATTAGACTTGTACATCAATGGTTAAAGGTTATGAAAGTCATCCCTTCAACAATTTATAAATGTGTAAAGTTTCCTTTGAACAGACAAGTGTACTCTATTCATTGAAATACGTATAAGCCTTTAACTACACAACAACACTTTACACTGGATTAATTTTTGGACAAATCTAAAAGGAACTAGAGCCACAAATAGACTTTAACTTTTTGAGCTATAGAAATTATAAAGCAAAACTATTACATCCAATGCCCGGTCCTTTTATGCAAGAAATAATAAAAGACAAGCAACCCGCATTTGAAGAGAACCCTAGACCGAAAGGACAAGGTCCCTATGCTAAGGTTCCTCCCCCACCATCCTTACAAGGATCGGGAGGTAATTGTCAATGAAAAAGCATTCCACCTAGGCAAATGAGATTTGATCCTGGTGCTTCCTCTTCTAAAACACAAAAATCTATGAAAGAGAAAAACACTATCTCACAAGAGATAAGTGGTAGAACAAAAAGAAATAGAAAGAGAAAGAGAAAGAAGGAGAAGAAGACAAGAATATGCCATACACCTTACATCTCAAAAAGAAAACATTGATCCAAACATTGAACCAAACAAAGATGATCCTAACAATGAACAATCTAAAGATAAGGACAAGAATTGGGATATGGAACCTTATGTCCCACTTTCCTCTACCATTCAAGAGTGGGAGGATGATGATGATTTACTTGATGATGAGACTTAGCACGAAGACCCTACAAGTAAGTGTTTCTAACCCTTTATCTCTCTTGTGATGTGTTTCCCCTGTGATGTGTTATGTGTTGTTTAGGCCTCCTGGGATGAGCCATGATTCTCTAGTAAGGTCCAGGATACCAAGAGACTGCCTCTATTGTGACCTTCTTCTATTTGTATCATCATTCTTCTATATTACCTCTCTCTAATTTCATTGTTAAGTGTTGTATCTTATAGACATAGCGTTGTAGTTGGTGAATTGGGGGCACCCTCCTACATGATTATCCCTAAAACACTTGTTTCTCCTCTCTTATTTATTGTTTACCTTCCTCTAGTGTTTCCATCTAGCAGGCGGATGACGAAAAACATTTATACTGATGCAAACCTAGCATCCCTTTAGCAAGAAATAAAAAATTGGACTTAGTTCCTACTATGACGATGGGGTTGTAATATATTATCGAACACTTGGCTAGTAGAAGCACTCCATGCTTTCTGTGTAGTGATTTTGATGATCCTTTATCTCACTTACAAACCATAACAATACTGTTGCTCCATGCACTTTGTTTGTCTTTGAATCTCGTCTTGGTGGTACTCAGTTTAGAGATTTTTGTGATATAGCCCCACGGTTATCCTTGATCTCTGAATTCAAGCTATAACCTTGGCTCCTTGTGGGATTAATCATATGCATTGATGTTTTTATCATGATTTTTTGGACACTAACATGTTTCTTGCAGGGATGTGTTTGTGGGAACATTTAGCGATCATAAAGTACATGTCACCTCCGGGGGGCATGGGCTTTGTGAAATTTTGTGTTCCTTTGTGTGTTTTCTTCCTACCTTAACATGCTTGATATCATTACATGATATCAACCACCTTAACGTGGGGGCATATATAAGGTAAGATGTCTATTATAGATGTTAGCAATGTGCTTGTCCTTAGGTGCAGTTTAAAGACTAGTGGTGATGAGTCCCTCCTGCACTCTAAGTTTATTTGCAATCAATCAATCAATCATCTTAAGCCTTTGTGAAGGCGGGGGTGGTGTATCTCTTGCAGAGAGTACCCATCCTATCATTTTCAAAAGTCCTTTGTGGAGGCGAGGGTGGCATATCTCTTGCGGAGAGTGCTAATCCTGTCATTTTCAAAAGTCCCCTATGGAGGCGGGGAGTAGTTATGTGACTAACTTAACCCTTAAGCATGTCTTCAGAAATTGTTGTGGTAAAGCCCAATCATTGATGTGTTCCTATAATGTGCCTGAGATGGTGATGAGCCTAGAAATAGGAACACTCCATTGCTTATTTGTCATGTTTTCTCTATGTCTTCAAAGTGTGTGTGTTTGTCATGCTTGCTGTTGGGAATTAAGGTGTCTCAACCTTGGTAATTCCTTGTATTATTTCATTGTACTTATTTATTTATTTATTGCCTATTGTATAATTAGGATGCAAATCCTATGTTGTCATCTTGTGGGAGTTGGCACGATGATGTGTCATCCTACATGGCATATGACCACGTGTAAATTTGTCCTCACATGAGGAGATAGGCATCCCAATTAGTGGTAGGAATATTTTTCCATGTGTTGGCATCTTGTAGTGTGTGTAAGGGAATATTGACCGAAACGGTCATGACAAATTCCTATGACAAAGTTATGACATGTAAGAGTTAGAAATAGAAGATCCTATGACAGGTATGAACATGTGTCGAGAAGCATCTTTGAAAAAGGCATCTTTGGGTGCCCCAAGGTGGACTATGACATGTTGTAAGAGAATACGTTATTTATAGCCTGTGTATGATAGATTCTCTTATAGCTCTAAGTTATGACAGCTATGACAGATTCTATGACGATTGTAAGAGTCGTAAGAGCATCTGTCATAGCCCATTTTGGGAATAGGTGACCTCTTTGAAATGGGATGACTTGACAAGTGTCAGGAACATCCTAAAGTTTTGAAAAAGTGTCCATAGGCATGGGTTTTGGGCCATTAGGCCATGTTAGATGCCCATCTCAATGTGGAGCCATTTTTGCCTTGTATTTTCTATATAAATAGGTGCTTTGGAGAGGAGAAGTGCTATAGGTTTGATAGGTACTGTTATGCTGCCGAAACATCTCCAAATACAAGTGTCGAACACTCCTGTAAGAGTATTGGCTCTGTGATTGTATTGTAGCCTTCTTTGTTTATGGAATACATTTGAGCTATGTTTTGGAGTATGGGGTTTTTCACCTATAAGGGTTTTCCCCATGTATATCTTGTGTCTCTCTTCTTCTATCTTACATTCTTGTGTATGTGTTTGATGCAATATCTCTATTAGTGGGTTAACATAGCTATAATTGTAAATATAAAATTGAATTTGCACTCTCCTCCCCTCATTAGATTAGTGTAGGAAGCAATTTCCATATACCTAGCTTCCTTTCAGTTGGTATCAGAGCCTGGCCAGTTTTGATTCTAGTTGCTAGGTAGGGGTTTTTTGAGCTAATCTTAGGTTGAGTGGGAGTGTTGTGCAGAGCATTTTGTATCTTTTTGTAGCAAGGAGATGGCAACCACATCTGAAAGATTAGAGGTGGAGAAATTTAATGGCACTAATTTTGAGTTGTGGAAACTCAAGATGGAAGACTTGCTTGTTGATCGTGATCTATGGGAAACTATATCTGGTGTAAAACCTACAGCAATATCACAAACTGATTGGGATCTCAAAGATCAAAAGGCTAAGGGTCTCATAAGACTCTATCTAGCTGACTCTATTTTGTTGAATGTCCATGAGGAGAAGAGCACAAAAGACCTTTGGAAGAAGCTAGGTGATGTTTATCAGGCCAAGTCCTTGGTGAACAAGCTTTTTCTAAAAAAGAAGTTGTTTGCTCTGAAGATGGAAGACAGAGGATCTGTTGCAAAAGATATGAATGCTTTCAACATGTTCATTGCACAGTTGACATTTGTGGGTTTGAAAATGGAGGAAGAGGATCAGTGTATGACCCTACTTTATTCTTTGCCAGATTTGTGGGATCATCTTGTCATGGCTATCAGAAGCACCACTACCACCTTCAAGATGGAAGATGTGGTGTCTTTGTTGTTATCTGAAGAGATGTGGAGAAAGTCTTATGAGGTAGCCAAAGACGCTCTTGCGGTTCATGGAAGAGCCAAAGAGAAAGGGAAGAAGAAGGACAAGAAAGGTGAAAAGGGCAGATCCAAATCTCTTGGAAAGTCCAAGGCTCTCTATTGGAACTGTGGAAAAATGGGGCATTTCCGAAAGGAATGCAAAGAGTAAAATAAAAAGAAAAAGAAGATTGCCCCTAATTCAAATTCTAACAAGTCACAAGATGATGGTGATGCCTTCATCACAACCCTGGCCACCCATGCATCTGATGATGTGTGGTTGATTGATTCTGGTGCATCATTCCATATGACCTCGCATCAAAGCTGGTTCACGAAATATGAAGAGTTCGATGGTGGAAGAGTGTATCTGGGTGACGACTCTCATCTGAAGATTGTTGGTCATGGAAGAGTCTCAATCTGATTCCATGATGGAAGAGTGAAGGGGATCACTGGGGTTATGCACATCCCAGGCCTAGCACAGAACCTTCTTTCTATAAGTATGTTGAATGATGTAGGTGTGTAGGTTGTCTTTTCGAAGGATGGATGCAAGATTACTAGAGGATCTATGGTTCTTGTGAAGGGTACTCAGAGAGGTACTCTGTTTTAGTTGGAGGCATGCACTTCACAATGCAATAGTTCTTCTGACTTGAGGAAAAGAGTTGTAGTCACTTCATCCCCACCATCTGAACAAGAAGTGAAGAAATTTAGTGTAACTAGTTCTGATGGTAGTGCACATGCTTTGGAAGTTAAGCTTCCTGTTGAAAAGACTATGTTATGGCATTTGAGATATGACCACATTTGTGAGAAGGGTCTTAGAACCCTAGAAAATAAAAACTTCATTGATGGGTTAAATGATTGTAATCTCAAGTTTGACTTTTGTGAACATTGTGTATATGGAAAGAAAAATTGTGTTCAGTTTTACTCTAGTTATCACAAGTCTTCTAGTGTATTGGATCTTATTCATTCTGATGTGTTTGGTCCAGTTAATGTTCTTTCAATTTCCAAATATGTATATTTTGTATCTTTCATAGATGATTATAGTAGAAGGACATGAGTTTATTTTATCATAAGCAAGACTGGAGTCTTTAGTTGGTTTAAAGAGTTTAAAGCCTTTGCTAAAAATCAGACTAGTAAAAAGATTAAGTGTTTGAGAACTGACAACGGTGGTGAGTTTTGTTCGGTAGAGTTTGATAAGTTCTATAAAGAGCAATGGATTGAAAGACATAAGACAACTCCATACACCCCGTAGAAAAATGGATTTCCAAAGAGGATGAATAGGACACTGATGGAGAAGGCTAGGAGTATGCTTAGTGGAGCAATCCTTGAACAAAAGTTTTGGGCTAAAGTTGTAGCCACTGCTTGCTACCTAGTAAACAGGTCTCCTACATCATCTCTTGTTGGTAAGAAACCTATGGAGGTGTGGTCTGGTAAGAAGCCTTCAGTTAGGTATCTTTGTGTTTTTGGTTGTGAGGCATATGCACATGTGCCTAGGGAGAAATGGTCTAAATTAGAAAACAAGACTGTTAAATGTATTTTCATTGGCTATGGTGTCAGTGTTAAAGGATACAATCTTTGGGATCCTGTGGTTGAATAAGTGTTGTATAGTAGAAGTGTTATCTTCTACTGAACCGACAGACCCTATGAGACCTGATGATGAGGAGAGCTCTAGCAGCTCTGAAAGCTCAGAAGAAGAAGAAGAACCTCAACCTCAGCCATTGAGGAGGTCTACATGAATGAGAAAGCAACCTGATAGGTTTGGTTATTCATTACTTGATTCTAGTTGTGGTTTTGCTTTACTTACTAACACTGATGAGCCTAGAACTGTGAAAGAGGCTATGGGAATGAAAGATACAGGTTCCTCGAAGGAGGCTAGGGAAGATGAGATGGCTTCTTTGGAGAAGAATAAAACATGGGACTTGGTGCCTTTGCCTGAAGGACAAAAACCCATTGGATGCAAATTGGTGTTCAAGAAGAAATTCAGTTCAAATGGCAGTGTTGAAAAGTACAAGGCTAGAATGGTTGCGAGGGGGTACTGACAAGTAGAGGGAATTGACTATGGTAAAATTTTCTCTCCTGTTGCAAAGCTGACATCTATTCAATTTTTGTTATCTCTTGCAGCTACTTATGACTTAGAGGTAGAACAGATGGATGTGAAGACAACTTTCCTTCATGGTGATTTGGAGGAAGAGATTTACATGTCACAGCTAGAGCGTTACATAGAGAAAGGTAAAGAAAATTTGGTTTGCAAGTTGAAAATGTCTTTGTATGGTTTGAAGCAGTCTCCTAGGATGTGGTACTTGAAGTTTGATGCCTTTGTGTTGTCGATTAGATATCTAAGATTGAAATTAGATCATTGTGTGTATTACAAATTTGACAATGATCGCATTCTCATTATTGCATTGTATGTTGATGATATGTTGTTGATTGGGAATGGTAAGAATATGATTTCTGATTTGAAGTCTCATTTGTCAACATAGTTTGAGATGAAAAATCTTGGGGCAGCCAGGTACATTCTAGGAATGGAAATTAGAAGAGACAAAGCTAACAGAAAACTTTGGTTAAGCCAAAGTAAGTATGTGAAGACCATGTTGGATAGGCTCAGCATGGCAGATTGTAGCCCATTGTGTGTTTGTGTTTCATTGGGGACAAAGTTGTCTATTGATGATTGTCCAAAATCTCCTAGTGAGGTGGAGGACATGAGCAGAGTACCTTATGCTAGTGTTGTTGGCAGTTTGATGTATGCTATGGTCTACACAAGACCAAACATTGCCCAAGCAGTGGGAACCCTTAGTCAATTTATGGCTAATCCTGGATGGGTACATTGGGATGCAGTTAAGTGAGTGTTTAGATATTTGAGGGGTACTTCTGAGTATTCCATATGCTATCATGGTAATGTTACAGGACCTCCGCATTCAGTTTGTATTCGTGGATTTGTGGATTCTGATTGGGCAGGTGACATTGACAACAGGAGATCCACCAGTGCCTATGTGTTCACTATGTTTGGTAGTGCAATTAGTTGGATGAGTAAGTGACAACCTATGGTTGCTTTGTCCATGACAGAAGATGAGTACATGGTAGCAACTCATGCTTGCAAGGAAGCTATTTGGCTTAAGAGATTGTGTCCAGATATTGGTGTTGATGCAGGACAGATTACGATTTGTTGTGACAGTCAGAGTGTGATTTTCCTTGCGAAGAATCTAACTTTCCATGCCAGAACAAAGCATATTGATGTACAGTTTCACTTCGTGTGAGACATGGTAGAGGATGGGAAGGTAAATTTAGAGAAGGTAGATACTGTGAAGAATGTTGCAAATGTATTAACGAAGCCAGTGGACACAGAGAAGTTTAGATGGTGTTCAGAGTCTATGGGCCTCTCAGCCTATAGCAGTTAAATCTTGTTAATTCTATTGGCTCTTATAAGGTGTTCGACAAGTGGGAGAATGTTGGGAATTAAGGTGTCTCAACCTTGGTAATTCCTTGGATTATTTCATTGTATTTATTTATTTATTGCCTATTATATAATTAGGATGCAAATCCTATCTTGCCATCTTGTGGGAGTTGGCATGGTGATGTGTCATCCTACATGGCATATGACCACATGTAAATTTGTCCTCACATGAGGAGATAGGCATCCCACTTAGTGGTAGGAATATTTTTCCATGTGTCAGCATCTTGAAATGTGTGTAAGGGAATATTGACCGAAACGGTCATGACAGATTCCTATGACAAAGTTATGACATGTAAGAGTCAGAAATAGAAGATCATATGACAGGTATGGACATGTGTCGAGAAGCATCTTTGAAAAAGGCATCTTTGGGCACCCCAAGGTGGACTATGACATGTTGTAAGAGAATATGCTATTTATATTCTGTGTATGACAAATTCTCTTACAGATGTAAGTTATGACAGCTATGACAGAGTCTATGACGGTTGTAAGAGTTGTAAGAGCATTTGTCATAGCCCGTTTTGGGAATAGGTGATCTCTTTGGGATGGGATGAATTGACAAGTGTCAGGAACATCCTACAATGTTGGACAAGTTTCCATAGGTGTGCATTTTGGGCCATGAGGCCATGTTGGACGTCCATCTCAATGTGGAGCCAGTTTTGCCTTGTATTTTCTATGTAAATAGGTGCTTTGGAGAGGAGAAGTGCTACAGGTTTGATAGGTACTATTATGCTACCGAAATATCTCTAGATACAAGTGTCGAAGACTCCTGCAAGAGCATTGGCATTGTGATTGTATTGTAACCTTCTTTGTTTACGGAATACATTTGAGATGTGTTTTGGAGTGTGGGGTTTTTCACCTGTAAGGGTTTTCCCCACGTATATCTTGTGTCTCTCTTCTTCTATCTTACATTCTTGTGTATGTGTTTTCTGCAATATCTTTGTTAGTGGGTTAACATAGCTATAATTGTAAAGATAAAATTGAATTTGCACTCTCCTCTCCTCATTAGATTAGTGTAGGAAGCAATTTCTACACACCTAGCTTCCTTTCACTTGCTTTGTTTGGCATGTCTGTTGCCCCATATGCAGTCTAAAGACCAGCGTGATGAGTGCTTCCTCCATTTTGGGAGGTTTTGTGTGTCTTGTGTGTGTGTGTTACCCCCTATATGTAGTTTAAAGATCAGCACGATGAGTGCTTCTTGCAATATGGGATGAGTGTTTACTTTCCTATACTTGCATCTACATTTCATATATATGAGAAAAATAAAAGAAAAGATATCATCTCTGTCTTCCATGCATTCAGTGTATTCACTATGTTTTGCGTGTCTTCAATGTTGTCTTCTCCATGTTTTGTGTGATTGTAACTGTCTTCTCCGTGTTTTGTGTGTTTGTTACTGTCTTCTCTATGATTGGCGTGTCTTCTCTGTGCTTGGCGTGTTTGTTGTGTTTGTTGACCATACTTTAATGCATGTATTGGCCTTGCGTTTATACATACATTAAAGTGGGGGCTAAATGTAATGTCAGAAAATGTCCCCTTGGGGGCTTTTCCCTCATAAGGTTTAGATCCCGAGTCTTTTATCTGCATTTAGGACATCTTCCATCATATTTTGACATCCCAATGAAATGAACCCTAGGTTTTATTACAAATGGGACCTAGGGGGATCCCTTGAACCTAACCCTGACTAAAATAGGGGGGAGGAATTGGGTACCCATGCCCTAGTCCTGCCCTATTTTGGGTCAGTCCCAAATTTTGAGTGTCAACTTGTGACCATTATTTAGCTCCTATGCCGACACGGTAAGCTTGAATTACAAATTTTTTGGCGGGAGTGTTTATAGTTGCATATATAATCTTGTTTAGGTATTCATTTGTAAAACTAGATGATTACTAGATGATTATTATGAACCTTATGCATCCTAAATGTGATTCAAGGCATTCATTATGTGGCAAGAGCAGATATTGTGTTGTTTATGTGTTTGTATTTGCATATTTGAGCAATCATCTCCTCATGGCATGAAGAGCTTCTTCCTTCCATGAGATCTTCACTACAAGGTGACATCATTTGTGTTTTTGAGCATTTATCATTTGGTTTTTGCCTCTACTTCCCAAGCGCATGCACTCTCTATCTGGCAACAGTGTTCGGAAGACTTGAACGTCTCTCCAGGGCTTGACTGAAGCAAGCCTCTAAACACCACAACCCCCTCCCAAAGTTTCTGTGATTGCAGGTTACAGGTTGAAGATAGAGGAAAAGTGGAGTTGCAGGAGGGCATTACAGAGTGTCAGATTTGTAGATCAGAGTTGAAAATAGCACCCTGTACTTGGGCACCCGCTCTTTAGTCCTTTGGATTCCATGATGAGAAAATCTCGGATACAGTAGCAACAAGTTGCAGATCAAGCTTCCAGATCTTGACAAAAACCTAGGCATTGGATTTGGACGCCCGCTCCTTAGTCCCTGACTATTCCACTTCCTGAACTTCAAAAATAGGTGCACATTTATCTATCATTTTACAGCTCCCTGTAGCAACATTTGTCATAATTTGTTTGTTTGCTTCTGTAATTGCATAATTAGGGTTTTGGTATATAATTGAGCATAATTGAACATAATTGACAATCAAATCACACAAATCCAATCTTCCCAACATTCCTAACTGATCAAGGGCTTGATAGTGCATTGTCACTCGACCCAAGGTCCTTGAATGTAATGGTGAAAGGAGGATAGGCACAAATAAACTTAACAAACCATCTAATCAACCCTATCCAAAAATTTCAAATTTACACCTTTGTGGGCCTACACCAAGTCTCCCAACACAATTTGATTACAATCTTATTGAACATCTAGGGAAAACCCCTGCACATATCTCTATTTTGGACCTTCTATGATCATCACCTACACATAAAGATGTGCTAGAAAAATCCTTACAAGAGTCCTCTATTCTTGGTAACATAGCAGTCACAGATTTCCAAGATATAATAGGTAACATTGTCTCACCCTACAATGTGGTCTTTTCTAGAAAGGACCTCCCATCCCACAATCCATGTCACAATGATGCCCTTCACATTGAAGTTTTCATCCATAAACGAAAGATCAAAGGCATACTTATAAATGGTGGTGTTGGTCTTAATATCTATTCTCTTAAGTTACTTAAACAATTGGGATACTCTAAGGATCAAGTCAACATTGTTCAGAGCATTACAATCAAGGGGTATGATGATGTTAAGCACTATTCAGAAGGTGTTATCCACTTACCTATACAAGTCAGCCCTGTCATGCTTGAAACTAGGTGCCAAGTCCTTGACATTGAGCTACCTTATAACATTATCTTAGGACGCCCATGGATCCATGCTATGAAATTTGTTCCATCCACATACCATCAGCTTCTCAAGTTCCCATTTAATGGTACGGAGATCACTATCCCAGGAGACCCTAATCCCTTTGAATTCTGTCCCACCTTGCAAGGCAGTTATAAGAATAACAATCAAGTGCCAAATAATGACAAAGCCTATGAATCCCCATTGTATGTCAACTTCAAAAATATGAAAAAATCCTCTGAAGTTGAACCTAATCCTAATCCTCTTGTCGATATCAAAGCTGATATCCGTGATATAGGTTTTGGTGAGTATGATGTCTCTAAATCTTGTTGTGTAGGATGGATACCCTTATCCCCTAAATCCTAGAGCCAACTACCCATTGCTAAAGTGACTAAGTAAGTAGCAATCCCCCCTCCAGCATCCCTAACCCAGTTCAATGAGGGAAAATCATTGGCAAAGGAAACTATTGAAGACATCTCATCTTGGCTCTACAAGGAGAAAGAACTAGTCACCAGACTAGTCTAACAATATGGCAATGGCCTAAGAATTATCAAAATCATGTGCTATAAAGGCAAAGGAGGCCTTGAGAAACATAATCAAGGTGAAATAGAACCAATTATTGTGAAGAAGAAGCTAGACAAGAAGGGGTTGGGATATGGTAAGAAGGTACCACGCACCTTGGACATCGAGTGTATTCTTGACAAGGTGGTACAAACTTCTCTTGTAGATTCGACATCTAAAGAGGATATCATCGATGGCTCTTACCTCCATATGATTGACCTATTCACTGAATCCTCCATATTTATGCTATCATCCATATCCTCCACATCAAACACAAGCACCCAGATTGTAACACTTGTCTACCCTGAACTTACCGATTAGGACCAAAAAGGGTCCTCCGTTCTAGATACTTTTCAAAATGACGAAGCTATTGCATAATTTATGGGACTCTAGGATGGTATCCCTCTTGGTGATAACAAAGTTGGTTTTGTAATGGAACTAGAGAAAACTACTTATTTTGGTGAGAATGCCAAATCCTCCAGTCGCAAAAGTAAAAATAAAGAAAGATCTCTAGGTGAAAACCACACTGTGGCACCTCCTAATCAAAAAATAATAAAAATAAAGGACGTATCCAAAGGTGAAAACCCAATTGTGGCACCTGAGGATGGAGGATTTGACCTTCCCCTACCATCTAAGTATCAAGAGAAATTGACTCTCCTAGTGGAAGATTCTACAGAGATAAATCTAGGCACAGAGCAAAATCCTAAGACATCATTCCTTATAGCATCACTATCAGAACAAGAGCACAAGAATCTTACCAACTTCTTACAGTGAACCATCAACTTTGTGTGGACCTATGCTGATATGCCAGGGTTAGACCCTTCACTAGTAGATCACTATCTCACGATGGATCCAAAAGATAAACTGGTCAAACAAAAGCTAAGAAATATAGAAGTTGCTTGATGTAAAGTTCATCAAGCCTATTGATTATCCAGAATGGTTCTCAAACATTGTACCTATGGCCAAACCAAATGGGGGCATTTGCATGTGTTCTGACTTCAGAGATCTCAACAAAGCATGTCCCAAAGATGACTTTCCATTTCCAAACATTGATCTCATAGTAGACTTGACCGCCAATCATGAAATGCTTTCTCTAATGGATGGATTTTTTGGCTATAATCAGATAATGATAGTAGAAGAAGATCAGCATAAAACTATTTTTACTTGTCCTTAGGGTACCTATTGTTGGTGCATTATGCCATTTAGTCTTAAAAATGCAGGGGCAACCTATCAAATAGCAATGACAATGATATTCCATGATCTCTTTCATCACATCATGGAGGACTATGTTGATGATATAATAGCAAAGTCTTCTAGGGAAGATCACATACAGGTTCTAGGACAAATCTTTGACAAACTCAAAAAATATCAAGTAAGATTCAATCCAAAGAAGTGTGCCTTCAGGGTAACCTCAAGAAAACTGTTGGGATGCATTGCATCTCGCAGAGGCATTGAAGTAGATCCAACAAAAGTCAAGGCTATAGTGGAGATGCCTCCACCAAAGAATTTGAAAGCATTAAGGAGCCTTCAAGGAAGGTTACAATCCATCAAGTGATTTATCTCACAGCTAGCGGATAAATGTCAACCATTTCAATACTTTCTCTGAAAGGATGTCTCATTTCAATGGGATGATAAGTTTCAAGTAGCATTTGATTAGCTCAAGGAATATCTAGCTACACCTCCTGTCTTGGTACCACTAGTCACCGATAGGCCTTTGATCTTGTACATCTCAACTACTACTATAGCCCTAGGGGCTCTTCTATCATATCATGATGAGTCAAGAAAAAAGCATGCAATCTATTATATTAGTCAAACCTTGGTGGGTTATGAACTTAATTATTCACCTAAGTATAGAGCTTCTTTAGCCTTAGTGTTCACTTCCCAAAAGTTGCGGCATTATATGCTAAACCAACACACAAAGCTAATAGCCAAAATTGATCCATTGAAGTATCTCCTAGCAAAAGCAGCTCTCACAGGTAGACTAGCTAAATAGGTCATGATCCTTAGTGAGTTTGACATTGAGTATGTGGATCGTAAAGCAATCAAGGGATAAGCCCTAGTAAATCAACTAGCAGAAGCACCCATGACAGATGTACATCCTATGGTATCTGACTTTTTAGATGAAAATTTCTTCAATCTTTCTACCTCAGTAATGTGGAAATTGTATTTTGATGGTTTCTACACACGGCATGGATCAAGAGCCAGAATCCTTTTTATCACACCTCAAAATGACTATAACCCAAAGTCATATCAGCTTGCATTCCCTTGCACTAACAACATAGCTGAGTATGAAGCACTCCTCATAGGTCTCCATACAACAGTCCAATGGGACATCAAAGAACCATAGGTATATGAAGACTCACAACTAGTCATTCGATAAGTGATAGATGAGTACCAAACAAAAGATGAAAAGTTGGTCCCTTACAAGCAACTAGTGGATGCCTATAAACCACACTTTTCTAGCATCACTTTTGAACAAATTCTAAGAGAGCATAACAAAGCTACAAATTATGTGGCTTTTGTGGGCTCACTTATAGACATGCCTGCAAACACTCAAAAATGTGAATTCTTGATCGAGCAATTGTTGATACCAACCATCGATGTTCCAACTACTGAAATCATCTACAAACTTGTTGGTCCTAATTCCCCATGCTACGAAGATATATATGACTACTTAAAATGGTACCTTTCTCTTTGAACTATCCACAACCCAATGTAAAACCTTTATTTGTAGATCCTCTCGTTACACCATTATAGGTGATACACTATATTGCCAAAGTCTCAATGGTATCCTCTTACAATGTCTTAATGTGGAAGAAGTTGATGCTACCTTACGAGACATGCATGAAGGTGCCTATGGTGCACATTCTACCGGCCCTAACCTTGCTAAAAAGATACTCAGAATAGGTTATTACTGGCCTACCATGGAACAAGATGCTATGCAGTTTGCTAAGAAGTGTCTACAATGCCAACAACATGGAGATTTGATTCATGCACCAGCTCATGCACTACAACCTGTGACAACTCCATGGCCTTTTTTCAGAATGGGGTCTTGCCCTCGTAGGACAAATCCACCCATTGTCATCCAATGGCCATGAATTTATCATTACTACCATTGAGTACTTCATGAAGTGGGTGAAAGCTATTCCCATGACTTATATCACTGGCAAGCAAATAGCCAAGTTTATCCTTAACTACCTCATTTGCCGTTACGGTATCCCCCAAGCCATTGTCACTAATAATGGGAGACCATTCAAGAATCAAGATGTCTGTGCCTTATGCACTTAATACAATAACCAACATCACTTTTCCACTCCTACTATCTGTAGAGTAACGAGCAAGCTGAGGCTTCCAACAAAACCATTCTCAAAATCCTCAAGAAAATGGTCAATGAAGTTGGTCATGATTGGCACCTACAACTCAATCCTGCCCTATGGGCCTATCGCACTAGTATCAGAACACCAACTGGTGCAACATCCTATGCCTTGGTCTATGGCTCTAAATCCATTCTACCTATAGAGGTCAAGATCCCATCCCTCAAAGTATCCATGCAACACCTGATTGATGGAGAGGAGTATCGCACTTCTAGATTAGTTGAGCTAGAACTATTAGATGAGAGGCACCTTATAGCGCTTAATCATCTTCATGTCTATCAAAACCACCTCCGACACAACTATAACAAGAAGATCAAGGAAGGACAGTTTCAAGTTGGTGACCTTGTCTTAAAGGAAAATTAGAGAAATCAATCAGATCAAGAAAAGAAGGGCAAGTTCGAGCCTAATTGGTTAGGACCCTTTGTTATCACATCAACATATGGATCAGGGGCTTATACTTTAGCAACAACCGAAGGCATTCCTCTAGATGAGCCACTCAACAGTGTTCATATCAAGAAGTTCTTTACTTGATCCTTAGAGTATCCTTAGCTAAAAAAAATTTAAAAAAAGAAAAAAAAAATCAAAGAATCAAAAAAAATCCATCCTCTAGTGAAAACTTGGTAAACAGGTGCCTTGGATAAGTACCATAGTGAAAACCTAACAAACAGGTGCTATGTGTAGAGTCAGCACCCATCATCTATCGATTTTTGTTCATTCCATGTCCATTTCATGATAATCTTCATTCCATGTCCATTTCGCAATACACTTCATTCATCCATCCATAATAAAACCATTGACCTTTTGCATTTCCATTTCCCTATCTAGAATAGCTTGGAAATTTGTCGATGTCACTCATCTCATGTCCATCAACAACTTCTCCATGTCAGTTATCACTCATCCTATGTCAAGTGATCCTATGTCAAGTTACCCCATGTCTCATCAGCTTATCCTATGCCAAGTTATCCAAGTCAAATTGTCAGCTATCCTATGTCAATTATCTATGTCTTCCTCTATCAGAATGGGGGCAACCCTTTCCTTAACCTAGGTCTAGGAATGGATCCTTGTTTACGGTGCAAAAAACATTTCAACCAAAAACAACACAAACATAAGATATCATCATATCCCCTTAATTCATCCTATCCTACATCATCAAATAAAATCCAGAACTACATATCATCTCATCTCAATCTTAAGGTACCTTGATCCCATGGATATGGGTATGTTGGTAGTTTGGAATATGAAGGAAGTTTCCAGTACTTAGGTACATAAGATATCATCATTTCACCTGTCCAAGCTCAAACACCTTGACCCACTCATCACTCTACCTAGAACTACATATTACCATATTCATCTTTCATTGTAATGTGCCTTGATCCCATGGATATAGGGTATGTAGGCAGTCTGGAATACGAAGGATGAATCCAGTACTCAGGCACATACGATTCATCATTCTTCACCCATCTCAATCCATTGGTACTCCATCTTTCTAATCTTTCATAAATATCACAATCCATTCACCTCGACTTGACTAACTCAAGTAGCAAAACAACAAACTATGCATCTTTTCAAAGCAAAAGTCCTTAACCAACCTGAAACAAAGAAACCTATTTGCAGAGCCATATGCTGACCTACATATCAATTTCCAACATCAGCTACATCAAACAATTGTCTTATAAAGGATGTTCCATGGTCGAAACCAGACCAAGCATCTTATACGACATGTTGCATTTCCTGAAACCAGACATTATCCTATCAACATATCAACACCCTTTAACGGATATATCGTTCCTACAATAAGGTTGTTATCTATCCTATCTATCCAATCCATCCTGAGCAACCTCTTTGGCAAGAGAATATGTTGGCTGTATGTTTACTTTGTAAGTCAGTCAATTTTGCTTTTTGGTTTATCTTTTTGTCCCTTTCCCATTACCTATTGAAGACTACCTTGATTTATCTATATCTTGGTATGTTGCGATGCAGTATGGATTGGGGGCATAGTCATTGCTTTTGTGTGTCGTGTTTGAGGAATGATCTTCAGTATCTTTCTTAGCAACATATTTATCTTGTGTGTGTTACAACCTAGCATCTTACATATTAATATACTTTTTACATTTATGTATTAAAGTTTATTTTATGTTCAAGACTATGGCTCATTCACATATCCAACAAGGTTATATTATTTCTAAAGGGATCTAAGTTCAAATCGCTTTCTTGAAGAGTCAACGTCCATGCACTAGGATATCATAGCACCTTGGTCTTTCATACCTTGGTGGCAAACTATCCATGTGCTATATCAAAAATAAGGATTTCTCTTTATAAACATTTGTGAAACCGTTGCAACAAGCTTATCCATTTACCCATCAATTTATCCATGTCATCATATAGTTTTTTAAGCAAAGATCAATCAATAGTCTTTATATCATGTCTTCTTCTATCTCCATTATCTTCTATCTATCATCAACTTCTACAGCATATCTACAAAATCACGTGTTAGACATCATGTCATATATCTATTTCATGACCATATGCATCATCATCTATAAGCATCTAAATCATCATGTAATAACATCATCATCTCATAATGTCATCACATGTCATCTATAAGCAATACATATCACATGAATACATAATCATAAATACATGTCATCACATCCATGTCATATAGCAATACATCATGAACAAAGCATGAACATCCATAAGCACAAAGATCATCATATGTCATTATATATCATCATGTCATGTCATCAAAATACAAATGTCCATGTCTACATCAACAGTCCATATATACATCAATGTACATCAAAATGGTACTAATATACATCATGGCTATCAAGAACTAGCAAATATACATTAGATGCACATAGGCATCAATCAATATGTACAATTGTATCTATGATACAATCACATGGTACAATATATACAAATAAACATGCTCAAGTGTGGGCTAGTGGGTGGAGCTACCCGCCTACTGCGAACTCTGTCCACCACCTGCACTTGGCGAAGGTCCCCCTGCTGGTCCTCCTCCATGTGGTGGCAGTAGTGGTCCCCTCACTGACGATGTTGATCTCCCCATCCTATGTGACAAGGAAACCCCTGACCTGCTCGGCTCTTAGAAGCTAGGCTCCCTCTAATTAGTAGGCACTGCTCCAAAATATAGGCCTCTATAGTACTTAGCCTCCCTCCCAGTTGTAACCAGCTCACCTTGTACATGGGTCAGCTCCCCAACCAAAGTCATCTGGTCTACACCCACTACGCAGCGTGCAGCATCTCTCTCTCTCACCTCACCCTCGCCAAGGTGGCCTCTGCTGTCAAACGCAACTGCACTGTTGTGTCTCTCTCTACTATCAACTAGGAAATACACCCATCATCTACTAGTGGTGGTGGTGGTGGCACTTCCTGTGCCACTGCCAAGGCTCCCTGTGCCACTACTGCTACTTGTGCATGTATTTGGGCCTATGCCTCAGGCTGTCTAGCCTCCACCTAGGCTGCATCTCTATCTCTCCTCATCCTTACCATCTGGAGCTCCAAGCGAGTCCTTGCTATCGCCTCCTATAGTAACTGTTGTGCTTGCTGCAGTGGTGTCTTAGCTGGCAGTATAACCTGGTGTCCTCGAGCCTTGGCCACCTGGACATCAGCCTAGTCTCCTTCATCATCACCCCCAGCCTGTCTCTATGTTGCAGCTTGCTGTCAGGCTTGTCTCCACGCCCTCGCCTCAGCTCTTGCAACTGCAACCTCCTGCATGGCACCAATGACTCTAGGTCTTGTCAATCTAACTAGCCTATGTGTCTGCCAATAGGTATCATAAGCTAGTAGTGTACCCGAGTCTGCACCCCTGTAATCCAATCCCATATAATTGCGGCAAGTCCCTATATATATGTTAAAGTTATATCCACAGATATCTCTAACCCCCAGTCATCTACCTCCCTCTGGGTATGTGCATAAATAGCCTCACCTACGGGCAATCCCTGCAGTAAACCAAACTACCTTAGTACCCTCTCTGAAAGGTACCTCTCAATAGTGTCAATGCATCTGCCAAACCACTATCTCAACTACCTGCAATATACCAGCTCCTCATGGTCATCCTCCCATGACTCGCAATCTCTCTAGGGGTGCCAAATGAATATGTCCATATCATCTAGTTGTCTCCACCAATAGCTCACTGAACCATGTCGTCGATGTGTAATCACACCCTTGTACAAGAATGCATAAGGCTCGCCATGATCTCGGCGATGCTAATAGATAGGCCTAATCACTAGGATATGATCCCAGATCCATACCTACAATAATGTCACACCTGCTAATAAACTGCTCCCAGATCTATATACACAATCATGCAAGTCATGATATAGCTGTCCAAGGATGTAAGGTCCCCATGCATATCTGATCCCATGTGTGAACATCCCTAATATAACTATACCCCATCCCACAGATAATCCCCTAGAATGTCAACCATGACATAAGAAACCTCCAATCAGAGATACCACAATCCATCAAATCCTATCACAGAGTCCCTCAACTCGCGCCCATCAGATCTCCTGATCCTACACACCTAGATCATCAGTCACAAACACCTCTCACGAGCCTGCCTCTCCTTGATCTATGTCATTATCCACTCTATCACCCTGAATAGGAATTCGTAGGATGCACTGAACATCCTCTAGTGTCACTGTAGCCTCCCCTGTTGGAAAATGGAAGGAGGAGGTCTCACTATGATATCTCTCAACAATCACATTCAATAGTGCAAGATTCACCCTAATGGGCGTAAGATGGGCAACATGCCATAATCCCATGATCTCTAGGAAGAGCTCCTCCTCCTCACCCAACTATACAACTAGGTCGGCAATCAAATAGTGTCTCTATCGAGACTGTAAGGGTGGTAAGACGATCTGCATCCAGGACGACCACTTGTTAAACATATTGCAAACTTCAACTTGATCCTAAATAAAATCATGGTAACATCCCTAAGTCAATCCTAGTCAACTCTAGTTTGAGCCTCTAGAACATATTTTCCAAACCTAACCTAGCTCAAGCTGCACTAAAACCAAAAGTGCTTAGTTTTCAACAAAGGCACTTGACTGTGGTACCAAACGCGCCTTGCTGCTTTACATAGGCACTTAGCTAAAACAAACCCAAAGTGCTTTAATTTTTCCAAGGGCACTTCACTGAGCTACCTAAGGTGCTTTACTGCTTTAAGATGCACCGAGATTTTTGCAAACCCCTAACCTGAATGCTCTAAACTGTTTTACCACAAGCACTTAACCAAACTACCAACAGCACTGCAACATTTGCCAACAATGTTGCGCCGTGGACTACTAAATCGCCAAGTTTTAACCCAAGGTGTGATACTACGTGCCAAAGGCGTTTCGTCGCACCGAAAGTGCTTTACCAAATGCCAAAGGCGCTGAACTCGAACACTACACCTTTGGCGAAAATTTTGTAAAACCTAGAAAAACCCTAAAAAATTCAAAACACAAGAAGGGTTTTCGATCACTTACCGGTCTCGATGCTCCCACTGGTCTCCCATAGGTCCGTACGACCTCCACACAGTGCTTATGCACAAGAATCGACATGTCTGCAAGCTCTAATCTCAACCTAAGCAAGGTGCTCTAAACTAAGCAAGGAGGCAAAAGGCTCTAACTTTTGATAACTCTAGGTGTGCAAGTGTGTAGTGTTGACCCCCTTGGACCCTATTTATAGTGTCCCAACCCTAATTATTCCCACCCCTTATTCCATATTATCCACGTGTCTGGACTCTTTTTCATCGTGTCAGCCTTTCGTCTATCCAACCTCATCTATCTCAAAGACAATCTTCTAGTCAAGTGTCAACCTAGTTCTTCTATCGCCTCCCTGTCTTTCCTCTCGAGGGGGCATCCTATGCCAACTACATAGGGCAACTAGCTACACTAGGGCATCAAAATTGTGTCATGTCTTCAACAGTCATTTTCTTTGAAACAACGCTATAAACTGCATTGCATCAAAGAGAGGCAAAATGTAGACACCCAAAAATGACCATGTCATCACATCACTTGCATTTCATCAAATCTGTCTAATCACCTGCATTCAACATTAATTAAATAATTGAATTATTTAATTAATTTCATCAACATCATCAAATTCTTCCAAATCTCCTAAAATCAACATTAATTGAATAAATTCTATTTATTTAATTAATTTCATCAAAATCAACTTTATTCTTCCAAAATTAAATAATTTTGATTATTTAATTAAATCATTATCTTCTTTCAAATTTCAAATCCACATCAATTGAATAAATTAATTATTTAATTAATTTATCATTTAAATCCTCTTATTTATAATTAAATAATTCTAAATTATTTAATTAAATCAATTATTCTTCCAAATTTAAATAAATCATTCAAATTTATTTAAATTGAATCTCAATGTCTAAAAATAAATAAAATCAAATATTTTATTTATCTTTCATCATGCAAAATAAATTGCCGATGATGGCATGGTTCGGTGGTTAAGTCACTCAGGATGTAGTGGCGGCCACCAGAGTTCAAACCCCCGCTGGGCCAATGAGCTCGCAAGGCTTTACGCCTTCGCTGGGCTAATGAGCTCGCGGGTTTGAAGTGTTCTTCCTAGGGGATGAGGTCCCCTAGTTGTGGCCTCACCAGTTCATTGCTCCGGGCAAAAGCATTCGTGTGGAGCCGGAGGGCATGTCGCACCAGCGTCGCCGGTCACGTTAAAAAGTTTACCAGGCGCATTATCTTTAAAATATATATATATATATATATGCAAAATAAATTAAACCAATTTATTTCTTTAATTTATTTAAATCTTCAAAACTATTCTATGTCCTCCAATCTTGCACAAACAATTAAATAAATTTATTTATTTAATTTGTTTTTTCCTCTAAAAATAAATCTTGTTCATCATGTACACAAAATTAAATAATTTATTATTTAATTTATCTCAAGTCATGCAAAAAGCAAATTATAAAGTTGAGTTAATTGACTTAATTATTATTGTTTTTATCACAAACTCATGAAATAGAAAGAACATTTCTATATTTATGAAATATAATTATATCTCATGTCTATTCCATGTCTTTGCTAAATCAAGCAATTATCTTAATAAAAATAGCTTTTTATGTGACACATGTCAGGTGCACATTCATCATAAATTCTAGATTTATCTCATCCGTTGATTCCATTGAATTATCTAGACCGTCGATTGATCTTCATTGAAAACTATATAAACCCCTCTCATCTCAATAACAAATCCTCTTCGATCATTTAAGATTTTGCCTCCATGCAGCGCATTGAGCACATATCACATTGTTGAGCACATCGACCTTTTGAGCACAACCACAATCTACATCCACTTGTTGCAAACATGGTTTTGCAATTTATGAAGCAATCTACATTCGACCAAGATAACAATACAATCTAGGTGAAAGCTTTCATTGTTTTTGTTATTATTCATTGTTTTTGTTATTATTCATTGATTATTTGGTTATTTGCTTAGATCGTTATCTTGATGTTATAGGATTGAGTTGTGATTATTTCATTGTTTTGATTATTATTCGATCTCAATTAAATCCCTATACACAGACAACTTCATAAATCCAGTGATTTTCTCATGTTTTTTTACATTTTTCACCATTTTCAAGTACCCATTTGGCATATATAATGATCTGGGAAGTTTTTAGGCTCATTAGGATCCATTTGGAGACTTTTATTTCACGTTTTAGCCCCTTTTTTTGCAAAAAGAGAGATTTTTGGTGTCACTATATATTCAGGTGCAATGGCATTAATTAATGCAAAACATGCCCAAAATCCATACTAACATGTTAAAAGTGTTCTTCATGATGTAATAGAAGGATGTGTAATTCAAATTCATCAATAAAATCCAAGATTCACCTTGGAAAAATGAGTTTTCTAGCTCAAATTAGCAAAAAGTGGGGTTTTTAGGCCTCACTGGATATATCACATGATGGTTGATTTTAGTGCTAAGTTCTCTTGATTGCATTGCTGGGGATTTTAGATGTCACTAGATCAGTAGGGAAAATGGTAGTCACTAGATATGTCTGGTCGAGGCACTTTTTACCATATATCCAGTTAGCTTCAATTTTAGCGCTAGGTCTTCAACGGAGGTTTGCAGCAAGATTTTCAGTGGATGATAGATGTGGGCATTTTAATACTCATAGGATATATCTTGTCAGACATCATTTTAGCGTAGATCCTGTGATGTGCATTTTTAGTGCCAAACCTATATATGCATATTACCCTTTCGCTAGCGGGGGTTTTCCACATCACAGGATCAACGTGTTGGAATTAGTCTGGACAACTGAGAGGGGGGGTGAATCAGTTGTCCCACAATTTAATATTTTCTACTTTTAATCTTCTTTATCAACTTACAATCAAATTAATGATGTAAACATTAAAGTATGAATCAACACCACATGAGCAAAAACAAATTGAACACACATAACACCAGGATTTTTACATGGAAACCCGGTTAAGGGAAAACCACGGTGAGGGTTAACCCACAAGATTTGTACCCTATTAAAAGTACTTGAAAGAAATGAAAAGGCACTTGCCTTAGGGCTCACTGCCCAGAGCTCACTGCTCAGAGAGGCTCACTGCCTATAAGATTTTATGTTTAATACAGAAATAATGAACTGAGAAATAGCATCTTCTTCATGCCTTGTTTTGTCCCATTGAAAGCTTACTTAAACTTCTGCTCTGCCTCCAAATACTTCTTTGTTATCTCTTCATCCTTTGCTGCCCTTGTTCTTTTGCTCCTCTTTATCTCTGCTCTGCTTCTGAACCTTTCGTAGGATTTGAACATTTTCACACAAGGATAATTTTCCACAATTCAACTACATGCCTTTACATGCTTCATCAACCTTGGAATACACATCAAGGTTGGCATTACACACATCTGACTTAATGTGAATCACTATGTTGTTAGCCAAACATAATTGGGACTCGATTCTTCTTCAATCAACACGCCATGCTTCATAAAATTGCTCTTAGATTATCCACAACACGCTTGAATCATCTAGTCGGCCAAGAACAGCAACAATAAGGAAGAAACCTTCAACAACGAGCTCAATCTTCAATGTGGACCTTCAACACCACAGTCACACAATACAGAGATCTCCATAAGCACATTGAATTCAACAAGAACATCTGCACTCCTCCAAATCATCAAAATCACTTGCATTTTCATCTGAAACCACAAGAACACTATCTACCATAACTATCATCGTCTAGAAAGATTGCTTACGGACCTCTAAACCATGAACCACTGGAGTTGATGATACACATTGACTTCCCAATGATTCCTATAGATTTTCATATCATAATATTTCAATGTGAAGCAATCCGGACCAATTTACTGTCACTCTATCTCTTCTAATCATAGAAAAACCTAGTTTTACTCAGATGGCCATAGCTTCTTCAAATCTTCATGCGGACCTCTCAAATCTTAACTAGAGCTACTTTAGACAACCCTCTATACTGTCGTATGGTCCGCATTCATTGATCTTTATTAATTTTCTCAATGTCCTTAATATTTCAATCTTCTAAATAGGCAACAGAATAGGATACAATTGACACCAATGGAAACAAGAATATGTTGACATCAATGACAACACTGATTAGGCACATATTTACAAAAATCTCCCCCTTTGTCATTTATGGCAACATATGATATGAAAAACTGATTCAACCATCAAGACAAGAACTTCTCCCCCTTTCTCTTATCACTTATATAACCACTATCTTCGTTGCTTCCCCTTTCATCAGCAACTAGTTTTTCACATGACTTCTCTCCCCCTTTGACATCACTGGCAAAGGGCACATATTTGTAGTCTTTTCTCCTCCTTTTTGTTTCAGATCAATCTCAAAACTTGCATGCTAACTACTCCCCCTGAGTAGTACCTCCTTAACATCAATCTAGATTACAAGATATGACTGTGAATTCCACCGGACTGATGCACTCTAGTGCATCTTAATTTTGATTAAGAGGGTTAATAACCCCTGGATTCTCTCTAAGATACTCAAAAGTATCCTTGGGAAGAGGCTTAGTGAAGATATCTGCAATTTGATCCTTTGAAGAAACAAACTCAATCTGACTTCATTCTCATTAACCTTCTCTCTCAAAAAGTGAAATTTGATTGATATGTGCTTTGTCTTTGAATGCAACACCGGATTCTTTGAAATGTTTATTGCACTTGAATTATCACAGAAGATTGTGATAGGCTCCTCAAACATAATTATAATATCCTTCAGCATTTGCTTCATCCACAGAACTTGAGTACAATTGTTTGCTACTGCTATATACTCTGCCTCTACTGTAGATAGAGATATTTCCTCTTGCTTTTTGCTCAGCCAAGAAACCAATCTTCTTCCCAAGAAGAATGCACCACCACTAGTGCTTTTTCTGTCATCCACATCTCCTATCCAATCAGCATATGTATATGCATGAAGAGTGAAGTCATTATCTTTTGGATACCATAAGCCATAATCAAGTGTCCCTTTGAGATATCTGAAAATTCTCTTGAATTATCATAGAAGACTGTGAAAGGCTCCTCAAACATACTTCTAATATCCTTCAACATTTGTTTCATCCACAAAACTTGAGTACAATTGTTTTCTACTGCTATATACTCTACCTCTGCTATAGATAGAGATATTTCCTCTTGCTTTTTTCTCAGCCAAGAAACCAATCTTCTTCCCAAAAAGAATGCACCACCACTAGTGCTTTTTCTATCATCCACGTCTCCTACCCAATCAACATTCGTATATGCATGAAGAGTGAAGTCATTGTCCTTTGGATACCATAAGCCATAATCAAGTGTCCCTTTGAGATATCTGAAAATTATCTTGACTACTACAACATGGGATTCTCTAGGATCAGCTTGAAAGCTAGCAACAAGTCCAACTGCATTCATGATATAAGGTCTGGTTTGAGTCAGATAAAGCAGTCCTCCAATCATTGATCTATACCTTTTCTGATCTGCCTTAGGTGAATCATCATCTTTACTTAACTTGCATCCAGTTACCATAGGAGTACTTACTAGTTTTGACTCCTCCATTCCAAACTTTTTCAACAATTCTCTCACATACTTAGACTGAGATATGAAGATACCTTTATGTGATTGAGTGATTTGCAGACCTAGGAAGAAATTTATTTCTCCAAACATGGACATCTCAAATTCACTCTACATCTGATCAGCAAATGTTTTGCACATGTTCTCATTTCCACCAAAAATGATATCATCAACAAATACCTCAACAATCAGAATATTCTCATGATCAATCTTGAAGTAAATATTACTGTCAGCAGTGCCTTTGCTATAACCTAGCTTTAGTAGATACTTATCTAATCTTGCATACCAGGCTCTTAGGCTTGTTTGAGTCCATACAACACTTTTCTCAACCTGCAAACCATATCTTTTTTATTAGACATCTGAAATCCTTCTAGTTTCTCAATTTAGACTTCTTCTAACTCTTCATTTAAGAATGTTGACTTGACATCCATCTGATAGACCTTGAAATCTTTATAAGTAGAAAATGCAAGAAATAATTTGACTACCTCTATTCTTGCCACAGGAGCAAAAGTTTCTTTAAAATTAATTTCTTCCACTTGAGAATATCCTTTGCATACCAACCTTGCTTTGTTTCTTACAACTTCACCATCTTCATTTAGTTTGTTCCGGAAGACCCATTTAGTTCCAATCACATTTTTGTCCTCAGTTCTAGAAACAAGATCCCAAGTGTGATTTTTTTCAATTTGCATTAATTCTTCTTCCATTGCTTTTACCCAAGTTTCATCATTGCAAGCTTCACTTACTAATTTTGGTTCAATCTTTGAAATCAAACAAATCTCTTCTTGATCTTCAGCAATTATTCTCCTAGTTTGAACACCTTTATTTCTATCTCCTATGATCTAATTTTTAGGATGATTCATCCTTATAGACCTAGTAGTTTTGGGATTTGCTTGAACTTCTATTTCTTGAGTTTGTTCCTCAACTTATGCACTATCCTCTTGAGTCATTGGATTTTCTGGATCAATTTGGATCTAAATTTAGGTTTGAACTTGTCTTCCTTGACTTTGATTTTCATCTTGATCATCTGAATCATATCCGCAAGACCTAGAATGTCCTTCTTTACTCTCATCAACTCTAACATTTGCACTTTCAACAATCTTTTTCAATCTTTTGTTGAAGCACCTGTATGCCTTGCTTTGAGTAGAGTAACCCAAAAATATTCCTTCATCACTTCTTGCTTCAAACTTGCCTAGATCCTCATCTCTTTTGATATAACATTTACTACAAAAACTCTGAAATATCTCACAGTAGGAGGATGACCAAACCATAGTTCATAAGGTGTCTTACCAGAATTTTCTTTGATCTGCACCCGATTAAGAGTGTAGACAGCAGTACTCACAGCTTCTCTCCAATAAACTTGAGGAACATTTGTTTCCATCATCATGGTCCTGGAAGCTTCTTGAATGGTCTGGTTCTTTCTTTCTACAACTCCATTTTGCTGAGGAGTCCTAGGAGCAGATAACTATCTTTGTATTCCATGCTTTTCAAAAAATGTATCAAACTCACTGGAGGTAAATTCTCCACCTCTGTCAGATCTTAGACACTTTATCTTCTCACCAATCTCATTTTCCACCATAACTTTGAACACCTTGAATTTGTCAAGGGCTTCTAATTTTTCTTTTAAGAAAGTTACCCACATCATCCAGGAGTAATCATCAATCAGCAACATGAAATATCTGCCTCCTTGCACACTCCTAATTCTAGCAGGACCACATAGATCAGTATGCACAAGTTCCAACCATCCACTGGAAAATTGTTCTTTACTTTTGAATGAAGTTTTATTCTGTTTACCCAATTACATTCTCTACACATGCTATCAGATTTCACAAGTTTTGGAAGATCTCTTAGAGCTTGAGTAGAACTTATCTTGACAATGTTATCAAAATTCACATGACACATTCTCCTATGCCACAACCAACTTTGATCTGTCTGAGCAATCAAACAACTTTTGCCAGAGCTACTTAAATGAAAGATATTACCTCTAGTTTGAGTACCATATGCAATTTTAGTTCCAGAGCTTTCCAAGATTCTACATTTTCAATCCTTGAATCAGAGCTCATAACCCTTGTCAACCAACTATCCAACACTGAGAAGATTATGCTTCAGTCCTTCCACATACAGAACATCATTAGTGTTATTCTTACCATCGAAAGAGATGGATCCTCTGCCATGGATTCTACCAGCTGAGTTGTCTCCAAATTTTAGAATTCCACCTTCATATTTTTCAAATCTTACAAACTTACTTTTATCACTACTCATATGATGAGAACATTCACTATCAATCACCCATTCATCCTTTTCAACAACCTAAGCAGCCAAGGCACTTTCCACATTTGTACAGCTAGCAGATTCAGTAGACATCAGATCTTCTTCTTTGATAGCAATGAACACCCAATCAAATTTAGTGGAACCTCCATGATCAGATTCATCATCTATGACTCCTTCTCCAGCTTCTTAGACATAGTAGCATTTCTTCTAACCTTTATATCTGTTAGGGTTTGGCTTTGAAACCCTCTTCAGACATCTTGAGGCAAAATGACCAATCTTATTACAAGCAAAACATTTGAATGGCAACTTTCCTTCATACTTACCAGATCCTCTTGGCATTCTTTTGGCAATAAGAGCTTCAAGATCTACAGTCTCAATTTCATCATCTTCAAGATCCATTCTTGCCTTCACAAATCTGTTTGATTTTCCTAAAGAACTTTCACCCAGATCATATCTTTATTTTCCATACACACTAGCTTTAAATGCATATTCAGACTTGGGAAGAGAATCACCAAACTCACTCATTTCAAATACTAAAAGCTTAACAACTAGTTGATCCCTTGTAATGGTTGTCACAGTCTTGATTTCTTCAATGGCAGCAACTTTACGCTTGTATGTTGTAGGTAAGGATTTAAGCATTTGGGCAACAATTTTTGATTCATCCAATACTCCACTGGCATTCCTGATACTGGTCACAAGTTCATTCACTTTCTGCATGTAGGAAGTAATGTTTTCATCTTCACTCATCATCAACCTTTCATATTTACCCTTCAGGCTCTGTAGCTTGGCACATTTGACATATTTGTCACCCTCATATAGATTTTCCAATTTTTTCCAAAGTTCATGGGCAGTTTTTAATTCCAGGACATTTTCCAATTCAATCAGTCAAGGCACTCAATAATGCTTCTTTAGCTTGAATATTGCATTCAGCTTCCCTGAGTTCATCTAGAGTTGTAGGTCCATTCTTCATAATTTTATACTCTTTCTCAGTTATTGACCAAAAGGCATCACCTATACATTCCAAATGACACTACATGTACACCTTCCAAAGGGAGTAATTTGTTCCATCAAATCTCGGACTTTCCTTCTTGTAAGTTGACATTTTGGATCTTCTCAAGTGGTTAAGCTTCTTTTAGAGGAACGTGGCTCTGATACCAATTGTTGTAATTAGTCTAGACAATGGAGAGGGGGGGTGAACCAGTTGTCCTACAATTTAATATTTTTTTTCTTTTAATTTTCTTTATCAACTTACAATCAGATTAATGATGTAAACATTAAAGCATGAATCAACAACACATGAGCAGAAACAAATTGAACACACATAACACCAGGATTTTTATGTGGAAACCCAGTTAAGGGAAAACCACGGTGGGAGTTAACCCACAAGATTTGTACCCTATTAAAAGTACTTGAAAGAAATGAAAAGTCACTTGCCTTAGGGTTCACTACCCATAGCTCACTGCTTAGAGAGGCTCACTGTCTACAGGTGGCTCACTGCCTACAAGATTTTATGTTTAATATAGAAATAATGAACTGAGAAATAGCATCTTCTTCATGCCTAGTTCTATCCCATTGAAAGCTTACTTAAACTTCTACTCTACCCCCAAATACTTCTTTGTTATCTCTTCATCCATTGCTGCCCTTGTTCTTTTGCTCCTCTTTATCTCTACTCTGCTTCTGAACCTTTCTTAGGATTTGAACATTTTCACATAAGGATAATTTTCCACAATTCAACTACATGCCTTTATATGCTTCATCAACCTTGGAATACACATCAAGGTCGGCATTACACACATCTGACTTAATGTGAATCACTATGATGTCGGCCAAACATAACTAGGACTTAATTCTTCTTCAATCAACACGCCATGCTTCATAAAATTGCTCTTAGATTATCCACAACATGCTTGAATCATCTGGTCAGCCAAGAATAGCAACAACAAGGAAGAAACCTTCAACAACAAGCTCAATATTCAATGTGGACCTGTTGACTTTTCTCCTGAATCAGCACTAGGGTTTGCCACTTCTAATGCACAGGCAGATTCAGCCAACTAAATACAGGAGGTTGCGTGAGCTGCCTCCCCTTCACTTCTGGTTCTGCCGCACCAAGGGGGGTATCCCTATAACTCAAGATGTAACCTTGACTAGCTCAAAGATAGAAGGATCTAACTTGACAACAACAGGCAGAATACTCTCATGTATGGACCAAGATCTGCATGATAGATCACAAGGCTGGCAACATTCTTGGACATGATGTCTGGTTGGGTATGAGAGCATGCAGGGGGTTCCTAATCCTACTCCTACAACTAACAGGTGGAAGCATGAAATGTTTTAGTTTGAATTTTGGATGCAAAGCTGGGCATGGTGTATAACACAAGAACACAGCATGATTGGTGCCTATCCAGGGCTTGGAGTCGGTAGACATACACCTGTGAATGATCAGCATGAATAGCTAAAACTAGATTTCAAGGGGATACACATGATATCTGCCTTACAGATATCTCCCAATGAAGAGTGTTAAGTTATCTCTACTTATGGCATCCCTACTGCAGTATACCCTTCCCAATGTTCAACCTGAAAACAGTTTAATCTACCCCTTGAGCAGAAGTTAAAAGATCAGACATTCAACATAGGAATTCTATGCTCTAGAATCTAAACATTACGCAAATATCCAGATCCAGAAGAAGAATACATGCAATACTGGAGACAGAATTAACACAACACATGCTAAGATAGCATTACTCATACAAGATCAACCATGAAATCAGTGGATTCATGCCAAATCGTACAACAGGGGATACATAAACTCACAAGTTAGACTGTACAGAGCAACCAGATCAGCTGGTTTTGGATTACAGAGCCAAAAATCCTCAACTTTCAACAACCTTGAATGAATAACACCGTCTGCATTATATAGCAGGAGGGTGTATTCAGCATTAACTACCAGGTTGACCAAAAATCCCGCCAGATATACAGTATCATAAAAATGGCGCTCAAACATTAATGCAGCAGGTAGGGGAGGAGACAGGAAGATTTTTCGAGCCCTGCGCCACCGCCTAGGGATCCAGATCTTCAACCGGGTACTAGATCAGCCCACGCCATCGCCCATACCTCTGCAACAATCGCCATTAATGGCGCACCAACCCGCGGCCTTGGGAAGAACATCAGACAGTCAATCGCAACCATTTCCCTCCGAGATTCATCATCATGATATTTTGAATATGCAGGATACCAATTATCCCACATGCACCCCGCAGCAACCTCTTTAACACTTTACATACTAGGTCATGAGCATATATGATGTCGGTGCTTTTGCTCCTGACGACACTAGTATAAGACTTCATCATCATCATCCTCCAGCAGCATGATATCCTGTTGCTTGAAAAATCACCCTGACGTCAGCATCATATCGCAATATAACCTGCATGATATTTGCCTTCATCCGCACAACCTGATCCATCGGAGGAACATCCTCCTGCTGAGCTTATACCAAAAGTCTGGCCGATGAACATCCTGATGACGTCATCATCATGTTTGCAAATATTGGGGGATCTCCACAAGATGATCTGTGTTAGAAGTATGACCCCCCCGGACCTTGATGACGTCATCATCATATCGACATCAGGATGATATTCGGAAGATAACCGGATATTTGGAAATATCATCCTGATGTACAAATATCAGGTTGCACTGTAGCTCCACTATAAGATCGGGGCGATAGATGAATATGATGATGCTTGAAAAGATCACCCCCACTAGATAATGCACGAAGCCGGCAGGCGGATATCTCCTTGATGTCAGCATCATCATGACGCTGGAACAAACATACACCCGAGTGATGAAAATATCACCCCCTCCTTCGGAAATATCATGATGCAGATAGGCAGAGAAAAAGATATCACCCTGATATAAGGATGACGTCAGCATCATCAGGATGACAAAACAACGAACAAGAAGTGATACAACATCATCAGGATGATATTGACTAAGATCATCCTGACGTTCAAAATATGATGACCCCAGTGAATATCGGGTCGCACTTAGAACTCTTCAACAACATCATCAGGATGATCATAACCAAGATCACCCGATGATAGAAATATCACCCCGGCGAAATATCATGAAGGCAGAAAATATGATGACCCTCGCAAGCAACACGGCGGTAACTGGAAATATGATGATGATGACGATGACCCTTAAGAAAAAGCAAGTCAGGTCGAACAACTTAGAGAATAACCCCTTCAGAATATCAGGGCAACATCATCATCATGTTTGGGCAAGGTGATAAATGGAAGATCACCGGATACTTGAAAAATCACCCCCGCAAGCAAATCAGGGCACACTGTAGCTCATCAGCATCATCAGGATAATAACCAAACATCACCCGATAGTGAAATATGATGATGACGATGAGAAACCGGTCGACGGAGAACATGATGATGCTGACCACCATCAAAGAAAATAGGATGATGATGACCTCCTCCTCAGGAAAATATGATGCTGCAGCTGAAAAATGCTGAGGAGGTCCAACACTTAGAAAAAATGGGCAAGAAGATAAAGGGTTCAAATGAAGAAACCCCCTGATCATGAAAAATCAACCCCAGGTCAAAATGAGTGCTAACAGGACCCTCAACACCATAGTCACACGATACAGAGATCTCCACAAGCACATTGAATTCAACAAGAACATTTGCACTCCTCCAAATCATCAGAATCACTTGCATCTTCATCCAGAACCTCAAGAACATTATCTTCCATAACTGTCACACTAGAAAGATTGCTTGTGGACCTCTAAACCATGAACCACTAGAGTTGATGATACACACTAACTTCCCAATGATGCCTATAGATCCGTAGATCATAATATTTCAATGCGGAGCAATCCAGACCAATTTACTATCACTTTGTCTCTTCTGATCATAGAAAAACCCAATTTTACTCAGATGGCCATAGCTTCTTCAAATCTTCATGTGGACCTCTCAAATCTCAACTGGAGCTACTTCAGACAACCCTCTATACTACCGTATGGTCCACATTCATTAATCTTTATTAATTTTCTCAATGTCCTCAACATTTCATTCTTCTAAACAGCCAATAGAATAGGATACAGTTGACACCAATGGCAACAAGAATATGTTGACATCAATGACAACACCAATTAGGCACATATTTACAAAATGGAGAAGTTTTTTGGCACTATCAGATATGTCTGGTAGGAGCGTATTTTAGCGTTGATCCAATGAAGGTCAAATTTCTTGCAAACTGCAATTGTGGTGGTTTTTTTTTCTGCCAGATATGGAAGAGGTTGGATGACAGTATCTTACTTTAAATATTTTGAAATATACTATCAGGATGTTTGAGATAGGTCACAGATCCATGGGATTTAACATGTAGATTCTAGATTTTTGAGGATCCACCAAATTTCAGACTTAGTTTTTTGAAGTTTCAGGACATCAAACCTAGCCAATTTCAGGGTTTCAGGGCTATGTGTCAGGGTGAAGGCATATGGACCCCCTTAGTAAAATGTTGTGAAATTTGACATGATTTTGTAACTCTAAAGCATAAAAACTAGGAATTCCAATATGACACCTCCTGTAGAAGCAGTTTCAAGGACAATATCCAGTGATATGTAGTTTTAACATAAAATGTAGTAACACCCAATTTCAGTGAAAAAGGCATCAAATGTCTATTTCTAAAGCCCAAAACCAATCAATACTCCTCGAAATCAACCATGAAAGAAATAAAATGACTTGAAACATACGAAATGACCAAATTTGAAGCAAGTCCTGCATTCTAAGCACAAATTCACCTTGTCACTATCATAAAGAGGAGAGGTTGAAACTCCAAGCCAAAGCAAGAAAGGGGGTCTCCATTTGATAAAATGGGGCATGTGTGCAAGGCACAACACATCCATTTCACCTATTTCAAGAGGTAGAATGCATCTTTAACCCGCCTAGACTAATCTCCAACCCTTATTTTTCACCTAGAAGCCCTATTTTCTAGGTCGCCCATGGATCCCCCTCAAGAGACCCCTAGAGGACCCTATTGGTGAAAGGGGTGACCCTATCGTGTTTTCATGTGCATGTTTCTCTTCAATCTGAGCCTAAAAAAGCTTCATTTTTGCTCCAATTTGCATGAAATTTTGACCCTAACATAGACTAAACTATTCTTATCCCATCCATCACCCTCAATCATGCATAATTAACTCTATTTATCTATTCTTATCACCTCTTTAACTCATGAAAACTCCATTTTCTCAGCTTGTGATAAGCTTTCATAGCTTCACCACTCCCTAATTAGCCCAATTTTCTCTTCAATCAAACTTGTTAACTCTCCAATCAAGAGAGTTAACTCCCCAATCATCACGACCTATCATGAGCCATTCCATCCTATAAATACCCTCCTCCCTCAAGCAATAAGGGAGGAAATTTTTATAGTTGCAGTAAATCATTGCTTGTTGGTTGCTCTTCATTAGCATCCCTGATGCTCACATAGGATGCACATACCTTTTATTTTTACTTAGAATAGGTTATCAAATCTTTCCAAAGATTCTCAAAGCATGTCAATTCTCATATTTACTCAATCCAAGTCCATTATGCCCATTTAGCATGCTCACACAGTGCTAATAGCTCAATTAGAGCTCAATCATTAGCTTTCTCAAGCTCAATTCGATCATTTTCTCTCTTCACAATTGTTGCCAAGAAGAGGACCCCACTGCTGCAAGAGGACAAAGAGGTTTCCATACAAAGGATTCCTAAGGGAAGTGCAAAGACTCATGCATCAACCGTATTTCAGGTTCTTTAATGCTTTAGAGTAGTAATTAAATCACAATTTTCTCTTGGAAAAAGTAATCTTGTTATTTCAATTTCCTTGATAGGATGTATTCAAGTTAAGTAGATTAGTTTTGTTAAATTCATTTCATTGCAATTCATAGATTAATTTCATTCCAAGTATTCTTGAGTTCATAGTTTAGATCAAAAATCATTACAAAAAAATACCAAAAAACATAGTGTAAATTGCATTAGGTAACTTCATAGTAAAATGCATTCATATTTGAATTCATAGATAATTGGGTCATTTCATTATTCGATTCCAAGAAAAGCAGAAAAAATCTTGCATTCATATAGTTGCATCCATATCAAAAAACAAAATTACAAAAACATTAGAAAAGATCATAACAAAACTAGTACACAAAACCCTCGATTCGACCTCGAGGTATATTGTGACACATAGTTAAAACCCTCAGTTTCATCACGAGGTACACTTCACATAGTCAACATCAAAAACAAACCCTAGGTCAACTCGAGGATAACCTTAGGTCAACACAAGGTCAACTCTAGTCAACTTCATCTTATCCAAGCACTTGAATATGCCTAGGGATTAGAGGTGAGTGGGTTAGGGCTATCCTTGAGGAATTAGAGGAAATCAACCTTAGGCCACAACTAACACAAGAACAAGAACATATTATTAGGGTTGTGCAACAAGATAATCAAATCCAATAAAAACTTCAAGCTCACAAAGAAAGACTACAATGCGCTAGGCAAATCAATGAACATAATAGCTTGCCCACTAGACATTGGAATCTAAGAAACCCAAACAAGACAAACATCACAAGTGACCCTTCGAGTCATATTATTATCTCAACAACCATAGCCATAGAAAGGGCTCGACAACTAGCTAACCACACAAGGCCCCAAAACAAGCTGACCACTCTCCATGATGTCATGCTCCCTTGAGAGCAAAACTTCCCTCAGGTCTCACCTTCACTCAACTAGCTCCTTCCACGAGAGAGGGAGTGACCTGGAGGTTGCCTGTGGAAAGGAGAGGGTTCATGTGAGAATCAAGGTTGACTCACCCTGTGAGTGACATTTTGAGTAACACATATTTTGGTGAACCTGATATGAACTACAAATCCTTCTAGGATAAGTTGTTTGCATTTCCACTTTTGGAAGTCTTCCACAATCACTTTCACACTGTTTCAGATTCATTTCCATTTTCACATTCATTTATGCTACACTCATATTCTTTTTCATGCTCTTTTCATTCGTTTCTTCCATTTATTCTGATGTGTCTATGGCACTTCTAAATATGATGAAACCTAAACTCAACTTAGGGAGCCTTCCCTCTAGATAAACTAAAACACCATCCTTCGACAAGTATGTGCCTCTTGACCCAATGGAACCCATCTCAAACTGCTATGACTATGAGGATTTAGACTATGAAAATGACAGAAGAGAACCTAGACGTTCTCTAACATTCAACAATCCCACATGGGAGCAAAACATGAAAATTCAACCCACGCATCATAGGGCATGAAGAGTACGAGTAAGATCAAAGATCCATAAACTAGATCAACCCTTGACAAGCAACCAAAACACATATCTAGATGATGAAGTAAGGCATTTAGAGAGGCACTTCCAAGAGGCCAAAGATGCTCAAGAGGCCATGCATGTCACTCTCTGAGAAGAATAACATGAAAACATCATATGAAAATAAATAGGAGGGTGAAGTCATGAAAATACATGAAATGAAGATCCATGAAATGAGGAAACACAAAGCAGTCCTATGCCTATTGATCTCATCACAACACTAGTCCAAAGGATTAGGACCCTTGAGGCAACACAATCCATTCAAGACAAAAGAGTGAAGTCACATGACAACAATAGGGTAGAATAAGACTAGGGGCATCTTAGAACTGCCTACCTCAACTTCTTTACTCAAAATTATTAAGAAAAGTGTCTCAACCTTGCAACTACGAAAGGTTAATATTCTTCCCAGTTTTGGTCTTTTCAAATACCCTTTAACTTGAAGAATGGTCTAGAACTTTCAAAGTTTCCAAAAGGGCTAAAAATGGTGGGACATACTATTTTTATTAACTCTACATTTGACCTTGGATGGACCTAAAACATTCCCAAAAGATGCGGAATGACTAAGTAAACATCTCGGGTGATTTTCGACTCAAGATCATACCTAGATCATGAGATATTAAAGTTTATGTTTTTTTGAAACTGTCGAAGAAAGTTTCAAACTTAGTTTTGAGGAACTTAGAGGTCCATAAACATTCTAAAAGTTATAACCAGTGAAGCGGTGGTGCAGGAGCACCTACCTGACAGCTGGCCTCCATGAGGCAGTTAGTTAGTTTAAGTCTTGTTAATGTTTCCAAGAAGGTCTGATAAGACCAATGCATGTAATAAGGTCATGTTGACCATGCTTTACTATTTTTAGCTAGTTTGTTAAGACAGTTGTTATGCTGTAGGTCCGGTTGGATCTCCCAGCCGCCTGGAGAGATTTCCCAGCCGCTTGGAGTCAGGTCAGTAGTACTCGCAAGAGATCCTATTTATGCATGAGGATCGGTTGGTTTTAGACATAGATGTTGAGAAGTTAGATTGCAGAGAGAGACTGAGTATTGTATTTGCATCTTTTGAAAATCAATAAATAGATCCTGTTGTGTCAATTCTCTGTTTGGATTCCTTGGTGTGATCGATTTGTTGTTTTGGTGGTTACATGGATTCGCTGATCCATTCCACCGGTTGATTCGTTGAATCGGTGGAATGGCTATATACAGTAGGTTAGGGTTTAGTTTGCATTTTCTGTTCGTTTGCATGCAGGTGTGCAGGATCGTCGTCGAAAGGTGTTGAGGACCCTAGCATGGGTATGTGCTAGGTCGTGCTGGTTGTTAGAGACTGGAAAGTTGTCCAGGAAGTAGATCGGGTCATCCCAGGAGGTTCGGCGGATCGAAATTCGCTAAGGTTGAAAATTCGTCACAACGGCATCATCAGGATATTTCTGCGTATATCCTGCAGGTACTTCGGGCGTCATCTGAGTAAGTGGAGATGAGCATGATGCAGTCGATTGCATAAAGTGAATGTGCATTGGGGTGATCATCATCAAGTGTTGCCGAGGAGGAGCATATCGGCATAAGGTAGAAGATCGGGTTGATAAAACCGTCGCGGGCTGATAATGTTAAGTTTGGCCGACAGCAGGATATTGAAGGAGCTGCATGTGACGTCATCGTCATCAAGATATTCGTCATCAGGATATCGGGCAGCAGGATATTGAAGGAGCTGCATGTGACGTCATCGTCATCAGGATAATCGTCATCAGGATATCAGGGTGACGTAAGCATCGAAGGAAAGGTGCATGAGGTTGTCGTCATCAGGATATATGGGAGGAACCGGATGTTCTATATCCTGCTGATGAACATGATGTTGAACATCATGATGCTGAAGAAAGTGTTTGGCGGTAAGATGAACAGTGAACATCAGGAGGATGTTTGCGCTTGCCGAATATGATGATGCTGCCGATAGCTGAATATGATGATGCTACTGGCAGGCGAAAGATCGAAGGTTTGTCTACAGGAGGATATCGGTCGGCAGGAGAAAATATGTTGATGCTGACAGTGTCAAGGGAAATATGATGATGATGATGAAGGGTTGCAGACATCCATGCTGTATGTCAGGGTTTTAGTGTGGATGCCTCTGCATCATAGTGGTATCAGAGCTCAGCAAAAGGTCTGGGCTGTTGTGTGTTGATTCTGTCACCGAAAGGGCAGAAGTAGAGTTGATTCTGTCACTGAAAAGACAGAGGTAGAGGAGTGAGAGGTTGATAAAATGCCTCCGAAAGGTAGTGGTACTGCAAGGGAATTACAGGAGATGAAGGAAAAACATGCCAGAGAGATGAGGAAGATGAAGGAGCTTGCTGAAGCACTTCAAGCCAGGCTTGTAGCCCTGGAAAAGAACAAAAAGAGGGAAGTTGAAGACAGTGAGTCTGAAGAAGATGAAGATGCTGTTGAAGAGTATGAAGAGGTAGCTAAAGATTTGGATGCTGAAGACCAGAGATTTGCAAAACTGTTAAAGGCAGTGCAGAGTGATAAACCTAAGGTAAAGGTTGATGTTTCCAAGTATAATGGAAGTTTGAATGAAGATGAGTTGCTAGATTGGATTGCTGCACTTGATAATCACTTTGAATGTGAAGATGTTGCTGATGATCAGAAGGTAAAGATTGCAAAGACCAAAGTTAGGAGGTCCTTATGGTATGGTGGGATTATGTACAATCCGAGAGAAGGAAACAAGGGAAGTCAAAGATCACTTCATGGGATAAGATGGTAGCAAGGATAAAAGGTAAATTCTTGCCTAGGGATTATGAAATTCAGATGTTTAAGAAGCTGCAATTTTTAAGGCAGAAGGAAAAGGATGTGAAGGCATATACTGAGGAGTTTTATAAGTTGAGTATGAGATCTGGTCATCATGAGAATGAGGTAGAAAAGGTGGCTAGGTACTTGGCTAGTTTGAGATTGAACATACAGGATGAGTTAGTTTTAGCTAACCCTAAGAGTGTGGAGGATTGTTACCAAATGGCAATCAGGATTGAAGAAAAGATGAATAGGGGACAAGATAAGTCCATGAGAGGAAGAGGCAGCAATATGAGGGGAAGAGGATCAGCCCCTACAACAAGGCAAACCAATGAGGATCAAGAAGACACTGGTAAAGGACAGGGACAGTCTGATTTCAGAGGTGGATGGAAAGGTAATAAAGGCAGATTTGGAGGTGGTAGAGGTTCTACTACATTTTCAGGCAAGTGTTACACCTGTGGTGAGTTTGGTCATCCATTTTTCAAATGTCCAGAAAGCAAAGGTTCATCATCCAGAAATGATAGAACGAATGACAAGAGAGTACAACTTGTGCAAGAAGAGAAAGTAGAGCAAAGTGTGCAGAGTTCAAACACTTATCAAGGAGATAGAGTTCCTGATAATTATGCATATCCTGAGGAGGGAGAAGCATTGATGCTAAGGAGAATTAGTTTGCAGGCATCAAAGGATATGATGCAAAGAAGAGCTCTTTTCAAGACCACATGTAAGAGCAAAGGTAAGGTATGTAAGGTTGTCATTGATACTGGTTCAATAGAAAACATGGTATCTCAGGAGATGGTGGATAAACTGAATTTGGAAAGGATTCCACACCATCACCCTTACAAAGCATCTTGGGTGAGTGATAGTCAATCACTTTTTGTCTATGAACAGGCATATGTTGATTTTCAGATTGGAGCATATCATGATAGAGTTTTGTGTGACATTCTGCCCATGGAATGTTGTCACCTACTGTTGGGTAGACCATGGCAATTTGATAGAAGGGTACTGTATGATGGGTATGCTAATACCTACACCATCAAGAAAGATGGGAAAACTATTATGTTGATGCCATTGCAGGAAGATGCTGCAGCACAGGGGGCAGCCAAAATCATTTTAGTGGGAAAGAAGGAATTTGTGCAGATGCCTATAGGAGTAGGCATAAAGGCAGTTGAGGACACTGCAGGGAAAGAAGTTGTTAAGGACAACAGGTTGAAGAAAGTTTCAGTTTTGACTGACAGAGGTCAGCAGCAGGTGCAGAAACAGGTTTGCAAACAGCAACCAGTTGAGAGGAATGACAAGGATGTTGTCATAGTTGGGACTATTGTTTGTCCTATAAAAGTTGAAAGGAAGACAGGATTGAACATTTCAGAAGTTCAAGAGGCAGTTCAGACAGAGGTTCTGGTCAGACAACCTGACAAACACAAGGTATGTGAGAGAAGGGCCTACATTGACAGGCATGAGGATTTACTTGCAAGAAAGCAAGTTACAGTTTAGAAGTCTTGGAGCAGCCAAGAGCCAGCAGAGGATAAAGCTGGAACAGGTCAGAACACTGACATGACAAAGTGTAAAGGTGGAGGACTTCCACAACCAAACTCATGGGACATGAGTTCTTTTCTGTTGGGGAGTATGGTGCAGGGGCACCTACCTGACAGCTGGCCTCCATGAGGCAGTTAGTTAGTTTAAGTCTTGTTAATGTTTCCAAGAAGGTCTGATAAGACCAATGCATGTAATAAGGTCATGTTGACCATGCTTTACTATTTTTAGCTAGTTTGTTAAGACAGTTGTTATGCTGTAGGTCCGGTTGGATCTCCCAGCCGCCTGGAGAGATTTCCCAGCCGCTTGGAGTCGGGTCAGTAGTACTCGCAAGAGATCCTATTTATGCATGAGGATCGGTTGGTTTTAGACATAGATGTTGAGAAGTTAGATTGCAGAGAGAGACTGAGTATTGTATTTGCATCTTTTGAAAATCAATAAAGAGATCCTGTTGTGTCAATTCTCTGTTTGGATTCCTTGGTGTGATCGATTTGCTGTTTTGGTGGTTACATGGATTCGCTGATCCATTCCACCGGTTGATTCGTCGAATCGGTGGAATGGCTATGTATAGTAGGTTAGGGTTTAGTTTGCATTTTCTGTTTGTTTGCATGCAGGTGTGCAGGATCGTCGTCGAAAGGTGTTGAGGACCCTAGCATGGGTATGTGCTAGGTCGTGCTGGTTGTTAGAGACTGGAAAGTTGTCCAGGAAGTAGATCGGGTCATCCCAGGAGGTTTGGCGGATCGAAATTCGCTAAGGTTGAAAATTCGTCACAACGGCATCATCAGGATATTTCTGCGTATATCCTGCAGGTACTTCGGGCGTCATCCGAGTAAGTGGAGATGAGCATGATGCAGTCGATTGCATAAAGTGAATGTGCATTGGGGTGATCATCATCAGGTGTTGCCGAGGAGGAGCGTATCGGCATAAGGTAGAAGATCGGGTTGATAAAACCGTCGCAGGCTGATAATGTTAAGTTTGGCCGACAGCAGGATATTGAAGGAGCTGCATGTGACGTCATCGTCATCAGGATATTCGTCATCAGGATATCGGGCAGCAGGATATTGAAGGAGCTGCATGTGACGTCATCGTCATCAGGATAATCGTCATCAGGATATCAGGGTGACGTAAGCATCGAAGGAAAGGTGCATGAGGTTGTCGTCATCAGGATATATGGGAGGAACCGGATGTTCTATATCCTGCTGATGAACATGATGTTGAACATCATGATGTTGAAGAATGTGTTTGGCGGTAAGATGAACAGTGAACATCAGGAGGATGTTTGCGCTTGCCGAATATGATGATGCTGCCGATAGCCGAATATGATGATGCTGCTGACAGGCGAAAGATCGAAGGTTTGTCTGCAGGAGGATATCAGTCGGCAGGAGAAAATATGATGATGCTGACAGTGTCAAGGGAAATATGATGATGATGATGAAGGGTTGTAGACATCCATGCTGTATGTCAGGGTTTTAGTGTGGATGCCTCTGCATCAAGCGGGTTATAGATTGATAGATCTCTTCACAAGCTTTCTGACACATTAAACAATTCATCAATCAGACACCCGAATCAAAAGTTATGGCCTCTAGAAGTTGCACCTCCTATTTTTGGGAAATGTAAAAACGTGTTGGACACTTAAAAGAGATGTAAAGGGGAGAGTTGTACGTGTTGGTGTGTGATTTGACACATCACAAGGCATCTTTGATTGGAGATATTTTGGGTGCCACTTTTGGGTGGTTTTGGCTCATGGTTTTGTAATTATTGTTGACAATTTACTGTACTGTCGCTCCTATATATCAGGAGCCTAAGATGGAGGTTGAGTGTAAGAGTCTTATAGATGTTGAGTTACTTCCAAATCTCTAGCTGATTAATACTTCTGTGAAATCTTTCTCTACAAGTATGTTGTAATCTTATTGATTCCTGAATAATATATTGAGCATCTTTGGAGTGTGGGGTTTTTTACCTATAAGGATTTTCCCCACGTATATCTTGTGTTGTGAGTTTTGCATTTGAATGTTGTTATTACCTTTCTGTTAATGTGCATCTTAATCTATAACTATAAAAGTAAAAATTTGCATAAATCTTTTCACAGTATATCAGTGTAAGAAGCGTTCTCCACATACCTTGCTTCCTTTCAGTTGGTATCAGAGCTTGATCACCTTTGGTTCTAGTTGTTGGGTAGAGGGTTTTTTGATCTAATCTTCATTTGAGTGGGAACTTGTGCAAAGGATTTTGAAGTCTTTGTTGTAGGAAAGAGATGGCAAGCACATCTAGGAGGTTTGAGATAGAGAAGTTTAATGGTAGTATATTTGATTTGTGGAAACTCAAAATGGAGGACATGCTTGTAGATCAAGATTTATGGGATGCCATATCTAGTACAAAACCAATGGCAATGTCTCAAGAAGACTGAGATCTTAAAGATCGAAAGGCTAAGGGTTTGATAAGAATATGGTTGGCTGATTCAGTACTCTTGAATATCCATAAAGAGAAGACTACAAAATATCTTTAGAAGAAACTTGGATATGTTTATCAGGCTAAATCCCTGGTAAACAAGTTATTTGTGCAAAAGAAATTGTATTCTCTGATTATGGAAGATGGAGGATCTGTTGCTGATCACCTGAATACTTTCAATATGCTTGTTAACCTCTGTTGGTGTGAGGATGAGGAGGAGGATTGATGTATGAAATTACTGTGTTCCTTACCAAACTGATGGGATCACCTTATTATGGCCATTGGGAGTACTACTACCACCTTCAAGATGGATAAAGTGGTTTCTTCGTTGTTGTCTGAAGAGATGTGGAGAAAGTCTTCTGAATCGGCTAAGTAGGCTCTTGTGGTTCGTGTTAGATCTAAAGAGAAGGAAAGAAAAAGGATAAGAAGAAGGAAGAAAAAGGAAGATCCAAATCCCATGGGAGATCTAAGTCACCTAGAAAGTCGAAGGCCCTGTGTTGGAACTGTGGCAAACCTAGTCACTTCCGCAAGGAGTTCAAGGAGGAGAAAAGGAAAAAGAAGAACTATGATTTGGATTCTAACAAGTCATCTCAAGATGAAGAAGTGTTTTTCACTACCTTGGCAACACATGCATGTAAGGATGTGTGGCTTACTAACTCTGCTGCATCTTTTCACATGACCTCACATCAGGGTTGGTTTTTAAATTATGAAGAATATGATGGTGGAAAGGTGTACTTGGGTGATGATTCTCACCTGAAGATTGTTGGATGTGGAAGAGTCTTGATTTGATTCCCTGATGGATGAGTGAAGGGGATCAATGGTGTTCTACATATTCCTAGTTTGGTATGGAACCTCCTTTTTGTAAGTAAGTTGAATGATGTGGGTGTGCAGGTTTTTTTCTTGAATGGAGGATGCAAGATAACTAGATGATCTATGGTGTTGGCTAAGGGTGTTCAGATTAGCACTCTATTTCAGCTTGATGCATGTGCAATTTAGTACAATAGTGCCTCTATTTCAAAGAAGAGAGCTTTAGAGTCTTCATCCTCACAATTGGAACCAACAACGAAGAGGACTGTTGCATCTACTTCCGATGGTCATGTTTTCTACGTACCTAAGGGTGCTCATTCCATGGAGATGAAACTTCTAGCTAAGAATACAATGTTATGGCACCAAAGGCTTGGTCACATTGGTGAAAAACATTAGAGGACCCAGAAAAATAAAAATCTTGTTGAGGGTATGAATGAATGTAACCTTGAGTTCAATTTTTGTGAACATTGCATTTATGGAAAACAAAACTATGTTTAGTTTTATTCCAGTTCTCACAAATCTTCTAAGGTGTTGGACTTGATTCATTCTAATGTGTTTGGTCCTGTTAATGTTCCTTTGATTTCAAAATATGTTTACTTTGTTTCATTCATTGATGATTACAATAGAAGGACATGGGTGTATTTCCTTAGAAGCAAATCTAAAGTCGTTAATAGATTCAAAGAGTTCAAATCTCTTGTAGAGAATAAAAAGGATAGAAAGATTAATTGTTTGAGGACTAACAATGGTGGTGAGTTTTGTTCATTAGATTTTGACAAGTTCTATAAAGAACAGGGGATTGAGAGGCACAAGACAACTCTGTATATCCCTCAGCAAAACAGAGTTGCAGAAAGGATGAATAGAACATTGATGGAGGGGACAAGGAGTATGTTAAGTAAAGCTGGCCTTGAACAAAATTTTTGGGATAAAGTTGTTGCTACTACTTGTTACCTAGTTAACAGGTCTCCTAGACATTAGTGCTCATCGATAAGACACCTATGGAGGTGTGGTCTGGTAAAAAGCCTTCATTGAGACACATTTGAGTATTTGGTTGTGATGCATATGCACATGTGTCTAAGGAGAAGAGGTCTAAGTTGGAGAACAATGCTGTGAAGTGTATCTTCATTGCTTATGGCATCAGTGTGAAAGGGTACAAGCTTTGGGATCCAATAGTTGAGAGAGTTTTGTATAGCAAAATTGTGATCTTCATAGAACTCAATCCTTCTTCCATTGTCTTTTATCCAGAGAAAGAAGAGAAGAAAGAGGCTGTGGTCCAGCTTCCTTCCACCATTAAGAAAGTTGAACCAAAAACATCTATTGGACCTGATAATGAGGAGAGCTCTAGTAGCTCTAAAAGTTCAAAAAAAGATGAAGAACCTCAATTTCAATCTTTGAGGAGATCCACAAAGATAAGGCAACAACTTGATAGGTTTGGTTATTCATTGCATGATTCCAGTTGTATTTTTGCTTTGATTTCTAACACTGATGAGCCTAGAACTATGAAAGTGGCTATGGGTATGAAAGATGCAGGTTCCTGGAAGGAGGCCATGGAAGAGGAAATGGATTTTTGGAAAAGAATAATACTTGGGACTTGGTGCCTTTACCTAAAGGATGAAAACTTATTGGATACAAATGGGTGTTCAAAAAGAAATTTGGTGTAGATGGCAGTGTTGAGAAATATAAGGCTATATTGGTTGCAAAGGGGTATTCTTGGGTGGAGGGAATTAACTATGGTGAGATTTTCTCTCCTGTTGCAAAGTTGGCATCTATTTGGTTCTTGTTATCTCTTGCAACAGCATATGATTTAGAAGTGGAATAGATGGATGTGAAGAGAGAATTCCTTCATGGTGACTTAGAGGAGGAAATCTATATGTCATAGTCAGAGCACTACGTGGTGAAAGGTAAAGAAAATCTGATTGCAAGTTGAAAAATTCTTTGTATGGTTTGAAACAGTCTCCTAGGATGTGGTACCAGAAGTTTGATGCCTTTGTGTTGAGTATTAGATTTATGAGATCAAAATCAGATCATTGTGTTTATTACAAGTTTGACAATGATCACATTATCATTATAGCATTGTATGTTGATGATATGTTACTCATTGGGAATGGTAAAAGTTTGATTTCTGATTTAAAGTCTCAGTTGTTAGCACAGTTTGAGTTGAAAAATCTAGGGGCAGCTCAATACATTTTGGGGATAGAGATCAAAGGAGATAGAGCAAATAGAAAACTTTGGTTAGGCTAAAGTATGCTAACACTGTGTTGGAGAGATTCAACATGGTAGATTGCAGACCTTTGATTGTTCTTGTTACGATGGGGACAAAGTTATCTGTTGCAAATTGTCCAAAGTCTCCTTCTAAGACAAAGGATATGAGCAGTGTTCCTTATGCTAGTGTGGTTGTGTAACATCGAAAAATGTCCCCTTTGGGACTTTTCCCTCATAAGGTTTAGCTCTCGGGTCTTTAGCATGCATTTAGGACATCTTAGCTCATATTTTGGCATCCCAATGGAATGAGGCCTAGATTTCATGGAAAAGTGGATGTAGGAGGACCCCTTGAGCTGTACCCTGCCCAAAATAGGGCCTAATTTTTGGGTGTCAATTTATGACCGTTACTTGGTCCTTTTGCCAACACAGTAAGTTTTAATTTTTGAAATCTTGGTGGGAGTGTTTGTAGTTGCATATAAAAGCATGCTTAGGCATTCATTTGTAAACTAGATTTCAATTAGATGGCAATTGTGATGTTCAAGTGTTCTCAAGGTGATTTAAGGCTTTCATTGTGTTGCAAGAGCAGACTTGTGTGGTTTATGTGTTTGTTTGTAGATTTAAGCATCAATTTCCTCATGGAATGAAGAGCATCTTCCTCCCATGAGAGCTTCACTACAAGGTGACACAATATTGTGTTTTCGTCATTGATTCCTTTGGTTTTTACCTCTGCCTCACAAGGGCATGCACTCTTTATTTGACAACGGTGTTCAAAGACTTAAGTGTCCTCTAGGGCTTGACTGAGGTAAGCCTCTAAACACCACAACCCCCAAACCAAGTCTTGTGATTGCAGGTTACAGGTGTCGTATTTGGGAAAAGTGGAGTTGCAGGAAGGATTGGCAGGGATCAAGGATTTGGGATCTAAAGAAAAGTAGGACATAGGAGCATTTCCAAGACTTGGGCACTCGCTCTAGTATCCTCCGCATCCGAGTTTTAGGAAACAAAAGTTACAAGGCTAATCAGTGTTAGAAGGAGGTCCAAATCCCGCGAAGAAACTAGTACCTTGGACTAGGGTGCCCGCTCCAGTGTCCCCGAATGTTCTGCTTCAAAACCCTGAAAATAGGTACTCTGTGATTTGATATTTTACTCCTGTCTACAAGAGTTTTTTCTGTTATTCGTCAATTTGTTGTTGTATTTGCATAATTAGGGTTTTAATGGTCAATTGAGCATAGGAGAAGGAAAATTGATAATTAAATTCCCTAATCCAAGTTTCCCTACATTTCACAAGTGATCTAGGGTATGATAGTGCTCGTCACTTGACCCTAGATCCTTGAATGCATAGTGGAAAGGAGGATTTAAACATCAAAACACTAAAACATAACAAATCCAATTTTCCCCTAAACATTTTGGTGAACCCATGTTTTTGGACTTAAATTGCAACTTGTTGACTATGTGTCTTCAGATTTGGATTGATTTCATTCATTCATATAGTCATTCATTATATTGCATTGAGAAAAATTCAAAAAAAATTGAACAAATTGGAAAAATTCAAAAAAAATGCATTGTTTGGCTTACTAAATTGCATCAATTCTTCCTAAATTTTTCTAATTCATGATTTTTGCATCAGATCTTATATAAACTATAGAAAAATATAAAAATTCATAAATTTGCATTGCATTTTTATTATTAATTTGCTAGGTGTTTGTAGAGATTTTGACAATTTTCATATAACCTAGTAATTCCAAAATCTACGGTTAGTAGGCAAAATATTTTTCTACTGATCTTAGAGGCTCATTAAAATTAACATTTGGCTGTATTCTTGCATTTTAGTGTAAATTTGCATTTAGATTTAAAATATTTGCATTTTTGCATAGAAAATTTTAACAAAAACTAGCAATTTTGATGCATTTTCATTAAATTTGCATGGGCATTTTGCATGTTCAAGCTTGAAAATAATTTTTAGATTTGAGAGTATTTCATTTCTGTCATAAATCAGACTTCAAAACATTCGCATAGCATTTTCTCCCAAGATCTCAAACCTAGGGCTTCAAAAACAACGATTTTCACTAAATTCGGCCTTATTGATTTTATAAACTTGCACCATATGTGTGTTGTGAAAGGTATTTTCACATTGATTTTCTATTATCATGGTAATCATTTGCTTCCCCTCATAAAAATCTTCACAACACCCTTTAATCGGACTCTTGTAGTGAAAATTTGGTAAAAAAAACTACACATTTTGGCTATTTTTGCCCTAGGGTTTGACCTAGTTTGCACTCCAAGCATGTTGTGACCAATTTTATGGAGTGAGGTGACTGATGTCATTGATATTATTTTTTGTAACTCCTGAGATTCATTACAACACCTCTTTTTCTAGGTCTTGAAATTGAAAAACTGTGAAAAATAGCATATTTTTGCTATATTTTCACTAGGGTTTTACCTTAAGTGGCACTAAAAGCATGTTGTGTTGGGTATTTTTGCATCAAGTGGCTGTTATTACTGATATTATTTTCTTCCCATCATCACTTTCCTCACAACACCCTTTGTTATGCTCTCTTGCATTGAATTTTGGCAAAAAAAATGCCTATTTTGACATATTTTCACTATATTTTGACTTGGCATTAACTTAAAATCACATCAAGAATGTGTTGAGAAGGATAATTTTGCTGTTTTGGACTGATATCAAACATATAACTGGCTTCCCCTGATCAAAATCTTTACAACATCCTTTCTTTCATTCATTTGCATTGGAAAAAGTACAAAAAATGAGCATTTAGGTCATTTTTGCATATAACTTGGCACTTGTCTTTTGCATCAATTTTGAAAATCTTTCAAAATCTGATTTTGCATTGATTTGAAGACATATATCATGGCTACTTCTTTAGAAGATTTGTTTGCATACATCGTAGACATTGATCATTTCTCTAAATTCATTGATAAACATCTTCAAGTTTTGGAATAAATAGCACACATTCATGATGTTGATCTCTCTATGTGCTCTACGTACGAAATCCTTTTTTTATATATATGATTTTGATAGCTTCACAAACTTCATGGGAATATACCCTTGGATATTAGATAATCTCACTAAATTCATGATCAATAATATATATACTAGTGATGACCTCAAAATGTTGGATGAAGCCTTAGACAACTTTTTGGAACATTCCCCTACGATACCTATTGCTAAAACATGTGATGATAACTTTGGTTTACATTATGATCCCTCTCTTAAGGTTGTTCCTCCCCATGAGGACACTTTGATGCAAGAGGATGATTTCATTGACGCATCTCTTAACATCATACCATCAAATCTTCATTCTAATGCTCACTCTAGCCAAGATGAAGCATTAGCAAATGAAGAGCCATCACCACTTTGCCATTCCAATGCTCTCCCTAGCCAAGAGGAAGCATTAGTTAATGAAGAGATCCCCTTTAAAAAGAACATGCCATGGATAGACAATGAGCATTTATTTAACAATAATCATAATCCTATCATAATGCATGAAACCTCTATAGATCATCCAACCAACCTTATTCCTTTAGTTGAGTGTTCACACACCTTGGATTTCACCAAGGAAGAGAAGACCTTTAATGTCCCTCCTTTGTTTGAATATTTAATTCATTTGGACATCACTAAGGATGTAGCCCTAGTGGATGAGGAGAAGTCTCTCACATTAAATCCCTCAAGGATGGATGTTGAGATCACTCAAAATAATTTGCTCCTCCCACCACCCAAAAGGATAGCGAATATGGGTACTAATGAAATTCAACAAGAAAATATTCTACCTAACATTGAGACAAACCAAGAAACATTTAAGAATGAACAAAAGAATAATGACAATGACTTGGCAATTATACCTTATGTTTGGGAAGACAACAATGATTTTCTTGATGACAAGACTTAGCACAAAGACCCTATAGGTAAGTATCTCTAACCCTTTATCTCTCTCGTGATGTGCTTCCCCCGTGATGTGTTATGTATTTTTTAGGCCTCCTAGGATGACCCCTAATTTTTCGTAAGGTCTGAGATACCAGGAGACCACCTCTGTTGTGACCTTCTATCTGTATCATCATTCTTCTAAATTGCCTCTCTCTGATTTCATTGTTGTGTGTTGTGTCTTACGGACATAGCGTCGTGGTTGGTGACCTAAGGGCACCCTCCTACATGATTGTCCCTAAGACACTTGTTTCTCCTCTCTTATTTATTGTTTCCCTTCCTCTAGTGTTTCCACCCAGTAGGCGGATGACGACAAACATTTATAAAGATGAGAACCTAGTGTCCCTTTTGAGACCAATCAACAAATGGACTTAGTTCCTAATATGACGATGGGGTTGTATATTTTATTCGACGCTTGGCTAGTGGAAGCACTCGTGCTTTCCGCATAGTGAATTTGATGATGTTTTTGTCGCATTTTACAAACCTTAACAATATCGTTGCTCCGTGTACCTTTGCTCGCCTTTGAATCTAGCCTTGGCAAACTCGATTCAAAGAGCTTCATGATATAGCCCCATGGTTATCCTTGAACTCTGAATTCATTGTATAACCTTGGCTCCTTGTGTGGTTAATCATATTCATTGATGTTGTTGTTTATCATGATGTTGTAGACACTAACATGTTTCTTGCAGGGATGTGTTTGTGGGAACATTTGACGATCGTAAAGTACATGTCACCTCTGAAGGGCATGGGCTTTGCGAAATTTAGTGTTCCCTTGTGTGTTTTCTTCCTACCTTAACATGCTTGATATCGATAATTGATATCAACCACCTTAAGGTGGGGGCATATATAAGGTAAGCTATTTGTTATAGATGTTAGCAATGTGTTTGACCTCAGATGCAAAGACTTACGCCCCAGAGTAGTGCATCGTGCATCCTAAGTTTGTTTACAATCAATCAATCATGTAAGCCTTCTACGGAGGGAGGATATCGTGTATATCCTTTTTATCTTAAGCCCTATGTGAAGGCAGGGATGGTGTATTTATCGAAGCAGATTGCATCATCCTGTCATTTTCAAAAGTCCTCTGCAGAGGCAAGGAGCAATTCTGTGACTAACTCAACCCTTAAGCGTGTTTTTGGCAATTGTTGTGGCGAAGCTCAATCGTCAATGTGTGTCTGTAATGTGCCTGAGATGGTGTTGGACCTAGAAATAGGTACACTCCATTGCTTGTCTGCCATGTTTCCTCTGTGTCTTCAAGTGTGTGTGTTTTGACATGCTTGTTTTGTGTGGCGTGTTTGTTGCCCCATATGCAGAGACCAGTGCCCTCGAGTAATGCTTCCTACATTTTGGGAGGTTTTGCGTGTCTTGCGTGTGTGTTGCCCCATATATACAAAGACCTATGCCCTAAGGTAGTCCATCCTATATTATGGGAGGTTTATTTACTTTCCAGTACTTGCATTTGCATTTCATATATATGAGAAAAAGAAAAGAAAAGATATAATTTATGTCTTCCATGCATTAATGTGTCTTCTATACATTGATTGTATTCTCCATGTTCTGCGTGACTATAATTGTCTTCATCATGTTTTGCGTGCCTGTTACTATCTTCTATGTGATTGGCATGTCTTCTCCATGCTTAGAATGTTTGTTGTGTTTGTGACCTTACTTTAATGCATGTATTGGCCTCGCATTTATACATACATTAAAGTGGGGGCTAAATGTAACGTTAGAAAATGTCCCCTTAGGGGTTTTTCCCTCATAAGGTTTAGCTCCCAGGTCTTTAGCATGCATTGAGGACATCTTAGCTCATATTTTGGCATCCCGGTGGAATGAGGCCTAGGTTTCATGGAAAAGTGGACCTAGGAGGACCCCTTGAGCTGTACCCTATCCAAAATAGGGGGGAGGACTTGGGCACCCGTGCCCTAGTCCTACCCTATTTTGGGGCAACCTTAATTTCTGGGTGTCAATTTATGACTGTTACTTGGTCCTTTTGCTGACACGGTAAGTTTTGACTTTTGAAATCTTAGCAGGAGTGTTTGTAGTTGCATATAAAAGCATGCTTAGGCATTCATTTGTAAACTAGATTTCAATTAGATGGCAATTGTGATGTTCAAGTGTTCTCAAGGTAATTCAAGAATTTCATTGTATTGTAAGAGCAGACTTGTGTGGTTTATGTGTTTGTTTATAGATTTGAGCATCAATTTCCTCATGGAATGAAGAGCATCTTCCTCCCATGAGAGCTTCACTACAAGGTGACATAATATTGTGTTTTCATCATTGATTCCTTTGGTTTTTGCCTCTGCCTCACAAGGGCACGCTCTCTTTATCTAACAACGGTGTTCAGAGACTTAAGTGTCCTCCGGGGTTAACGGAGGCAAGCCTCTAAACACCACAACCCCCAAACCAAATCTTGTGATTGCAGGTTACAGGTGTCATATTTGGGAAAAGTGGAGTTGCAGGAAGGATTGGCAGGCATCAAGGATTTGGGATCTGAAGAAAAGTAGGACACAAGAGCACTTCTAGGACTTGGGCGCTCGCTCTAGTGTCCTCCATATCTGAGTTTCAGGAAATAAAAGTTACAAGGCTAATCAATGTCAAAGGATGTCCAGATCCCGCGAAGAAATTGGTACCTTGGACTAGGGCACCCGCTCTAGTGTCCCCGACTGTTCTGCTTCAAAACCTCGAAAACAGGTACTCTGTGATTTGATATTTTACTCATGTCTGCAAGAGCTTTTTATGTTATTTGTCAATTTGTTGCCGTATTTGCATAATTAGGGTTTTAATGTTCAATTGAGCATAGGAGAAGGAAAATTGATAATTAAATTCCCTAATCCAAGTTTCCCTATATTTCACAAGTGATCTAGGGTATGATAGTGCTCGCCACTCGACCCTAGATCCTTGAATGTATAGTGGAAAGGATGATTTAAACATCAAAAGACTAAAACATTAACAAATCCAATTTTCCCCTAAATAGGTTGGTAGTTTGATGTATGTGATGGTTTGTACAAGACCAAACATTGACCAAGTAGTGGGAGTCCTTAGTCGATTTATGGCTAATCCTAGACGAGTACATTGGGATGCAGTGAAGAGAGTACATTGACCTATTTTCCTCTACCCAGAGTCCAATAGTTCACCTTGAAAATCTTGTTGGAATTCCTTAGAATATGGCTCTATAGGCCTTAAATCCTTCAAATCCCAATGCTCTACCTTGTAAAACCCCCCAAAAAACCCATCTGGAGAATCCTTGCAAAAAACCCAAAAAAACCCAGAAACCTTTAGCCTTCATTGGTTGTCTTTGCAAAGTTTTCCGTCTTCATACTTAGTTGTTTCTAGGTATGGATATATGTTGTCTGGATATCTAGATATTTCCCAGTATCTGGACCTTAGTTAATATCTAGATATTATCTTAATATCTAGATCTTAACAAATATCTAGATCCTATTCGATATCTGGACCTTAGTTAATATCTAGATATTATCTTAATATCTGGACCTTAACTAAGATCCTGATATTTCCCAGATGACCTAATCTTAGTTGATATTTGGATTTTTCATATCATCTGGATATTTCTGAATGTCAGAATCTTCCCCAATGTCCAGATCCTTAAAGCGAATGTCCCAATGATGTCATTCAATCCCCTTCCCAAAAGAACTGCATATGACGATGACGTCATTAGGACATTCCACCACCGGCATATTATCCTTCAGAGTTAACATCCTGATGACGTCATCCAGATCTCCTCTCTAATGAATTTCTCTATGCCAACGGCATCATCAGGATATTTAGAGGTGGCATATTAAAAGTTAATGTTCTGACATCATATATCTATGCGGATGATGGTTTCTCCATGCCACGAAGGTAAATTTGATGGGTGCACCCGAATATCAGGATATTGAGACTATTGTATTCAGTTAGGTTATATCATCTAAATATTGGTGAATATTGGTGCAGGAGCACCCCTACAAGACAGGATATAGGTTCATTGTCCGCATGATAGGACATTAGTCTATTTTTAGTATGTTTGACTTCATAATGTAATAAGGTCCATTGGACCAATGCATATGTATTAGATCAGCCTAGGAGAGTGTGCAGGTAGTTAGAGCTCGTGATCAGGTTGTCTGAGCTGTCCTCTCCCAGCCGCTTGGAAGCTCCCAGCCGCTGGGAACCGAGTTGGTAGTACTCGTAGGATATTGCTATAAATAATTCAGATCGGTTAGGGTTTGAGATAATATCATATCATATCAGAGTAGTAGTTGTGTTATGTTGTACTGGGGATTGAGTGAGATCCAGAGATCAGTCCAGACATTGTGAAACCTTGTTGTAGAAACAGGACATTTGTGTTTCATCTAAATAAGATCTCATCAATTGCATTATCTGGTTTATCAGCTGTTTATGTTTTGATTTCTGTTCTGATTACAGGTTAGTGGATACTTTCAACCCTTCCACCGGTTGATTCTGTGAATCGGTGGAATGGTCATGCATGTTAGTTTAGGTTGTATTTTAGTTTTCTGTTTATGCATTTCATTGTGTGGGAGATCGATTGGTAGCATGCTGTGAATCAACCTAGCATCCTCATGTGCTAGGATTTAGGAAGATAAACTGTTAAGTTTTGATCTGAAGGTGATCCGGCCCGATCATCATATTTTCTGTGTGAAATTGTGCGGTTCTGTGAGTTTGTATGCAGCTGACGGATATACAGGAATCTGCATGTGCTTTTCCAGACGGAGTGAATCGCATCGACATCTGCGAGTATATCTCTATCCGGATCGGGTTATGAAGCTGACGAAGACTGTATGTTTCAAGTGCATCAGGATGATATAGGTTGGATATATGCTCAGTGTGTATATCATCGTCAAGATCATCTTTCGTGTGTATCCATCGTCTGCATGTCGCTATCGCATGTAGGAGTGAAAGTTCGCTTTTTGGCTAAGGACCGGAAAGGTCATCATCAGGATATTGAAAAGGTCACCGGATATTCATTATCATGTTGCGGAGGATATAAATGTCTTATATCTTGTTGACATCATCATCAGGTGCATTGACATCATCATCGGGTGCAAGTGACGTCATCGTCATCAGGATATTGCGAATATCACCCTATGCAAGTTTATCCTGCTATCGCTAAGTGTTTTGGCATCAGCGTAAGTCATCGGCATAAAGTTTGGTTAACATCATTAGGATGTTCCAATATGACCGGAGAAGTCATATCCTGATGCTGTTGTTGGAGTAGTCGGATATTGGGGTGACGTAAGCATCGAAGGAAAGGTGCTTGAAGTTGTCGTCATCAGGATATATGGGAGGAACCGGATATTTTATATCCTGCTGATGAAGGTGATGCTGAACATAATGATGATGAAGATAGAGTTTGGCGGTCAGATGAACAGTGAACATCAGGAGGATGTTTGCGCTTGCCGAATGTGATGATGCTGCTGACAGGCGAAAGGCAAAAGGCGATAAGGAAGTGAACAGTAGTTAGCAGGAGGATATTTCATGCCTCTTCGAAATATGATGATGCTGTTTGTGTTAGCAAGAAATATGATGATGATGATAAGCCGATAGGTATTACATACTGCATGTACAGGATTTTAACATGCTGGTTGTGTTAATGACTCCTCCTTCCCATTTGTAAGCTTCTGTTGTGTTTACCTCTGCATCATAGTGGTATCAGAGCAAAGGAAGGATCTTCTGGAAAAGATCAGGATATAGCAGGATGTCAGGTGACGAAGGAACATCGGAGATTCCGGCAAGGATGACCAACGTTGAGTTGGCAGTTCTGGTGAAGAAACAGATTGCAGAGAGCAAGGCCGTGAAGGCTCAGAATCAGGAATTGAAGGATGAGTTAGAGAAGTTGAGGAGCAGAGTAGGTTCTGGTAGAGAAGAAGATAGGGAAGAAGAAGAGATCCCTAGTTGGAGCGAGGAGGTCGTTCCTGCAGACCAGAGACCATTGTTGAACGCCCTCAAGGCCATGGAGAGGAGAACCATGGATGTGAAATTGGATTTGCCAGTGTTTACAGGAAAGATGGAACCTGATTCAGTGATGGAGTGGATAGACTCCTTGAACAATTTCTTTGAAACAGAGGAGATACCAGAACAACAGAGGGTGAAAATAGCCCAGTCAAAGATGAAAGAAGCTGCCTTGACATGGTGGAATTTCATCCAAGATGATAGAGTACAGGAAGGAAAGCGTAGAGTCACTACATGGAAGAAGATGATGGCATTAGTAAAGGAAGCTTATGTCCCATTGGATTACAGTATCCAATTACACAAGAGGAAGCAAAACCTGAAGCAGAAGGAGCTAGATGTCAGCTCATATACAGAAGAATTCATGAAACTTTGTATGAAAACAAAGGTAAAGGAAAGTGAAGAAGAGAAGGTAGCCAGATACCTTAATGGATTGAGGTTCAACATTCAGGAAGATTTAAGTCTGCATAATCCAGATACAGTTCAGAAATGCTTTCAGTTGGCATTGAAAGTGGAAGAGAAGTTAAAGAGAAAACAAGAACAACACAATAGAGGAAGAGGAAGACAACAAAGGGGTGGAAGAGGTCCTTTTAGAGGTAGAGGACATGGACATGGATATCAAGGAGAATCCAGTCATGACAATAGTAAGGGAAACAATAGTCAGAACCAGGGGGAAAATTATAGTCAGCAAGGAAACTTCAGAGGTAGAAGACCTTTCAGAGGAAGATCCCAGGGCAGAGGATCCATCAGATGTTATAACTGTAACAAAGAAGGCCATATAGCCAGCAGATGTCTAGAAAAGGCCACAAGCTCAACAGGAGAAAGGAGAACAAATCTGATCCAAGAACCTGATAATCAAAGTATGGCAGGCTCTAATTCTTTTCACAATGTGAATGCCCCTGATAATTATGGATACCCAGAAAGTGGAGAATCTCTAATGATGAGAAGAACAGTGACTACCATGAAGGTACCTGACAAAGAATCCCCTCAAAGAAAGTCTCTTTTCAGGACTATTTGCAAAGCAGGAGGTAAGGCATGTAAAGTTTTGATTGATTCTGGTTCTACTAAAAATTTTGTGTCTGAAGAAATGGTGACAAAGCTTAAGCTTAGGAGATTGCCTCACCCATCCCCATATAAAGTCTCATGGCTTACCCAAGGTCAGCAGACAACTGTAGAAGAGCAGGCTTGGGTAGAATTTCAGATTGGAGCATATAAGGATAAGTTGTTGTTTGATATTACCACGATGGATGCTTGCAATCTTTTATTTGGTAGACCATGGCAGTATGATTTGAAGGCACAACATGATGGTGTTAGAAACACCTATACAATCACTAAAGATGGTAAGGATATAACGTTACTACCATTGACGGAGAAGGAGGAGAAATCTAAAGGAAAAGAGGTGAAGGTAATGCTGATGGAAGGTAAACAGTTCATGAAAGAAGTAGCAGCAGAAGGTGCAGTTGCATATGCCCTAATCCCATGTATGAGGGTGAATAAAGAACAGCAGCAAGAAGTCAAGGAAGCGAAAAAGCAAAGGTTCATAGACCCAGCTATCCAAGAGCTATTGGATAAGTACAAAGGTATCATCTCAGAAGGAATGCCAAGATCCCTACCACCTGTCAGGGATATTAGTCACCGCATAGACTTAATTCCAAGGTCAACACTTCCAAACAAAGCAGCCTATAAGCTAACTCCAGAACAGAATGCAGAAGTAGCCAGACAAATTGAAGAATTATTGGATTCAGGTCTGATTGGGAAAAGTTTAAGTCCATGTGCAGTACCAGCTGTACTAGCACCAAAGAAGGAAGGTACTTGGAGGCTTTGCACAGATTCCAGAGCTATTAACAAGATCACAATCAGGTATAGGTTTCCAATCCCTAGGATAGAGGATTTACTTGATTGTTTGGGAGGTGCTAAGTATTTTACAAAAATAGATTTGAAGAGTGGATATCATCAGATCAGGATTAGGCCAGGAGATGAATGGAAAACAACATTCAAAACTAATGAAGGGTTATATGAGTGGAAGGTTATGCCGTTTGGTTTATCTAATGCACCTAGTACTTTTATGAGGTTGATGAATGAGGTTTTGAAAGAGTTCATTGGTAAGTTTGTCATAGTATATCTAGATGACATTCTGATTTTCAGTAACACAAAAGAAGAACATCTCAGACACATAGATTTGGTTCTTAAGAGGTTACATGAAGAGCAGCTGATGATAAATTTAGACAAGTGTTTGTTCATGCAAGAGGAGATCACATATTTGGGTTTTGTCATTTCACAAGGAGAGTTACAAATGGATAAGGAGAAGGTAAGTGCCATATTGTCTTGGCCAACCCCAAAGACTATGAATGATGTCAGAAGTTTCCATGGGTTAGCAACCTTCTACAGAAAGTTTATAAGAGGGTTTAGTCATATTTGTGCACCCATGCTTGATACCATCAAAGGAGGACAGAAGTGCAGATTTGTTTGGACTCAAAGAGCAGATGATTCTTTTGAAACATTGAAGAAGAAGGTGGCACAGCAGCCAGTCCTTGCACTTCCAGACTTTAACAAAATCTTTCAGGTGGAATGTGATGCCAGTCACATGGCCATTGGAGCAGTACTCAGCCAAGAAGGTAGACCTATTGCATTTTTCAGTGAGAAGCTCAATGATGCTAAAAAGAGGTATTCCTCATATGATTTGGAAATGTATGCTTTAGTCCAGTCACTCAAGAAATGGAGGCATTACTTGATGCCAAAGGAATTCATAGTATTCACAGATAACCAGGCTCTGAGTTTCATAAACAGCCAGGAAAAGCTGAACCACAGGCACATGAAATGGGTAGAAACCTTACAAGCGTTTACTTTTACATTGAAGCATAAGAAAGGAGTCAAGAATAAAGTTGCAGATGCTTTGAGCAGGAGAGTTCTAACAGTCAACCAGATTCAGTTAGAAAGTGTTGGCATTGATTCATTAAAGACCATGTATGAGACTGATGAAGATTTTGGGGAGATATATCATGTATGTACTTCTTTTGGAGAGAAATATCATGCTGAATTCTCTGAATTTTTGATTCAGGATGGATTGTTGTTCAAAGGTGGACAGTTATGTATTCCAAGGTGTTCTATGAGGTTAAACATCATTAAGGAGAAACATTGTGGAGCTATGGTAGGTCATTTTGGTCTAGATAAGACTCTTGATCTTGTCCGAAGATATTACTTTTGGCCTAAGTTACAATCAGATGTCAGAAAGTTTGTAGAGACATGTGTGATATGTCAGAAAGCTAAAGGCAAGTCGACTAATGCAGGTTTATATCAGCCCTTACCCATTCCTTCCAGACCATGGGAAAGCATAAGTATGGATTTTGTCTTGGGTTTACCAAGGACAAGGAAAGGGTTTGACAGTGTTTTTGTTGTAGTGGATAGATTCAGCAAAATGGCACATTTCTTGCCATGCAAAACCACTGCTGATGCTTCATACATTGCAGATTTGTTTTTCAGGGAGATTGTCAGGATCCATGGATTGCCATTGAGCATAGTGTCAGATAGGGATGTGAAGTTTATTGGTCACTTCTGGAGAACTTTTTGGAAGAAACTTGGAACAAATTTGTCTTTTTCCTCTGCATATCATCCTCAAACGGATGGACAGACTGAAGTAGTGAACCGTTCCTTAGGAAATTTGCTTAGATGTTTGACAAAACAACATGGAGAAAAGTGGGATAATATTCTATCTCAAGCTGAATTTTCCTATAATGATACTGTCAATAGGAGCACAGGGAAATCACCTTTTCAGATAGTTTATGGTATGCATCCAAGAGGAATTTTGGAATTGAGAAATCTACCTACAGTAGACCCTATTAGTACAGAAGGAGAAGCTTTTGCAGAAGCCATCAAAGAGGTTCATGATCAAGTCAAGACCCAACTACAGCAAACCACCTTGAAGTATAAGGAATATGCTGATAAAAAGAAGAAGGATGTACAGTTTGATGTTGGAGATTTGGTATGGGTTCATTTGAAGAAGGACAGACTTCCTAAGGGAAAATATACTAAACTTATGCAGAGAAAAGTTGGACCATGTCAGATCTTGCACAAGCATGGACAGAATGCTTATGAGCTACAACTCCCTCCTGATCTTGGTATGTCCCCTATATTCAATGTATGTGATTTCACTCCATACAAGTCTTATCCAGATACAGATCAGGATCTCCTACAGGATACAGTCGATGATAACATTCCCAAGCATGATCCTCCACAGTTGCAGAAGGTTTTGGACACCAGAGTGGTCAAACAGACCCGGAACAAACAGTACTTGGAGTATCTAGTCTCTTGGAAGGGAAAACCTAATTCTGAAGCAGTCTGGATGACTGAAGAGCAGATCCAGAAACATGGTGCAGATCTTCATACTCTCATCTCAAGTGGACTTGAGATTTCTTCTTCTGGGGAGTATGGTGCAGGAGCACCCCTACAAGACAGGATATAGGTTCATTGTCCGCATGACAGGACATTAGTCTATTTTTAGTATGTTTGACTTCATAATGTAATAAGGTCCATTGGACCAATGCATATGTATTAGATCAGCCTAGGAGAGTGTGCAGGTAGTTAGAGCTCGTGATCAGGTTGTCTGAGCTGTCCTCTCCCAGCCGCTTGGAAGCTCCCAGCCGCTAGGAACCGAGTTGGTAGTACTCGTAGGATATTGCTATAAATAATTCAAATCGGTTAGGGTTTGAGATAATATCATATCATATCAGAGTAGTAGTTGTGTTATGTTGTACTGGTGATTGAGTGAGATCCAGAGATCAGTCCAGACATTGTGAAACCTTGTTGTAGAAATAGGACATTTGTGTTTCATCTAAATAAGATCTCATCAATTGCATTATCTGGTTTATCAGCTGTTTATGTTTTGATTTCTGTTCTGATTACAGGTTAATGGATACTTTTAACCCTTCCACCGGTTGATTCTGTGAATCGGTGGAATGGTCATGCATGTTAGTTTAGGTTGTATTTTAGTTTTCTGTTTATGCATTTCATTGTGTGGGAGATCGATTGGTAGCATGCTGTGAATCAACCTAGCATCCTCATGTGCTAGGATTTAGGAAGATAAACTGTTAAGTTTTGATCTGAAGGTGATCCGGCCCGATCATCATATTTTCTGTGTGAAATTGTGCGGTTCTGTGAGTTTGCATGCAGCTGACGGATATACAGGAATCTGCATGTGCTTTTCCAAACGGAGTGAATTGCATCGACATCTGCAAGTATATCGCTATCCGGATCAGGTTATGAAGCTGACGAAGACTGTATGTTTCAAGTGCATCAGGATGATATAGGTTGGATATATGTTCAGTGTGTATATCATCGTCAGGATCATCTTTCGTGTGTATCCATCGTCCGCATGTCGCTATCGCATGCAGGAGTGAAAGTTCGCTTTTTGGCTAAGGACCGGAAAGGTCATCATCAGGCTATTGAAAAGGTCACCGGATATTCATTATCATGTTGCGGAGGATATACATGTCTTATATCCTGTTGACATCATCATCAGGTGCATTGACATCATCATCGGGTGCAAGTGACGTCATCGTCATCAGGATATTGCGAATATCACCCTATGCAAGTTTATCTTGTTGTCGCTAAGTGTTTTGGCATCAGCGTAAGTCATCGGCATAAAGTTTGGTTAACATCATCAGGATGTTCCAATATGACCGGAGAAGTCATATCCTGATGCTGTTGTTGGAGTAGTCAGATATCGGGGTGACGTAAGCATCGAAGGAAAGGTGCTTGAAGTTGTCGTCATCAGGATATATGGGAGGAACTGGATATTTTATATCCTGCTGATGAAGGTGATGCTGAACATCATGATGATGAAGATAGAGTTTGGCGGTCAGATGAACAGTGAACATCAGGAGGATGTTTGCGCTTGCCGAATGTGATGATGCTGCTGACAGGCGAAAGGCGAAAGGTGATAAGGAAGTGAACAGTAGTTAGCAGGAGGATATTTCATGCCTCTTCGAAATATGATGATGATGTTTGTGTTAGCAAGAAATATGATGATGATGATAAGCCGATAGGTATTACATACTGCATGTACAGGATTTTAACATGCTGGTTGTGTTAATGACTCCTCCTTCCCATTTGTAAGCTTCTGTTGCATTTACCTCTGCATCAAATATGAGGACCTTGGGGATATTCATGGATATCCATATGCCCGTTGACTGCAACTTTGACTGTGAATATCTTTTTCATCCTAAGGAATTTCTACATGATCCAAAAGACAAAATTGCTTAGAATTTCATCCTCTTTCATTTGGTGGGCTTTTTTGAGGGATATCCACATTTGAAATTATGATCCAAAATTCATGATCCAAATATGGATATGCATATCTAGATATCAGGGTAAGTTGTCGACTAATGAGGAATATGCAGTCTCGACCGATAAGACATATCAGAGGCTAACTTAAAGTGTTGTAAAAGCTTTCAAAGAGTGAATATTTTGCATTGATTGTTGCAAGTGTATGATTCAACAGTTGTATTAATGACACAAATATCTTCCAGTTGCTTGATGTATTTAGGTATTTTCTACATTGAATTCTTGCAGGTAGACGTCCCTTCTGGTGAGGAAATATCTCTGACAGGCCCATGGGCGCATTCATTATAGTAGGTAATGGTGCTCCATTGTAAATTCTATATAAAGCATGAATTGTAATGTATTCAGGTTAGCTTTTGGTTTTGAAACCACATCTCTTGCAATTGTAACTATGCCTCTTTGAGAATAGGCATCAAACTTTTACCTTCTCATGAATTGTTCTTTTCTCTGTGTATTTTCTGTTTGATCTCCATCTATGAATGCATCTTTCCTCTTGGATTTCATTTAGTTTTTCTTACCTCTGCAAGTAGTTCATGACTTGTGTATGTTGGTCTATTGAATATTACTATTATGTGCATATATGGTAGTTTTGAGGGCCTTCCCATATTCAAACTTGGTGTATCACCTCCTTTTACTTTTAGTTTTACTCCCTCTTACTCTTTTTCATAAATAGGTGGACAGATTAGGTTTAGTCTTAGGATCGCTGAATCTCTTATTTAGCAAAGGAACCAACCTCTCTCTGGAGGTTTGACCTCCCTGTAAGGTCCCACACCTGGAGGTCATATCAGTGTTTCACTAAATTGTTGGAGCCCTAAAAGCCTTCAACACTGGGTGCAAATCTATGTGACAATAGAGAGTGTTCAGATATTTACGGGGTACTTCTGAGTATTCCTTATGTTATCATGGTTATCTTGCAGGACCTCGGCATTCACTTTGTATTTGTGGATTTGTGGATTCAAATTGGGTAAGTGACATTAACAGCAAGAGATCCACTAGTGCTTATGTGTTCACTGTATTTGGTGGTGCTATTAGTTGGATCAGTAAGAGAAAACTTGTGGTCACTTTGTCCACTACTGAAGCTGAGTACATGGCAGCAACTCATGCTTGCAAAGAAGCCATTTGGCTTAAGAGATTGTGTTCTGATGTTGGGTTTGATGTAGGAAAGATTACTATTTGTTGTGATTGTCAGAGTGTCATATGTTTGGTGAAGAATCCTACTTTCCATGCGAGGACTAAGATATTGATGTCCAATACCATTTTGTCCATGACATGGTAGAGGATGGGAAGGTAAACTTGGAGAAAGTTGACACTTTGACGAATTTTGCAGATTCATTGATAAAACCTGTGAGCATAGAGAAGTTCAGATGGTGTTCAGAGTCTATGGGCCTCTTGGCCCCTAGCAATTAAATCATGGTGTTGATACTCCCTTTGCTCTTGTAGGGTGTCCGACAAGTGGGAGAATGTTAAGAAAAGTGTCTCAACCTTGCAACTATGAAAGGTTACTATTCTTCCCAGTTTTGGTCTTTTCGAATACCCTTTATCTTGAAGAATGGTCTAAAACTTTTAAAGTTTCCAAAAGGGATAAAAATGGTGGGACTTACTATTTTTAGTAACTCTACATTTGACCTTGGATGGACTTGAAATTTTCCCAAAAGGTGCAGAATCACTAAGTAAACATCTCATGTGAGTTTCAACTTGAGATCATACCTGGATCGCAAGATATTAAAGTTTATTTTTTGAAACTGCCAAAAAAAAAATTTAAACTAAGTTTTGAGACACTTAGAGGTCCCTAAATGTTCTAAAAGTTGTTGTAACTAGTGAAGTGGGTATATCTTGATATATCTCTTCACGATCTTTCTGACGCATTAAACGATTCGTCAATCAGACATCCGAATCAAAATTTATGGCCTTCGAAAGGTGGACATCCTATTTTTGGGAAATGTAAAAACATGTTGGACACTTAAAAGAGTTGTAAAGGGGAGAGTTACACATGTTGGTGTGTGATTTGGCACATCACAAGACATCTTTGATTGGATATATTTTGGGCACCACTTTTGGGTGGTTTTGGCTCATGGTTTTGTAATTACCATTGATAGTTTACTGTATTGTATCTCCTATTTATCAATAGCCTAAGATGAAGGTTGAGTGTAAGAGTCTTATAGATGTTGAGTTACCTTTGAATCTCTAGTTGATTAATACTCTTGTGAAATCTTGCTCTGCATGTATATTGTAATCTTATTGATTCATGAATAATATATTGGGCAGATTTGGAGTGTGGGGTTTTTTACCTGAAAGGGTTTTCCCCACATATATCTTGTGTTGTGATTTTTGCATTTGAATAATGTTATTACCTTACTATTAATGTGCATCTTAATCTGTAGCTATAAAAGTTAAAATTTGCATAAATCTTTCCTCAATAGATCAGTGTAGGAAGCATTTTTTGCATACCTTGCTTCCTTTCAGAAATGTAAGGAATGAAGTCTTCCTAAATGGGAACTAAACAATGCAAAACCCTCAAATGATTTAAAATAGTGAACCAAATCAAGTTGTTGCGCTAGGATATCAAAATCCACCTATGGTGTTAATGCTTTCGACCTCACAATATCAAAGTGTATTCCTAGGAACATACCTCGATTACTTAAAGAAACCACTTGACCACATCATCTGAAGCATAATGCTACCATGACCTCTTCTAGATCTACCTAAGTTTAAAGGAGAAGGGGACCCCAACTCACACATCAAGGCATACATGACCACCATGAGGGAACTTCTCCCTTGGGATGGAGTCATCGCTAAGATCTTCTAAAATACATTCAAAGAAATTGCCTTGAATTGGTACTATTATCTTCCTGAGGCCTCTATCCACTGGTTTTGACAACTTATAGGGGAGTTTGTCTTGGATTTGGACACAAACAAACTCGTTAAAACATTGATTCATGAATTCCTCACCATGAAGTAAGAACCAAATGAATCAATGGCATGATTCATCATGGTGGAGACAAGTGCTCTACTCATCCACAAGTGCCTTGAATATGGATCACAAGGAATTGTGCGACCTTTTCTTGCACACCCTTAATAGGGACACTTAAGAGGAAGTGCCAACACTACCTTATAAATCATATAAGGAAGCCATAGAAAGTTCCCTTCGAATTGATCAAGTTGCCATCAATAGTAGATGAAAAACTTACAATGCAAATGGGCATATAGTAACAAATGATAACAACACATCCACCATAAGGATATTAAAGAACAATAGAAATGCAACTATGAATGGGGTAACGAATCAACCCCCAATCAGGAATAAGGTGAGGGATGACAACAATGGAATAGATTATTACCCTCAGAATGTCAATGCAATAGACTAACCTTAAAATAAAGGCTATTATCCAAGAGGCAGTTGTCCAATGTGGATTCAAAATGGGAATAACAATAGGTACAAGTGGCCTCCCTTCAAGTGCAATCAATTTTGTTCCTTTCATAGGACTAGGGGGCATAGTAATGAGTCATGTCGAGAATACAATAGATTCATCACTGGGTTACTTAGAAGATCAACAATGCATGTTCATCAAAATGTTCTTAAACTCACAAGAAGTTACACCTAACAACAAGGATATGAGATAGAAACAAGTACCCATCACTCCACAAAATGTCGACATGAAAAATTTTTAAGACCCTTTTCCTGCTCACAAGAACACTAAAACAAACAATCAAGACACAACAACTAAAACAACTGAAACAAGCATTCCCACGTAGTTAGGACCAAAGGAGAAGCCAGAATGTTAGGGTTAGTTGAAATATTGCATGAGGAGGAGAATGAACTCAATAATGACCAAAAAGAACTCCATGAAGGAGTGGTTTTGGTTGTAGAACTGATCCCCACTCTCATCGGGCCTTATGAATTGATTGAGGATTTAAAGAAAACATATGCTCACATATCATTTACAGATCTCCTCAAGAATTCTCCTTCACACCATTTAGCCCTTTTGAAAGCAATAGGATTAAGGTATCTAGATCAAATCACTCCTCTGACCAGTGAACAAATCAATAAGGTTGACCTCGACATGAATCCACTGAATGCTAAATTTAAAGACCTGAGATTCTTCTTTGATCTAAAGAAGATGCCTTCTAAGGTAGATATAGCTAAAAAGGGAGATCCCTCTCTATACTTGCAAGTGTGGGAAAGTATACATCACAAAAGAGGATCTGGAGCCTTTCAATATGGTCAAAATGGACGTAACTAAAAAGAAGATAGGGATCCCAATTGATTACGAGTTGCCAAAAAATAAGATTTGTGTCCTAGACCCCACACCCCAATCAATACAAATCAAAAGGATGGAAACACATGGCAAAGCAATAAACAAAGTAAAATTAAGAACTTTTGAGAAAGGGGAACCATCGAAACAAAAAGAGATGGTCTCAAAAGAAATGATGACAAAAAACATGGATTGGTTAGAGAAAGATGGACCTACTCAATTTCCCTTAGGAAACCTCACAATTAATGTATTCCTAAAAGATGAGCAGATCAATCAAACTTTCCCATGTATAGGAGAAAAACCCCACTGAATGGAATGGCCAGAATTTGAAACGAAAATATTAGATTTGAAAGGAATAGACCCACATGCCTTCTTAGATCCTAAGGAGGAAACATCAGAAAGTTACACTCCTTTAATGTCGCTGAAAGACACGATATCAGTTGAGTCCTATGTACCACTAACGCAGGAAGGGAGTGATTCATATGTACCATTCCCACCCTTAGAAGATACTTATACACCAATGGAAGTAGAGACTTGAAACCAAGAAGAAGCTAACTCGGTAGACAACAAATCGACAAATGTTCCAGAGAATTTATCAAAAACCTTCCTAGCTCCTCAACCCCGCAAGCAACGTTCTACTTCAACCTTGGTGCAATCTAAAGATATCGACGAATGGGAAGCACCTTTAGTACAGATGGAAATGGTTGAAAGACTCCCAAATGAAGGTGAGGTAAGTAAGGGAGAGTTCCATAAAGAGCTTAAATTGTGAATAACCATAGGAACTGAAGACCACGTTATCTTTGAATTACCTGAAAAATATATAGGGTATTCAATGGACTTACAACCTGAACCTAACGAAAAAACAAGTATAAGCTTTGTTCCTCCAGATGAACAAAGGGAGCCTCAAACTCCTCTTGAATTGTTTCAATTCTTGCAAAGTATTAAAGAGCGTGCTAAAGTGAAAATTTACATGTAGAATGAATTTGACTTACTCTCTGATATTTTAAATTACAATGGAATCTTATATTAGACTCCTTCTCACCAGCAAGATTTTTAGGCCCTGGTTCACATCACTTTATTGCGAGAAGTCACGGAACCAAGTCCACCAAAGAAAAACAATCCTTCAAGACCATATAGAGTAGGAGAAATTGTACTCCAGAAAGGCAACACCAAAAACAAGAAACATAAGAAAAAGAGAAAGTCTCACACGGATTGGAAAGGACCATACATTATCAAGGAAGATGTCAGAAATGGTGCATATTTCTTGTGCATAATGGAAGGTGAAGAATTTGGCGAGATGATAAATACCTTTCACCTTAATAAATATTATGTCTAAAAAATCATAAAAATCATAAAAAAATATAAAAATCCAAAATAGTCAAATAATTTGAAAAATCTAAAAAAATATAAAATCTAAAAAAAATTAAAAAATTATGCATTGCTTTTCATTTTTTTCCTTCATGCATCTTTGTGAGTGACATGCTCTTGTTTGATTTTAGTCTTAGTAAGGATTCTAATATTACTTAGGCATAGGTTGATACTTTCAACCTTTGAAATCCCTTATATTCGCAATCACTATTTATTATTCCCCTATCACATTCCCCAATGACTCTAATCAAAGCCTAGCTCTTAGCTCTACATTGATCCTGGTCTTAATGATTCATGTTGTTAAGTCTAAGAAAAGTCAGTTTTCAAATCTACAGTACTCAATAGAAGCTTGCAAGTAGACCTCCCCCTTTCCTCCTTAACAAAAGGGAAGTCTGACTAGATAGTCAAAACTTTTGGTGGCACTCAACCCCTTATCTTTCCTGGCCAAAAACGCCAAGAGGATCATAACTCTACATGAAGTAATCTAAAATATGAGTGAATAAAAAATAAGTGATAGAAAAAGAAAAAGAGTAGCAGCTGAATATCCAAAGAATCCAAGCATTTAGAAAGTCTCAAAGCATCCCAACAATAGCAATCAAAAAGCCAAAAAAATCAAAAAGAACAAAAATACAAAAAAGAAAAAGAAAAAAAGAGTGCAAAGAGAGAAGATTGTTGATGTTCGTACTCTCTAGTGGAGATAAGTCTAAGCTTGAAGCTACGAGAGTGACATCTATCAAAGAAAGTGAGGTACAAAGCACACACATGCACCAGTTGAGCAATACTAGGAGTCTAGCTATCTTTAAGGCCATCTTCTATTTTGGAGCCTTTTCCTTTACCCCAAGTCTATCTTGTTAGCCATCCTTCGATCTAAGTCTTGCGAGTTCTAATAAAATTTGTTGTTTGTCTAAGTTCAAATATTGTTAATGTGTTTTGTCTAGATAAGGATCAATGTTGAGTCTTTAGAAAATCCCAAAATTCAGAAGCATTCCATCTCCTTCCCATCCCTACTTGAGTCCCTAATCCTATCCCAAAGGATAATAGGTCTCATATACCAAGATAATTCACAATGCCCTGAGTTGAAAATCTTACTAAAGAGCGATCACATTGTTTGTTCCATCATGCATTCATCATGTCAAAAATCAAAAAAATCAAAAGCAATAAGTTTATGTCATAACTCATGACATTACATAGGATTAGAAATGTGTTTCATTTCCTCATGTGCTCCTCCATTTCATACACTGCATACATTCCATATATTTTTAAAAAGACCAAAAACATTGCATAATCATTTTGCATCCATTATCAAGTTTAGAGATGAAGATAACAAAGGTTCTAAACCATTAAAGTGCACAAGAGATAAGAAAAGATGATAGTTGTGATCACAAAACCATTCATTTGATTCATCAAAAGTCAAGCACAAGTCATTACAACAAGGCAAGAAGTAGAGCTAGGGACAAAATGCTCTCAAGAGATATGTGTCTCCCCATACAAGGGGGGAAAATAGAAATCGAAATACCCTACAGAATCTCAGGGACAACTCTCACCAATTGAGCCTTCAAGGCTCTGACTCCTAGGCCTCCTACGACTACTAGTAGCATTAGAACCTCTGTGGGCCTTGTGAGAAAGAGAAGGGATCCTTCTAGGAGCGCATGAAGGACCAATTGTGTCTATCCATGAGGCTTTCCTATGAACTCCAAATTTAGCCATCTCTTGAAGAACAACATTCTTAGCATGAAGTGTAGTGATTTGAGCTCGCATAGAGATGATCTCCTGACTCGCATGATAAGAATGAGCAAGAATATCCATGCGACAACCAACTCAAGAAGGAAGACGAGCATCAACAAGAAGAGACTCCCATGGATGACCAATAGCAAGGACTAGAAGATCTAAAGAAGAGCCATGAAATAGCTCCCCCCATTCTTTGGCAGTACCTAAGAAGAAGTAAGAAGGAAGAGTGTTAATCAAACAGTTAAATTCACGAAAGCAATGGAGTAAGAAAAAAGAGGAATAAAGGAAAGGATTCTTACGAGGGTCACCCTCTTCCCACGAGGCATCATCTAATATAGGACCATCTGTGGGAGGTATAGCTACCTCTTCGTAAAAAGGAATCTTTCTATCCTCCCCCGCACTAGCATCATCATTCTCCTCTCCCTCAGGATCATAATCCTCATCAGAAGAATCAAAATCCACTACAACTATCAAACTCCCAAATTGAGGTCCTCTCCTTCCCCTCTCTACAACTCACACCACAAGCCACTCTAGTGATCAAAACACTGAGAGTCCAAGTAATTGTCCTCTGCTAGGCATCACCCATCTCTTGGATGGATCTATAACAAATAGGAACTCAAGGAAAATTCTCTGGAAAGTCATCTCCTAACTGCTGCAAGACTCACTCGATGTGGAGTGTCTCGATGAAGCCATTCCTATCTAACAAGTGGACCACATCCTTGCAGAAGTCTCACACCTGTCTATCACTGGGCCATAAGCCCTTGATGTCAACCTAAGGATCATGAATCATGTCAACATCAGTGAGAGTCACTACCATGCATAAGATAGCATCAAAATGACCAAGTCGACCCCAGCGACTAGCCTTCAATAATCTAGGATCAAGAAGTGGCACCTCTCTTAATGGCCTAATGTGCTCATAAATCCATGTCATAATCAGAGAAGAGTGGCTAAAAGAAAGTGCCCCTTGTCGTGCAATACAGTAGAAGTCTCAATAAACCATAGCTAGGATGTTGACTCCCCATGCAAACATAGTGCCTTACTCCACACACTGAATTATTGGTTCCTAACACCATCTAAGTTGAGTTGAGCCATTATCCCCTAATAACTTGGAAGCAATCAAGACAATGAGGAATTTCCTCAAAGGAGAAATGGGTAAACGCGGCACTGAAGTAAGCTTTATGCCTATCTGCTCCTCAGGATGAGTCACTCCCATAATAAATGCCCAAGCCTGCTTATCTCCATAGGACTCACTCTCAGGTAGGATAAGTGGTTGTCCTCTCACAGGGACTCCAAGGATGCGATAAACATCATATAAGGTGATAGACCATTCCCCTAAAACCTAGAGGAATATGAAGGTGTTCATGTCGAGATCCCAATAAGTTAGAATGTCACAACAAATGCGATATGTGGGGTAAACAACTGGGACATGATATATCATATCTAGCCCCACTCTCTTCAAGATAGCACACTCCCTTGAAGATAAGGCCTTGAAAGCATCAGGAAGCCACAATTGCTAATCACTGTCATTCTATCAAATGTGCATATCCTGTCAAACACAAAGAACCTTATGTTAGATCTCGTTAAACTCAAAAAATCCAAAAAAAGTGTATATTCCTTAGAAAATTACAATAAAATGACAAGTTTAGTGTTGGAATTAGTGAAAAATGGAGTAGCGAAAACATCACAAAGTAGAAGACTTCAGTCAAAAAAATATTGGTTGGTTTGACCCTTTCACCAGGTCAAATCCCCCTAAGCGACCTATTGAGCAGCTAGATCCCCACCGGGCAACCTAACCTAGAAAAAGGGGCGACCATCTCCCATGCCCTAGCATGTAAAAACCCTCACAAAAACCCCAAATTTTCACCCAATTTCAACAAAAGAAAAGCATATACACACTAAAATGAAGAAACTAACACAATGTGACAAGAAAAACTGAAAAAAAATGAAATCTCTTGAGGGAAAATTACAAAAATGTAAACTAGGGTTTACAGAGATTTTTCACTCCATTCGTAATTGATTCTTAGTATGGGAAAGATTTGTCTCCATCTTTGTGATCCTCTTGATGATAGCTTTCTGACGATTGTTCACATGCATGATTATATCATCATTTGACTCCTTTTCCATAATTTCCTTCACTCTTCTTCTCTCTTAGCTTAGTTTCATTTTGTGCATTTAGAAGTAATTTCTAGCTTTTATAGCATCTACGCACCCTCGTTTTGTGTGCTTTCATCCTTATAGGTTTCCTTGGTGAAGCAAACAACTAGGCGAACTTGCAACTCAATTTATGGTATGTTCATTTTGATTTCATTATTTATTTTAAATATCTTAAATGTCGAACTAACACTGGTTATTGTAGGTACAATTGTAGGAAATTGACAATAGGTAAGGCATATTTCAGGAATGATACCTAGCTTTCCTGTAGACTACCGTCCCTGAGGGGGAAAATATGTAAGCACTAAAAATGTGCATGGGCTTGCACGAGGACCCTATGATGAGTTTTAATCATAATCACGTACATGGAAGCATGAATTTAATGACCTCTCAACAATGCTCTTCTTGGTGACACATGGAGATCAATTCCTTGCTTCATCATTTCTTCTTATGTCTGACTTTTCTTCACTTTCTCCTTTGTTGACATTTCTTCTTGTGCATGCTCGACCTTGCCTACATAGCTAATTTTCATCATATCTTGGTAATTCCACCTTTCCCATGTTCATTTCATGTGTCTCTACCCTTTAAAGGCCTCTAAATGACCTCCCAAACCAAACCCATCTTTCAAAATTGACTTAACTTTTGCCGATTCTAGATCCCCACATGTTATTTTCGAATCCCCCATGGATTCCCCTATGGGACCCTACTGGTAAAAGGGTGATCTTGTTTATTACATCCATTTCACCTATTTCAAGACGCTGAATGCATCTTTGACTCCCCTAGACCAATCTCCAACCCCTGTTTTTCACCTAGAAGCCCTATTTTATGGGTCGCCCATGGATCCCCTCGAGTGACCCTTGGGCAACCCTACTGGTGAAAGGGGCGACCCATGGGTGACCCTATCATGTTTTCATGCACATGTTTCTCTTCAATCTAGACCTCAAAAAGCTCCTTTTTGCTCCAGTTTGCATGAAATTTTGACCCTAACATAGACTAAACTATTCTTAGCCCATCCATTACCCTCAATCATGCATAATTAACCCTATTGATTTATACTTATCACCTCTTTAACGCATGCAAACTCCATTTTCTCAACCTGTGATAAGCTTTCATAGCTTCATCACCCCCTAATTAGCCTAGTTTTATCTTCAATCAAACATGTTAACTCTCCAATCAAGAGAGTTAACTCCCCAATCATCCCCACCTATCATGATTCATTCCATCCTATAAATACCCTCCTCCTCAAGCAATAAGGGAGGCAAATTTCATAGTTGCATCCATTCATTGCTTGTTGTTTGCTCTCCATTAGCATCCTTGATGCTTACGCAAGACGCATGTGCCTTTTATTTTTTCTTAGCATAAGTTATCAAAGCTTTCCAAAGCTTCTCAAAGCATTCCAATGCTCATATTTGCTCTAGCCAAGGCCATTATGCCCATTTAGCATGCTCACATGGTGCTCATGGCTCAATTAGAGCTCAATCATTAGCTTTCTCAAGCTCAATTTGATCATTTGCTCTCTTCACAATTTCTGCTAAGAGGAGGACCCCACTGTTGCCAGAAGATGAAGAGGTTTCCATACAAAGAATTCCTAAGGGTAGTGTGAAGACTCATGTATCGACCATATTCCAAGTTCTTTAATGCTTTAGAGTAGTAATTAAATCAGAATTTGCTCTTGGAAAAAGTGATCTTGTTATTGCAATTTCCTTGATAGGATTTATTTCAAGTTAAGTAGATTAGCTTTTTTTAAATTCATTTCATTGCAATTCATAGATTAGTTTCATTCAAAGTATTCTTGAGTTCATAGCTTAGATAAAAAATCATTGCGGAAAAATACCAAAAGCATAGTGTAAATTGCATTAGGTAACTTCATAGTAAAGTGCTTTCATATTTGAATTCATAGATAATTAGCTCATTTCATTATTCAATTCCAAGAAAAAACAAAACAAAAGATTGCATTCATATAGTTACATCCATATCAAAAGCACAAAATTACAAAAACATTAGAAAAGATCAAAACAAAATTAGTACACAAAACCCTCAATTCGGCCATGAGGTGTACTTCAATTCACATAGTCAAAACCCTTGGTTTCATCACGAGGTACACTTCTCATAGTCAACATGAAAAACAAACCCTAGGTCAACATAAGGTCAACTCTAGTCAACTCCATCTTCTCCAAGCACTCGAATGTGCCCAAGGATTAGATGTGAGTGGGTTAGGTCTATCCTTGAGGAATTAGAGGAAATCAACCCTAGGCCACAACTTCCATAAGAACAAGAACATATCCGTAGGGTTGTGCAACAAGATAATCAAATCCAACAACTTCAAGCTCACAAAGAAAGACTACAACGTGCTAGGCATTCAACGAACAGAATAGATTGCCCACTAGACATTGGAATCTAAGAAACCCAAGCAAGAGAAACATCACAAGTGACCCTTCAAGTCATATTATTAACTCAACAACCACAGCGATAGAAAGAGCTTGACAACTAGCCAACCACACAAGGCCCTAGAACAGTCTGACTACTCTCCACGACGTCCTACTCCCTAGAGAGCATAACCACCCTTGAGTCTCACCTCCGCTCGAATGGCTCCTGCCACAAGAGAGGGAGTGACCTAGAGGCCACATGTGGCAAGGAGAGGGTTCATGTGTTTGAGAAACACAGGTTCTAGCACCACTGTTCTACTCGCGTTGGGTTTGTAGTGTCTGGTGTTGCATAGCCATCCCAAGATGGTGCATCCTCTTTGGATTTGGTGGTGGAAGCTTCAAAATCTTATGCTCCTATTGCTAGGGTTGGGATGAATGTTGGTTCTCCTTCAATGGGTATTGCTTGCCCGTTTCCGCAAAGCAAACTTCAGCTATCTCCCATGCTCCTTCCTCCCATGTCATCATCTGTGGACAAGAGGTGGGGGATAATGAAGATTATTTTAAACGTTTAGCCTTCATCTACAAGTTGATCATTTTTGGCCTTCCCTTCTAGATCTAAACAAATGGGCTTTGGAGTTTTGGAGGCCTCTCACTGAAGGAAGGATAGAACTATATCCCTATGCAAGAGGGTTTTTCATTGCTTCTTTTTTATCAGAAGATGATAGGAAGCAAGTTTTGGAAAGTGGGGTTTTGATGTGGGGGCAACACTCCCTCTCACTCAAACCACGATTTCCCTCCTTCAACCCTATGACAGAATCCTTGAGCATCATGCCTAGATATGGGTCAAACTACCTTATCTCCCTCTCCATTTATGGGAAGTCTCATATTTTGAATCTATTGTCAATGCTCTATTCATTTCTGACATGAGGATGAAGCATCGTTAAACTTCAGCCATACTACTTTTGTCTGCATTCTCATTAACATTGACACATCTAAGGAGTTCCCTAGGGATATTGTCCTACTTGTCATGGATACACCATGGACTCAAACTATCGATTAAGAGGGTCTTCCTTTTTGCTATAGGAGATGTTTCACCATTGGACACCTCGCTTCGGATTGCCCTTGTCCGCACTGTAAGAAGGGTGAGCCGACTTGGTGGAGCAATTCCCTCCACAACCATTTAAATGTTGGCAATTTTACTAAGGATGATGAGTCCTTATAGGCTCCTACTGAGTCAGTTTCCTCTAGCGTTGCAGAGACTTCAGAAATTTCTCATGATGGGTCATCTCTTGGACCAATTCTGGCGAACACACCTATGGACCTCAAGTTGTTGGTTTTTACATCTGGTGTTCCTGCTTCATTGGAGGCTTCATCTCTGCACTCAGTTCCTCTTTAGCTCCCATGAGGGCTCAGGCTTCAATGGAGTATAATCCTCCCCTCTCTCCCCATTCTGAGTCCGTGGAAGATGACGTTTCATGGAAGATTGTTCAAAGAAGGAAGAAAGGTCTTCCAAAACCTGTTTATGTTTCCCACACCTGAGTCAAAAGTGTTTGGAATGAAAGATCAAAGTCTGGGGTTGTGTAGTTGGTTTCCCTAGGTTAGTTGTGGTTAGCAGCTTAGTTGTTGTTTCTTAGGTCTCTTTTTGTGGTAGGGTTTGCTATCACGAATGTTTTGTTGTGCTTTGGTTGATATGCTTTTTAGCCTATTGTATAGGGTTTTAGGGCCCCCTCAAAACCTATTTTACCTCTAATAAAAAACAATGATTTTTTTCAAGGTTGTAAACATATGTTCACTAGCTTTTCTCAAAATGTCATAGCTTCTCTTGTTACAAATAATGTTGCCTTGCAAATACATAGAAAGAGTGAAGATACTAAGTAGTTTATTGTTGATGGTAAGCATGTTCCAAGCCCCAATCTCTAAAATGGGTGTAATCTCAAATTATGTTCAATATGATCAAGATGGCTAGCTTGTGCAAAGAAATATTGAGGTTGTTGGTGTTGTTGGTGTTCATGGTCTTTTTGTTCCTCATGGTGGTGTAATTCCTATTGTTCCTCTTGATGTTGATTCAAATCTTCTTGTTGATACTCTTGGTGGTTTTGCTACATCTCGTGGGCTAGCTATTAATAGTGTTGTGGGTAATTTGGCCCATTCTATTGCATTTAGTGTTGGCTTTCCTGATACTTCAATTGGTGGTGTTGTTCTTTGTGTTTCTCTGGGTATTGATTGTTCTACTAATCCTATTTTGGTTGAAGGCAAATGCAGGTGTGTGGTTGTGGAGTTTTCTAGGCAAGATGGTGATCAAGTTTCAATTGGCAATTCCTCTAATAGTTATGGTGTTGAGGCCTCTTCCCCCTTCTTGGTTGTTCACGTTAGCGTTTATCCTAAATCTTAGTTGTGTGAGTGCGTTGACTTCAAAATTCATTCTTTGGAGAAGAATGTGGAGGCTTTTATTGACAATTTAGATAAAAAGAAGGGTGGGGAAGATATCAAATAGTATTTGGCTTGGATGATGGTTGCTTTGTTTTATTTTGTGGTTCTCCATTAGGTATCAATCGATTCTTTGCAATTTGTTAGATATTTTTTGCCATATATATGCTTATGTTTTGGCTTGTTGCTTAGAAGATTATTATTGTGGCTTGGTTTGGGGTTATTGGTATAGTTTTGTAGATACTACTGGACTTTATTCTTCCTATGGCCATGATGTTCTTGGGATGATATGGATGTTGTTTATGTTTGTTGGTTTGAACATTTGTTATTTGATCCCCTCCTTTTATATATGTTTGAGTGTTTGTATAGGTGGTTGTTTGAGGTGATAGGGTGGTATGTTCTCTTGTTGTGATCTTTTGTCCCTATTTATTTTATCTTTGGGCATGATCTTTGTATATCTTTGTGATCAGTTTCTCATATGAGTTAGAATTGTAAACTATTTTTAATATATATATATATATATATATATATATATAAAGTTAAGACTTTGAATAATTCAATCTATTTCCTCCAAAAAGCGTAGGATAAGGATCTCCTCTTGTGGGTGGGTGGGCCCCCATGCTTTAGTAGTTTTAACATTAACTTAATCTCCATCTATGTCAAGGCTTTCAGCTTGTATTCATAAATGCCTTTGACCACCACCAATAAGAGATCACAAATTTGTTTTCCAATTAATAGGTCCCTAACTTTTATTAATGGTTGTGTTTTATTCCGTGCTTCTAACCAGTGATGCCCTCTTGTCTATGTTCTTTATTTTGTATAGCAAAATGGATGCTAAAGAGTTAATTCTTATCATTTTGTTTGTGAATGCATTTTGGTTCAACAAGAGTTTGTTTAGGGAGCGAGTCTTCCCAATTCCCATGCAAATGGGTTGGAATCACATCTAGAAGGCTCCCTAGATTCTTCCCTCCTCTCTACTTTGTCTTATAAGCCTCGATCTTAGTTGTAACAAGCTCCATGTCTTTATTTGTTGTTTAAAAACTATTGGCGTGTGCCCCAACTAGCTCCATGTCTTCATTTGATGTTTAAAAACTACTAGCATGGGGGGACACCAGGATGTCAAGACATCCATCCCTACCTCATGATCCTTAAAAAATCCCAAACATCCAAGATGGGTATCTAGGCCCCGAAGATGCATCCTTGGTGATCACTATGTATATGTTCAAACAATGTCATTTAAAACACATGCCCCCATTTCAATTATACTCGGCCATCTCCATAGAGTGTCAATGACAAATCATTGACTCAAGAAGTAATTGATATTTAAGTACAATACAAATGACTCGTCCTACTCCATCAATTTGACCTAGGATTCAGAACTTATATCCAAGAAAGTCATCAATGTAACAAATTACAATCAAGTAGAGCTACAAAACCCTTGACCAGCTTATCTACATCAAGATATTCTTAGAAAAATATGTTTATGAAAAATCATCTCCTTGAGAAGTAATCAATAGTTGAGTGGCATTAAACAGTCCAAATGAAGCCCTTTGCTCAATGAATTTGATCTAGGCTTCAAAAAATATATCTGAGAATGTCTTTCATCTACCATATTACAATCAAGAAGAGCTAAAGAACTCTTTACCAACTTATCTGCATCAAGATAGTCTCTCAGGACCAACTTATATGCATGAAGACAATATCTCAAAAAAATCTACAATGGATTATGTTTGTCAACCTAGCATGTGATCAGACTGTGAAGTCGCTATGTCTTCAATGAAATTAGAACACATATACATTAACTTCTTTATAATCATCAGGAAATAAATTCAATAACAAGTAGCTGCCTATGATAACCTTGCTCACTCGAAACCTTCCAAATTAGAACATGGACAAGATGGATAGTTTTAGTCTCAAGTAACAATTTGATCCCAAATGCAACACACTTCTCGTGCAGCTAATTATACAACCACTTAGATACTAGAGTGGAACCATCATGAATAGAAGTATCATGAGAGGTTTTGCGAATATGTTACCAGTTAAGTGGGCTTGATTGTGGGGGAAACTCCATGGTTAAGAACGCTTGAGCAAAGATAGTATTAGGATGGGTGACCTCCTATGAAGTCCCAATGCTTCACTCTAGTAAGCATCACCTAGATGCAATGAGTGCTAATTAGAACATTCATGCTCATGCAAAATGAGTTCTCCTAAACCCCTACTTATGAAATAAGGGAAAAGGAAGATTGACTCAAAATGGCACATAGCTGAATCCTAATTCATCATAACAATTTAACACATTGTGGAAACACCACTAACATGAAAACGAATGAGCTAGGGAGCTCTATGGTGAATAATTCATACAACACTACACTTGCTATAGGTTTTTCAAATGGATAACAAGCTAATTGCACTTGATTGTGGGGAAACTCCATGATTAAGTGTATTTTAGTTGTAGTCGTACTAGAATGGGTGATCTTCCAAGAAGTTCTGATGTTTCACCCCTATGATCATCACCTACATGTAATGTGTGCTAAGTTGATCATTCATGCCCATGAAAGATGGGTTCTTGTGAACAACTACTCATGAAATATGGGTCAATGAAGATTGACACATAATGACGTAACTAAATCCCTATAAACTGTTAGAAAATTTGGAAACACTTCTTACATGAAAATGAATGAGCTAGCCAACTCTATAGCGAGCCAAGGAAAAAATAGAGTAGCGTTAAGTGTGCTTGAACTAAAATGGGACTAGGATGGGTTACCTCCCAAGAAGTCCTTGTGTTTCACACTAGATGAGCATCACCTAGATGAAGAGAGTGTTAAGTGGACCATTCATGCTCGAGGGATGGATTCTTGTGAACAATGCTCATGAAATATGGGTCAATGAAGATTGACTTGAAATGACACGTTATAATTTGAAACACTGCAAAAACACCATTTATATACATGTGTTGGTAAACAGTTTTGTCGCTGCAAAAGCAAAATGCACAAACATTTGAAGATGGTAAACAGTTTTGTCACTGCAAAAGCAAAATGCACAGACATTTGAAGAAATCATTGTGAAGTCAATGATTCCCCTCTGCATTTGAGAGGGGCAACTCCCTCGTATGATCATATTTCAAATTTTTTGAGTACTTTTAACCAGAAAGCACTAAAAGGTAAGAAAAGGAAAATGAGGAGAAAATGGAAAGAAGAAGAGGAAATTAGGCTGCAACATAAGAAACACAATCCAGATTTCCGAGAGAAAAAGGATTATTCATCTATGAAAGCACAAAGTCTTCCAATCCAGATTTGTAAGAAGAGAAGATAAAGGGAAACAGATGACTAAAACTAATTGAAAATAAGAACAACCAATTTCTGGAAAGAATTAGACATAAGAACAAAAATACTTTCTGAATATTAAAACACTAGGAGCACAAAGTCTCCAACTATTCCCTTACAAAGCTCTCCATTTTTAACAGAGGTAGGAAAAGATCCATCCTTTACAAATAAAACCCACATTCATAGCTTTTCTCTAGCCTGTAACTGATTCTTGAAAAGACTAATTACAATTAATTATTGGCAAATTTGCTTTCCAAAAGAATGACTTTTGGAATTCCCCTCCAGCTTACTCTTCTTTTGCAATAATTCTATCAATATCTTCATCAGTTATGGTACTATCTTTTGAGCTGAAGACCATTTCTGCACCAAACCTTACCATCTGCAACAACTCATCCTTGTTTTCCATATCTTTATGCTCTAGTTTTGAACTTGTTAGGCCAGATTTCAAAGCTTTGTAAATTTTGTAGTGGAGTTGATTCTTCTGTCTTGTGTAATTCATCATCATTTAGTAGAGTAAATTCTTCTATTTAATTCTCATGCATTGTTTCCTCATTTATTTGCTCCTTAACCAATAGCAAAATAAGCTTCAGGGCTTACTTTCCTTGTTCAGACTTCTGCCCAGATGTGATGTCTTCTACATCCAATTTCTCATAGAGAAGACCCACTTTAGGATACTTTTGGTTCCTGTTATTGATGGCAGCAACAAAGACTTGCAATATCTAAGTGAGAGGGTTGTCTGGAGTCCTGTTTAACCAATTGAAAAAAAAATATTTTTCTCGACTTTTCTATACTATTGTGTTCATTGAATTGATCTGCCTGAGAGGCTTGAAGAGAAGGTTTGTGACCACCTGTGACTATAGATATCAAATATAAGGCAAGGAAGAAGAATCCAACTTGTGTAGATGTTGGGGATTGCATGTCAAGCTGGCTTTCTCACACTTTGGAAGCTTTAAGGCAGAGAGTGAAGCTGAGAGAGTCGGCAATACTAAACCCAAAAGATATATCACAAAGGAGATTAGCACCATCCAGTAACAACCAAAATATGCATCTGCTAAAAATCCTTCCACATGCGGCATGACAGTTGTGACTCCTAACCAGTTATTGGCATTCTTTACAGATGTTGTAAATCCTTCATGCAACACAGTGGTTAAGTAGATTATCAAATTGGAAGCTAATCCATAGTATGTCAACCTTTCACTGAACTCAACTCCAATTATGAAAAGAGAAACCTTCCATCGTCCAGACTTTGACTTGCTAACAGACCTTCCTCTATGATCAACTCATCCATCATTTACCCATTCTTAATCATCTTGCCTGCCCGTTGCAGTGACTTTCGTTGTTGTTAAGTGTTTGGAGAACAAGGGAGAGCCATTTCTCTGCAAAGCCATTGTCCTCTGCGCCTAAGACATTCCCTGCATTTAAAGGCACAATTTCTTGAAATCCCAGCACATATATATCTTTGAGAGGTGATGCATGCAATCACTCATCCAATTTGAGGCCATTGTTCCATCATTCCATATTGATGTGGCCTGTGCATTGTTTGAAAGCTTTTGAAAGATCTGCAATTTGTGCAGAACCCGCAATCATTGTATACCATGAGATGATTTTCATGGAGGCATTCTGAAGCAGTACCTGTGTCATGTCTATACTTCAACGTTTTGCATACATATCTACCAAAGGATTTCTAACTATAATATCTGACAGAAATTACATTACTATTGCGTTGTTGCTATTTTGGCACAGGCTGAGAGTACACTGCGAAGGATATGGGATTTAGCTTTATACAAGCCGATTGCATTTCTTTAAAATTTCTAAAACTTTTTTAACAAATCCATTTTATACAGATCCCGTAATCTTGCATTCCATTAGATAACATTTCTTTGGGAAATTCTATCAAATAGCCCGCGTGTTTTATCAAATGGTCCACCTGCCCGTGACCACCTCTATAAACATTTTTCATTTCTTTCAAAGTATTATGTCACGCAACTTGAACGCCTTAACCCATAGGCTTTCATTGCTTCATATTTCTTATCAAAGCCATATGTCTCAAACATCAGAGATGAGAAGCATATTGCAAAACAATCGTCACTACCTAAACAATCCCATTTATTTTAGAATTTGATTTGCATCTTTGTTATTTCCTTTTCAAAAAGATTTGTGCGCCTATGTGGCGCTTATCAAGACGTCTTCATAAACAACTTGTTCTCCTCTTTCCTGGCATATTTGATTTTTTTTATTTTGTTAAACAATTCACATGCCTCTGTTGGACGCGGCAATTGACCTCTATTTCCACAATTCCATTTACATTTTGTCATGTAGCTCCATACACTTGTTGATGCCCCCTCATTTCTTTATTATCATTCTATGCTATCCGCCTTGTTTTTAACTTTATCTTTGTTCCTTTTGTAACTACTCGCAACTCTTACTGTGTAAACCTCTTTGAAGCAATCCCTTCAAGCAGATAAGCTCTTGAAACACCATACAACAAGAATGATGCAAAGGGAAATTGTTACAACAAAGCAAATTTACATCCATTCCACACAGGAAACATTTATCACTGTCAAAATCCTATCCAATGCGCACCCGAAGCTCCAACATTTGATGAAACCATTCTAAAATATGCTTCAATAACACATTCACACCATTTATAATTGCTTAAATGTTTCAAAGGCTTTTTCAACCAACCCACGCTACACTAAAATTTCTCTTTCATCGCATGACTCTTTGTAATAATAAGGCAATCTGCAACATATATGCCCGTAGAAGGAAATTGATCAAATTCACGATCCTGTGCAACCATACCATTCCACTGTTGTGGTATCCATACCAATGCAGATAACAAGATAAGTTGCAGACCTGTGTACTCTTTGTGAAGTTCAGGGATGGAACCCAACTTCATATTCTGTAATTCTTCAAGATTTGTAGAATTTTGTCAGCTACAACTTGCAATTTTAGAAAAAACTCTCCATTTGCAACCTGCACCTACACTTCCAGAAAAGATTTGCACTTTGCATATTTTGGAAACCAAAAACTCTTCTCCGTTGACATAAATTGATGACTTCAAATTGATGAGTGATTAGACACTTTGAGGGTGATAGAGCATTTGCAACCAAGACTAAATGATGGAATCATGATGCACGATGACATGTCAATTCAATGGACACAAAAAGTTAAAAAATTTCCAAGTTCAAAATTGTGGACAACAACATGCAAATGGACACATGATCAGAATGGCCAGGCCATCCAAAATTCTGGCTACCTACCGTTAAGTGAAAATGCCATGATATAAAAAAAATAAGAAAACAAACTCAAAGCAAGGTAGCTGTCTCTGCAGACTTAAATTGTTCGCAACGTGAACTCCATCCTAATTTGAGGTGTAACTCGAAACAAATAAATCCCCACTTGCAGTGTGGTCTTGATGTTTCAGATATAGCCACTAATAGAATGAACAGAATCTTTATGTAATAAAGGGCCAAGACAGTTAATTCTGCATGGATGATCAGAATAGGAAAATATTCTCTTCCGGAGAAAACTTGCACTAAACTGTACAGTGCAAAAAATAAAAATAACCTGTTCACTTGTGTCACATTAATGTGTTTAATATTTTCAATACAGTACCACATGGACTGCATCAAATTTCGTGTCACTACAATCATGTCAAACCTAAATCTACTGAAAAAGATTGTCTTTTACCTCTAACATACAGAGAGTCTTCCAGAATAATTTCTTCCAAAAAGAAGCTGTAAGACTTACCACACATTTAGCATTTATTAATGTCCCCATCATTTAAACACCACAAGAATAATGTGCATCATCTAGATCAACCACAACAACATAAATTACTGATCAGTCAAATTCACTTTTCTTTAAGAGATCCATATGGTGGTAAAATCACTCCACTACTAGTGTAAAAACAAGTGTGAATCATAAAATGTAACTCTACTCTAGAATCTTCACCCATATTTAAGTTAAACCTCTGAGTAAGACTACAACATAAAGCACAAGCACCCAACAAAACACAACATATTCCTTACAACTTGCATTTTATCATGGAAACCAAAATGACGATTGCTTGAGCGTGCAAATTGTATCAAAATAAAGCCTGCATGTAAAATAATCGTCGGCTAATATTCTTCTTTGCAAGACAATTCGTCACATGCAAAGAAAGTTGCATATTCAATAGATTGCCACCATTATTGATAAACCTCTAGTTTGGACTATGGATCACCATTTGCATCATAAGAATAAGGGAGCCTAATGAAGCCAGTTATCAATTAAGCTCTGTAAGTGAATATTTATCCTCCTTGCTTAAGAGGAAGCTAACCGAACTACAAAACACACATATTGCAGCTCATTCTGTCTGGTAAGCAGGGATCCGCAAACAGGCAATCAAGATACACTGTTACAACTTCTGGAATCTTTAAGATACTTAATACCTGATGCACCTGACTCTGTCAAAACATCAAAATTTCCTGCCTCAAGTCCATCTGTTGAACAGCTGAAGATGGTTCTTTGGGAGTGTGAATAAGCACAATATTCTACTTCATATACACGTGTATCCTCTTTAAGAGCAGAAACAGAAACTCCAACACCTTCACCTGCATGCATAAAAACAATGTGTGATAAACTCTTCATGTGAAGAGCTTTAACTGTATGGCTTGTAAATAAATAGCATTAATGGGAAGGGCGTAGCAAGGAATTTTCAACTTATAAAGGCATAAAATATTAAGAACGACAACACTATTCAAAGCAATGATTCTTTAATGGGCATTAGTAAGCAAACAAAAATCAAATTCACATTATTTTAAAGATGGTTTCTTATGTATAGCAATCTCAATTCTCAGGTTAATGGCCACACATGAAATGGTTTTCAACTTTTCAATGAAAGATGAATATAACACAAAAATGTCAAAATAAAGTTCTAAGGATTGAACTTTTGCACCTCCAGATGATATAATTAAGCAATAAACTAATGGAAAAGAGGACAAATCAATATTTCATGACAAAATTTAGCATACTTGGAAGCAGTCAAAGTGTAGTTAGACCTTCAATGTAAACCTCTTGTAAGAGAAGTCACATTAACAAACCTTCCGTTTTGCTACCTCACCAGAAGCTTCCACTTCCATCTTTAAAAGCAGGCAATTATAGTGATATTCTAAGTTACCGGTTCGGGTTCGGGTTTGGGTTCAGGTTCAAGTTTGGCAAAAAATTGTTTGGGGTTGGGTTCATTTTGGTTTCGTCTGTAAAAAAACAAATAAAAATCATAAATATATACATATGTGCAGCCTAAAAACAGGAATTAAGTTTATTGTTCAATATTAAAATAATAAAATTATAATTCACCATCATCTAATTAATAAAATAAATAAATAATAGAACTAAAAACTTTAATATTTATAATTATAAATCATTCAATATAAATATTTAATATTAAAATTTCAAATAAAACTTAACCTAAACCTATAACTTAAAGTATGTGATGCTAAAGGTAGAATAAATAATTATTGCTGGTTAATAGTTCCAGTTCATTTCCCATTCACCAAAAATTTGAGTCCGAAATGCATGCCATAACCGTATGTCCAAGCAAGTGGGTGGAGTGGCAACAGGACAAACAAATAATTCCATTCGTTGTTGTTGTTCTTTCAGAAAACAGTGTTGATGACCCCACTACAGCCACGCCCGAAAGAAGCCAGGATACATGGGGACACGTCCCCTGCCCTTCTACAGGTGTCCCTGTACTAGGGATGCTCTGAGGACATGGGGACACCTTGGAAACATCCCCTGCCCCCGCCCGCCATCCCCTGACCCTCACCACTACCAGGAAACATTCCTGAAACACCTAGGAAATGTGCAGGAAATGTCAGGAATGGCTAACCATCCCCCCTCCAAAAAAGTCAGAAAACATTAAAAAAATTGCCTAGGGTAATGCAACAATTAAAAATTGTTTTCTCCTGTAAAAGCCTTATGGATATGGGTATACAAAGGTCACAACCATTTAGGAACACTTCAGTGTCAAAGAAAGTGCCCCCTAGAAGAAATTGCAACCATTTAAGACCAGTAAATGGTACAAGTGACTTATACAAATACTGTTACCAGTGTAGAAAGTTGTTCACAAAAAGCATTAGTAACTCAAAAGCAGGCACTAATTGACATTGATGCTACCCAACCAAAGAAGAAACAGATTATTGATGCAGATCCTTATGATGTTATGGCAATTAAAAATGCAACCTGATTGACACCTTCCCCAACAATATATACTCTAAGGTATGTCTTTGTTTCAGCAGTTTCCATTTGGTAATCAAGGAGTTACAATCTCAAAAAGCCTAAAACCTATTAAGGGAACACACAACCTGGCACAAAAGATCAGTACTGAGCCGAAAGGCTATGTGGAGAGGATAGAAAGAGATAGACATGCATGGACTGACAAGTGAAGTTTCTCAAACTATGTCGGTTCTACTTACAAAGCCAATGTAAAGCAGATAAGAGAGAAGCAGCCCAGCCATAAGTATAACATACCATGGCAAAAACATGTACCAACAAAAGTAGCATTACTTGAAGTGCCTGAAACCAATGGTAATATTCAGTAAAATGAAAGTCTCAAGTAAGCCAAGGGTGGACAGATGGTCTTCTAGCAGCAGCTCTAAACTGACAGGTAGCCTCTTTCATCATGCTCCATGTTTCTGATTGCAATGTTCAAGTTGGTTTTGTGAGTGATAAGATTGTCAGAGATAGTCTGCAAAAATCAAAAAGCATACACCTCCCTCATAGGCACAGTTGATCTTCATTTAACAAATGGACATTATAAAAACGATGAGTTATACAGAGGCTTTACTGGGCAATAGAAATATTAATCCATATCCAATTCAGCTCTAATGTTTAAAAATATGGTTATAAAATGAATATGGCGAATGCCTTATCATATGAATATCTGAAATTTTCTATATTTTTAAATTTCCCCTATTTTTTTAATCGCCATCCCCTGTTGTCCCCTAGAAAAAGGCTTCCTGTCCCCTCCCATACCAGAAACATGTTTCCCCATCCGTGCTGTCCCTATCCCAGAAACTTGGTGGAATGTAGGAAAGAAGACATAAGCAACGCATGAACCGTCATTCGTCCTGGCTGCTCCCCAACTCACCATTTGCCCCTCCCCCTATTCACCTATCATTTGGAATGGATATTTTCTGACCTAAAACTGACTGTATTTTCTGGTGCTGATCTGTTCATTGGACGGATGCAGGGTTGAGCACCGAGCTGCATTAGTGCCCACAGCCAGAAAAAAGGCACAGTTTTTTGTTTCTTCTCTCATGCTGCTGCCTCCCGACTCCTCCATCACTGCAGGTCCATTCAACCATTCCACGATTCTGATGGAAATTTAAAAAATGCCAAAAAAATAAAATATGCCACTAGTTCTGTCCAGGTTCACCCAGTACAAACCCACAGTCATCTGCACACACCCTGACAGAATCCCCTGGAGAATCACCACAAATCCAGCGCAGGTACGAACCAGACCCAGATCCAGGCACGGATGGGGACGAATTGGTGAATAGCTGATATTTATTTCAAAGCATGTAACCAAGATATCTAACCACATTTACAGGCAATGGAATTATTGGGGACGTGGAAGAAGTTAGAAGAGAAGAAAAAAAACTTCAATTCCATGTTCAGGATTTAGGAGATAGAAGACATCTAATTTCTGTTTTGCATTGAAAAGAAGTTCAAAAAATAGGGGCACTTACATGATTTCCAAGGAATAGCATTCCTCCTTTCTCTTGGATTGCAAGATGGATTGGAGCCTCCCCTATTCCAAGATTTGCATGAAGGTTGCAAATTTCTTGCATGTAAGAAACTTAAAGATTCTTTTCACTTTCCTGATTTGGTCAGAGCGAAAAGATTAGAAGCTCTTCCACATTTGCTTCTTGGATGGATGGAGGTTAAAACCTAACTTGTTATTGATTCCCCACTTGACTGAAAAGATAAATATGCATTTTGGATTGATTTTGGTGACAAGAAAGTGCCTTTCAAATTTACAGCCATTTTAGTGGGAGATGCTTAGCTCCCGAAGAAGGGTGGAGACCCAATTGATTGATTAATTTATAGCAGCCCTCTCTTTCTTTTCCCTTGGCTTGGCATTTCATGATTTAGTTCTTCATTTGCTTGGGAGGCAGATTGAGAAACTCATTTCCCCAGTCCTAGATTTAATGTGGAGGGAGACTCATTTATGCCCTTTGCATTTGGAAAGGTTCCTGTGAACCTCCTCAGTTTCCCCTCTTTGTTTTGGTATAGTTTTATGGCCAAGGGCCTTTTTATTGAAGTTTTGAGAAGTATGGTATTATGGCGTGAGTGCCTTGTTTTGTGAAATGTGGAGTAATGGCAAGAGGCCAAGTGATTATGAGCATATTGAGTATTATGAGTGTGGGTCTCCTTGAGTTGAGAGTAGTCCACTCTCTCACCCTTCAAACTCATTCTCAAAATGGGTTAGTTTTGTAATTTGCCTTGGATGGGTGTTATTCTGTTTGATGTGAGTGTTTTGTATCCATTGTGGTTTGAAACTTGGTTATTGGAAGGCCTCCTAGCTTGGGGGTGGCCTATTAGTAGGCCTAGGTTGGGAGGAGAGCTTCCCATGGGTATTGTGAACCTTTTTTTGTGTTTTGTAGGTTCACATGGTGGCTTTGGAGGAGTTTGGAAGTTGGGAAGAAACTATGAGATTAGTGGCTTTAGTAAGACGTAAAAATCATGGCAATGAGTTGCCTTGGCCTAAATGGCTTGTAATGGGTTATTTGATATTATGAGAGTCAAATCCCTCCTATGATGTCTTTGTTGTTATTTTAACACTTGTAATACTTTTGGTGTTTCAATAATAAGAAAGGTTTTGAAGTTTCAATAGCTTGCTCCTTAATAATAATGTTTGTATTAAAGTTGGTTCTATGTGAGTTTGGAAATAATGTAAATGGGTGTGTTGTAGCCTCTCTTTAGTATGCATTGGGAATATTAAGCATGGTAGAAAAAAGAATGAAATCTCTCCCTCTCACTCCCTATTATATTTGTGAAAAAAAATGTATGTTTAAAATGGTTGTAAGGAGGAAGTATGAAAAGAATAGATAAATATGTGCTTCTTGTTATACCAATATATATATATATCATATTCCTTCCTTCATGAAAAAAAATAAGTATAGTTGTTCATATATATATATATATATATATATATATATATATATATATTTCCTTTTATAATGGTGTGGAAATTAGTTTCTTTGTTTATATAGACTTGGGATACATATATATAAGTATTTGAGCTTACTGTTTATTCTCTTTTATCACTGTCAAAACAAAATTACAGAGAGCATTATATATATATATATATATATTCATTACATGTTTTAATATTATAAGTAATACTTATGGGAAGCAGTGTTAAATAAAAAGAGATAGGCATTTTTATGGCGTTAGGGTTATACCATGTATGGAGTTATGTTTTTTTTTTTTGCAGCAAAAAAAAAAAGAGACTGCAGGCAGTGGTGAATCCGCCGCCCTGTGTGTTAAGCGGGGAGGGGATGGACCCCCGTATGAACTTAAACCCCCTCTTAAGGCAAATGCAGTCCGTTCTCCTTTTAATGAGTTCGCCCCTAATATTTCTTCCACCCTGCACTTCAGGTTATTAAATATGTATATATTTACATGTATTGTTTGCTGTGTAAGATTTTTTGTGGGCATTTCAATGTATATATATATATATTTATGTATATATTCACTGTTTGCTGTGTAAGTTTTTCTGTGGGCATTTCAATATATATATGTTCCACGGCGTTTCGGGGACGGGGACGGGGACGGGGATGCGGGGGGGCCGCGTTTCGGAGACGGCAGTCGGAGGGCCGATTTTTGGGGACAGCGGGGGGACGGCAATATATGAATTTTTCAATATATATATATATAAATTTTTCAAAATATCAATGTGAAATAGAGATATCATATATGTTAATAACTTAACAACAATATCAATATGTGAATAAATCATGACAGCAGTAGTGTAACAGCAGTATAACAATAGTATAACTAGCACTTGCACCCATAGGAGAGGTTCAAGGAATACGCCGATAGGAACAACCGACGAGTTAAACTATAAAGTTTAAACAATAAACAATGAGCACTAATGATTAAACACTAGTATAACAACAATCTAAACAACAATAGAATTAATGATAATCATGAGATTGAAGATTCATAACAGCAATATTAAAGCATTTTGTTGTTCAAATTCTAAAATTAAAGTTCAAACTTCAAACTTCAAAATTAAAGATAAAGTTAACTGTTAAACCCACAGTCTCAAACTTCAAAATACAACAATCTAAAGACTAATATCTATGCCTCATTCGGGCTATCAATATCATGATTTTAGGGTTTTGGAAGGGGTGTGGGAGGGTTTGTAGACCCCACGCCTCAATTAAAATTAAAAAAAATGGGTTGTATTCGTTAAGACGTCGGGGGGGCCCCGGCCGTCCCCGATCCACTACCTACCATCCCCAATTTTTCCTACGCGTCCCCGAGACGTTTCGCAATTTTGCATTTTATTAGGGACGCCAAGGGGACATCCCCAGCCATCCCCCCATCCCGGAAACGTCACTAGGGACGAGGACGGGGCTGGAGGAGGTGGGGACGTGTCCCCGTGTACCCCTGATATATATATAGGTTGCATATAGCATATATATACATATAGGTGTGTGTATAAATATACTCTTGGGCAAACAAAAAGAAAAAGAATAAATCTCTGTGTAATTTTTCATGTAAAAAAAAAAAAAAAAACCAAAGAGCTTTTAGCTCTTTTTGCCATATTTTAAACAGGGAGCTTTTGCATGATTAAACTTTTGAAAACAATAGAAAATGAGAATGGAGAATATTGAGAAGATTTAGAAACCTGTGCACAAATGGGAGACAAAAGTTAGAAAAAAAATGGGGTTAGAAGAAATAAATAAACCTGTAGAAAACTTGAAAAGTTATATATGTTAAAAAGCTTTAAAACAATCCATGAGATATTCTTTTTGGGAAAATCCTTCCCACTTGGGAAAAGACTCCCATCTCCCTTGCTTTTTTCACCCTACACCCAATAGAAAACAAAGTTAGTTGTGAGTGAAAATAGGAAATGGGGTTTGCTTTTATAATCTTTTTTTTTGGATTGGGTGCCCTAAAATTTAGGAGGCTGTTTTGCAGCTTTAAAACCTGGGTTATTTTCCTTAATCCCCACTTAGAGAGTGGGTGGAGTTAATTGTTATTTATGTGTGGGAGTTTTTTTTGTGCATCATAATTAATTAATTAATCCCTTTGGATGTTTAAATCATTGATTAAATTTTCTCTGTGGAAAACCTTTAGTGAATACTTTGAATGGGATCGTTTTATTAAATTTAATTTTGTTTTTAAAAATATCTTAGTGCTTATTAGTGTGTTGGTCAATTAGATTATTTTAAATGCATTATTTGTATAGCAGCCTTATTGAATTTATTTCATCTATTTATTTAATTTCGTTTAATTTTAGAAAAGGATTAATAGTGAATGGATTTAATTGATTTACTTAATATAATCAATTGTGTTTTAAAATTTAAAAAAGTTGTAGTGGAAGAAATTTATTTATTTATTTAAGCCTCCATAGTATTTTAATGCTATCCTTTTAAAAAGGGTTAGATTTATTTAATTAGCTCCTTGGTTGTTGTATTTAAAATTAATATTAGTTAAGTTTATTAATTTTTTTTTTTTTTTGAGAAATAGATTAGTTAAAGGTCAATTTAAGTTTCTTTTAAAATTTTGAAAAGAGTTAATGTGCAATTTAATTTTATTTATTTTTTTCTTACTTTTGCAACTCTCCCATAGTTGATGAGATGGCGTTATGCTGTCGAAATCACTAGGGGAATTATTCCATTTTATCCCGTTATGCTGCCGAATTTTTCCTAGACTCTAGATGGAATTATTTAGTTAATTTAATTCGTTTATGTCCTCCTCTTGCTTTAGATGTAGATTAATTGTTTAAATTGGAAAATTGTTGTGTGGCGTTAAATTAATGTTATCTTGCTAGTTGATAGTTGTGCTAAATCGAAATCATTCCACCTCGTTTTAGTAAACCCTAGGGTATGGATCGCGATGCATACCCCCCCCCCCTAGTGGCTATCACCTTGTAGGGATTGCGAATTGAATTCGCACTATTCCGATTAAGTTTGACTTTCCCGCCTTCAGGTGACACGCCTATGTAGGTTGCAGACGCAACTACATTACGTGCGTGTCACCGAGCGCACATGAGGCACGCAAGGGGGTTTGTAGAGTTGAGTGGAAAAGTTTTTGCTATTTCGTGTCATGACCACATGACAAATGTGGACATGAAATGTGTGTTGCGCGTCATGACCACATGGCAAATGTGGGCATGACAGTTCCCTTGCCCATCCTTTGTTATAAAACGCACATTTCTGAATTAGTATTTTTACGACTAACAAAACCAAGGGCTTCACCCTTTATTGATAGAATATGACCTTACAACTTTAATTTCCAGTCCACACTTATTGATGATTATGAACATGCATTGCAACCTAGCATCCCTTGGCAATTGGTGCCTTCATTATCAGCAATGCAAAACTGTGAAAAATATCATGCACTAACTGCAATGACTGGAAAACAAAAGTAAGCTCTTAAGGGAAAAGTGGTTCTTGTTTTCAATAATGTGAGCTGTTGACTTCATAATGAACAAGAACTTTCTCATGCAGGTGCCCTTTTAGTATGCAGAATAACATGGCATAGCCACTAGTAAAGGGAGAATTAAGGGTATGTGTGCAACACCTTCACTATCACCCAAATATTTTTAAACAACGGTTTTTTTGTGTCAGAAATACAGAACTGAAAAGTTCTTTCCATTAAAAACAATGCTACTATAGCCATATGCCTCTAAAAAATTTAAGTGACTTTGTGAAGGAAGTCAAAGCATGTGTTCCATCTCAAATATATTTGAATCGTGAAGAAGCAGAAACAAGTCCTTATGAAAACCTTCCAACAGCAAATTTTGTTGATAGCAAAAACAAAGCCCAGGTAAAAGATCAAGTAGGAATGCTTTTCGTGCAATCAAATCCACAGTGAAATTAATTTCCAATACTATATACTTAATTGCCAAGTAAGTTACATACCATGAGTTACACACAGAACATTCTCCTGTGGAAACTTGTCTGCCAGTTCTTGAAACGTATTTGAATATCTCTTGTGTGCATCTTTAGTTTTCTCTTCCCACTTCGGTAACTGCAAAGTCATAAAAAGCACACAAAAAGGCACTTGAAGTTTTATATACTACTTATCAAATGCCAATGAAAGTATAACTAAACAAACTCCACTGTACAGATGCAAGAAAAAATTACAAAAGACAAGGGCTACAGAACAAGAGCAAAACCAGAAAAATACCCTAATAAACTAAATTACTCATAAAAAAGGCTCCCACTTAACACCTGACAAATTCTACTGTACCGATGCAAGAAAAAACTACAAAAGAGAAAAGCTACACAACAGGAGCAGAACCAGAAAAATACCCTACTAAACTTTATTATCCATAAAAAAGGATCCACTTAACACCTGCTATTCATTTATACATTTACACTCCAATGATAACTCTCTCAGATAGGTAAAAGATAGCAAGAAAACATATTGTACTTTTCCTTAAAAAATTGGACACGTCAATAAGGTTTGAAAACACAATCAATCAAACAAAAAATGCACAGAGCTTTAAGAAAGCAACAATCAAAATTAAAAAACCATATGTTCTCAACAAATTACTTTATATGAAAGTAAAACAGGAAAGCAAACAGACCTCTGTCCATATAGGCTCTACATATTGATCCACTGTTCCAGCTGGTAGTATAACTTCCAGCTCGGAATGGTCAAGTACCGTGATCATGTTTGATGGAGAAGGCGGGATACGCAAGGATCTAATTGCAATAGAATTCATTACTTCACATAAACCAAGTTCTATTGATACCTGCATAAAATGGACCATACAAACAACAATAAGTACCATCTCAAAGGTTAAGCATACCAAGCAAAATACTTCCACCAGAAAGTTGGAGAAATAAGACACTTCTAAAGATCGTCAGCAAGTCCAGACAATGCTTATTAAGACATAAATATCTCAAAAGAACATGTGAATATGCAAACAAACCAAAAACTATCCCTTAAGCTATGTCCAGATAGCCTGCAGATTTCTGCAAGAGGTCCTGTGTTTCCACGGTGAATTTACACATACAATTCAGATCTTAGTTTATTTTCCAAGTAACATCACCTTGAGCTCAATTAAGCACTTGGAGAGACAAGATGAAGTATAAAATATGAGCAATAAATATTTGTCAAAATATAGCCCAGTTTTAAGTAATTCACAAATGTGTTTAGGTTAAGAGGAAAGTTCTAGAACAAAAGATAATAAGAACAAAAATATGAGACCATACAATATGTGATTATTGAACTGACTATACTATCATGCTATGCAAAATTGTGACATGCAACATGCTTTAGCTAGAAACTCAAGTGCTTAGAAGATCAATAGCGTCGAAGAATTCCGAATCTCAATGTCATAGACAAAGAAGTTATCCCCGCCATCTTTCCATCTAACCTACATTTAGCTTGAAAGTGTGTCAGAAGATCCTACCACTTCACTAACAAAATGACAAATAGCCATCTGAAAACTCACACACAGACACCAAGCCACCTACCATACAACATAAACACTCGTATGCACCCAAAATCTCTGAAAAAGCCACAAGGTTAATTGTTTGTTTTGATCAGTCTCTCAAGAAGACTGAGAGGTCTCCCCAAGGTTCAGGATTACCAGGTCTTAGCGTGCTGAGTTAACCAAGTGGTTGATGTCCTATTGTTTCACAAGGGGCCTATTGGTATGCTTGCCTAAAATATAGTAAAATATATATACATGAAAGAAGGGCCAAGTAATCTAATATTTGCTAGTGCTTCAAGAACAGCAGAAGGAAAATCTAATCTAACCCTTATTCAACCTACTCACCAGCAGTTAAAAAAAAGCAAAGATAAAGGCAGAGAGAGAATGTGAATGCTCCTCCAGATGTGGATCACCAGCTTCTGAGAACCTTCCTGAAAGCATGGTAAAACCACCTAACTGACAATCACCTTAGCACAATTTGAGCACAAGGATTATGTGATCTCCAAGGGACAGTGAGCAGCACACAAGGATTGAGAACACCACCACATTTCATGTGTAGATAACCTAGTAGTGTATATGACTCACAGGGTGCATGAGATAAAACATTTAAGCACAAGGCAAGTTGCTAACAAGAAGAGGACTCCTATAAACTACAGTTACCAAACTCGTACAATTACAATCCCAGATTGGAAAAACTTAAGAAAATAATTGATATTCTTATTAAACTCAACTTTGATAGAAAACTCGGCATGACTCGTCACAACTTGTGAGTCACATCAAATTGTGCCAAGTTGACACAACTCACGAGCCAAGTCACCGTCAAGTACTCGCTGCATCACCACCGAGTCTATGCCAAAAACTTGCCAAGTTTTTCTAGGTGACTTACATGTCATGCAATCAGACTCACCTGGTGTGGAAAAATAAAAACCCACACACCCAATATCATTTTCCATTTGTTTTTTATCTCTTTTTTCTACATTGTTTCTCTCTTTTCCACCAAGCAAAGTTGCAAGCAGCAGAGAAGGGTTTGGAGCAATTTAAGCCGAGTTTGAACTCAATTTGATGATTAAAACAAATCTGGAGTGTTTTCACAAAGGTATGTATCTATTTTTAATTTTTTCGAATTTGAGATGACAAATGTTGAAAACCTAGAGGTGATGCTGCCCATTTTTTTTGTTTTTCCCCTCCATTTCCTATCCCTACCACATGTTATTTCACTCTATTTTATCTTATAAATGTTTGCCATAACAATTTTTTTTTGAAACCCTGCTCATGTTTTTTCTATGTTAAAATCAGCAATGGCATTTTCAAGGCAAAGCAGCAGCAGTAAAGACTCTACATGGAGCATGGGACATGGGGTGATGCCAAAGGTAAGATCCGTTGTAATTTTTGCATGCTTCTTATGATAGGAGGATCAATAGATTAAATACCACCTTGCTTGGATACCTGAACATGATGTGGATGTGAGGGCGTGTGATGAGGCACCCGAAGAGAAATGGATGCCCTACTTAGCAGTTTGGATATGGAAAAAATGGAAAAGAAGAGGACAAAGGAAGCAATGGCAACGGTGATGAATGCCAATCTCGATCCATCTACACTTTCATTTGTTACCCCATGCAATCGTCATTTGCTTTCCTCTACTAGTGAGACTCCAGAGAATTCTATCCATCTTCCTTTTTCAGCCAATTTCTTTATTACACACAATGTTCCAGAAGCACAACCTTCACTTGAAGGTATTACTTGGAATAAAAAAACACCATTAGTCTAGGATGGCAACGGCAAACTTTTGGTACTATAATTCTTTATGCTTCAATGTGGCAAACAACCCATATTGGGAAGGGTTGGTAAATGCATTGACAATTGTCATTAAGGAGTTTACAACTCCAACACCTAAGGATTTAGGTGGGCCATTGCTAGAGTAAGTCATCAAAAATACACAACTTGTGGTTGATGATCAAAAGAAAGTATGGCGGAGAAAGGGTTTCAGTGTCATATCAAATAGATGGACAGATGGTCGGAATAGGACTCTCCTAAACTTTTTAGTGGCTTCAAGTGGCACATTAGTGTTCTTGAAGTCCACATATGCCTCGCTTGAAGTCAAAAATGCTGAGACTGTGTAATCTATTTGATGGGGTGACCTAGGAGGTTGGGGTTGAGGATGTTGTCCAAATTGTCACGATCAATGCAGCAGCATATGTATTTGCGAGGAGAGTTATTATGGAGAGGCATCCCACGATTTCTTGGACTCCTTGTGTTGCACATTGCATGGATTTGATGCTAGAGGACACTAGGAAGATTAGATGGGTCAAAATTGTGGTTGAAGACGCTAAACAAGTTACCAAATTTATTTACAACCATACTTGGGTCCTTTCTTTGATGAGAGATCACATGAATGGCAAGCAACTTGTGCAACTAGGAGTGACACAATTTCCCACCCACTTCCTTACTTTGCAAAGCATTGTAGCCACAATTCCCTCTCTCAAGCAAAAGTTTGTGAGCAATGCCTGGATGGAGTCTCCATAGGCCAAAAAAACCTAAGGGGAGGCCGCAAAAACAATTTTGATAAGCTACTCAATTACAAACATTAATTTTATAGGGAATTATTTGTTTGTTGTTCTCTTTTCATTTTTAGTTAATTTTGTAATAATTTAAATTTTATTTTCAATTTTTTAGGTGAAAAAACCTTTGGTCAAGGTTCTGCATTTGGTGGATGGGAATGGCATGCCAATGGGTTACCTCTATGAGGCCATGGATAGGGCCAAAGAGCCCATTTTGCATTACTATGGTGGGAACAAAAGAAAATATGAGATCATTTGGCACATCATTGACCGCAAATGGATGAACCAATTCGACCAGCCGATACATGGCTTGGCCTACTACCTAGACCTAAAGTTCTACTTCTCTGATACATTTAAGGCTGATGAGGACGCCATGGCAGATGTTTCATGTATTAATAAGATGGTACCAAATAATAAGATAAGAGACAATTCTTCATGCGTTGGAGGTCTACAAGGGCGCAGGGGGAGGCTCTTTTCTTCAGCTCAAGCAATACAAAGGAGGGAAAAACAATATCTAGGTAAAAAAATAATCATTTAATTTTTAACTTAATACTAGAAACTCGAAACTCGAAACTTGAAAGTTTAAACAAGTTCTAAAATTTATACTTAGTTCTTTTTTTTAATATTTTATTTGTAGGTCTAGGTGGGAAAATTACAATGATAATGCACCAAATCTTCCGAGACTGGCTATCCATGTTTTGTCCCAGTCATAGTGCTTCTAGGTGTGAACGCAATTGGAGTCTATTTGAGAGCATTCACACAAAAAAGGGAAACAAGTTGACCCATGAGCACCTGAATGACCTTGTCTTCATCTGATACAACCCTCACCTTCAAAAAAAAAGGTGGAAAGTACTTCTCATGATGCCATCGACTTGGATGACATCGTTCATTTTGCTGATTGGAGTCATTGGACCATTGAAGAACATAATGATATATTGATTACTGATGAAGATATTGTTCAGTTACAGAGAGCAGCAGCAGCAAAAGCAGCAAAGGTGGATGAATTTGAGGAAAACAAAAGCATTTTTGAGGAAACAACCAGTCCTCATGTTGGTATTGATTTATCTTCTAGTTCAACGCCCGAAAATTTAAGTTACACTAGGAGGGGGAAGAGGAAGATGTAGATTGTATTTGGTTGTTTTTTGACATATGTAAACAGTTCTAGTGCTGTTATACAATTACCATTTATAATTTTGTTGTAATACAATGTATTGTTTGACTTTGAAACTTTGAAATTTTAAATTTTGAGCATTTGTGGGTCATATGACAGATGCAATGTTTGAATTGCAACAAACTGATGATCATAATAGACTTTTGTGTTCTCTAAATACATTAATTTCTATTTTTTTTGTTTAATTATGTTGTTTTTTTGCCAAGTCGCAAGTCCGAGTCAAATTTTTGGGCTACCGAGTTCACATTTTCAAACTATGGAACTCAAGAATAGCAAAATATCTACAATGTTCTAGTATTCTTGTCTCTAAGTCTTCCAACCAAGCTACCCTCTAAACTAAAAAATAACGAGTTTGGTTTATATCGGATTTATAGTTTACACGGCTCAACAACTTGCCTGCCTAAGCCACCAAACTCTATCAAATTACAATTAATGTCCAGGACAGATATTTTGAAATCAGGTAGATCTTCCTAGAACAATATGATCTAAGCTCAATTGAGGACATGGCTTGCATTTAATTTCATGGAGTTGTGAGCCTCTCGAATCATCTCGATAGTTGCAGGTACTAACCAAATCAAATTGACAAGTCCTGCATCCACCTAGAGTAAATGCTCAAATCAAATCAGTCTGGATCTGGTTTTCGTTAAATTCTAAACTACCTTCCCCATGGCTACCAACAAGCTTCCAAAGTGTTCCATGCCAGCATCTAATGATGATATTCTTGCACACGATGAAATGAAATCAAATCTTCAATGGATATTGCTAAAGCAATGTATTCATGTGTTTCAGAAAATCAGATTTAAAATAATTCTTTTAATCAGCAAATTTTCTTGTTAACCAGACTTGTTTTTGTGTAAAATAATCATTAAATTCATGTTTGGGTTGATCCCACATGTCAAGCCTTGCATGGGACTATCGCATTCAGGTGACAAGAGACAATGTTATTAGAAAAGGGCCACAAAGCAAATCCCATGTGGCAGATCGGCCGTCAAATTAAATCAAGCCAAGATCCACATGGCAGCACTAGACAAGCAAACACGGTGGCAGTTTGTGTTGGAGATTTTAACCCCTATTACAGTCGACCAATAAACTAGGATGACGAAAACTTAAGATTACGTATTTAGATAACAGTCAACAAAACTTGCAAAATCTTCTAACAGCATTTACAAAAGCAAATGGAATAGTATGCATCCACAAGATTACATGACAAATTTTACATGGGAAACTCTTTCGGGAGAAAACACATCACAAAAAGACATTCACAGTTATATTATCCAAAATCAACACCAATTCAATACAACAAGGTCTTTGGAAACCTTTGTACAAAGTCTCAATCTACAAAATACCCTTCTTTCACAATCACTTTAATGTTTACACACCAATGTACAAATGTCTCCAATGTCTAACAACCGAGTAACCTTGGCACATCCACTCAAATTGATATAAATAGACGTATTCATGGAAAACCAATTGTCTAACTATACAACCAACATGTGGAATACCAAGAGTCATGTAACTATAGTCTGACCATACATGACATCATCAAACCACATAAATCACCAAGTATGATGCCTCCACATGGATAATCACCTTGTACACTCTGTCACTGCCACAAACTATCAATCAATAGTTACAACTTTAACACTATTGGTATACAAGTTTGTTTCCGATATAGCGATCATTACTAACTCCTCACTTGCGATAGCTCACACCAACAAAAAATTACTCCTACCTGCTTGCAATACCATGTGCCATCTTCTAGGACATTATATTGCTCTTAGATTGTGCCACATGAACCCCATTTTTGCCACATGTGCCCCTACATCATTGTTCATGCTTTGGCAAACACTAAACTCATTTGCGGTTGTGGGTTCTTCTAGATGACTTGCAGTTGTTGTCATAGGACCACCACAAATGCTTTACCGCAAAACCTGATAACACACCGCATATCACCGCATAGTACTCTGCAAACAAACTCTTCCTACAAGGACTATCTGCAAGTGAATATCACCCAATTCCCAACATTCTCCAACTTGATATTTACCACGAGAAAATGTAGTAATCCAACCCAAAGATTAACCTCATGCTCGAGAATGATTTAAGCCCATCTCATCCATACACCGCATGAACTTTGCAATACTTACAAGTTTTGTCAATGAATCTGTAGCATTTACTTAAGTATCAATTTTCTCCATCTGGACTTTCCTGCTCTCAACCATCTCCCTTACAAAATGATACTATACATCAATATGCTTGGCTCTGGCATGGTAAATAAGATTCTTGGCCAAACAAATTGCACTATGTGAATCACACTTCACCATTGTTTAACTCTTACAACCAATATTGCTACTCAGTCTCTTTAGCCAAATGGCTTCCCTACAAGCATGTGTTGAAACCATATATTATGCTTCAATAGTTGACAAGGCAACTATCTGTTGCCTCTTGCTCATCCAACTCACTACTCCACCAAATACAATAAACACATATCTGCTTGTAGACCTCCGATTGTCAAGATCTCCAACCTAATCGAAATCAACAAATCCCTATACACTCAACGCTCTACCCACAACATCAAGACCATGATGAGCAATAATCCAGAGTTCCCTTCAAGTACCTAAACACTCTCTTCACATGTGTCCAATGTTCTTTACATGGCTTCGTCATGAACTTACTTAGAACTCTCATTGCTTGGAAATGTCTGGTCTTGTGTAGACCATTGCACACATGAGACTCCCCACCGCACTTGCATAAGGAACCTTCCTCATGTCCTCCAAATCCTCCGCAGGTTTAGGGCATTGTTTCATACTCAGCTTTTGTGCCAACTAGTAGGGGTGAACTTACCAATTTACTGTCCTACATTCCAAACCTCCGCAAGACTGTCTCAAGGTATTTCCTCAAGTTTAGCCATAGTTTCTTGTTTGTCCTATCTCTACATATCTCCATACCTAGTATGTATCTAACAGCTCCTAAGTCTTTCATATCAAACTTACTAGACAACTGAGTTTTAAGTTCTTGAATTAATGCTTTATTGTCTCCAATAATAAGCATATCATCAACATATAAAACAATAATCAAAAGTAAGAGCTTCAATGTCGACATCTCCTCATCTATGGCATTCTTCCAAGGCTTATTCTCTTTGGAAGTGAAAGCCTCTTCCATAGAAATTGGTTCACTATCAATACAAGTAAAAGCAAATACACAATGAAATTTTGGTGGATTGTACCTATCAGGTGATCTTCGCTACCTTGTAGACCTTCTCACAACTACCAGTGAAGAATTTACTATCGTATCTACACTTTGTTCTTCTTTAGAGCTACCGCCAGATGTGCTTGCCTCTTATTCTCCCAAGCTGTCATGTCCACTATGTCAAGTTCAGTTTCAGATGCATCTTGTTGCTTGAATTTTGTTTCAAAGAGCACCTTCTCCCTCTCGTCCTCCTTTGGTTGTTCAAGCTTGGGCAAGGCCCCAAGTTCCCTGAATGTAACATCCCTTGAATAGAGATACTTCAAGGTTTCCAAAATCCAAAGCTTGTAGCCTTTGGCATTCTCACCATAACCAATGAAAATACATCGTTTGGCCTTGAAGTCCAACTTGGACCGCCTCTCTTTAGGCACCTGAACAAATACCTCACAACCAAACACCCACAAATGTGTCACCATTGGTTTTCTTCCAGTCCACTTTCATATGGCATCTTGTTTTTTAGTGCAGAAGTAGGAGACCTATTTTTCAAGTAGCATGCAGTGCTCATTGCCTTTGCCCAGAAGTCCTAGCCTAGATCCACGCTACTTGTAATATCCCAAAATGAGATATCTTGGGCAATTCTCGATTTACGGCTTTCCAAATGAATTTTCTGATTTTTGAATTCTACCCTAATTTCTGCACTTTAGTTTTCTGCTCAAACCCTAACTTCTGAACTTCAAATCAGACTTAAACAAATGCATGCAACAGCCCATAAAACATCTCAAATCCACATGATATCATCACAAACATAATGCACTTGTATTTCACAACCAAATAAGCAACAATTCCACTTAAATTGTCCACACAATCGACTAAAAATAAAATGTAATATGATCTTCCCAAATGGTAGGAAATGGCCTTCATAGCAGCTGCTCCAAAGATGATAATTTTCTGCTCTAGAAATGATTAGTATTCTGCTCAAAAATGTGATGAAATGCTGCTTCAAAAGCTGATTAGAATTCTGCTCCAAACTTCGTAATCCTCCAATGAAGTGCAAGTAGACCTCCGTTATGAAGTCTTCCCAAGATGAACTAGGGTTTCGTCTAATTCACCTCATATTCAAGGGTTTCCGTCGTTGGAATATGCTGCTATAAATTGCAGACCCAAAAGGCATAAATTGATAGTTGAATGATGATTGAAATGATCCAAAATAACTTGCTTTTATACATGTTTTCTTTGCCTTTTTCAATCTGGCTGACCTAGGCAATCTTTTATTAATTTTTTATTGTTTTTCCCTCTTAAAAAGGCCGACCTACCTTAATTTTCTTTATTTTATTAGTTTTCTTATAAAGAGGGCCAACCCAACTCTTGTCTTCACTTAGGCTGACCTTAGGCTAAGTGAGGCGCTCCTTCAAAGATGTTTTCATTTATGTTTCAGCCTTATTTCTCCTTCACAAAAAGGGAGCGAACCCTATCACGAGATGTCATGAAACAAAATCAAACCATGTCGTCCCTCAAAGAGAGCAATCACAAAATATGTATTCCCAAATCTCCTTACCTCCTCCAATAGGTCTCTTCTTCTCAAGGCCATTTATTTTACTAGCATGGAATACACCAAAATGGCCACAAAAATATGATAAACCAACTCCCACACTCAAAATGTCTCACAAAATTAGTCAAGTGTGAAAATTGGCTCCAAGTCTCCTTATTAGGTGATCACTCGAAAAAAGGGTCATTACAGTCCTTTCTCGGAATTGCTTTTCCTCAAGCAATGGCAAGTATGCAGCAAGTGAGGTAGTGTCAAATGACATGTACCTCCATCCACCCAAATACCCTACATCCTGTGAGATAGTGTCAAATGACATGTATCTCCATCCACCCAAATGCCCTGTGACCACACAAAATCTCCACCTATGGCTATATCCTCCAAGAAGAATGTGAAGAATGCAATGTGAAGTGAGCTCTGGTGGCCGAAGCCATACACACTCGAACTCAACCTGGCCCCATCCTCCAGATTCTAAAAATATGCCCACAACCACAAGTGCAGCAATCTCCAAAACTCCCAAGGCTCCATCCTCCATGAGTGCTAAGTCCAATAAGAACCAAACACTATGCCAACCCGAAGCCCTGAAGAATGCCATGCCTGTCAACAAGTGATGAAGAGTATGAACTCTGAAATACAAACACAAGTCTCCAAGCTTCCACTGCTCCACTCTATCAAAATCATCATCAACGCTCCATGAGTTGTGAAGCAACCCATCAAAATCCCAATGAAGTGATGTACCAAACATGCCACCACCTGGATCCCAAATCATCCTATCATCACATCCGACAATCATGAAGAGATGGAAGCATCTCAAAGTGCTAGCAACATCAAACCACTCTCCAACCCCTGTGGATCTCCCATGGATGTGAAGAATACCCAACATAGGTGCAAGAAAGTGTATAACAACTCCTAAATTGCTGATATAGAACAGAACAGCAACCTGTTGATGATGTTTTCTTGACAACAACATTAGAATAAAACACCAAGTGCTCTATCCTCTCTTGAACAAAGCATCTCAAATGCTAAACTACATGATCAAACAAGAACGCTCCAAGGTTCTTTGTACGTGATTTGCAACGGATAGCCTCGGTGGTATGATGTGATAATGTTGTTTACACAAAGGGACTTACGCAGAATTTATTCATCACTCCATTCAAATATGTACTCTTTCCTTGTGAAATGGAACTTCTTCTAATCAACTACAAAAAGAAAAGGCGAAGGGCAAGGGTTTAGAGAAACTAATCTAAGGTCAATGAGGCAATGATGCTACATAAATAGATAAACTCCTCAATAAACCTAACTCTATTTCGCCAAGAATGCCTACAACTACATGGAGTAGGTGCAATCTCCTAAGGTTAGCGAATGGTTTTCAAATCATAAGAGCTCATATAAGCACCCATTGGATGACACAGCTCAAGCAAGCAGCCACAACCGAACTTAAGCAAATTATGATGAAGCTCAGACTAGCTTTACACAACACTCCACCAGCGATGGATGTCAAAAGCATGAGCTAGGAGTTGATCAAATATTCAATACATACATGCATTACATCAATGAACTTCTAATCTACCAACTAAGCTACTTTGGAAACAATTCTTAACCATCTTTGAGGCAATGAAGACCATGCTAACATTCCAAAATCACAAAATCACCATGAAACATTCAACAATGAGCTTGCATTAATCTTGAAGTGTATCTTTACAACAATCTCTCAATATCTCTTCAATGACTTCGAAGAGTCTCCTCTACTCTACTCCTTTCTAATCTAATGTATCCTCTAATTCTCTTCTAATCCCCTAATGTCTATATATTACAAATGAGAGAAGTGAGCCTTATATAGAACTCAAGAATTACATGAAGGGCCAAGATTGATTTAGCAATCAACGGCCGAGCTCGAGACAACATGGCAATTTGTTACAAAATTTGCTATTTTTAGAACATGAAAGAGGCAATGAAGGCACGTTTCCCAATGTGATAAGTATCTTTGGGGCATCTTTATGGTGGGCCCTCTTGAATGAATGACATGGCGGAATGCGATTGGCCTGATGATGTGTACGTGCCACCTCAGCATCTTTAAACGAACTAGTCTGGTTCACCTCATTTTCACTTAGAATATTTTCTTCTTGTTGTCTTGATGTAACTCATGAATCGCTTTGATAATCATGCTCATCTCTCATCTTGTGACGTCCTTGTGCTTGTGCAGGATTATGCCTCTGGACAGTTGCATGAAGTAGAAGATATGTTGTATACGAGTCCTTCGAGTAGATTACATGATGATTGTCCTTTTGGCGCGTGGAATGAATCACTGGAAGATGACTCCCTCTCATGCGTGGCATTGATGTCTTCCTCATCTAGACATATGAAGTCTTCAAAGTAAGATGAACTTGATGTAGGAGCTCCTCCGTGTGGTGATGATGACAAACTTGAGCAACTTTCCTCCACCTTACAAACTTCTCATGTATGAGCTCTCACCATTCACCTCCTTGGATCCTCCATCACATACAAAAAGAAACACATCAAATTAAGACTTGATATAAAGGATTTTCAATAACAAATTACATTCATCTTATGCATGTGGGATCAAAAAATGACATTTCAAAACATACCCTTTTGCGTGAAATCCATGCCTAAGTGCCTAGGCAGGTTTGAAGGGCTAGTATGGATTGTTTGATGTGAATTCCATGTCAGGGCGTGAAAGCTGCCCAGGCTAGGTGGGTTTAGGGGTGTCATCCGGAGAGTGTATTGTGAAGGACGTGGAGTCCATGGTGGTCAAGGCCGCCTAGGAAGGGCGGGCTGGGAGCTGGTGAGTGGATTTCATCACTTAGACTTCATTTGATGTTCTTTTGATGACTCTTTAGCATGACTTAGTGTTCTCTTCATATTCTTCATGTAAATTACCTTCATTTGAGTGAAGTCAAGAAGTGATCTGAATGGCATTTGAGGTATTCTCCATGTGTAATGGTGGAGACCGCCTATGATGAGCAACCTTGAAGGTGATGTGTGGATTTGACTCTCAATACTTATGATTTTCAATGATTTTCACCTCCTTATTGGACTTGCATGTGTGTGGAAGCAGATGGGTGGAGTTGGTACGCAAATGATGAGTGGCATGAGTGCTCAAACACTTGATTCCATGCTCACCTCCCTAGGCCGCCCAGGTAGGGTGGGGTTGAGAGTGAGCCTTGGATTTTTGTACTTAGAAACTTTTCACTCTTTTCAACTTGGTCATCTTAACTTCCTAGTGTCATCTTCATCATCTTCATTGAGTATACTTGCAAATTATGTTGTTTTCACCCTGGGCGGTCCTGGAAGCAATGTGTGGAGTGTTTGATGTGGGACAAGACAGAGTCCATGAACACCTCTTGAGGCCACCCAAGTAGGGCGGGTTTGGAGACAACCCTTGGATTCTTTCTAGAAATGCATTAGATCCATTCAACTCATGAGTTTCCTTAGAATTTTATTATCTCTTTGTCCTCAAAACCTTACAAACTTGAAAACTCTTTTCCTTGAGCAGATTTGAAGGCAATATCTGGAGAAGTTCTCCTGATGATGACATTGTCCATCACTCCCTTGTGAGGCCGCCTAGCAAGGGTGGGTTGGGAAGTGATGCATGGAATTCACCTTGTGCTGCCTTAGATTCGTTCAAACTCATGAAATTTCCTTGGAGTTTCATCATTTCCCTATCTTTTGTGCTTAAAACCTTGTAAATTTGACAACTTTCTTCCTTGAGTGGATTTGAGGGTAGTGTCTAGATAAATGCATGTCCAGGACGTGAAGTCCATGACCTCATGCCAAGGCTGCCCAGTCTAGGCGAGTTTGGAGGTGCTACATGGAATTTGCAAGTTGAACTTAATTCTAGACTCTATCACCACTTCTTGACTCTCTTCAATTGGCAAAAGCTCATGAAAATATCCTAACTTTCCCTGGGCGGGTTTGGAGACTCTGTGTGGAGAGATTGTCCTAGTGAAGACCTTATCCATGACTACCTTGTGAGGCCGCCCAGGTAGGGCAGGTTTGGACATAGAGTGAGCAATTTCTTGCCTTAGTCAAATTTTGAATTTGCCTGAATGGAAGTATATTGAAAAATATATTTAAGTATAAGAAATTTCTTATACTTTAAATATTTTTCAAGTATCTTGAAAAATATTTAAAGTATAAGAAATTTCTTATACTTTAAATATTTTTCAATATACTTCCAATATGTTTGAGATAGGGTCCTGGATCCATGGGATTTAACATGCAGATTCTAGATTTTTGAGGATCCACCAGATTTCAGACTTAGTCATTTTTTCAGGATTTTCAGGATATCAGACTTAGTTGTTTTCAGGGTCTCGGGGACATGCATCAAGATTAAGGCATATAGACCTTTAGCAAGAAACTATTGAGACATGGGCAAAACAACACTACCAAAACCCTACAAGCTCAGAGGAAAACTAAACCTAAAGCAAAACAAAGACAGAAAGCAAGAAAAAAAAGGGGGTCCCCATTTGCAATGGGGCGATGTGTGATTACATCACAACAGAACCTCATGACTGAAAATCAGACCTATGTGGATGTGAACAATGTCTCCAAGGACATAGGATGATAGAGTATCATCCCTATGCCATCCTCCAATGGTGAGAAGATTGTCCAACTCTTCTCCAAACTCCCAAACAGCAATTGTCCTCCACGAACTCAATAGGCAATCCATGCACCATGAAGTAAAACAACCATCTTCAAACCATGTAGGAAGTAGATCTCCGTGAACTAAGGCTGGAAAACCAATGTCATCATGCTCGCCACCAAGCCCAATGCCATAGTCCAGCTGGACTACACCCATTAGTGCCTCAAAATCAAAAACCCTAGCAATGTCTCCATACCTAGGCACCTAGATCAGCTGTAGTTCTCCACCATGCCAACCAAATGCAAGTGTATCCACGCTATGCATCACCAATATCTAAAATAGAGCAGCTACATACCCTACCAAAAAGTCGTCCACATGATGGAACTCCTCACAAGCAAACTCCTCAAGTGCTCCATGAATGGTCAAAGGCCCAATCCAAACTGGATTACCCATAGCTCCATCTACACTAGTGGTTGATCCACCCAGTGTATACTTCATAATGCCATCCAAGACTATGATGTGGCTCTCCACAAGATGTGACATCAACTCCTCATGAAGTAAACAATCAATGAACTCTGAATCATACCTCAAATCTGATTGCTCTACTCGCTTGGCCACCCTATAAGACTCATTCCTCATATGCCATATGTCATGTTGAACTAACTTGGTCCTCTTGGGTTTTGGACACACAAATAAGACCTTATGTTTGTCTTCAAAATGAAAGCCAACAATAGAAGAGGTCTTCCCAATCTCACTCTCAAGTGTAAGGGCTGCCAACATATGATTATGCAAGAGTGAAAGATTGTTGTTCCAAATAAAATTAGAACTGTTGTCATACCTTTTTATAGTGCCTTCAACCATCTCAAACATCTTCTTCATCATTGTTGCATGCTCTCTATCCAAAGCCGATCCAACATGAGTCTCTCCATGGAAAGCGCATGCCTCAAGGCTGATCTTCTTCGCTGTCATGCCATGATGAGGTGAAGGTAAGGGACTGCTATTACACATCAGAAAACCAGTCCTTACCTCATGTCCAGGTGTGATATCATAGTGGTTCTCAAGCTCTCCTTCTTCCATGAATGAACGCTCATTGATTAGGGCATGTCCAAGAGAAGTCTCCAAATGAAAATCAGGGGTGTCATGTGCCATAACTTCTGTCCCATGGCTGCAAGCTGAATCCCCATGTGCAAAAGTCTCTTCTATCTTCATGGCTTGATCATAGGATCTTTCCAATCTATCCTCCATGCCTCTACTCTTTGCCACCTTCATGTTGTCTTGTTCTTCATTGGATGTGGCTACCATAGAAGTCTGAAATTCTGTTGTGTATGATGAAGAGTGTGCCATGCTCAACTCCCAACGAAGCTTCCTCGCATGGTCTTCCGATTCTTGAAGGGCCTCTTGAGTGCTCCTCAGGGAATCCATAGTGTCCTTAAGCTCAAAGGTGAGCTTCTCCACTTCATATTCCTCCCTTCTCAAAGCCTTAGAATATATCTCGCCAATCTTGAAGAGATGGTCTCTATCTGCAAGTAGGTGCAAGTAGTTTGACTTCACCATAGCCAAGGCCTCTTGGAGTTCTTGAAAACCAACAAGATATAGATCTTCTTCAAAGCATAGTTACGAGACTCAGACTCGGCTCGGACTCGACAAGCTGATTTCGGACTCGGCGCCTAGACTCGGCAAAAACTCGACAAAGACTCCGCAAATTGAAAAACCCAAGAAATTCAGAGATTTTTAAGGATTTAAAACTTGTTTCATGCACCCTTTAATAAATAAACCGTAAAGACACAATAACATCATCAAATAGAAGCTAATTTGATCACATACACAAGTATACATCGATCACATAAGGATAAACGCAAATTGTAGTTGAAGGAAATAACACACTTAGATATATAAATATTGTCAAATGTATACAAAAGTCATGGAATATGAAATCCATGGCATCAAAAGTTCCAAACAAATATCAAAACAAAAACTAGAAGTCTATGGCTCAAAGGAGCCTGCAAGTGCAACCTTCCTACGAAGGTGTCTAAGATAGGTCTTGGATGATGATGCAGCCATAGTATCTACCTCTGTCTCTGTGCCACCCACACCATGTAATGTGTCTACTGACTCGGCTCGTGCTCTAACCTCCTCTGCCATGGCTACAGCCTCAGCCTCTCTATCTGCCTGGTCAAACCAATCGAGGTCCTCATCACTAAAGATAGGATCCTCAACCTCAGTGATCCAATCAAATTGTGGATCGACCTCCTCTAGCGTGATGGGGGTGCAGTCAATGCCCAAAATTTGTTTGTGGCGAAGACGAAGGTTGTAATGAACAAAGACTAGATCATTCAACCTCTGCATAGACAGTCTATTGCACTTCTTGGAGTGTATGTGCTTGAACATACTCCAATTGCGCTCACAACCTGAAGCACTGCATGGTTGGCTCAATATTCGAATTGCAATCTTCTGAAGATTTGGTAACTTAGCACCAAACATATCCCACCATGCATCTAAGATGAGAAAAAGAAAAAAATCAATCTCATTATCCAACTTTAAGTTTCAACATTTAATAATAATATAAAAAGAGGAAAAGTTTATTAGATTTTTAAACTTAAATTATGCCCTTAATATAATTTTACCTGGCTACAATGTTAACCGAGTGTTTTTGCACATCTCACAAGAAAAGAGATCTCCTTGTGCAAGTCTAAAGGTCTCAAGCTCATGGACTATCTGTGTTGAATTAGCCCACATCCGCTCTAAAACTGTGTAGAGCCCACTCAGAAGCTCCTCATCCGCCTTGAAATCGGGGCAGAATTGAAATGCCAGATTGAGGTAATAAGCGGCTGCATGTAGGGGCTTGTGAAGCTGGTGGTGCCATCTCCTATCAATGATCTCCCAAATGGGACGATATTTACCCTCAACTCCCCCATAGATGCATCTAATGGCCTCCTTGGCCCTATCCATGCCCTCATATATGTAGCCCATTGGGGGCTTCTCCCCATTAGCAACTCGTAGGAGAACTACTAGAGGCTCAATGACCTGCAATTATTGTGAAACATTAACTTAAGTGTGAACAAAAATAGGCAAATAAAAGAAAAATATGAATAAAAATTAAAACATAATGTATAATTAGATTTTCATTTACCTTTACAATCTCCTCAACAGGTGTCCAAAATCTTGCCTCATTAAAGATCCAATTTGTTACTTCAGCCCCTGCATTGGTATTAGCATAAGATGAGGAAGTCCACTCATCAACAAACATGCGCCTCAAAGCTTTTTTTGACTAAAGCAAGGATTGTAATGTGATGAAATTTGTTGCAAATCAGGTTATGCCAGGACGAGCCAACTCCTTTTGCTGCGTGAATTGCCTCATTAGGTTGAGGACCCATGTGTGATTGTATATGAATTTACAAATATTTCTTGCCATCTCCACACATGTTTTGATCCATGGAATCTTGCCAATATCCTCCAATGTGAGGTCAAGGCAATGGGCAACGCATGGGGTCCAAAATAATGATGGGTGCCTCTCCATCAATAGTCTACCCGCAGCAACATAATTTGTTGCATTATCCGTCACCACTTGCACCACATTCTCCTCACCCACCTCAGCTATGACTTCCTCTATAGCTTCACAAAGGAATGTGGCATTTTTAACATGTCCTAAAGCATCAATAGATTTGATGAATACGATGCCACCTGAAAAAGAAACAAAATCAATGATTCAATAAAGCATAAATTAAAAATATTAATCACTAAATCAATGCATTGTAGGAAGTAGAATCACCTGAGGAAGAAACAAGAAAATTTAGCAATGTCCTATTTCTTCTATCAGTCCAACCATCGGTCATGATGGTGCAACCCTGTCCTCCATATCAACCATTGCTCCTGTATTGTGGCTTTTACATCGGCCACCTTTTGTGTCAAAATTGGGCCCTTTATGTCATCTTCACTAGGGGCTTTGAACCCCGCCCCACAAACAGTAATGGCATCAACCATGTTTTGCCAATAAGGAGACCTAACACATGTCACAAATAAATTAAATAAAATAAGTATTGTAAAATGGAGAGTTTAAATTTGAATTCGACATACCTCTAAATATAAAAATTCAAAAGACAAAGAATCAAACTATAAATTTTAAAACAATCAAACAAAAAAGAATTACCTGACTGCATGGAATGGAATGGTGCAATAGTACCAAAAGTCTCCGATTGCACGTCTAGCTACATCATGTATGTCCTTGTTCCAACCCATGCTCTCAAGCGACGGTTGGGAACCTGGAGTGGTGCGTGGCAAAATATATGAATCAAGATTCCTAGATTTACGAACTCTAGGCCCAATAACACTGCCGCTGGCAATGGCACTAGCAGTAGCAGTGCCAGTAGCAGGTGTTCCACTTCCAACTCTAGCACCACCAGGCCCAACACCTAAAGAAGGACGAAAGCATGGAAGAAGACTCTCCACTACCACCAACATTTGCCATCTCCTCTATTTGCCTCCTTTTCAATTCTTTTTTTTGCTCAAATGTTTCTAGTTGCACTTTCACCTCTCGTATAACCTCAAGAGGTGCATCTCCGTATGGGGTAGCATCATGGATTGGTATTTGTGCAAGATGGTATTTCAATCTATTAATGCCTCCTCCACGAAAAATTGTTTTGCAATAAAAACATTTTACTTCTCCTTTCTTTTGGCCAGGCATAATTTCAACATGTTTCCAACAAGGGTCCCTTCTAACTGGCTCTTTGGACATTGTGATAAAAACGATTTGAAAATCTCAACACTGCTGCAATAACATATAAAATTTATAAATACAAAAAAATTAATATTTGTGATTTATAATTATTAAAGTAATAAAAAAATGTAGGGTTTGCTTACAAAAACACCTAGGGTTTAATAAAAAATCAAAACACCTAGGGTTCTTTCTTTGATCTACTAAAATAAAATAGAAAGAAGAAATGAAATGTAAAGAAAAATGCAATTTTTGGTAAAAAAAACACAAAAAACCCTTCAAAATACAAACTTACCTCTTAAATCTAGCTTGAAATCAATAGAGAGCTCCTTCCAATCCTTCGTAGACACCTCTAGATGCACCAAAAGTAGCTACGAAGCTGCCCCAATGCGATTCAACAATCGATTTTTGCTCTACCTCCTTGCTAGTTTCCCTAAAATGCACTCCAAATTTTGCTCACAACTCTCTTTTCTCCTTCCCCTTTGGCTTCAAAATGAAATGATGTTGCTTTTAGGGTGGAGGAAATATAAGTCAAAAAAAAACAAGTTAAAGCAAGCATTTTATGTTTTTTTTTACTTTTTGACGTCCTGCTGAGTAACTGAGTTTTCCCATTGGGACTCTCCAAGTCTACCGAGTCCGGCGAGTCTTCCAAATCCGGCAAATTTTTGAAAAAATCGGCCGAGTCCCCCAAACTCGACCAGGTTGCCTCGCCTCGAAATTGCCGAGTTTTGGCGAGTTTGGGCGAGTCTCGTAACATTGCTTCAAAGTATTCATGCCTCTCTAGAACTTTCCAACACAAACCTACCATCACTCTATGAACATGATCAAAATGAGTTAGGGCTTCCACAAGCTTACCTTCATATGTCTTCAATTGTCCTTCTGTAGTATCCCACCCCTTTTGTGTTTTCTGATGTTTAGTTGATACCTAGTGTGTTTTGGGGTTTTTGCCTTTTGACATAACACACATGCATGTATATATATATTTGAAAAGAACAAGATATGGGGATACCCAGTTGCTTATTTATGCAGGAAATATGTTAAACTACAATAATATCAAATACCCATATGAGAAATGTCAAAAATATGCAATATCTCACATACCCATTAGCTGTCCAAGAAAGTACATAGCTGGAAATGAAGGTATAGCAGACTGGAAGTTATCAACTTGGTCTTTACACCATGAAAATGCATACAGCTGCTCAAGACATGAAGTATCAACCAATACAAGTGATTACAATGCATAAACTCTGCGAATGGTGAAGTCTACAAAGACCCACGTCTCTATTGTTTGCTGGTACGGCCTGGCAATGGAGGACAGCAGCTATAAATATCATTCAAACACCTCCAAAATGTCTTCTAAAACCCTACACAATCTTAGTGATACTCTACGCCCAACTAGTATGAGAAAACTTTGCCAAAAGATCTTACAAAACACCAATAACTCCTATGTGGTATGGCCTGGTACAGCAGCAGTACGCCCTGTCTATGGAGCCAAATGCCATCAAAATCACTGCTATAACCTGCATTATATTCTTCAATATCCTCCCGGAATTATGGTGACAAAAATCTGAAGATATCTCCTTGAAAATCCTTCAGCGACAATGCTAAATGTCTTCAATGAAGCAAAATGGTGACCCCTAAATGAAGCCACTCCAATAAACACCTTGGGAGTGTCTTTCAACCCCGCAGATGCTCTCAACAATGGAGGTTTCCAATGTAACTGGTTCAAAACCCTTGCGCTCACGTACAAAACTCAGACTTAAAGAAAATAACAATAGTGAATGGATGAAAATGAAGTCACTTTTCTCTTTTATGTTTCTCTCTTTTTCCCCAACGCCTTCTTTTTGGGAAATATAATATTTTAACATTTCTTTTATTTCCCCATGCCTTGGGCGCCCACAAAGGTGACTATAAACTTAAAATATACAATAGAGTTCATTATATTATAAAGTCACTTTTAATAACAAACATATTAAGTTATATATTTAATTTAACTTAAATATGTTGATTATTAAAATATCAATTCGAACGGTCTCCTCTAGCCTCCGTAGTACCACTGAGCTGGCCAATGAATTGCTGACATGATTTCTAGACCATTGCACCGACTGGCTCAGAGTCCCGTGAGCCCCTACTATAAATAGTAAGTTTGGCCAAATGGCCCAAACTCACTCCAGAAAAATCCAACTAGCAACTCCCGCCACAAGGAATCCATCTCATCACTGTGAAAGTGTTGTCTGAGCTAGGTTGAGCCACGTCACCGTGGGTCCCCTAACCACACCTACTAGCCTACAGGAACCCGTATAGTAGACTAGCCCGATGAACAAGTGCTGACTTAGGAAGGGGACATTACACCTTCTAAGTGATGTGACTTATGGGACCCAAGGTCTTCATGCAACATATCACGATCATGCCTCCACAAATCATCTTCTTTCTTGACATCTTCTCCATTACACCCATGTGTGAGAGCTAAGTCATCATTATGCTCGATCAAAGGACCTCCATCAAAGTAGTAAGTAGAATCTTCTACCTCATGATCTTCCTCAATGGCTGATCTAGAAGATGTGTGCACCGCTATGACTTCTTTAACCACCAAGTGATCCTTCTCATCTTGCAATGTCAAATCACTCTTATACAATTCACTTTGATCACTTCCCATTGAAATTTCTAAATTGTCCTTAAGGACAACATCCAACTCAAAGATACCCATAAAATTTGATTCCTTGCCAATGTGATGCAAAGTTGATGAAGTAATGCTAAGCTCAACCAAGGGAATATCAAATGAACTCATACCTTCTTGTGGCTGACCCAACATGGTTGGTTTGGCAATTTCCATGGCGGCATCTCCTTCGATCTTGTAGTCATCATGAAGTCCCATGTACTCTTCCCTTGTAACCTCAATAGCTGACTCTCCTTCCTCTTTATCTTCATAGGGCTGAAGTGAACTCTTGTCTTCTTCTTCTCTAGGGCTTGGAGTCCAAACTTCAATGCATGTTGACAGATTTTTGTCTTCCTCATGATTACTTGTAGGCTGCAAGTCGCCAACAAGTACTTCTTCCTTCTCTTCAATGGTGACTTCTTATTTTTCTTTCTCTTTCATCAATTTTCAGATGTAGGCATAGAGATTTTCCTTTCCCGGATTTCCATCTTCATGAACCTTCAAGAAAAATTCAAAAGGAGTAGCTAACCTAGAATTAAAAGCATTGTACTCTTCAATGATTTGTGTGGCTTCTTGATGTTCATCTTTCAATATGTTCGGCTGATCCATGCTGTGAGAGTCAACAATATCCTCTAGAAAGTCATAGTCGCCTATGTATTGAAATAGGAGCCGCTCTATGTTTCTTCTACTTCTTTCAATCTCTTTGAAAAGTTTCCTTGTGTCATCCATGATAGCATGTATGATGCAGAGTGGCACAAGGGAAGCAACAAGGTTTATTCTTCTCTACCCACTCACCCACTTCACTACTTCAATCCAACCAAAGTCACATTCTAAGGGCAAATTAGAGATTTGTTATCCAGACTATTGTTCAACCCTCAAGGCTTCTTCCACACCTTAAGACAGGTCTGCAAACACTTTCCCCACAGTTGGTTTGATCCCCAACTTCTCACAACTCTCCAACCCTTACTTGGCCTAGTGATGCTACTAGCCCTCCTAAACTAGTTTTCACTACACAACTTGACAAAACCCTAAATGACCAGGCAAACAAATGGTGGATTTGAATACCCTTTAGGGGACTCTAACAGACTTCCAAACCTCCAATTCCAACTCTACTCCAGCAACTCAAAACACCCACTAGGTCTCTAGGCCTAATTGATCAATTTAGGTCTAGGTTACAAAGCAAATGGTCTAAGTTGGGGTCATAAACTTAGGACAGGAATTTGGATCTCTTCCACCACATGCAAACATCTCAGAAACCACCATCCATTTCCTCCACCTATCAGATTTTGTCATCTATATCACCAAATTGCACATTTCATGGTCAAATACATAGGGATATTTGACCTAGGGCATCACTCCAAAAATCGACGACTGTCTTTCCCAACTAAAAGCTTTTGGAATCAAGTAATATACAACCCTAGCCTGCATTTCACCGAGTGGCATAAAGTTTCACCGGTTAGAATGCATTCTAGGGCAAATTTTGTATGATAAACCCTAGAAACCAAGGTTTTAGACCAATCTGAATTAAAAATGCAATAACTTCCTACTGTGACCACTTCAAGACTTCAAACTTGATGCATTTGAACCCTGACTCAATCTAGTTTCAAAAAAATCACATTGATCCAATTGGCCAATCCGTACAGGCCGTACAACTGCAGAAATCTTCAGAAAAACAGTCAGTTTTATTGATTTTATGCCCAAACTCCGTACAGAAACTTCTCTTCCGTACTGGAGTCAGAGAACAACCATATGAATGGATCCATGTCGGTAGGCAACTTACAAAAATAGTTTTAATCACCAAAAGTGGGTTGCAACCGGCCAAATGTGTTAGGACAGCATTGACAACCATGATTTTGCATAATCACAAAGGTCCTGATTGGTTCAACTTGTCCAATCGAATCCAAACAACCATCACAGTCTCTAAGACATGCCTAAACACAAAAACTACCAAAATAGACTCAAAAACCCATCATTAGACCTACTAGGCCTAAGTGACACAACTAGGGTCCAAATGGACTAAGAGTGATTTGAGGTTTATAAGGTTACCCCAATCCTCTTATCCATACAAAATGGACCTTACAATCATGGCTAGAAAGCCTTATTACAAAACATACTGAACAAAAACCATAACTTCTCAAAATGCATCAAAATGCTCTTAGGTGCCCTGCACCATACACCCCCTGTCAAACAGAACTCAAGTCTCTTGAGTTGGGAATGTTGTCAAATGTGAAGCTGCCTTCTCAATGGCTGCTCTGCTCATCCAAGTGGCATCTTCCTGAGGCTTATTGAGCCACTTCACCAAATACTCATAATAGGTGTGCCTCCTAGTCTGTTTAGCAATCCGGTTGTCCAAAATACATTCAATCTGATCAGGGGATGAAGGAATCAATTCTTGAAGTGTCTGATCAGTTTGTTCCTCTGCAACAGCTGTCTGAGGATCAGATCCCTTATAGGGATAGAGGTCTGATACATTGAAGATTGGTGACAAAGCAACACCATCAAGTAGTCTGACTTTGTAGGCATTTTCTCCACATTTCCTTAGCACTTCACAAGGCCCAATCTTCTTCATAATCAACTTGGTGTATTTTCCTGCAGGGAGTCTCTCCTTTTTAAGGTGTACCATGACCAAATCCCCTTCCTTGAACTGCAGATCCCTTCTCTTTCTGTCAGCAGACTGTTTGTACTTTGCAGAGGTAGACTGTAACTTCTCTTTTACTTGCTCATGGATATCTCTCATCACTTGGACAAAATCTTCAACCAATGCACTGCTCTTCTCCAGTCCTCTAACCTCTCTGAGTTCCAAAATACCCCTTGGGTGAGTGCCATAAACAATTTGAAAAGGTGACAGGCCAGTACTCCTGTTCACAGTGTCATTGTAGGAGTATTTTGCCTGAGCCAAAACTAAATCCCAACTAGTACCCTGCTCCTTAGTTAGGCACCTTAGGAGGTTGCCAAGTGACCTGTTAATCACCTCAGTCTGACCATCAAACTGAGGATGATAGGCTGATGATAATGACAAATTTGCACCTAGTCTTTTCCAAAGTGTCCTCCAGAAGTGTCCTATAAACTTGGGGTCTCTATCAGAGATTATGGACAAAGGCAAACCATGTAATCTAACTATTTCTTTGAAGAAAAGACCAGCTATATGTGAGGCATCATGTGTGGTTTTACATGGGATGAAATGGGCCATTTTGGAGAACCTATCAACAACCGCAAAGATGCTATCATGTCCATTCTTGGTCCTAGGCAAACCAAGTACAAAATCCATGCTTATGGAATCCCAAGGCTTTGAAGGGATAGGTAGTGGAGTGTATAGACCTGCATTTGATGTATGCCCCTTAGCTCTTTGGCAAATTTGACAAGTTTCTACAAACTTTCTTACATCAGTTGGCAACTTTGGCCAATAGTAGTATCTTCTAACCAAGTCTAGGGTCTTATCAATGTCAAAGTGGCCTGCCATGCTGCCACAATGCTTCTCCTGAATGATATTCTCTCTAACAGACCCTCTTGGGATACACAACAGGCTGCCTTTGAAAAGAAATCCATCTTGTATCAAAAAATCACAAAAATCAGTATTATACCTGCCTGTCATGGCTTTGCAAACTTGGTAAGGTTCCTTGAAGTCTTCATCTTCTGCATACTGATCTTTAATGGTATGTATACCTGTACTCTCCAACTGAATGGTTTGAACAACAAGATTCCTCCTACTTAAGGCATCGGCTACCTTATTGGCCACTCCTTTCTTGTGCTTAATGGAGAAAGTATATGCTTGGATGTACTCCATCCACTTGATATGTCTGTGGTTTAACTTCTCCTGCCTGTTCAAGAAGCTCAAAGCATGGTTATCAGTAAAAACAACAAACTCCTTGGGTAATAAATAGTGTCTCCACTTCCTCAATGATTGGACCATTGCATATAATTCTAGGTCATAAGTAGAATAGTTCTGTTTTGCTTCATTTAACTTCTCACTAAAGAAGGCTACTGGCCTCCCATCTTGACTTAGGACTCCCCCAACAGCCCTCTTACTTGCATCACACTCAACAACAAAGGTCTTATCAAAATCAGGCAGCACAAGGACCGGTTGTTCTGATATTTTCTTCTTTAACAGTTCAAAGGCTTGATTGGCCTCATTTGTCCATGCAAATACACACTTCTTGCCCCCTTTTATAGTGTCAACAAGTGGAGCACAAATAGCACTAAACCCTCTAATGAACTTCCTATAAAAACTGCATAAACCATGGAAACTCCTTACCTCAGAGGCTGTAGTAGGTGTGGGCCAATTAAGAATGGCTTGCACCTTGCTTGTATCCATCTTGAGGTTGCCCTTAGAGATGACAAACCCCAAGAATGTCAATTCTTCTTGTAGGAAGACACATTTGTCAAGGTTAATTCTCAACTTCTCCTCTTGAAGCCTCCTAAGCACTTGATGGATATGTCTTATGTGATCTTCCTTGCTGTCACTAAAAACCAATATATCATCCAAATATACAACAATGAACTTGTTTAGGAAAGGTTTTAGCACCTCATTCATCAACCTCATGAAGGTGCTTGGTGCATTTGATAAGCCAAAAGGTATCACAACCCATTCAAATAGCCCTTCATTGGTTTTGAAGGCCGTTTTCCACTCATCCCCCTCCCTTGTCCTAATTTGGTGATAACCACTTTTTAGATCCATTTTGGTAAAATATTTAGCCCTACCCAAGCAATCCATTAAATCATCTATCCTAGGCATTGGAAATCTATACCTGATAGTAATCTTGTTGATGGCCCTGGAATCAGTGCATAGTCTCCATGTGCCTTCCTTCTTTCGTGCAAGTACTGCAGGTACTGCACATGGGCTAATACTCCTTATAAGTCCTCTATTCAACAAGTCTTGGATTTGTCTTGCCACTTCTGCATTTTGCTCTGGGGTCAGCTTGTAGGCTGCTTGGTTTGGTAGGGTGGATCCAGGGATGAGATCAATGCAATGACTAATCTCCCTCTTTGGTGGAAGAGCATCCTTACTTTCATCTGCTATCACATCATGGAACTTTTCCAATAGTTCCTCCACTTCTTTTGGTCCAATCCTCCTAAGAGGCTGCTGCACTTTGATCTTCTTAGGATTTGCATCCTTGGGCTTGATGACCACTGCAAAACATGGCACTTTCTCCTCCTTGAGGTTAGCCAAAAACTCCTTTTCACCTACCAACATGACTGAACTAGAAATGATCTTTTCCTTGCAGTCATCAATCAAAGGAGTCATTGTGAAATTTTCACCATTTTTAGACAAATGAATCACATTTTGCTTACCATCATGTTGGGCACTTGTATCATGTTGCCAAGGCCTTCCAAGAAGAAGGTGGCATGCATCCATATCTACTATCTCACAAAGAATCCTATCACAATATTCACCTATCTTGAATTCAACCCAACATTGTTCTTTCACCACAATTTGTTGGTCCTTGGTTAGCCAAAAGACCCTATAGGGGTTAGGATGAGGTATCCTTTGCAATACTAACTTATTCACCATTTCATTAGAAGCTAAATTCTCAGAAGAACCTGAATCAACAATTACCTTGCAGACTTTCCCTTTCACCTTGCAAGTGGTTCTAAACAAATTGTTCCTTTGGGGTTGCTCCTTAGTGGCAGGCATGATGAGAGACCGGTTAAACATGATGCATTCTCCACTCTCTGGTGCTGCAGGCTTGGAAGAGGCAGTTTCATAGGAGGTGGTGCTTTGACAGTCATCTTCTTGAAGGAGCTGCACCCTTCTGTCTTTCTGATTTGCAGAGTTATTTCCCATCTTCTCCAGGCATCTAAAGGACTGATGTCCTATCTGATTGCAGGAAAAACACCTTCCGGTGAACACAGTGGAACCCCTGCCTCCACTTCTTCCTCTACAATTACCTCTCCCTCTAAACTGGCCCTTATCAGCACTGTTTCTGTCAGCCTGCACTTGACTGCCCTCTTGTGATCTGCCATCTTGGGGTCTTGGAAAGTTGTCCCTGTTCTGAAATCTACCTCTGCCTCTGAAATTCAGATTGCCTCTGCCCCTACAATTTGAATCACCTTTCCTTCTTTGTTTGTCCTCAATCCTCAATGCCATTTAAAAACATTTATGCACTGTCTCAGGGTTAAAGAGACTTAGTTCATCTTGAATGGAGAACTTAAGACCATTTAGATACCTTGCAAGCTTTTGCTTTTCATTCTCAGGCATCTTGGCTTTCAAAGACATCTTGTGAAACTCCTCGGTGTATGTGCTCACATCCATGTCCTTCTATCTCAAGTTTTGTAACTTTTTGTGCAAGTTGACTTCATAATCCTCAGGAACAAATTATTTCTTTATTTCAAGTACCATCTTCCTCCATGTAGTGATAGGGTTCCTATCATCCTCTATCCTCTCATTTTGAATGAAGTTCCACCAACTCAAGGTTGGCCCTTTCATTCTAGATTTGGCAATCCTCACCTTCTGTTTTTCTGCCACTTCCTCACACTCAAAATAGTTCTCCATTCCCTCTATCCAATCAAGGCACTCCTCTGGGTTCATCTTGCCAGGACACATAGGTAAGTCCACCTTACTGTCCTTCCTACTCAACTTTCCAAGTGCATCTAGGAATTGTCTTTCTGACATGCCTCCTTGTGGCTCTTCCATTGGCACTTCTTTTTCTTCATCTGAATCCAAGATGACCTCTGGTTTCTTCTTCTTATCCTTATCCTTCTTCAACTTCTCTATCTCAGCCTCCATCCTTTTGTTCTTGGCTGCTTGCTCTCTCACTATCTTTGCCAATTCGGCATTAGTCACCCTTCAAGGAACTTCCTCCTCTTCTTCTCTATCTCCCATCTCTTTGATGGCTCTGATACCACCTGATGCGGAGTGGCACAAGGGAAGCAACAAGGTTTATTCTTCTCTACCCACTCACCAACTTCACTACTTCAATCCAAACAAAGTCACATTCTAAGGGCAAATTAGAGATTTGTTATCCAGACTATTGTTCAACCCTCAAGGCTTCTTCCACACCTTAAGACAGGTCTGCAAACACTTTCCCCACAGTTGGTTTGATCCCCAACTTCTCACAACTCTCCAACCCTTACTTGGCCTAGTGATGCGACTAGCCCTCCTAAACTAGTTTTCACTACACAACTTGACAAAACCATAAATGACCAGGCAAACAAATGGTGGATTTGAATACCCTTTAGGGGACTCTAACAGACTTCCAAACCTCCAATTCCAGCTCTACTCCAGCAACTCAAAACACCCACTAGGTCTCTAGGCCTAATTGATCAATTTAGATCTAGGTTACAAAGTAAATGGTCTAAGTTGGGGTCATAAACTTAGGACAGGAATTTGGATCTCTTCCACCACATGCAAACATCTCAAAAACCACCATCCATTTCCTCCACCTATCAGATTTTGTCATCTATATCACCAAATTGCACATTTCATGGTCAAATACATAGGGATATTTGACCTAGGGCATCACTCCAAAAATCGAGGACTGTCTTTCCCAACTAAAAGCTTTTGGAATCAAGTAATATACAACCCTAGCCTGCATTTCACCGAGTGGCATAAAGTTTCACCAGTTAGAATGCATTCTAGGGCAAATTTTGTATGATAAACCCTAGAAACCAGGGTTTTAGACCAGTCTGAATTAAAAATGCAATAACTTCCTACTGCGACCACTTCAAGACTTCAAACTTGATGCATTTGAACCCTGACTCAATCTAGTTTCAGAAAAATCACATTGATCCAATTGGCCAATCCGTACAGGCCGTACAACTGCAAGAAATCTTTAGAAAAACAGTTAGTTTTATTGATTTTATGCCCAAACTCCGTACAGAAACTTCTCTTCCGTACTGGAGTCAGAGAACAACCATATGAACCGATCCAAGTCGGTAGGCAACTTACAAAAACAGTTTTAATCACCAAAAGTGGGTTGCAAACGGCCAAATGTGTTCGGACAGCATTGACAACCATGATTTTGCATAATCACAAAGGTCCTGATTGGTTTAACTTGTCCAATTGAATCCAAACAACCATCACAGTCTCTAAGACATGCCTAAACACAAAAACTACCAAATAGACTCAAAAACCCATCATTAGACCTACTAGGCCTAAGTGACACAACTAGGGTCCAAATGGACTAAGAGTGATTTGAGGTTTATAAGGTTACCCCAATCCTCTTGACCATACAAAATGGACCTTACAATCACGGCTAGAAAGCCTTATTACAAAACATACTGAACAAAAACCATAACTTCTCAAAATGCATCAAAATGCTCTTAGGTGCTCTGCACCAATGTAGACCTACAGGCTGGAAAGATCAAGGCTCTAATACCACTGTAATATCCCAAAACGAGATATCTTGGACAATTCTGGATTTACTGCTTTCCAAATGAATTTTCTAATTTTGAATTCTACCCTAATTTCTGCACTTTAGTTTTCTGCTCAAACCCTAACTTCTAAGCTTCAAATCAGACTAAAACAAATGCACGCAACAGCCCATAAAACATCTCAAATCCACATGATATCATCACAAACATAATGCACTTGTATTTCGCAACCAAATAAGCAACAATTCCACTTAAATTGTCCACAGAATTGACTGCAAATAAATGCAGAAGTCTGCTGCTACAAATCTGAATATAATGTCTTCAAATACATTCATAAATTAGGGCAAACATGATAAACATGCCCAGCATAGTTCTGCCCTAAATCTGAGTGGTTGTCCATACCAAAAACAATGTAATATGATCTTCCAAAATGGTAGGAAATGGCCTCCAAATCAGCTGCTCCAAAGATGATAATTTTCTGCTCTAGAAATGATTAGTTTTCTGCTCAAAAAGGTAATGAAATGTTGCTCCAAAAGGCAATGAAATGCTGCTCCAAACGCTGATTAGAATTCTGCTCCAAACTTCGTAATCCTCCAATGAAGTGCAAGTAGACCTCCGTTATGAAGTCTTCCCAAGATGAACTAGGGTTTCGTCATTGGAATATGCTGCTATAAATTGCAGACCCAAAAGGCATAAATTGATAGTTGAATAATGATTGAAATGATCCAAAAGAACTTGCTTTTATACATGTTTTCTTTGTCTTTTTCAATCTGGCCGACCTAGGCAATCTTTTATTAATTTTTTATTGTTTTTCCCTCTTAAAGAGGCCGACCTGCCTTAATTTTTTTTATTTTATTAGTTTTCCCATAAAGAGGGCTGACCCAACTCGTCTTCACTTAGGCCGACCTTAGGCTAAGTGAGGCGCTCCTTCAAAGATGTTTTCATTTATGTTTTAGCCTTATTTCTCCTTCACAAAAAGTGAGCGAACCCTATCACAAGATGTGTCATGAAACAAACTCAAACCATGTCGTCCCTCAAAGAGAGCAATCACAAAATATGTATTCCCAAATCTCCTTACCTCCTCCAATAGGTCGCTTCCCCTCAAGGCCATTTATTTTACTAGCATGGAATACACCAAAATGGCCACAAAAATATGATAAACCAACTCCCACACTCAAAATGTCTCACAAAATTAGTCAAGTGTGAAAATTGGCTCCAAGTCTCCTTTTTAGGTGACTCTGAAAAAAGGGCCATTACGCTACTCAACATACTTCTAGCCTGATCATGCAAGGTTCTATTAAACCTTTCTACCACTCGGTTCTATTGCAATGTGTATGGAGCAACCCTTTGCTTCACAATTCCAGCATGCTTATAGAATACATCAAACTTTTTTGAGCAAAATTCACTACCATTATTTGTTCTAAGCACCTTTATTTTCTTACTGCCCTGTTTCTAAACAAGGGCTTTGAACTCCTTAAACTTGAGAAACACCTCAAACTTCTTCCTAAGAAAATAGATCCAAGAATATCTAGAATAGTCATCAATGAATGACAAATAGTACATAGACTTATCAATGGATGGGACATCCACAAGACCAAACACATTGTTGTCTATTACCTCCAAAAATCTCCTCTACTCAAGTGCTTCCAAAGTCAAACCGCACTCTACTCGATTTACCCAACACACAATGCTCACAAAAGTCAATACCAGTAGAACAATCAACAAGACCTTCTGCCATATTTTTACTTGCCAAGGTTTTCAGGCCTTTTTCACTTAGGTGACCCAACCTAAGATGCCACAATAGCCCTGTTTCAGATGTAGTTACATTAGCAGAACCAAATAATGTTGATGTATCCAACCTATATAGAGTACCATGTCGCGCCCTTTTTGCAAACACCAAATTATCTCTAGCTAATCTACAACCTTTTCCATCAAATGTGACATGAATACTTGAGTCAGCCATTTTAGACGCAAACATAAGGTTTCTATCCGAACCCGGTATATGTAGTACATCTGAGAGTGTCCTTACTCTACCATCCATGAAAGCAACTTTCACCTTTCCTTGACTAACTATCTTCAAAGAGCTATTATCAGTGAGGAACACCTACCTTCATTAGTCTTGGTATATTCCTAGTACCACTCCCTATGAGGTGTCATATGAAAAGAAGTACTTGAGTCGATCAACCAAGAACCATCACCAACAACATTAGTAGAGATAAATGCATCACTACTGCTCTCATCAACATCAAAGGACTTATCAGAGGAATCGTCTTTCTTCTTGGACTTACATTCCTTCTTTATGTGACCCTTCTTGCCACAATTCCAACACTTTTATTTAGACTTACCCAGAGATTTAGACCTGTCCTTACCCTTAAACTTCTTATCTCTTGTCTTCTTCTTAGACCTACCTCTTACTACAAGGGCATCAAAAGATTTATCATCCATGGACCTTTTACTAATTTCTTCACTTTACAAAATGCCAATTACATTTTCTAGTTTCAGTGACACAACATTACTTTTGATGGACATTACAAGATTTTCCCATGAATCTGGTAAGGAACAAAGTAACATAATGCATTTGTCCTCTTCATCCATCTTGACTCTTATTTACTCAAGTTGACTTTAAATCATATTAAATCTATTCACGTGATCGATACACAGTCTCCCTCCCTTGTCTTCAAAGAATATAATTCCGTCTTCAAAACAAGTTTGTTAACCAAACTATTGTACTAATATAACATACCATCTTCTTCCACCATGAATTTGTCGTCTACTCCTCAAACACATTCATCAACACAGAATTAGATAGACATAACCAAATTGTAATTCTTGCTTCCTTATCCAATTTTACCTAGTCTTCATCAAACATACCTAAGGATTTGGCCAAAGAAGACACCACAATCCATTGATCTCTCTCCACCAAAAGATCCTCCATCTTCAACTTCCACAACTAGAAGTTCTGCCTGTTAAATTTCTCAATTTCAGACCTCGATGTGCTAGCCATAAATCTAAGGTTGTTTTGTCTTCTCACAGAATCTTTCAAAGTCTTCCTTTCTTTCCAGTTATACACGAGCTGCAACAAACCAAGCGATGTTAGGGTTTACCACCACACCCATTAGGATTTGCACTCCAATGAAGTAGTAACCTCCCAAACAACAACCTATAGCTTTAATACTAAATGTTGCGGATTTTAACCCCTATTGCAATAGACCAATAGACTGAGATGATTAAAACTTAAGATTAGGTATTCTGATAACAATCAACAACACTTGCAAAATCTATCTAACAATAGGTACATAAGTAAATGGAACAATATGCATCCACAAGATTACATAAGACACAAAAATTTTACGTGGGAAACCCTTTCGGGAGAAAACCCACCACCAAAAGACGTTCACATTTATATTATTTAGAATCAACACCAATTCAATACAACAAGGTCTTTGGAAACCTTTTTACAAAGTCTCAATCTATAGCATACCCTTCTTTTGCAATCACTCTAATGTCTACACACCAACAATGTACAAATGTCTTCAATCTCTAACAACTAAGTAATCGAGTAACCTTGGCACATCCACTCAAACTAATATATATAGACGTATTCAAAAAAAAAAAAAACCATCTAACTATCTAACCCACCTGTGGAATACCAAGTGTCATGTAACTATAATCCAACCATACCTGGCGTCATCATACTGCATAAATCACCAAGTATGATGCCTCCACATAAATAATCACCTTGTACACTATGTCGCTACCGCGCACTATCAATCAATAGTTACAACTTTAACAGTGTCGTTATACATGGAGAATGTGCTTAGATTATAAATAGATGCATTACATTCTGTAAGGCCTAGCCTTACTTGTGATTATTGTAGCACCTCTCCCATACTAGGGGACAAATCAGCTACAATTTACTAGTGGCCTCGGATCCATAGACTTAGACACTTGGCATTCTCAGACATGACACGTGGACACTTTAGATGCAAGGCTTAGAAATAGCAAACAAAAACACCCTACTCAATCAGAATTAACTCACTCTTCCAGGTCCATAGGATTCTCGGGCGTGAAACAAGACTAGTCACGAACACAAGGGCACGATTGAAACAAGTAACAAAGAAATTGGGTTTGTGACATGCTAAGGTCAAATAGACGTGACTACACCACTCAATCCGATTTAAACGACATCTCAGGTTTGGATATGATAGTTCAAAACAGTGGGGATGTGAATATGTCGATAAATCGAAACATAGTCGCTTTTTCAGGTTCGAACGTGATGAAACTCTAATGCATTGGGAGGTTTACCAGAATCTTTCAGTTGAAGAGCGCTTTGGCTGGTCTATTCAAGGGGCTACAACGAGTATTAGAAATTATTCACAAGAAAAAGAGACTCACTTAGTGAAATAAAGCACTATTAGCTAATGCAAGCTTCCAATTTCTTTTAGAATCATAAAGGAAGATGAATAGTCACATACGTACATCGACATTAGGTGAATTAAATGTATAGGAATAATGGAAAAAAGATAAATTCATAATTCGCAAATAAGAATACAAATTAGTGTTCATTCGACCATGCAGAATACCCCACAATTAGACAAGCATCAGTGGTTTAAACACATGTTGCTTTCATCGACATTAGGTGAATTAAATGTATAGGAATAATGGAAAGAAGATAAATTCATAATTCGCAAATAAGAATGTCGAAACCTGTAATATCCCAAATGGGAATATTATGAACAATTTTCGATTCACGGGCTCTCAAATGAATTTTCTGAATTCTGCCCTAATTTTCTGTACTTTGGTTTTCTGCTCTAACCCTAACTTCTGCTCTAAAAATCAGGCTTAAACAATTGCATATAATCTCCATAAAATATGCCAAATCACCATAATATCATTGCCAACAACATTTCCAATATTATACGTGAATTCCACCACACAATATGCAATTAAACAACTTCAAATGGCAACCACAAATGACTGAGATATAATTTAGAAGTCTGCTGCTATAAAAATCAGAACTGAACAAATCTTCGATTACATCCAAAAGCATGGGCAACAAAACAAACAAGCCCAGCTCCAATCTGCCCTAAACCCTAAGGTTGTAGATACCAAAAAACAATGCAACTAATGATAGCAAAGCCCTCCAAATTGATCTTCAAATCTGATCTGCAATTCTGCTCCAAAATGATGAAGTGCAAATGAATTCCCTTCACGGAATCCTCCCAAGAAGAGCTAGGTTTTCGTCCAACTCCTCTAAGATGCTTGAGGTTTTCGTCCCAACATCTCGCTAAGAGATAAACTCCAAAAAGCTTGATTGAATGAATGATTGATTGATGCCTCCAATGCCACAAATTGACCTCCTATAAATACATGTTATGTTCTCCTCAAATCAGGCCGACCTAGAGAGAGAGAAATATTTTATTTTAATAACTCTTTTCTTCCAAGAGGACCGACCAGCATGAATTCATCTTGGTGCCTAGAAAATTCAAATTGAAGATATAAATTTTGCCTTTATTCGTTTTTGCTCTTCTCCACGCCACCAAAGACATAAAAGGAAATATTATTAACTTGATGTCTTCAAGGAATGGACCCTCCATAAGGCACCTTTATGTAACCAAGTAATATCAAGGTGGCATCACATGCTAACATATGAACCCTTCAATATGACAAGTCTCCATACTCAACTCTCCTCAAGAATGGTTTGCTCCATGAAATGAAAGCATCAAGACCATGTGTTAGGTCAGCTCCAAACCTCGATTCTCCTCCCGGAGTGTGAAAACCAACCCCTTTGCTCTCCAGTGGTGACCATTCCGATAATGGGGACATTACAAAACCCACAAAGTGTTGAGCAATTTTGTATCTTGTATTTATATGAAGTGTGTGAATTTCCACTAAAATAAAACAAAAGAAAAACATTCTATCTTTCAAATCTGCAAAGGCTACATCTCCAATGGGAATCGAAAAAAGGAACCCTTAACAATGAACCTTACACAAATATTTATAGTCCACTCAAAGACCTAGGAATTCAAAGAGTCATTCCCTCCGAGAGTCACGTAAGAAATATGAAGTCACCTAACTACCCAATCTTATTTCAAGTATTACAATAATTTACAACAAAATATGGCACATTTGCACTTTTTAAACATTGCACATGAAACATCAATTTGGCCTAGATGAAGATTGTCTTTGCTGGTATACTTGGAATTTATCAATTGTGTTCTTATCCGATTCAGCATTAGGACCGTCATAATACACAAATCTGACATCTGCTTAAATGAAAATTTCCACAATGAGATCATGTACCTGTTTATAATCAACCACTTTCTTTTCAAACTCCTCACAAACTACTCACATGCGCATCAACCTAGTAATAGAAGAAGAATCAAAATTTCCACCAACAGACGACTCCGCTTTTAACACACCTTCAAACTGTGCCTTCACATCCTACGCTGATCTCAAATTACTCTACCCATCATATAAATTACATCCTATCCTGTTGGCAAAATCATAAACCCCTTTTATTGTACACTTAATAAGATCACATGATGTACAAAACCTATTCTTACACCCCTAAAGAATGCTTTTTTGAAACTGCAAGATTCTGCTAAGGTTTTATGTACAAATGCTCTCTTTCCATTTACAATAATACCTTCATTGATCAAAATTTTACGATCCGCTGCAACTATTTGTACAAGATAGGAAGATGGGAATTAAGATCCCTCAATTCTTTATCAATGTTTTCATCTATTATTTTCATTGAATCCTCCTGATCCATAAATCTTTAACATTCATCCAGCATCACTTCAATAGTTTTGTGCCCCAATGCTAACAACTCACTGGCTCCAATTCCTCGTAGTTGTGACAATACTTTTTACTTCATTTATGGGTGGCATCCCAAAACCTGAACCTGTAGCTGCAGAAGGATCTAATAATGTGCCCACTGGATCAAAGGTACCCACCAAGTTCTCGATATAGGCAATTAGCTGAGCAATTTTGTCCCTGAGATCCTACTTGGTGACTTTGTCCTCCATTTTCTGGTTCTACAGATGATTTTGCAATTTGGTTCCCCTATTCCCGAGAAGGCTTACCTAGTGAAACTATAGTGACAGTAATGTCAGATAGTTGCAATTGTGTTTCCACTACATCTTTCAAAAGTGTGACAAGCTGGGCTTGCCAAGCTCCTTGTGTATTGGTTGCAATCGTAGATCAAACTCTGGCCTTTTTTTGGGGGCATGGCTTTGAAATTATGGCTGGCAATTCCTCCAAGTCATCCAAAGGTTGTTGTAATACCCTCCTTTTACTCTGAATTATTTGGTTGAACCACCAAGGAATATTATCAACTGGAATATGCTCTTTTGATACTTCTTCATCCAAGTGTCTTTTGTTGTTGATTGTTCTTGATTAACCTACTCCTCTGTATGAGCCTATTCTTTCTCCAACTATTGCTCATGTTGTTGGCCCATCCAAGGTTGTTCCTATTGATCCATGTGCAATTGTTGATCTTCTACTTCAACCTCTTTTTCTTTATTAATTTCTTGATCACCTCCCTTTTCAATTTCTTTCTCAATCTCTATTTCCTGTTCAACCTCTTCTTGTTGCCCAATTTGTTGTTCCATTTCTAGCGATAGAGTTTGCCTTGAGGAAATATGAGAAAGTGATGGAGATGGAGTTCTTTCAGAAGAAGATGAAGACAAGTCACTCCCATATATATGAACATCTTTGAGAACATTAGATTGCTCTCTATGCAAGGGAGTACTATCCGAAGAAGATATATCTATGGCTCCTTCTTGCTGTTGAAGCCCTAGAGAAGAACTGGCTTGCAAGTTTACTGATTGTTGGGGTGCTGGTCAAGCAACTTGTAATGGCACCTAAGCTACCAGAACCTAGTGAGAAGGAGGCTTGGGTTCTAAGGCAGATGGTTCTTGTGACTCATCTGGGATGATGCTACATACCTTCAACTCTACTGTCGGCAACCCATGCTTGACCCTCATCCTATTCAACCAATTTTTTGTTCTTTTCAATATTGCATTTGTTCTTAGGTCCACACTATTAATCTCTTTCTATCCCCCGTCAATTCTTGGAAGGGGTTTTAAGGAAATTTGCTTTGTATTATATGCAAGATCCAAAACATTACCATCATCCTTAATCACATTGGGCACAACATTTATAAGGAAATTTTTCAACTGAAGGGTAGTGAGTCTGGTATAGTCCCTTCTTCTCACCTCATACTCATCAGCACAATTGATCCACAAGTCCTCCAATCTGCCTTTGTGTTTGTAGATGTTCTTCAATCCATCAATAATTGACTTGGGATTGAAACATGGTCTGGCATCATATAGCTTTAAATTCCATTGTGCCATTTTAGTTTCTGCAGTCTGTGATGCTTGGCTTGTCAGGCATTGGTGTTGATTAATTACAATGGGGTAATGAGATCCCCATAACTTCTTTTCAGAACACAACTTGTGCACCTTAGACAATTGTCGGCACAATTCTAATATCACAAGCTTATCACTCACATATTGAGGCAACTTATAAGAAGCCTTGCAGCAGATATTTCTACAGAAAAATCAGATTTGCTGTTGCAATTGGATGCCCTATGTTGTAATTTTCATGGTGGATTTCATGCTTGTTATGAATGTCAACTTGTAGCATCATTTTGCCATGTTTATTTATCATGTTTGGGCATATATATGTTCGTTGTGATTACATGTTTGAAATCAGAAATTAGGGTTTTGAGCAGAAATCTAAAAAGCAGAAAATTCGGGCAAAATTCAGAAATTTATTTTCAGAATTTTAGGGCAAATCCCATTGGGAATATTACACTCTTCTACACCTATAGAGGTCGGGCTGAAGTTGCCAGCCTCTAATGATTCACCCCCCGTCGATGAATCACACTACAGACAGTTGGTGGGCAGCTTGATATATCTTACAACCACTAGACCGGATCTCTACTTTGTTGTTAGCTATCTCTCTCAATTTTTGTCAAAACTGAAGCTCTCTCATTGGATAGCCACAAAGGAAGTTTTGCGATATGTCAAAGGTACCTTTGGCATACTCTAAGGATAGAAGATTTTGGATTTATTGGATATACAGACTCTGATTGGGCAAGATATGTGGATACTTTGCGGTCTACAACCGGCTACATCTTCTACTTGGGTTCAGGAGTGATTTCTTGGTAGAGTAAGCTTCAGCAAACAATAGTTCTATCATCCACTGAAGCTACAAAGCAGATGAAAGTGCCAGTTCTGAAGCAGTTTGGTTACGCAAAATCTTGACAAATCTTCAGCTTCCTTAGCATACTCCTACACCACTTTTCTATGATAATTAACAAGTATTGAAATTGGAGAAGAATCCAGTATATCATGCTCGAACCAAACATATCAAGATTCATCATCACTATATTTGGCAATTGGTGGACTATGAAGACATCTCCGTCCACTTTTGTTCTTCTTAGGAGCAAAATGCTGATTTAATGACTAAACCACTTGGTCCCAGTTACTTCATCAAATTTTGGGACAAGCTTGGTGTTGTTTCTGGTTTAATCATTAAGGGGGGGTATTAGTATAATAAAGTAATAAAGTGTAATTAGTTAGCTGGTAGTTAGGTGTAGTCTTTATTGCAGGTAGTTGCAATAAGTAATGTACTATTAAATATGGTAGTTGTAGTAACTTTTATAACTTTATATAATGCTGCTTTCACTCATTGTGAAGCAAGCCTTTCTAGCTAATTTCTCTCATCTCTCTTCTTTGCATGCCTGCCAACAAAGAATACATTGCTACTCAATGAGAAGAAATGTAAGTTTGCACAATAATCACTGATCTATTTGTGGACATTGGAATGTGTTTGGAAATGAGAGCTGAGAATTAATTTGGTAAAAGTGGGAGCTATTTTGGCGTGGTTTAAGCCTTCCTATGCATCCAAGGCAAGAAATTCTATGGGATTGTCCAATATTCGAGAAAATTTATCAAATGATTAGCAAGACCTTTGCATTTCACACCAACAAATAGTAAGTCTTTTACTTTTGGTGGAAATCAGTAAAATGCATTTCTTGAGTTCAAGCAAAAGGTTAGCAATACACTGGTTTTGGCACTACATAATTGGAACCTACCATTCAAGCTGAAAATGGATGCAAGGAAATGCTATGGGAGCTATTCTATTGCAAGAAGGTAGGCCCAGTTGTTATCTTTCTGAGTATTTATGGGGTAATTTTGAATTATTGCGCATATGATAAGGAATTGTATGCTCTTGTTCAAGTGGTTAATAAATGTAAGGTCCATGTAACATATAAGAAAACTTTATCCCCTTGGATCACAAACCACTCTAAATTTCGCTAGCACAATCAAATTGCATCAAGTACAACACTAAAAATAGATGAGTTTCTTGCAACATGTTGAACTGAGAGGGAGGGGGGGTGAATCAATAGTAGGACAAATTTTAACACTTATTTCAAATCTGAAAATACAACTTCAAAAACATCAAGCAAGCTGCACATGCAAGAACACAGAAATTACGTGGAAAACCCCGAAGGGAAAAAACCACAACAAAATATTGCTTTTATTAACTTCTTAACAAACTGTAGGCAACAACCCACATAAAACACCGATCTTACAAACGTGAGCTCCAACTCACTGGAAGCACCAACTCCCTCTGAGCACCGACTCAATAAGAGACACCAATCTCTCAACTCTAGTTACAATTTTTCTCTTCCTTCAAATCTGGTCAAAACTGTCCTATGACTCTACATGAACATTTTTATATCTTCTCAAACTCTTCCTTCTTCTCTTATATCAGCATACTCTTCTCACAAACTTATAAATCTGCCATCAACTCTCTTACAAATCTGCCTAATTTATCTTTCAATTCCTCATACTCTATCACACATATTTCTTAAAATAAACCAAATTTGCACATCATATTGTTGCTCCTCTTCCTTATTACACTAAAATATATCTTGGAAAAACTCTTTAATATGAAGTCGCTGCAATTACAACATTGATCGCTGTCTTTTTCTATATTAAACTCATGGCATTAATTATTCTTAAATAAGACTTTATCTTATTTTATGTGGTGCCTTTAAAAACAGTTGTAAAGCTTCTAAAATAAGGCATTTTTAAAACAGATATAAAGCTTTAAAATAAGATATAAAGCATGTTATCTTTTTGCTTTCTTTTTGCTTTCTTTTTGCTTTCTATCTTTGCTTTCTTTTTGCTTTACTTGCTATCTTTTTCACTTGCTATCTTTTTTTCTTTTAGCAATAAATATAAGTTCTTTTTGCTTTCCATTTTTTTATTGCTTGCTTTCTTTTTCATATTTAGCAATAAATCTGATTTCTTCTTGCTTTCCCTTTTTTTATTGTTTTCTTTCTTTTTCATATTTAGCCTAAGTTGTCGGTTCTGGTACGGGAACTAGTACGGGAGCGGGGTTTTGGTATGCCGGTACAGTGATATTTTTTTGTGGATCTGGGTACGGTTGGGTACAGCTGTACTATATATATATATATATATATAATTTGATCTATGTTATAATAATAAATAATATCATCATATATAATATAAGAATTATATTATTAGTATAATAATATATAATTATGATATATATTATATTATATATATATATTTAATACATATCATAATATAGAATATAATATAATAATATGATATAATATATAATATAATAATATAATATAATATACATTATAATAATATATTATAATATAATATAATATATATAATATAATATATATTATAATAATATATAATATAGTAATATAATATATATATTATAATAATATAACATTATAATATATTATATAATCTAATATAATATGGGCGGTTTTGCTTTTTTATTCACTTAAAAATCAATAAGAAAAGTTAAAACGCATTTTTTATTTATTATATTAAAAAAAATTGTTTTTTTGGGGCTCAGGGAGCGGCCCTGCCGGGACTCGGGGCGGCAAGGCCGCTCCCAACGGCGCTCCGGGACCCGTTCCCAAGCGGTATGAGACCGGCACGCAAACCCACAGGGGACCCAGGGCAACAGGGCCGCTCCCTGTGCACTCCCAAACCCACTCTCGGGCGGTATGGGACTGGCACCTAAAAGAGAACCCGATAACATAGTATTTAGCAATAAATCTGATTTCTTTTTGCTTTCCCCTTTTTTTATTGCTTTCTTTCTTTTTCATATTTAGCAATAAATCTGATTTCTTTTTGCTTTCCCCTTTTTTTATTGCTTTCTTTTTTTTTCATACTTAGCAATAAATCTGATTTTTTTTTGCTTTGGGGAATATGTTTAAATCTTTAATTTAAACATTTATCGATGCATGAACGTGGTATATCAACAACATAAATAACATTGCCGTTGGAGTGTCCTTTGACATCAATGACAATATTCTAACAATCTCCCCCTTTCTCATTGATGGCAACTTCAAACTCTCCAAACTGAAACTACTCCCCCTGTCTCGCGGCTCCCCCTATCTCTTATTCTCCCCCTTTGACATCAATGGCAAAGGAATTAACAACTGTTCTGAAACTTCTTTTTCATAGAGCTGTATGATATGACAATAATCAGCTCCCTTTGAAACTAGACTACTTTTCAATGATTGGAGGGTGATATCACTCCCAACTTCTTCCTCAGGTACTCAAAAGTTTCATTTGGAAGTGGCTTGGTGAAGATATCTGCAATCTATTCCTTGGTGGCAACATACTCTAACTTCACCTGCTGATCAACAACTTGCTCTCTTAAAAAATGATACTTAATTGGAATGTGTTTTGTCCTAGAGTGCATAACTGGATTTTTGGAAATGTTAATTGCACTCGTATTGTCACAGAAAATAGAGATGGGATGTTCATACTCTACCTTAATGTCCTTCAAAGTCTGCTTCAGCCATAAAACTTGTGTGCAACAAGAAACTGCTGCAATGTATTCAGCTTCAGCTGCTTCAATTGTAGACAGAGAAATAGATGCTTGTTTCTTACTCAACCATGAAACAACATACTCTCCTAAAAAGAATGCACCTCCACTCGTGCTCTTTCTATCCAATGCTTCCGGCCCAATCTGTATCTGTGTAAGCTGTGAGGGTGAAATCTTCACCTCTTGGATACCATAACCCAAAATCCATAGTGCCTTTAAGATATTTGAATATCCTTTTTACTGCATTCACATGAGTGTCCTTTGGTGCAGCCTGAAATCGAGCCACATACCCAACAACTTGCATAATATCAGGTCGTGTAGCTGTTACATATAATAAACTTCCAATCATAGACATGTACAAAGTTTGATTACCTCCAGGAGACTCATCATCCTTGTTGAACTTGCATCCTGTAACCATGGGGGTACTCACAAGATTGAAGTTCTCAATCCTGAATTTCTTCAACATCTCTTTAACATACTTGGTTTGAGAAATAAATATGCCTTTAGCTGATTGTAAAATTTGCAAACCAAGAAAATAAGACAACTCACCAAGCATAGACATTTCAAACTCCTTCTGCATGCTAGTGGCAAATTCTTGACACATATTTTCACTGTTGCCTCCAAAGATGATATCATCAACATAAACAATGTAATGTCCCTTTTTTGGGGCATAGAATTTTGTGTGCATTATGCTTGTTCCTAGTCTCTCAGAGGCTATCTAGCATGTTTGAGGACTCCAATGTTCTTGGAGTGATCGTGGTTCAGTCTGCAAATGGGGAATGGACTAATATTGCCTTGGCACTGAGCTCAGTGGATGTCCAAGGTTATAGTGATGTTTTCGGAACTCTGATCGGGCTCCCGGATTGCTCTCCAAGATTCTTGGAAGAGCCATCTATTTTTAGAAAGTCACCCGGAAGGCATCGTTTTGCATCCCAAACCTTGCAAAGCATAATGGTTTAGTTTATTTGGCAGTTGGTTGAAGTTTCAGATTTTCCGCAAAAAGTAATATTTAATGAGCCATTTTAATTATTATTTTCACTTAAGTTCCTAAGGGTAAAAATAATTAAAAAGTTATTAAGTGTTATAGCTCATTAAAAAGGGGAAAACATATTCTTTTATTTGGGCACATAAAAGTGAGCACTTAAGTAGAGGAAAAAAGAAATAATTCAAGTTGGAAGGAAAATGTTATTATTTTCAAGAAATAATTCATTTCCTTTGTAACTCCTCAAGTGCCTTATAAAAGAGAATGAGCTCTCATTTGGAAGGGGATGCTTTTGGAATTAACTTTGTTTACAGATGGATTGAACCTAGGAGTTCTTCCATATTCTTGAGGACGAAAACCCTCTTGTAGAATGCTCTTGAGGACGAAAACCCTCTTGAGATTGGGTGTGGTTTCATACAGGAATCACCATGGAGCTTTCGTAATTTTTGAGGTTTGTGATTGGATTATTGATCGTTGGGGTTTAATGAATAATGGAGATTTAGTTGATGCTTTTTGGAGTGTTTATTTGGTGTCTTCTTTGGCTTTGCCCATGCTGGGCCATACACCCAGCCGTACTCTCCATGAAGGTTGCATTTTGCTGTGATCTGATTTTTGTGTGTTGAAGGCATCTAATATTTGGAGGATGTTTGCTTGATATAGGCGTCAGCCTTGTGAAGATTTTGTGGAGTTTAGAGTCTATTTTGGGCAGAGAAAAAGGGTTGCTGTACAGCAGAGGTGGCCGTACCAACGTTTGAGTTTGAATAATATTTTGTTGTATTCATTGGTTTGATTGGATATTGTTAGCATGTTAAAGAACACAATTTTCATATAGCTTATTGAGTGTCTGCTGTGAATGATTGTTTTTTAGAGACAACCGTACTCTTAGAGGGCCGTACATATCAAGAGGGTGTTGGAAATTTATATGTGAATAGCACTTATAGTTTTGAAATGGTATTATATTGTTGGTGGCCTTATCATACTGATCATTTCTGAGCAGATATTTAGAAGTTTATGTTGAAGATTCAAGCAGCTGGGAAAAACATACCAGTTCTAAGCCGCACCTTAGAAAGGTTCTGATCTGTGCATTATTCAATTGTGGTATGGATGGAAAGTCAATCAATGTCTTTGATAGACTGTTGTGCAGATGTCCATTGAAAGTTTCATAGCTAATACAGTCCGTCCAGTGCTCGTTTAAGGGCCTGTGTGATCCAGCAGTCATACTGAGATGATAGTATATGGTTAAAATCAGTTCTGAGTGTCTTATTTAGTATTTGTTCCTGATAATAAATCATATGCAATTGATACAAGGAAATGGAATCTTTGATCATAGAGTGTTGCATGGGGTTTGGTGGTATGGGACTGTTATGATGTTTTTTTCAATGCAGCCATAGAAGTGCAGTCTTGTTATTTTGCTACAGCAATACCTTCGTGGAGTTCATTCTTCATACTCTTCCTATTGGATCATTCATGGTGGATTCTAAGACTCTTACGATGCTTTATTCATGGCATCTTTTGGGCTTTGTATATGCTCTAATTTGTTGCAGCTGAGGCAAACCGTGCAATTCAGGGGTAGTAGTTTAGTTGCTTCTTGTTCATAGCATTGTAATCCTTCTTTTTTATGTTGCACAAACACATATTAACCCCTAGATGGTTTTACTGCCAGTGTAGAGAAAAAATATTGTTTATCTTTCTTTTCCCACCCACTGAATAAGTGGAGTATTCCCACTGAATAAGTGGATGCCTGCTCTATAGCGGATGATTGTAATAGTTTCTTTTGCAAGCTTTGATTGTTAAACCAATGCACTGTATGCTCTCGCCTCACCCATCCTCGGATCTTGGTGATCAGAAGTGTGGAGGCATTTAGTTGTGCATGCATCATTGTGCTAACATTGTGTTATCATTGTTCAATATTTTGGAAAAAATTGGGGTAGCTTATTACAGTGGTATCAGCGCTGGTGATCTTCCCAGCCTGTTTGGGTTGCTACTCATTCCTTACAGTTATTCAAGAGCAAGTCAGTTTCCAGCCTTGCATGTAGGTGAACAGCACTTGCATGTGTGTTCAGAGTTGGGTAGTTGAAAGATTTTGAGCAGTGTTGAGAGATCATGGCATCTCTTATGCGGAAAAGAAGTGAGACAGATGTCCTGGATGAATCAGAAAGAGTTGTTCAAGAGAAGTTGAATCGAAGGAAGTATCATCATAAAGCCACTAAGATTATTGATGAATACGAAGGACTATCAGATGACTGTAAGTAGCAAATCCCTTGGGATGCTTTCTTAGAAATCATCAAAGAGGGTAATCGTGACAAAAAGGGCTTTATAGAATACATTCAGAAGATAAGGAAGGAAGAGGAGATGAAGAGAATATCTTTATGCAAGCCTGAGTTAACTACTCCAATGGCAAGGACCAAGAACTTTTCCAAGACATCACCTTCCAGCCCACCGAACAAGAACTCTCTCATTGCAAGAAAGAAAGAGGTCAGCAAGAATGAACTCAGGAGACGAAGTCTTTATTTCCTATGCAAAGATTCATGGGAGCCTAACCACCAATGCAAGAACAAAGAAGATGAACCAGCAATCTTCACCACATTTTCTTTCCTTTCGGATAATGTGGAGTCCAAAAAAGGAGAAGTTGAAGTCCTGATACCTAAAAAACATATGACTGAGCCTCTGTATGATGAAGAGAAGGTCACTAATCAAGATAAATTCATTGAGGAGCTAGCTGATTTGGAAAAGTCAACAGCAGAAAATTGTGAAGTTGGGCCTTGCTTTGATGAAGATAGTGAGCCAGAAGTGTTGGGCTTTGCAAGTCCTTCATTTGATGAAGATCTTGAAGATGCCACTACATTTGAGCATGAGTTGAAGATGATTAATAGATTACTTGAAGGTGACTTTGCAAGCGAACCTGAGAGCATTGAAGCAAAGTGTCTTGTTGAAGACATGGGAAACAATGAATCATAAAAGTTGAAGTTGATGTTGCTCCAATTTTTTGGACAGCCCCTAATGAGGAGTATCTTCACCATGCTTGTGAAGGTAATTTAGATTATGAGTGGAAAATTCCCATGCCAAGTGAAGAACTGATTGATTCCTCAAAAATCCAAGATGAAGAGTATGTTGATGAAGATTTTAAATCAACCAAGGATGAATTTGATGCTGCCATAACATTTGATCAAAGTGACGAAGAAGAAGATTCATCTCCCATGCAAATTGAAGAACCAAGTGTCCTTTCAGAAGAGTCAGTTGATGAGGAGTTTGTTGAAGAGTTTGGATCAGCCTCCATTGTTGATGCGACATTTGATTTCAAAAATCAGTTGTTGGTCACTGAAGATAAAGTTGTACAATCTTTAACACACTTGGACAGCATACATAAGTTTGTTGAAGATCACATTTGGAGGGCACAAGTTGAAAGGCGACAAATGGGCATGGAAAGAGGATCTTCACTTGAAGATTGGTGTGTTGTCAAAGAGGTTTTAGAAAAGGTGAAATCAGATTATTTGAACTTGCTTTCTGATAGAGATCATGTTCTTGAGTTTGCTGGTCGAATATGTGATGCATTGAAGGGAAGAGAGGATGAAGTTGATGAGCTTACATCTAAGCTTAAATCAACAATAAATTCTTTAGAGAGTACTCAAATGGCTCTCATAGAAGTTGAAAAACAGCTTGATGATGTAAATCAATTAAGGGAACAAGATATGGTTGCAAAAGCAAATAATGTCAAGCTGATAATTGAAGAGCCTGAATTGATCCAACAAGGTTTTGACTTAGGACAATCTCCTAAGTATGATGATGTAGAGATGGAGCAAAATGGTAATCTATTTGAACATGAAGGTGAAAACAACTTCCAATCATTTGGTAGTACTCTTTTTATGATGTACACTGAGTTAACTCATGATTATCTTCTTCTCATGTTGAATGATGAAGGCCAATTTGATGTGAGTAGCACAAAGGAGGACAATAACCGAATATGGGATCCAGGAGAGGTGCACTCATGGGATGTTAATTTGAACAAAAACTTCATAAACTTGAAGTTATCATCAGTTGTTGAAGTTGGACATGTGCTCAAGGTATGCAATGAGTTGAGTGCAATGATGGCATATTTTCATCCTCAAGGTTCTGTGGAGGATTCTGGTGTTGGTAAGAATGATTCATGGATGATTTTGGAGCCAAATTTCTGTCATAAAACTGCTGTCCATCATCCAATCAGCCATCATAAATGTCCATTTGCTTACATATTGATGGATTGGAGAGAAATTTTGGTCATGACTTTGTTATATTTTGGTTGTAGGTGGCTCAAATCTCTTGTTATTCTTGAAAGACTTCAGATTTATTGTCGCTGTACCACTCTCAAATCTGATTTTCAGGGGTTTATTTCAAATTGTAGCAGCCATGAGCTTGTTATTTTTGTTGCTTTCAGCTCTTTGTGGGAAGGTGAAAAAAGGATCCAGCTGAAAAGGACAAGTGTTTCAGCTCTTTTGGTTGGTGAAAACCAGCTAATTCATGGTTGTTCGGAGTTACTTTCAGCTTGTGCTCTAGCTGATTTCTGTTTTTCTTTAGAGGAACATTTCAGAATTTGGTTCCTGTTGATGATTGTTTTTCAACAAGTCAACAATTAGAGTGAAATACAAAGTATCTGACTCCCTCTTGAGCAAAGCCTCTCGAATGCTGAACGAAGTGATCAAACAAGATGACTCCAAGGTTCCTTTCTGATGATTCTTGTAAGAGATAGCTCAGTGACTTAGTATGATTTTGTTGTTAAACACAAAGGGACTTACACAATTGTTCGAACAATCTATTGATTCAATGATTACGGAGGCGAACACTGGAGAATCTAAATACTACAACTTATGGTGTATGATTTGGCAATGATGTTCTTGATCCTAATTCTAACTGAATGGATAAAAAGAACAAAAGATGAAAGGTTTAGAAACACTAATCTAATCCTAGATGTAAGGGTAATTACTGCTCAGGTGAAATCAAACCAGATCTTGCTTCGCCAAGTTAGACAACTACACAAGATTGATGCAATCCTCTAGGGTTTTACAAGATGTTTAAATCACTTATGCTCATGAAAGATTCAACAAACATAAAGATCAAATTGAAGTTCGAATGTTGTTCAGACTAACCATGCACTGCAATTTGCAAGCCACAAACTACAAATGGTGTGAACTTATAGATTTCACCACAAAACAATAAAGAAACCTTCCACCAACTAACATAAACTTAAAGAAAACTTAATCTAGCTTTATCCCAATCATCAAATCACTTCATCCATCTATCCAAAAATCCACTTTTTACCTCTCCATCCATAAGTCCACTAAAATCCCGAATCAAGACCAACAAAAGCACACATCTTTCAAACATGAAGCTTCCACCAAATCCATAGGATTCAAATATTTGAATGCCTCAACTCATAAAGCACAAAAGCCTAAGGATATTATCCCTTCCAATCAAAATGAAAAATCAAAAAGGCTATCCAATCCCACACCATCACAAAAAAAAGCAAAAACAAAAATGGTGTGGGTCCCTAAACGACAAGCACAAAACTCTAATGAGGCATCCACATCCCAATCCACCCCAAAATCCCAAACACCCCGCTCCCCATCTAAAAATCCCCCAAAGTCTAAGTCTATTTGGGTCCCTAAAACCCCAAATCGACCATCCGAATATCCCCCATCCCAATCCCCATTACTCCCAACTCCACATCCCAAGTACAAGCTTCCAAATACATCACAATGTGTGCAACCACTAGTCTTGGTTCCCCTCCACCACTTAACATTCCCACATACCTCCATCTCTCCATCTTTTGTTCACTATCCTTCATATCTTCCCCGTCACATTCCTCTAGTCCATGCTTTTGCATAGTCCACATCACAATCCGCATAGTCCACATCATATTCCACACATCATATAATCCATTATCCACCATCCATTCCATCTTCTCCTATCTACCAACATCCATGCAATCATCATCCATAATGCAATCCAACATGGGACCATCTTCTCCTTGCTATGGAAACAGACGCTAGAGTCCCCCTTCCATCAAAAAAGTCAAAAAATCAAGAAAAAGCAAAAAAATCAAAAAATCAAGAAAATAGTAAAGAGAAAAAATCCGTCCAATGGTGAAAACCACTCCTTGTGGCGCCTTGGGCAAGTACCTGGATGAAAACCCCTTGTGGGCGTCATGCGTAATCCCTTCTCCATCCATTTTGTATCCCTACACTTGGGGGCAAAAACGTATCCTTCATACACGTCCATAACATCCCCTTGCACATCTTATCCACTGCCTTATCCTTATCCTATCATATTCTTATCCACTATATCTCCCACCTTAGATCTTGATAAAGACAAGGGGCAAAATATCAACGACATGCTTTATAGACCTCTTGGCATACTTCCTTTCCAAGTATATCCTCCATTCATCTATTGCAAAATCCATCCATCTAAACATGAACCCATCATGCCAAATCCTAAGCATTGGGGCATATGATTCCTTGCAACCTAGCCTTTGGAGAAAATCCTTATCCCCATCTCCCTTCCATCTATTTAACACGCATCCCTATCACTTGTCCATTCATCTATCATGAATCAACTATCCAATCCCCCTATCCAACCCCATCACTTTCACCTCTAGACTTGGTGTTCCCTTGTCATTGGTATCTAGCGCAAAGGCTATACACACGAAATCCAAGGCAACCATCATAATAAACCATTCCTTTTCCAACAATCCAAAAATCCAAAAACATCAAAAAATCCAAAAATTCAAAAACATCACAAAATCAACAAAATACAAAAAATCAAAAAATCACAAAAAATCAACAAATCCAAAAAACCCAAAAAAAAATCAAAAAATCAAAAAAAAATCAAAAATCAAAAAATCCAAAAAACATCACAAAATCAAAAAATCAAAAAACATCAAAAAAAATCAAAACATCACAAAATAAAAAATCCAAAAACATCACAAATATCAAAAGATACAAAAACAATAGAAAACACACAAAAATACCAAAATAATCTATCCATCACACAAATAAATCACACTCTCATCATCACCGCATTCATCATCATCCCGCATCATCATCATCACATCTAACATCAATAAGCTTACACTAGATCCAAACATCGCATCACCTATCAAAGCATTGTCCTCAATCAAAATCATCAACTATCAAATCAGCATCAACCACAACTTGTCACCATCACATCTTGAGCCACTTTTACAACATCATCAAATCATCTATCAATCCCTGCCTTAGGATATATCTTTCCTACGATAGGCAGAATCTATCACATCATCATCCATTTTGGCAAAAGATACAATGGTTACTTGTTTGGTTCGTTGGTCTTTTGGTTTTTGATTTTTATCTTTTGTCCTATTCGAAGATCACATCAAAGCTACCTTAATCTTACTGTATCATGGTATGTGGCGAAAACATTTAGAATGGGGCATAGTCTTGCTTTTGTATGCTGTGCTTGTGGGTTGGTCTCATTACTCCAAGCTAGTATTCATATCTTGATCGATCATAGGGTCGGTTCTAGCATATTGATCTTCTTATGCATCTAAGGTTCATCATACCTTTTTTGTACTGAGGGCTTATGCTATGAGTCCCCTTCCCTCGTCTTGACAAGGTTGTACTATCTTGGGCATGCATGAGATCATCCCTTTGTCTACGTGTTTAGTCCATGCAAATATTGGATAAAAATCATCGCCCTGGTCTTCTATACCTTGGTGAACGTATCCACTTTGCTATATCAAACCTAGGATTGCTCAAATTCAGTTTCAACACAATGATCATCCACCAATCATCTCCCAACATCATCATCCTTTCACCCCACCACTTATCCTCTAACCAGTTCTACCACTCTGTCCCATCCATTTCGAGAGCACAACCGTGTTCTCGCAACCCGCCTATCCTCTCGAGGGGGCATCACCCTTACCAATTATCCCCAAACCTTACCCTATTATAATCCATCTCTATGTTTTAACTTCTTTGAAATGGCATTGCTTAGCCGCAACACCATCTCAAAAAGGGGCAAATGTAGACACCTAAAATTGGACTGCTTTGCAAACCAATTTTCCGTTCCTCTGCACTAATCCACTCTCCCCATCTGCATATCCCTGGTGATCAATTAATTCACCTAATTAGTCCATTTAACCTCACAACCCTATTCTATCAATTAAATGACTATTCCTAATATTCATTTAGATGATTTTCCCTAATCCCTGTTAATAAGATAAATCCTATTTATCTGATTAACCTAGGCTTAAGTTAATTAAGAAAACACTTAATTAACCTTGTCTCCCACTCATCCACTAAACTGAATTTAATATTCAGTTGTCCCCCACACTCATCCAATCACTGAATTTAATATTCAGTTGTCTCCCACTCATCATCCACTCACTGAATTTAAAATTTAGTTGTCCCCCACACTTCTCCACTCTTCCCAAAATGGGAATTATTAATTCACCCCCTAGGAATAAAAGATTCACTTTTATTCCTAGCCCTTGATCTGATCAAATGAATCCTGACCCTCCATCCTCATCTCCAAAATCCTATAAATTGACCCCTCTCTAAGCCATTTAAAGAGACCCCTTCATGCATCAGAACTCTGTCAAAATCACTCCACAATCCCCTTATCATGCCTCCATACTGTCCAAATCACTCCAAATCTTGTCTCAATCCCATCCAATCCATCATCTAATCTCATTTACCTTGTGTTGTGAACACTTGAGCAACCCACATATCCACATTAGTCATTCTGATCAAGGGAAACATCTGAGGAGCTACATGGCGCATCTCCTTCCCGCATGGATTCGTGAGGTCTCAATGAAGGTATAATCGTTTTATTTATGCATTAGATTAGTTTCTACTTTCATTCTGATTTCATTGATCACAGAAACCTTCCACCAACTAACATAAACTTAAAGAAAACTTAATCTAACTTAATATTCACTTGAAAATCCAAACCATGCAACACTTCGAAACATATATAGAGTCACCAAAGCAATGAATCTTATATTATTTCAGAGAGCCTTTTGCAACAATTCCAGAGTTCTCAATCGTACAAATGAGAGCAACAAGAGCTCTTTTTATAGACCTCAAATGAATGAAGGGTCAAGATCGATCGGCCAAACCAGCGGACCAGATCAAGCCACATCACAAGTAGTTGTAACAAACTCTTATTTTATTAAATGAAAGAGGCTAACTTTATTAAATGAAGGAGGTTATGAATATTAAATAAAGAAGGCTATGAAGAAAGGAACAAAGGTACGCCTCCCAAGAAGATAAGGATGACATGTCATCAGCCTATGATGAATCCCCATGTGAATATCCATCACTAGAAGCTTGGCATTCAATGAACCTGGACACTATTTGCTTGACCTCCTCCAAAGGTACACGTGGCGCATTCTGAATGGTTCCTTCAGCTTCAAGTACATCATCTGAATAGAGGCCAAGTGTCTTTTCCCAATCAATTATCCTTGCTTTGTTGTCGCCAAGGTGGACAGCAAGTGAAAAAATACTATCCAGCCTTTCATCAATAACATCATCTTCTTGAAAATAGAAAGCTTGAACTTGTTCTTTCATATTATTAAGAGTCATCTCCCCAAATGGATTACAGATCTTCATCAAAGAGGCATGTATTCCATCTTGAATCCTTTGTAGTACACTTCTTACTCTTGACATATCCATTTCTATCTTATCCAGCAACTGTCCTTTGATGCGAAAGCCATAATACCAGGAAGAGAAGTTATATGTCTTACCCTCTTCGATCACTTCAGCATGTATCAACTCATCAACTGATGTTTCCATCAAGCTCTTCAAGTGTAGCAGATATTGTTCATGGATGTTTTTGAATTCAGCACAAATTGTCATCAATGCAAATACCCTTTCTTTAAGATCAGTAATCTTATCACTCACTTGCATGATATCCTCCAGATGTTTATATGTAGCCTCCTTGGATCTTTTCATCCAATCCCTCATTCTATAAGATGAAGACTTCAACTCCTCTAGGTGTACAACTGTTTCAGGAAGAAGAAGAGATGGAGGTGTACCAACTCTTTCCTGTTGATGAATAGGATGAACTAAATGCTGAATGTACTGCTCTAGGCTTGGCATCATTGCTCAGCTCTGATTCTACCTTCTGTCTCTTGTCTTATACTAGCCCGAGCATTATCAATTGAATCCTGAAGCTCTTCTTCTACTTGCATTCCAGTCAAAGGACCCAGATTGATTGTATTGATGTCATAATCATCAGATGTTACATCTTCTATATTCTTCTCAAGCCTAGGAACTGCTACATAAACTTTCCTTATACCCGTTTCATCTTTAGTGATCTTTGAAAGGACAGTGGCCTTCTTTTTCGGTTTTTCTTTTGACATATCTAGAAGTAACTCATCAACTGGAAGAGGAGGATACTTCTCAACTTCATAATTTTGTCTGATCCTTTCCTGTAACCATTCTGGCAATGATAAAAGATCCTGTTGCTGTTGTAATTGCCTTCCTTGTGCAGGCAATGATTCTTCTTCAGCTCCATCCTTATCTTCAGCATTAGTTTCATCAATGATCTCAGTGTCATGTGGACTTGAAAGTACTTCTTCAACTGTGGCTTCTGTAGCTGCATTCTCAACATGTATCACTATATTTGGATCTAGTGGAGTGTTATCTGGTTGTCTAGAAGAAGCAGTTTCAATACTTATCCTTTTCTTCTTCTTACTGGATTCTCCTTGGGCAATTTCAAGTTGTTTTCTTTTCTTTCTCTGTCCTAAGTCTCCTTCATTTTCTTTGCTTCGTGAATCTTTACTAGATGCCTTGTGCTGTTCTTGGCGATCAATTTCTCCCATTTTAGTATAGGTGAGTTTCTTTCCTTCATCAAGCAATGCTTGTACCTGCTCCTTGATTTGCTCTTCAGTGATAACAATGATAGGCCTTATCAACCCTTCATCGTCAACCTTTTCTCTATCAACCCAGTTGACTTCATAAAGCAAATTCCGGATCTTATTGTATTCCTCACCCAAAAGAGCTCTTTCACCTTCTAACTGATCAGGAATCCTTAGTACCTTCGTAGCTCTTACTAAATCCCACCTCAACCTTGAACATTTTTGCATTCTGACATCATCATCATCTATAACATCAGCCCAGTGATCTTCCAGTTGTTCTTTATGCTTGTAAGAAGAATATGACTGCTTGATGGCTCCATGCGGATCAAAGTTTTCTCTCCTCGAATCATGCGGATGCAAATGATAAGCCTAAAGCTCAACTTCTGAATGCTCAACTGCCTGAAGTGATGGACAAGAGTAATATCTACCCAGCTGAAGAGGAAACTGAACTCCGGCTTTCTTTCTTGCTTTCTGCATCTTATGAAACTCTAATAGCTGTCTTGAAACTTCTAGCAACACCATCCTGTTTGAAGGATATCTAGGCAGTCTATATGGAAAAGATGTAAAACCTTGAATCCTGATATATGTGAACTTGTCATACTGAATATAATACCTTCCATACTGCTTGATGAAGTTCCTAGCAACACCTGTTAATCTTCTATGCGGTTCACCTCTCAATTTTCTCACTATGAACATGGCGAAAGCATCATTGAACCTTTTATAGTGATTAATGTTCTTCAAATGGAGTTGAGGATAACACTGATGTGAGAGAATCTGTCCAGACTTGGCACCTACTTGTCCTTTAGCTGTTAATCCTTTGTAGACTACATTTCTTGCCAGGATATAAACAAGGTATGAAGTCATGAAGAAAGACTTCATTTCATCAAAATTCTCAAATTGATCATCAAGGCAGTGGCTTATAAGGCCAGCCCAATCAACCATCTTGTTCTTTGTAAACACATGATCAAAGTAAATATATATCCATCCTTCGAAAGTGGATGATTGAGGCCTACCTGTTACTCGATTCAAGAACATGATCAGATAACTTATCTCTTGCTTGAAGTCAGCCTTGTGATACTTGGGATCCTCAGAGTTGTAAATCTTCATCGATGAATCAGTCATCCATTTCTTCCTGATTTCTTGCATGTAGACCTTGGAGTTGCCTTCAAAAGTCATTTGAGCAGTTGTAGGGCATATGAAGACTCCTTTCCCCTTTGGGATGTTGAAGATCTCTTGAATAGCCTCTCTCTGGAGATAGGCGAGAACAGTTCCATCCTTCACTATAATTTGTCTTTTCTCTTTATCATAGTGCTGAACACATTCCAACACTAACTCAATGCTTGGCAAGGTAGGTGGGAAGCAAGCTGCTTGTACAATTCCACTTTTTGCTATGGCTTTAATATCTTCGTTCCTTGTGATGGCGAGCAAGAAGTCTTTCACCTCCTCCAAGTTGACGTGTCCCATGTTGGTGTCACCCACGTTCTTCCACTGCGTTTCAAGCTTGGATTCAGGTATGTTGGACTTAGCATCCATCTTGATCAAAACTTGTCTCTCTTTAGCAGTCATTCCCATTTACCTACAAGACTAGACTTGAATGAGTGACTTGAAATAATAGGTTTTACCACTAAGAACCTGATTTTTTAATGATAAAATCATGATAAATCTGCAAAATGAAATGGATAAAAGCCAAATTTATAAAGTGATAAGTGATGAAAACATACCTTATTTCAATTTCTGATCTCAAAAACACAAATTTCTGGATGCAAAGGTAAAAATTAATACTAAAATGGCAGAACCAGTCCCCTAAAATACAGATCTGTTACTAAAATCTGTTCCTTCCTCAATCTGAAAATGACAACTTGCTGTCCCCCTAGAAGAAATTCACTGCCTTCTTTCAGAAAATTCGTTGCTCCTTGTAGGAATTCGCTGCTCCTCAATGTGAATTATACTCTTAATAAGGAGGAGCGCTCCTTGATTTATAGTGATCTTACCCTATTAAAAGCTAGCGGCTAGTTAACTAGGTCGGCCTATTTAATGTTTGCAATTTCAAAATTTAAAAAAAAAAACCCTTGGGCGCCAAAAGTACTTCAAGACCCACACAAGGGGCGCCTAGATGTAGTGAAAACTTCCCTTTACTCTACCTATTGGTTCACTCAACCTCTCCCACAGGGCGCCAACAATGGACAACTTCCTACATGAGGGCACCAGAAAGTGTTTAAGGGAGACCTAAAATGCGCCTAATGATTTACTTCAAACTTCAAGGCTTCCTAGGGTGCTTTGTACACCAAGGCGCTCATTGAAGATGATAGATGAATGAAAGTGTGCCTAAGATGTAAATCAGCTTCCACATGCTTAAACGCTCCAAGTGTGATGCAAGGCGCAATTTTGATGATCCCTCTAGCTTAGGGCGCTCATGAGATCTCCATTCAATCCACAGGGCGGTCAAGCATGCTAAACGAGGATTGAGGCCTACCTTCTTCAAGGCGCAATTTATAAAGGCGCTCCATTCTCAAGGCGCTCTCTTCAAGCTCAAGGAGTCCTTCTCACCTCTGGACGCCAATTGCAGTCTTCTCAAATCCACTTCAAGGATCAATCCTCACACCTCCAACTCTTTAAATCTTGGCGGCGCTCAAGCTTACTAGTCTCAACCATCTAAGGCGCTCATATACTTACTTCAAGGCGCAAATTTGATAGTTTCTAATACTTAGCTTCCAAGGCGCAAATCCATTCATTAAGGCGCTCAATTCATATTCCCTAATTCTTTACATCCTAGGCGCCAATTAAGATGCATTCAATGATCAAGAAGGGCGCCTACTAGTCTTCATATCTCCAATTTCAACCATCTAAGGTGCAAAATGCCATCAATTCATATCAAGGCGCAAATTTGATGTGTACAACAACTCAAGGCACTCAAACACTTCAAGGCGTTCAATTTGTATCCTCCAAAGCGCCAGAATGAACTCACATATGCAAGGCGCCAATTGTGGTCTTCTAGACGCTCAAATCATCTTTGCCAATTGGCAAGGCGCACCTCTCTCTAGGGTGCAAATATCTCTAGGACTCCGATGCTTACTTGCACTTCCAGGAGGCTCTAAGACCCTAGGCGCTATATCTCCTTAAGGCGCTAATCTTACCTTTATATTCCAAGCATCACTTGACCTCCCAAAGGCGCATTTTGGAGATCCTCTAGGTGTAAAGTGGCGCCTTTGGTCTAAATATTATATTTCAACTCTTAGATGCCCTCACCATCAAGTATTCTTCTCCTTTAGGTGCTCAAGTAGTGATAACTTTGTTTGAATACTATTTGTTCCAAATTAGGCGCCAGTTGTTGATGACTCAAACTAAGGAAACCTTTCAAGATTTTGGCTTTTGCAAATTTCTTTTCTAGGCGCCAAAGTCACTACAATTTGCATGAAGGCGCTTCCTCACATCTCCAACACCAAGCTTACCAATCTCAATCATTTAAAGCGCTCCAATTCACTTCAAGGCGCACATCTGATAGACTTCCATCTGAAGGGTGCAAATCTTATGAAATCCTCTAGGAACAATGCCTCTAATCCACTTACCTTCAAGGCGCTCATTTACTTCTTGTCTCTACTTACCCCAAACTCAGGGCGCCAAACAACATGGACTAGACCCCATCCACCCCACCTCAAGGCGCTAGATTGGTATATCTTCCAATGCTTAGGCGCTAGATTCTGCTTCTACCAATTTCTTGCATCTAAGACACCAGAGGCGCCAAATTCAACCTTTCATGCTAATTCACTCCAAGGCGCTCCATCCTCTCTAAGGTGTTGAAACTACTAAGCAATCAACTTCATCATGCAAAGAACGCCTTCAACACTTGAATCATTCCTTCTACACCAAGGCGCAAATCTTATGATCTTCTGACATGTAATGGGCACCTTGTGCAATTTGTCATTTTATGACTTTGAAAACTAGTTTTACACCTTTGTGAAAGCATTTTTTCCTTAGGCATTCAAATCACTCCAAGGTGCCAGAAGATAAGCTTCAATGAGACACCTCAGATCATTGTTTCCCCTAGGCGCCACTATCAGGATCAGGTGATCAAAGGGCGCTAAGACTCAAACACCACTTACTGCATTGTGCAATAGCCCTAAGACATCATCAAAACTTCATGCGAGGCATTGGATCTCAAACTGAGAGGGGGTCCCCATTTCGATGGGGTGATGTGTGATTTGGTCACAACATTGCCCAGTTGAGATATCAGGTTTGATAAGTTGTATTGATGATATATTGAAGGATGCTAACTTTTGCATTCTCAAGGTTAGTGATGTTGCAGTTGTTTGGGAGCCAAAAAGATGTGTGATTGTAAGAATGCTGCAGAATTGTAAGCAGTATACCAGCCGTGTAGTCCGCAATTACATCAGAGTAGCGCAGCAGAAGCGGTGTGGAGCATTCTTGAGATTGATTTGGGATCCAGGAATATTGATGCTACTCATGCAGAAATCTCTGTTGGATAGCATGCATTGCTTGAGGACAAGCAATCTTGAGCGGGGAGGATTGTAATGTCCCTTTTTTGGCGCATTGAATTTTGTGCGCATTATGCTTGTTCCTAGTCTCTCAAAGGCTATTTGGCATGTTTGCGAAGGACTCCAATGTTCTTGGAGTGATCGTGGTTCAGTCTGCAGATGGGGAATGGACTAATATTGCCTTGGCACTGAGCTCAATGGATGTCCAGGGTTACAGTGATGTTTTCATAAGTCTGATCGGGCTCCCGGACTGCTCTCCAAGATTCTTGGAGGAGCCGTCTATTTTTGGAAAGTCACCCGGAAGGCATCGTTTTGCATCCCAAACCTTACAAAGCATAATGGTTTAGTTTATTTGGCAGTTGGTTGAAGTTTGGGATTTTTCGCAAAAAGTAATATTTAGTGAGCTATTTTAATTATTATTTTCACTTAAGTTCCTAAGGGTGAAAATAATTAAAAAGTTATTAAGTGTTATAGCTCATTAGAAAGGGGAAAACATATTCTTTTATTTGGGCACATAAAAGTGAGCACTTAAGTGGAGGAAAAAAGAAATAATTTAAGTTGGAAGGAAAATGTTATTATTTTCAAGAAATAATTCATTTCCTTTGTAACTCCTCAAGTGCCTTATAAAAGAGAATGAGCTCTCATTTGGAAGGGGATGCTTTTGGAATTAATTTTGTTTGCAGATGGATTGAACCTGGGAGTTCTTCCATATTCTCTTGAGGATAAAAACCCTCTTGTAAAATGCTCTTGAGGACAAAAACGCTCTTGAGATTGGATGTGGTTTCATACAGGAATCACCATGGAGCTTTCCTAGATTTTTGAGGTTTGTGATTGGATTATTGATCGTTGGGGTTTAATGAATAATGGAGATTTAGTTGATGCTTTTTGGAGTGTTTATTTGGTGTCTTCTTTGGCTTTGCCCTTGCTGGGCCATACACCCAGCTGTACTCTCCATGAAGGTTGCATTTTGTTGTGATCTGATTTTTGTGTGTTGAAGGCATCTAATATTTGGAGGATGTTTGCTTGATATAGGTGTCAGCCTTGTGAAGACTGTGGAGTTTAGAGTCTATTTTGGACAGAGAAAAAGGGTTGACGTACAGCAGAGGTGGCTGTACCAGCGTTTGAGTTTGGATAATATTTTGTTGTATTCATTGGTTTGATTGGATATTGTTAGCGTGTTAAAGAACACAATTTTCATATAGCTTATTGTCTGTTGTGAATGATTGTTTTTTAGAGACAACCGTACTCTTAGAGGGCCGTACATATCAGGAGGGTGTTGGAAATTTATATGTGAATAGCACTTATAGTTGTGAAATGATATTAGATTGTTGTTGGCCTTATCATACTGATCATTTCTGAGCAGATATTTAGAAGTTTATGTTGAAGATTCGAGCAGCTGGGAGAAACATACCAGTTCTAAGCCGCACCTTAGAAAGGTTCTGATCTGTGCATTACTCAATTGTGGTATGGATGGAAAGTCAATCAAAAACTTTGACAAGCCGGGAATATCTATCTCAGGCCTGTCTTTGATAGACTGTTGTGCAGACTCCCATTAAAAGTTTCATAGCTAATTCAGTTCATCCAGTGCTTGTTTAAGGGCCTATGTGATCCAGCAGTCATACTGAGATGATAGTATATGGTTAAAATCAGTTCTGAGTGTCTTATTTAGTGTTTGTTGCTGATAATAAATCATATGCAATTGATACAAGGAAATGAAATCTTTGATCATAGAGTGTTGCATGGGGTTTGGTGGTATGGGACTATTATGATTTTTTTTTCAATGCAGCCATAGAAGTGCAGTCTTGTTATTTTGCTACAGCAATACCTTGGAGGAGTTCATTCTTCATACTCTTCCTATTGGATCATTCATGGTGGATTCTAAGACTCTTACGATGCTTTATTCATGGCATCTTTTGGGCTTTGTATATGCTCTAATTTGTTGCAGCTGAGGCAAACTGTGCAATTCAGGGGTAGTAGTTTAGTAGCTTCTTGTTCATAGCATTGTAATCCTTCTTTTTTATGTTGTACAAACACATGTTAACCCCTGGATTGTTTTACCGCCAGTGTGGAGGAAAAATATTGTTTATCTTTCTTTTCCCACCCACTGAATAAGTGGAGTATTCCCACTGAATAAGTGGATGCCTGCTCTATAGCGGATGATTGTAATAGTTTATTTTGCTAGCTTTGCTTGTTAAGCCAAAGCACTGTATGCTCTCGCCTCGCCTATCCTAGGATTTTGGTGATCAGAAGTGTGGAGGCATTTAGTTGTGCATGCATCATTGTGCTAACATTGTGTTATCATTGTTCAATATTTTGGAAAAAATTGGGGTAGCTTATTACAAACAACAACAATCAACATGGAATTACCTTCATTCTTGACATAGAGATTGATGTCCACAATACCTCTTTTGAAGCCTTGCTGCTGCAAATATTTGTCTAATCTTGCATACCAAGCCCCGGGGGCTTGTTTCAACCCATATAATGCCTTCCTCGGCTTGCAAACATAGTTCTGACTTTCTGAAATGATGAACCCATCAGGTTGTTCAATGTAAACTTCTTCCAAGTTTCCATTCAAAAAGGCTGATTTTACATCCATCTGATAGACGTTGAAATTTTTGAAACTTGCAAGAGCTAAAACGTTCTTATTGCTTCCATCCTAGCAACTGGAGCAAAAGTCTCTTCAAAATCAATACCCTCAACTTGAGTGTATCCTTTGCATACAAGTCTTGCCTTGTTCCTTACAACTTGACCATCTTCATTCAATTTATTTCTTAACACCCATTTAGTACCAATTACATTTTTATCCTTGGGTCTTGGAACAAGTTCCCAAGTTTCATTCTTCTCAATTTGATCAAGCTCCTCTTCCATGGCCTCTACCCAATACTTATCTTCAGCTGCTTCTTTGAAGCTTTTGGGTTCAATTTTGGACAGCAAGGATATATCTTCATCTTCTGAATAATTAACTATCCTTCTTGTTGTTCTTGGCCTATAATCTTTTATTATCAATTCTTCAGGATGATTCCTTTGTACAAACTTAGGTGGTGTCTTTGTTGATGCCTTTGATGGTGTCTCTAATGGTGTCTTTTGCTCAATTGTTTCAACTGCACTTTCCTCTACATTTTCTTTGTCTTCATTGCACTCCTCTAAATCTAGATCATCTACCTCTTGTATTTGTTTTGGAAGACTTCTATCTTCATCAACTTTAACATTTACACTCTCAACAATTTTGTGCAAGCGTTTATTGTAGCATCTGTATGCTTTACTCTTGGAAGAATATCCAAGAAAAATTCCCTCATCTGCTCTCGAGTCAAATTTACCCAGATTGTCTTCATCTTTTCTAATATAACATGGACTACCAAACACTCTAAAGTACTTCACAGTTGCTGGCCTACCTGTCCATAACTCATAAGGAGTCTTGTTGCTATTGACTCAGATTAATCCACAATTCTGAATGTAAACAGCAGTATGAACTGCTTCTTTCCAGAAAGAAACAAGGACTTTGGACTCATTTAGCTTGAACCGTATAAAATCTAACGATATAACTTAACTTTCAATTTTGAGATAGAAACTCACATTGCCATCACTAGTTGTCACAAAACTTAAGCATACCTAAAGATATGAAGATGGATTAAGATTATCTTACTTTCAAACTTTGAGATAAGTATATTGAGATATCATCTTGACCTAGGGTGATCAATCTCTTAAAAGCCAAAATTTAACATTAATATTCCAAAACAATCCATAATGATCGACCCATAACACCCCATTGGAACCATAGAGAGAATTACTATGAGCATGCCTATTTGGAATTAGAAATAGTAATAAAAACCTAAACTCTGATCTGCCAAAACAACATTTTGAGAGAATGTAATAAAGACAACTCAATTCTTTAGGAACCTATAAGTAACAAATTTTGACTCTTAGAGGCATACGAGAAATTTTGGAAAGAACCATGGACTCTATAGATTGAAGTTTGTGTTTTGAGAACTATCGGAGGATATATTCATCAAGCTTCATTGAGGTAGGAAAACATTGTTCTATTCATTTTGGACAAGATCATAATGCTTAATCAAATCCATAACACATATGATCTATCCCACACTCATAGAAACAATGGCAATACATGGATCAACCTTGTAACCTACAAAATTGATCTAGTAAAACTTATCCTATGAACCAAATTCACTTCTATATTAGATCATCTCTTCCAGGAGTCTCCTCCTAAGTTCTTTTCTTGATCATGTAACATCAAAAAATGTCCCCTTGGGGGCTTTTCCCTCATAAGGTTTAGCTCCTGGGTCTTTAGCATGCATTTAGGACATCTTAGCTCATATTTTGGCATCCCGATGGAATGAGGCCTAGGTTTCATGGCAAAGTGGACCTAGGAGGACCCCTTGAGCTGTACCCTACCCAAAATTGGGGGGAGGACTTGGGCGCCCGCGCCCTAGTCCTGCCCTATTTTGGGTCAACCCTAATTTCCAGGTGTCGATTTATGACCGTTATTTGGTCCTTTTGCCAACACGATAAGTTTTGATTTTTGAAATCTTGGCGAGAGTGCTTGTAGTTGCATATAAAAGCATGTTTAGGCATTCATTTGTAAACTAGATTTCAATGAGATAATCATTGTGAACTTTAAGCATTCTTAAGGTGATTCAAAGCTTTCATTGTGTTGCAAGAGCAGACTTGTGTGTTTTATGTGTTTGTTTGCAAATTTGAGCATCCATTTCATCATGGAATGAAGGGCATCTTCCTCCCATGATATCTTCACTACAAGGTGACATTATATCGTGATTTCATCATTGATTCCTTTGGTTTTTGCCTTTGCCTCACAAGGGCACACACTCTTTATCTAACAACGGTGTTCGGAGACTTAAGTGTCCTCCAGGGCTTAACTGAGGCAAACCTCTAAACACCACAACCCCCAAACCAAGTCTTGTGATTGCAGGTTACAGGTGTCGTATTTGGGAAAAGTGGAGTTGCAGGAAGGATTGGCAAGTATCAAGGATTCGAGATCTGAAGAAAAGCAAAACACAGAAGCACTTCCAGGACTTGGGCGCTCGCTCTAGTGTCCTCCGCATCTGAGTTTCGGGAAACAAAAGTTACAGGGCTGATCAGTGTTGGAAGGAGGTCCGGATCCCACAAAGAAACTGGTGCCTTGGACTTGGGCGCCAGCTCCAGTGTCCCCGACTGTTCCGCTTCGAAACTCCGAAAACAAGTACTCTGTGATTTGGTATTTTGCTCCTGTCTGCAAGAGCTTTTTCCGTTATTCGTCAATTTGTTGCCGTATTTACATAATTAGGGTTTTAACGGTCAATTGAGCATAGGAGAAGGAAAATTGATAATTAAATTTCCTAATCCAAGTTTCCCTACATTTGTAAGCAACCTAGGGTATGATAGTGCTCGCCACTCGACCCTAGATCCTTGAATATATAGTGGAGAGGAGGATTTAAACATCGAAACACTAAAACATTAATAAATCCAATTTTCCACTAAACAATTTGGTGAACCCGTGTTTTTGGACTTAAATTGCAACTTGTTGAATGTGTCTTCAAATTTAGATTGATTTCATTCATTCATATAGTCATTCATTTCATTGCATTGAGAAAAATTCAAAAAAAATTGAAAATTTTGAAAAATACAAAAAAATTGCATTGTTTGGCTTACTAAATTGCATCGATTCTTTCTAAATTTTCCTAATTCACGATTTTTGCATCAAATCTAATATAAACTACAGAAAAATCCAAAAATTCAGAAATTTGCATTGCATTTTCATTATTAATTTGCTGGTTTTTTGTAGAAATTTTGACAATTTTCATATAACCTAGTAATTCCAAAATCTAGGGTTAGTAGGCAAAATCTTTTTTTCAGATTTTTCTACTGATTTTAGAGCCTCATTCAAATTAACATTTGGCTGTAGTCTTGCATTTTAGTGTAAATTTGCATTTAGATTTAAAATATTTGTATTTTTGCATAGAAAATTTCAACAAAAACTAGCAATTTTGATGCATTTTCATTAAATTTGCATGGGCATTTTGCATGTTTAAGCTTAAAAATCATTTTCACATCTAAGAGTCTTTAACTTTCATCATAAATCAAACTTCAAAACATTTGCATAGCATTTTGTCCCAAAATCTTAAACCTAGGGCTTCAAAAACAACGATTTTCACTAAATTTGGCCTTATCGACTCTATAAATTTGCACCATAAGTGTGTTGTGAAAGGTATTTTGGCACTAATTTGTTGTTATCACGGTAATCATTTGCTGCCCCTCATAAAAAGTTTCACAACACCCTTTTAACGGGCTCTAGTAGTGAAAATTCGATGAAAAACTACACATTTTGGCTATTTTTGCCCTAGGTTTGGCCTTGTTTGCACTCCAAGCGTGTTGCGATCAATTTTATGGATTGAGGTGACTGATATCATTGATATTATTTGCTGTACCTCCTTATATTCATTACAACACCCCTCTTGCTAGGTCTTGGAGTTGAAAAACCGTGAAAATAGCCTATTTTTGCTATATTTTCACTAGGGTTTTACCTTGAGTGGTACTAAAAGCGTGTTGTGTTGGATATTTTGGCACTAAGTGGCTGTTATTACTGATATTATTTATTGTCCATCATCATTTTCCTCACAACACCCTTTGTTATGCTCTTTTGCATTGAAATTTGGTGAAAAAAGTGCCTATTTTGACATATTTTCACTATAATTTGACTTGGCATTTTCTTGGATTTGCATCAAGAGTGTGTTGGGAAGGAACATATTGCTGTTTTGGATTGATATCAGACATATAAATTGCTACCCTTGACTGAAATCCTTACATTACCCTTTGGTTTATTCATTTGCATTAAAAGAGTACCAAAAAAAACGAAACATTTTGGCCGTCAATCATATCTTTCTCCTAGGATTTGTTCTCTTAGTCTGTGCGTTGTATGCTTTGGTATAAGCTTTATGACACGCTGTCCTAAAAACAATATCCCTTTGAGAAGAAGTAAAAGATTAATGGGATCTAGTGCTCTTGAAGAAGTTGGTACTTTGGACACCTTCTTTACAAAGGGAGAAACTCAAATTGTGCAAGATATTATACATCCTCCAACCACAATGGAAGAACAAACTTTTCATGATGTTGATAACAATATTGAGGCAACAAGATATGTATCTGATGAGCAAATAGAAAAATTGGATAAAGAGCTAGCTGAATTTCAATCATTTATGGAAAATGAGAGAATAGCTGAGGAAATTGTCCCTACAATTCATAATATAAGAGAATTGATAAAAGAGGGATAAGATGGTGTAAATGTAATTCGTGGTCTAGCACATATTGTACAAACCAACATTATGCGAGTGACCGAATGTGCACAAGTGATAAATAACACTTTATCACCATCTCATACTCAAATATCCATACCTATACCAACTACGGGAATATCAACTTTTACACCAACAATCTTAAAAACTAATGCGAACGCTTGTAGTAATGCTACCACTGGTATTGGAGTATCTAATGGCATTAATTACAAAGCTGTGGGATTTAATTATCAAAATTTGGTTCCTAAAGGGACCTCTTCTATGAATAATTGTTCTCAACCTCCTATTTATTCCACTCATTTCCAGCCACCTATTACATACTTGCAACCATCTTCCACCTATCATTATGGCCAACTACCGTTAACATATTCTCAGCCTCCGCCTATTGTATCTCAAGCTCAGTCACCTCCTCACTTCGGTTCCAATTCCTCATAACAAACCGCATCTCCAAATGATGCCATCTTAAAACAACTTTTACAGGGCATGACTGCTTTGCAACAAAAGGTAACAAATTTGACAAATTCTTCGCAGCCTAGTTTACCAACATATCATGCCCGTAAGCCGTTATCCTATGCAATCTTGAGAACCCCTATGTCTGAGAGGTTTGAGACTCCTTGCTTTGAAAACTATGGTGGAAAAGGAGATCCTAATATCCATGTGGCAGCATTCACAGCTATGTGTAGTGATTTCTATTTTGAAGAGGATTTGTTGGCAAAACTTTTCCCGCGATCTCTCAAAGATACTGCTTTAGAATGGTTTTGCACTTTGCCTCCGAATTCAATACACTCCTTTTCGCAATTGATTGATCAATTTTTACAACATTTTCAAGCAAATATCGGACCCCAAGTCACTCTTATTGACTTGGTTCAATGCAAACAAGGTCCGAAAGAAAAGTTGACTAAATTCATTAGTCGGTATCAAGGACTTTATGCACAAATTCAATATCAAATGAAAGATGAAGATGTTTAGAAGATATTTATTACAAATCTACAACCTAATATTCGTGATAAGATCCTCTTGATGAAATATAACTCCTTCCAACATTTATGCACCGCCCTTCGTGATTATCAACTTTTGTCTAGTCAGTATGGAATCCAAAACTCGTCGACTCAAGTTGGTCAATCCATAAGCGGATCGTCACAAAACAATTTTAAAAGGAACAATAATAGGAGTTTCATCAAGATCAATAGACCAAATACGAATGTGTCTGCTATAAATAATCCAAAGAAAGTATCAACCAAGAAAGTTTACTCCGATATCTGAGTCCTATCACTCTATCATGAATCAAGCTGTGAGTAATAATATTCTGAAGCTTCCCCCGATCAAGCCTGTTGATCCTAGCAAACAAGGACCTTACTTCAATGCTAATGCCTTTTGTCATTACCATCGAACGCAAGGACATGACACTTAACGATGTATGCGTCTTAAACATGAAATACAGGACCTTATTGATTCAAATGTCATCCAGGTATCGAGTGTGAATGACAATGGAAATAAGTCAGTTGCTACAAATCTTCACTAATCCTTTTCCTAAGCATACTGAAAACAATATGGTGGAATAGGGTTTAGTGGAAGTAGACGGGGATGATTACTTGGACTATGATAGTATCATGGGAATGATTGAAGTCGATAAGAAACAAGTGGATAATCCACCTCGCCCACGAAGAAACAGAATTTATGTTGAGGTTCCTCCCCCGTTATCCTTATATGGATCGGGAGACAATCAAAATGCATCAAAAAAGCAAGAACAACAACCGATACAAACGAGTAATATGGTACAGGATGATTCCCGTTACTGTTCTAGAAAGATTCAACAACGAAAACTCGCTAAAAATCGAAAAAGAGCAAGACGACAATCAATAGTCAGAAATAATAGTGGTTCTCCCCCTCATAAGCAACAAAAAGTCTCATTTACACAAGAATTTAAGGAACAAACATCATATGATAACAAACAAAACTTTCATAAGAACCACTCAAATTTTGCGTTAAATATGATCGAGTACCTCTCCAAGAGGTTCGCAAGTTCCAAGATCTAATACGAAGACCCTACAGGTAAGTATCTCTAACCCTTTATCTCTCTCGTGATGTGCTTCTCCCGTGATGTGTTATATGTTGTTTAGGCCTCTTGGGATGATCTCGAATTCTCCCGTAAGGTCCGGGATACCAGGAGACCATCTCTGTTGTGACCTTCTTCTATTTGTATCATCATTCTTCTAAATTGCCTCTCTTTGATTTCATTGTTGAGTGTTGTGTCTTACGGACATAGCACCGTGGTTGGTGACCTGGGGGTACCCTCCTACATGACTGTCCCTATAACACTTGTTTCTCCTCTCTGATTTATTGTTTCCCTTCCTCTAGTGTTTCCACCTAGCGGGCGGATGATGACAAACATTTATATTGATGCGGACCTAGTGTCCCTTTCAAGAGCAATCAACAAATGGACTTAGTTCCTAATATGATGATGGGGTTGTATATTTTATCCGACACTTGGCTAGTGGAAGCACTCGTGCTTTCCGCGTAGTGAATTTGATGATGTTTCTATCGCATTTACAAACCTTAACAATACTGCTGCTCTATGCACCTTTGTTTGCCTTTGAATCTAGCCTTGGCGGTACTCAATTCGGAGAGCTTCGTGATATAGCCCTACGGTTATCCTCGAACTCCGAATTCGTTGTATAACCTTGGCTCTTTGTGTGGTTAATCATATGCATTGATATTGTTGTTTATCATGATTTCGTAGACACTAACATGTTTCTTGCAAGGATGTGTTTGTGGAAACATTTGGCGATCGTAAAATACATGTCACCTCCGGGGGGGATGGGCTTTGCGAAAGTCGGTGTTCCCTTGTGTGTTTTCTTCCTACCTTAACGTGCTTGATATCGATAACTGATATCAACCACCTTAAGGTGGGGGCATATATAAGGTAAGCTGTCTGTTATAGATGTTAGCAATGCGTTTGACCTCAGATGCAAAGACTTGCGCCCCAGAGTAGTGCATCATGCATCCTAAGTTTGTTTGCAATCAATCAATCAATCATGTAAGCCCTCTGCGGAAGCGGGATATCACGTATATCCTTTTTATCTTAAGCCCTCTGCGGAGGCGGGATATCGCGTATATCCTTTTTTATCTTAAGCCCTCTGCGGAGGCGGGGATGGTGTAGTTCTCGGAGTAGATTGCATCATCCTGTCATTTTGAAAAGTCCTCTGCGGAGGCAGGGAGCGGTTTTGTGACTAACTCAACCCTTAAGCATGTTTTCAGCGATTGTTGTGGCGAAGCCCAATCGTCAGTGTGTGCCTGTAATGTGCCTGAGATGTTGGACCTAGAAATAGGTACACTCCATCGCTTGTCTATCGTGTTTTCTCCGTGTCTTCAAGTGTGTGTGTTTTGGCGTGCTTGTTTTGTGTAGCGTGTTTGTTGCCCCATATGCAGAGACCAGCGCCCTCAGGTAGTGCTTCCTGCATTTTGCGAGGTTTTGCGTGTCTTGTGTGTGTGTTGCCCCATATATACAGAGACCTGCGCCTTGAGGTAGTGCATCCTGTATTATGGGAGGTTTGTTTACTTTTTAGTACTTGCATTTGCATTTCATATATATAAGGGAAAAAAAAAAAAAAAATCATTCCTGTCTTCCATGCATTAATGTGTCTTCTATGCATTGATTGTATTCTCCATGTTCTACGTGACTGTAACTGTCTTCTCCGTGTTTTGCGTGCCTGTTACCGTCTCCTATGTGATTCGCATGTCTTCTTCGTGCTTGGCGTGTTTGCTATGTTTGTGACCTTACTTTAATGCATGTATTGGCCTCACGTTTATACATACATTAAAGTGGGGGCTAAATGTAATGTCGAAAAATGTCCCTTTGGGGGCTTTTCCCTCATAAGGTTTAGCTCCCGGGTCTTTAACATGCATTTAGGACATCTTAGTTCATATTTTGGCATCCCGATGGAATGAGGCCTAGGTTTCATGGCAAAGTGGAGCTAGGAGGACCCCTTGAGCTGTACCTTGCCCAAAATAGGGAGGAGGACTTGGGCGCCCACGCCCTAGTCCTGCCCTATTTTGGGGCAGCCCTAATTTCTAGGTGTCGGTTTATGACCGTTATTTGGTCTTTTTGCCGACATAGTAAGTTTTGATTTTTGAAATCTTGTCGGGAGTGCTTGTAGTTGCATATAAAAGCATGTTTAGGCATTCATTTGTAAACTAGATTTCAATGAGATGATCATTGTGAACTTTAGGCATTCTCAAGGTGATTCAAGGCTTTTATTGTGTTGCAAGAGCAGACTTGTGTGTTTTATGTATTTGTTTGCAGATTTGAGCATCCATTTCATCATGGAATGAAGGGTATCTTCCTCCCATGATATCTTCACTCCAAGGTGACATTATATCGTGATTTCATCATTGATTCCTTTGGTTTTTGCCTCTGCCTCACAAGGGCACGCACTCTTTATCTAACAACGGTGTTCAGAGACTTAAGTGTCCTCCGGGGCTTGACTGAGGCAAGCCTCTAAACACCACAACCCCCAAACCAAGTCTTGTGATTGCAGGTTGCAAGTGTCGTATTTGGGAAAAGTGGTGTTGTAGGAAGGATTGGCAGGCATCAAGGATTCGGGATCTAAAGAGAAGCAGGACACAGGAGCACTACCAGGACTTGGGTGCTCGCTCTAGTGTCCGCATCTAAGTTTCGGGAAATAGAAGTTACAAGGCTGATCAGTGTCGGAAGGAGGTCCGGATCCCACGAAGAAACTGGTACGTTGGACTTGGGCGCCCGCTCCAATGTCCTCGACTGTTCCGCTTCAGAACCCCAAAAACAGGTACTCTTTGATTTGGTATTTTACTCCTGTCTGCAAGAGCTTTTACCGTTATTCGTCAATTTGTTGCCGTATTTGCATAATTAGGGTTTTAATGGTCAATTGAGCATAAGAGAAGGAAAATTGATAATTAAAATCCCTAATCCAAGTTTCCCTACATTTGTAATCAACCTAGGGTATGATAGTGCTCACCACTCGACCCTAGATCCTTGAATGTATAGTGGAGAGGAGGATTTAAACATCAAAACACTAAAACATTAATAAAACCAATTTTCCACTAAACAGATCATAGTAACTCCACATTCATAAAGATCAAGGATATCAGTATTGGGCATGTAGGTACCTTAGATAAATTTGATACAAATCAAGTTACAACAAAATTGTTACATAAGCCTATGCTAAGTTATATTATGGGCCCATAACCCACAAATCCCAGGATCATTCTCACCTATCAAACCTTGAGATAAATTGATATTGTTTAAATAAATCGGTTACTTTCCCAAGCTATGAAAATAAATTTAGTACCAAACATGGAGATATGTCAAAGAGGAGTGATAATCTCCAATTGAATTAGAAGATGGAACAAGAATTGGATATTAGGGTAAACCTATAAAGTTAAGTCCTCCTATTGCTTGCCAAGAATGCTAAACTATTGTACATCTTTCATTTTATTGACTTGATCAATCCTATAAATTTGTACTTAAATATTAATTACCTATGGGTATGACAGATGTTTGACTAGTTTAAGTAATACAAAACCTCTATAAGCTCCTCATTAGAAACCAACTTACTGCAAACTTTGTTTGAATGTTTACACAAAATGAAACATACTTTATTTAAGGGAAGTTGACATTCAAACATCCAGGTCCTTTACACAAAAAGTGATTTTTCACAAAGGAAGGGGATCTTGATATTTACAATCCATCATGATTTCAACAAGGGGTAATGACGAATTTGTATCATTGCCTAGGATCCTTGTGGTGATGAAATGAGAGAAAACTTGTCTTAAGTAACGAATCTTGCCAATTTCCAACTCTTGGTTTTTTGTTGAGAGTTATTGGGAAATAGTAAGAAAATTATTGGACAATAAATTGTCCTCATACGTTAGAAGATGGTATTAAACTTATTGGTAGTCAGGTCAAGGCAAGTATACTAGCAACTACTCCTCAAAGACATCATCGAAGTGTAGAGTCAAACATAACCAAGATAATTGCCCACTGGGAAGGAACCGAAATCTTATTGCTTGAGGACAAGCAATCTCGAGAAGGGCAGACTGTAATATCCCCCATCAGAGATCGATGAATAAAATCGAATAAGAATTAAATTAAAGATTTAATGCATCAAACAAACAATGGCCGACTTTAGGTGATTTAAAGATGTGAAATTAAATAAAAAGATGAGGCCGACCTCATATGTGATGAACACCTTACAAGAAGTCAAAACCAATATTTAATAAAGTGGGGTGATTATCAAAGAAGAGGAAATGAGAGTAATATATGAAGTGATCGTTGATATACAAATAGAGCGATTGAAGGATATCATTAAGTGATTAAGGTGTGCAATTAACACAAGGAATGGAGCGATCTGAATAATGAGATAAAAGTCTTATTTATAAGATATAATGAAGTGGTGCGATTTATGAAATGAAAGGGCAGCGATGTATCATTGTTAATTATCAACAAGTGCTGAGATTTGTTTATGAGCAGCAACGATTCATTAAAGAAAGGTATGACTTTTGAGAAAAGGTGTTGGTTCATGAAGTATTGCCTCTCTTGGCAATAGTTGCAGTCATTCACATCATTATTGAAGACATAAAAAGGAAATGGTCGATCTATCATAATGGCAGAAAATAACTTATATACTATACAACAGTTCTCATATAAAGGCATTTGATTCATCATAACAGCAAGCATACTCATAAATAAATAATAAAGGAATCCAAGCCACAAACAAAAAACATAAAACAGTTACAGCAGAGATATATATGTTCAGTCATATAAACCATTGTGAACAACAAAAAGATTTATGGCAATCCTTGAACTGAACTAGATAATTTTGCCTATGCACAATAAAATCAATATAACGACCTCCTTAAGGTTCTCATTCAATTGGTCAGTCCATTTTGGAGGGGAGATAGTGCATATAAGGAATGCAAGTAGCTAGGAAGCCATTCCGGTAGAGACACCCCAAGTGGGGCTGGGAGGCCGAATGATGGGTGTCATTTTGTGCTCCTGGGCTGGATGGAACGGCTCGAGGCGCCTTGTATGAACTCCCAAGTGGTGCTCCATAATTATGATGGGTTGTTTGGATAGAACCTAAAAGGGAATCCCATATGATTAAGATAATGTTCCTAACCCTAGTATGAAAGATCTATTTTATGGATTATGCTTTTAATGATTATCTAACATGATTGCAGGTTCTCAACTAGGATCTATTTTTTCTTGCTTTGCTTGGGATTGTGATTTTAGGGCAAAAACTAGGGCATTTACAAAAGGGGACATTACAAGAAAGCTTCTTTAAATAGACTAGTTGGGGGCGCACGGGCCATTGGAAAACTTAGTAAGGCAAGGGTTAGGGTTTTAATGACCATTGGCACAAGGAAAGGATTCAAATTGGTAGGGAGCACTAGCATGGTTGCAGTAGTGTCCTAAAGAACATAGCAATGCAAACACGGGGGGATGAAGGGCATGTAACAGAATAGGTTTTGATTAGGTGAATTGGCACATTTTTGGGTAGTTTCAAGCTCAAAAACAGTCAAAATGAGGCCTAATTATGTCTAGGTTTGATGGACACTAAAGTGAGTACAAAACATGGAGGGAAAAGTGAGAAATATGGACTTTTTGACTCTACGTCTAATAACATTATTCCTCATTTATGTCAGTATTAGTTACAAAGCAAAAAAGATCTACCCCTAGACAAGCCCCTTTAAGCATTTGTTAGAAGGGGGAGAAGTGGTGAATGTATTCCACCACTTTGGGCTTGTCATCCTCTAGCCTCTTTGTAATTGGATTGTAATTAAAAAATATGTGAGAGCGTTTAATTACTTAACATAAATACATGACTAGCTTGTAAATTTTTGTAATTGGGTTAATCCCCGATTGATAAGAAATGTGGTTCATTGCTAGAGAGCGAGAAGCCCAAAGTGAGAATTACATTCACCATTCCTCCTCCCTACTAACAAATGCTTAACAATGCTTGTGTGCTAAGTGGGATTCCCTTGCCTTATAATTGTTACCAACATAAATGAGGAAAAATGTTATTAATGTAATGATTTCTCATGAAAGTCATCTTGAGAAGACTAAAAAACACGTCACATCCCACAAAAATTAAAAAACTAATTAAAAGTTGCCACGAAATCCTTCACTTAATAATATTTTTATAAACTTGCCAAAATCATCTTAAGGACCCTTAAATCAGCCTTGACAGCCAATCCAAGGTTGCCTTAAATCAACTTAACAATGATTAACAACCACTTGACAATGCAAAGAAGAAGAATTTAAGCACCATTTACACCAAATGCTCACCAAAAATACTAGAAATTAAAACCAAATTTCATTCGAGTTTCACAAATGTTCACAAAACATTTTCAAAGTCATAACTAATTCACCTTATACTAGAAAAGGATTAGTAAATAGCGCTTGCAGTTTAATGTAATGGTAACATTAGTAAAAGGGTTTCACATTTTTAATCCCTCCACTACAATAAACTCCAGCGGACCTAGAGAAGAATACCTGAAATTATCTCAGCAGCACTTGCTGAAAAATTTTGGTAACAACCCCGTATGCCCAAGGCCCCACTAGATGTGTGGTGAGGTTATACCATAACAATTATGTGATATATTCATGTGTGAGTCATGTTGCAAATCTTAAAAATAAAGTACAGACCATATATCCAAACTCAGCAAATAACTCACCAACTAGCAAGTCTTTGTGAGCTAGAAAGGCTTGGTGAGTAGTCGTCAAGTTAGTTGCCCAAAAACTCACAATAACTCATGCCTAAAACTCGTCTACCCATGTATAACATCAGTCAGCTGTTAAAAATGCCCCAAAACATCATTTTTCCGTCTTTGTTGTCATCTGCTCTTGTGCTCTATCATTTTACAGTTGCTTTGAATTGATCTTCAACCGATTCGACAAATTTATTGATCAGATTTGAATGGCATGCAACTGTTTTTCTTTGTCTTTTGATTTAGGTTTTTGCAATTTATTCTTTCATTTTAGTTGTGTTCTAGCACTTCTAGGTTTCCAATCTTTTTTTTCTTGCTTTTTTTCCCATTTTCTTCTTTCTTTCAAAACCAAGGTTTAAAAATTTTATTGAAGCTTGATTGTTTTTTAATTCTTTTTGATAAGGTTTCCAACTTTGCAGACAGAGATGACATCCTCAAGTAGCTGAAGTAATAGCAAGTCCAAAGACCCAGCTTGAAAGAATAGCAAACCAGGTTTTGAGCCAAGAATATAGGTCTGCAATTCTTGTGGCTTTCATATGATAGATGGCATCAATCACCTTGAATATCACCTTGCATGAACCTCTAACCAATATGTGCAGTTGTGTATTTCAGTGGAACTCGAGGTTACACAAGAGATGAAAACTCTCCTTGCTAGTTACAAGGAGAAAAAAAAATAGCAAATACGAGGGCAATTGAGGCAACTGCAGCTTGTTGGATCAAAAGGTGCAGAATTTTGCCACCAACTCCATCAAATTGCATAGCATTGTACTTTGTAGCCTCACTAATGTCTCTTTAGCAGATGTCTATAAGTACACAGTGGTTGAGAATTCCATATTGGGAGAAGGTTGAAAAGTAAAGGATTGTGAAGATCATAATTGATGATGTATTTGCCAAGAGCATAGACAAAATCCTCAAAGTAAATTCAAACTTAACGATTACAAACTTACAAAGTAATCAACTCCGTTATTTTGTAAGTTTGTAAAACTTATAAATTTTTTATTCTCAGATTTTTCATTTACTTTTTTATTTGTAATTATCATTCAATTTTTAGTTTTAGTTTTTAAAATCCATACCATTTTTTTTAAGTGACAGAACCTTTGGTCAAGGTTCTACACTTGGTGGATGGGACAAAGAACCCAATGAGTTATTTATAGAAGGCCATCAAGCAACAATGGGAAGAATAAAAGAAAATATGAAACCATTTGATGCACAATTGACCAAAGGTGGAGCAAGCAGCTCCACCAACACATACATGCAATGAACTGTTACTTGAACCATAAATTTTTATTCTTCAATTCCTTTAAGGCTGATGAGAAGGTCATGAATGGCCTCGACACAGGCATAGAGAAGATGACAGTCAACTAGACATGATTCTTGACAAGTTGCACATTTAAAGGGTGCAAAGTATTTTTCACCTTTATGCATTCAAAGGAAAATGACCCAACAATCAAGTTAAAAACTTGAGTCCTTCAAAATTTTAATCAAAATCTCATCTATGGTAGACTTGTTTAATAACAGCAATTATAGTTAAGTTACAAATGCATAAATGCCCTCTTTGTAGATTTTTGGTGGAAAGATTCTAGTGTTAAAACACCAAACCTTCAAAGCCTAGCCATCCGCATTTGTGTTAAAAACTTAAACCTCTAGCACTTGAGGGTGCAGGCAGAATTGGACTATGATTGAAGGCATTCACAGGAAGAAGCACAAGAAGTTGACCCTAAAGTGCCTCAATATCCTCATTTTTTTGCAATAGAATCTTTGAAAAGGTGGAGGGGAAAGAGACGGGCAATGTGATTGACTTGGATGACATTGATCCATATTTGAAATGGATTACAGAGGATATAGAGCCCTTGTTTACTGAGGAAGTGATAGATAAGTTTGAAAGGAAAGCAACACAAGGGACAAGCGAATGCAGAAGCAAAGGTGAAAGCGGAAGCGGAAGCATCAGGTATGGCTACACAAGATGAAGATATGCCTGAGAATGATTTTGTTCATAAGAAAGAATCTTTACCATCCAATTTGAGAGTGCAGCCAATAAGGACCTTAATTTGGAGGAGATTTTTTTAAAAATTTATGGATTAGTAAATTTCTATGATGATGAAAAGTCATCATATGACACAATGCTGTGTATCGTACTCCTTGTTAGTCCAAAACGTTTCGTACTCTTTGTTAGTCCAAAACGTATAGGCAATATACATGAGTTCTATAAATTATTTTCAATGCTTTTTAATAATATTTAAATGTCATTTAAATTTATTTAATAATCTTATAAAAAAAAATAATATGCTAAGTTTTAAACCAGTCGATAGTCCAAATCAAAATTTTGGGCTGAAGAGTTTTTGCTAATATAAATTTTAAAACTAAGGTTCGGGCTAACACTTTGGCCATGCTCTCGCCTTAGATTTGCCAAACAACAAAATTTGTTGAACTCCTAGAAGCCAAAACATCGGAAGATCCACCAAAACCGAAACAAAGCATAATCTTTAAGGGACATCAAAATTCCACAGTCCATAATATTGTGATTCAGTGTTTCAGGATTTAACTGTGTGATAGTTTTCCCTCAATGTTTCGGATCACACTGAATGATCCATCATCAGGAGACTAGAGAGATGGAGAGTAGAGAGCAAGAGAAGAGAAATAAAAAAGGTAATTTGGTCACACTCTATGATCCATCATCCGTAGACTAGAGAGGAGAGCAGAGAGCAAGAGAAGAGAGATAAAAAAGGGATGGAGAGTAGAGAGCAAGAGAAGAGAAATAAAAAAAGTAATTTGGTCACACTCTATGATCCATCATCAGGAGACTAAAGAGATGGAGAGTAGAGAGCACGAAAAGAGAAATGAAAAAGGTAATTTGCAGACCAAGTAAGCATAATGTCGCCTGAAAACAGAAACCAGTAAACAAGTAATTGCAGAGCAATTAAAAAGATGGTCAAAAAACCTTACCTTAACCTTACAAGGATCAAAGTTAACACCTTTACTGGAAGGAGCGTTGGCGTTATCATCAGTGGCGCAGAGAGCTAAAACGACCTCGGCCGCAGTCTGAACGCAGCGCAAGAAGGGGGAGCAGAAAACCCTGGTTATATTTGCTCCTTCCTTTTTGAGCATTTTGCCCTTCTCCCAAGCCTGCAGTTTCCCCTTGTCCGTGAGCGGAGGATCCCACGGCCTCGGCGCCTTTTCAACCCAGTGCAGATCGCAGTTGTCCAATCTTTCTCCGTGCCTCATCACAAACAAGCTCTGCTTCATGATCCCACTCGATGACTCCATTCTGCCCCTTTTCCCCTTTACTCCACACAGCAAGCCTTGATCAGGCAGAATTCTACGTTTTATTATTTGTATCATTTTACCTCACTTCGCAGAATGTTTGTGTTTGTAAGAGCCTCTCCCCTTCTCCCTCGTGTAAGAGATTTTTAATGGTGGGTCTACCTACTACTTGTATTCAAAGATTTTTGGATTTTTTGAAGCTTATTTTAATTATTAAAAAATATTAATAGAAAATATCTATAATTAGTATCCAATATATTTTTTTATTGTAGTTATTCAGCATCAGGGCTTAAATTTGATTGATGACAGTGATCTATTCAATGGTGCCCTTCAAATACTATGGCATGCCTTAATATAAATAAATCATATAAAAATCAAATATATAAATCATCATAATCCTATATAAATTTTCACAGTTTGTCTGAAATCTCTCCTTTCATATGATACAGTCTTTTTAAAATTTAGATTGTATTTTACAGTAAAAATGCCTAAAAACAACTATATAACTGTCAAATTTAGGCCCTGTTCAGCATCCAATATTTTTTATTTCTTTGTTTTGATGTTGTTAAATTAATTTTAAATGTCCCATTATTATTATTATAGAAGTCAAATATTCTTTCTCGTGTATATAACAAGTCTTAATAGTGTTTTTTAGTACTATGTTTTTTTGGACATAGGTACATTTATTATTATAGAAGTCAAATATTCTTCCTAGTGTATATAACAAGTCTTAATAGTGTTTTTTAGTCCTATATTTTTTGGACACAGGTACATTCAGTGGTGACCATAGAATTTTACAACTAACAAAGCACACACATAGAACAAATATGTTGGTCAAGTCAAATTGTAAGCATGATCTCGTTTAACATTAGAAATCTTGTGATTCATTTGTCATGGGCCTTTGATCACCAATTCAATCCCAATTTCTAGTTTTTAGCTCTTTGTCACAGTGTCTCAACAAAATCAACACCATGTAAATTTCTAGATAAGCCCCAAACCCATATCAATATTTGTAATTGTTAGGAAAAGGGTGTTGTACACCTTGCACAAGAAAGATTAATTTAATTTTGTAAAATAAATATTTATTTATGGTGCATCTTTAAGATGTGTTTAGCCATATTAAATATTTATTTGGGGCCACTTGTAAAGTTGTATTGGACATTGGTTAAATATTTTATGTGTGGGAGACATAGGACAAATATTTAGTATTTGTAGGAAATATTTAATTTTGGCGGTCAATGGTTTTGTGCTCTCATGGTTTTGAGACATGGTTACTCATTATGCTTGGACCCATGGAGAATGTATTGGAGAAGCTTGATGCTTCAAAGGTGCTCATAGAAGCTTTGTACGTGTATTGTAATATTTTCATTGTTGAATAATACATTAAGTGTAGATGCTTTTGGAGGTTGGGTTGCATTATGGTTATTCGATAAGCTTCATGCATGTTTTTCTCTCATAGGGTTATGTAGGAAATGGTTTGACAACTTGGTAATTTCCTAACATTAACATATTTTTGTTTTAAATTATTCAATTTCTCAATTTACATTAATCGGCTTCATATTAATCTAAGGTTTAATTTCTAATTTTGATTTACCACTTGTATTAAACTTTTAAATTAATTGTAGGGTTGCTTTATTTCCCTACAATTATATAATATGGTATAAGAATAATTAATTATTTAAAAACAGTTGCTCAAGAAAGATGTTGTAGGAAAAACAACTCATTATTTTTTGAATAAATTACTCTTGTAATAATGTACAAACTATTAAAACAAACGTACAACATAGGATCATGCCTCAAAGTCATGCGTATTGGGCCAAACTTAAGAAAATAAGTTATTCAAAGAAAACCATGAGCAATTTAAAAGACCATTCATTCAAAACATACATCATTAAAACGAATTAAGCAGTAAGAGCTAAAAGGCCAACAATAGGAGGTGGATCACAATCATTCAACTTGGAGCCTCATCCAACATCTAGAAAATCATCCTCTTTTGGAATGGCTAGCAATCTATAATAGGATTTTTTATTTCATGCTTCTCCCATTATTCCACAAGTTGTGGACCATCCTCATGACATGGTGAAATAGTCAACGTGAGGTGTGGATATTTGTTCTACTTATTCGACTGAGCACAACCATGTACTTGAGAAGATATAGAAGAAGGATGGCAAGCAAGTAAAGGAGGCTACCCTAAATGGTTTTGGGAGCAGTGTTGAGAGTTGTTGCAGCCTCACCTTTGACCCCTACACAAGAAATGGTCAAGCTAAACTCAAGGAGGTGAAGTAGCAGCTGGAACACAAGAAATTATACAAGACATGTTGCCCCATGATCCAACAAACTTTAAAGATAGATTGATCTGAAGCCTAAGTCAAATCCTATAAGAGACCTCTCTAGATAAGGTTCTAGATGAAATTGTGTGAATGTGTAGAAGCTTTATGAGAATATAGTACAAAGATTGAGAGAGATATAGAATTACAACAGAAAACATATTTTTTATTATTCATCCTATACATAGCATACTCTTGAGAAAGATGTATGGCTGCTATCTTTTAATGTTATCTACTTTTCTATCCCTTGTCTATGTTTGTGTGTTTATCTACTAACATTATAGATATGTATATATAGATTACATGTTGTGAAGGTTGAGTCATTATGGAAGAATCTTCTTCCTATGGAAGTGGAGTTATTCTCATGTATGACTCCTCATCTCCTAATAGTTATGATATTGAATCATTTATAGGCAGATGTGTAATGTGTTGGTAGATGACCTATCATAGTGCAAAACTTAGATGTGCCACCTAGATTGATGTATTGACTACACAATCCAAAGTATGAATTGTGACGCTCATAGCAATGCAACAACAAGCAGTGTGAGTTAGACTTTGTGATTTGGCCTGGAGGTATGTAAGGCCATGCTGGACCCTATTGAAGCCATGGTAGTAATGGTAGAAGGTTTGGTAGAAGTATGGTTATTGTAACAGAGTTCAACCCTATGCAGAGTGCTCTGCTCTACACCATTGTTAGAGAATGTGTGGCATTTGTTAGAGATGGATGGATAAACCTTGTGTTATTGTGAGCATCTGGGAGGTGCTTTGGTGTACCATAGATCATGGAAATGTTCCATAATTACCATAAACAATGAGAATAATTTTGGTGTTACCATAGGAACAATTTTTTGGTAGATCCTCTTAGATTAGTTGCCTGTCCTTGTAAAGCAATAGTCCTAATTGTGCTAAGTCTAAGAAGTAAATGTCTAACTTTGACCTCTAACTACTGCTCAATGAACCATTTAGCTTGTTGTGGGATCTAACCCACTCTAACTATACTATACATAGCCATAAATAGTTCTATGTAAACATGGTTTCCAAAATCTAATCTTCCTTTGCCACAATAGGTCATATGTCAATTGGCGATGAAATGCAAATAGTTGAGTGTGCATAGTTGTATGGCATAATCTCATTTAGAGTTAGTGCAACATATGTTGAGTATGGAATCACTTTGGGAATTTGGTATATGATGTAGATGTTGAGTCTAGAAGTCTTGCTTAAGGGATGCTTGATCTTATAGCTCGTGGACTCATACCCACACTCACAATCACACATTCAATAGACACAAAAATATAATCAATGGCATAGGCATATTAGTACATTATATAGGGAATTATGCCCATAATACACACTCTCCTACATGAGCTCCTCGACTCCTACACTTATGATCAACTTGTAGGTGGTCATCTTCCTCGCATTTCATTCTACTACCTTGTCATCCTTACGAAGGCACTACTCCTCTAACCTTCTATTTGCACCTCTGTAGGAAACCTTCTTGGCCACTCGCTAGCCTATATGTCTTGTTACCTAGCTTCTTGATCTGACATCTCTGGTAGCATGACTATCTAGTTAGTATCTTCCCTAATGGAACTCTACTATTCTTGTAGCTTGTGATGGTCCTTTCACCTATTAACCTACCTTGGCTTCCTCTTGTAGCCATCCTCTCAGTCATCACTCTGGTAACTCTCTATCATGTCTTCTGCCTGTAATGCCGCAAATTTTACACTAGGACATTAATGGACAAAGCAATAGGGTGAACAAATTTTTCATGATGTAATTGTGACATGTGCATGTCCCAATTACACAATCATGCACTAGAATCATCACAATGTCCCATGACAACACTCTAGGACATGATGCGAAAATAACCACAATGACCACTTAGGGTCCAAACACACCAAAAACACTAGAAGAATACTTACCAAACACACAAGACATCCAAACAAGAAGGAGATCCACTAGGGAGATCACAACCCTCGCTAAAAATAACGATAACCAGTCGACACAGAGCGATTCATGCTTCCCAAGACAAAAATGGTCATAACTCCCAAAATACATCACGTCCCATTAAGGTAAAAATATGAGAGAACTCAAGGGACCATGGGGAACAACTTTTGTATACAAAATTTCATCAAAAAATGTTAGGAAATACTCACTGTCTGAAGGATCACTGACTATAATGCAAAACAAGATGACAACTCATAGCGAAAGTGTCACAGGGACTCTAGAACTTTTATGGGACTATAGTACTTATCTCTAGTGTCCTTCCTGGGTGCTAGAGTCTTGGGGTACTGGAGTCCTTTTTGGGCATTAGAGTCCATCTGGGGCGCTAATGTCCCTAAACATTGCCCAAACAAAATTTTTGCAAAGGCATGAGTTCTGGAAGAACTCTCATGCCTCCCCAAGGCCACTCCAAACCCCATAAACACTCAAGAACCCCTCAAAAACACTCAAGAGACAAAATAATAGCCCCAAGGCCATTCAAATTCGACAAGGAATGCGCATGTTGAAAATGCTCTCCAACAAGGGTGGAGATGGACACAAATGCCAAGGCACAAGGGAGAAGTTGAACACCAAGGAAAAACCTCTCTCAACAACACAAAAGCCTTCAATGAGACAAAAAATGTTGACATGTGGCCAACATACCAATATTGCCAACATTTGACCAATAAACTAAAAGGAGGGTTGACTACGACACCTCACCAAAACAGTGCAACCAAAAGGATCCAAATCACATGGAATCCATTAAACAACCATAACCAACATGCTATCTAATAACAAAAGCATGAAATAACTCAAATATAGAATTAAAACTATTTTCCAAAATGCTACATACATGTAAAATAAGAGGAATTCCAAAAAGAATGCCACACTCATTCGACACCAACATCGAATTAGGACAAAACCAAGCATGGAAATCTCAATCATAATGTGGGAAAAATACAACCCAATCCATAAATATAGCATAATATAAGTTAACATATAAAACAAAGGACTCTAACATCCTCAATTAACCATTTCCAGCACATGAGATAATGTTACAAAATGACAATTTCCATCCAAATCATGATTCATTTTCTAACCAAATGACATCCTAAAAATACAACATGACAGAGGCTACTTCCCAAACATGGAAGGATCACACTCCAATGAACAAAATATACAAGGCATAAATATACATCATAATAAACCACCTCCAAAGTGGCCCAGTAGGCACATAGTACAATAGCCAAAATGTCTTGAAATGAACAAGGAACTTTCTAGCTCCTGAAAGATCGACTCGAGGACAAATGGTGAAATGTTACCCACCTACCAACCATAAATTACCATCGTCGAGCACAATAGTTGTCTATGTAACTCTAGGCAACCCCCAAGCTACGAAGAAGACAATCATGGATACACTATCACCAAGTCACACTCACACAAGTACCAAAGTCCCATGTAACATACACCCTCGGATATGTTTTTTTCTGAACCAATTTTTTCTTTTGCTTTTCTAACTATTTTGGGTTTAGGTTTTCATTGCATGTTTTGATGTTGCATTGATAATACACAATATAAAGCATATATTGAAAACCCAAAAAATATACAATGAATATGCACAAACGAGCAATGACCCAGATCATAAAATATGCTAAAACTAATTACAGTGACATACCCATTTTGAAAACTCCAACTTTGTATTTTTGCCGAACTCGAACCAGCATTATAAGCCATGGAAATTCTTCAATATTCACATACAATGGTAGAAATGCATCAATATCAATGTTGCAGCAGTAACTATGATCCTAAATGCCACCAATAAGAAGTATAGACAATGCCAAAAGAGTGGAGATTAATTCCTTAGACACCCACGACCTGGTGCTGGTTGTACGGCCTATCTGGAGCTCTATATTAGTAGCAAATAACATAAAATTCCCCCACAAATCTCACTTCCCATGTTTGTTTTAGATTGCAGAAGCATATCAATTAGTATGAAGAGGAAATACAATGAATCCCTCGCAAAGTCTCCACAAAGACTCCCATCTATGGTACGGCCTGCAATAGTATTGGTACGACCCAGTAATGGGAGTATTTTCAGTCACAAAAAAAACCCTCAAAAATCCTCAAATCTACTCTCCAAAAATTTGCCTATTCATTTGCATAACAAACTCCAAATTCGATCATATCTAACTCAAATCTCCACCAAAATATATCATTTGACTGCACAATTGAAGCCTTTGGATGAAGCCTCCAAGAATCTCTTCCTGATGTGGTCTCTCACACACAAAGAAGAGGACTATGCAAAGGTTTTCATCTCAACACAGCCAATATCAAACCCTAGAGCCAAGCTCCAAAGCCAATGCACGGGAATATCCAAACAAGAGAGTAAAATTCATTATTCAAGCATATCAAATGACTCCCATTCACCTCTTTTTAAAATTCCACAAGAGGGGGTCCACTCACTTTGGAGGGAAATATTTCTTTTAATTTCACTTTTAATATTTCCCAAGCCACAAAATGACTTAAGTGTCTTTTAAAATTTTTATTTTTCATCACTTAACCATTATAACCCAAAGTCTAATATTAAATAATATTTTTAATTTATGGACTTTAATATGGAGGCTCAAATAAACTCAGAATTCAATGATATATACTGTTGGGAAGGTCTCGTCAAAACACTCGATCTCCAACACTGAAAATTCTATAACGATCCAAAACCCTAATTTGCCAAAAATAGCAAGTCAGGGCCCAAAGTCTGAAGTCCCCTGGAAAGACATCATTACAAACCATCTGATATCACTAAGCTCAATGATGTTTGCAAGAGACACTATATGAATTCATGATTGTTGTCATTGATGGCAACAAAGTTCATCCCACATATCCGCAGGACATGGTATGTCTCTACCGGAAGTCAGAGTGAAGAATGTTGTGGTCCAGTAAACAGGAACAGAGCATGTGGCGAGGTCCAACAGACAGGTCCAGATCTCTCAGAGGAAGCATCTTGGTGAAGTGCGGATTTGGGGAAGTAAAGAGTACTACCTTGAGTGATAGATTCCAAGGTTTTAGCCTCCGGTGATAGATGAGGTAAAAGATATGAAAACTTGAGTACCGGGTTCCTGAGAAACAGTGTGAACAGAGGAAGAACTGACTGACAGAACATCAGACTACTTTTCGGATGTGTTTCTGATGGTGGTAAAGGTTATGAAGACATGAATTATGTTTGGCCGACATGATTAATGATTTCTACAAGCATATACTTGATTCGCATTACTTGATGTGTAAGGATTCAGCCGACATAACAGAGTTTGTGAGAAGATTGACTGTTCCGGGTGCCAACTAGAAAGGTGATGAAATTACTTGTGCGGATATATATACACGATGGATTTAGTTGTGAGGGGTGTTGAAGTGGTCAAGGATGTGTGAATAAAAGCAGAGCAGAGCAGAGCAGAAGTAATAAGAAAGGTCCGATATGTGAAAGGAAAGCAGCATAAGAGAAGAGGAAAGATGAAGTGTAGCAGATTAGTGTACTGAGCCTAACCGGAACTGAACTCCAGCATATGTGGATGCTTCCAATCAGTTCAAGTATTGTATAACATTCTTTTGTAGACAGTGTGTCTCCTTGTAGGCAGTGTGCCTCCTTTGTGAGCAGTGTGCTCGGGCAGTGAGCCATAATTGGCAAGTGCCATTTTGTATTTCCTTATTCTTCTAACAGAGAATAATCTCTGGGTTAATCACCCCGTGGTTTTCTCCCTTAACAGGGTTTCCACATCAGAAATATTATGTCATGTGTTTTTCCTTTTCATGGTAATGTTTGCTTATTTGAATTAATGTTGCATTGATTAATAAGAAAGTTCAGAAAGAATAAACAATTAGGATAACTGATTCACCCCCCTCTCAGTTATCAACAATTGGTATCAGAGCTAATTTCCTCCTAACAGAGTCTAATAGCTCGAGGAAGATCTGGGAGTCCAAATGGATGCATATGGTTTAAGGGAGCAACTCAAGACTGCCGAGCAACTCAAGACTGCCCTTGAGGATCTTGAACAGTCAAACTCTGAAGTCAATGAATTAAAGGAAAGACTCAAACAAGCTGATGATTTCATGAGAGAACTAAAAGACAAATTAAGTCTCTCTATGAAAAAGAGAAAGGAGCTACTTCAGCAATTAGCAAGACAAGGTGAAGAAAATAATGCAAATGAAGAACTGACTGAGAAAACCAAGTTATATGAAAAGTTATCAAAAAAAATCATTATGGTAAGACATGAAATGGAATCAGGAGTTATAAAGTTTACCCAAGAAATTGAAGAGAAAAGAAAAACTGAAGATAATCTAAGACAATCTCTCAAGGAGAAATCAGAAGATTGCCACCAGATGGATAGAATTATCAAACATCTTGAATCTGATCTTGAAGATGCTAAAGATAATGAAGAAAAACTTGAGGATCAAATTGTCTCTCTAAAAAGGGATCTTCAAACAACAAATGAGTATAAAGAAAAATTCAAGATAAGTTTTGCTCAACTTGAAGTTCTTCTTGGAAGTCAAAAGAAGGTAGATGACAAATGTGGTTTGGGATATGAGAAAGGAGAAAGCTCCGGATCTGGTCAGAAGAATTTTAGATTAGAAAATCCAAGGAACAGGCCTAGAAGACCTCCGGTAAGACAGCCAATGCTCAAAGATATCCATCCTTCAATGGATACTGCCACAGCTGCAATCACTTTGGTCACAAAGCTAATCAGTGCAGAAAGATAATGAATCAGACTAATTCATCCTTCTCCGGACAGTGTTTTAATTGCAAAAGGTATGGTCACAAGTCTCATGAATGCAGAAATATGCAAATGAACAAATCATTCAATGGTAGATGCTTTGCATGCAATAGAGTAGGTCATATGGCTAATCAATGCAGATCAAGAGGATATCAATCAAATATACAAGGAAATGTTGTTTGCCAAATCTGCAATAGATCCGGTCATATTGCAAAATTCTGTAGAAGCAAGAATCAAGAGAAAAGAGGTCTGGTATATCATAATCAGAATCAAGATAAGGGTAAACAAAAGGTGAATGCAGATGAAGTTAGGAATGAGATGAACAAGATTTGGGTGAAGAAAAGTTTAGAGAATGTAGAGATTGGATCCGCACTAGACTCTGGTGCTGATATTCCTTCCAGAAATTAAAAGGTGAGCTCTGGCTCAGGGGGAGACACAAAGAAAACCTTGTTCCCCCAGCCAGTCAAATAGTGCCTGAAATTGGCACATGAGAAGCTGCGGATTAAAGGGGTTCTAGAGAAACATCTAAAGAAGGTCAGGTAAAGATTTGGGAGATCCGCAGGAAAATTTTAAAAGCTCAAATCCTTCAGAATTGGTCTGATTAAGCAAGTCTTCCGGTAAAACAGGTTTCTCACAAGATTGGCCCGGTATGAATCCAAATTGATACAACTTGATCTGCGGATACATAAGATCATCAGAAGGACAAGTGGATATGATGATTCATCACTAACATCAATCACAAGGGAATCATAATGATCCAGATGAATTTCTTCCTCCTTGAACAAGGAAAACAAGGCAAACCGAAATGTATTAGGTTGCACATTTATTGCAGGGAGAAAATTAGGGCTTCTTGGAATAAAAGAGTTCATTCATTGTCATTTACACATTTGCACTCAGGAAGAGAAGGAAAAGGAGCTCTGCAACTACTTGCCCCAAAGATCAAGACGATTCTTCTTACAGCTCAATCTGGATTTCATCGTGTGCCCTAAACTGCGGAAAAGGTATTTTTCATTTTTGATATTCTCAGTAAGATTTCTTGATGATGGCTACTTTGAATATAGTAAAAATCTCTGATAGGCCCCGCCCTGAATTCAAGAAACATCCATTCAAATCATTGGAGGTAGATCCCCTAGGAGCATTCTCTAGTGTTCCACATGGCGTTTTACACATAGAAGACATTAGGGTTTACATACATGCCAATATTGAAGAGTTTGGGGAATTCAAACTAAGAGACATCTATCACAAACAATTGATAGATGATGCTTTTGAGCTTAAACCAGAATATAAGGGCATCCAGGAGAAGCATTTTGATCAGTTCATTGATTTCCCCTGCTTTGAAGAAGATGAATGGGTCCGGTATGTTTTAAGTAGGGTGCATGATAACTTCCTATGGCTGAATAGACCTTGCAAGATCACCAAGGAAGCAATTAGGGCAGTAACTGGTTTACATTCCTCCGGAGGAATTCCTGTCCTTAAATCTGTCAAAAACAACATTGTCACAGAGGCCACCAGATCAAAATTTGATAAGAGAGCAATGACCATTGAAGATATTACTGACCCAGATATCAAGTATGCATCTATGATAATAGGATACAAGATATATCATTCCAGTAGGGAGAATTCAGTATCCGGAACTGCAATATATACTGCCTATGAGATGCTGAGAAAAAATGCAGAATATGATCTCTGTGAACTTCTTTTGAGCCAGTTAATGGAAAACATACAAAAGATCAAAAAGGACAAGAAAAACTCTTTCAAATATGGTGCACTAATAGTATGTTTATTTTTCTACTTCATGAATGAGTTGCCCGGATCAAATGGATGGGTATGGCAGAATGACAAACCGGTAGCAGTTCAGATCAGAGACTATTTGCATGGGCTTGGGGATGCTAAAGCAAGAAATACAACCATGTGGGGATACTTCAAAAACTTTTAGAACATGATGCAATCAAGAGAAAGGATTCCCCAGTCTCTTGTTGAGAAATACAAGGACACAGTCTGCTTTATGGTAGAGACTGATCAATGCCTAATGGAGGCAGTAGAACCAAGGACGGTCTGGATCATGCCCATGGGGTATGAAGTGGATGAACAGATTGTGGAGCTGCATGTTCAACACATGCTGAGTCAGCCTAAAGATCCAAAGGCAGAAAGGTTTGGAACCTTTGAGGAGCTGAGTGTAAAGATCCATGTGGAACTCAGAGAACCAAAGATGAAAAGGAAGGTGAGAAAAGAAGTAGAACATATTGCACAAGGCCTTGGGATCTCAAAGGAGGCACTTGATGCCAACTGGGAAAAGAGGAAAAAGGTAGAGGAAGAGAAGAAAGAGGTAGAAAAGAAAAGTAAGGAAAGTACTCCGGTAGAAACTTCCACCCGGACCAGATCATCAAAGAGATCAGCACCTGTCCTTGCTAAAAGCTCAAAACTGGAAGTACAATCATCCAGAAAAGGAGAGAAAAGGTCTAAAACAAAAGCCACAAGGGCTTATACAAGTCAAAGAGATGAAGAGGAAACCGAATCAGATGAGGAAATTAAGAAACTGAAAAAGAAGAAGAAGAAATCATCCGGTGAACACCCTATCAGTCAAGGAGAAGAAGAGAAGGAAGAGGAGTCTATTGAAAAACTCACTCTATCCTTAGATGTTGTAGTGAAAGTAGTCACAATGGATGGGAACCTGCAAACCTTAACAGAATATTATGATGAATGTAATGAAGTAGATAAAAGGATTCTGGAGGAAGCCACAGTTTAGTTTTTGAACACTTACAACAAAGCTTTTATTGAAATTATCTCTCTAATTCCTAGAAGCTTAGAGAAAAGGCTTGAAACAAGGAAGAACAATGCTCGAGCAAAAGATCTAGAACTCCGGGAACAGATAGCTATTCAGCTATATCCTTCAATTGATCCCAAGACAATGAACATGGTATTCAAAGACTGCAAGGATGAGTTCAGGAGCAAAGCAAGGATGAATCAGCTCATGCTTGGTGAGACTGACAGGGTAGCCAAGGATACAGAAGAGATCCTCCGGAAGGCCTTCAAAAGATTTAATCTTCCTATTGTAGAGGACTTGGGTACTGATCCTTCAACCACAAGTGTTGTAGAAGAAACTTCTGAGAAAATGACTGAAGAGGTAGGCCCTGAACAGACTAACATTTCTCCTCCGGTTTCTCCTACAGTCTCCGGATCCAAAGAAGAAGAAAAATTATAGGAGAAAGAAGCAGAGGTGAAGGAAAAAGAAGGTGACAGTGCAAAGGTTGCAGAGGGACAGAAGACTTCAGCAGAGAAAACCACAACTGCTAGTGGTGGGAATGTAGAAGGAGAGAAAACTCCAAAGGACAGCTCCAAGACTGCAGAAGAGAAGAAACATCTATCTCCAGCAAGAGACACTGCACAAACTGTCCAAGAATTTTTGAGCAAAGAAACAATGGAGATTGATGAACCGGAGCTTCTACAAGGTCCATTCAATTTTGATTCTCTTTCTCCGGTACAGACAATAAAGATAGCTTCATTTGCAAATGCTAAGGCTAATGAAAAACTCCTAAAGTCTCATATGGAAGACTGTGAGTTGATAGACGCTGCTTCCGGAGTGCTTGAAAAGATTATGCCATCGGTTCAGAAAGATCCCACACCCTCCTCTTCCAGTAATCTCAAAACCTTAATGAGCGGTGTTAGTACACATTTTGATTCTCTAGAAAAATTAGTTGAAGAAAAGGTCTGGAAAGAGTTTTTGGATAAGAGATTCTCAGAGGTACAAGGATTAATCACTAATGATAGGAGAAATATGAGTATTGGGATAAAGAGCTTAGAAAATGCTCTTAAGGATGGCAGTGAAATATACAAATTTTGTATCTCCTAGTCCAAAGTAACAGTAGAGATTGAGAAGAAAATAAAAGAGCAAGAGGATAAACTACTAAGTTTGTCTCAAAGTTTTGATCCTCTCTCTTCCTCCATAGTAAATCAAGAGTGTCAAACTATTGCAATCACAAATGCAATAAAGAATTTTGAGAAGGAAATGAAGAACATGATCAGCCAGATGGGTGAACTTAGGAGGATCATTGTCCCTAAGTTAGAGGCCATGCATGAGGCCATAAGTGAAGCTCAAATCATAGCCCAGACAAATGATCCGACAGATCTAAAAAGGACAGATGCGTTTGCATTCCTGTTGAGTGGGCATATCTCAATTTTGGACAGGATGAAGCAGAGTTGGGCGACAGAAGTTGTACAGTTGAAGAACACTTTTGTAGACATACTTAAGTATATGTAAGTACAACTTGTATATATATACTTATGCAGCTAAGTATAGTTAAGATTTTGAAAATTTTGGTATGCGAACCCTACCCTTTGCCATTGATGTCAAAGGGGGAGTGAGGAGCAGTGAAAAATGAGGAATCCAACTAAGGGGGAGCTCCGGAAAATGTATATAAAGAGAAAGCATCATCCAAGGGGGAGCATAGTGTAAACACTTAGTCATTTTTCACTAAGTGTTGCCATCAATGCCAAAGGGGGAGATTGTTGGCAAGAGACACTATATGAATTCATGATTGTTGTCATTGATGGCAACAAAGTTCATCCCACATATCCGTAGGACATGGTATGTCTCTACCGGAAGTCAGAGTGAAGAATGTTGTGGTCTGGTAAACAGGAACAGAGCATGTGGCGAGGTCCGCAGACAGGTCTGGATCTCTCAGAAGAAGCATCTTGGTGAAGTGCAGATTTGGGGAAGTAAAGAGTACTACCTTGAGTGATAGATTCCAAGGTTTTAGCCTCTGGTGATAGATGAGGTAAAAGATATGAATACTTGAGTACCAGGTTCTTGAGAAATAGTGTGAACAGAGGAAGAACTGACTGACAGAACATCAGACTACCTTCCAGATGTGTTTCTGATGGTGGTAAAGGTTATGAAGACATGAATTATGTTTGGTCGACATGATTAATGATTTCTACAAGCATATACTTGATCCGCATTACTTGATGTGTAAGGATTCAGCCGACATAACAGAGTTTGTGAGAAGATTGATTGTTCCGGGTGCCGACTAGAAAGGTGATGAAATTACTTGTGCGGATATATATACACGATGGATAGTTGTGAGGGGTGTTGAAGTGGTCAAGGATGTGCGAATAAAAGCAGAGTAGAGCAGAAGTAATAAGAAAGGTCCGGTATGTGAAAGGAAAGTAGCATAAGAGAAGAGGAGAGATGAAGTGCAGCAGATCAGTGTACTGAGCCTAACCGGAACTGAACTCCAGCATATGTGGATGCTTCCAATCAGTTCAAGTATTGTATAACATTCTTTTGTAGACAGTGTGTCTCCTTGTAGGTAGTGTGCCTCCTTTGTGAGCAGTGTGCTCGGGCAGTGAGCCCTAATTGGCAAGTGCCATTTTGTATTTCCTTATTCTTCTAATAGAGAATAATCTTTGGGTTAATCACCCCGTGGTTTTCTCCCTTAACAGGGTTTCCATGTCAAAAATACTGTGTCATGTGTTTTTCCTTTTCATGGTAATGTTTGCTTATTTGAATTAATGTTGCATTGATTAATAAGAAAGTTCAGAAAGAAGAAATAATTAGGATAACTGATTCACCCCCCTCTTAGTTATCAACAAATGCAACATTGGGGATGGCCAATGACTAACTATCAAATCACCAAAATAGCACTAGACTAACACTTACTATAAATAGCAGTGTTCACCGAGGACCAAACCCAAAAAAACCCAGAAAGATTATCGCCATGCAAGCACTTACTATAAATAGTATACAAACAAGTTGTATGAAAACTCTCTGGAAAGTATCATACAGCTCCATTGGATCACCCGAACACCCAGGTGACATCCAAATACTCCTCTGATTATGTTGTCACCAACCTAGAAAGTCAGCTTTGACTGAGCTGCAAGAGAACTCGTAACTGGGGACATTACAGTCTGCCCTTCCCAAAGATTGCTTGTCCTCAAGCAATGCTAATGCAATCTCTAATCAATAGACTGAACCAAACTGAAACCAAAAATGATCCCAAGGTCCCAAGTTATTCTCATAATAGAACCACCATGCGGATGCTGCGCTACTCTGATAAATCCTTCACCATGCAGAGAGTGGTGAAGCAACTCATCAGAATCCAGTTGATCTGACGTGCCAAACCTGTCACCACCTGGATCCCAACACACCAAACCCTCACATCCATCGAACATGAGATGGAAGTAACTCAAACTGTTAGCATCACAACATCCCCTTTTATCCTTTACAAATCTCCTATGAATGTGTCGTCTAGCCCTCATGGGTGCTGGAAGATATGTAACTGCTCCTCCCAAATTGAGGGAATGATTAAACTCTCCTCCATCACCGCTGTAAAGACTAAACATGCCATCATGCCAACGAACACTGCAACCTTTCTGAAGCCATGTCTCCAATGGAAATTTTTGAGACAGAAGTTGCAAACTCTATCTGGTACATATCAGCATGATGGTAATCTGATCTCTGACCCTGCAAGTAATCCTCTGAATATATCTGAATCAGACACCTACAATCTCTCGTTCCATCATCTGTAGATGGCAACCCTTCATCCCATAATGGATGGTATAAATCCTGAGCCAATCCACACTTACACATCATCAGGTCATCTGTGTGTGGATTAAAGGAGAAATGATGAGCACTTCTCACTATGCAGTCAAGATAAAAAGCACCTACATGTGTCAATGGTTGACTGTCATAGTCATGGGGAACACACTCCTCATCACTTGAATCAGAAGATGGCTCATGTCTCTAATCCTAAATAGCTAATTGGGTAGATACAATGGAAACCCTCTCTGTGTACCCAATAACATACTCCCTATAATGAAACAATTAGAGATATTCTGATTTTATCTCCTCCAAAGCACTCCTGATGAGCTGCAAATCATGAATGTGAGTACCAGCCCATACCCCATACCGTCTCTCCTCAAACTCTACTGTCCAAAGAAGGTACTCAATATGCTTATGAGTGCAATCAAAACGAGATAAGGTTAAATCAACCTTCTCTCCTATAACCTTCATTTGATCTCTCCATCTTTGTGGCTCAATAGGTTGTCGATCAAAATCAGCTACATGGGATGTAATCTTATTTGCTTCTAGGAGAGGGAAACAAATCAACTTGAGAACCAATCTCCCAACTAGATGATACCCTGCATACCTCTTGTGAAGAAGACAAAGCAATGTAGTGATCATTTACACAACTCTCTAGAGAATCCACTACTTCACCACAAGAGCTATCAATAATTTATTTTGCATTACCTGAAATGGGACTGTCCCTACTAAACTCATCCAACACACTCATCCCATTTGTGTTACCTACACCAGTAAATGGATTGGATGTTGCCACATCCTCCACATACTTATTACCACAATCTGTGGATGTATGCTCATCACCAAACGTTGCCATAAATATCTAAACTATATCTGTAGGTGATTATGATTGCACCAACCTCAATTCCACAGTAAGCTCATCTATCCGTAACTTTGACTCTTGAAGGGTTGTTTGAGCACTCTTCAAGGAGTCCATGGTGACCTCAAGCTCATAGGTGAGCTCATCAACCTCCTCTTCCTTTCCCCTTAGAGCATCATAATAAATACCATTGAGCATGAGAAGATGATCTATATCTAATAATAGCTATAGGCAATTATTCTTCATTATCCCAACTGCATCTCTAAGTGCCTAGAACTCAGCAAGGGAAAGTCCATTATCAAGGTGCTCATATATACCTGGAGTCCAACAACAGTGTGCCACCAATTGCTGAACAACATCAAAGTGTTATAAGGCTGAAGCAATCATGCCTTCGTTCACCTTTAATTGCCTTGCCAAATGATGAGACCCCTATGACAAATCGTCTCCACACAAATTTTTTGATTTGTAATCTGCACTTTGGTAATAGGTTGAATCATCGTCACTCACTGTTTGATAAGCATCATCATGTGTGCCTTTAGCTCTGCACACTTCCTCAATAAAGGTACTGTTGTTATGTACCTCACGGGATGGCTCCAATGACATAATAGAAGTTGTTGATTGGACATAATCATTGCACACTTCTTCCTCCAAAGTAGATGCATGTCCATCCAAAGAGCTATCTTGAGACCCATCACCAACAAGTAAATTTTCTGATTTGTGCACATCTTCTATGGTCTGATTTGCAAAATTAGAATCGTGGCTTGAATCTACATCACATAATTCATTTTTGACATCCAAATCTTGAGTGTCAATGTTAGGGAACTCCACACATCCATCATCTTCACATGGAATGGTTGCTATCTCATGAGTAGGCTCAACATTATAACTGTTGTCATAAAACACAAAATTAAAAACTAGATTATACTTATCAACAACATCCTCAAGGAACTCAACTAAAACTTCATCCTTTGCTAGCTGTCCATTGCCAAGTGCTGGTTCAAGAGGTGCCTTCAAAGGAAAATTAAGTGTATCATGCACAATCGTTTCTGTTGTAGTCTTCCCTAAATCAGCTAGTTCCTCTAAATGATGAGGCTCATAGGACCCAATGTTTTTATGCAACCTACCCGGATCATGCCTCCACAAGTTAACTTCTTCATGGTCACATCCTCCATCAAAGTAGTAGGTAGAGTCTTCTACCTCGTGATCTCCCTCTATGGCTGGCCAGGAAGATGTATGCACCGCTATGACTTCTTTATTTTGTAATGACAAATCAAGATTAACTAATCCACTTGGATCACTTCTCGTTGATATCTCTGAATTACCCTTATGACGACCATTTGATTCCATGCCAAAATGATGCAAAGGTAATGAAACACTGCTAGGAGCATCCAAAGAACCCATACCTTGATTTGACCTTGTAGGTTTGGCAACCTCCATGGTAGCATGTCCTTCCTTTGTGTGATCATTATGAAGCCTTCGGTATCTGTCCTTTGAAAGGTGTGATACTTCTTTACCCAAACCCTTATAGTGTCTTGTAGGATGCAAATTATCCACAAGTATACCTTCATCCTTCATGGTAGCATCTTCTTTAATCTTATCTTCATAGGGCTGAAGTGCATCATTGACTTTGTCCCCCTTACGCATGGATTGATCTATGTTCTCCTTGTGATTATTTGTAAGCTGCAAAACTTCTTCCTTTTCTACCTTTTCTTCCATGAGCACTTCGGTTTTGTAACCCTCTTTGAATTTTTCATCTTTTCTTCCATCATCATTATTCCTGTATTTATTCCTATCTCCATTGTTCCTGTCTCCATGGTTTTTGTCATTGTTGTTGTTATTATCGATACCAGGATTCCTGATGAAATAATTGGTCATCATATGTATCGTTTGATTAGTATTAAGTCACATCTCTCTCTATCTCCTACCCCAATTCCTGTTTCCTACACCAATTATTCAACATTTCCTAGACACTAGGCTCTTCCTGGTCTTTATCACCCATTTCCTCTATCACTACTGTATCTGTATCCACAAAGGGATCAATATAGGGAATCAGTCAGTGATCTGCTTTGTCTGAGATAATACTGATGTGTACCCGGTTGCATGTCTCGATTCATCTTCTACATGTCATATTTAACCTCACAGGATGGCAGGATGCACTACTCTGATACCACTATAACATACACCCTCAGATATGTTTTTTTCTGAACCAATTTTTTCTTTTACTTTTATGATTGTTTTAGGTTTAGGTTTTCATTGCATGTTTTGATATTGCATTGATAATACAAAATATAAAGCATTTATTGAAAACCCCAAAAATATACAATGAATATGCACAAACGAACAATGACCCATATCATAAAATATGCTAAACCTAATTATAGTGACATACCCATTTTGAAAACTCCAACTTTGTATTTTTGACGAACTCGGGCTAACATTACAAGCTATGGAAATTCTTCAATATTCACATACAATGGTAGAAATGCATCAATATCAATGCTGCAACAATAACTATGATCCTAAACGCCACCAATAAGAAGTATAGACAATGCCAAAAGAGTGGAGATTAATTCCTTAGACACCCATGACCTGGTGCTAGTTGTACGGCCTACCTGGAGCTCTACATCAGCAACAAATAACATAAAATTCCCCCACAAGTCTCACTGCCCATGTCTGTTTCAGATTGCTGAAGCATATCAATCAGTATGAAGAGGAAATACAATGAATCCCTCACAAAGTCTCCACAAAGACTCCCAACTATGGTACGACCTACAACAGTATTGGTACAGCCCAACAATAGGAGTATTTTCAGTCACAAAAAAACCCTCAAAAATCCTCAAATCTGCTCTCCAAAAATATGCCTATTCATTTGCATAACAAACTCCTCCAAATTCGATCATATCTAGCTCAAATCTTTGCCAAAATATATTATTTGAATGCACAACTAAAGACTTGTTGGTCATGATGTTAGTCATTCACAAACATAGAATAAAAGTTACACAACAACCTTTACTCATCTTGAAAGATACGATGAATTCAAAGAATTCATGATCCCAAGTCTCCGTTGATTAGGTCTTAATCTACTGACGTTACTCAGTGGTTGATGTGTGTTGCTGTTTTCCATTCAGGGGCCTTACGTGTTTCTGCACTGTTCATCATCATCATCTTCAAATATCCTGCTCTGGATGTTCGCTCTGCATAAGCCTCCAACAATTCTACCTCTGCACTGTAAATTTAGTCAAATAATGTGCATACAGGCTGATATTTGCATGATTTCTACCATTATTTATGATTCTTTGCATGATATTTTCAGTACTACATGCATTTAACCAAATATGCTAAGGATCTTCAGTTACCTACGGGATTTCAGCATATTTCACTGTTTCTGCTTGTTATTTATCATGATTTGCAGTTATGGTGATGAATTAATGAAATTGAAAAAAGGAAAAGGGTTAGAGAGTGAGATTCCTAAAATTACTGAACTTAGATCACTGATTCACATACAAGCTCCCATACTTGCAATGAAAAGAAGGAAAACTAGAAATCATACTTCACCAGGACATTCCACAAATCCGCATGATCTAGTGCAAAGCTTCAAAGGAAAGTTGACAACAACATGTAATGAAATGAAAGCGCTTCCAGTTGAACACAGCATTCACCAGTACATATCCAGAAATCAACAGAAGATTACGTAAAATTTACAATCAGGATGTAATCTGGAACTTCATATTCATTCAGTATGCTCAAGAACAGGTACATTTACAGTGATCTGAAGAAAGAACCTTGACATTTCAACAATTCTATCCTCATTAGTCTCAGTAATCCGATCTCCTAACTTATTCTACAGTAATTGACTCTTTGCGCCAGATGCGTCTATGTATTCTAATGTATTCCCTGCCTTCTAAAATGACAAGCTCTGGATGTTATATAGAGCAACTGCCAGAAAACGGTTACAATGATCCAAGGATCAGGATCCTCTCATAACAAACAACGGCCCAGATGAAAAGCACATGCTTCGTCAGTTAGCAAATGTACAGCTGGCACAGAATATTCCAGCATCTTCAACTTGATTCGGCCTCCAGCTGGCGAACAGCATATTTGACAATATCCTCTTCATTTCTGGCTCATGTTGACTCCATGCGCAACTTTGTAATGCTCAGCTTCAGCAGCATCATCATGATTTCAACGCTCAGCTTCAGCATCATCATGACTTCAATGTTCAGCCTCAGCAGCATCATGACTTCAATGTTCAACCTCAGCAGCATCATGATGATTTCCTGCAAGTAAACAGACAAACATTAGGTTCATCATCATCATGATAAACAACAGGAAGTAAACACTTTATTAAACATACCTCCCCATGTGCAGCTACAGGCAAACGGGTCTTACCTGTGAAAATATGCACTAAATGCATAAACAACATGAAAACAACCAGGTCAACCCGTTGACCAAACATCAGGCAGTCGGCCCTTTCAAATTTCTATCGCTTCATGTTTTTGCCCATTTTCTTGTATATCGGGTTCGAAATATGATGATGATGATCTCAGATTATACAAAGAAAAAATCGCCTTTCAACCATCCTTAGAATCCGGCTTTGCATCATCATCATATTTGCATCGGCGTGACTACATATGATTAGGGTGATAATTTTACCTTAGGCCGACGGCAACAGTTATACCGACGCCAAAAATCATGATGATGACCAACTATATGCCTTCCGTCTGTCCGCAGGATATCACAAAATATGATGATCCTCCTTTCCTAATGCTCTGATGGAAAGTACATCAGGATGTTTTGTTTTTGCACATTGGGAAAGAAAGACAACGTCATCATCATCATGATGAAGACAAACAGGAGGACTTGGAAAATGATCCTGCCGCTGAGGAAAATCATGATGACGTCATCGTCATCATCAGGCTTCAATAAAATGCAAAGGGATGACGTCACCGTCATGTTTCGCTACGATCAGGAGGTAAATGGAATATCGGGTTCCCTCTAAGGAAGATGATCAGGTGGATGAATGCAATATGACCCTTTTCGGCCAAGGCAATCCGCTCGAAAGATCAGGATGATGAACATCATCATCATCATATACGCACTGGGTGATCAAAAATATGATCCTGCTGAAAGTCCTGATGACGTCATCAGGATATCCGGGGCTTGTGTTAATCCTCGAAGATGACGTCATCGTCATCATCATATTGGCGAAATGGATCACGCCTTGGAAAATATCCTGCCGAAGGAGAAGGTGATGATGACGTCATCGTCATCATCATATTTGCAAAAGGTTATACTCGTCGGCAGGATGATATTACGAACTGTCGGGAAAGACGAACAAGATCATGATGATCTTGTTCAACATGACTTAAGAAATGAAAATCACCCTCCGCTTCGAAAGATAAGGTGATCATCACGATCACGCGAAAGGAGGTCAGGAGGATATTAGGAAATGTCGGGTCTCGAAATATCATGATGATGTTGATCACCAAGACTGTCGTGCGCGCGCAAATTATGCAGATGGCAGATTTCTCTAAGTAAGGTGATATTATAATATCAGCATGATATTATAATATGCTCGCGATGTTGGAATATCATGATGCTCGCGATGTGAGAATATCATGATGCTGATGATGTTAGAATATCATGATGCTCGCTTGACGGGCAAAACACACTAGCATTTAAGATTGACGTCCGGATGTTTCGGGACTGCATGATTTTCATCAGGTGATAAAGTAAGATCATGATGATGACCTTTGGCGACATAAAAGACCGCCTGACGGGAAAAGATTACTACGACTTAAACTTGACGTCCGGATGTTTCAACCTCAGGATATTATCGGAGAGCTTTTCAAATATCATGATGATGATGTTCATCATACAGCAATTATCAGGTTTGACCAAAACTTTGACTGCTCACAACTCCCTCATATGGACGAATTTTCAAGTGATGCAAAAGGCAAACCTGCATGGAATTTCAAGCTCTTTCTAACCATGAAGTCATAGAAACAAAATATGAACTTTGAGAAACTAACCTCATGATGATGACCTACCTCATCCTGACCTTCATGATGATGATGCACCTGACTTAAATTTTTACCAAACCGCCAGAAACAGACAACACAAGCCAAAACAAAAGCTGGGTCCCTGTTTTGCCAAGTCAAAATGGGGCGTGTTGTGTAACCACACAACAACTTGCCACCAAAGAAAACAACAAAATTCAAATGATTCAAGTGATGTGATCACATTCATCTATAGTATTCTAATTCTGTCTAAGTAAATCATCATGATCTTTGAATGATAAAATTTCATTATGGTGATAAAGCTAACAAAGGATCAGGTGTGTGCAGATGATTAATTATCCTCATCTTGAAAGCAAGTTGAAAACATAAGTAACTGGTGTTAAACTACATAGTTGGAGATCATCCCTCATAGCCAACCTGGATAGAGCCTTGCTGCCAGCAGGTGTCTATAACCCCGGCAAGGTTATCTATACAATCTCCCTAAGTAGAGCCCCACTGCCAGCAGGCGTCCATAGCCCCGGTAGAGTTACTTAGATGGCCTAATTTTATTTTGTTTCTGATTTTCCTTTAAAAATTCAAATTTGATATCATCATGTCTGCTCATTTGTACAAGGTGTAGTCACTTGCAGCTTTAGGTTGGAGATTGTATTGGTAGCAAGGGAGTCCCTTTAGATTTTTCACTTAACACCTATACTCATATCTTCAACAAGCCCAAGGCTGTTAGGTGTTTCATTGTGTTTGATTCACTTTGGACAAGAAAAAGTACCTTGATGAAAAGACATCATAAACCTGATCATGAACATTTCTCAGAATGAATCATAACCTATATCTAAATCTGGTCTCATCACTTGAATCCTAACAATTTAGTTATTTTCTTAGGTGATGAAGTGCATCATCCTGACTTACCAAAACAAAACTCAACCAAAACCACACAAAACAGAAGCAACACTATACAAACCACTACTAGGCAAACAAAATCCAGAAAAAGACCTAAGGACACCTGTATTTGCATACTTCTTTTGATTGTGCAGGAGCATCAGGGTATTAGTTATGGTTCTCAACCTAGCAAATTTATCTTTATATTCTGAAGAATATTCTGGTATTCTGAATTCACTGTATTCAACAGAACAACTCTTGATGATCAGCAACTGAGGACGCTCATCATGTTCATGATTAATCCATATGCATGTCTTATCTTCTGAATTTCCATAATTAAAATAATATTCAACATTATTTACTGTGGAAAGGAGAAATACAACCTGGTGTATTTCTGGCTTTGCTGCACATGCTCCTTCATTGGCAGTTGGTCTTTCATTTATATTTTCACTGCTTGGCTCAGTGCCTGGTCCCTCCTCAAATTGAAGGATGTATGACTCTTGATGTATTGATTCTTCATCTTTATCCAGCCTTATCCCTTCATTCTGGATGTTCAGTTTATCCTCCAGTTCAGGAAACTTCTCAATATTTTCTTCAATTTCCTGCACATCAGCATCTAGATAAGTATCTTTATTATCACAATCTGATATACAGAAATTTATTATTTCTAAATCATTTGACTGTAAAGGAGAAACAACTTTCACTTGGTGAGGACACTCCCCTGTTTCATTTTCAAAATATTTCTGGAGTGACATCTGATTATGCACAACAACTCCAAAGTCTTCTACATCTTCATTTTTCAGGAATTGTTCATTAAATAATTCACATTTTCTATCTATTAGAGGATCTGGTTCCTTTAACCTGCAACATTCTTGCATTTGATCATTTAATTCAAAGAAGTCAGGTAATAAATCAGCATTTATTTTCTTCTCTGTGACTCCCTGAGTTACCATCATAGGAACTTCATCATCAGGAGTGCATTTAAATTGCTCTAGCATCTGTTTACACTTCTCTTTACCATAGAATGACTCCAGGAAAGATGTTTCATTTTCTTTATCAAAAGTATTAGGATCAGAATCAAAACTATTATCCTGATGAGTGATTTCTTCTCTAAAATTCTCACAAGATTCATACCTGCATACTGACTGATCCTTACTTGTATTAGGAAGTAGAGAACTCCTATCAATCCCACCATAAAATGAATCCAGGAAAGATGTTTCATCTTCATTACCTTCTGAAACTGCCTCAGCTATTGTATTTTCTAGAATCTTTTTCAACATGACCAAGCAAGGGTAGCAATCTCTCTCTGAATGCTCTTCATCATGTAATCTGCACCAGCTTTCAATCAAGACATCATCAATGGGCAAACCTAATATTTGACTACACTGTATATTTCTAGACAAATATAATTCAAAATCTTCAGAATGATCTACTTCAGTGTCTGGACAATTAATAACTTCTGGTGCTGCATCTGCTTGTTGCTCCTTTCCTTTATCTGATGAGCCTGATGGCTTTCCTCTTTTCTCTTCCATCCTAGCAGGAAGATGATGTTCAGCACATACAGTTGCATGCTTCTTCAAAATGTGTAAGCACAGTGAGCAAGTGGTTTCTGAGTGAGGCGCCTCATGCAGCCTACACCAACTTTTGATTAAAACCTCCTGGGGAGATCTACACTGTTGTGTCATTTTTTTTATTTCTTTGACCAGAAATTCTTTGAACTTCGTCAGGTCACTGCCTTTATCCTCATCAGACAACTCGTAATCCGGTTCCATGAAGCAATCACTACCAGGAGTGATCTTTTCCTTTCTCGCATCATTTGTCTGATTGGACACCAGGATCTCTTCTGTTTTTCGGATATGATCCTCATCAGGATCCGTCGACTCTTCTGTTCCTGCAGAAGACAAATAAAAATTAGTATCATCATCATCATCAGATGTAGCACTCACCTCGGAATATGATGATGATGCTTCACTATACGTCTGCTCCAGCATGATCATGTCTAAGCATGGTTCGCAAGTCTTTTCCGAGTGTGCTTCTCCATGCAATCTGCACCATCCGTCGATCAAAATATCATTAGCAGGTATATTTAATAATTGACAACGTTTTATCTGAGTAGATAAATGCATCTGAAAATCCCTGAAGCGATCTATTTCGTTGTCATTATCAGGATCATTATTAAGTTCTACAACTGGCATATCCTCATGATAATCATCATCATGATGATGATGAACATCAAGCATCAGGACCTCTTCTATTTGGACAGTTTGCGGCCTGATGTGATAAACTCCAGGTTCTACGTTTACATACATGATCTCATTTGTTCTGTTATATTCCGTGATCATATGTTTCATCCTAGGCTCAGCATCAATCCTGATCTGATTAGGTATACCTTTCCATGGCAACCACATGTGACTGAAGTCTGTGGACATGTATCCGTTAAGCGTTTTAGACCAGTCCCGGCTAAGCAACATCCCGTATGTATCAGGTATGTCAACTACCTGAATGTCAATGTAATACTGGATTCTAGGATCAGACGCTAGCTGCATGTGAATGTGAGTGAGTTCTCCTACGACACTTACTTCTGTCTTGTCCAGTTGAGTGACCTTCTTTAATGATTTAGCAGGATGCAGTCCCAATGCGTTGCATATTGACAAAGGCATAACATTAGTTGAGGCTCCTGAATCAACTAAGCAGTTGTGCAAATTCTTACTGAACATTCTTATGGTGAGGAGAAACGGTGGTGATTCAGTTTTATCTCTGTACAAGGTCATGTGAGAGGTTTCAGCAGCTTGGACTGTGGCTGACACTTTGGGCTTGACAGTGCTATCTTTAGCAGTATAGTCTCTGCTATTGGATTGAATCGAAAGGTGATTATCCTCTTTAGAAGCAGGATCATCCAGCGACTTCATGAATGCCCTTTTGATGGCAGGAGTTTTCAGTAACTCAGATAGGGACAGGCTGATCTTGATTTTCTTCATTTCATCAGCCAAATAGCTAACTAACTTGTCAGACTCATGAGGTGCATTTGCAACTTTTGTTACTGTGTTTTGAGGAGACAAGTACTGAGCATTCACCTTAGGGAACCCAGGGTTATTGCTAGCCTTAGGATCAGGAGGTGTGTTGAAGTTGTTTGGAGGTAGAGATGATGTCAATGGACCGGCAGGTCTGTTGGCATTACTCCTCAGGTTATAATTATGCTTACCAGGGTATTGCTGCTGGTACGCATGCACTTCCTCATGCTCTCTTGTAGGTTCATTTTCATCCTCAAAAGGGAAGACATAATTTGCTTCAAAGGTTAAGGCAGATTCTTCACAGGTCTGATTATAATCCTGATGAGGTTGATTAGTGTAGGTTTCCAGCACAAAAGCTGAGTCATATCCACAAGGAACTATTTCATTTCCTTCTGCCTGAGGTGGATTTCCAGAAGTATTAGACACTTCAGTCTGAAAGATGCTGGCAGCAATCCTAAATTGTGGACAATCTAATTCTGCATGTGCATTGGTGTTGTGAATCCTGCACCAATTGGTAAGGGCTGCCTCAGCAAGATTGACTCTAGTAGTCTGTTTGGCTTCACCAGGAGGCTGATTGTCTAGGGGTGATGGTAATGAACCATTATTTGGCCTGGAGTTCCACACTCTAGGCTGCCTAGGAGGATTATTGTTATTTGCAGCACTACTGTTGAAGTTATTGTTGTATCCTCTGTCAGGGTAATTTGGTCTGTCATTGGAATAACTCCTATTCTGACCTGACTGTGAATAAAACCCTTGATTTCTCAAGTGTGTTACTTCTGTGGTGAGTTTTCTCAACTGAGCAGCAATTTCTTTGATTTCCTCTTTCTCCTCTTGAGCTTTGGCCACTACATTTTCAGTCTGAGGCTGGAAAAAGGAAGATCCATGGTTATTGTGGGATAGGTCTGTACCCTGAGGTGTCTGAGTATGTGCAGGATATTGTGGCAATTGGCCATTTCCATTAGGAGGAGGCATGATACTCAATGGAGGTACTTGCAAAGGTGCAGGCATGATTGCTGGGGGCATCACTGCTCCATTTGGATATTGTGCAGGATATTGCGAAGGATAAGCTGCAGGATACTGTGCTGGATATTGTGACTGCATGCCGGGCAAAGCAGGGAATGCTATATTTGGAGTAGGAGCAGGTATCAGCTGTTGATTTACCTTGATAGCTTCTTGAAAAGCTCCTGTCAATGTGGTGATCGCAGGATGTGTTCTCCTGATGAACATGGCGGTTAATGGATCCAGGGTTGAATAATAAATACTTCTGGCAGCATCATCAGCCACCACATATGGGGTAACTAGCTTGGACAACATTTTCTGGAACCTAGCATTGAAATTTGCAATAGGTTCATGCTCCAATCTCTTAATTGTGGCAAACAGGTGGTAATTCATGGATGGATCAATAGGGACCTTGAATCTGTCAAGAAAGGCCTTCTCTAAGACAGCCCACGAACCTACAGAAGATTGACCAAGACTGATGAACCAATTATAAGCCTCTTCCCCTAAGGAAAAAGGGAATAATCTGCACACCACATCCTGATGTTCTATTCTGGCTCTGCAGCAAGCTTCTTTAAACGTCCTGATATGATCATCCGCATCCTGGTAAGGATGGTATTTTGGACAAAGCTTGTCCGGATACTTTGGTAACTCATGATACGCAGTAAAGGTCAATGGTGATTCTGCTGCAAAGAACGACATTGCAACCCGAAGGGGCTGAACTGGTGGTGCAGTTGGCTGAGGTTGGACTAAAGGTATACCCTGAGGTTGAACAGGAGGTGTCACTGGTATACCTGAAGGTATTTGCAAACCAACAGGAGTTACAGGAGGAGGTCCTGATGAAGCTCTGGACGTACTAGACTCTGGAGTATGGTGAACGTCTACAGTCTTAGGTCTAAAACCTCTAACAGGCAATTCTTCGAAAATTTCACTATGTCTAGACCTGGTATTTATCCTGTGAGCCAGGATTTCTCGATTTGGAGGTCAATTAGCTGAAACTTTGCAAATATTGGCTGGATTCCACCGGACGAGGTGATATTTGCAGTCAACTTGCAAATCAGACTGAATATTTACGCGATATTTGCGAAGATACTGCAAATATGACAGGATATTGGGATATTTCGACCAGTAGCACCAGATCTCACGTGTCTAAGGCTCAAATTCTCAAAGCTTGAACAAATTTATGCATCTTTGGCCAATATTTAGTGAATTTAAAGAAATCTACTGTAAAGCTTGCAATATTTATGTGAAATTTGGAAATCTTTACACAGAATGTGCAAATACAAACTTGTCGCAGCAAATATTTACGCAATATGATGAAATTCACAAATGATCTGAAGTTACCTTACTCTGAGCGTCATCAAACCTGAAAGTACTGATGATGAATGTGATCTTCTGGACTCAAGGCCCTCCTTCTAGCGCCAATTTATGTTGGTCATGATGTTAGTCATTCACAAACATAGAATAAAAGTTACACAACAACCTTTACTCATCTTGAAAGATACGATGAATTCAAAGAATTCATGATCCCAAGTCTCCGTTGATTAGGTCTTAATCTACTGACGTTACTCAGTGGTTGATGTGTGTTGCTGTTTTCCATTCAGGGGCCTTACGTGTTTCTGCACTGTTCATCATCATCATCTTCAAATATCCTGCTCTGGATGTTCGCTCTGCATAAGCCTCCAACAATTCTACCTCTGCACTGTAAATTTAGTCAAATAATGTGCATACAGGCTGATATTTGCATGATTTCTACCATTATTTATGATTCTTTGCATGATATTTTCAGTACTACATGCATTTAACCAAATATGCTAAGGATCTTCAGTTACCTACGGGATTTCAGCATATTTCACTGTTTCTGCTTGTTATTTATCATGATTTGCAGTTATGGTGATGAATTAATGAAATTGAAAAAAGGAAAAGGGTTAGAGAGTGAGATTCCTAAAATTACTGAACTTAGATCACTGATTCACATACAAGCTCCCATACTTGCAATGAAAAGAAGGAAAACTAGAAATCATACTTCACCAAGACATTCCACAAATCCGCATGATCTAGTGCAAAGCTTCAAAGGAAAGTTGACAACAACATGTAATGAAATGAAAGCGCTTCCAGTTGAACACAGCATTCACCAGTACATATCCAGAAATCAACAGAAGATTACGTAAAATTTACAATCAGGATGTAATCTGGAACTTCATATTCATTCAGTATGCTCAAGAACAGGTACATTTACAGTGATCTGAAGAAAGAACCTTGACATTTCAACAATTCTATCCTCATTAGTCTCAGTAATCCGATCTCCTAACTTATTCTACAGTAATTGACTCTTTGCGCCAGATGCGTCTATGTATTCTAATGTATTCCCTGCCTTCTAAAATGACAAGCTCTGGATGTTATATAGAGCAACTGCCAGAAAACGGTTACAATGATCCAAGGATCAGGATCCTCTCATAACAAACAACGGCCCAGATGAAAAGCACATGCTTCGTCAGTTAGCAAATGTACAACTGGCACAGAATATTCCAGCATCTTCAACTTGATTCGGCCTCCAGCTGGCGAACAGCATATTTGACAATATCCTCTTCATTTCTGGCTCATGTTGACTCCATGCGCAACTTTGTAATGCTCAGCTTCAGCAGCATCATCATGATTTCAACGCTCAGCTTCAGCATCATCATGACTTCAATGTTCAGCCTCAGCAGCATCATGACTTCAATGTTCAGCCTCAGCAGCATCATGATGATTTCCTGCAAGTAAACAGACAAACATTAGGTTCATCATCATCATGATAAACAACAGGAAGTAAACACTTTATTAAACATACCTCCCCATGTGTAGCTACAGGCAAACGGGTCTTACCTGTGAAAATATGCACTAAATGCATAAACAGCATGAAAACAACCAGGTCAACCCGTTGACCAAACATCAGGCAGTCGGCCCTTTCAAATTTCTATCGCTTCATGTTTTTGCCCATTTTCTTGTATATCGGGTTCGAAATATGATGATGATGATCTCAGATTATACAAAGAAAAAATCGCCTTTCAACCATCCTTAGAATCCGGCTTTGCATCATCATCATATTTGCATCGGCGTGACTACATATGATCAGGGTGACAATTTTACCTTAGGCCGACGGCAACAGTTATACCGACGCCAAAAATCATGATGATGACCAACTATATGCCTTCCGTTTGTCCGCAGGATATCACAAAATATGATGATCCTCCTTTCCTAATGCTCTGATGGAAAGTACATCAGGATGTTTTGTTTTTGCACATTGGGAAAGAAAGACAACGTCATCATCATCATGATGAAGACAAACAGGAGGACTTGGAAAATGATCCTGCCGCTGAGGAAAATCATGATGACGTCATCGTCATCATCAGGCTTCAATAAAATGCAAAGGGATGACGTCACCGTCATGTTTCGCTACGATCAGGAGGTAAATGGAATATCGGGTTCCCTCTAAGGAAGATGATCAGGTGGATGAATGCAATATGACCCTTTTCGGCCAAGGCAATCCGCTCGAAAGATCAGGATGATGAACATCATCATCATCATATACGCACTGGGTGATCAAAAATATGATCCTGCTGAAAGTCCTGATGACGTCATCAGGATATCCGGGGCTTGTGTTAATCCTCGAAGATGACGTCATCGTCATCATCATATTGGCGAAATGGATCACGCCTTGGAAAATATCCTGCCGAAGGAGAAGGTGATGATGACGTCATCGTCATCATCATATTTGCAAAAGGTTATACTCGTCGGCAGGATGATATTACGAACTGTCGGGAAAGACGAACAAGATCATGATGATCTTGTTCAACATGACTTAAGAAATGAAAATCACCCTCCGCTTCGAAAGATAAGGTGATCATCACGATCACGCGAAAGGAGGTCAGGAGGATATTAGGAAATGTCGGGTCTCGAAATATCATGATGATGTTGATCACCAAGACTGTCGTGCGCGCGCAAATTATGCAGATGGCAGATTTCTCTAAGTAAGGTGATATTATAATATCAGCATGATATTATAATATGCTCGCGATGTTGGAATATCATGATGCTCGCGATGTGAGAATATCATGATGCTGATGATGTTAGAATATCATGATGCTCGCTTGACGGGCAAAACACACTAGCATTTAAGATTGACGTCCGGATGTTTCGGGACTGCATGATTTTCATCAGGTGATAAAGTAAGATCATGATGATGACCTTTGGCGACATAAAAGACCGCCTGACGGGAAAAGATTACTACGACTTAAACTTGACGTCCGGATGTTTCAACCTCAGGATATTATCGGAGAGCTTTTCAAATATCATGATGATGATGTTCATCATACAGCAATTATCAGGTTTGACCAAAACTTTGACTGCTCACAACTCCCTCATATGGACGAATTTTCAAGTGATGCAAAAGGCAAACCTGCATGGAATTTCAAGCTCTTTCTAACCATGAAGTCATAGAAACAAAATATGAACTTTGAGAAACTAACCTCATGATGATGACCTACCTCATCCTGACCTTCATGATGATGATGCACCTGACTTAAATTTTTACCAAACCGCCAGAAACAGACAACACAAGCCAAAACAAAAGCTGGGTCCCTGTTTTGCCAAGTCAAAATGGGGCGTGTTGTGTAACCACACAACAAGACTCTAGATGAAGCCTCCAAGAATCTCTTTATGATGTGGTCTCTCACACACGAAGAAGAGGACTATGTAGAGGTTTTCATCTCAACACAACCAATATCAAACCCTAGAGCCAAGCTCCAAAGCCAATGCATGGGACTATCCAAACAAGAGAGTAAAATTCATTATTCAAGCATATCAAATGACTCCACTTCACCTCTTTTTATAATTCCACAAGAGGGGGTCCATTCACTTTGGAGGGAAATATTTCTTTTAATATTTTCCAAGGTGAGCATTCCACAAAATGACTTAAGTGTCTTTTAAAAAAAATATTTTTCATCACTTAACCATTATAACCCAAAGTCCAATATTAAATAATATTATTAATTTACGAACTTTAATATGGAGGCTCAAATGAACTCAAAATTCAATGATATATAGACCGTTGGGAAGGTCTCATCAAAATGCTTCATCTCTAGCATTGAAAATCTCGTAAAGGACCAAAACCCTAATTTACCAAAAATAGCAAGTCGGGGCCCAAAGTTCAAAATCGCTTGGAAAGACATCACTACAAACCATTTGATATCACTTCAAGCTCAATGCAACATCAGGGATGGCCAACGACTGACTGCCTAGTCACCAAAATAGCACCAGACTGACACTTACTATAAATAACAGTGTTCACCGAGGACCAAAGAGAACAAACCCATAAAAACCTAGAAAGATTATCACCATGCAAGCACTTACTATAAATAGTAAGTATGGACAATTTATCCAAAAACTCTCCAGAAAGTATCATACAGCTCCACTAGATCACCTGAACACCCAGGTGACATCGATGTACTCCTCTAATTATGTTGTCACCAACCCAGAAAGTCAACTCTGACTGAGCTGCAAGAGAACTCATAAATGGCGACATTACATCCCAACACACCATCTCACATACACATGAATCATACATAACAACAAAATATGAGAATAGGCAAACAAACTCAGAACTAAGATAGAACCCTCCATTTGCATGAATATTCTAGAAAGCAAGGTTGTCTCAACACAAGGTCAACTACTCTTGATCCAACCTACAAGGACTGGGGGAGGGTGGCTAAGACATTGGGGTGGGTTCCCGTTTGGTTCTCCAAAACCAAGCCAGAAGTAGAATAGGCCTCAAGGCCTCAAGTAAGCATTTACCCTGTGGATGCTTCTCCTCGTGCTAGTACAACACTTCTTTAGCACACAACACTCACCCAGATACAACAGTAGTGGGGAACTTCTTTAGATTTCAACACTTACTTAAATACAATAGTAGTGGGGAACTTCATCTCTCAACACTTACTCAAATACAACCGTAGTGGGGAACTTCTTTAGTTCTCAACACTTTATCAATGCAACAGTAATGTGGAACTTATTTAGCTTTTAGCACTCAAAGGTACTATAGACACCTAAATTGACATATCTTGTGACATCACCTTGTCGACACCACCTTATGAGACACCTTATGACACATTTTGTCCTAGGACCCTTTCATAACCCCTTTCATCACCTAATTAGTTAAATAAATAATGTTTATTTAACTAATCCCATTTATCCTCCCATTAGCCAATTAATCAAATAAATTATATTTATTTAATTAATTCCCACTTTCCTCCATCCTCATTTTAAATAAATAAAGTATTTATTTAAATTATCTCTCACCACATAATTTAAATAATTTTATTATTTAAATTGTTTCACCTTTTTAATCCCTTCTATCCAAATTAATTAAATAAATTAAAGATTTATTTAATTAATGTTTTCCACATCATCCCTCTCCAAAAATTAAATAATTTTATTATTTAATTCCCCATTTGTCTTTATCCTCAAATGACTAGAAGTTTCTAGAAATCCTTATTACAAGGAAGCCTCTAGAAGATTCTTAATCCTTATCCTTGACTTAATTCCTCTCATTCAACCCTCATGTCACACTTGTCACATGACTACAAATCTAAGACTTGATCCATGTCTCACTCAATCCTAGTCATCCATCACTAATCTAATCCTAGCCATCCATTCCTATCCCTCATTTCCAACAAATTAACCCTCAACCAAGCCATTTGGGCATCACATCTTCATACAATATCATGCTGTTGAAATCACTCTAGATCCTCATATCCATCATCCTCAAACTAGTACAATGTTGCAAAAATCATGAGCAATCAACATCTCATTATATCTAACATGTATCATGGAGAACATAGCTAGTAGATAAGAGTGCATCTACTAAGTTCTATCAAGTGTGGAGGCCTTGGTTTGAAGGCGAAGGTATTGGGTTGTTTACATTTATCTTCCATTGTCCTTTGATCCATTTTTCTGCATACATTTTTGGCACACCCAATGGGACTCACGTCCTTGATTTAATCCCTTTTTGGGAGAAGTTTCATCATTTTGTCTTGCAGGAGATCCATGCTTCTAACTGTAAATCTATGCCTATGTGATGATTTAGATGCTATGTTTACTGCTTTAGCGCCCTTGGTCTAAACTTGAGCACCCTTGGTAAAAATCTTAGCGCCCTTGGTTAAAATCTCAGCGCTTTTGTGTGTTTTGTAGGGTTTTATTACTGTTCTAGGGTTTATTTTAGCATGTTTTGCAGATTAACACCCTTGGTCAAAACTTGAGCGCCCTTGGTCAAAATCTTAGTGTCCTTGGTCAAAATCTCAGTGCCTTTGTGTGTTTTGCAGGGTTTTCTATCATTCTAGGGTTTATTTTAAACTATTTTATAGATTAGCGCCCTTGGTCAAAATCTGAGTGCCCTTGGTTAAAATCTTAGCACCCTTGGTCAAAATCTCAACACCTTTATTTTGGCAGGGTTTTTGGCTTCCTTGTTTCATTCTCTAGAAACTAGACTTGCTCTGCATCAGTTTTGCATAGTTAGTTTTTTGTTTTTTACAGGTTTGACCCTCTATTTTGTAGATCTAAGTTCACAACATGACTTTGCGCCCCTGTTTCACAAATTAGCACATTTGGTTCATATCTCAAAACTTTTGATTCATATCTTAGTGACTTTGGTTCAAATCTTAGCGCCTTTGGTTCACAGATTCGTGCCTTTGTCAGAAGGTATTACAGTTTTCATTTTCTAATTTCTAATTATCTTTGAATCCGCGCCCTTAACTGTATTTTTGCGCTTTTGTTTCATTATCATATTTTAGCTAACATTTGGGGTTATTTTGGAGCTAACACATTTGTGCAACTTGTTTATGCTTGTCCAAGATTATTATCTAAAACTACTATCAAGTGGGTTGCTTATATTTTAAGGTTCACTTAATCTAACTCCTACACTTTGATTTGGGCTTAAAACAAATACTTGTTTGCATCATCATACTTGATTTTGGGCATAAAATGAACATGTATTTTCATCATCACATTTGGTTTGGGCATAAAACAAACTTGTGTTTTCTTTGCTTGGTGGATTTGAGTGTTATTAGGGTGTGTATGCTCTTCCCTTGCACTTAGTGTGATATTGGGAATTAAAAACATCCTTTAGTCCATTGCTCTTCACACACACAATTTAATTTCTAAGGGTTAATTAACATTGTGAATGTGAGTCAAGTGTGTGTGTATGCTCTCTCCTCACACAGTAAGGTGATCTTGGAGATCAAAAACACCACTTGATTTGCTTTTGTCGCCCTTTTAGGAGGCCTTCTTGGAGACACACCACTCCAAGGGACAATCTCAACTCTAGTGTTTCAACGAAGTACAAAAAGTGAGGAATGAATCGAAAAATACACCTCTTGGAAGTTGGAATCTTGTCATTTGGGCTAAGCCCCCAAGAACTTTATACCTTGGGGAAGTGAAGGTGATAGGTGGGTTACCCCTTTCTCCCAACTATGTGGCATTATTTCACTTTCATTTCATGGAATTGGGCCCCCCATACCTTGTGCATATTGGCGACATCCTTTGACAACTTGTTCATCCTCGCTTAAGACCTCTTGATCATACCCATTTGACTAATATTAGGCTTGTTGATGTGTCTTCAAGTATCTTCATAATCACAACACTCAATGTTTAAAGTCAAACTTGTCATTGTGTCTTGTTTTTGTGATTTATGCATGTACTTGTGAAATCTTTTGTTTGCAAATTACCCAAGTCAAGCTATCAACATAAACATATCCTGCATCATCCTAATAATCCTTGTCATCACTTCCATCCTAATCCAAGTCACCTTCGTCATAGTCCAAACCCTAATCATCCTAATTATCCATCCTAGTTACCTTAATAATCCATACTATCCATCTCATTATTCCTAATCATCCTACTTGTCGTATCCACATCATCATAATCATTATCAAATCTAATCCACATCATCCTAGTCACTTATCCAATCCTATTCATCTAATCATACCATCCTTAACAATCTTAATCATCTTCATCATTCATCCTAATCACTTTGTTAATCATCCACTCCTAATCATTCCAAATCATCCAATCTAATCATCCCATTATTTGAGTCATCCACCTAATCATCCAATCCCATCATTTCTAACCATCCAAATCATCCTCCTTATCCATACTCACTATCTTAAGTATCCAATTACTCCATCCTATTGTGCTACTCACAACACACCCCATTTTCCCCTTTAGCAAAATGAGGACCCCTGTTGTGGCTTTTGCTCTTTGCTTGTGTGGTTCTACTTGCTTGGTGGTATAGGCAAAATGACATGGATGGTTGAAATCTGAGTTGTACAACATTTGGAAATAAGTGATGCTTACCAATAGAATTTGCATGAAAAATCAGCTAGGGTCATCTTTTGAACCATTTGAAAATTTTGTGTATTTTGAGAGTTATGCTTGTTTATGTGAAAAGTCAACGTTGGATTCATGGTGGTCAATGTGTATCTGATATACATTATTTTTTGCATGTATCCATTATACATTAAGTTAGTCAGTTCACTTTATTCATCGGCTTTTATTCATTGGATATATTTAGCATACTTTTAGAGTATTCAAATCCGGACCCAACGACATTTTATGGCGAAATGTATAAAAGTGGAGAAATCCGCAGTTGCATTTTGTATATTACAACTCTTGTATTAGAAATATAAATGCAATATATACATGGGTGGGTGTCAAAATAAGTTCAAAACAATGTATAAGGTCGGGGACGTTTTATTTGTATATTAGATACATGATTTGTTGTATGAGCTTTTGATACAAATATGGAGCCGAACATGAAAGGAAAATTCAATCGAGTCTAAAAAACAAAGAGGAGTGCATATTTTTGTATGTATTGTTGTATGTATAACTACATGTATATTATATACAAATACAAAATCAGATGCGACAAGAAAAGTTGAACGAAATGAATTGCAAGTGGAGTCCGTGTTTGTATATTTGGATACGTGTATTAGAAATACAAAAGGTAAAAAGTGCATTCGCGGATTTGAACTTAGTATTGAAAATGGAATAAAATGCATTTATTCATAACGAAATATAAAGCAACATCGTAGTATTTTGTATATTTCGATGAATGTATATAATATACATAATGATATACAAGGAAATTATATACAAAAAAACCCAACATAAATAAAGGTTTGAACAGTGTATACATAGGGTGGGGACCACATATGTATGGTCGAGATACATGAATGCGATATACAGAAAAAATGGTACAAAAGACTTATATACAATGTCGGATTCAAAATTAATTACAATCTATTTTATAAAACCCCTGGAGTCCGAGTTTGTATATTTCGATGATTGTATAAGATATACATAGAGGTATACAAAATTTAATATGCATAAAGTAAAATGAAGAAATAACTAAAGTGCATAAAGACTTATCGTGCATGTATATGATATACAAAATTCAAAGTGCATAAAACTAACATATATAAGAATTCAAAATATGAATTAAAATGGAAATAAAGTGTAGACTGAGTTGTAGGCTTTGGCTACTACATTTAATGCATACCTACCGTTGAAAAACCTAAATTCGAAAGAAGTTAAAGGGAATTTGTTTATGTTAATTCTAACAATTGTATTCAAGAATTACAAAGGGTTTTACAGAGCTGAGGTAAAAGGAGATTCAAAGGGGTGATTTGAAATTTGAGAATGGTAGTTGCATGTGGATGTTGAACGGCAAATCTCTTGTCAAATGTTCTTAAAGTCAACAGTTGCAAAATACAGGTATTTCTCTGAAACCCCACAGTATGTTACAGAATATGATTACGATTTTATGCGGTGATTATAATTGAATAATGGAATGAGTTTAATTTAGTTAATTACTATAATTTAATGGGATAAAATCGTAAAGTAGGTACAGTGAGGAAAATATATGCATGATTCGAATAAAAAGGAACTTAGGGTAAAAGTTTAACATAAATATGCATGGTAAACCCTAGGAAACGTAAAACATGGTTATAAAAGAAATGTATATCTTTTCAGGATGCTGCCAAAAGGGAAGAAAGCAGAGAAAATGGCTAGAAAGGCTAAAAAGAAAGAAACTAGGGCTAAAGAGGAATTCATAGATAGAGGCTATCATTCAAGCATATATTGTCCATACAGGGCGTTGGATACAGTAATTGGGGATTTTGATTCTGAGGAGTTATTAAACAAAATCTAAGAAATTGGCGCATCCTTGGCAATGAAGAATATATGGGATGATGGGTTGTACCATGCTGCAGGTTTTCCACAAGCAATGGAGGCTAGGGACCTAGTTTTTGAGTGCCTACAAAGATATGATTTTCAATCCAGGAGGATACAACATAATGGAGTGGTATTCGTAGACTTGTCTGTGGAAGGGACAGCACAAACTTTTGAGTTAAAGACTACTGGGAAAATGAAAGAGGTAGATGTGGAAAAGTATGCTGTAGATTTTAGAAAGGAGGAGTCATCATGTAAAAGTACCATATTCTATGGGTGGTACACTTTTTATAAGAAACCAAAGCCAGCTGCTAGAGTGCCTAAGACTTTGTATAGATCAGACTTCAAAGAGGAAGTATATATCATAATAACATTGTTGAGTGGAGTAATGGGGTTGGAGGATGCATCTTCATTTGAACCGTGGATGTTTTCAGTTATAAAATACATTAGAGAAGAGACAGGGTATGTACACTGGGCTTTGGCGATTAGCAATGCCATCTATTCACAGGTTATGAGATTCAAAAAGCAGAAGAAATTCTTCATGTCATCACACATAGTATACTCCTGTGCTACAAGGATGCAACTGAATGGAATACAGAGAATTGAAACCTTAGGGAGTGGGCTAGGACAAACCTTGGTATATGATCATTACCCGGATATCCAAGCACAAAACGTAGGAAAGAATTGGATAAGGGTCAATGATGTTTTCTCTATGTATTTGACAAGGATATTAATAGGGGAGAAAGATCAAAGATTATCTAAAGTGGCCAAGAATGCAATCACATTGCATAGTGCTTGGTACATCCAGTTCCCCACATTTACATACATCAGAATTGAAGGATTCAAGGGAAAACCTTTTCGATTACCTAGATACCCATTTGACAAGGTGGTGTTATTGGAATTCATAAGGCAAATATTAGATGTATATGCAATGTATAAGGCTCAATGTAGCAGGGGCAACATCAAATTCCCCTTTGTTATTGGTAAATATCAGTGCTTCAATGAGGATGTGGCCAAAACATCAGAGGCTGAATTATTGTATTATGGTTTTCCTATGTTTGATTTGATCAGACCTTTTGATCCTTTCAAAAGGATTCAAATTTTCATAGATAAGCAATATAGGCATCTACCTCATATTGAGGATTTTTTGGTAGATTATAATAATGAGGCTAAGGTGAGGAGGAGATCTCACCAAAGATTGACTCTTGTTCAAATAAAGACATTAGGGGGAATTGAAGTGCCCCAAGAAATCACAGATGATGATGAAAATACCTTGCATACAGGGTATGACAGTACCAAAGAAATTCTAATTGAGCTAGATTGCAGTCAATTTGAAGAGACTTCAATTGATAATGTATCAAAATTAGTTTTTGCATACTCTGACATATGGATAAAGGAAAGAATAGAAAAGTTGAAAACAAAAGGAGTGACAATTACATACAAGAAAGGTAAGAAAAGGAGTCGAGATAATGAAAAGGATTTTGATAACTTTTTGAGAATAAAAAGGCAAGTGGTGGATGCCAAAATAGCAAAGGCCAATACAGAAGGAGCTACAATAATGGATCCATATGCATTGGGAATAATTGTGGCTATACTTGCAAGGACATTTGTTTCTGCCACAGAGGGAGCATCTTCATCTGCTACAGCTGCCTCAACAACACAAGCTCTAGTACAAGCAGAGGTGATATCACAATCACCATCCACACCTGTAGTGCCAGTACAGGCATCTAAACAAACACCTTCGGAGACACCAATGGCTACAAAACAAACTCAGCAAGAAAAGTTGCAAGGGTTCATCAAGGTGAAACAAGAAATGGCTGAAGAAATGATGACAGTCAGGGCATCTACTACCCAAACATCTACTAAAGGGAATGTAGAGATCATAGATGTAGATCAAATTGAGGATGTAGAGGAGGAAAAAGAAGGTGAAAAAGAGGGCAGTGAGGATATTCTTGAAATGAGCAATGAAGAAGGAGACAAACAATCACCTAAGTCCTCTCTACTATCCAAGCAAGCAATGAAGAATATCAAAATCATTGAACCTTTTGAGAATATGGTACCAAAAGATCTCATGGAAGAGGTCAAGGAAGCAACCCAAGAGATACTAAAGAATCAGGTTGAGGGAGAAGAGAATGTAGAGATGGAGGAACAAAGAAATGATCAAGGATTAGACCCATCAGAAGAGGGTCCTAACCCTAAGGTGCCAGATGAGGAGGAACAACATAATGTAAAAATATTCAATCTCCACCACAGTAGGTTCCTCAACAACAACAACCACCACAACAAGAGCAAGAGCATGAACATGAAGAAGTGCTTTAAAGCCTATATAGGGGGCTTTAGTATGTATATTTTGGACACAGGGATTTGTAACCATCAACATAAGACTTTAGTTTAGTAATTTTACTTTTGAATGCAAAAGGAAGTGATTCTTGATGAATACTTTGAGCATCAGTAGCATAGAAAGGAGGTCGCCTGTGTCTACATGAAGGAATGTGTGGAATGTCTTGCTTCCTTGATGTATCTGTAATTACGTTTGTGATTTGTTTATGTTGATTAATTTAGTTGATATCATATATACATTGTGAAATTGAAGTGACTTTCTTTATATGAAATGAATGCAAACATTAGATTTTTATGTCTATTTGTTGGCCTCATGTTTCCATCGGCATGTTTTGTCTATTATCAAACTAACATTTACTGCCGATGAATGAACCCGTTGTTTTCGTCAGGTCATTATCATTATACGGTGTTGAATGAAAAGAAACTCATTGGTCTTGATAATATCGGCCCATGGGCACTTCTGCCAAACCCTTAACATCGCTGATCAAGCGATACTTTCTACTATGCATTATCATTTAAACATAGGCGTTATTTCCTATCAGTTGATATCGTTAGTTTCTTAAATGATAATGAAACTTGAAAAGGCTTTAAAAGAAGACACCTCAGCATCATTCAATGAAGCACAACTCAGATGTTATGCTAAGTAGCTGTCGAGCATCCAATCTCTCCCATAAGGCGCGATAATTGGCATGCCAAGGATAGCAACACCATAAAGAAAGTAATAACAGTTAATTTCAAACGTAATGCTTCAAGGCAGAGTGTGAGTTTCATGATTTATAAAGCCTTCTCAGTATTCATCTATTTCATTTCGCCAGCAAAGAAGGAATGATTGTTCTGAGCTCCAACACTCATTGCTTCCAATACCAGTGCTATTCCCATCTTGAAGGAGACATTTAGAAAGTCTGCAATCTAGACCGACTACCTCCACGGATGAAGATGCTAGTCATCTAGATATAAGCAGTTCTATTGACTAAACCACGAAAACTTGAAGCAAGAATGAGAGACATGAAAGGTAAGTGAGCTCCTCATCCTCACGAGAAAGATTACCACCTGCAAACAGATATTGCTCTACATGACAAATGAACACAAACAAATTGTTAAGTCACTACAAACACAGATGTTTTGGTAGAGTATGTGCTTCTTCTAAATAACCCAAGGGGGGAGCCTTGTGATGGACACGGAATGAAATCTTCATCATCATTTCAGTCATTGTGAAGTATATTCCTTAGAAAGGGTGCTTGTAGCCTCAAGGCAAATGAATTGTTTACGAAACCCTTAGGAACTTTCAAGCAGATATAAGTTGCGGGTGTAAAGCTAGTTAAAAAAAGTTTACAGTGTTAAACTTGTGAAAACCATCATCATGAAATACAAATCTCAAGACTATGAGTATGCTCCCATGATAGACACCACGCTTTGGGAGGTATTCAACACTAAAATGGGCCATATTGATCTGCAAGAAATCAAGAAGTCATTGATAGAAGAAGAACGATCAAAATTGTCTCGAAGGATTGCAGAGAGTGGCCTAGTCAATGCAACTTGTTTTCCCACTGTTGTCCAATGTCCAAAGCTAGTAATTGAATGTGCACAAAGGTACAATCCTGAAGCCAGAGAGATTAGATCCATTGATGGGCACCTGATGGCCAAACTTGATGGGATTTCTATCACCATCATTCTTCAATTGCCATACAAAGAAAAGTTCATCTATGTTGACAAACAAAAGGCCTACAAGTAGTTTAGTGACAATAGGAGCAAATGCTTGAACAATTTGGCTAAAGAATGGATGACAAAACCGAGAGGTGGGTAGTCTCAACTTCCTAAGACACTGCACCATTCTCTTTTTATCAAAGAGATCTTCTATTTGATTGCCCTTCTTCACAGGTTGACAAGCAGTCCCGACTCAACCGAGTTTGAAATGTGGATGTATCTCTTCATCATTGTCATATCGATAGGAAAACAATTTATTGATTGGGGTTGCCTTATCAGTGACTGCATACATGACTAGCTAATCCACTTCAAGACCAGTCAACGATCCCATATGTCATCCTACCTAGTATATGCAATTGCCAATTTGAGATCATGGCCTAGTTTGAGTACCACAGGTGTTCTAAATCAGGAAACACAAGCTTATGACTACTACAGGTAGTTGCAGTTGGAACAAAGTTTTGTATGTTTCAGATGAGTAAATGATGCTTTCACAATGCTTGCAGTACGGTTACTTCAAGGAAATACAACTCTCAGAATTTCAAAAGAGGCGTCATTGTTGATAAAGAAGTATGGTAGCTACTTCATTTAGTTTCCAAGGTTCACCTACCTTCGAGTAGGAGGATTTGATGGTTACCCTTCTAAATTACCGAGGTATATAGATGACAAGCTTGTTTTAGTCGAGCTTTGCAGACAACTGGTATCAGTTCAAAAGAAATATCGAGACATGAAGAACAAAGGAGTTGCCTTCCCTATTTGCCTCGATTATTACAGATGCGAGTCTAGCTCAAGGGCAGAAAATATGGAAAAGGCCCTAGCTATGATCAACTTGTATACATACCAGATGAGATTCCCCTTCAACAAGGGATATATCAAGAATAATTTGAAGCTTCGTCTTGGATACTTTCATTTCCCCAATCTCGAAGACTTTTGGGAGGATTGCGAAGATGAGTTTGAGGTCAGAAAAAGAGACTGAACGAGGTTTACTTAAAGCAGATTCAGGATTTCAAGATGGAATGGGTCGTTGAAGGCATTGAAGATGATGAATCAGATCTAGTTGATCCCCTCTATTTTGAATGAGACCATACTCAGCCTCTTCCTACCATAAGTTAGGCAGACCCAGAGGTTAGAGATGTCAAAGAGAGAACCAATTTTGTAATCAAGAAGTTAGAAGCTTGGATCAAGAAGAAGATAGCTCAGATGACTGCTACAAGACCGACAAGTAGGAAAGAAACACCAAGAGGAAGAAGTGATCATCAAGATAGTTCCACCTCATCAGTTCCTTCTCACACACCAGTTATGGATATTCTTTCTCATCAGAAAAATCAAGGAAATGGTGGAGATGAAGACCCTCTGAGGAGAAGCAATCTCCAAAACACATGTGGAGATGAACCCAGACAGAAGAAGAAGAAACCAAGATCGAGGGAAAAAGAAATAGGTTCTACTTCAAGAGAAGAAGAGGAACAAGAATAAGTCCTATCTGATCCAGGGTTTGATGAAGCCATACCGACCACATCTTCTTCCATACTCATTGAATCTCCTCTCCTTGAAGTATCACATTCTACTTCAGTTATGGAGCCTCCTTCCTCGAAGGATCCAGTGTATCAAATAGAAAAAGTTGAAAAAAAAGTAGCCTCACCAATACCTGAAAAACAAGATCTCCAATCAGGTAATGCACATGAGTTGTCAGAAGATCTTTCACTACCATGGTTAGAACAAAGCCTATTGAAGAAAAGGAAGGTAGAAGAACTGGTGATTCCTGAATTCAATACAGTTTCTGATCTCTTTAGGAGATCCGAGAAGCCGAAGAAGATCAAGGTGGCTTCGAGAATAAAAACTAACTCTAATTTAGGACACATGTGCCTTGAGATAGCTCAACCTATTTCTAAAAGAAATGTGAATGAAGCCACTCTGGTGGACTTTGTTGTGTCAAGGATTGATATGGGCCCATCCACTCATGAGGCCGACATACAAAACTTCAATGTGGTAGCCACAAAGCTAGTGGAAAGGACTGAAAAGGAGAAGCAGTCAAATGATCAACTGAAGCAACAAGTGCAAAATTTGTCTTCCTACTTGAAGTCCATAGTTGACACTTCTACCATGCCACTCAATGTTGATCACCAATCAATCATCTTGGGCCAAGAAGGACAGATTGAAAGAAGTACTATTGATAACCTCCAGAAATATCAAGTTTATGGGAAAGCTAATGAGAGTTTGGTGGACAAAATCAAATCTATTGCATTTGATTTCATTATTAAGGCAAAGGCAGTGCATGATGAGACCTTAATAAAAAAGGAGGTCATTGAAAAATGTCAGGAAAGAAGAAGTTGTTTGGAAGGATATCTCGAAAGATTTTGCGAAAATGATGGAGATTGATGTCAACATCCTCATAGCAGAAAAGATCCTACCTGGTACAGAGGAAAATTACTTAGAAATTTGGACAAAGAGCATAAGTTGGAAATTGGTAATTATTGACCAAGTTTCAATAGAATAGGAAAGGCTGATACTTGCTTGTGAACGAGTATCCGCAAAGCTTCAGGATCAGCTCAGTGTCATCCTCCCAAATGCATCATTGATGGGAGAATCACATGTAATTCAAGATGGTTTTCACGATATGATTGATCGACAACTTTTCAACAGAGAAGTTTTCGATGAGAATACAATGGACAAGTTGGTCGATCTCTATACTTCATTGAAGATTTCTGTCTCCCAAATACCAAGTATGGTGGCAGAATTGAGTAATGTCCACAAGTGCCTAAAAACTTGGAAGATGAGGATAACAAACACCCTGATTCCTAAGGGAAAATCTATCACCCTGGCCATTCAACTTTTCAGAATGTTTAGAGAAAGAGAATCCGGTCTGCAAAATTAGTTTCCAGAGTTTGCCACTTCGTCAACGATGCCATCGACAAGCAGAGAATAAATGCAAGTTTGCATATTGTATAGTTCTCATTTTTGATGTGTTTGTGTGTGAGTCAAGTCATGATTTTAGCTTGTTTTGTAAATAATTTTCATGACCGAGTTTCTCCTGTTCAAGTCTAGTTTTCTATATTTATTTGTAAAGTTAGGTTCATCCTAACTCTTTCTTACAAAGTAGTTATTTTAAGTGCCTAAGTTAGGTAGTTACTCTAAGTGACTATCTTCACAAAAGAAAGTTAGTTATTCAAAGTTAGTGCACTTATGAAGATAGTTATACCAAGTAGTTACAAAAAGTGGTTAAGGTAGTTACCTTAAGTGGTTACTAACCTCACCTATAAATACAACATTGTAATTCAATCAAAGGGGTTCCACTTTTTCGCAAGGCATTGTATGAAGGACTTGAATAGTATTATTCAAGTAAGACAACAATAGAGAAATGTTTTGGATGTGTGTTCAATTCAATCTTATGTGTTGTTTTTGATATTCGTATGTTTCATCAATGATAACCATTTGCTTTCCTTTAAATGTTGCATGTGGAAAAGATTATCATGTTAAGTTTTGGTATCTCAACTTGAATGTGTGGAACTTGAATCGATAAGATTATTTCTCATTTCTTCATTAGTTTTCGTTATTCAATTTGTTTTGTTCTTATAATCGCAGAAAATCCATATACCCCTATCATACGAGAGAGCTGCCCCTCTCAAACGCAGAGAGGAATCGACATAGTCTTGCAATTCTTCAACTGTTGTAAGCAGGTTGTTGCTGATTCAAGGGCGAAACAGAGTTATTCATGAAGGTAATTTAAAAGCAACAAATCTATTTACCAACACTATTCTAGAATGTTATCTGATTAAGGCATTATTTTGTATGTACATATTTTAAATATTGCAATTCCATATGCACATTTGTGATATTGCTCAAGATTTGCATGGTGGATTTAATTACAATTGAATTAGTTCAGTATTAGCAAATTCATGATACGTGTGGAGCAGAGCATTCTATCTTATTAAATGTTGTTCTTAACTCTAACCTTTTCTATCTTTTCCTCAAAAGAGTAAATAATTAGCGTACATGCAGTCATCATAAGTGAATAACTATTGATTTAGATAAATAATTGTGAATTTCAAAGATCTTTAGTAGTTTTTATAGAAATTAGAAATACATAGCATGTTTATTGAAATTCATGTAAAGCTTGGTAAGAGAATGGTAAATATATGCAAATGACTACTTATTTCGTATAATTTGTTATTATTTACATAAATTGAACAAGTCCAGTCGTCACATAACACTTAAGTCAAGTAAGGCCCCTTGAACAAAGAGATTCACAACGAACTACTGACCTATGACCATACTAAAACTTGAGATTAAGAATTCTCGGTGAATTCTTCATATCTTCCAAGAAAGCTAAGGTTCCTTTGTGAATTTTAACTCTATTGTGCACGTGTAAAAACATTCATCAACAATTATTTGGTGCTAGAAGGAGGGCTTGATAGGATTTAAGGTAAGCTTTGTGCAAACTGGATAACAATACTAGTTGAATGACCAAGTCTAGGTCAAATCCAAGGGACATTTTCACACAATTGCCTAATAAAAGACAAAAAGGTATAAAGAGTCCCTTGATCTTAAGTCCTAGAATAGTTTAGGTAGGAGTTTCATCAAATACCCCTCCAAGTCCAAGATCACCTTTGATTATACCTAACATAGTAAGTCCTAACATTTTTACATTTAGACCATTGAATTTTGGTTTGAATCTTCATAATCAGCTAAATTTTGGTTCGATCCCACCTAAAGGTCCTGCTATGACATACTTTAATGTTGATTCACCTATATTCTTTGCTGCATATAATGATATGCCAAAGAATCTAGACAAAATTTATCCTAAATATCAGTTGCATCAGGATCCCAAGGATCACATCAGGATTTTCAAAGAAACCTACTTTAGAGCAATGTTAGCTCGTGAGGATCTAGTCTGTAGGTTGTTTCCTTTTACTTTCAATGAATAGGCTTACAATTGGTATGTGAATTTGCGTAACAATCACATCACAAGCTAGGTACTTATGGAGGAAGCATTCTTATCTAGGTTTAGAGGTCCAGTAGAGCCATCATCTTTATATCATAAGCTAGCAGAAATCAAGAGAGGTGAAGGAGAACTTATTAACAACTTTAATGATTGTTTCTAGAAAGCTTATTCAAGGTTAGTCGATCCTTATACTGTAACTGCTAAGGAAATACTAGCAATGTAGTATGCTGCTTTATATCCACTGACTGTAATGTTTGTCAAGAGACAACTACCTGTTGTAGATAACGTGTCAAAGGCTTATAAAGAAGTAGTGAAAATCAATTAGGAAATGAGACAAACAACTTATGGTTCTTTAGTGAGCCTAGGAAATGCTGCAGTTTCAAACCAAATGCAACAAGTGAATGGTGCTTTGATGCACCATACTCCAATGTTCAATTCAGTACCTATTCATGCACCAATATATAACCATGTCCCTACTCATGCTATAGTCCCATACACGGGCACTGTTGCCAATAATAACCAGGTTAATGGTCAATCATTCTTTCAGCCTCCCCAGGATGCATATGTAGCTAAAGCACAAGAGGACAAGGATGAGTTAAAATAAATTACTGCTCACCTGAGAAGGTTAACAACTGAAATGACTCAGTTGAGGAATGATAGTTTTTATGGCAGAAATCTTCAAAATCAAAACCAGAATCAAATTCATAACCAAAATCAGAATCACAACCAAGGCCAAGGATCACAGACTAGAAGCCATAATGGAGACAATAAAACTTATGGAAATGATAATAGGAATTCAAATCAGCCTAGACCCCCTAGAATGTGGAACACAAGACCAAATAATGGTACTCTAACTTCTCCATTTGAGAATCCAGATAATCAAGAGTCTAAGCCACCTATTAGGATACAAATGGCAAATGTAGTACTTAAGAATTGGTGCATAATTCATAATACTAATGCACATGCTGAACTTGACTGTCCACAATTTCACTTGGTGGCTAGTAACTTCAATGTAGAGGTGTAGACCCCTACATCTAAGTTTTTGATCCTTAAAGGAAATGAGATAGTGCCTTTAGGGTACAAATTAGCTATGGTTTTAGAGAGTTTTAAATTCTCAACAAAATAAGAAGAGGATCAAATAGAAGAAGATGAGCCATATTGTGGTAAAAATCTATATCCTGAATCAACTCTAGTGTTAGAAAATTTCCAGTTTCCTTTTGAAATTGAGAATGAGGTGCTATGTGAGCCAGATGAGGTTCAAGCATTTCAGCAGTCCCACAGGAATCATACCTACAATTTGAGAAACAATAGCAAACATGGAGGTCCTTTTACTACTTCCACACCTCCAAATAAACTCAATACACCACCTGACCAACATGCAAGTAATAATCTCGCGCCTCCCAAAGCCAATTATCAAGGCGCTAGCACTTCAACATCATCAAAAGTTCAGGTAGGAAAAACAGAGCCAAATGAAGCTTCTAAATTGATGAATTACTTACCTAATGAGATTAAGAAGATAAAGGTTAATGTGCCTTTATACGAATTATTGAAAATTCTTGGAGTGAGAACTGTATTTATGAAATCCTTAGATGAATCAAATCCAAAAGAGAATTAAGTAGGTTTGGATAATCATTGCAAAGACATACAAGCCAAGGATAAAAGCAAGAGTGTTGAACAAACTATCAGTACTAATATAGTAATGTATACAGAAAATAAAGAATCTCCTCCTTTTTTGTTAACCTTGAGAATTTTTGGAAAGAATTTACATAATTGCATAGTAGATTCTGGAGCCTCAGCTAATGTCATGCCACTAGGTATATGTAAGACTTTAGGACTCAAACCTACAAAGTTAGCCAAGGTTGTAACTCAACTGGATAAGTTTGAGGTTAATGTGGTAGGAGAGTTGATGCATATTCAAATGCAATTAGCTTTTGATCCTAGGGTGAACTAGTATATTGACATTCAAGTTGTAGACATCCCTATGAATTATGGTATGTTATTGAGTAGAGATTGGTCTAAAACTCTAAATGGATACATGGTGATTGACTTCTCACATATGTGGTTACCATGGAGAAGTATTCCTAATCAAATTAGGATAGAGGCTGAACCAAAGATGAAGCATATGGTAACTGAATACAATAGAACACATGAAGTATTGTATGCTGCAGTGGAACTAGGTGTGTATAGAGTTTCCAATAGAGGAGTCCAGATAGAAGAAATCTTAGCCTTTAATTTTGAAGAGAAACCTTTGAACAAAGGGACTAATGTGCTTGTTGAATTTGATCATGATTCTTCTGATGAAGAAGAAAATACTATTAGTATGTTCAATCAAATCATGAAGGAGAAAATTCAAAAATGCAGTCAACAAGGAACTTGTATTTGGGATGTTTTATGCAAGGGATGGTGTAGAGTTCACAGAACTGCACATTCTGAAGAAAATTGTGAAATATGTAGAGACATAATTGATAATCAACAAAGAAAATGCATGATACCAAGTGAAAACCAAGGGAATGGACATATTGTTGATAGTCATAAATCATTGATTCATAAGAATGTTGGTGCCGAACCCAAGGGTACAAGTGATTGTGTAAGGTCTGCAATAGATAAACATCAAATCACATCTGAACCTATAGAAAACCTCAAAATACCTATAAGTCAAACAAAAACACACAAAAATATGTATGCTCTTGCAAAGCTTGAGGTAAAAGAAGTGCTTCCTACAAAAACAAGAAATCCAACTACGAACAAAAATAATATGTGGATTTTAAAATGTGATGGATCAAAATCCAAACAGGGAGTAGGGGCAGAATAGAGCTTATAGATCCTGATGGAAAGTTATTTTTGGCAGCTTTTAGATTACAGTTTTCTTGTACTAACAATGTGGTCGAGTATCAAGCATCAGTATATGGATTAGTAATGGCCATCAAGAAAAAGGTAAGAGTTCTTCAAGTTTTGTCTGATTATGAATTAGTTGTTAGGCAAGTCAAGAAATTGTATGCTTGCAATTTCAGGAAAATGGTGAGTTATAGGCATAGGGTTTGGGATTTGATTGAATCTTTTGATGCCTTTAATATCATACATATTCCCCAGGAGTTAAATCAACATTCAGATGCCTTAGTAGTTGTGGCTAGTACTCTTGAACCATTGACTTTGTCAGGATTGAAGAAATTTGTAGTAGAACTAGTGTCTATCCCAAGCATTCCTGATAATGTAACAAATTTCCAAGTGTTTGAAGGTGATCAACAGATCTTAGATTTTATAACCAGTCATGATGTATTTGAAACACAAATCATAGATGAACAAGATAGATCAGAAGTATCTTGGGATCAAGAAGATAGGGTGGACGTAAAAAGTAATTCTTTGCCAAAAGAAGTTATTGAGTTAGAAAAGATTTTTGATTTTGATGGAGTTGTTAGACAGAGAAATATTCCTAAAATAGATGGAGGTAAGTGTGATCCTTTTAACTTAGGCACTGACAAGGATCCTCAAAATGTGTTCATTGGTAAGACTTGTTCCCCTGAGTTGAAAGATGATATAATTGCTGTATTGAAAGCTTATAAACATGTGATTGCATGGACATATGAAGGCCTTAAAACATATGATACATCTATCATAACTCATGTGATTCCATTAAGGCTAGGGGTGATGCCATTTAGACAGAAACAAAGACCAGTAAACGCCATACTAGAACCCTTGATCTTTGAAGAGGTCAAGAAATTATTATCTGCAAGGATAATTTTTCTAGTGAGACATTCTACTTGGGTGGCTAACTTATTACCTGTGAGAAAGAAGAATGGAGATATTAGGTTGTGTGTTGACTTTAGGAATCTTAATAAGGTGTTTGAGAAAGAAAATTATCCTGTTCCTCCTTTAGATGAAGTTTTGCAGGTAGTAAATGGTGCTAAAATGATGTCTTTCCTTGATGGATTTTTTGGTTATAACCAAGTTTTGGTAGATAAGGAAGATAGGTTAAAGACCACATTCACATGTAAGTGGGGTAATTATTCCTATAGAAGAATGTCATTTGCCTTAATTAATGCAGGTGCTACATTCCAAAGAGCCATGGATATTGCTTTTCGTGGATTAACAGGAAAATGCATTGTGATTTATACGGATGATCTAACAATCTTTTCTAAGGACAGGTCTAACCATGTAGATGATCTGAGGAAAGTATTACAGAGATGCAAGAAGTATGGTTTATCTTTAAACCCAAAGAAGCGTGTCTTTGGGGTGACAGAAGGGAAATTGCTTGGTCATATTATCTTTGAGAACGACATTTCTATTGATCCAGATAGAGTGGAAGGGATAAACAAGTTACAATTACCTACTAGCAAGAAAGAGCTGAAGTTGTTTTTTGGCAAAATAAATTTTGTAAGGAAATTTATTACTGGTTTTGCTAAGATAGTGTAGCCTCTGAATGCTATGCTCAAAAAGGATGCTCAAATAGAATGGACACCAGTAGCCAGGTCAGTGTTCAAAGATATTAAAGAAGCTATTACCAATGCTCCTATATTAACAAGTCCAGACTATACTAAGCCATTCTTTATGTATTCTTTTGCATCTGAACATTCATGTGCAACAAATTTAACACAAAAATGTGAAGAGAATGAAGAAAAACCCATAGCATTTATGAGTGCCCCCTTTAAACGTGCAGAGTTGAAATACCTAGATATTGAAATGTAGTCTTTTGCCTTAGTAAAGGCAGTGAAGAAGTTTAGACTTTACATCTTAAGGAGTCAAGTTAAAGCTATTGTTCTTGATGCTATAGTAAATATTTTGTTAATGCAAAGTGAGCCAGGAGACAAAAGAGCTAAATGGATCACGGTGTTGCAAGAATTTGATTTGGAAATCATTCCAATGAAATTAGTCTGAGGCTAAGCTCTGGTGCAGACCATAGAGAATAGAGACCCTAAGATTATTCATCAACAATATGTTATGCATACAAATGCCATGAAGGGATGGTATGATGATCTTAATTCATTCTTGATATCAGGAAAATATCCTAGCCACATGAAGTCTTCACAGAGAAGAGCACTAGGATTAAAAGCCTAGAAACACATGGTCCAAGGAGGTATTTTGTTCAAAAAGAATCATGAGGGAATATACCTGAGATGTTTGAACAGAGAACAAGCTAACAAAGTGATGTCAAAATTACATGATAAATATGGGACAGCCCATGGGTCTCATTTAGCTACTACACAAAATCTTGAGGGCAAGATATTATTGGCCTACCATGTTCAAAGACACTGAAGACACATCAAATGTTGCCACGTATGTCAAACCACTGCTAATAAGGGAAGAAATATGACTCATCCATTGCAACATGTGATATAAACTAGACCATTTGCATTTGAGGATACCAACTTGGAAATTTGCTAATGAATACTTGGGTTTTGATGATCAGAGAGAGGCTAGGTTAGTTCAATTACTACATCTAGATGAGAAAAGGAATCAAGCCATAGATAAGTTTGTAAAACATCAAGCAATTGTAAAAAGATGGTTTGATAAAAGAGCTAGAGTCAAAACTTTCAGAATATCAGACTTGGTTTTATGTTGGGATAAAGTGCATGAGAAGAAGGGAAACCATGGAAAATTTGATAAGTTGTGGATAGGTCCATTCCAAATCTCTAAAATTACAGGAAGCAATACTTTTAGGTTGAAAACTTTAATTGGTGAGGATATTCCATTACCTGTTAATGGTCAATATCTCAAACATTATTTTTAGGTCTAGAGGCGTTGTATTGAGTCCTATTATGTATTTTATTGTGAATATTGTATACTCTTCTATTTGTTTTGGTTTTTTGTTTGGTTTGTTTGTTTGCTTATTTTATTGTTTGTGTTTGTGTTTGGTTGTACACTGTTTGTGGGGATCTTCATGTTGATTTTGGGATAAACAGGAGTAGGCTGCAACTTCAGAAAACAATGGAATTTGTAGAATTAAGAAGACCATTTGAAATCTATGCATAAGTTGTGACTTTTATTGATGTGATTGCTAGTTTTTTTTTAAAGGATTTTATTCACCTTCAACAAATCAGAATGTTCAAGGAATCATACAAATACATATCTTTAAGATTCTAGGAGTAGGTTTGGAGGATAGTGGACACTTGCATTAAGTGAAAAATATAAAGATTTGCCTTTGCTACCACTATAATCTCCACCCTGCATATTAGTAACATGATTCTATTATCTGTTAAGCATGAGCTTCATTGCAATATCAAATGATGTGAATGATAAATACAAATTGAATGATCAAGTGAAATCATTTAAAAATATATGAGGACTACCAGATAACTCCATCAGGGCTATGGACTCTTGCTAGCAGTGGGACTCTATCTGGGGAGATTATAGGCGATAACCTTGCTGGGGCTATGGATGCCTGCTGGTAGCAAGACTCTATCCAGGTTGGCTTAAAAGGTTAAATCCATCTATGTAGATTAATGCAAATGATTGATGTTCTTTGAATCTAGTCTAAGGAATGGGAATAAATCAATTACACACACTTAGATTCCAGTCGATAATTCTTTTGATGTTAGTGAATATATTCATTCTGAGATTAAGCAACATCTTGCATATAAGGAAGTTTGAAATTTATGATTTATTTCATTTTGTCCCCTGAGTTTTATTGAATTTAGTTGTTTTATTTGGTTTCTAGTTGTTGTGATGCTCACAACATGCCCCATTTTCCCCCTTAGCAAAATGAGGACCCCTGTTGTGGCTTTTGCTTTTTGCTTGTATGGTTTTGCTTGCTTGGCGGTATAGGCAAAATGACATGGATGCTTGAAATCTAAGTTGTACAAAATTTGGGAATAAGTGATGGTTACCACTAGAATCTGCATGAAAAATCAGCTAGGGTCATCTTTTGAACCATTTGAAAATTCGGTGTATTTTGAGAGTTATGCTTGTTTCTATGAAAAGTCAACGTTGGATTCATGGTGGTCAACGTGTATCTAATATACATTATTTTTTGCATGTATCCATTATGCATTAAGTCAGTCGGTTCACTTTATTCATCAAGTTTTATTCATTGGATATATTTAGCATACTTTTAGAGTATTCAAATTTGGACCTGACAACATTTTATGGCGAAATGTATAAAAGTGGAGAAATCCGCAGTTGCATTTTGTATATTACAACTCTTGTATTAGAAATACAAATGCAATATATACATGGGCAGGCATCAAAATAAGTTCAAAACAATGTATAAGGTCGGGGACGTTTTATTTGTATATTAGATACATGATTTGTTGTATGTGCTTTTGATAAAAATATGGAGCCAGACCCGAAAGGAAAATTCAATCAAGTCTAAAAAGGAAAGAGGAGTGTATATTTTTGTATGTATTGTTGTATGTATAACTACATGTATATTATATACAAATATAAATCGGACACGACAAGGAAAGTTGAATGAAATGAATTGTAAGTGGAGTCTGTGTTTGTATATTTGGATATGTGTATTAGAAATACAAAAGGTGAAAAGTGCATTCGTGGATTTGAATTCAGTATTGAAAATGGAATAAAGTGCATTTGTTCATAACGAAATACAAAGCAACATAGTAGATTTTTGCATATTTCGATGCATGTATATAATATACATAATGATATGCAAATAAATTATATACAAAAAACCCGACGTAAATAAAGGTTTGAACAGTGTATACATTGGGTGGGGGCCACATATGTATGGTCGAGATACATGAATGCGATATTAAAAAAAATGGTACAAAAGACTTAGATACAATGCCGGATTCAAAATTAATTACAATCCATTTTATAAAACCCATGGAGTCTGAGTTTGTATATTTCGATGATTGTATAAGATATACATAGAGGTATACAAAATTTAAAATGCATAAAGTAAAAAGAAGAAATAACTAAAGTGCATAAAGACTTATTGTGCATGTATATGATATACAAAATTCAAAGTGCATAAAACTAACGTATACAAGAATTCAAAATATGAATTAAAACAGAAAATAAAGCGCATAATGAATTATAGGCTTTGGCTACTGCATTTAATGCATACCTACCATTGAAAAACCTAAATTTGAAAGAAGTAAAAGGGAATTTGTTTATGTTAATTCTCACAATTGCATTCAAGAATTAGAGAGCATTTTACAGAGCTAAGGTAAAAGGTGATTCAAAGGGGCGATTTGAAATTTGAGAACGGTAGCTATGTGGAAGTTGAATGGTAAATCTCTTATCAAACATTCTTAAAGTCAACGGTTGTAAAATAAAGGTATTTTTCTGAAACCCCACTGGTATGTTACAGAATACAATTACGGTTTTATATGGTGATTATAATTGAATAATGGAATGAGTTTAATTTAGTTAATTACTGTAATTCAATGGGATAAAATAATAAATTAGCTATAGTGAGGAAAATATATGCATGATTCAAATAAAAAAAGAACTTAGGGTAAAAGTTCAACGGAAATATCCATGGCAAAACCATAGGAAACGTAAAACACGGTTGTAAAAGAAATGTATATCTTTTCAGGATGCCGCAGAAAGGGAAGAAAGCAGAGAAAACGGTCGGAAAGGCTGAAAAGAAAGAAACCAGAGCTAAAGAGGAATTTGTAGATAGAGGCTATCATTCAAACATATACTGTCCATACAAGGCATTGGATATAGTAATTGGGGATTTTGATTATGAGGAGTTATTAAACAAAATCTGAGAAACTGGCGCATCCTTGGCAATGAAGAATATATGGGATGCTAGTTTGTACCATGCTATAGGTTTTCCATAAGCAATGGAGGCTAGGCACCTAGTTTTTGAGTGCCAACAAAGATATGGTTTTCAATCCAGGAGGATACAACATAATGGAGTGGTATTCGCAGACTTGTCTGTGGAAGGGATAGCACAAACTTTGGATTAAAGACTACTGGGAAAATGAAAGAGGTAGATGTGGAAAAGTATGCCACAGATTTTAGAAAGGAGGAGTCATCATGTAAAAGTACCACATTCTATGGGTGGTACACTTCTAATAAGAAACCAAAGGCAGCTGCTAGAGTGCCTAAGACTCTATATAGATCAGAATTCAAAGAGGAAGTATATATCATAATAACATTGTTGAGCAGAGTAATGGGGTTGGAGGATGCAGCTTCATTCAAATTGTGGATGTTTTCAGTTATACAATACATTAGAGAAGAGACAGGGTATGTACACTGGGTTTTGGTGATTAGCAATGCCATCTATGCACAGGTTATGAGATTCAAAAAGTAGAAGAAATTCTTCATGTCATCATACATAGTATACTCCTATGCTGCAAGGATGCAACTAAATGGAATACAAAGAATTGGAACCTTAGGGAGTGGGCCAAGACAAACCTTGGTATATGATCATTACCTGGATATCTAAGCACAAAACGTAGGAAAGAATTGGATAAGGGTCAATAATGTTTTCTATATGTATTTGACAAAGATATTAATAGGGGAGAAAGATCAAAGATTATCTAAAGTGGCCAAGAATGCAATCACATTGCATAGTGCTTGGTACATCCAGTTCCCCACATTTACATACATCAGAACTGAAGGATTCAAGGGAAAACCTTTTTGATTACCTAGATACCCATCTAATAAGGTGTTGTTATTGGAATTCACAAGGCAAATATTAGATGTATATGCAATGTATAAGGCTTAATGTAATAGGGGCAACATCGATTTCCCCTTTGTTATTGGTAAATATCAGTGCTTCAATGAGGATGTGGCCAAAACATCAGAGGCTGAGTTATTGTATTATGGTTTTCCTGTTGGCAAGAGACACTACAAGGCATGTCATGTGTTGTCATTGATGGTAACTCAGTCCATTTCACACATCCGCAGTGCAGTATCAGATCATACCAGAAATCAGTTCCAAGATTTATTCAGTCCGAATAGATAGGAACATGGTATATGGCAGAGTTCAGTATTTTGGTCAGCGGATCTCTCCAGTTAATTATTGCATGTTGTGAATCTAAGGGAGTATAGAGGAATGTTAGAATAGTCCAAATTCAAGATTTCAGCCTTCGATGACAAAAGGATTAAAAGTTATGAGCATCTGAGTACCGGGTCCTAATATGACAAGACAGTTTAGTGAAGAATAGGCCAACTTATGTTAGATCCTTGTGCGGATCTAGTCGAAGTGTTTTGGTGAGTTGTGTATGGGATATAATGTTAGTGGCCAACATGAATGGTGAACTGCAAGTGTTATTTCTGGTATGTATCAATATTGATGTATGGATTCAACCGACAAGAACATAGTTCTTATATTGTTTGTTAAGTTCTTCATAAGGCCAACATATAAGTGATTGAGTTTGTTAATGCGGATATATATAACTGATGGATTTGAGTGTTATGAAGTGTGATTGTGAAGCGAATATGGAGTAAGTGCAAAAAAGGCAGATAGAAGTGTGAAAGAGAAGAGATTTGAGGTCTGGATTATGGCAGAGCAGTAAACAGGGCAGAATAAAGATGAAGTGTGTAAAATCAGTATTCTGTGCTTAATTAGAACTGAATTCTTGCATTAGTAGATGTTACTTATCAATTCAACAATATGTAATCCTTTGTAAACATTCTTGTAGGCAGTGAGCCTCTCTTGAGCAGTGAGCTCTGGGTAGTGAGCTCGAATGCATGTGCATTCCCCTCTTTGTAATACTTTTAATAGAGTATAATCTTTGTGGGTTAACCCTCATCGTGGTTTTTCCCTTAACCAGGTTTCCACGTCAAAATCTTGGTGTCAAGTGTGTTATTTATGTTTCTGCTCATGTTTTATTAATTCTTGCTTTTCATGATTATGTCATTAATCTGTTAAGAAGTGGTAAAGAAGAATTAGCTGTAGCAAGCTTTAAAAGTTTTAAGACAACTGATTCACCCCCCCTCTTAGTTGTTAGCCCTAATTCTAACTATTGGTATCAGAGCAAGGTTCCTTTGAAAAGTTTAACAGCTTGAGGAAGATCTGGGAAGGCAGTAATATGGATGAATACAACTTCCAAGGACAACTTAAACTCGCATTAGAAGATCTTGAGAAGTCAAGAACAGAAGCCAAAGAGTTACAAGAGGACCTTAAAAATGCTGAAGACCTCATTGAGACTTTAAAAGCAAAATTGAGCAAATCCAATGAAAAGAGGAAGGAGCAACCTCTTCAACTGGGAAATCATTATGAAGACAATGACAAGGACAAGGCCCTGAAAGAGAAAACAAAGGAATGTGAGAAGTTAGCTAAAGAAGTTGTTGTCCTAAAACATGAGATGGAATCCAGGGTGATGAGGCTAACCAAGGGAAATTGAAGATAAGAAGAAAACTAAAGTAGACCTAAATCAAAATCTTAAAGAAAGAACTGAAGAATGCTACAGATTGGATGGAATAGTTGGCCTCCTAGAGTCTAATCTACAAGAAAGCAGAGACAATGAGAAAGAACTTGAGAGACAAATTGTCATTCTCAGACATGACCTAGAAGTTGCAAATGAATATAAGGAGAAGTTCAAGATAAGCTTAGCTAAACTTGAAGCACAACTTGAATGTCAGAAAAGGGGTGATGACAAGCATGGTCTTGGATATGAGAAAGGTGAAATCTCTGGATCCAGACAAAGAAACTTTCAACCAAGGAATGGGAGAAACAGACCTAGAAGACCTCTAGTAAGACAACCTAATGCTCAAAGATATCCATCCTTCAATGGAAATTGCTTCAAATGCAATAAATTTGGTCATAAAGCTAATCAGTGCAGAAGTTGAGTAAATCAAAATGGTCCATCCTTCTCCGGTCAATGCTTCAAATGTAAGAGGTATGGTCATAGATCAAATGAATGCAGAAGTATGATAATGAATAACTCTAGAGGAAATGGCAACTCTTTCAATGGTTACTGCTTTACTTGCAATGGGTTTGGACACATGGCTAATCAATGTAGATCAAGAGGAAATCAAGTATATAAGCAAATAAATGTTGTGTGCTTTAATTGCAATAGATTTGATCATATTGCAAGATTCGACAGAAGTAGGAATAATGAAAGAAGAGGTCTGGTAAACAGTAAATCAGATGAGCAGAGACAAGACAAAGGCAAAGGAAAATTTGATGTGAATGAGATCCAGAATGAAATGAGCAAGACATGGGTCAAGAAAAGTGTTGTGAATAATAGTAATGGGTCCGCACCGGAATTTGGTGCTGATAATTCCTCCGGGAATTGAATTAGGAGCTCTAGCTCAGGGGGAGCTGCAATGAAATCTAAACTCCCCCAGCTAGTAAATGGGAGCTTGAATTTGGCACAATGAGAAAATAATTTGGATTATTATACATCATTTAAAAGGATTTTTGAAAGATAAAAAGTGGATATAACGATTTGCGGAGCAATTGAAGATCGACTGCATGCAGAAACAGTGTAACCGGATGTGTTAGGGCAGAGCATTTATTACAAAGGTAGATTAGGTTTTGCGGAGCATAAAAAGGTCATTCATTCCTCATTTGAATCTCTTTTGCACCTGAAGAAAGTAAGAAGAATAGTGTCTGAGTTGAGATTACAAAGAATTGAAGTGCGACCGGTGAATTTATCTGTCAACCCTAATTTCGTGAAAAAGGTATTTATCTGCGAAGTTTTGAACTTGTAATCTTTTTGCAATGGCTACATCTTTGGTTGTTAATATTACTGAAAGGCATTGACCAAAATTTAAAAAGCATCCACACAAGTCAATAGAAGTCAACCCATTAGGTGCATTTTCAAGTGTTCCATATGGTGTGCTGCATATTGAAGATATTAGGGTTTATATTCATGTGAACATAGATGAATTTGGGGACTCAAGGTATGTAGATTTGTTTGAGAGTCATCTCAGGGATGAAAATCATGACCTTAAACCTGAGTATAAGACACTACTTGATAAACATTTTATTCAGATTATGGGGTTTCCAACATTCAATGAAGATGAGTGGGTTCACTATGTTTTGAGTCAGATGCATGATGAATTCATATGGCTGTTAAAACCATTCAAGATTACCAAGGATGTTATTAGAATTGTGACTGGGTTAAATTCAACTGGTGGATTACCCATGTTGAAATATGTGAAAAACCAAACTGTTACCAATGCAAAGTTTGACAAGAGGGCAATGACCATCAATGACATTATAGAACTAGATGTTAAGTTTTCCTCCATGGTGATTGGCTACAAGATATATCACTCCAACAGGAAGAATTTTGTCTCCGGAACTGCCATTTATGTAGCATATCAAATGTTGAAGGAGAATGCAGATTATGACCTATGTGAGCTGTTACAGAACCAACTGATTGAGAACTTGAACAAAATCAAGAAAGATAAGAAAAACACTTTTAAATATGGTACATTGGTTCTATGCTTGTTCTTCTACTACATGAATGAAGTGCTTGGATTAAAGGGTGTTCACTGGACTAATGATGAGCCAGTTGCCATTCAGATCAAAGATCATCTACGCAACATTGGTGATTATAAAGCTTAGAAAATTGCAATCTAGGGATACTTCAAGATCTTTTAGAGTATGATGCATTCAAGGGAAAGAATCCCTAAATTGATTGTTGAGAAGTACAAGAATGAAATATGTTTTATGGTTGACACTAATCAGTGCTTAATGGAAGCAGTGGAACCCAAAACTGTTTGGATCATGCCCATGTGGTATGAAGTAGATGGAAAAATCTTGAATATGTATGCTCAACATCTTCTGAGCAAGCCAAAAGACACAACAATTGAAAGATTTGGGACATATGAGGAGCTAAGTTTAAAATTGCATACTGAGCTTAGAGAACCTGAGACCAATAGAAAAGTAAGAAAAGAAGTTGAGCAGTTGGCTGAGAATCTAGGTCTCACAAAGGAAGCCGTGAGACAATTCAGGGAAAGAACTGAAAAGGCAGAGAAGGAGAAGCAGGATAAGAAACAAGGAAGTGCTCCAGTAGGATCCTCCTCCACATCAAGGACTACTAGAAGCTCTGCTACTGCCCCTGTTCCCCCAAGACCTTCCAATCTTGAGAAATTGGAAGGAAAATCATCAGGAAAAGAAGGGAAAAGAGTAAAAACAAAGGCCACAAGAACCTATAAGAGCACAAAAGTTGATGTAGAAGAAATAGATTCAAATGTTGAGGTAAAGGAGTTGAAAGCCTCTAGAACAAAAGCTGCCAAGGTAACTGTTAGCACTGGGAATTGCACCCGTATGCAAGGCTGAAAAAGCACTGCAATTCTGTGTAAAATGGGACTAATTTCAGGTTGTGGGTGCCCTATAATGAAATTAGACCTCCAGATTATGGGCTGGTTCCCTTCAAATGTTCTATTGAGATGTATGATTTTACTATTTTGGAAAAGGGAAGAAATAAACTAAGTGAATACAAAAGGTAAAAATTGGTGATGCACCTGATTTGGATAAAGATATGCAATCTGATCCATAATATTTACTTAGAAATCTGACTTTAACACAATCCAAACTTGGCATAAATATCACAAAAGTGATTCTAAGGAAGGTTTGAAAACATGGTTTCTATGAAGGAAAATATTTTTTCACAACATAAAAAGACTATTTTTGGTTAACACAACCTAAGACCTGTGATGATTATATGCTTAATGTTGCAAGCAAAGAAGTGAGACAATAATTTTAAAGGTTTAATAATAAAACACAACAAAATTTCATCAAAATCACTTCAATAATCAGCACTAAAAGAAAAGGTAATTTAACTGATCTCAAATAAACAAAGGAAAGTTCTGCAAAGAAGACAAAAATTAAACCTGTAACCTGCCGATCTCTCAATAAAACTATAAAAAATGAGCTACAAGAATTCTCCAATCTGTCTGAATCAGAATGAGAATCAAGAACTAGCAAAAACAAACTTTTGCTTTACAATATATAGGTTTGCTCTCTATAAGAGGCATGCAAAATATGAACTTGCAGATAACCGCCTCTAAAAATAATCTCTCACGAGCAACCTCCAAAATCCTCAAAATTAGGGTCTAAAACTGCCACAAATTGAGCAAAAATAGCTCCAATTTGGGCCTCTCCATATGCTTGACCAAAAAGTTGACCAAGAACCCTAAAAATACTCCTAAAAATCATGCAAAACCTCCAAGGTGGCCTAGTTAACTGAACTAATCAATTTGCACGATTTTGCATGAGCAAAATTGATTGTGAGTAAATAATAAAGTAATAAAAATAATCATTTTATTATTGGTTACAATTTGTTCTAATTTTGACTTTACATTTTGTGGAAAATAATAAAGTAATTTTGGAAAATACTACTTTATTATTTATTTACAATTAATATACTTGTAAAATCATGCATGATTTAAAAGAAAAAATCACTCCTTATCACTCCAATTACACTTGCCTATTTTACATGATATGAGCACAAATAGGACTTAGAAGAAAATGAAAATCCCCTTATATCTCCATGAGGGAAAAAACACGTAGTTTGCATGATGCATATACATTAAGGCAAAAAAATTTCCCTTATCACTCCACATGCACTAAGGAGAAAACATTATCCTGTCTCTGCAAGATAAAACCTTAATTAAGTCATTCTATGCATCTTAATATCACCATGCACACAACAATATGCATAAATATCCTTATGACTCCCTTTGATGCCTTAGTGCATACATTTGCCTTTATATTTTGAAGTCACCTTATATCTCCATGTGCAGTTTCAATATCAAGAAAAACCCATAACTCCATGACTCCATGCATCAAAAAATGCACCATTATATATGTTTACCTTGTCTACCACCTTGTGTATTCCATGCTTTATCCTCCATGCACATCATTTTTAAAACCAGACTCCTTTGACCTTGTCGGCCACCATGCATAATCAAGAAGGATCTTTACCTTTGAATGTTTGCAAAAAGACAAGGAACCTCAACTTGCACGAGTATCATATAAAGTATTTTTGACCATTCTATCTATTCGACCACCAAGGAGTTAAAATAATTTATAAGGCATGAAGCCTTGCTTTGTCATCATACTGACCCTTTTTGACTTAATAAAATCAATCCTTATCAACGTTGATCGACCACTCCATGTTATGATAGCTTATGGATCTTCAAGACCAAAGTCTTGACCACGAGCATTTTGGATAAGGTAATTATTTTGTCTTTTGTGAAGTCAAAAAACTCACTTGAGAGAAGAACCTTCGAACAAAAGCAAAAGGATAACCCTAAAAGTTGCTCATTCTTCATTTGGCATATTTCTTCATTTGCTCTGCAACTGCATTCGGTTGGGGTTTGAAAGTTTGAAGCATATATCTCTGGTTTTCACTCCCTTTATGGCTTTCTCTTGGTCGAATCTCCAAAACTCTGCATGATAAGGAAGAAGGTACTAACACTGTTTTGAGTTTCATATGAGGCATTTTATTGATATCTGTAGCTTCTCTTTCCTTTCATGGATGCGACCTCCTTCTTCTTTCATGGCTATCTCCATACATTGTGCATTCTTTAACACCCTCCTTGTCTCTACATCTTTCCTCTTTGCAACTATTACTTGTTTTTGAAAGCTTGATGCTATTGTGAGGCCGCAGATAGATGTCTCCTCCTGCTAGAAAATAAGGTAAGCACTTGCCCTTTTTTCTTCTTCTGTAGCTTCATTTGTTTTTTTACAACTAAAGAATGACAAGGGCCTGTAGTTGAAATGGGTATTGCATTTTTTAACAAAAAATGACACATCTCTGTCAGTTATGCCTGTATATGTCTCTTTTTATCTTTTATTTGGCTATAGCTTTAGAAACCTTGAGGGTTTGAAATCTTCTGATGAGGGTTTGTTCATTCTTGCACATACAAACCTCCATTTTTCCATGGTTGTGCTTCATTTGTATGTAGACACCAAAAATGTGGTAGACTGTTGAGGGTTTCTAAAAAATGAAATAGGGATTTTATCTTTCTTTACACAAAATTTCTTCACTGTCACGGCCATTTTCTTGTAATATTCATTATTGTCTCCTTTGACTATAAGTGCAAGAAAGAAACATGGGTTTTTATTTTACAGATGCGTATTCAATCTTTTGCATGAAATTGTCCTCCTCTGGCATGGCTATGGCAGTATATATACTTAATCACTCTTTTTTGCTGTAAGTGCAAAATGACACTAGGGTTTGAATTTTCTGTCAAGGCTTTATTCTTTCTTGCACAACAAGATCTCCCTCTAACACCGCTATGGCATTAGCTCTATTTTATGGTACTCATTTCAACTGTATGTAGAAAAAGAAAAAGGGCTTTAGCTTTTTTGTAGATGGGTATACATTTTATCATGAAAATGTGCTCTTCTAGCTCATGACTATGACATCTCCTTCTCTGTATAGCAACCTTCTTGATTGTGGGTACAAAATTTTGTCTGTAGGCAAAGAGGCACTAGGGTTTGAAATTATTAATAAATGAAATTTCTCTTTTCTTCTGCACAGAGCTTTCTCCTCCTTTAGAACTTGTGACTGTTGCAGCTATTAATGATACACTTTACCTTTTCTATCTTCCACTATAGCTCTAAGGTATCATATGATAACAAGGTTTGATATTCAAAAAGTATGTTGTTTCTTTATCTCCATCTTGTAACTTTGAACTTTGATACTCATGTAGCACACACTCTATAAAAAGCTCTTGTCAATTGTTCATTCTCACTTGTCCTTATCCAAGAACTTTAAATGGCACATTCTCTTGTATCATTATCTAATATTGTTGAGCAATGAAAGTTCTCTTGTTGCAACATTTTAACTTGGTCATGCTACTTAATCACTTCATAGGATAAATACATACATTTAAAAGAGAAGAACCTGAAGTTTCAAATGGCTCTTTTAGACTGTTCATCCTGTACGTCATGTGTCTCCTTTGCCTGCTAATCTGTAGGATGTTTGACTGTTTGTCATGTATGATGATGGAATCATCTCTTGACTGTCTTTATGTATTTGGATCCTTCTGTAGCATAGATAACATGTTCTGATCTCTTCTTGGCTGTCTGTGGCATTTTTTAGATAATCCTGTAGCTGTCCTTGTGCATACTCACTACTTATCTCATGATTTGGATCTCATAGTATCATATATATATCATGCTTTTCTCTTCAGTCTTTGATCATGGCAACTATTTACTATGACTGTATCCCTCAGAATAATGGTAGATGAGAAAGAAAACTGCCTACTTTGTGCCCTTGTCAATCACCATCATTGTAGCATTTGGCATATGTCATGTTCTTCTTCGGCTGTTTCTCCTTCATCATTGATCTACTCCTGTAGATGGATATGGAAACTATGATCTATTCTGTTTGTATCTGCTTGCATAAGCCACTTCCTTGATCATTGTCATGACTGTTCATAGTGAATGTGATTGCACTTGTCCTCTTACATGGTATTTCTCCTTCTGGCATTTGTCAATTGTATCATGATGTCTTCAACTATTTCAAAGCATATGAGATAAGGCTTGTTTGATCAATACAGTGATGAGATTGGGAATATGCTATGACCTCCATGCTTCACTTGAATGTTTGCATGTTGAACATTTGATTATATTTGGACTATGGCTGTCATCTAAGAATACAGGCTCTCTTTGATGCTAGAATTTTAACTTGGATATTCATCTTGAAAGCTAAGACCTAGCTGCTCCACTTAAACTGTTTCATTTTCTTGATCATTATAGCATATCATCTAGAGTAATTGATGCCTTGTTGTTTTGATTTTTTATGTATTTTTTAAAGGCATAAATTGTATCTCTCAATTGGCTTGATCACCTTGAGTACCTGTATCATGATGTTTTACTTCTTGCTCTTTTGTCATAATGAGATGATACCTTCACATGATTTATCCTGTAACTTGCTCAAATGGTACACAAGTTCTTGCATCTTGGAAGCTTTATTCTGTTTCTCTTCTCTTTGTCAGGCACATTAATCTTTGCACTTGTATCATATCCTTGTACTATGAATGCTCTATTAGTTACTCTTATTAGCTATGATGAAATAAATATATGCATTCACAATGATTATGTTCTTCAGATGGCTCCTGTAGCCTGGATGACTGTAATCTGATTTCTGCACTTTGTCTTTGTCAATTTTGACTCAATCATGTTAATCTTATTTGCTCCAATCAACTGTAATACTGTCATGATGACATATCTTTTCTATAAGTTGATTAGATGATGCATGATATAGCTTGGAATGATGCATCCTATCCTTTCTAATAGTCTTTTCAAAAATGAAAAAGAAACATGCTGGGCTCAAACCCTTGTTGGAGCGACATTTAATCCACATGTTTATTTGTCTTCAAATCAACAATAAAACCTGTCCTATACCTGCACAGTGAACAAACAAGTTAGCATAAAAATGTACCTAATAGTGTTGATTGATCTTCCTCATGGTTTCTTCCTGATTTGTGTCATTTATCTGATCTCATCTCTCATTTGAATGCATGATATGATAAGTAGATGTTTTTGTTTGATAAAAGCATGTGATAACTTTAAATATCTGAAGCACTAACAGGGCTGTTCCCAAAATTTTGCAGGTTCAACTGATGATGGTTGCTTGAAGTGAAGACTAACAAGTGAAGACTTGAAGGCCGTCATCAACAACAATCTCCATCATCAAGCAATGATGGATGTTTAAATTTATCATGTGTTCATTTCTTTTCCTTTTATCAAATAGATGCATAGCCTGCATGTCTGCAATTGATCAGTTTAGTTACTCCCACGGCTTGTGTGGGACACAATTGAACACTTCTTTTAAACATGATCAGTTAATTTCTCTTATGCATATGATGTATATGTGTTTCCTTTTTCAATCAATGCATGAGATAAAGTAACAGATACCTGAATGTATGTTCAAAACATGACATGAAATAATAGTTCAATACAAATATCTTTCTTTCTTTATTCAAAACTGATTAACTGAATAATCAATCTAACTTATAACTCCTAAAAGATCAAACTGTATTTCTTGAATCTTTGATTTCTTGACAACTTATTCTCTTGTCATGATAACTCATCAGTCTTGATTAGACTGATAGGTTATCCTGACAAGAGAATATCATTCTCTACTCTGTCAAGGCATCAACTATTCAATGAATGCAATAACTTAAAGTTTTCTTTAATTCCTTCTGAACAATTACACTTAGGTCCAACTGATTTTAAGTGTGAACAAAAAATTAGTAACAATAACTAAGGAGAAGCCCTCTGGAAGCAAAAGGGCAAGCAAAAGGTAGAAGATAGATACATATGTTGAGAAACCCACACTTTCTGTGGAAGATGTAATAAAATCAGTTACTATAGATGGAAATTTGAAACCCATGACTGAATTCTATGATGAATACAATGATACAGATAAGAGGGTGTTAGAGGAAGCAACTATTAGATATCTGAATATCTATAATAAAGCCTTGATTGAAATAACTTTTGAGATTCCTCAAAGTCTTGCAAACATTTTGGAGTTGAGGAAAGAAAATGCAAAAAGTAAGGATATAGAGCTTAGATAACACATATTGATAAAACTATGCCCTCAGATCACTCAAGTTCAAATGAATATGGTATTCAAAGAAGTGAAGGATGAATTCATAAGCAAGAAGAGAATGAACAAACTAATGCTTGGAGAATTAGACCAAATAATCAAAGAAACACAAGAAATACTTCTAAGTGCATTGAAGAGACACAATCTTCCATTTGTTGAAGAAGAGACTAATGATGGGATTGATTCATCAATCCCGAATATTGAAGAAATAAAAACTAATGAGCAACAGATCAAGGTCGATGACTCTTCAGTTCCAAAAGTGGAGCAAATAGACAAGGAAGATACAGAGATGGTGGATAAAACTAATGATGCAGAAGATACTCTAACTCTTCCTGATCAATCCGGTAATGAATACAGTGTTGATCCTTCGAAACAGATTGTAGATGGTGAGGACAAAGGAAAGAATCCTTCTACAGATAACATAGAGAAAAGTGAAGCAGAGAAAGAAGAAGAAGTCAAAGATAAGAAAGATAAAGCAGAAGAAGATGGTGCAAATATTGATGCACCCGAACAAAATAGTCCTGATATTAAGAAAACTCAAGAAAAGGAAAGTAGTCCAGAAATTGTAACAAGAGACACTGCAGATGCAGTGAAGAGTTTCCTGAGTAAAGAGATGCTAGAGTTTGATGATCCAGAACTGATTCAAGGACCAATCGACCTGGATACTCTCTCTCCGGTCCAAATGATGAAGATATCATCTTTCACACAAGCTAAGGCAAGTGAAAAGATATTGAAATCCCACATAGAGGACAGTGAGCTGTTAGGCCTTGCATCTGGTATATTGGAGAAGATAATGCCAACCTTCCAGAAGAATCCATCTGATTCTCCCTCTGGTAATCTGAAGAACCTTGCAAATTCTGTAAGTACACACTTTGAGTCCTTTGAGAAGTCTGTAGAGATTAAAATCTAGAATGAATTTTTGGATAAGAAATTTAGTGAGCTAAAAGGCCTAATAAGGAATGATAAAAGGATACTTGATATTAGTATAAAAAGTATTCAAAATTCTCTCAATGACGGAGGTGATGTATACAAATTTTGTCTATCTTGGCCCAAAGTTATTGAGGATATTGAGAAGAAGATAAAGGAGTAGGAACAAAGATTGCTAAATCTATCTCAAAATTTTGACCCTCTAACAGTCTCTCTGGTAAGTCAGGAGTGTCAAGCAATCAGCCTGACTGATGAAATAAAAAAGTTTGTTAAAGAAAAGAGCAATATTGTCGAAAGAATGTGTGAGCTCAGGGGATTGATTGCCGCCAAGTTAGAAACAATATTTTATGCTTTATCAGAAGCTCAAGTTGTAGTCCGAATAGGTGATCCTTTAGATCTAAAGAAAGCAGAAACACAGGCATTCCTACTAAGAGAACACAACTCAATTTTGGATGGCATGAAAAGTAGTTGGGCCTGTAAACTTGTGCAGTTGAAAAATAGTTATGTAGATATCCTCAAGTTCATGTAAATATAATGCATAGATTATTTGTACATATGCGACCTTAGATATAGATTTCTTGTGGAAATTTTGATTTACGGACCCCACCCCTTGCCATTGATGTCAAAGGGGGAGTGAGAGATAGTGAAAAATGAAAGGAAATGAAGAATCCATCAAAGGGGGAGCAGTGGAAGAATACATAAGTGTACACAGTAGGGGGAGTCAGTCATGACACTTAGTCATTTCTCACTAAGTGTTGTCATCAATGCCAAAGGGGGAGATTGTTGGCAAGAGACATTGCAAGGCATGTCATGTGTTGTCATTGATGGTAACTTAGTCCATTCCACACATCCGCAGTGTAGTATCAGATCATACCGGAAGTCAGTTCCAAGATTTATCCAGTTTGGATAGACAAGAATAGGGTATATGGCAGAGTTCAGTATTTTGGTCAGCAGATCTCTCCAGTTAATTATTGCATGTTGCAAATTTGAGGGAGTATAGAGGAATGTTAGAACAATCCAAATCCAAGATTTCAGCCTCTGATCACAAAGGGATTAAAAGTTATGAGCATTTGAGTACCAGGTCCTAATATGATAGGACAGTTCAGTGAAGAATAGGCCAACTTGTGTTAGATCCTTGTGCGGATCTAGTAGAAGTGTTTTGGTGAGTTGTGTATGGGATATAATTTTAGTGGCCGACATGAATGGTGACCTGCAAGTGTTATTTCTGGTACGCATCAATATTGATGTATGGATTCAGCTGACAAGAACAAGGTTCTTATATTGTTTGTTAAGTTCTTCATAAGGCCGATAGATAAGTGATTGAGTTTGTTGATGCGGATATATATAACCGATGGATTCGAGTGTTATGAATTGTGATTGTGAAGCGAACATGGAGTAAGTGTGAAAAAGGCAGATAGAAGTGTGAAAGAGAAGAGATCTGAGGTCCAGATTATGGCAAAGCAGTAAACAAGGCAGAATAAAGATGAAGTATGTAAAATTAGTATTCTGTGCTTAATCAGAACTGAATTCTTGCATTGGCAAATGCTACTTATCAGTTCAACAATCTATAATCCTTTGTAAACATTCTTATAGGTAGTGAGCTCTATGCAGTGAGCCCGAATGCATGTGCATTCCCCTCTTTGTAATACTTTTAACAGAGTATAATCTTTGTGGGTTAACCCCCACCAAGGTTTTTCCCTTAACCGGGTTTCCAAGTCAAAATCTTTGTGTCAAGTGTGTTATTTATGTTTATGCTCATGTTTTATTAATTCTTGCTTTTCATGATTATGTCATTAATCTATTAAGAAGTGGTAAAGAAGAATTAGTTGCAGCAAGCTTTAAAAGTTTTAAGACAACTGATTCACCCCCCCTCTCAGTTGTCTGCCCTAATTCCAACATTTCTTATGTTTGATTTGATTAGACCTTTTGATCCTTTCAAAAGGATTCAAAATTTCATAGATAAGAAATACAGGCATCTACCTCATATTGAGGATTTTTGGGTAAACTGTAATAATGAGGCTGAGGTGAGGAGGAGATATCGCCAAAGATTGACTCTTGTTCAGATAAATACATTAGGGGGAATTGAAGTGCCCCAAGAAATCACAGATGATGATGAAAGTACCTTGCATACAAGGTATGACAGTACCAAAGAAATTCTAACTGAGCCAGATTGGAGTCAATCTGAAGAGACTTCAATTGATAATGTATCAAAATCAAATTTTGCATACTTTGACATATGGATAAAGGAAAGAATAGAAGATTTGAAAACAAAAGGAGTGACAATTACATACAAGAAAGGTAAGAAAAGGAGTTGAGATAATGAGAAGGATTTTGATGACTTTTTGAGAAGAAAAAGGCAAGTGGTGAAGGCCAAAATAGCAAATGCCAATACAGAAGGAGCTACAATAATGGATCCATATGCATTGGGAATAATTGTGGCTTTACCTACAAGGACATTTGTGTCTTCCACAGAGGGAGCATCTTCATCTATTGTAGCTACCTCAACAACACAAGCTCTAGTACAAGCAGAGGTGATATCACAATCACCATCCACACCTGCAGTGCCAGTACATGCATCTAAACAAACACCTTCGGAGACACCCATGGCTGCAAAATAAACTCAACAAGAAAAGTTGCAAGGGTTCATCAAGGTGAAACAAGAAATGGCTGAAGAAATGATGACATCCAGGGCATCTATTGCCCAAACATCTACTAAAGGGAATGTAGAGATCATAGATGTAGATCAAATTGAGGATGTAGAGGAGGAGGAAGAAGAAGGTGAAAAAGAGGGCAGTGAGGATAGCCTTGAAATGAGCAATGAAGGAGACAAACAAGCACCTAAGTCCTCTCTACTATCCAAAAAAGCAATGAAGAATATCAAAATCATTGATCCTTTTGAGAATATGGTACCAAAAGATCTCATGGAAGAGATCAAGGAAGCAACCCAAGAGATACTGAACAATTAGGCCAAGGGAGAAGAGAATGTAGACATGGAGGAACAAAGAAATGATCAAGGATTAGACTCATCACAAGAGGGTCCTAACCCTGAGGTGCCAGATGAAGAGGAACAACATAATGCAGAAAATGTTCAATCTCCACCACAACAGGTTCCTCAACAACAACAACAACAACAACAACCACAACATGAGCAAGAGCACGAACATGAATAAGTGATCATAGAAGGATCTAATGAGGAAGTATTGAATTAAGAAGCCATGGATACAAATAAAGAAGTGCCAGCTTGGTTGGAATCTGAAATAAGGCAAGATACAATAGTTGAAGTGGCACCTATTGACATCAAAACCTTATTAGCTACTGGAACTTGGAAGAGAGGCAGAAGAAAGGCCAAAACAATGTCTGCCATAAATAAGGATTCCTCTAGTGGAAGAACAGTGCAAATATCAATTCCCCAGGTAGATAAGGAAAAAGGAGAAATAAGTGTAGATGAGTACAAAGTGATAAGTGTATATCTTGGTCATGTAAATAGGGAGTAGCACATTGAAGAGCTGCAAGAAATGATTGAGTTTACCACCAATAGGTTGAGGAAAGACCAACAGAAAATAAAGAGTTTGAAAGGGCAAATTGCCCAATATGAGTAGCTTATCTAGGGGATACTTAACCCCACACAAAACATACCAGAGTTGGCTCCAGAGTCAACTATTCTTTCTAAAGAACAAGTAAAGGGATAGAGAATAAGAAACATGAGGCTAGTATGTTAGAAAATTTTGTGAAATCATTCATTCAAAAAGGAGAGGAGGTAATAAAGATTGCTATTAGTAATTGGAATACCACATTGACAGAGAGGAATAATTGTGCACACATTGTGCAAAAATACCAAAACAAAATGAAACAGAAGTGGGATGAACTAAAAAAGATCAAGGCCTTGGAAGGATATACTCAGACCCTATTAAATGAGAGTATCATGAGAATGCAGGAAGTATTTCAGGTCCCCAAAAAGAAAAATGGAACTCAAATATGAAGAAAGGATACTGAGGCCATGTTTGGCCAATATATAGGAAATGGAAAATAATATTCAAATGTTGTTGAAGAAACATGTGAAGATGGTGGAGGATCTGGTTAAGCATCTATGCCATCAAAGTCAAGTATTCGATGTAAACACTGCTGTAAAAGAATTTTGAGATCACTTTCATCCCTGCATTGATGATCCTGTGAACCATTTGGATGAAGAAGAAATGGAGAACATGATAAAATTAAGTGCTAAGATTTGGAAATATCATAAAAGGAGAGAAGACAGGGAGAACAGAGCCCAAGCATTGAAGACTAGCATTGAGATGTAACAATACACTTGGGATGCTTCACAAAGGACCAGTCGTTCCTCCATATCTGCTTTAGCTATAAAGTTCACACAATACATGAGTGACAAGAACAAGGATATTTAGATTGAAGATGACAGTGATAGTGATTAGACTGTTGTTTCTTCATTGGTTTCATGTTGTATTTGGTTATGTTTTCTTTGTATTGATACTTGGTCAGGGAAGTCAAATGTTTTAAAAGATTCTAAAGGGGCATCTTTGTGCCTCGGGGAATATTCTTTTAGATATTTTTTGAAGTGACAGCTTTCATGGGATTTCAAATTTGAACTATTGATGGCTTTGTGACTGTAGGAGGGGGTCTTTAAAGCCTATATAGGGGGCTTTAGTATGTATATTTTGGACACAGGGATTTGTAACCATCAGCATAAGACTTTAGTTTAGTAATTTTACTTTTGAATGCAAAAGGAAGTGATTCTTGATGAATACTTTGAGCATCAGTAGCAAATAAAGGAGGTCACCTGTGTCTGCATGAAGGAATGTGTGGAATGTCCTACTTGCTTGATTTATTTGTAACTGCATTTGTGAGTTGTTTATGTTGATTAATTTAGTTGAAGTCATATATACATTGTAAAATTGAAGTGACTTTCTTTATATGAAATGAATGCAAACATCAGATTTCTATGTCTATTCTAGAATGCTATCTAATTAAGGCATTATTTTGCATGTACATATTTTAAAGATTGCAATTCCTTATGCACATTCGTGATATTGCTCAAGATTTGCATGTGTGGATTTAATTACAATTGAATTAGTTCAGGGTTAACAAATTCAAGATATGTGTGGAGCAGAGCATCCTATCTTGTTGAACGTTGTTCTTAACTCTAACCTTTTCTATTTTTTCCTCAAAAGAGTAAATAATTAGCGTACATGCAATCATCATAAGTGAATTACTATTGATTCAGATAAATAATTGTGAATTTCAAAGATCTTTAGCAGTTTTCATAGAAATTAGAAATACAGAGCATGTTTATTGAAATTCATTTAAATCTTTGTAAGAGAATGGTAAATATATGAAAAGGACTACTCATTTCAGTATAATTTGTTGTTATTTACATAAATTGAACAAGTCCAGTCATCACATAACACTTAAGTCAAGTAAGGCCCCTTAAACAAACAACTTCACAATAAACTGCTGACCTATCCAACACGGTCAAGACCTGACCATACAGAAACTTGAGATTAAGAATTCTTAGTGTATTCTTCATATCTTCCAAGACAACTAAGGTTACTTTGTGAATTTTAACTCTGCTATGTGTGTGTAAAAACATTCATCAATAGTCACATTCTAGTCATCCTAATCACCCTTCTTATCCACCTCATCCCTAGTCATTCTAAGCCTTCATCATAATCTAATCAATTTCATTCATCTCATATCCTAATCACTCCACATCACCAATCTATTCATAATCCACTCCATTTCATCCATCTCATATCCCAATCATATCCTAATCACTCAACAACATCAATCAATTTCATCCATTTCATCATCCTAATTATAATCCCATATCATCCTACATCATTGTATTAATCCAACTTCATCCACATAATATTCATCAAACTTCATATTTCATCATTGTAATCATAATCCCATTCTTGATCCCCATCTAATCCATCCTTATCAAAATGTTTATTCTGAGAGAAAATAATAACCTAGAGATTGATCCTTATGGAACCCAAAGAATGTTTTATTTACTTAGGTGGTTATATAGAAAGGAACAAGTCAATACGCTACCACAACACCAACAATTCCAACAAGTCCTAGACCAACAAATCATACAACAACAACTACTACAAACCATAGTCCAACAAACCCAACAACTCCTAGCCACCTACCAATCCCAAACTCAACAAACACAACCACAAACACAACCCCTATCCATTCAACAACCACAACCATAATTTTCATCTAACACATCATCTACTACACCTTTATCTATACAACCTCAACAACTTCCACCTCAATCCTATGTGTCATCCCCATCAAATTCATACCAACCTAATCCATCAACATATCAAGTTACTCCTACATAAACCTATCCCACTTCTTCTAATGGTAACCAATATCCATATCAATCCATACCCCAAGATCCTCCAACTACTTATCCCAACATTTCACTTCAACCCCAAATCCATTTACAAGACTATAAAGCTCCTTCACAATAAGAACATGCAAGTCCAAGTTACCCTTTGTACCAAGATCAAGTGTCCTTAAGTCGTCATGCCACCTTTGACAAGGGGAACACCACTCTACCTTATGCATCCTATTTGGCATCTTCCATTACCATCCAACTGGAAATGCCTATCTAAGAGCTTGTTAATCATATACCAACACCGCCATGTAATCCCACTCCTAATCCATTGGTCCATCAACCTTCTAATCCATCAAGACCTTCATTACCTTCATCACCATATTCCTCCAATCCTCCACCACAAGATAAGGCTGAGATGCTTTTACAATGGATGCTTAAAAGAAAACTCATAGAACTTCCTAAAATCAAACCATGTGAGGAAAGTGCATTTATTTCCCTCAGGAACAATTAAAATGCCTATCGTCTCCCATTTTTGGACAGCGTCTTTGAGTTTCACATTTATAGAAATCTTAAGATTGCCAAATCATCCCAATATCATGTGTCACCCCCTTCATCATGCCAACCCAATCCATCCAATCCCATTATGCCTCCATCTAGTCCAAGCCCTAATCCATCCAATCATATTATCCCTCCATCTAGTCCAAGTTCTAATCCATCCATTCCCATTATCCCTCCATCTAGTCCAAATCCCAATCCACCTAATCCTATTATCCCTCCATCTATTCCAAATCCCAATCCATCAAATCCCATTATCCCTCCATCCAATTCAAATCCTAATATGTCCAATACCATTATCCATCCACCTAATCCTAATCATAAGCTTGCACTATCCACCATTATTATCCATCCACCCATACACTTATGAAGGACGTGATCCAATGGCTATTAGTGAGGAATCGACCATCTCCATGTCATCAAACACCTATCCTTAAGCCTATCTAATAGCCTTTAAACAACATGTCTAGTCCTCAAAATACATCATGTAGTCCACAACCCATCAAGCCTCTTGAAGAGTCTCCCACCATGAGTCCAAGTCAAGATCCATATTATACCCTCATGTTGTTGAGCATCTCGAACTTATCAATCCTATCCAAGAGTCATCCACTCCTATTCAATAAAATCAAGAGCTATGTCAAGAGTATAATCTAAAGAATGTGGAAACATAAATCCTTTATCCAAATCAAGATCAAAGAACCTCCATTCAACCTATCCATAACCTATATCTTTTATATGATCAAGATATTATCCATGATCAAGCTCCTAACCATGAGCAAGCAATACAAGTTCAACCTATCCATAACCTATATCTTCTTTATGATCAAGATATTATCTATGATGAAGAGCCTATCCATGATCAAGAGATTATCACTTCATCTATCCATAATCCCATAACTATCCATGAGCAAGATATCCCAACTACTCCTGTCCATCTTCCATATAGCCCTATCCATGATCTACAAACATTCACTTCCCTTGATGAGACACTTTACTCCCAAGTAAACATAGATGATCAAACAAATAACTTCTATATTAATGAGCATAATGATAATCAAGATCATATTGATCCTTTGTCATCCAATATCGACCATATTGTAAATCCATCATACCATCCCCTTGGTCTTACCACCATCATTCATGAATGTTCTTCCTTAGGAAAGCAACAACCACTATCCACCATCTCACCCTCTCCATCAAATAATGAGCTTGTGTCTAATGTTCAAAACACCCATAGTCCCATTGTCCATCACATACTCAAAAAAATGAATTATCAAGGTAAAGGCTTAGGCCTTCATGAACAAGGTGTTTTGGAGCCCATCCATGTCAAAGTCCCTCCACAATCATATGGCCTTGGATATAACCCCAAGGAAAACAATCTAAAGATATCGGTACTTCCTCCATGTCTCTTAAATCCACCCCTTTCCATCACAAACCACATCATATCCCCAAAACATATGTGTCCATTCCTCCTCCATCTTCATATAAATCCCAAAAGCATGTGACCATACACCTACCACCATCCACTTTACCTCCATTCCTTCCAAATCCTAACATCCCCATCCTCAAATCCACTCTACTGCCACTCCTTCCAACTCCTAACATCCCTATCCTCCAATCCACTCTACATCCACTTCTTCCAATGCCTAATATCCCCATCCTTAAATCCCCTCATCCATTTATCCATGAATCCACTTTTCATCCCTCCATCCATAAATCCCCTGAAATTCCCAATCAATGCACACATCAAGCAAAAATGAAGCTTCCACCATGTCCATGCGATTCAAAAATAAAAATTTGGATGCCTCCTTTCATAAAGAAAAAAATCTTTAAGATCCTAATGCCTTAGGGCACTAATGCAAAGAGTCAAAGAAAAATCTATCCAAAAGGCTACCCAAGCCCATACTTTTAGAAGAAAAGTCCAAAACTAAAATGGTTTGGGTCCCTAAGCAAAAAGAAATCAAGTCAAATGAAGCATCCACACCCAAAAAATCCCAAAAATTCCATTCCATCCACAAATCTCAAATTCTTTCATCCAAATCCCAATGCAAAAATCATAAAAATCATAAGTCTATGTGGGTACCTAAATTCTTACATCGACCATCCCTAATCAAACATCTCCATTGCTTCCTACACCTCCTCCAAATCAAAAGCTTCAATGTTTATCATGGTGTGTGCAACCATTGGTCCTGATTACTTTTCATCCCTCAACATTCCCACATACCTTCATCTCCCCATATTTCATCCACTATCCCACATATTTCACCCATCATATCCCTATGGTCCATGATTTTGCACAAAACCATCCATAATCCACATCCTAATCCACTATCCTTCCATCCATAATCCACATCATAATCCACTATCCTTGCATACATAATCCACATCATAATCCACTACCCTACCATCCATCCTTCCATAAAACCTTTCATAATCCATTATCTACCTACTCCATCTCCCTCTCATGCAATCCCCTACCAACATCTATGAGCATCATGATACTTGACATGGTCCATGTGCGACATCCATCTCTAATGGGACTATCACCTTTCATGGAACTAGATGCTTGAGTCCATATCCTCTTCCAAATCCTTCTTATCTGTATCCCCCTATCCCATCCAAATGTCCCATTAAAAATAAAAAGAAAAATAAAAAAGAGAAAAAAAAAGAAGAGAAAAAAAAAGGAAAGAAAAAAAAAATCAAAATAACTTAAAGAGAAATCCCTTCGTCCAATGGTGAAAACCACCTTGGTGGTGCCTTGGATAAGTACCATGATGAAAACCTAGCAAATAGGCATCATGTGCAGGTTGATTATCTATGTGTCTTACACTTGGGGACAAGTCGTCTCATCCAACCTATCATTTTCAACCTATCATTTCCCATCTTATCACCCCATCCTACCATCCTTATCCATTATACCCACATACCTATCATATGGAATTCATTAATCCTCCATTCCTCCTTTTGATCTTGATAAAGACATAGGGGCAAAATATTGAAGAATACTTTGGATATCTCTTGATATACCTCATCCTTTCCAACCAACCCTATAATCCTATCATCATAAGCTTTGTCATGTAAAATCCTAAGCATTACACCTAGAATGGGGCATGTTATTCCTATGTGACATAGTATTTGGAGATCACATCCTATCTCCCTTATGATTCACTCATCCATCCCATCCACTATTGCTTATCCACTTATCCTTCCCTCTATCTTGAGTCTTCCATCCCTTTTATTATCGCCCATCCTTTTATCCATCTATCTAATCCCACCTTCATCCTTGCATCTAGACTTGGTTTTCCCTTGTCATTGGTATCTAGCATTTAGGCTACCCAAATTGTAATCCAAGGCCATCCCAAAACAATTCAAAAATCCAAAAAAATCAAAATATATCCAAAATAAATAAATAAAATCTAAAAAATACAAAAAATCAAATATCCAAAAATCTAAGCAATAAACCAAATGTAAGTCATCCTTAATCCATACCAATATAGCTAATCAATCTAGCCAAATTCCAATCACATCCTTTGGTCTTGATCCTAGCCTTTTTGTAAACCAAACCAAATCAATCAAACATCATCATCATCATCAATGGGATATATCATTCCCACATCCTTGTGTTGATCTAGGGATATATCGTTCCCCATAATGACAACACTACCTTAATCAATCAATCAATTAATCATCAGTTTATACCTTGACAAGGGCAATACCTTGTTTGTTTTTGAATAATTTGTGCATGCATGCATGCTTGCTTGTGTGTGTTGTCATTTTATCTTGCATTTGTATCAAATCTGTATTACTCTAGCTAATATTCATATCTTGTGTATGGTGGAATAGCTTTTTGCATACCTTTGCATCTAAGGTCATTTCATACTTTTTTTTGCACTTGGACTTTAATGCTCTAAGCTTCCTTCCTCATATGTCTAGACAAGGTTGTATTATGCTGGGTGCACAAGACACATCATCAGCCTGGTCTTTATACCTTGGTGCATAATGTCTAGTGCTATATTAAACTATATGGTTACTCACCTCATTGCAGTATAATGTATCATTCATCTCTTTCATCCATCCCTTATATTTCTTCCTCTATCTCCTTGACCAATCCCTTTCATTTCGAGAGCCTACTTGTGTTCTTCCAATCCGCCTATCCTCTCAATGGGGCATCATCCTATCCTTACATCATTATCCTATCCTTACATAATCATTTTATCCTTACATCATCATCCATCCCTTCATCCATTCCTCCTTGTCACTCTTTCAAGTGGTTGGGGCATCCTTTTCTCCATCCATACCTTATCTTCTTTGAAATGATGTTACTTCTTAGTCGCAACACCATCTCAAAGAGGGGCAAAATGTAAATACCTAAAATTGACATATCTTGTGACATCATCTTATCGACACCACCTTATGAGACACCTTATGACACATTTTGTCCTAGGACCCTTTCATAACCCCTTTCATCACCTAATTAGTTAAACAAATCATATTTATTTAATTATTCCCGTTTAATCTCATTTCAATCCCATTTATCTTCCCATTAGCCAATTAATTAAATGAATTATATTTATTTAATGAATTCCCACTTTCCTCCATCCTCCAATTTAAATAAAAAATATATTTATTTAAATTAGCCCTCACCACATAATTTAAATAATTTTATTATTTAAATTATTTCACCGTTTTAATCCCTTCTATCCAAATTAATTAAATAAATTAAAGATTTATGTAATTAATGTTTTCCACATCATCCCTCTCCAAAAATTAAATAATGCAAAGATTGAGAGGTGATAAAAACTAAAATAGTAAATGTATTGATTTGTTCATCTTGTATATGGCATACTCTTGAGAAAGATGTATGATTACTATTTTCTAATGTTATCTGCTTATCTATCACATGTCTATGTGTATATGTCTATCTATTAATGTTACTGTAGACACCCAAAAATAACATAAAACTGTTATTTTTGCCCTTTTGTTGATTAAGCCTTCTGTATTTCATCTGATTTCTCTTATTCGACTAAGCCTCTTTATTCTTCTATTTCTTCTAAAATAATTAATTATGTCTAATTATTCCTCTAATTCAATTATTTATTCTCTTTCTGAAATTAATTAAATAATATTAATTATTTAATTATTAAACTATTTCTTCTAAAACTAATTAAATAATATTTAATTATTTATCTCTATTTCATCCCTCATCAAATAAATAATATTTATTTATTTTCTCTATCATCTTCATAATTAAATAAATAATATTTAATTATCTCTCTCAATTATTTCCTCTCATGATTAAATAATAAAAAATGTTTAATCTAAAAATCTTCTCAAGTCAAATTAAATAAATTAAAAATTTATTTAATCTCTCAAGTCAAATCAAAATAAATATCTCAAATTTGTTCAATCTCAAATCTTCACGTTGCTTTTTGAAATCAATTTAAATATCCTATTTTATTTCCTCTAAATATCTTATTTCTCACATGTGGTTGAACGAACAAATAATAATAATAAAATATTATTATTTATTCAACACATGTCTATTTCTTCTCCACCACTCCAAATCTGAATTTGAGTTCCCAAAACAATCTCCACAATTTTTGAATGGAACTCAAAATCAAATCTTTCTAATTTGGACTTGACTTAGCCATCTCAAATCAATCTCCTTCATTTTTGAGATCAACTCTTGAGTGAACTCATTCAAATCCCTCAATTCATGGATATGATTCCTTATTTTTCTCTAGCTTGTTGTCTCATTCATTTTCAGCCTTTGATTGTATTTTGAGTTCCTTTCGATCTTGACCATTCATTATTTTTTGTAAAAACTATATAAACGTTTGCAATCTAAGCCATTTTACACCACTCCTAAATTACAAACTTATCCCGTCATTTTGACTTTCAAATTCTTGTCACATTTTCAATCACTTGATCTATTCATCCAAGCTGTTACATTATGTGTTTCTGAGAGCAAATCCAATCACGAGGATCACAAAATTTAACGATAGAGCTTTTGGTTTGATTGTTAATAATTTTATATTTGCATTCATAGTTCATCTTGCTCTATTGAGTACGTAGATCTGTAGTTTATATTTCTGTATTTCATTTATTTACTTATTGTTGATCTAACCACATTTCTAGTTGTAATATGTTGTCAAGGTTGAGAGTCATTATGGAAGTTGAACTATTTTCTTATGGAAGTGGAACTATTTCCATGTATGACTCATCATCTAGACTTGATGGTTGCAATATTGAACTATTTGTAGGTAGATGTGTGATGTGTTGGCAAATGATCTAGGATGGCATGAACTTCAAGTGTGCTACCTAGATTGTTGCATTAACTACACTCTCCAAATTTTTAAGTGTGATGCTTAGAGTAGTGTGGTGATGAGTGGTGTGAGTTCGACTTTGTGGTTTGGCTTGAAGGTGTGTTAGACCCTACTAAAGCTATGTTAGAGACCACCACAAGAGTGTTTGACCCTATGAAAAATGTTATGTGCCATTGGCAGAGTTTATGTGGCATCTACTAGAGATGGGTGGATGATCCTTGTGTTATTGTGAGCATTTGGGAAGTGCTATATTATACAAAAAACCATGGAAGTGTTCACACAGTTATCACAAGCCATGAGAATGATCTTGGAATTATTGTAGGAAAAAATATCATTAGGTCCTCTTGGAACATATTTTACCTCCAATTCCACCTTGTTGGCTTGCACTTGAATCTATATAAGAACATAAGAGATAATGATAGGTTTTCTATAAGTAGAGAAATGCTTATCAACTAGTGTGTTAGCAAATAAAGAAAAATGTATTTATTTTCAAAAAGAAAAAAAATGATCTCCACTTGGAAAGTATGCCAAATATGTGTGGTTTTTGTAGGAATCATAGACTAGTCTCATAGTATCTAAAATAATATGTCAAGCAAACATATATATTACATCGAAAGGGTTTGAAGAAATCATGAATCCATGACCAAGCAAATTAAGATTTCCTACAACACTAAAATAAATGTTTGGTGGTCTTTGTCTATCCACATAAAGGACACTTGAGGCTCAACACTCCTATATGAACTACCCATTTCACCAAAGGAAAGACTTGGTAGACAATAAACTAGGCAAAGTAGGCAAGCTTGGATTCCATAATGACATTCCAAAAAGTCTATAACTTATTGCTACAAGAATGAGTAGAATAATGAAGAAACTATCTCTCATTCAATATTTGTAACCGGTAAGGGGAGGTCCATCCATATCCTTTGCTTGGAGTGTAGTTGCAAAATGAGGTTTCAACATACCTTTCTAATCTTTCCACCAAGGATGATTGGACTACACAATAATTTTATGTTGCATACGAAGAGGTATAATATCAAGGATCTCCTAGAAAGATTCATGATCTTGGTTGCTCAAATTAAATTTTTCCTTAACTTAAAGCTAGGAGAATTGAGAGCATGTGGCCTTAGAGAGAAGATTGTGAATAGTCTAAATGCCTCATTTAAAAAAAATGAGGGCATGGATCATAGGAACATTAGTTGATGGTACATCATGGAAGGTGATAAGTGGAGACATTGATTTACCAAGATCCCATCATAAGATTCATTGTCACTCCATAAAAGCTAAGGTTTAATATCTTTCAAACCTTATAGGTGCTTTTGGAAACAAAAATCCTCCCAATCTTTACAAGAGCTCTAATTCAAATTTCTTGAGGTTGTAGAACCAAATGGGGGACCTAAGTAGATATAATTTCTTAGAAGAACCTTCCTATAAGGTTATAAATATCCTACTTTGCAATCTTTACGTTACATTTTCACACTCACTTTAGTGTTCATTCCCATAAGTGTGTTTTATGACTCATTTTATTTATTTCTATACTTTTACCCATCATTAGAATGATTTACAACCATCCTCCAGACCCCTTATACCTACCCCATAAGTTTTAGACCTAGATTCCAAAATGTCACATGTGCATGCAAAGATGTTTGAAATTTGAAATTTCACATGTGGATAGAACCCTAATTTATAAGTTGTATTAATACATTTTCTAACAAGTATAATAATTGGGGCCTAAATAAAACTGACCATCACTCTCATTTGGATATACATGCTCTCACATTCGACACTCACTATAGACACTCTGCACACATTCTAAGTTTTTAGTTGCAAGCTTATCTAGGCCACACCATTGAATATTATTGTAGAAAATCATCCCTTGCACATTCCCATTCTTTCTCCATTATTGATTTCCTCTAATTCTCATATATTTGTATCAAATCCTTTTACATCACTCTCATATCCCATTTCCCTTGCTTGTGATCTCTGTCTCCTCTTTCTTGGCTTTAAAAATCCTCAAACCCAAAAATCCATATTCCTTATTATTCTTCCCTTGAGACTTTTTCTACAATTTTTTGATCATTTTGTCTAATCTTTCCAATTACATCCATTTCCCTGGAACCTCCATCATATGCACAACCACTCTAGCTAGGATTTCTTCTAGGATTGTTATTCCTCTTAGGTGAAAATATCTGCACACACTACTATCACAGTCACCTATGGTCACACACACCCAAAATTTCCAAAGGCTACAGTTGAGGTTATAATATACACCTAAGAGACTAATTGAGGTAGTCTCATAAATATTCAAATCCCTTTTTTCCCTCTTAACTTCATATAGAGATAATAGGAGATCAAGGCATTTCTAGGTAATCTACAAACAAAATAGGGTTTAGGGACTCAAGGTCAGCAACCCATGAAATTTTCAATCTTATAAAGTCAACAGACATTAGCAATATTCACTACATAGGTGCCAATAGGAGAGTTTCTGTAAGATTGTTAGCTAGGAGTGTTTCTACATAGGTGTCTAGTTAGAGTTCCCATCTTGGACATTGGTTGCAAAGAGTTAAAATTTTCCAAGTTCCTTCCTTGGGCTATTTATTTAGTCAAATCTAGACAAAATTCACTTCCAAGGACTTGTCTTCTCACCATTTCCTTTTCTTTGCTTGTTTATGTCCCAACTCTTGTACTAGTTTAGTTTAAATTTTAAAAAATCTAAATATATTTGTCCTTACTATTGTACTTATTAGAACATACTTTAGATTGTTATTAAATTAGATTAGTACACTAAAATAAAAGAACCTAATCGATAGTTTATGTTCTTTTACACACTATTAAATTAGGGTTCTCAAATTTGTTCTTTTACTTTTAGGCATCATCCCCTTCAATTAAGTGAATAATCCATTTAGTGCAAAGGGTCATGCCTTGACAAGACACATAAAGAAAAAATACACCACTAGAATCCTTTAGAATGCATTAAAACTCCCAAGTTACCCAATCAAATCCTTTGCCTTGCTGAAGGTTGACCTAGAGAAATTGCCTAAGCAAAATTTCGAATTTGTGATAGGATGCTTTTGAAGGAACCTAGCAAGAAGAATAGTCTACATGGATGGTTGAAAGAATCTTAGAGCAAGTATAGAATCAACTAAAGAGAGTAGCTTTGTGATCTTGTAGGCTAAATTTTTCTTCACTCTATCTATAACACACTCTCATAAGGAAGTAGGAGAAGCTTGAAAAGTAAAGAGTATGTCTAGAGAGAAAAAAACTTCACCATGATCAATAGTCTTTTGATTGCAAAACACAAAAATATCAAAGTTTAAATCTTTGAGAATGAAGAGAGGGCAGTGATGGGACAAGAAGTGGCCTTAGGGGTTGACAAAGGTTGAGTCACTATTTCCTAGTGCCAACTTGTATTGAAGGTCGTAGTTTACATGCTCAATTTGTGTTAATCGTAGGCTGTGATAGATTTGTTTGGATTATCTATTGTCTTGTGATTTATTTTGGTCATTTTAGGGTTTAGGGTCAAGATTTTTGTGTCATTTTTGATAGATGTGATCGTACACCAACTGGGATTCAGGGTACAAAGAAGTAAATGTAGTGGTGGTTGAGCATGGGAAGGGATGGGAAGTGTTAATGAAGAACAAAGGGAAGAGAATAAAAAAACCTATAGGGAAGTTTTGGAACCAGAGTATGCCGAAGCACCGACACAAGAGGCAAGCTTTGATTTTAAAAATGAATTCATAACAGACAATGGAAATCCCAATGAGTGAAGAGAAAAGGATGGCACAATAGAAGAATAACAAGGTAAGAATCTCCCATTGCCCTTGACTATTAAGATCTGTCCTAATGACAATATGTTGAGGGCTATAAAAAGTGAAGAAAATAGATTGAAGAATGTAGCAGTATTATTTGCCTGTATGAACAATGAATCCTTTCCCTCAAGAAGATTTTTGGACAATTGGTTGGCTAATGTGTGGGGTAATAAATTAGGGTTTATGTGTCTTTCTGCAAAATGATAAACAAAGGGCTATTCTTAATTATTCTCAAAAATAGGAACATGCGAAAGAGAGTAATAGAAAAAGAATTTTGGAATGAGGACAAATCACATTTAAATATTTTTTGTGGAATCCAGAGGTGAATCATGATGAAATAATGTTTTGTTCTAAGCCTCGATGGGTGATTGTAAAAAATGTATCGGTGCAAATGTGGGCATTCTTACTTCATCTATTAAGACCAATAGGGAATGTTCTAAGGGTTAAAGATATGAGAACCACGCTTCTGCATATGGATACGAGGGTGCTTGTTTTCTTAAAAATTGAAACAAAATTCTAGATGAAATTGAAATAGAATTTGATAATTAGTGTATGAAATGCGAGATTGAGGGTTTGGGGGGATTAAATTCATGTTTTCTATACAAATATAATGGTCATTGAAAGAGAAATTGCCCTATAATCACTAGAAGAGAAAATAAAAATGAAAAAAAAGAGTTTATAGAAGTAGGGGTTAATAATATGAACACGAAGAGTACTCTAGAAAGCTCTAGCAAGGCTTTAGATAACCTAGATGAAACTATAGGGGTTATGAAAGGAAACCTAGAAGATACCCTAGATAAATTAAAAAAGAAACTGCTTGTTAAGAGAAATAATATAAATCTTGAGCCCGAATGGTGTTCTATAGGGATTCCTAATAAAGAGAATAGTACAAAAAGTGATTCTAATAAAGGGAAAGACAATAAAGTTTGTGAGGAACATCATATGGAAGAAGATCTCAGTGAGATGGTGATTCAAATTAACAACATGATAAATATACAAGAGATGGAAGGTTGTAATAAAATGGAAAATATAAATGAAGAAGGTCTTGAGAATGATTTTTTGAATGGAAAGAAAGATAAAATGGTAAATAATAAGAAAGTTGTTTCTCCTGATAATAAGAGTTTCACTACTGTGGACTCTTGCGATGAGGAGGACAACAAAACCGAGAAGACACTTAATTTAAAATTGAATAATGAAGATAATCCTAAAAAGAATGCTCAGGAGTTAGTAATGATCAGGATTAGAGAGCAAATTAGGGGCAAGAACAATGAAGATGCATCTTATAAACAGAGACTCTTGGCATTGGAGGATACTACATTTCTAGTAGTTGATGATGCTAATGCTTTGGATTTCAAAGAAAGTAGAAAATAGTGTAGAACAAAAGAGGCCTCGACTGTATACCATACTGGTAGGAAAAATAGAGTGCAACTAAAAAGTAAAGTGGAAAGTATAGTAAATAAGGAGGAAGAAGGGAAGAATAAGAGGGAGGAAAATGCAGAAAAAAAGAGGAAGAAAGTAAAAAAAGGAAAGACATAAGTAGGAGCGAGAGTTCTAAGAAGTCGGGGAAAAAAGGAAAAGAAGACTCAATGCCAAAATGCTTTGAAAGATGTGTAACAATTCAAAACCTAACGACAATTCTAACAATTAAGTTTAATTGTGTAAGTTGGAATATTAGAGGGATGGAATCCCTAGAGAGGAAGTATGTAACTAGAGAAATATGTAATAAAAGAGGTAAAGAATTAGACTGCCTAATGCTGCAAGAAATTAAGACAATAGGGTTTCAACTTGAAAATTTAAGATTTATTTGGAAAGATTCAGTGGCCATGTTTACCAAACATGATAAAGGTAAAGGTGGGATAGCTTTTTTGATAAATAAAAAATACGATGATTATATAACAAAAAAGGGTTATCTTCGTGTAATAGATGCCTGTGGTTTTTAGTTAAAAAATGATAAAAAAAATTGGGATATGTTCATTTTATGCCCTAAATGACTATAGGGAGAGAGTTGAGTTATGGAAGCAAATAGCTATAGGTTTACCCAAGGTCCCTTGGATAATAGGAGGGGATTTAAATTTTGTAGTGCAGAAGGAGGATAAAAAAGGAGGTACTACTTGGGAATGGAAAGGGAATGAAATATTATATAGGATGAGAATGAAGAAACTACTTAAGATGGTGGATTTGGTAGAAGGTAATAAAGAAAAGAGCAATAGCATATGGTTTACTTGGTGCAATTGTCAACAAAGTGGAAGAAGGATTTATAGCAAGATTAACAAGTTTTATGTGAACAAGAATCAATTTTACTTGGATAGGAGAATGAATGCTATCTATTTGCAAGTAATCCCTAATGCACTATCAGACCATCAACTAATTGAAACATGTGTTGAGGTAAAAGAGGAGAGAAAGTAAGAAAAGATTATGAAAGATAATCTTTTCAAACTTAATAAAGAGCTCTTGGGAAATAAGGATTATAGGGATGGTATTAAGACTCTTAGGAATATATATAAAATGATGAACAACAACATTTATGCTATTCAATACTGGGATAATACGGTCTCCAATAGAAAGATTTTGTTTCAAACTATGGGGAAGAAATTTTCTATCGACAAAAGAAGGAAATAGGTTTATAAATGCAAGATGAACTAATGAAGGCTGAAGAAGATGTGAAAAAAGAAATTAGTAATCCTAAATTTATCAAAAGACTAGGGGAAATTAAACATAAGATGAGATGTTTACAAACACAGAGTGCTCAAGGAGACAAAATCAGAGCAAAGATGAATTGGTTGAAAGAGGGGGATATAGGAACTAATTTTTTTTTAATATGTTGAAAAATAAAAGACACGTAGAAACCATTGGCCCTATTATAGAAGATGATACAAATGTTAATGACAATGAGGAGATAAAAGGTTTGTTCAGGAATTTCTATTGGAAGCTATTCATGGTTGAAGATGATAATGAATCTTGTAGACAAGCTCAAAAATTGTGCCAGAAAATAATACCAATAAAATTAAATGAGGATATGATAGAGAAATTAAATAGTGAAGTTACAAAAGATGAAATTATTTTGGCTATACATACACTTGAAAATGGGAAATCTCCTAGGATAGATGGTCTACTAGTGGAATTATACAAAGATAATTTGGATTAGATTGTGGATGATCTCCGCGAGGTTTACGAGGAAGCCTACCAAAGAGGGACCTTGGGTAAAAATATTAATAGATGGATTGTTAAGCTATTACCTAAGGAAGGAGATAAAAGAATTATTAAAAATTGGAGACCAATAACATTGCTAAATGTTTCATAAAACATTTGAGCTAAAGCCTTAACTCTAAGGCTAACTAAGATTTTGCCTAAGATCATTAGTCATACTCAAATAGGGTTTATAAAGGGCATATACATTCTAGAAAATCTAGTTACAAGTTGGAAGGTTATGCAATGGGCTAAAGAAAGTAATTAGAAAGGAAGTATTCTACTATTGGATTTTAAAAAAGCATATGACAGAGTAGAGTGGCCTTTTGTGATATCTATCCTAAAAGCGATGGGATTTCTAAGATATTTATGTGACATGGTTAGAGTTTTGTTTAAGGATGCAATGCACAAATTGATGTAAATGGATCACTTTTGGAGCCTTTTGAGATGGGAAGATCCATCAGATAGGGTTTTCCTCTAGACCTAACTTTGTTTGTAATTGCATTAGAATCTTTGCATTACTTGTTGAGGACGGATCTAATACAAGGAAGAATAATGGGGATAATGTTGCCTAATAATGAGGAATTGTTGAACATCCAATTTGCAGATGATATTGCCCTTTTCCCAATAGTTGATAAGGAGAATATGGAAAATATGTCTAAGAGGTTAAAAATATTTTGCACTACTTCAGGGGGAAAAATATCTAAAACTAAATCTTTTTTGCTTTGGTAGGAAAAAGATCCACCAGATTGGTTGGAAGAATGTAAGAGGTAGTGGTGAGGACCTCATCACCATGTGAGATTTTTAGGTATTCCGTTTGCTATAGATCCATCAATTATAGAATGTGGGAATGGACGTATCAAAGATTGAGAAAAAGTTGAAAGAGTGGAATGTTAGATACTTATCCCTAGATGGTAGGATGTAAGTCTATCAAAAGATCCTATCTGCCTACTCCATATATTATGCTTCAGCCTAGGTATTCTATGGGAGTCAAATTAATATTATTTAGAAGATTATAAGAGAATTCTTGTGGTCAAATGGTAAAGGTTAAAAAAATAAACACTAGGTGAAATGGGAATGGTGTTGCATAGAAAAAAGTAAAGGTGGAATAGGTTTGAAGGATTTTAAAATTCAAGGAGCAACACTAGCTGCTAAGTGGATTATTAATTCCTTAGATGGGGAAGAGACATGTAAATTGCTTATAAGGAAGAATGTTCAGAGAGTAGTTCCAAAAAAAGTAAGAGAGTGGAAAAATCTGAGCAAATTTAATCTAATTCTAGGAAGTTTTTAGTATCAAAACTACTGGATCTGTAGTATTTAAGAGCATTTAGAGGGCCTGGGAATTTGTGAGGAAGACATTTATTAGTAATTATTCCTTAAAGCATCATAATAATGAAATTTGTGGACATAGATTTGTTTGGTGGAACATAAAACATAAAGATAAACCTTTCCCACAATCTCCTAGAATTCTTAAAAAAATGCTGGAGGGAACCCATCCAGTCCTACTACTTTAAAAGACCCATAGAGGCCAATTTCCCAATCTACACTGGGTCTTCCTCCTCATCTAGTTGGGTATGAACATCCTCTTGCTCTGGTTGATCCTGGGCTTCTTCTTCATCCTCAGACTATAGAGTATTCATCTCTAAGAATAAACTGTTACCTTCCTCCTCACAAAAGACTTAAGGAGTAGTCCTCCCCAAACATTTCCTTTTCAAAATTAGAATTGCTAGACACATCCACACCTTGGGGATCATTAGATTGAATTCCATTAATGCGGTTGGACCTTCTCACCTGTGGAATTTTTCTATTCTTCACCCCACCGGTCTCCCCAATCCCTTTAACCCTCTGTTTAGCAATTAACTCCATATCCACAAATTTTGAATCCTCCACCACATACTAGACCCCTTCAACCACTTGGTTTCCTTTCAACTTTTTATGAGTCTGACTTTCATCCCCCTCACCAATTGTCTTGATAGAGGCTGTTACACCTTTTTTAGGAATACCCTGACTATCAACTTGGAATTTTTCTTACCCTGGGTTTTACCTTTAGGTGTAACTATGGATTTAGGGTTAGGGGATGAAGCCAATGGAGTATCATCGAGTTCCACTTCTTCAATCCTAGGCAAATTATAGGGATCATTAGGCATGGGGCCCTAGGAGAAAAATCCAACTTCTTTTGAATCAACACAAACTTCTTGCTTTTTCCCTTAGCACTCGGAGGAGTAACAACATAACTAGGGGGTTTTCCTGTAAAACATTGACTTTGATGGCTCTCGAGGGGAAAAGAGCTAAGTGAAAGTCATAAAGACAAAATATTAACCCCTGGTGAAGGGGAATAATAGGGATATCTAGATTTTTATCATGGGCCTCTCTAGCAACATGGATAGAACTCTCAAGGGATGACAATAGATAGAAAGGAAAGCTAATCAAAAGTTTATGCCTAAAATGATTCAATAAGGCAAAGTGATACTGAAAGTAAACCCTGAAACAACCTTCAAGAGTTATATATTTCATGATGATGAGACAAACCTAGTCCCAAGGTTTAGGGAATTTCTCCCTTTTAAAGCCCCATGTAGCTTCACCATGAATTCACCTTCTTTGAAAAAAGTTGTCATACTATCAGGGTCAGGAACCTTGCTCTATTGACGGAACTTCTTCCCTTTGCATGACAGTCTTGTAGCTTGGCCAATTAGTTCCTCCATTACTTCAAAACCAATGCCTCCCAGACAAACATGGCGATTATCCCATGAGTCAGCGAAGTTTTGAGAGAGATTCTCATCATGGCCATTTGGCACTTCTAGAAAGGATAACATGCCACCCTCCTCACAAATATACCACAATGTGGGGTCATGTTTAAATTGATCACATGATAAAGGATCTATCCTTACCTTGTCACCTCCAATGGCAACTCATCTGTTATCAACAATTAGTTGTAGATTCAAATTTGAACACTGAGAAGGATAAAAAATAACTCTGTAGCTAAATCTTTATCCCTTCTACAAATCCTTAGGAAAATAGGCGAGTTATCTTCACGATGGTGGTTTCTCAATCCTTCCCTTCTCTTCGTGACAAAGTAATGATTGCTCTGCTAGATGTCATTTGAATTAAAACAATGGATTAATCAAAGGATTTAGTCCACATCTATCCACCACCAAGTAGAGGAACTATGCATGCCTCCTTAGATCATAATTAATACAAATCCTTCGAACAACCTTGTAATTATTACTTCTTGTCCAACATGTCTTCTCATTAACATTGGTATGAGAACTCCTTGTCTAATCAACATTATCCTACTGAATCACACAATTCCAGTCACCACTCACGAGTTTACTCCTCAAAATCAAATGATGAATTTGAAATTCGTCCTTTGCAATGATTCTCCCGCCAAAATTAAAGTTCTGATAACCTGCAACCTTAGGGTTATCAAACAGGTTCCCAATAACATCAAAGTAACAATTGAAAAAAGGAGTGTTGACCAATGCCACCCTAAACTAATGAGACCAAAGCTAGAAAGACCAACTGTAGGCCCTTGACATGGGGAAAACATAAGCAAAATTATTTTCCTAGGCCATCAACATCTTTAATTATATGCATTTGAATATTGCCTAGGATGTTCCCTATTTGCCCCCAACACCTCCAAGAAGTGTGGTTTATGCTTAAATTATCCATGGTATTTGCAACCTTGTTGCCTTGTCTAAAAATATGGGAAACTTCATATTCTTTAAAACCATTATGAAGACTTTTAATGTCACTGACGAGATCCAACAGTTGCCAACCAGGATTGGCTTTGCCTAACATTGCACCCACTATTAGTTTACGATATCCCTCCGCATGAAATTTAGTAATTCCCAAAGAGTGTGCCAGTTTAACACCCCAAAGCATGGCCAAAGCCTCCAATTCATTATTTGTCCTGATACCAACCCCACCTGTGAAGGACGCCATGAAATCTCCCTTATCAGACCTAATAATCCCCTACCACTAGCCTAACCTAGGTTTCCCTTGGTAACCCCATCAAAATTTAGCTTACACCACCCCACTTAGGGGGGTCTTGAACAAGTATTAGCCCTGGAAAGATTCTTTAAGTTATCCACCTTAGACAGGTAGTTAGAAATACCCCAATTATTCACAATCTCAACCTCAATAAGGCTAGGGGGAACTTTAGTAGAGTCCATTTTATAGGTGGATATATTTTCAAGGAGTTTTGAGAAATCCTGGAAGACATCAAGAGGGGTCCTCGCAGTGTCCATAAAAATTTTGTTGTGTCTTTCCTCTAGAAGCTCCACCCAAGATGTGGAGGAATTCATTTTCGAAGCTTCTTAACCATCAAAAAGGAAAACAGGGAGGACCATTTCTTAATAAAAGCATTTAGATTGTCATTGACAACTGACACAGTTCCCAATTTCTGTAAAGTGAGGCACCAAATTTCCCTAGCAAAGTCACAAAGAAAGAGCAAATAAGAAACTGATTCATCTTCTTTTGACATAAAACACACCTATTGGGAAGTTGAAAACCTCTTTTCAGAGATTTTCTAGGGTGAGTATTCTGTTGTGAATGGTAGCCCACCAAAAGAAATTAATTTTAGGAAGCAACTTATGAATCCAGATTGTGTTCCAAAATTTGTCAATAGTAGGGTCTAACAATGGACTATAAGCTGTTTTAACAATGAATATGCCTCTGCTATCTCTTTCCTAGACAAAGGTATCCTCCTTTGGAAACAAATGAAGTCTATAGCTATTAAGATTCCTTTGGAGCTCTGAAGCATGCTGACTCAAGTCATTTTAGACCAGACAACAATCCAATAGGTATTTCCAGTTACTCAGAGATCCACTGTGAAGAACATAGTCAACCACAAAAAAGACAAAGAAATTTCTAGCTCTATCAGCTAGCTTACCAAAAGGGAGATCTTTAAGGGGCTGGTCCCCAAACCACCTATCTTCCCAAAAACTGATGCATCTACGATTACCAATCTTCCATTTAATTCCTTTCTATAGAAAACCTCTAATCTTAAGAGTGTTGTTCCAAATGATAAAACCTTTAGGGAGACCAGGTTCTGAGAGAAATTTGATACCTGATATACCTATAAGATACTTGGCTTTCATGATTAAACTCTATTCCTTATTATCATTAACCAAGTTCCACCCAATTTTGGCCATTAGGGCCTTATTGATCAGATGAATCTTTCTAATTCCCAATCCTCCTGGGTTTTAGGCAAACACACCTTATCCCAACTGACCAAGGCAATTCTCTTTTTATCCTCCACCCTGACCATATGAAACTTTTCTAGACACTTGGGAATTTTGAAAAGACTGAGGAAGTAAATGGGAATACCCTGGATAGAAGCTTTAAGGAGCTAGAATTTCCCAACTTGGCTAGGTAATCTACCCTTCCAACTAACCAATTTTTTCTTAACTCTTTTGAAAACAGAGTTCCAATAAGTTGGGCTAACTTTTTTAATTGTAAGAGGGAGAGGATGGGAGTTGGGCACTAGAACATCCCAAAGTGATTTTAATTTTCTATAGTAGCTCACTAGATGTATTGAAGAAATAGATTTTACTTTTCTCAAAAGTGATACTTTAACCCAAGACAACCTCATAATCATTCAACAACTTTTTCCATCTTCTATCCTTGACCATAGAAGAAATACCAAAGAGGATGGTATCATCCACAAACTACTGAATAGATGAAGGTTGTAATTAGAAAGTTGGTTTAATATCATGGAGGGAGCCTAGCCTCAACATGTTAATAATAATTCTCCCTAAGACCTCATCCATAATAATAAATAGGTAAGGGGATAGAGGATCCCCCGGTCTAATACCTCTTCCAGTATGAAAAAATCCTCTTGGGATTCTATTAACCAGAGTAAAAAATTTAGCCATAGAAATGCATTCTTTAATTAGGTTTATGACTATCATGAAAGCCAAACTTGCTGAGGAATTTCATTAAGAAATCCCAACTAACTCTATCATATGCCTTGGAAATATCAATCTTAAAGACCATACCCCGAATGTTACTCCTGTCCATGGAATGAATAATTTCATGAGTAGATATGGCAACATCTAGAATTTGTCTTCCTGGGACAAAACCTTTCTAATTAACAAGAATAACCTTGTCCAATAAAGGTTGGAGTTTGAAAACTAGGATCTTAGTGAAAATTTTGTAAATAATGTTATAGAGACTTACAGGTCTAAAATCAACCATGGATATAGGATTGGACTTCTTAGGTACCAAAGCAATGAAAGTATTGTTCAGTTGTCTTAACAACTTCCTTGTCCTAAATAAATCTCTGGCACCATCAGCCACATCCTTTCCCACAATCTCCCAGAATTCTTAAAAATATGATGGAGGGAACCCATTTGGTCCTAGTGCTTTAAAATTCCCCATAGAGGCCAATTTCCCAATCTACACATCCAATTTCCCCATAGAGAGAAGATTAGGGGTAAGAATAATGAAGTTGCAGCTTATAAACTGAGACTCTTGGCATTGGAGGATACTGCAGTTCTAGTAGTCAATGATGCTAATGCTTTGGATGTTAAGTAAATTAGAAAAGAGTGTAGAACAAAAGATGCCTTGATTGTATGCCATACTACAAGGAAAAATAGAGTGCAACTGAAAAGTAAAGTGGAAAATATAGTAAATAAGGAGGAAGAAGGGAAGAATAAGAGGGAGGAAAAAGTAGAAAAAGGAGCAAGAAGGTAAAGAAGGAAAGACTTAAGTAGGAGCAAGAGTTCTAAGAAGCTGGGGAAAAAAGGAAAAGGAGACTCAATGCTGAAATGCTTTGAGAGATATGTAACAGTTCAAAACCTGACGACAATACTGACAATGACATTTAACTATGTAAGCTAGAATATTAGAGGGATGGAATCCCTGTAGAGGAAGTATATAACTAGAGAATTCTATAATAAAAGAGGTAAAGAATTAGACTGCCTAATGCTGCAAGAAATTAAGGCAATAGTGTTTTAACTTGAAAATAATTTAAGATTTGTTTTGAAAGATTCAGTGGCCATGTTTACCAAACATGATAAAGGTAAAGATGGGATAGCTTTTTTGATAAATAAAAAATGGGTTGATTGTATGATAAAAAAAGGGTTATCTCCGTGTAATATATGCATGTGGTTGTTAGTTGAAAAAATGATAAAAAAATTGGGATATGTTCAGTTTATGCCCCGGATGACTATAGGGAGAGAGTTGAATTATGGAAGTGGATGGCGACAGGTTTACCCAAGGTCCCTTGGATAATAGGAGGGGATTTAAATTTTGTAGAGCAAAAGGAAGATTAAAAAGGAGGTACTTCTTGGGAATGGAAAGGGAATGAAAAATTCTACTACATGAGAATGAAGAAACTACTTAAGTTGATGGATCTGTTGGAAGGTAATAAAGATAAGAGCAATAACATATGGTTTACTTGGTGCAATTGTGAACAAAGTGGAAGAAGGATTTACAACAAGCTTGACAAGTTTTATGTGAACAAGAATCAATTTTACTTGGATAGGAGAAAGAATGCTAACTGTGTGCACGTAATCCCTAATGCACTATCAGACTATCATCCAATTGAAACATGTATTGTGGTAAAAGAGGATAGAAAGGAAGAATAGATTAGGAAAGATAATCTTTTCAAACTTAATACAAAGCTCTTCGGAAATAAGGATTGTAGGGATGGTATTAAGACTCTTAGGAATATTTATTAAATGATGAACAACATTTTTGCTATTCAGTACTGGGATAATATGGTCACTAATAGCAAGATTTTGTTTTAAACTATGGGGAAGAAATTTTCTATGGATAGAAGAATGAAAGAGCTTTATTTGCAAGATGAACTAATGAAGGCTGAAAAAGATGTGCAAAAAGAAAGTAGTAATCCTGAATTTATCAAAAGAATAGGGGAAATTAAACACAATGAGATGTTTACAAACATAAAGAGCTCAGAGAGCCAAAATTAGAGCAAAGATGAATTGGTTGAAAGAGGGGGATAGATGAACTAAATATTTTTTTAATATATTAAAAAATAAAAGACAGGTAGAAACCATTAGCACTATTATAGAAGATGACAAAAATTTTAATGACAATGAGGAGATAAAAGGTTTGTTCAGGAATCTCTATTGAAAGCTATTCATGGCTAAAGATGATAATGAATCTTGTAGACAAGATCAAAAATTGTGCCAGAAAATAATCCCAAAAAAATTAAATGAGGATTTGATAGAGAAATTAAATAGTGAAGTTACAAAAGATGAAATTGTTTTGGCTATATAGACACTTGAAAATGGGAAATCTCCTAGGGCAGATGGTCTAGTAGTGGAATTCTACAAAGATAATTTGGATTGGATTTTGGATGATCTCCATGAGGTTTACGAGGAATCCTACCAAAGAGGGACCTTGGGTAAAAATATTAATAAAGGGATTGTTAATCTATTACCTAAGGAAGGAGATAAAAGACTATTAAAAATTGGAGACCAATAACATTGCTAAATGTTTCATATAGAATTTTAGCTAAAGCCTTAGCTCTAAGGCTAACTAAGATTTTGCCTAAGATCATTAGTCATACTCAAATAGGGTTTATAAAGGGTAGATACATTCTAGAAAATCTGGTTACAAGTTGGGAGGTTATGTAATGGGCTAAAGACACTAATAAGAAAGGAAGTATTCTACTATTGGATTTTTAAAAAACATATGACAGAGTAGAGTGGTCTTTAGTGATATCTATCCTAGAAGTGATGGGATTTCCCAAATATCTCTGTGACATGGTTAGAGTTTTGTGCCAGTGCACAAATTGATGTCAATGGATCACTTTTGGAGCCTTTTGAGATGGGAAGATCCATTAGACAGGGGTGTCCTCTAGGCCCGACTTTGTTTGTAATTGCATCAAAAGCTTTGCATTACTTGTTGAGGACATATCTAATACAAGGAATAATGATGGGGATAATGTTGCCTAATAATGAGGAATTATTGAATATCCAATTTGCAGATAATACTGTCCTTTTCCCAATTGTTGATAAGGAGAATATGGAAAATATGTCTAAGAGGTTAAAAATATTCTGTACTACTTCAAGGGGAAAATATCTGAAACTAAATCTATTTTTCTTGGGTGGGAAAAAGATCCACTAGATTGGTTGGAAGAATGTAAGTGGCAGTGGGGAGGACCTCATCACCAGGTGAGATTTTTGGGTATTCCCTTTGCAATGGATCCATTAATTAATAGAATGTGGGAATGGATATATTCAAATATTGAGAAAAAGTTGAAAGGGTGGAATGTTAAATACTTATCCCTAGCTGGTAGGATGCAAGTCTATCAAAAGATCATGTTTGCCTACTCCATATATTATGCTTCAGCCTAGGTGTTTTCTAGGAGTCAGATTGATATTATTTAGATGATTATAAGAGAATTCTTGTGGTTGGATTGTAAAGGTGAAAAAAAGGAACACCAGGCAAAATAGGAATGGTGTTGCATTGAAAAAGGTAAAGGTGGAATGGTGTTGAAGGATTTAAAAATTCAAGGAGCAACATTAGCTGCTAAGTTGATTGCTATATCATTAGATGAGGAAGAGCCATGGAAAGTGCTTATAAGGAAGAATACTCAGAGAATAGTTCCAAAAAAAGCAAGAGGGTGGAAAAATTTGAGCGAATTTGATCTAATTCTGGGAAGTTTTAGTATCAAAACTATTGGAACTATAGTATTTAAGAGCATTTAGAGGGCCTGGGAATTTGTGAGGAAGACACTTATTAATAATGATGCCTTAAAGCACAATAATAATGAAATTTGTGCACATAGATATGTTTGGTGGAACATAAAACATAAAGATCTATGACTTTGCTTGAAGGTTACTCAACCCTGAATTGGTTTAATAAGGGTATTTTACACTTCCATCATTTGTTTAAGGATAACTGTTTGAAAAAATTAGATCATTTTAAAAATGAGTTTGATATTCTTGAGACTCAAAAAAGAATTTATGCAGTAGTTTGTAAAACTTTATCCAAATATCAAGAGTTGGTTAAAATGATTAATAAAGAAGAAGCTATGGATAAGATTCTTTGGAAGGATGGTACTAGATTAAAAGATATGAAACTTAAGGCTATTTACAATTTGTTAACTAATTATCAAGAAGTGTACGATTATGTGTGTCTTAAGTGGAATATTAATCTTGACAAATCTGAGTGGTCTTAAAGTTTGTGTAGTTGCTAGTCTAACAAACTAGATCCTAAGAAATGTTGTTTCAGATGGAGGTTATTTATTAGGAAGTTGTCTGTTGGGTTTAAGAATAGTGTTTGTATATTGTGTAATTTCCATGAGTCTAATGAGCATGTGTTTTTAAAATGTAAATATGAAAAATGGGTAGGGGTTTGTTTATGGGTAACATTGTCAGATAGGATAGTGTTGAAGCTGTATGTTGGAAAGAAATTTTATGTGGATAGGCTAGATCCATATATTATTTAGCCTTAGATCCTTTAACATCTATGTTCATTAGGAGGACACATCTTGTAGTCACAACACTAGCAGGTACTTATGAAGAAGCCATTAAAGTCAATCAATAGTTAACACTTGGTTTTACACCTAACTCTAGATATCTTGCATATCTTGTACAACCACAAGTTAATGGAGTCATAATACCTCCAACTATAATGCCTAGTCCCTTGTAGGTACCCCCACTCATTATCATGCCTCCTCCAAATGGAAACGGCCAGATGATATCTCATCCTGGGCAAACACCCTAGGAGGCAGTGTAAAACAATAGCAATGGTAGCTCTTTCTTCAAACCTCAACAAGAAAATGTAGTAGCCAACACTTAGGAGGAGAAAGATGATATCAAGGAAATATCTGTACAACTAAGAAAATTAACTACTGAGATCACACCTATGAGGAGTCAAAACTTCTATTCTCAATCAAATCAGAACAGAGGATATCCTGATAGAGGATATGGAAACAACAATGATAGGTCTGGATATCCTGACAAGGGGTACAAAAATGATAGGAATTTTAATAACAATAGCAATAACAATGCTATCCCTAGGCCACATAGAACATGAAATATCAGGCCAAACAATGTCTCCTTGCCCTCACCATTGGATAATCAACCTCCTTCTGAACCCAAACAAACTACTAGGGTGAATTTAGCAGAGGTTGCACTCACAAATTGTTACAGGATGCATAATACCAATGCACATGCTGAGCTTGATTGCCCTTAGTTTAAAATAGTAGCAAGTATTTTCCAGGATGAAGTGTCTAATACTACAAGAGATCTTCCTTGTCCTGAAGGAAATGAAATTGTCCCCTTGGGATATGAGTCTGCCCTTGTGCTAGAAAGTTCCATCAGTCGTCAACATCATCAAATGACTTCAACTCACGAGAATTACACATTGGCATGTGAAGAGTTTGCATTAGCATTTGAGTCAAATTATGTGTTCCATTTTGAAGACGAAAATGAACCTAAAGAAGTGCATGCTTACCAACAATAGTATCAGGGTAGACATAATTATAACTTGAGAAGTAATCCTAACAGACCAGCTGGTCCATTGACCACATCTATTCCTCCCAATAATTTTAATACCCCTCCAGATCCAAAAGCCAATAATAACCCTGGTCCTCCCAAAGTGAATACTCAATATTTCACACATCAAAATATAGTGTCAAGAGCCATCAACCAACTACCCGAGTCTGATAAACTGGTCACATACTTGGCTGAAGAGATGAAAAAGATAAAAATTAACTTATCTTTGTCAAAATTTCTCAAAACCCTAGTCATTAACAAAACCTTTTTGAAATCCTTAGATGAACCCACATCAAAAGATGATAATACTGGTCATAATCCTAGTCACATCATGACTAGAGATTCTGGACCCAAAGATAACAATGTCAAGAATAAAGTATAGACCACCGCCCAAGCTGCTAAAACGTCACACATGACTATATACAGAGATAGGTCTAAGTCACCTCGATTCTTACTCACATTAAGAATATTTGGCAAGAAATTACACAACTATCTAGTGGATTCAGGTGCATCAACTAACGTGATGCCCTTGTCCATTTGCAATGCTTTATGCCTACATTCAACCAAATCCCTCAAGAAGGTGACACAACTTGACAAAATAGAAGTAAGTGTGGTAGGAGAATTAACTCATATCCACATGCAGCTTGCATCAGACCAAAGGGTACAATATTACATTGACATTCAGGTAGTAGATATCCCTGATACCTATGGGATGTTTCTTAGCAGGGATTGGTCCAAAGCACTTAATGGGTACATGGCCACTGATTTTAGTCATATGTGGTTACCTTGGAAAGGAATCCCTAATTAGATAAGGATAGAAGCCAAACCAAGGATGAAACACATGATAACGGAGTACAACAATACCAATGAGATATTATATGTAGATGTTGAACCAAGAGTCTATGCTATAAGACCTTAGACTGTTAAAATTGAGGAAGTCTTGATCTGTAACATGCATACCCATGAAAATAGTGACCATGAGGATAGGATGATCATTGAGTCTGATTATAGTTTAACTAATGAAGAGGAAGTTGATCATTTCACCGAGTTTAAAAAATACCTATCCAAAGAAATGTAGAAATGTCAATTACTAGGCATATCTATTGAAGACATCCTGGTATCCGGACGGTGTAGGTTACATGACGAAGCACACTCAAAAAAATATTGTGAGGTATGTTTGGATATGATAGAATTAGAAAAACTGAACTTGGAAGGTGGGTCATCTTCAACCGAGGTAGGTGAAATATATGATGATGGCGATACTGATTCTTATTTGTTTTCTTCAAATACAGGGGAACATGAAGAATATGTATATCAAGATAATGTTTGCATACACAATTTAGAAGAGATCTTGTTGTGTGACAGGGCACATCCCTATGACAAGAAAGGAAATATTGTCACCCTAGGAACTGACTGCCTTATTGAGTTAGACTATGAGTTATCAGATGAGGATAAAGGGAGTCATCTGACTCAATTTGGAGAGTTTCTATCTAAATAGATTCAAAGACATATTCTACAAGGAGTTCCTTCACATCATGTATTGATTAAAGGATGGTGCAGGTTACATGAGGCACCACACTCAGAAACAACATGCACCTTATGCTTACATATATTAAATAAAGAAGAATAGCTGTGCACCAAGGATAAATTACATGATATCAAGGATATCTCCAAGGATGACAAAAAATAAATTGCAACATATCCTGAAGATAAAGATGATAGTATCAAAATGATGACAAGTAAAGATATGTTATGCCCACAAAAATCACCAGAGGGGTTAAAGAATGAACCTCAAAAGTTAAAATGGATATCTAGTGGTGTAGCAGCAAGAGCCAAAAAGAAAAGAGAAGGTCCTGACAAGCCATTAATAGAAGATAAACCATGGATTCTAAGGTTTGATGGTTCTAAATCCAAGCAAGGAGCTGGAGTAGGCATCAACTTCATTGACCCATTAGGGAGGTCATTTTTAGCAGCATACAAATTACAGTTCCCATGCACTAATAATGTGGCTGAATATGAAGCCTTAATCCATGGGTTGCTATTTGATCTCAAGAAGAAAGTCAAGATTCTGCATGTTTATGGAGACTCAGAATTAGTGGTAAAACAAGTCAGGAGTATCTATGCATGCAACTATAAAAATTGTCAAATTATAGACATAGAGTTTGGGATTTAATAGAAAGCTTTGACGCTTTCAACATTATGCATGTCCCTAGAGAACAAAATCATAGAAATGACGCACTGGCACAGGCTGCTAGAACATTGGAACCCTTGTCCATTTCTGGGATGAAGAGATTCTCAATAGAATTGGTATCGGTGCCTTCCATACTTGATAATGTAATGAATTTTCAAGTGTTTGAAGATGACCAACATATCCTAGACTTCATTGCAAATAGGGATATATTCGAAGCACAGATCCTCGATGAAAAGACCTTAGAAGATCATGTGTGGGAAGAAGAAAAAATCATGGACCTACCAAGTAATAAAATCCCTAAAGGCATGATTGAGCTTGAAAGAGCTTTTGACTTAGACAACATGATAAAACAAAAAGACCTTCCTAAGACAAATGGAGGAGAATATTCACCTGTTAACATAGGAAAGGGTGATGACACTAGGAATGCTCTGATCAGTAATGTTTGTTTTGAAGAAGAAAAGGAAGGGATAGCTCAGGAATTGAAGGATTATATCCATGTTATTGCCTGGACTTATGATGAACTAAAAACATATGATACTTCTATTATCACTCACACAATCCCACTGAAGCTGGATGCTAAACTTGTTAGGAAAAAATAGAGGCCAGTCAATGATCTATTGGAGCCCATTATCTTTGAAGAAGTCAAAAAATTATTGAATGCAAGGATCATATTTCCAGTTAGGCACTCAACATGGGTAGCCAACCTGGTCCCAGTTAGGAAAAAGAATGGTGACATACGCTTATGCGTGGACTTAAAAAATTTGAATAGAGCATCAGAAAAGGATAACTACCCTTTGCCCTCATTAGCTGAGGTTCTGCAAATAGTAAATGGAGCACAAATGATATCCTTCCTTTATGGTTTTTTAGGATACAACCAGGTGATGGTGGACAAGATAGACATATTAAAGACAACATTCACCACCAAGTGGGGAATATTTGCTTACAAACGCATGCCTTTTGGCCTGATTAATGCTGGAGCCACATTCCAACATGCAATGGACATAGCATTCAGAGGTTTAGTTGGCAAGTGCATCATCATATACATGGATGACCTGACTGTCTTCTCAAAGAAGAGAGGTGACCATATAGAAGACCTCCGAAAGGTACTTAAAAAATGTGAGAAGTATGGTATCTCACTTAACCCAAAGAAATGCATATTTGGGGTGACCACAGGTAAGCTACTTGGTCATGTAATATCAGAAAATGGGATCACCATTGACCCTACTAGGGTAGGGTCCATAATGAAGCTACAACTTCCAGGGAGTAAAAAGGATTTAAAATCTTACTTTGGTAAGATAAATTTTGTGAGGAAGTTCATCACAGGATTTGTTGAAATTGTAAGGCCACTCAATGCTGTGCTTAAGAAAGATGCCAAAATTGAAAGGACACCTGAGGCAAAAGTTGCATTTGAGGATATCAAGAAGGCCATAGTGGATACACCTGTCCTGATCAACCTAGATTACACAAGGGATTTTTACATTTATTCATTTGCTTCAAAGCATACATGTGCAATGGTCCTGACATAGAGGAGTGAAGAAAAAGAGGATAATCCCATTGCTTTTATGAGTGCTCCATTTAGGGATGCAAAGCTTAGATATAAGGATGTTGAAAGCTAAGCCCTTGCTTTAGTTAGAGTAGTGAAAAATTTATACACTATATCTTGAGAAGCAAGATAATAGCTATTGTACCTGATGCATAATGAGTCTGGAGAGAAGAGAGCGAAATAGATAATAGTGCTCCAAGAATATGATATGGACTTAACTCCCATGAAGCTGGTTAGAGGACAAGCCTTAAGCCTGATGATTGCTAAAATTGATCCCAACTTGGTGAGTCAACAATATGCTATAAACACAAAAGAAAATAATGATTGGTATTCAGATATCAGACATATCCTGATCACTAGGAGATGTCCACCAGAGATGCAAGCTTCTCAAAGGAGAGCTTTAAAGACCAGATCACAGAAATACATGATTAAAGGGGGATCCTTTTCAACAAAAAATATGAAAGAATATACCTGAGGTGCCTAGACAAGTCAGAGGTTGATAAAGTTCTCATAGAATTACATGATGAATTTGGAATAGCACATGGATCTGACCTGGCCACTACACATGCTATCCTGAGAGTAGGATACTATTGGTCGACAATCTTAAAAGATATTGTTGAACATATCAAATGCTACCATACCTGCCACACTGCTACCAATAGAGAAAGGTATGCTGCTCAACCCCTACATCCAGTTATGGAGATGCACCCATTTGTCCAATGGGGCATGGACTTCATTGGTCCTATTAATCCTCCATCATCTTCAGGTCACATGTATGTATTAACAATCACTGATTACTACACTAGGTGGACTGAGGCAATTAGTAGCAAGACCTATACTACAGAGAATGTGATCAAATTCTTAGAGAGAAACATCATAACCAGGTATGGAGTTCATTTTGCCCTTGTGTGTGATAATGGACCAGCTTTTGCATCTTTAAGATTATCTAGTTGGGCTTTTGATTATGGGATCATTTTAAAGTTCTCTTCAAACTATTACCCCCAAGGAAATGGCTTAGCATAATCAACCAATAAGAATTTATTGAATATCATAAAGAAATTGATAGAAAAAGAACCCTAGAGAGTGGAATACCTTACTTAAATATGTCTTGTGGGTGGATCGAAATAGAATAAAGACTGCATTAGAGAATTCCCCTTATCAGTTAGTTTATGGGGTGGATCACATCCTCCCTGTCAACCTCAAAATCCCTACCCTACAATTTGCACAGGAATACTTGAGAATAAACAATAAACAAGAGGTCAGGTTACTTTAGCTCATGCACCTGGAAGAGAAAAGAGATAGGGCGATTGACCAAATTTCTAAGCATCAGGCTACTATCAAACATTGGTTTGATAAGAGAGCTAAAGTAAAAGCCTTCTAAATATCAAGATTTAGTCCTAGCATGGGACAAAGCACATGAAAGGAAAGGTGACCATGGAAAATTCAATAAACTTTGGATAGGACCCTTTCAGATCTTAGAAATCCTAAGTAATAGTACCTATAGACTAAAAACCTTAACAAGTGAGGATGTCCAATTACCAGTCAATGGATAGTTCCTCAAACATTATTTTCAGGCCTAGAGAGGTCATGACATGACATTGTATCATAATGTACATTTTGTATAGCCATTTATACAGTTTTTTGGTGTTTTTGCTCTGTTTTGTGTCGTTGAGACCTTGTTTTTCTTGGTCAAAGTCGAACACCTTGTCACTCTTAGAAAATCACTAAAATTGCTAGAATTCAAGAAATGAACACAAATTCTTACATAGGTTGTAAAACATATCAAGTAGATATGTCTGATCTAGTCTATGCTATCTTGTTCATCAATACTACTCTTTCTTGTTCAAGGAGATCTTATCATGATACACCTAACAACCTTGGGTTTTTTGAACATACCAGTGTAGTGTTAAGTGAAAAATCTAAAGGTTACCCTTGCTACCATTGCAACTCTCAACCTAAAACAACAAGTGATCACACCTTGCAAAATTAGCTTACATGATGATATCTTATGGATACTAAAAAAAATAGAAAGAAATATATTAAATATCTAAAAGAGATAATTAGACCATCTAAGTAACTCTACTAGGGCTATGGACACCTGTTGGCAGTGGGGCTCTACTTAGGGGAATTGCAACGATAACCTTGCCGAGACTATGGACGCCTGCTGGAAGCAAGGCTCTATCCAGGTTGGCTATGAGGGATGAACCAAATTATGTAGCTTAACACCAGTCACTAGTATTTTCAACTCATCTTCAAGATAAGGGATATGAATCACATGCACACACCTGATCCCTTCTCAACACATTGTTATATTGATGAAAATGATATCATTCAAGAAGATTAGGATGTGTATATTTGATAAGAGTTGAAAAACTATGTTTTAGTTTGTCTTCATCTATTGAATTGTTTGAATTTCATTGTTTTGTTTAGTGGAAAGTTATTGTATGGTTACACAACACGTCCCATTTTGCCCCAACAAAATAATGGGCGGTATGGTAAAATTAGTCCCAGATGCATGTCATAAAGTTATCCTTTGCATATTAGGACCTCAAGATCCTGATCAAAATCCATAATTAAAATTTGTTGTTGAGAACCTTGTCACATGAAAGAGCATAAAATTTCAAGCAGATTTGCTTTTTGAAATATCTCAAAATTTGTTGAAACAAAGAAGTTATGTCTGGTCAAAGCCCAATCAATGGGTCATTAGGATATTCATATTTACATATCATCTAGATCTTAACTTAGTATCCTGATGCTGACTAATGTGTGGATGTCAAATTTGAGTCGCCAGTCATTTAACCATCAGGGCGGACATATATTACTTAATATCCTGATCAAGGTAAAAATCCTGATCTTGATGACGTCACGTCCACTCGACTTAAAGAAGAATGATGAATTTGCCTACATCATAAGGATATCATACTGCATCTTGATCTTAACTTACTATCTAGATCTTAATATAGTATCCTGATCTTTGATAGTGTCCAAACATCAAACTTAAAAGACTTAGCGGTCTAAATGTCAAAATGACAGGATCTTATATAATATCCTGATCATATATAATATCCTGACCTACGATCATATTTGGATGCCAAATTTGAGAGACCTACCCAGTTGCACGTCATATGCAAGATGTTAGTTTAAGTATTCATCTTAACTAGTATCCAGACCTTAACTTAGTGTTTGGATCTTTTAAAAGAAACCTCCACATCTAGATGATGTCATACTATCCTGATAAAACAAATACAATACATCATGCTTATGTTAGCATGATATTCAACATACATGGGTGTTTCACATTCTAAGATCTAGATCCCTCAAGATACCTACACTTCACATAACCAATGGCATAATGCCACATGTCCACATCCTCATCCCAACGCATCATGGCATCATCCCAAGCTTCATACCTAGATATCCCCCTGGAATATTCCCTAACCGGATATATCTCATACCCGCGCATTTACGTTTAATTCGATAAAGCGATAGTTGAAGTTTAAACTCAAAACATACTAAAGGACACTTATAGAAATCTTGGTCCATCCAATCGAAGGAAGGTGTCATATCATGTTTTTGCCATTAATGTGCCCTAAAATCACACATTGCCTAAGTTAAAAGGGAATTTTCATGATCATAATAGATAATATTGCATTAGAAAACCCTAATTCCATTGTTTAAAGCTATGGTGAACCAGAGCTGAAATAGAGAACAAGGAACGCAGGAAAATGCTTTTAGAACGGTAATTCAACTATCACTACAACAATTACAAGTTGAGAGGACACACCAGATACATATAAATTTTACCCTTTGATCATTTTACGAATCGTGCCTAGTATATTCAAGAAATGGTAAAGGGGAATATATCAACAGTAAATAGGCAATGTTTAATTCTAATTTTGGTATTCAGATAAAATTGTTATTATGCTAACCATGAACCATGATATGCTATTGTTTAAGACTAGTGAGTTTGAAACACAAGACAAAATGTCTCAACCATGGATTGAGAAGCGCGATGTTGAATTCAAGGTCCCTATGTTCTCTAAAATGCGTAGTGTATACTATAAGTTGGGTCATCTGGAGGATACCCATTTAGGTAATACAAGCTTAGAAGAATTCAAAACAAGAATTGAAGCTAGAGAAAATAACATCATTTTACAGAATATAGTAGTATCCAGCTTGTTTCATGCATCTAGTTTTCCTTATTCCATAGAGGCTTTTGAGCTCATGGTGGAATGTGCACAGAATTATGATATCAACACTAGAAAGGTGGAGAAATAGAAAAGGCTATATGCTGATCTTTCAATAGATGGTATTACAGAGGTGTTTCATTTGCCAGTAACATAAAATATGTATGTGCCTGAGTTGGATGCTTTGGCCAAAGAATTTGAGGCTAAAGACAAAATTTGTAGAAAGGTCATCTATCAAGGATGGAGAAGCCCGAATAATATTGCCAAGGCATCTTCCAAAATGGCAGTGCATTTGTACAAATTTGACTTCAATGAAGAAGTCCAATATATAATGTGTATGCTTAGCCGGATGGCAGGTTTGATCGATTGTGGAACATTTGAACCATGGACGTTCATGCTAATCAGGATGGTAGTAGAATACAAGCTAGAGAATGCAAAGGTCTAGTAGGCCAAGATCATCAGTGATGCTATGTATGATCAGATGATCAAGTGGAAAGAGAATAAGAGCAATATTTTTAGAATGGCTTCATATCTTGTATATGCTTGTGCAACAAAAGGTACATTTGATGCATTACAGATGGTGGGGAAGCTGGGAAAATTGCCTAATGAGAAGACTCCTTGGGAGTATTATCCTCAACTAGAAAGAAGATTATCCCTACAAAAATACAAACTTGTAAATGATTCTTCTATAGTGCATATAGTTAGGCTGATAGCTGGTGATTGGGCTAAGAGATTTTCTGTTGGTGCCACAGAGGAAATCAGTGGGTATGGTTCTTGGTTTATTCAAGCCAAGACATATTCATATATTCAGATGGAAGGTTTTAGCGGGAAACCATATATGCTACCTAGATGCCCCTCTGATAGGGTAGTACTGATGGAGATGATGAGGCAACAACTTCCTATACTTGAATTATCCAAAGTTAAAAAAGGATGCCCTTATAGAAAATTCCCTCTTGATATCAATTGGTTCCTTGTTGGATACATAGAAAATGCAAGAAAGGCTGAGGTAGATTTGAAAAGCTTGAATTTGAAGTTGTTCCCTCTTGCTAGGGATTATGATCCATATCACAAGGTAGAGAACATGTTTAATGAGAAGTACAAACACAATGTCCACCTTGAAGACTATTGGGGTGATTGTGATGATGATCATGAGGCACAGAAAAGAGAATACTAAAGATTAACTCTGGATTAAATGAGGACCATAGGAAAGCTGAAGGTGCCTCCTAAAATTAAAAAGGATGATGATCTTCTAGATCCTAAATATGGAGAGCAGAAAGTATGTAATGATATAATATCTGTTGAATATCAGGAATACTGAGAGGGGGGGTAAATCAGTATTCCACAAAACCACTTCTCAACAAGGTTATTAATCCAATTTCCAAAATTAATAACATGAAAATAGAATAAGCATAAGAACAACAACCATAAAGACATAACACATGGACACTAGGATTTTTACGTGGAAAACCCAAAAAGGGAAAAACCATGGTGAGTGTTAGCTCACAATATATTATGATAGCTCAATTCCAGATTACAAGAAGGCTCACTTCCCTATAAAGAAGTGCTCACTGCCAAGAGAAAAGAAGAAAGAAGAAGAAGGATTGGCTCATTTCTAGAAGATGATTTGCTATAAATGCATCTACCACATGTTGAATCACAGTTCCATTGAAGGTTCAATATACAGATTCAAAGGTCTTCATTTGTTCTGCCCTGCTTCTCAACTTAACTACATATACTCTATTTTACGTCCTTGTTCAACTTTTTCTACTCTACACTCTGCTCAAAATCCTTCACACTGTGAATTTGCACAACACCACACCCAACATTGAATTCCATCACATATATATATATTTGCTACAAGATTTATCTCATAATCAGGTCGACAAGCAAAACATAAACTGTGTACACAAATACTACATCTTGTCAGCTTGAACTTGTGTACAATCTATAATGCGGACTTAAACAAACATACAAAGATCTTCATATAGATCAGCTTCAATCATGCCATCACTTAGATTGACTATTCAGAAAAAATTACTTCTCCGCATAAGAATCTAATATGTCTGTTAGCTTGTTCCTTAAGCATATACTTGATCAACTCATCTGTCACATCATAATTCCCACTGCGGACCATCTGAGACTCTAAGATGCATAACCAACAATCATTCTGGATATCTTAGCACACCTTCAAAATTGTAGAACAAAATATACAATTGCAGAGGAATGCAGACCCTTTTCTCTAGCATTGTGCACTATTCCTGTCTTAACTCTGTTCACCTAGACTTAGGTATTTTACCATGTGACTTCTAGAGGAATTCAAGACTTGACCACTAGAACAAATCATCACTAAATAGTTATGAACAACATACCTGATCCGCATATACTAATCTTTTACTGCGGAGGCATACCATCCCAAACATTGTTACTTACTCTATATAATGTATACTATTCATACTTAGTCATTTCAGCTTCTGGAGTAAAGTCTCTTTGTAATACCGGTGGAGTCTCTTTCCTTTGTTGCCATCAATGACAACATTCAATCATCATAATAGTGTCTCTTGCCAACAATCTCCTCCTTTGGCATTGATGGCAACACTTAGTGAAAAATGTGCATATGCTCCCCCTTACTCTATATTTCTTCTCCCCCTAAGATGTTTGCCCATTTTTCACTAACCTTCTTCTCCCCCTTTGACATCAATGGCAAGGTGTATGTACAAGAGTCAAAATTGGACCAAAACTGTAAAAATCTTCATACTCTGCCGCATATGTACACATACAAATTTCAGCTCAATTTGTTGTTAGTGAAAGAATATCCTTATACAAAATCTTTAATTGTGTTATCTCTTTATCCCATCAATTCTTTTCTCTTTCCAAAATTTTAATGTGACTGTTTATCAAAAAGACTGATTTTTCTGCCTTTTCCACATTTGAGGGTGTGTCAATTTGTAAAGCTACCCGTGCTTCTGCTGCAAGATTTGTCATGATCTCAATTTTTAAGCTTAATACCCTTCTCAGTAAGCACATTTTGTTTTTAATTTCTTCTTATCTACTGAGCAAACTGCTTATGCTGTTCTGAATGTTTTCAATTTGTTTTTCTATGCAGCTGATTGAGTCAACTGCTGGATCAAAGGTCTCAAAAATATTTGTGAGTTGAAGCTCCATGCTTTTGACTTTCTCATCCATTTCAGAATTTATAAGACCTTTGAGATGAGCAATTGATGATGTTGATATATCCTTCTGGTATGAGGGGATTAACTTCTCCAGAATGCTTGATGTCTCATTAATGAGTTCATTGTCCTGTAAATATGTTCTCAACATTTCTTCTTGAGCCAAGGGGCTTGCACTATTGAAACTAGTTTGAACTTTTCCACAGGAGACATAGAAGCCAGATTTATTGGTCCTTGTAGAGTCTTGGGTGATTTTGGAATCTATACACTTTGCTGTTTTCCCAAAAACTTTCTAGCATAGTCAATTGAAATTTGGTCTGCAACAGTGTCTCTTACCGCACATTCATCACTAAGTGTAGCTTTCCTTCTTTTCATTCCTTCTATTGGATTGACTTTCTCTACTTCTGTACTGGATGAGATGCTTGTTCTTTTCTTAGGGCTAGATACATGTTCTTCCTTTTTAGCTTTCTTATCTTTTCTTTCTAGAGTGTTTGACTTCCATTTCACCAGAGCATTTAAGGGTCTTGACTCTCCATCTTTGGTTTTTGCCTTGCTTATTTGTTCATAAAAAATTTTCTCTGAGTGCTCATACTCCATAGACAATTCTTTGAATGTTCCAAACCTATCTTGTTTGAGATCTTTTAGTTTCTTCAGCAGTTCATCAGCTAATTCAGTTAGTATATCTTCTGTAACTTCATATCCTAGTGGAGGGACCCATGCAGTTCTTGGTTCCATAGCTTCCATAAAGCATTTGTCTTTATTCCCCATGAATACGATGTCATTTTCATATTTCATCACTACTTTTTCAGGTATCCGGACCCTACATACCATTCTCTTTTGAAAGTTCAAGAAGTATTCCCCCAAAATTTCATTCTGTTTGTCTGCATTTCCCAAACTTTGCACGTGATTTCTTATTTGAGTTTCTACTAATGTATGATCAAGCCAGATAATGCTTCCCAAGCCGGGTAGCTCTCCCAAGAAGTAGAAGAGTAAACATGTAATCAAAGTTCCATATTTGAATGGATAATTTATCTCTTTTGTTCTTTTCACATTCTCTATTAATTCACTCCAGAGCAATTCATATAGATTATAATCTATATTATTTTTGACCATATCATAGGCTAAGTAAATAGCTGATGTAGACACATAATTTTTCAAATGAGAAAAGTATATTTTGTATCCAATAATCATTGATGTAAATATGACGGCCAGATCCTTGATATCATTTACTGTGAGAGCTTTCTTATCAAATTTAGCCCTTGTTAGTTGCATTACTAAATTGTTCTTTATTTTCTTTTCGTCTGGAGTCCTTTCGGAGGAACTCATACCAGTTACAGCTTTAGTAGGTTCTTTGGTTATCATATATGGTTCATCAAGCCACAAAAACTCATCATGAATCCTGCTAAGAATGAACCTAACCCATGTATCATTTGGGATCGTAGGAAAATCCAACCAGGTGTCCAATTTCTTTTCTCCCAGAACTTTATATTCATTCTTCAACTCAACATCAACAATAGTTAGTTCATCCAAGTATAATTTACCAAGATTCAAGTGATTGTGTTCCTCTAGGTTGGTATGAATGTATTCCCTAATATCTTTCATATGCATAGTTCCATGAGGAGAAATTGAGAATGCTCCCACATAATCATTTTCTGGTGGTTTGAAGAAATGTTTCTTGAACTTGGGGCGAGACTTTTCTGAAATCTCAATTAATTTGGGAGTAAACATTTTTTGAATTATTTTAGACTACATAGAAGGGTTTTCAAGTTGTAAATACCTTTTTTGCTGAATTAGGGTTTCCTTCACCTGAGGTCAATTTTGATTTGAATTGTTTTAGAAAACTTTGAGTTGCTTGGGGTCTTGCTCCAATTTGTCTTAGACACTTGATAGTTTGAATGCAAAGTGACTAATTTTTCACAAATCCAAGCCTTTTAACCCTTTGAAACCTTAACTTAATCATCATGAAAGACAACTGTCAAACACTTCTCTATTAGCCACAGTCAATCCAAATTGCTCTGCATTAGATCTTTCTGTACTAGAATTTCTTTCAAAGGCTTTGTCATAGAGTTCTTCACAACATACCTTAGTGCTAGATTCTAGCTCTAACTTTCTGGCTGGGGGCTTTGGATTTTCAACATGGCTCCCCCTGAGCCAGGGCTCCCAATTTACTTCTCGGAGGAAGTATCTGCACCAAAAGCTGGTGCGGATCCATCCTTAACTTTAATTACTTCTTTCTTGATCCAGATCTTGTCCATTTCTTTCTTAGTTTCAACCAGATCAACTTTTTATTTTCCTTTATCATTCTTCTTCTCTATTTTCCTTTCTTCAACATAGTAGTTTCTTTTCACATTCGTGCTTCTATAAAATCTTGCAACATGTCCAAACTTGTTGCAATTGTAGCACATAATGTTTCCCTATCCTTGATTCCTTTCTCTGAATGAATTCATCCTTGATCTGCATTGGTTAGCCATGTATCCAAATCTATTGCAAGTAAAACATCTTCCATTGAATGATTGAGTATTCCTTGAATTGTGAAAGCCATTTCTTACTGGACTTCTACATTCATTTGATCTATGACCAATTTTCTTGCAATTGAAACACTGACCAGAGAATGTTGGAACATTTTGATTCTGATTTATTCTACTCCTACATTGAGTAGCTTTATGACTAAACTTATTGCAATTAAAACATTGGCCATTGAAAGATGGGTACCTTTGAGCATTTGGTTGTCTGATCGGAGGTCTTATAGGTCTCCTTCTTTGATTCATGAATTGGTTCCCTTTGTTTTGCTTCATGTGAAAGTTTTCTTGACTTGATTTTAAACTTTCTCCTTTTTAAAATCCTAAGCCTTGCTTGTCATCTGAACTCTTTTGACAGCAATCATCTCATCAAGTTTTATAGAACTTATCTTGAACTTTTCTTCATAGCTCTTGGCTTTTTCCAAATCTGTTTTCAAGCTCACAACTTCTTTTTCTAGTTTAACACATTCTTCAATTTTGCTGTTTACCATCAGATTTAGATCTTCTTCTGTTTTAGCTCTTTTGATAACTTTCACTTTCAAATCATCCAGGGTCTTATTTGCTGATATCAATTGTTCACTAACATCTGCGTACTTTTCTTTGAATTTCTTGACTTGTTCTTTCATCTTTAGACATCAGGTTCTTGAATGTTATCCTTCAGATCCCCAATTTCTGCTTCAAATTTTTCAAGATCAACAGAGCTACTTCCAATTCAACATTGTTTTCATATGAAAAGTTTCCATACCTTCTGGCTTCCATGAATGAACCTTCCTAGATCTTCCTCAAGCTATTAGGCTTCTTCCAAGGAACCTTACTCTAATACCAATTGTTGAATATAAGGAATATTGAGAGGGGGGGTCAATTGGTATTCCACAAAACCACTTCTCAACAAGTTTATTAATCTAATTTCCAAAATTAATAACATAAAAACAGAATAAGCATAAGAACAACAACCATAAAGACATAACACAGGGACACTGACATTTTTACATGGAAAACCCAAAAAGGAAAAAACTACGGTGAGTGTTAGCTCACAATATATTATGATAGCTCAATACCAGATTACAAGAAAGCTCACTATCTTAGGGCTCACTACCCTATGAAGAGGTGCTCACTGCCCTATGAAGAAGTGCTCATTGCACAAAGGCTCACTGCCAAGAGAAAAGAAGAAAGAAGAACAAGGATTGGCTCACTGTCAGAAGATGAACTACTATAAATGCATCTACCACATGCTGAATCATAGTTCCATTGAAGGTTCAATATACAGATTCAAAGGTCTTCATTTGTTCTGCCCTGCTTCTCAACTTAACTACATATACTCTATTTTTTTGTCCTTGTTCAACTTTTTCTACTCTGCACTCTGCTCAAAATCCTTCACACTTTGAATTCGCAAAACACCACATACAACACCACACCCAACATCAAATTCCATCAAATATATATATTCGTTACAAGATTTATCTCATAATCAGGTCGACAAACAAAACATAAACCGTGTACACAATTACTACATCTTGTCGGCTTGAACTTGTGTAGAATCTATAATGCAGACTTAAACAAACATACAAAGATCTTCATATAGGTTGGCTTCAATCATACTATCACTTAGATTGACTGTTTAGACAAAATAACTTCTCTGCATAAGAATCTAATATGTCTATCAGCTTGTTCCTTAAGAGTATACTTGCTCAACTCATTTGTCACATCATAATTCTCACTGCAGACCATATGAGACTCTGAGATGCATAACCAACAATAATTTTGGATATCTTAGCAGACCTTCAGAACCACAGAACAAAATATACAATTGCAGAGGAATGAGGACCCTTTTCTCTAGCACTGTGCACTATTCCTATCTTAGCTCTATTTACCTGGACTTAGGTATTTTACCATGACTTCTGGAGGAAGTCAAGACTTGAGCACTAGAAAAAATCATCACTAAATAGTTATGAACAACATACCTGATCCACATATATTGATCTTTTACTGTGGAGGCATACCATCCCAAACATTGTTACTTACTCTATATAATGTATACTGTTCATACTTAGTCATTTCAGCTTCTGGAGTAAAGTCTCTTTGTCATACAGGTGGAGTCTCTTTCCTTTGTTGCCATCAATGACAATATTCAATCATCAAAATAGTATCTCTTGCCAACAATATCATCCCTAGATTTGAAACAAAAGGAAGAAAGATCTATTGACATTCTCACAACCAAAGTCATGGCCAGGACAAAATGCTGGGTTGATAAGAAAATTAGTGAGTTGAAAAATAAAGGTATCGTAATCACTTCTGAGAAGAAGATGAAAGAAAGAGAAGAGCTAGGATTTGATGATTTCTTGATAAGGAAGAGACAAATTCATGAAGCTAAAATAGTAGAACCAAGTTCATTCAGAGTTTCAGAACAACTCACTACTGAAGGAATTTCATTAGCATATGTACCACCCTCACCTCCTAAGGACGTCCCCTTAAAGTCAATTGCTATATCTACACCGAAGGTAGTTACCACACAAGGGGAGACTTCCAAAGATGTATAACAAAGTCCTGTAAGGACTGGTGTTGATGAGGAAGACATCAAGGATGAAGGAGAAGAGACACACCTCCAAACATTGAAGAGAAAAAGAGATGATCTATTACAAGGTGTGAACGTTCCAAGGCACTCCAGCTATCAGAGTCCACACATGAGAGGCACTTTATCACTGAGATAGGTAGCAACATCAGGATCAGTTGATCCAATTGATGCGACAGTTAAAGAGTTGCAGCATGATGTTCCAGTAGAAGCCAAAGTAAAAGTAAAGACTAAAATGGTGGAGGAAATAAGGGATAAATCCCAAAAAGAATGGATAACTGGGGTTCTTTCATTGAGCAAGACAATTGACCTAATGGAAGAAGATGAGTTGGTCAAAGACATTGCTAATCATCCCATTGAAACCCTACTACTATTGCAAATATGCATGCCTAAGTGGGTTGTCATTAATGTCAACATATCCTTGTTGCCATTGGTGTCAACTGTATCCTATTTTGTTGTCTGCTTAGAAGACCAGATTGTTGAGGATACTGAGAAAATTAATGACAATCATTACATGCGGATCATGTGGCTGTGTAGAGGATTGTTAGAGAGTGCTTCAATTAAGATTTGAGAAGTCTGCATGAAGATTTGAAGGAATTATGGCCATATGAGTAGAACCAGTTCCTACAATACTCAGGAAAGACAAAGTGACAGGAAAGAGGTCCAGATTGCTCCAGTAATATAAAATTGTGATTTGCAAATTTGAAGGCATGTTTGGGAAGTCAATGTGTATCATCAACACCAGTGGTTCGTGGTTTGGAGGTCTGCAAGCTATCCTTCTAGTTTGACAATCATGGTAGAGAGTGTTCTTGAGCTTCTAGAGGAAGATTCAAATGCTTCTAATAATTTGGTTTAGAATGGATGTTATCAGTGAATTCAATGTGCTTGTGGAGGTCTCTAGATCTTATGGCCACTATGTTAGAGGTCCACATTGAAGTTTGATCTTGTTGATTGAAGATTTCTTCTTTGAGGTTGATGTTCTTCCTAGTCTTGGCCGACCGGATGTTCCTAGCCTATTGCGGATGCCTTAAGAGTATTTTTATGAAGCATGGAGTGGTTGTAGAATCAGATTCAAGTCTCGATTATGTTTGGTTGATAGTGTGATGATCCACGTCAAGATTAGCCAACCTTGTTGATCATTCCAAGGTTGATGAAGTATATAAATACTTGTTGAAGAGGTATTGAAATCATCCTTGTACAAAATAGATCAAATCCAAAGAAAGGATCAAGAGCAGAGTAGAGAAGAAAAGGAGTGAGAGTAGTATAGAGTGTGAAGAAGAATTTGGGGTAGAATGAAAGTTCTTAAGCATTCATTGAAACTGAATCAGGCATGAAGTAGATGATATTTCTCAATTAATTCCTTCTAAATAAATTTTGTAGACAGTGAGCCTCTCTTTTGAGTAGTGAGCTCCAGGAAGTGCATCCGAAGGCATGTGCCTTCTATTTTACTAAGTACTTTTAATAGGGTACGCATTTTTGTGGGTTAACCCCCACCGTGGTTTTTCCCTTAACCAGGTTTCCACATCAAAATCTTGGTGTCAAGTGTGTTGATTATGTTTCTGCACTTATGTTGTTGATCTATGCTTTAATGTTTACATCACTAATCTGATAGTAAGATAATAAAGAAGGTTAAAGGTAGAAATTTTTTTATTGTGTGACAATTGATTCACCCCCCCTCTTAGTTGTCTAGTTCCAACAATTGGTATCAGAGCTAGAACCTCTCATAAAAGCCTAACCACTTGAGGAGATCTAGGATGTCAACCTACAAGAAGGATAGTCCAAGATTTGATGGAACAAATTATTCTATTTGGAAAAATTACATGAAGTGTCATTTGCAATGCATGGGCGACGCTTATTGGGCAATAACCAGTGTTGAGTATAAACCTCCAGAGAAAGGTCCTTCAACTCCTGATCAAATCAAAGATGCTGAAAATAATCTTTGAGCTAAAGAAGCCTTGTTAAGTGCCCTGATTGATTCAGAGATGACAAATGTCTTTGGTCTAAAAACTGCTTACGAAATCTGGAAAAAGTTGGAGTAGCTGTATGAAGGTGATACATATGTCAAATGTGTAAAGCTGCAAAGTCTGAGAGGAAAATTTGAAACTATGAGGATGAGCAAAGATGAAAACATCACAATCTACATGCAAAAGATAAATGAGCTTGTGTGTGGCATCAGGTGTGCTGGTGGAACTTTGGAAGAATAAAAAATTGTATCAAAAGTACTCAGATCTTTACCGGATTCATACAAACATAAGGTTGCAGCTATAGAAGAGATTAGGATAGTCTCAAGAGATCATCTGGTTGGCAAAATTTCAGCTTTCGAATTAAATGAGTTTGGTGATTCTCTTCCCAAGTCTGAATCTACATTTAAGGCCAATGTGTATGGAAAACAAAGATATGATCTGGGTGAAAGCTCCTCTGCAAGATGAAATAGATTTATGAAGACAAGAAAGGATCTTGAAGATGTGAAATAGAAACAACAGATCTTGAAGCTCTTATTGCCAGAAGAATGCCAAGAGGATTTGGTAAGTATGAAGGAAAATTACCACTCAAATGTTTTACTTGTAATAAGATTGGTCATTTTGCCTCAAGATGTTTGGAAAGGTTTCCAAAACCAAACGCTAGCAGGTATAAAGGTTAGAATAAATGTTACTATGTCCAAGAAAATGGTGAAGAAGGGGTAACAGATGATGAATCTGATCATGGAGGCTCCTCTGAAAATGATTGGGTGTTTATTGCTATCAAAGAAGAAGATCCGATGTCTACTGAATCTGCTAGCTGTGAAAATGTGGAAAGTGCCTTGGCTGCTCAGGTTATTGAAAAGGATGAATGGGTAATTGATAGTGATCTTCTCATCATATTACTGGTGACAAGAGTAAGTTTGTGAATTTTAAAAACTATGGAGGACTTGTGAAAATTGGAGACAACTCAGCTGGTAGAATCTGTGGTAGAGGATCCATCTCTTTTGATGGCAAGAACAACACTAATGATGTTCTGCATGTGGAAGGACTGAAACATAATCTTGTCAGTGTTGGACAATTGGTTGATAAGGGTTATGATCTTTGGTTTAAGGATGGAAAATGTAGAATCTTGGAAAGCTCCGGAACTGAAATTTCATCTGGTACTCAAACCAGAGGTAACATCTTTCACTTAAGTAGCTTTGGGAAAAGTTGTTTGATTGCTCAGATAGATCAAAGTTGGCTATGGCATAGGAGGATGTGTCATGTGAATTTTGACAACATTGTCAAAATAAGTTCCACTCAAGCTGTAAGAGATCTTCCAAGACTTGTGAAACCTAATAACATATGTAGAGAATGTCAATTCGGCAAACTAAAAAAATTTCATTCAAGAGTATGGAACAAGGTTCAAGTGAGAGATTGTAACTGGTACATACCGATCTCTGTGGTCCTGCTAGAATTAGGAGTGTGCAAGGAGACAAATATTTTATGTTGCTAATTGATGATTACTCCCGGATGATGTGGGTAACCTTTCTAAGAGAAAAATTAGAATCCCTTAACAAATTTAAGGTTTTCAAGATGATGGTTGAAAATGAGATTGGTGGGAAATTAAAGTGTTTGAGATTTGACAGAGGTGGAGAATTTACCTTTGGTGAGTTTGATGCTTTCTGTGAAAAGCATGGAATAAAAAGACAGTTATATGCTCCTAGGACTCCTCACAAAAATGGAGTTGTGGAAAGAAAGAACTGGACCATTCAAGAAGTTGCCAAAACCATGATGATGGAAACAAATGTTCCTCAAGTTTATTGGAGAGAAGCCATGAGTACTGTTGTCTACAATCTTAACCAGGTGCAGATCAAAGGAAATTTTGGTAAGACTCATTATGAACTTTGGTTTGGTCATCCTCCCACTATGAGATACTTTAGAGTCTTTGGTAGTAAATTTTATATCAAAAGAGATGAGGATTTAGGTAAGTTTGAGGCAAGAAGTGATGAAGGAATATTTTTGGGATACTCAACTCAAAGTAAGGCCTACCGGTGCTTCAATAAAAGATTGAAGAAGATTGTTGAAAGTGCGAATGTTAAAGTCGATGAAAGCAAAGGACATTCCAGGTACTCCAGATATGATTTAGATGATCAAGATGAAAGTCAAAATCAAGGAAGGCAAGTTCAAGTTCAGACTTAGATTCAGTTTGAATCAGTAACTCTAGAGGTTAACACAGATGATGAGGAACAAGTTCAAGAAATAGAAGCTCAAACAATCTCCAAAACTCCCAAGTATGTAAGGTTAAATCATCCTGAAGATCAGATTATAGGAGATAAGAGTAAAGGTGTTCAAACTAGGAGAAAAATATCTGAAGATCAAGAAGAGATTTGTTTGATTTCAAGGATTGAACCTAAATCAATAAGTGACGCTTGCAATGATGAAAACTGGGTCAAAGTAATGGAAGAGGAATTGATGCAAATTGAAAAGAATCACACATGGGATCTAGTTCCTAGACCTGAGGACAAAAATGTGATTGGAACCAAATGGGTCTTCCAGAATAAACTGAATGAAGATGGCGAGGTAGTAAGGAATAAGGCAAGGTTGGTATGTAAAGGCTACTCTCAAGTGGAAGGAATTGATTTTGAATAAATTTTTTCTTCGGTGGCAAGGATAGAGGCTGTTAGATTATTTCTTGCATTTGCTGCTTTCAAAGATTTTAAAGTATATCAAATGGATGTGAAATCAACATTTCTAAATGGAGATTTAGAGGAAGAAGTCTACATTGAGCAACCAAAAGGATTTCAGTTGTCTGATCAGGGAGATATGGTTTGTAAATTGAGAAAAGCCTTGTATGGACTCAAGCAAGCTCCAAGAGCCTGGTATGCCAGATTGGATAAGCATTTGCTTAAGCTAGGATCTAGCAAAGACAGTACTGATAGTAATCTCTACTTCAAAATTAATCATGAGAACATTCTCATTGTTGAAGTTTTTGTTGATGATATCATTTTTGGTGGAAATGAATGCATATGTAAAGCATTTGTTGATCAGATGAAAAATGAGTTTGAGATGTCAATGTTTGGTGAGATGAATTTCTTCCTAGGTCTGCAAATTGTTCAATCAAATAAAGGTATCTTCATATCTCAGTCCAAGTATGTAAAAGAATTGCTAAAGAAATTTGGAATGGAAGACTCAAAGCTAGTAGATACACCCATGGCAACTGGATGCAAGCTAAGCAAAGATGATGACTCTCCCAAGGCAAATAAGAAAAGATATAGATCAATGATTGGAGGATTGCTTTATCTAACTCAAACCAGACCTGACATCATGAATGCAATTGGACTTGTTGCCAGATTTCAAGCCAATCCAAAAGAATCCCATGTTATGGCAGTCAAAATAATTTTTAGATATCTCAAGGGGACAATTGATTATGGACTGTGGTATCCAAAGGACAATAACTTCACTCTTCATGCATATACATATGCTGATTGGGCAAGAGATGTGGATGACAAAAAAAGTACTAGTGGTGGTGCATTCTTCTTGGGGAGAAGATTGGTCTCTTGGATAAGAAAAAAGCAAGAGGCAATATCTTTGTCTATTGCAGAAGTAGAGTACATAGCAGCAACAAATAATTGCACTCAGATTTTGTGGATGAAGCAAATGTTGAAGGACATCAGAATTGTGTTTGAGGAGCTAGTCACAACTTTCTGTGATAATTCTAGTGCAATAAGCATCTCAAAGAATCTGGTGTTGCATTCAAAGACAAAGCATATATCTATCAAGTTTCATTTCTTGAGAGAGAAAGTAAATGAGAATGAAGTCAAGTTGGAGTTTGTGCGTTCCAAAGATCAGATTGCAGACATCTTCACTAAGCCTCTTCCCAAGGATACTTTTGAGTATCTTAAAGAGAAGTTAGGGGTTATAAGCCCTCCTGAGCATAACTAAGATGCATGAAGGTGCATTAGTCTGATGGAATTCACAGTCATATCTTGTGATCTAGATTGATGTTAAGGAGATACTACTTAGGAAGAGTAGTCAATATGCAAATTTTGGGATAAGTCTGAAGCAAAAAGGGAGAGAAGATAGCAAATATATGCCCTTTGCTGTTGATGTCAAAGGGGGAGAGAAGTCATGTGAAAAACTAGTTGCTGATGTAAGGGGGAGCAGTGAAGAAAGTAGTTACAAAAGTGAGAAGAGAAAGGGGGAGAAATTCTTGTCTTGATGGTTAGATTCAATTTTTCACATCATATGTTGCCATCAATGACAAAGGGGGAGATTGTTGCAAATATGTGCCTAAGTGGGTGGTCATTGATGTCAACATATCCTTGTTGCCATTGGGGTCAACTGTATCCTATTTTGCTATCTTCTTAGAAGACCAGATTGTTGAGGATATTGAGAAAATTAATGACTATCATTACATGCGGATCATGTGGCTATGTAAATGATTGTCAGAGAGTGCTTCAATTAAGATTTGAGAAGTCCGCATGAAGATTTGAAGGAGTTATGGCCATCTGAGTAGAACCGGTTCCTGCAATACTTAGGAAAGACAAAGTGATAGGAAAGAGGTCTGTATTGCTTCGGTAATATAAAATTGTGATCTACGGATCTGAAGGCATGTTTGGGAAGTCGATGTGTATCATCAACACTAGTGGTTTATGGTTTGGAGGTCCACAAGCTATCCTTCTAGTTTGACAATCATGGCAGAGAGTGTTCTTGAGGTTTCAGAGGAAGATTCAAATGCTTCAGATAATTTGGTTTAGAATGGATGTTATTGGTGAATTCAATGTGCTTGTGGAGGTCTCTAGATCTTATGGCCACTATGTTAGAGGTCCGCATTGAAGTTTGAGCTTGTTGATTGAAGATTTATTCTTAGAGGTTGATGTTCTTCCTAGTCTTGGCTGACCAGATGTTCCTAGCCTGTTGTGGATGCCTTAAGAGTATTTTTATGAAGCGTGGAGTGGTTGTAGAAGCAGATTCAAGTCTCAATTGTGTTTGGCCAACAGTGTGATGATCCGCTTCAAGATTAGCTGACCTTGTCGATCATTCCAAGGTTGATGAGGTATATAAATACTTGTTGAAGAGGTATTGAAATCATCATTGTACAAAATAAATTAAATCCGAAGAAAGGATCAGGAGCAGAGCAGAGAAGAAAAGGAGTGAGAGTAGTATAGAGTGTGAAGAAGAATTTGGGGCAGAGTGAAAGTTCTTGAGCATTCATTGAAACTAAATCAGGAATGAAGTAGATGCTATTTCTCAGTTAATTCTTACTAAATAAATTCTGTAGGCAGTGAGCCTCTCTTTTGAGCAGTGAGCCTCTCTTTTGAGCAGTGAGCTCTTGGCAGTGCACCTGAAGGCATGTGCCTTCTATTTTACTAAGTACTTTTAATAGGGTACACATTTTTGTGGGTTAACCCCCACCATGGTTTTTCCCTTAACTGGGTTTCCACGTCAAAATCTTGGTGTCAATTGTGTTGATTATGTTTCTGCACTTATGTTGTTGATCTATGATTTAATGTTTACATCACTAATCTAATAGTAAGATAATAAAGATGGTTAAAGGCAGAAAAGTTTTTATTGTGGGACAACTGATTCACCCCCCCTCTCAGTTGTTTAGTTTGAACAACTACAACATATAGAAATAGGGAATAAAGGTGATACAACAGGTGAAACACATGATGAAAGGGATGAAAGGGAAGAAACCCCTGAGGTAGAGGTGCATATGGGATCCCTGGACAATTTGATTGAAAATGTTACCAACCTAGCTGTGGTAGATTTAGCCTATGTACCTAAAGAAGGAGATAAGAGAGAAGAGGTCATCCAGACTGATCAACCTCAAGGAAAAAGTGTTCCCATGGAATTAGATATTAAAGATGATAATGTGTAGGAGCAAATAGTATAGTAGAATGTCCTAATGGATAGGTCTGAACAAGACAAGGTAGTTGCACCACCTACAGCTACAGGAGGAAAATATAATGAGCATAAAGAAGATAGCCATCATGCTGAAGAAGAGAATAAAGGCCAAGAGCCTCAAACAAATGAAATTCCAAAAGAACATGAAGATCTGGCACCAGATAATCAGTCACCTCTAGAACAAAGACAAGAAGAACTACATGAAGAGGAGGATCTAGATGCTAGAGGTAAATTGCAAGAAAATGTACAAGATCTAGGTGATCAAGAGAAAGAACAAGATAAAGATGCTCAAATTGAGCAACTAGATCAGGGTAAAAGATCACAATCCGATGTTCTAGATTTGATTTCTTCAGAGATAAGCCAGGAGGAGGTACAACATATACCATTTGATTTCAAGTCTTTGTTTACAATTAATTCCAGTAAAGCAAAGTAGAGAGCTAGGATGGTCTCCAATATCAAAAGAGACTCAAAAACTAGAAGGACAACCCAATTTGTTGTGCCTCTAGTTGATAAGGCCAAAACATAAATCTAGCTAGAAGAATTTTAGATAACCGAGGTTGATTTGGGCCATGTAACCACTAAACAGAAAATCTAGGAACATATCGAGAGCACAGAGGTAGTGGTAGCCAAAATCAGGAAGCTCAAGGCAAGAAAGAAAGAGCTAAAATAATAAAATACTCAATTGTAGCAGTTTATACAAGGATTAGTGAAGCCAGACAACTTGACATCCACCCTACAAACTACAAAGAGGCAGGCTGCACTTACATTAATAAGTGAAGAAGAAATATCCAACCTAGATGTACAAAAACATCAAGCTTAGGTTATGGACATATGGTTCATAAAGTTTATAGCAACAGGAGAAGAATTAATAAATATTTCTAAATCTAATTGGGACACATTGGCCAATTTGAAAACTAACATTGATTCTTTAAAGAGTGAATTCACTTAGCGAATTCAAAAGTGCAACTATGCAATGGCCAGACTCAAGAGAGCCAAAGGCATGACAGATAGTGAATTGTTGAAGAACAAATTTGTTACCAATGTAACCCTACCACTCATGGGGACATGGATAGCTGAAATGGATTATGAACTCAATGTATTAAAAGCTAACATAGATAAATTAAAGGACATCTAGACCAAAGTTCATGATTTGTTAGTTGAAGAATTGAGAGTAATGGAAGAGCTACTAGATGATGCTATAATAGAGGAAGCACTGCCAGAACTAGATGAAGCTATACAAATGTTCAAAGATAAATTTAAAGAAGTAGCTGAAGACCCTAAAGAGCTCTTCACTGTGGATGTAATGTATGAAATGGCTAAATTGAATGTGAAAGTGAAGACATTTAGTAAAGAAGCAGATAAATGGACATCAATGATGGAACCTTTGGATGAACAGATACAGGCATTGAAATATGCCAAGTTGAGAGCTACCACAATAAGCAAGTTCCAGGTAGACACCTTTGTGCAGGCCTATGATAATTATAAGAGAGCAAATGCAGGGATGCAGACACATGAAGAAGATCCATCGACATAAAGAGGGAATGGCATTTGTATTTTTAAATGCATTTTGTTGTGTTGGTACTTGAAGTCCAATAGGATGAAATAAAAGAGCATGGAATATTCAAGGGGGACAACTATATCCACTAGAAGATTGCCAACTGGCAATCTATGCCATGTGTCTTACTTGTTGACTTGGTCAAGAGAATGTGAACCATTGATTGTAATAGACAAATCATGATCATAATATCTTTTGTAACTATTTCTCATCCTTGCCCCATAAAAGGATATAGAATCGTAGTGATATTTATTCAGAAGCTTAATTGAGATTGGATTGCTGAAATGTTAGGACCAATCCTCAAGTTCAATTGTAAATACATACTCTTTTGCATGCTTAATGAAAACAAAGTCCCTTTGATTACAACTAATTATAAACTTTGAGTAATCAATGAATGAATCCTAGACATGTTTCTTTGATTCGCTGCGTCCCTTGGAGTGCATTTCAATTTGTGCATGTTGTCTTCATTCCTTTCCTTTGAAGTTAGCATCAATCATATCTATTTGTGGAACATCCTGGTGAACATATGGTTTGATTTATTTCTTTTCATAATAGTCTCAAGAGCATATATGGCTCAATGGCTAAAAATTCATTTACTTTCAGTAAAAAATTAGAAAGCATTTATTCAAATTTGTTTAATTTCATTCAATCATCATCATAATTTAAAAAATATAGAAAATCATAAGCAAATACAAAAAATATGTTGACATCCCGTAGGTAACTGAACATCTTTAGCATATTTGAGCAAATAGCATGTTGAAATGACAAATATCGTGCAAGGAAACATAAATAATGTTAGAAATCATGAAAATATATGCTTATAAGCACATCATTTAAATAAATTTATAGTGCAGAAGTGAAATCCATTTAATATGAGTGATATGTAGAAGAATTGATCAAACTTATGTAAATATCTGCATCATCTGGTTAAATACAGTAGGATTCAACCTTGTTTGTTAAGAAATTCACATAAAGTAGGTAAAATAGAGTTCATCTAGATACAAATTCTTCTAAGTCAGAAACGTAAGGCCCTTGAATGGAATACAACAACACACATCAAACGATTGAGTAACATCAGATGATTATGGACTAATCCACGGAGACTTGGGATTATGAATTCTCTGAATTCATCATATCTTTCAAGATGATAAAGGTTTGACATGCATTTCTTTATCTATGTTTGTTTATGACTAACATCATGATCAACAAAACACTCTTCCGATAATCCAATCATCATAGAACTTGGAACATATATGCTTCAGTCCATTAGTAACATCAGCAATACATCTAATCATCTATGTGCTTCTAATTCCCATATTAATATGAAGTATATCTTCTCCCTTCTCTTGTTGGATGGGACATGACATCCAACCATGAACTCTATCTTCTTCTCTTGTTAGATGGGACATGACATCTAACCATGAACACCATCACACCACCATGATAGTGTTGACATCAATGACAACCTAGTGACAGTGTTGACGTCAATGACAACCCTAGGAACCATAAGTGTAACATATACAGTTAGCTTCCAACCCTAGAGCTCAACACTTTGTTGATATTCAAGTGGTAGATATCCCAAATACATATGGAATGCTATTGAGCAGAGATTGGTCCAAGATGCTGAATGGATACATGGCAACTGACTTTTCACACATGTTGTTACCATGAAGAGGTATTCCAAATCAAATATTCATAGAGGATGAACCAAGAATGAAACGTATGAGCACATAATATCATTAGAACAATGAAGTATCGTTTGCAAACATAGAATAGGGGGTGTCATTAGGGCAAAAATCAAAGTCTGAAACTAAATCAGAAAGTAATCAAACCCTAACTAGCACAATAGAGCACAAGATAAAATGGAAATCAAAACAATAAACTTAAATACAAACTGAATCCACGCTAAACCTAATTTATCTCCATTGCTCTTCTCAACCTCACATAAGGATGCAAGATTTTGAAGGTTGTTGATGGAGGAATGTTGGTCGGTCACCATTGCAGCAACATAATAGTACTCAAGAGCTAGATATTGAAAATTAAACAACATGAGGCTACTTGAAAACTAGATGTATTGCAAATGGCTTGTGAGAGGTTTGATTTATAGAAAAGGCTGATTTGAATGAACAGTTGTGATTGCAAGTTGATTTGTGCTATGTGGACGGTTGAGATTGACTAGGGTTTCCCTCCACTACAAGATAAGAGGGAATTTTAAATTTGAGGATATGATGAGGTGTAAAATCAAATAAATTTGCCCAATTTATTTGATTTATTGAGATAATGCATGTGAAAAGGGGCTTTTTTCCATTAAGCGAGAGATTGTAGTCATGTGACGTGTTTGAATGTGGTAAAAGATGAGGGAATAATTCAAATTATTTATTTGAATTATTTGAGACTTGTGAAAGGGGAATTAATTAATTAAATAAGATTTATTTAATTAATTGGTTAGGTGACTAAGTTGGCTTATAAGTGGGATTATGAAATGACCTAGGGCAAAACGTTACAAGGTGTCTCACAAGGTGATGTCACAAGACATTTACAAATTTAAGTGCCTACATTTTTCCCCTCTTTGAGATGATGTTGTGATGAAGTGACATCATTTCAAAGAAGCTAAGGAAATAGAATGAAGATGAAAGGATAGGATGATGATGCCCCCTCAAGAGGATAGGTAGGTTGGACAAACATGGGTAGGCTCTCAAAATGAAAGGGGTTGGACAAGGAAGACAAATAAAGGAATGGATAGAAGAAAGGAATGATACATTATTCTGCAATGAAGGTGAGCAACCATGCTATTTGATATAGCACTAGACATTATGCACCAACGTATAAGGACCAAGGTGATGATGTGTCTCATGCCCTAGCGTAATACAACCTTGTCGAGATACAATATATGAATATTAGCTGGGAATGATTTCGATGTGTTACAAATGCAAGGAAAAAATGATAACACACACAAGCAAGAAAGCAAGAATGCACAAATGATTCAAAAACAAACAAGGTATTGCCCCTATCAAGCTGTGAACTAATGATTGATTGATGATTGTGTCTGGTTTCAGGAATGAAACATGTCATATAAGTCATCTGGTCTAGTTTTGACTATGCAACATCCTGTATAAGACAATTGATTGATTGATTGATTGATACTAGTGTTTTTGGCCATGCAAATCAACACCAGGATTTGATTATGATTGATTAATTTGGTTTATGTCAAGATTAGGATCCAATTTGACTTGATTGATTAACTTGATTGGTATGGATAATGATGACTTGCATTTGATTGATTTTATTGATAATGATGATTTGATGAAGTGATTCAAGAATTGATTTGACTTGGAATGATTTGGATGAATGGATGTATTGATTAATGATATTGATTTGAATGGTTGAAGAATTGATTTGAAGAATTGATGAATTGGATTGGTTGGAAGAAGTGAATTGATGATTTGATGAATTGATTGAGGGATTTGAATAATGATGATTTGATTTGATTGGATGAAGCGAATTAAAGAAGTGATTTGATTGATTTAATGGATTTAATTGAATTGATGGATTAAATAATGATGATTAATGGATTGGTGATTTGATTGGATGATTTAATTGTTTGGATTTTTGTTGGATATTTGATTTTTTGTATTTGTGAATGTTTTGTTTTTTGGATTTTTGAATGTTTTGATTTTTTTGGATTTTTGTGGGAATATTTGATTTTTTGTTTTGGTTTTTTGAATGTTTTGGGATGGCATTGGATGACAATTTTGATAGCTTTTATACTAGATACCAATGACAAGGGAAAACCAAGTCTAGGCGCAAGGATGAAGGTAGGATGGATAAATGGATAGGTGATAGTGGATGGAAAGGATGTATGCATAAGAGAGAAATGATGTGATCTCCAAGGACTATGTCACATAGGAACAACATGCCTCATTCTAGGTGTAATGATTAGGTTTTGACTTGACAAAGCTTATGATAGGATGGTGATAGGATTTGGAAAGAATGAGGTATATCAAGAGATATCCAAAACATTCATCAACATTTTTTCCCCATTTGTTCATCAAGATCAAAAAGAGGAAGGGAGGATGAATGGATTTAATGTAATAAGTATGTGGGTGTAATTTCCAAGGATGGTAAGATAGGATAGTATGGAAATGGTATAGAAGAAAGTGATAGGTTGGAAATGATAGGTTGGATAGGACAATGTGCCCCCAAGTGTAAGTGACGTAGAAGATCAACCTACACATGAGGCTCGTTTGCTAGGTTTTCATCATGGTACTTATCCAAGGTGCCACCAAGGGTAGTTTTCACATTGGAAGAAGGGATTTCTCTTTACTTTTTTTTTCTTTTTTTTGACTTTTTTTTTGGGATATTTGGATGGGAGAGGTGGGAATATGGATAGGAGGGACTCAAGTGTCTAGTTCCATGAAAGGTGATAGTTCCATTAGAGAGGATTTCATTGCACATGGACCATGTCAAGTGTCATTATGCTCATAGATGTTGGTAAGGGAATTGCATGAAAGGAAGATAGATTAGGTAGATAGTGGATTATGATGTGGATTAGGGAAGGATAGGATAATGGATTATGTAGGACTTATGGATGGAAGGCTTATGCAAAAGCATGGACCATAAGGAAGTGATGATGAAGATATGTAGGATAATAGTTGAATGATGGGGTGATGAAGGTATGTGGAAATGTTGTGGAATGGAATGGGACCATGACCAATGGTTGCACAAACTGTGATAAACATTGAAGCTTTTGATTTGGAGGAGGTGTAGGAAGAAATGGAGATGTTTGCTTAGGAGATGGATGATTTAAGAATTTAGGGACCCACATAGACTTAGTATTTTTATGACTTTTGTTTTGCTTGTGGGATGAATGAATTTGAGACTTTGGAATGGAATGGCATTTTTGGATGGAAGAGGATGGTTGGGATTTTTGAGAGGTGGATGCCTCATTTGACTTCTTTACTTTTTTCTTAGGGACCCATACCATTTTAGTTTTGACCTTTTCTTTTGGAGGTATCAGCTTGTGTAGCTTTTTAGATAGACTTTGCTTTGAATTTTTGCATTGATGTCCTAAGGCATGAGAATCCTTAGGATTTTTGGCTTTTTGAAAGGAGGCATCCAAATGTTTGTTTTTGGATCCCATGGGCATGGTGGAGGCTTTATGTTTAGATGATGTGTGCATTGATTGGCCATGATTAGGAATTTGAGGGTACGTGTAAATGGATGGATTTGGCGTTGGGAGAAGTGGTGGTAAAGTTGATGGAGGGATATTAGGAGTTGGAAGTAGTGGAGGTAAAGTGGATGGTGGAAGGTGTATGGTCACATGATTTTGACATTTTTAAGATGATGGAGGTGGAATGGTGACATATCTTTTGGGAATATGATAGGGTTTGTGATGGAAGGTGGTGGACTTAGGATGAGTGGAGGAAGTACCAACATATTTAGATTGTTGTCCTTGGGGTGTGTATCCAAGGCCATATGAGCATGGGGGGACATTGACATGTTTGGGTTCCAAAATCCCTTATTCATGAAGGCCTAGGCCTTTACCTTGATAATTCATGTTTTGGAGTATGCGATGGACAATGGGACTAGGTGTGCTTTGGGAACTAGACTGGAGTTCATTATTGGATGGAGAAGGTGAGGTGGTGGATAATGGTGGTTGTTGTCCTAAGGAGGAACACTCATGGATGAAGGTGGACAGACCAAGGGAATATGATGATGGATGAAGAAGGATCATTAGGATCTTGATTATGTTCATTATGCTCACTAGATCCAAGGTATTAATTTCATCTTCAATGTGTGCTTGAGAGGCATGTGTCTCATCATGACAAGTGGATGTTGGTGGATCATGGATAGGTGGAGAAGTTTCGTTTCTTCAAATGATGGCCATGAAGCGGGGTGAATGCTCAAGTAGGTCAACAAGACTTTTATTAGATGGAGTATGTAAGTCTTGGGTTTCTTTCTCATGAATGGTTGTGGGGGTATGAATAGGATCAAGATTCTCATAGATAGGTTCTTCATCATGAATAATGTCTTGATCATGGTGTTAGATCTAGGGCACACAACTGAGAGGGGGGGTGAATCAGTTGTACAAAAACTTGCTTTGAATTCAAACACTTAAATCCTCTTGTTATTTAATAGCATATCAATTAATCACTCATGAAAGCATAAAGCATAAACACCAGAGCAGATACACATCAACACATGAAACACCAAGATTTTGACGTGGAAAACCTGGTCAAGGGAAAATCCATGGGGTGATTAACCCAAGGATTATTCTCTATTAGAAGAATAAGAAAAATATATGGCACATGCCAATTAGGGCTCACTGCCCAAGCACACTGCTCACAAGAGGTACACTACCTACAAGAGACACACTATCTACAAAGTAACAAGTATTACAAACTTGAACTGGAGATTGACATCTTTACCATGTCTGGATCAATTCCATTTAAGCCTGAAAACTCCTGCTCTACCTTTCACTTTTCTTCACTATGCCACACTCATCCACACCAAGACACACTTCAAAATGAATTCACAATCCCTTATTTATACAAGGCATCGACTTAGGAACAATCATCTAAGTCGGCAAACACCTATAAGATCATTCGTAAGATGTGTAATACATTCGGTCGGCCTGTTTTAGGAAGAACACCAATATCTGTGGTTATTCTTCAAATGCAAACTCAAACTTTAATGCGGACCGCCAATAAGAATTGTATATGATCCAAAGATCACCAAAACCTTTCTTGAGACATCAAGAACATCCGCACTTTCTCAGCTTACTGGGATTCTTCTCTTCTTCATTCGGAACTTCAAGAACACAGTCTGTCATCACTGTCACAATGAGAAAGGTGATTCTGTACCTCCAAACCATGAACAAATCTATTTGTCACTTCACACAGACTTCTTCAACACTCCCTCCAATCTACAGAGTGAGATCATGCAATTCTGGATCTCACCGGACCTTTCTGTGACCCTCTGTCACCTCTGAACACCTGCCAGAACCAGTTCTACTGGAGCGATCATAACTTCTTCAGATCTTCATGTGGACCTTTGAAATATTGACTGGAACATCTCAAGACTCATATCTACAAACCCTTTAAACCGCATCCTCTGATCCTCAACCTATTTAGGACTTTTTCCTTCTTGTCATCACAGTTCTTCACTGTTCCTGATTGAGACTTGTTCTCTCAGTATCTTCAGCACATAGCTCATTCAATCCTCCTCATTAATGCAATATGAGTATGTTGACATTAATGACAACACCAGTTATCCTCATACTTGCAACAATCTCCCCCTTTATCATTGATGGCAACATATGATGTGAAAAACCATCAAGACAAGAACTTCTCCTTTCTGTCACAGCTCCCCCTATCAACAACAACTCTTCACATGTCTTCTCTTCCTTTACTGCTCCCCCTTTGATCATCAACCACTTGTTTTTCACATGTCTTCTCTCCCCCTTTGACATCAATGGCAAAGGGCTCATACTTGCAATCAGAATCATATCAACTACTCCCCCTTTGTAGCAGCTCCCCATCATCAATCCGGATCACAAGATATGATTGTGATATCCACCAGATTGATGCACATCAGTGCATCCTAGTTCATCACTGGAGGGGCCATGACCCCTAACTTTTCCCTAAGATACTCAAAAGAGTCCTTGGGAAGAGGTTTAGTAAAAATATCTGCAAGCTGATCCTTGGAGGGCACATACTCCAATCTGACTTCACCCTTGTTCACTTGCTCTCTCAGAAAGTGAAACTTGATAGATATATGCTTAGTCTTAGAATGCAACACCGGATTCTTAGAAATATTTATTGCACTTGAATTATCACAGAAAATTGTGATAGGCTCCTCATATTCTATTTGAATATCTCTTAGCATCTGCTTCATCCACAAAAGTTGAGTGCAACTACTTGCTGCTGCAATGTATTCTACTTTAGTTGTAGACAGGGATATTGCCTCTTATTTCTTGCTTAGCCAAGAAACCAACCTTTTTCCCAAAAAGAATGCTCCTCCACTTGTACTCTTCCTATCATCCACATCTCCTGCCCAATCTGCATCTGTGTATGCATGAAGAGAAAAATTATGATCTCTAGGATACCATAGACCATACTCAACTGTTCCTTTTAAGTACCTAAAAATTCTTTTGATTGCCATGACATGAGATTCCCTGGGATCAGCCTGGAATCTTGCCACAAGACCAGCAACCTACATTATATCTGGTCTAGTCTGAGAGAGATACAATAATCCTCCAATCATTGATCTGTACTTGGTCTGATCTGTCTTAGGAGAGTCATCATCTTTGCTCAACTTACATCCAATTGCCATGGGAGTGTTCATTGGCTTTGAATCTTCCATTCCAAATTTCCTCAATAATTCTTTCACATATTTGGTCTGAGAGATAAAGATTCCTTTCTTTGACTGAGTAATTTGCAGAGCCAAGAAGAAATTCATTTCACCAAGCATTGACATTTCAAACTCATTTTTCATTTGATTTGCAAAGGTTTTACACATACTGTCTTTTCCTCCAAAGATGATATCATCAACAAATACTTCAACAATCAAGATGTTTTCATGATCAATTTTAAAATATAGGTTACTATCAGCAGTACCTTTGTTGAACCCAATCTTCAAAAGATGTTTGTCCAGCCTTTCATACCATTCTCTTGGAGCTTGCTTTAGACCATACAGTGCCTTCTTTAATTTGCAGACCATATCACCATGCTTAGATAACTGAAATCCATCTAGTTGTTCAATGTACACCTCTTCTTCTAAGTCACCATTCAGGAAAGCAGATTTGACATCCATCTGATACACTTTGAAATCTTTGAAGGTAGCAAATGCAAGAAATAGTCTGACTGCTTCAATTCTTGCCACCGGAGCAAAGGTTTCCTCAAAATCAATCCCTTCTATTTGAGAGTAGCCTTTGCAGACTAATCTGGCCTTATTTCTGATTACTTCACCAACTTCATTTAGTTTGTTCTGGAAGACCCATTTGGTTCCAATCACATTCTTGTTTCTAGGTCTACAAACAAGATCCCAAGTGTGATTTTTCTCAATTTGCATTAATTCTTCTTCCATTGCTTTTGTCCAATTTTCATCATTGCATGCTTCATTTATTGTCTTAGGTTCAATCTTTGAAATCAGACAACATTCATCTGAATTTTGAGCAACATTCCTTCTAGTTTGCACACCTTTGCTTTTGTCACCTATGATTTGATCTTCAGAGTGGTTCAGTCTTACATACCTTGGAACTTTGGGAGTTTCTTGCACTTCTACTTCTTGATCATGCTCATTCAGACCTGTCTCTTCTTCCTGATTTATCAGATCAGTCTGAATCTGACTTTCAGGAGAGGATGGAGCTCCTTGAACCAGAACATCATTCTGATCATCTTCATCATACTCATAAAATCTTGAGGGCTTCTCAATACCTTCATCAACCTTCACATTTGTACTTTCTATCATCTTTCTCAGTCTCTTATTGTAACACCGGTATGCTTTGCTTTGAGTGGAGTAACCCAAGAAAATTCCTTCATCACTTCTAGCATCAAACTTTCCTAGATCTTCATCTCTTTTAATGTAACACTTGCTACCAAATACTCTAAAATATCTCACAGTAGGAGTGATGCCAAACCAAAGTTCATAAGGAGTCTTACCGGTATTGCTTCTGATTTGAACTCGATTGAGAGTGTAGACTGCAGTGCTGACAACTTCTTTCCAAAACATCTGGGGAACATTTGCTTCCATCATCATTGTCCTGGATGCTTCCTGGATGGTCCGGTTCTTTCTCTCAGCTACTCCATTCTGCCATGGAGTCCTAGGATCAGATAACTGTCTCTTTATACCATGCTTCTCACAAAAATCTATGAATTCACCGAATGTGAATTCACCACCTCTATCAGACCTCAGACATTTCAGTTTTAATCCGGTTTGATTCTCTACCATAGCCTTGAAGATTTTGAACTTCTCAAACGTTTCTAATTTCTCTTTCTGAAAGGTGACCCACATCATCCGGGAATGGTCATCAATCAGTAACATGAAGTATCTATCACCTTGCATACTCATGATTCTTGTCGGACCACATAGATCAGTATGAACTAACTCCAATAATTCGATAGAGGACTGCTCCTTGCTTTTGAATGAGACTCTGCTCTGTTTACCTAGCTGACATTCTTTGCACAAGCTATTTGTAGGTTTTACCAATTTTGGAAGATCTCTTACAGCCTGAGTATTGCTTATCTTGATGATGTTATCAAAATTTACATGACACATCCTTCTATGCCATAACCAACTCTGATCAATTTGAACAAACAGACAACTTTTATCAGAACCAACCAAGTGGAAGATATTACCTTTAGTTTGAGTATCGGATGTAATCTCTGTTCCAGATTTTTCAAGGATTTTACATTTTCCATCCTTGAATCGGAGATCATAGCCTTTGTCCACCAACTGTGCAACACTGAGAAGATTATGCTTCAAGCCTTCAACATATAGTACATTACTAGTTCTGTTTCTTCCATTAAAAGAAATAGTTCCTCTTCCTCTGATTCTACCAGCAGAATTATCACCAAACTTTACCACTCCTCCTTCATACCTTTCCAAATCTAAGAACTTGTTCTTGTCACCTATCATATGGTGAGAGCATCCACTGTCAATAACCCAATCATCCTTGTCTTCAACTTGGGCAGCCAAAGCTCTTTCTACAACCTTATGATTGACAGATTCAGAGGATATTGGATCTTCTTCCTTGATTGCAATGAACACCCATTCATTTCTGGATTTGTTTCCTATCTCTGATTCATCATCTGTTACTCCTTCATTATCATCTTTTTCATGAACATAATAACAATTCTTTTGGAACCTTTATCTGTTAGAGTTTGACCTTGTAGATCTTTCCAGACATCTTGAGGCAAAATGAACAATTTTATTGCAGTTGAAGCACTTAAAGGGTAATTTTCTTTCATACTTACCATATCCTCTTGGCAGTCTCTTTGCAAAGAGAGCTTCAAGTTGAGTTGTTTCTGCTTCTTCCACTTCCATGTCTCTTCTTGTTTGATCATACCATGACATCTTCCTTGAAGAGTTTTCTCCCGGATCAGATCTTTGTTTACCTTTCACAGAGGCACTGGCTTTGAATGCAGATTTAGTCTTGGGGGGATCATCTCCAAACTCGGTCATTTCAAATGCAGCCAGTTTGCCAGCTAATTGGTCTCTGGTGACAGTTGTATGGGCTTTGAATTCATCAATGGCAGCAACCTTGATTTTGTAGACAGCAGGAAGAGATCTGAGAATTTTGCCAACAATCTCATTTTCATCCAAAACTCCACCAGCATTCCTGATTCCACACACTAGCTCATTTACTCTTTGCATAAAGGTAGTAATATTTTCATCATCTCTCATTTTCAGTCTTTCAAATTTCCCTTTGAGACTCTACAACCTTGCACTCTTAACATACTCATCTCCTTCATGCAGAAGTTCCAGTTTAATCCAGATCTCATAGGCAGTTGGTAGGTCAATAACATTTGAAAGCTCTGAATCAATTAATGCACTTAGAAGAGCCTCTTTGGTCCACAAATTGTTTTCAGCATCTGTGATTTCATTTAGAGTTGTCAGACCACCCTGTGGAGGTGTATATGCTTTTGTGACCATGGACAAGTACGCCTTTCCGATACACTCCAAGTGATATTTCATGCGGCCTTTCCAAAGAGTGAAGTTGGTTCCATCAAACTTTGGACTATCCTTCTTGAATGACGACATCCTGGATCTCCTCAGGTAGTTAAGCTCTTTTTAGAGGAACCTATCTCTGATACCAATTGTTAGATCTAGGACACACAACTGAGAGGGGGGGTGAATCAGTTGTACAAAAACTTGCTTTGAATTCAAACACTTAAATCCTCTTTTTATTTAATAGCATATCAATTAATCACTCATGAAAGCATAAAGCATAAACACTAGAGCAGATACAAATCAACACATGAAACACCAAGATTTTGACGTGGAAAACCTGGTCAAGGGAAAAACCACGGGGTGATTAACCCAAGGATTATTCTCTGTTAGAAGAATAAGAAAAATAGATGGCACATGCGAATTAGGGCTCACTGCCTGAGCACACTGCTCACAAGAGGCACACTGCCTACAAGAGACACACTGTCTACAAAGTAACAAGTATTACAAACTTGAACTAGAGATTGACATCTTTACCATGTCTGGATCAGTTCCATTTAAGCCCGAAAACTCCTGCTCTACCTTTCGCTCTTCTTCACTATGCCACACTCATCCACACCAAGACACACTTCAAAATAAATTCACAATCCCTTATTTATACAAGGCATTGACTTAGGAACAATCATCTAAGTCGTCAAACACCTATAAGATCATTCGTAAGATGTGTAATACATCCGGTCGGCCTATTTTAGGAAGAACATCAATATCCGTGGTTATTCTTCAAATGCAAACTCAAACTTTAATGCGGACCACCAATAAGAATTGTATACGATCCAAAGATCACCAAAACCTTTCTTGAGACATCAAGAACATCCACACTTTCTCAGCTTACTGGGATTCTTCTCTTCTTCATTCGGAACTTCAAGAACATAGTCTGTCATCACTGTCACAATGAGAAAGGTGATTCCGTACCTCCAAACCATGAACAAATCTATTTGTCACTTCACACAGACTTCTTCAACACTCCCTCCAATCCGTAGAGTGAGATCATGCAATTTCAGAGCTCACAGGACCTTTCTGTGACCCTTTGTCACCTCTGAACACCTGCCAGAACCGGTTCTACTGGAGCGACCATAAATTTTTCAGATCTTCATGTGGACCTCTGAAATCTTGACTGGAACATCTCAAGACTCATATCTACAAACCCTTTAAACCGTATCCTTTGATCCTCAAACTATTTAGGACTTTTTCCTTCTTGTCATCACAGTTCTTCACTGTTCCTGATTGAGACTTATTCTCTCAATATCCTCAGCACACAGCTCATTTAATCCTCCTCATTAATGCAATATGAGTATGTTGACATCAATGACAACACTGGTTATCCTCATACTTGCAACACATGGAATATATGTTATGAATGGGTTGGATGGAAGTGATTTGATCTTGATTAGAATAAGGACTTGGTGTTTCCCCATGCTTAAGATTATACCCTTGACATAACTCTTGACTTACTTGAGTGGAAGTGAAAGGCTCTTGATGGCTAATCACATGAGGGAATGATGGAGGTTGACTTGGGCTCATGGGGGGAGACTCTTAAATAGGTTCAAGGGGTTGTGGACTATATGAAGGGGTTGTAGGAATGGACATGGTGTTGGAAGGTTCCTTGATAGGCTCAAGGATAGGACCTTGATGACATGGTGATGATTGATTGCTTGCTTGTAGCCCTTGGGTCACATCCTTTGTAGGTGTATTGGTAGATGAATGATGTAATAGATGGGTGGATTTGGATTTGCTTTTGTAATGTTTCAACTTATGGCATGGAATTGATGGAGGATTAGGTGATGGTAGGGGTAATGAAAGGTTTGATGGATTGGAAGGTGGAGGAACCAATGGATTAGGATTAGGACATGGTGGAATTAGGATAGGCATTCGATTGGATGGTGGTATAATGTACTTATAGGGTGCATGGACTAGATTGGTGTTCCCCTTATAAATGGTTGCATTAGAACATAAAGGCATTTGGACTTGTTGCAAAGGTGGACTTACGATCACATGTGATTGTTGTGGAATGAATTGATAGGTTGATGTGGCATTGACATGATAGGTGGATGGATTAGATTGGTATGAAGTGGAGGGAGATGACACATAGGATTGATGTGAATGTTGTTGATGTTGTGGTTGTGTTTGTTGAATTTGACAAGTGGCTATGAATTGTTGGGCTTGGGCTAGGAGGTGTTGGATTTGAGGTGATCAGATTTGTTGAAATTTTTGAAAGAGGGCTTGAAGTCTTTGTATGGTTTGTTGATCTAGGGGTTGGGGTACTTGGTGAAGTGTTTGGATGAGGTCTTGGAGTTTAGGTGCTAGGAACTTGTGCTTGAATGTCGGCATGGTGTCACACATGTGTTTAAGTCTTTTCATTTCATCTTGTTCCTCAAGGTATGCAACATAATTCTTGTTATCATTGGGAGTAGGAGGAGGGGCCCCTCTAAGTATGATTTTAGGTCTAGAATGTGCCTTATCATTAGGATTAGGGAGGGGGCCTCTTTGAATTATGATCTTGGGCTTAGGTTTTGTATCATTGTTTGAACTAGAGGGGTGGCCTCCTCTAAGTATAATCTTGGGCTTGTGATTATGATTGGGATTGTTAATGATTAGGACCATTTTGACAAGTCTTGATTAGGACTAGGGTGATGATGATGTGGAGTGATTAGGATAGAGTGATTGTATGACTTGGAGTGAATGTGTTGGAAAGAATGTTTAGAATGACTTGTTTATGTGTTTATGTATATAGCTTGATTTGGTAATTTGCAAACAAATGATTACACATGTACACACATGAATCACTCACACAAGACACATAAGCAAGTTTGAATTTTGAAAATTTGAAGAATGTGATGATTAAGCAAGCACTTGAAGAAGACACATCAACAAGCCTATGACTAGTCAGGTAGGTATGGCCAATTAGGTCTTAATCTAGGATACATAAGGTTGACTAAGGATGTCCCCAATATACTCAAGGTATGGGGGGCACAATTCCATGAAATGAAAGGGAAATAAAACCACATAGCTAGGAGAAAGGGGTAACCCACCCTTAACCTTCACTTCCTAAAGGTATAAAGTTCTTTGGGGCTGGTGCAAGGGCACCTAGCTAAGTTGTAATTTTGGTTTTGTGATAGGTCATTAGGTATTTTATGTCTTTTTATCATGAATAAGGTCCATCGAGACCATTTTAATGTAACTAGAGTGATTTGGGGTCATTTGGGATCTGGTTGAGATAAGGAAATTGAGATTTGTGGTTGAGGGGTTGTCTAGTTGATAGATGCTTTGGAAATTAAGCCTAATTAGGCTTGATTGCTGCGAGACAATCATTTTTAGAGATTGAAGTTCCAAAACAAAGGTATGCACTTTTGAGATATGTTGAAGTATGCAAAAATGGGTATCTGAAATGCAAACCCTCATGTGGGTTTGAGTTGTATTTGTGAAGATATGCACAATTTACTCTGTTTTCTATGCTACAAGGAAAATTATGAAAAGTTGATTAGATAGGGTTGTAAGGGCAGAAAGTTTGTGGAGTTTGATAAAATTGGTGTTGTGAGAAGGTTTGCCTCCTTGCTCTGCATCAAGTGGTATTAGAGCATAGGTAGTAGATCTTTTGGAGAAGAAAGGCTGAGTTTTGAAAAAGTGAAGTGGGAAGTTGAAGAGATAAGATGCCTCCTAAAGGTAGTGCAGTACTTGCAAGAGAGATTAAGTTGTTGAAGGAGTCACAAGAAGCCATTTTAGCCAGGTTTACAACATTAGAGACAAAGCAAAGGAGAGGAAAGGCCACTAAAGAGGAAAGTGACCGAGAGGAAGAGGGTGAAAGTTAGAACCCTAGAGGAAGAGTCCAAGATGATGAAGAGGGATTGGACCTTGATGAGAGAAGGATGATAAAGATGCTCAAGGCTATTAAAGGAGATGCTTCTGGTGAGAAAAATGATATGCCAATGTATAATGGAAAGTTAGATGCTGAAGAAGTATTAGATTGGATAGATGCACTAGATAACTACTTTGAGTACAAGGAGGTTGCTAAAGATTAGAAGGTAAAGTTTGCCAAGAATAAGTTGAAAGGTCCTACTCTTACATGGTGGAATTATGTTCAAGAGGAAAGAATGAAGAAGGGGAAAACAAAAATAAGTTCATGGGATAGGATGGTGTCAAAGATCAAGAGTCAATTTTTGCCAAGTGATCATGCTATTCAGATATTCAAGAAGTTGCAGAACTTAAAGCCAAAGGAGAAGGATGTTATGACATTTACTGAAGAGTTTCACAAATTAACCATTAGGTCTGGTCATATTGAAGATGAGAATGAAAAGATTGTAAGGTATATGTGTGGCTTGAGATTTCAAATTCAGGATGAATTAAGTTTGGCTACGCCTAGGACAATTGAAGAATGTTTCCAATTGGCTACTAGGGCAGAGGAGAAACTAAAAAGAAGACAAGAAAGACAAGGAAGAGGTAGAGGAAGTATTAGTAGAGGAAGAGGCACAAGGCAGACTTATGAAGAACATGAAGAAGCAAGCAAAAGAAAAGATAAAGTGGCTGATCAAAGAGGTGGTTTTAGAGGTTTCAGAGGAAGATTTGGTGGTGGTATAGGTTCAAGTTCATTTTTTAGGTAGATGCTATCATTGTAATCAGTTTGGCCATCTAGCATTCAAGTGTCTTGAGAAACAAGGCTCTACTTCAAGTGGTGGTGACAAGAGAGTTTAGTTAGTGCAAGAGGATGAATGTGAAAGTGCTAATTCTTCTAGTCAGCTTGCTGCTCTAGAAATGGGAGAGTCATTGATGGTGAGAAGAACACTCCTGAAGGCATCAAAGGAGAAAGAATCAACACAAAGAAGGATGTTGTTCAAGACCACTTGCAAGTGAAAAGGAAAGGTATGTAAAGTAGTGATAGACTCTAGAATCACTGATAATATGGTGTCTAATGAAATGGTTGATAAACTAAAATTGGAAAAGATTCCTCATGAAACACCCTACCAAGTATCTTGGTTGAATGATGATCAATCAATTTTGGTGAGTGAACAAGCTTTAGTTGAGTTTCAAATTGGTGGATATAAGGATATCATTCTTTGTGATGTTTTGCCTGAGTTGTTGTCATTTGTTACTTGGAAGACCATGGCAATTTGATAGACATGCCATATATGATGGTAGGGACAATACTTATCAGATTGAGAAGGATGGAACCCCTTTTACATTAACTCCATTGGTAGAAGATGTGAGGGAGCAAACTAAGACAGCAAGGGTAATAATGTTAGGCAAGAAGGAGTTTGTGAAGATAGAGGAAGAAGAAAATATGACATTTGTAGCCACTCGTACACTTGAAGACACCAAGACAACAGAATAAAAAGACAAGGAGATTGCAGTCACTTTAAAGCAGGACCATGTTGAGGCAACAGGTAAGAGGTTTGATTTTCTTTTAGAAGGAGATGGCATGGAATTGACGACCAAATCTGATTTAGAAAAGGTCAAGGATGAATTAGTTTTGAAGGCTCAAGATGGGCTTATGAAACATGATAAGATTATGATAGGAACATTGATTTGTCCATTGATGGGACAAGAGGTTAGTGGACAGTTGGATTCTATCAGTATAGAGGTTGGGAAACCTGATAAGACAGGGGTCTTAGGGGTAGAGAGTCTGAAAGCAGAGATAAAAAGAGAAAGGGAAGTGATTCAAGGGTGTATGAATAAGTTCAAGCAAGCAGTAAAGGTGAAGAAGAAGATGATTCATGGGACATATGGTAAGGACATGTTTGTAGGTCAAGGAGCTGGCACAACATCAATCTCAGATGTGGGAAAAGTCAGAGGTTATCCATCAAGACAGTTTGTGAAGATGGAGCAAGGTCTAGATGACAAAGAGTTCATGAATGCAAAGAATGATACTACACTCCAATACCTAATCTAGTGGAAGGGGCTACCTGATGGAAGGACACTTGGAGAGTAGAGGAAAGATGAGATCAAGCCTGAGTTGTGCAACATAGTCCTCAAAGGGACTTGAGGTCTTTTTCAATTCGGGTGTATGGTGCAGGGGCACCTAGCTATGTTGTAATTTTGGTTTTGTGATAGGTAATTAGGTGTTTTATGTCTTTTTTTCATGAATAAGGTCCATTGAGACCATTTGAATGTAAGTAGAGTGATTTGGGGTCATTTGGGCAAATATTGCAAAATATTGTAAAAAGTTGTAAAGCAAAAAAAGTGCAAAAATGCAAAACATGGAAGTTGAATGGTCAACCCTGTTATGCCCTAAATTTTACTCAACCCAATCCAAACACAACTACCAATTTTTTTCAACTTGTTAGTACTACTAAGGTAATTTCAAGTTTTAATGTTCATCTAAGATCGATGACTTCAATTTTTACAATGTCCTCTCACCTCTTAAACTATCCTAGTTTGCATTTTGCCCTAAGTTTTTCATATTGAGATGTACAAGACTTTTCCTAGGTATCCTAGAGTATAGAAATTGGTTACCCTTCTAAGTTTTGTTAGTTTACAAACCACTTAACAATTACCAATTTCTCCTTTTCTATCTATATTTGTTTCCCTAGTATAGCTATAAAGAGAAAAATTATTGCTTAATAATAACTTCACTATCAAGAGTTTGAAAATGAAGAGCTACATTTAAAATAAATAACCTTACACAAATAATCATGCTTGGAACAAAATTTTAAAGTGAACGAAACTATTTATTAACTTTACTATTAACATCAATGACACAAGAATCATTTTGATTCTATCAAGACTCAAAAGATAGATTAGCCCAGTTTCAAGTTCTAAGCTGTAATCAACATTCACTTATAGTTTTTTTAGATTTAGATGTAACTACTTACTATGTTTTAATTCATAGTCTAAAATTTGATCTCATTGACTTAATGTTCAAACTAAACCAAATTTCCACTTGGTTTATACTAATATTCTTGATCAAAGGTTTAAATAACTTAGCTATTATTTTGATGACCTGGTTTTCAATTCCCATCAACTAAGAGATTTCCTCACTCATTTGAAGTTCAAGAAGATCTCCTATATTTCTCTATGGAATTTAGTCTATCTACTAGATTCATTCATTGAGAAAAACTTTAAGATTAATTACAACTCCAACTTATTACTATTAATGTCAAATCATAACTTTATAATTTATTGGCAATTGATTCACCACCACTAGACGAGTTTAACGTTTAATGATAATCCGATTGTAAGTTTGATTAATGACTAAGTCAAGTTAAAATACATGTATATATATTACATCACAAACTTGTGAAATTTGATAATGGTTTTAAAAAAAGAAATTTAATTATGCTTTCATTAAATTTTAAGTTGATAGATTTATTACAATTAAGTTTTAACTCCATTTAACTTAATTCTTATTTCCCAAATCTTAATTTAAATATTCTTAAATAGAAACTACCTTATTTTTAACTCAAAACTAATTCTCTTCTTATTGATTTGCTTCATTGAATCATACAATGCAATCAATATGATTACACATTTAAATCATTTTTGTCTTTCTTTAACATTTTTCTAAATCAAGTGTATAAGAAATGATTACAAGATAATCTATGAAACATGAGGATCCTTGATAACTAAATAATGCAATGATACAATCTTTTCTTCCAAAGAAACACATAACTTGCTTTTCTTTCACATCCATTTTTGACTTAAAACTTAACCTCAAATGCATAATTAACAACACAAGTTTTCTACTTTAACATTTTTCAAATGATCTACAAATTTTGGTGCATAAAATACATCATGAAAGAAAGATGTCTTTATTGAAAACAAAACAACATTTCTTTTCTTTCCAAGAGACTTGAACAACTCCAAAACATCTTCAACCTCCATCCAAGAACCTAAAAAATGAACAAGAGAGGAACACAATAATATGCCAATGTGCTCTCCACCCATCCATAGGGTTGTATAATAACCCACCCCCGAGCATGGGGAAAAATTTAGCCATATGAAGCCACACAACTCATACACAAGTACAACAATAATATTTTACATATACATAAAGCACAACACATTTCTATCACATTGGTTTACCTCAAGGGAAAACCACTTAGGGGGAGTAGGGGCTCAACCAGACATGGGGAACAAAATATATCTTACTCTCCACCCAATCCACACCCTTATACCTCCCAACAATATACATACATTTCTAAAAAATACAAGGGAATACTCATATCCCATAGATACAAGGGTAATCATACCCCGATAATAGCCATTAATTTATATCACATTGGTTTACCTCAAGGGAATACCACTTAGGGGGAGTAGGGGCTCAACCAGACATGGGGAACAAAATATATCTTACTCTCCACCCAATCCACACACTTATACCTCCCAACAATATACATACATTTCTGAAAAACACAAGGGAATACTCATATCCCATAGATACAAGGGTACTCATACCCCGGTAATGGCCATTACCTGAATGGAATACTCATATTCCAAAATGAAAAGCCCCAATGTGAGGGAGCTACTCCCACTCAAACCCCTGTACATGGAGGACCAAGGCTCCTCTATACAAGAGGGGGTCAAATCCCCTATAAAACACATAAAGAACATCACACAACACAAAGTAAAGCACCTATTCAGAAACCCCAACAAAAAAAATTGTTCCTTCTTATTAAAATCAGATTTAAGAATGTAAATGACAACCAAAAAATCTAAAACAAGATATTAAATGCAAATCCTAAATTTCAATGGTAACTATGTCTTCTAAAAAATGCAAATTTTCTTTTTTTACTTTTTTGTAAAATCTAGCAATGAAGATATTTTAAATGCAATATATATAATTATTAAATGACTAATTTCTGATGTTCAAATCAGATCTAATGTAAAAATCGGAAATATAATTCATGCTATGATGATCTAGGTTTATGACATGCAAATAAGGCAACAAATATGCTTATTTCATGATTTACAATGAAATGTTTGTTTTTCCAATTTCACAAGCAACAAACCCTTAGAAAAACAACATTTACATTTAATAAATAAAGAAAACATATAATATTTAGGACATATAATATTTACATTTAACCAATAAATAAAAATGTATAATATTTACATTTAATCAATAAAGAAAAACATATAAAATTTACATTTAATCAATAAAGAAAAACATATAATATTTATATTTAATCAATAAAGAAAAACATGATACCTCAATCGCAATATCCCATTAATGGTAGAATCCTTGAATGAAAATCATAAAATGAGCAAGTCACCCCCACTCCATGAAGAGTTTTTAAAGAGAAGGAAGGATTAACTTCCTACCCAAAACTAACTCAACCACCCAACTAACTCAACCACCCAACTCATTCAACCACCCAACTCATTCAACCAACCAACTACCTTCCCATTTTCGTCACTTTTGTAAGTAGGGCTTAAAGGAGGGTCTAAAAACCTTTTAAAATATTATAAATGATAAAAATAAACATCTAACCTATGTACCTTAGATATAAGACAATTTCTCAAACATAAAATACAACCTAGACCTCTTAAAAACACTTAAAAATCACTTTAAAAATTACAAGATTAAAACCCACACAAGAACATAATCATTTTATCACACAAAACTAAAAATAACATTTCTTAACATCATGGCCAATAGACATTAGGGCTTCATGCCTAGGTCCAACATCACATAGAAAGACATAAATTGGCTAAATGACCCCCATCATCTATTGACATAATAATTCTGCCTATACACTCAACAAGAAGTGTCAGTACAATATATAGCCAAAATATATCCATCATAAATAACATATTAACACAAATCCATTAGCAACCATAGACTAACATATAAAATTCATCATTCAGAAATACATATATCAAATAATCTCATCAAAGGATATCATATGGAATCAAATCATAATATACAACATCCATAAGCATATCAAATATCATCCACAATAAATAAATGTGCCATCCATAAGTACTGAGTATCATAATAATCAAAATGTCTCTAGGAACATCAAGGATCTCAAAGAAATAGGAGTACATGAATAGGGGTCTCACAAAGCCATTCAAAAGGTAGGTGTGACTGTTGGTTGTTGGTGGTTGATATTTTTACAAGGTTAAATATGCCTCACAGAATTTGAGGCAAGGTTCTAGAGGTTGTAATTTGAAGTTTTAGATAATCAAGCACTCAATTCTTTGTGTTTTCAGAATTTATTTGCTATTCTACAGACCTGTATGGTTCAGTACAGCCTGAACTTGATTGGGTAGTGATTGGATTTGATGGACCTCTGAGTCTATGTCATTTTCCAATTAATTTTACCAAATTTCATTATGGTTGAAGGTTTTTAGAGCTAAATTGCTAGGACTGCCTAGAAACTCTGTTTTGAGGTTTTAAGAGCACTCAAAATGCAATAAAGACCCATTCCACAGGTAGAATAGGTTGCAATTTGGTGGAATTGGTACATTTAGGTAGTTTTCAATGTTGAAGTAGGTTTTAGGAGCAGGGGAGGCAGTTTGATATCTCTATGGTGCTGCCCTAGTTGGGATTTTATGAGTTTTGGCTTAAATATGGAGGCTAGATGCTAGGGTTTGCAATAAAGTCTTTGGAACTGACCAAGTAAGGATGGATTAAGCATGTGCAGGTCCTATTTGGTGTGTTTGAAGTGTCGATAAGGTGAGAAAGGGTTTAGAGGTTGAAGATTCAATAAACCCTCATGGTTTCAAGCATAGTTAAGCCTAAAATAGGGGTTTTGTAGTTTGGATGGATTTGTGGGCATTACCCTGATAAAGTTTGTTGATTTGGTGTATTTGGGACCTAGTTGAGATTAGGAAATTGAGATTTGTGGTTGAGGGGTTGTCTAGTTGATAGGTGCTTTGGAAATTAAGCCTAATTAGGCTTGATTACTGCGGGATAGTCATTTTTAGAGATTAAAGTTCCAAAACAAAGGTATGCACTTTTGAGATATGTTGAAGTATGCAAAAATGGGTATCTAAAGTGCCAACCCTCATGTGGGTTTGAGTTGTCTTTGTGAAGATATGCACAATTTACTCTGTTTTCTATGCTACAAGGAAAATTGTGAAAAGTTGATAAGATAGGGTTGTAAGGGTAGAAAGTTTGTGGAGTTTGATTAAATTGGGGTTGTGAGAAGGTTTGCCTCCCTACTCTACATCAAGGGCTTAGCCAAGAGTGACAAGATTTCACTTCCAAAGAGGGTGTCTTTTGATTCACACCTCGCTTTTTATACTCCACCGAAACGCTAGAGTTTAGGTCATCTCTTGGAGTGGTGTGTCTCCAAGCAGGCCTCCTAGGAAGAGTATGACAAAAGAAAACTAAGTGAGGTAATTTTGATCTCCAAGATCACCTGGCAGTGCGAGGAGAGAGCACACACACACGCACTTGATTGACACTCACACTTGTTAATTAACCCTTAAGAAATCCAAATGTGTGTTGTGAAAATGAATGGATGAGAGGTGTTTTTGATTCTCAAGTTTGCACGAAGCGCATGAGAAGAGCATACACACCTTAAATCACATTCAAGTTCACCAAACAATGAAGACACTTGCTCTTTTTAGTCCCAAAGTCAAAATGTGTAATAAAGATAATGGTTTGTTTTAATGCCCAATTTCAATGTGTGAATGAAAACAAGATGTTCTTTTTAAGCCCCAAATTGAAGTGAGTTTGCAAACAATGAATATTGATTGAAATGAGAGATGAAAGATGAAACAAGTGCACCTAAAATTTTTGCTCCAAATCTATTGTGTATGATCGATTCCAAACGCTGCTACAGCTCCTTAGATGCACCTAGAAGCCATGAAAACAAGAAGAAAGCAAGTAAACTTGCAAACAAGTGTATTATGGGAAAAAGAGGAAATCTGATAAAATCTACTGTAGATGAAGAGTGATAGAAAAATGAATGACATGAGTAGAAAGTAGACAAAATTCTTGTTGCAAGTATGTGCCTAATCGATGTTGTCATTGATGTCAACATATCTGTGTTGTCATTGGTGTCAACTGTACTCTTATTTTGTTATGAGTTAGATGCTTTGTATTTGCCTATGCAAGGGTTGAAAATAATAAGTGATCCTGATGCTGAGGATATTGAGAAAAGTAGTTCCTTCAGTGGAAATAGTAAGGTGCAGTGGAAACAATGTATTGCAAAGTATCCTTATTTATAGAAGATCAGTCCAACAGTTTGCTCTGCATTTCCTATGGAATGAATATCTTTGTCTATGGATTGGAAGTTATTTAGAGGCATGTTTGAAGATGCTATATCTCAAGTTTGAGCCTCCGGTATGAAGATTTGAGTGCGTTATGTTCACCAGAGTGAAAATTGCTTTTTCTGTGTATTCAGTGGTGATAGGGAGAAAGTATTTTGCTCCACATTCTTCCGCATTGAAGTTTCTCACTCTGTAGTTCTAGAATTAAGTTTGTATTGATGATAAGTGCCTTCAACTTCAAGGGTTCATGATTTGGTGGTCCGCAAGCGATCTTTCCTCTATGACAATAGCTGGCAGTGTTGTTTATGTGCTTTGGTTTGAAGAATCTTCTTGACAGAGTGGTTAGAGATTGTGCGATTGTTAATGGTGATTACAATGTGCTTGTGGATGTCTTCTGATTATGTTCCTACTTCTAGATTGGTCTGCAAAGAGAATTTTGGATCATGAATGAAGACTATGCTTAGAAGACTTAGTGTTAATACTAGTCTTGGCCGACTTGGTTGTTTTCACTACATGCAGAGATACATTGAAGATTGTGGAAGCGTATTGTGGCATGGAAGATTGCATTTGAGTCCTAGATAAGGCATAACATGATCTGCATACATATTTCCCTTAGCTAATATTGTTTAGGTACAAACCTATTTCTATGAATGTTTGTAATGCCGACCTTGGAGATTACTCCAATGGTTGATGAATGTAATGCCAACCTTGATGTACATTCCAAGGTTGATGAGTTGTATAAAAACATGTAATGTAATTGCAAAAAAGACGTCAAAGTGTCAAAATGAAAATATAGGTGCGAAGGTGTAAAAAGAGTAGAGTAGAGGAATCATATTGTGCTTCAATGGAACTAAACTCAGGCATGAAGTAGATATATTAATCAGTTCACAAATCCTTCACAGTGAGCCACCGCTTGGTAGTGAGCCATAACATTTGCAGTGAGCATTTTGGGCAATGAGCCCTAAGGTAGTGAGCCTCTATTTTTTGGTGTTTCTATAACATATATATTTTTGTGGGATAACACCCACTATGGTTTTTCCCTTATAGGGTTCTCCACATAAAAATATGGTGTCTCATGTGTCAACTATGTTATTGTGTTGAGCTTCTTATTTCATGCTTTCATGGTTAAATATGAATAACAATAAATAAGTGTTTGATGTGTTGATGTTTATAAGTGTTCAAAGTTTTTAGGGACAACTAATTCATCCCCTCCTCTTAGTTGTCTGGTACATTTCAACAATTGGTATCAGAGGAAGGTTCCTCGGGAGTAAGCCTAATAGCTTGAGGAAGATCCAGGATGTCTTACAAGAAGGAAGCTTCCCAGTTCGATGAAACAAATTATGCTCTCTGGAAGGTGTGAATGAAAAGTCATCTCCTTTGCCTTGGATATAGAGTATGGAAAGTGACAGAGACAAAGTATACTATGCTTTAGAAGGGTTTGACAACTGAAGATGAAATCAAAGAATATGAGTTGAACACAAAAGCCAGAGATGCTTTGCTAAGTGCCCTATCTAACACTGAATTGATAAAGGTCATGGATTTGGAAACTACACAGAAGTCTAGGAGAAACTAAAAAATCTGTATGAAGGAGATACATCTATAAAAAGTGCCAAGTTACAGGTTTTGAAAGCAAAATATGAGAGTTTGAAGATGAGTGAAGATGAGAACATAACAACCTACATGCAAAGAGTTGATGAAATTGTCAATGGAATAAAAGGAATGGGAGGAACTATTGATGAGAAGGAAGTTGTAATGAAAATTCTTAGGTCATTACCTAAGTCCTACAGTCACAAGGTAGCTTCAATTGAATAAATAATGACTGTGAAGGATGTCTCTAAGGACCAGTTACTTGGAAAGCTTACAGCTTTTGAAATGAGAGAATTTGATGATGCTTTGCTGAAGGTTGAAACTGCTTTCAAGGCTAACACTTCAGAAAAGACTTCTAGAGCTGAGAAGTACAGAGTGGAATCTGATGATGAGCTTGATGAAATTGAAGCCAACTTTGTTGACAGACAACAAAGAGGCTCCGATAAGTATAAAGGCAAATTACCTTTCAAATATTTTTCATGTGGTAAGGTTGGTCACTATGCTTCTAGATGTCCTGGAAGAATTGAAAGGAATAGAAAAAGATTTGAGAGAAAACCTAGAGTTCCAAAGAAATGCTACTATGTTAGAGACATTGATGATGAAGGTATAACAGATGATGAATCTGATGATGCTAGTACTAGTGCAAATGAGTGCTTGTTTATTGCTATTAAAGAAGAACCCAAGACTACTAATCCTACTAACTATGAAAAGGAGGAAAGACTAGTGGAGGAAAGTGCTTTGGCTATTCAAGTGGAGAAAGATAAGGATGAATGGATTATTGATAGTGAATGTTCACATCACATGACTGGTGACAACAGTAAGTTTGTGAGTTTGGAAAAGCATGATGGAGGACTGTTTAGATTTAGAGATAATGTAGCTGGTAAGATTTGTGGGAAAGGATCTATTTCTTTTGATGGAAAGCACAACACTAATAATGTTTTGTATGTGAAGCGTTTAAAGCATAATATTTTGAGTGTTGGTAAGATGTGTGAGAAATGATATGATCTGAGATTTAAAGATAATGGGTGCAAGATCATGGAAAGTTCTAGAATAGTGATTGCTACCGATAAGAAGACTAGAGGTAACATTTACTAGTTAAGAGGAACTAATGATTACTATTTATTGGCTGAGGCAGATGAAAGTTGGTTGTGGCATAGAAGGATGTGTCATATAAACTTTGATAATTTGGTAAAGATAAGTTCAGAACAGGCTGTGAGAGATTTACCAAAGCTTGTGAAACCCACCAATACCATTTGTAAGGAATATTAGTTGGGGAAGCAGACAAGAACCAATTTCAAGAGCAAAGACTAATTTTTTGCTGGCTTGCTAGATCTAGTGCATACATATCTCTGTGGTCCTATAAGGGTGAGAAGTCTACAAGGTGACAGGTACTTCATGTTGCTTATTGATGATTATTCTATAATGACTTGGGTTACTTTTCTAAGAGAGAAATCAAAAGCCCTAGAGAAGTTGAAATCTTTCAAGGCAATGGTTGAGAATGTAATAGAACTGAAAATCAAATGCTTGAGATCTGATAGAGGAGGTGAATTCACATCAAATGAATTCAAAATTTTATGTGAAGAGCAAGGGATAAAGAGACAATTGTCTGCACCTAGGACTCCTTAGCAAAATGGAGTTGTGGAAAGGAAGAATAGGATAGTTCAAGAGGCTACTGGGACAATGATGAAGAAAGCAGATCTGTTGGAAGTTTTTTGGAAAGAAGCTATACATACTACTATCTACATTCAAAATAGGGTTCCAGTGAAAGGTAATGGTACTAAAGCTCCTTATGAATTATGGTATGGAAGAATTCTGATAGTAAAATATTTCAAAGTTTTTGGAAGCAAATATTATATCAAAAGAGAAGAAGATCTAGGGAAGTTTTATGCAAGGTGTGATGAAGGAATCTTCCTTGGATACTCTATCAAGAGTAAGGCATACCAATGCTACAACAAAAGGTTGAAAAAGATTATTGAGAGTGCAAATGTGAAGGTGGATGAAGACAAAGGAAGAACATCAGATCTTAATGGCTATGACTCAAATGAACCTGTTGTCACAGTAAATGAGCAGAAAGAGGAACATGAAGATAGTCAAGATGAAGAAGATATGGCTACAAAAACTACAGTTAAGACTCCCAGGTATGTAAGGATCAATCATTCAGAAGATCAAATTATTGGAGACAAAAGCAAAGGAGTACTGATAAGGAAAAAGAGCTATAGAAGAACAAGTGAATTACTATTTGCTTTCTAAAGTTGAACCAAAAACGGTGAATGAATCCTACAATGATGAAAATTGGGTAAAAACCATGGAGGAAGAACTAATGCAGATAGAGAAGAATGAAACTTGGGAATTAGTTCCTAGACCTGCTGATAAAAATGTTATTGGAACCAAATAGGTTTTTAGGAACAAGTTGAATGAAAATGGAGAAGTTGTAAGGAACATAGCAAGGCTTGTGTGCAAAGGATATTCTCAAATTGAAGGAATAGATTTTGAAGAGACTTTTGCTCAAGTGGCTTGGATTGAAGCAATCAGAATATTTCTGGCATTTCTAGCTCACAAAGATTTTAAAGTGTATTAGATGGATGTGAAGTTTGCATTTCTGAATGGTGAGTTGGAAGAGGAAGTTTACATTGAGCAACTGGAAGGATTTCAGTTATCAGACCAAGGTGATATGGTGTAAAGATTGAAGAAAGCTTTGTATGGACTCAAGCAAGTGCCTAGAGCCTGGTATGCAAGGTTGGATAAGTACTTATTGAAATTAGGGTTCAATAAAGGTATTGCTAATAGTAATCTCTATTTCAAGATTAATGGTGATCAAATTTTGATTGTTAAAGTCTTTGTTGATAACATTATCTTTGGAGGCAATGAAGGTAGGTGCATGAAATTTGCTGGTGAAATGCAAAAGGAGTTTGAGATGTCTATGTGTGGTGAGATGAATTTCTTTTTAGGTCTGCAAGTTACTCAATTGGATAAAGGAATCTTCATATCCCAATCTAAGTATGTGAAAGAGTTGTTGAAGAAGTTTGGAATGGAGGACTCTAAAACAGTATGTACTTCCATGGTGACTGGTTGCAAGTTGAGTAAAAATGATGAATCACCTAAGACTGATAAGAAAAGGTATAGATCCATGATTGGAGGATTACTTTATCTAACTCAATCTAGACCTGGTATAATGCATGTATTTTGTCTTGTAGAAAGATTTCAAGAGGATCCTAGAGAGTCTCATGTGATGGCAGTTAAGAGAATCTTGAGGTATTTGAAAGGCACATCAGATCATGGCTTATGGTGTCTAAAAGATAATTATTTCATTCTCAGTGCATATACAAATGCAGATTGGGCTGGAGATGATGATAGAGAGAGTACAAGTTGAGGTGCCTTCTTCTTGGGAAATAGATTGGTTTCATGGCTGAGCAAAAAGCAAGACTCAATCTCCTTATCTACTGCAAAAGCAGAGTATATTCAGTAACATGTTGTTGCACTCAATTGTTATGGATAAAGCAGACCTTAAAGGACATAAGAGTTGTGCATAAAGATCCAATTGCAATCTTTTGTGACAATACAAGTGCCATAAACATTTCAAAGAATCTAGTGATGCACTCAAGAACAAAGCACATATCAATAAGGTATCACTTTTTGAGAGAGAAGGTGATAGAGAATGAAGTAAAGATGGAATATGTGTCCACAAAGGATCGGACTGCAGATATTTTCACCAAGCCTATGCCTAAAGATACCTTTGAGTATCTCAGAGAAAAGTTAGGGGTCATTACCCCTTCTCTAAACTAATATGCATAGGAATGCATCAGCCTAGTGGTGCTCAAAGTCTTATTCTTTGATTTGGATTACTATTTTGAGGGATACCTCTAAGGGGGAGTAGCTAGATGTTCTTGATAAAGAAAGTGTTGATAATAGAGAAAGTTTAGTGGATCAGAGCAACAACATGCAAGTATGTGCCCTTTGGCTTTAATGTCAAAGGGGGAGAGAAATCATGTGAAAAACTCAGGGGGAGAAAGAATGCAGATGTGTAAAAGGAAAGGGGGAGTATCTTGTCTCAATGGTCATTAAGTTTTTCACGTTATATGTTGCCATCAATGACAAAGGGGGAGATTGTTGCAAGTATGTGCCTAACTGGTGTTGTCATTGATGTCAACATATCTGTGTTGTCATTGGTGTCATATGTACTCCTATTTTGTTATGAGTTAGATGCTTTGTATTTGCCTATGCAAGTGTTGAAGATAATACGTGATCTTGATGTTGAGGATATTGAGAAAATTGGTTCCTCTGGTAAAAATAGTAAGGTGCAATGAAAATAGTGTATTGCAGAGTATCCGTGTTTATAGAAGATCACTCCAACAGTTTGCTCCACATTTCCTATGGAATGAATATCTTTTTCTATGGATTGGAAGTTATTTAGAGGTATTTTTGAAGATGCTATATCTCAAGTTGGAGCCTCTGGTATGAAGATTTGAGTGAGTTATGTTCACCAGAGTGAAAACTACCTTTTTGTGTATTCAGTGGTGACAAGGAGAAAGTACTTTACTCCACATTCTTCTGCATTGAAGTTTCTCACTCTGTAGTTTTGGAATTAAGTTTGTATTGATGATAAGTGCCTTCAACTCCAATGGTTCATGATTTTGTGGTCTGCAAGTGATCTTTCCTCTATGACAGTAGCTGGCAGTGTTGTTTATGTGCTCCAGTTTGAAGAATCTTCTTGATAGAGTGGTTAGAGATTGTGTGGTTATTCCTGGTGATTACAATGTGCTTGTGGATGTCTTTTGATCATGTTCCTACTTCTGGATTTGTCTGCAAAGAGAAATTTGGATCGTGAATGAAGACTGTTCTTAGAAGACTTTGTGTTAACACCATTCTTGGCCAACTTGGTTGTTTTCACTACATGCGGATTGTGGAAGTGTATTGTGGCATGGAAGATTGCATTTGAGTCATAGCTAAGGTGTAACATGATCCACATACATCTTTGTCTTAGCTAACCTTGTTTAGGTCTAGACCTATTTCTATGAATGTTTGTAATGCCGATCTTGGAGATTGCTCCAACGGTTGATGAATGTAATGTCGACCTTGATGTACATTCTAAGGTTGATGAGTTGTATAAAAACATGTAATGTAGTTGTGAAAAAGATGTCAGAGTGTCAAAATGAAAAGAAAGGTGCAAAGGTGTAAAAAGAGCAGAGTAGAAGAGTCATATTGTGCTTCAGTGGAACTAAACTTAGGCATGAAGTAGATGCTATTATTCAGTTCACAAATCCTTGGTAGTGAGCCATAACATTTGCGGTGAGCATTTTGGGCAGTGAGCCTTTGTTTTTCGGTATTTCTATAACATATATATCTTTGTGGGCTAACACCCATTGTGGTTTTTCCCTTATATGATTTTCAACGTAAAAATCTAGTGTCTCATGTGTTATTGTGTTGAACTTCTTATTTCATGCTTTCATGGTTAAATCTAAATAATAGTAAATAATTGTTTGATGTGTTCATGTTCATAAGTGTTCAAAGTTTTTAGGGACAACTGATTCACTCCCCTCTTAGTTGTCTAGTGCATTTCAACAATTCTAAGCAATTTTAAAAAAACTTCGTGAAACTTGGATGAAATTTGCAAAAGTTATTAGCATTTCAAGTTTGAAATGAATGTTGACTTTGATTAAGAAAAAAGAGGGGAAAATGGTATAGTCACTTAATGAAACCTACACTGTTGCGAAGTTTATTGAGTTATCTTTCCGATGAGTCTTTGTTTGCAAATTTTTGATGTTGTATGGTCAAGTTATGACAAAAGGAAAAAAAATGCCCTATTAGGGCATATAGAGGCAAAGGAGTGACCTAACAATTTAAATTTGATTGCTAGTGGTTCAGTTTGAAATTGGTCACATGCTGTAGTTATGTCCTGATGGTTAGTTCTGGCAGTTATGGTCTAATTGGGCCCCTGGTCAGTCATATGACTAGGGGCTGGGCATATGCAAAAATAAAAAGCAAAGGAGAGGAGGGCTGCTAGCCCCTACCCCCCCACTGGTAACTGATATGACCAAGCTACTAAATGTATTGGATACCAAATTTTACGGGGATATGGTGATTAGGAACAATGCCTAGTTATATTGAAGAAACCTATGGATGTATTGACCAAGCTAAGACTGTGACCACCGTTAAGATGGACGAGCGACTAAGGGTTAGAGATAACCTGCAGTCAAGGGTGAATGTTCACATAACAACGACTTGAATGGGGGATTTGACCAAATGTGAAGGAGTTTAGGAGTAGTAGCTTAGTATATGGGTGGTGATTGGTAAGATCCAATGGTGTCAACTAGGTTACAACTGGGCGGAGGAGCCTAGGTGGAGGATTAGGGTTTCATAGTAGGTGGTGGTGATGTGTTGCAGACTGGTAGTGACAAGAGCCTAAAGCAAGTGGCAGAAGGAGAGTGCAGTGAGTGGCGATGAAGATATAGGTTACCATTAAAGGTGGCAATGGGATACCAACCACCAGTGGCGATGGGTTTAAGTGGTGATGTCTGCGGCTTAGGGTAGGTTGATAGAGGGCCAAACAAAGGGCAACCAACAAACAATGGTTAGGGTTTCCTAATCCAAAGCTGAGCAGAGATTCCATAGGCAGCGGGAGGGTGTCACCACCACTGCAGGAAGGTGACGATAGTTTGTTTTGAAGTAGCAACAAGGAAATTTGGTGGCAGGTATTAGGATATAGGCAAAGAACATAGATTGTAAGGGTTGGTTAGAGAAAGTGTAGGCCGATAGGGGGCTTAAAGCAGGAGGAAACAGTTGAAAACCTACCATGATGAAGATTTAAAACCTTGCAATCAACAAAAATTGGACCTGTAACCCAAAATGAAAACATCAGCCATTAAAGGAAATCAAAACCAGTAATGCAACCTTGGACCCCTGCACAGGTCCATAGGATCCGTACAATACGGCCTTGCAACAGGGGCCGAACTAAAAAAAATTTCAAATTTTTTTTGGTAGTGAAAAATAACAAATTTTATATGCTTCCTAGGGTTTTTGGACCTCCTAGACTCAATGGGGGGTCAAATTTGAGCTAGGAAGCAACCTGTAGAAGTCAGTCACCAAAACTTGACAAAAAACGTTAGATTCACGTTGGGTTCACCATTTGTCATTAGGGCAAAAAATCAGGTCTGAAACTAAAACAATAATATATCAAAACCCTAAGTAGCACAATAGAGCACAAGATAGCATGCAAATCAAAACAACAAAGCAAAACAAACTGATCTCCAAGCTAGATTTGATTTATCTCCATTGATCTTATCAATCTCGCATAGGCATGGAAGATTTTGAAGGATGATTGTGGGAGAAATGTTGGTTGCTCACTATTTCAGCATCATAACAATGGCATGAGGATGAATGATGAGAAAGGCTCTAATGGCATTTCGACAGCATGAGGCTACTTGAAAACTAATGCATTGCAAATGGTATGTGAGAGGTTTGATTTATAGAAAAGGCTGATTTGAATGAATGGTTGTGATTGCAAGTTGATTTGTGCTATGTGGACGGTTGAGATTGACTAGGGTTTCCCTCCACTACAAGATAAGAGGGAATTTTAAATTTGAGGATATGATGAGGTGTAAAATCAAATAAATTTGCCCAATTTATTTGATTTATTGAGATAATGCATGTGAAAAGGGCCTTTTTTCTATTAAGTGAGGGGTTGTAGTCATGTGAGATGTGTTTGAATGTGGTAAAAGGTGAGGGAATAATTCAAATTATTTATTTGAATTATTTGAGACATGTGAAAGGGAGAATTAATTAAATAAATAAAGTTTATTTAATTAATTGGTTAGGTGACTAAGTTGGATTATAAGTGGGATTATGCAATGACCTAGGCAAAATGTTACAAGGTGTCTCACAAGGTGATGTCGCATGACATGTACAAATTTAAGTGTCTATAGGGGTATTTCGCATTGTGCTCCCAGACATTAGAGTTGAAGAGGTGCTGATGTGTATACAGACATAAGAAGGTGATGGGACAAATTAGATTACCTCGAGAACCAATGTCCTGATAGAACCTGATCATGATTTCTTAGATGAAGATGGATAAGGTGGCCTGAGTGAGTTTGAAATGCATCTATCTAAGGAAGCCCAAAGGTACAGGATACAAGGAATTCTACTTAAGGAAAATTTACTAGAAGGATGGTGCAGGATGCATAGGACCTCACATTTTGAAACTACGTGTGTCTTATGTCTAGACCTAATTGATAGGAAAGAATGCATGTACTAAAAAAAAAGAGATTTACAAGGTGAAATCCTGCATAAAGTAAAATCAAGGATCGATAAGGGAAAGGAACTAGGAACATCCCAGTTAGTTCCATGTGATGACACTCTCCTACAAACCAGATGATTGGATAACAATAAAGTCCAGGAAGCATCCAAACCTAGTACATATATCTGATCTAATGACACTCAAGTGAATAAATCTCTAGATACTCTCATTCCTTCAAAATAGAGGATACATGGACAAGGCAAATTTTAAAAGCTAAAGATTATTGTAGAAGAGAGTCCCTCAAATGTTAAGAGCAAGAAAGGTCTAGATAAAGGTATTCAAAATGATGATCCATGGATATTAAAATTTGATGGATCAAAGTCCAAGAAGGGTGTTGGGGTTAGGATTGATCTGATGAATCCGCAAGGGAAGTCATTCCTGGCAGCACACAGGCTACAATTTCATTGTACAAATAATATTGTAGAATATGTGGCATTGATTCATGGTTTTCTCTTTGCACCAAAGAAGAAGGTTAAAGTAATTCACGTATTTGGAGACTTTAAACTAGTAGGTAAGCAAATAAGGAAACAATATTCTTGCAATTATAAATGACTATCTAGTTATAGACATCAGGTGTGGGATTTAATTAAAGATTTTGATGCCTTCAACATCACCCATATGCCAAGAAAAGTCAATCGTCAAGCTGACACATTAGCTACAATTGTGAGTATGTTGGAACCATTGACATTGTCAGGGATGAAGAAATTTTCAGCTGAGTTGGTGTCCATCCTCTCAACACCAAATAATGTTACTAATTTTTAGGTTTTTAAAGATGATCAACATATCCTGGCTTTCATCGCTAACCAAGATGTCTTTGAAGCTCAAGTGATCGATGAACAACATCAAGAAGAATGGACATGGGATGAAGAGTCCATCATTAATCTGGAGGATAACAAGATCCCTAAAGGGATGGTTGAAATTGAGCGAATGTTTGATTTAGATAACATGGTAAAACAGAAAGACCTACCTAAAGTAGATGGAGGGGATTATGAACCTTTTGATTTGAGTAACAATTCAGAACTTAGAAAGTTTCTAATAGGGAAGGTTTGTACTTAGGAAGAATGAGAAGGAATAACACAAGCTTTGAAAGACTACATACATGTAATTGCTTGGACCTATGATGAGCTAATAACATATGATACATCCATTATCATGCATACTATCCCACTAAAGCTAGATATGAAACCTTTTAGGAAAAGAAAAGGCCAACAAATGCTCTTCTAGAACCATTGATTTTTGAAGAAGTCAAGAAGCTACTGGTGGCCTAAATCATCTTCCTGGTTAGACATTCCACATGGATCTCTAATTTAGTTCCATTAAGGAAGAAGAATGGAGATATTTGATTGTGTGTGGACTTCTGGAATCTTAACAGAGCATTTGAAAAGGATAACTATCCTCTCCCTTCATTGGATGAAGTACTTCAAATGGTTAACAGAGCCTAGATGATGTCCTTTCTGGATGGATTCTTAGGATATAATTAGGTCATGGTCAATAAGATCGATAGGTTGAAAACTGCTTTCACAACCAAGTGGGGAATTTTTGCATATAGAAGGATGCCATTCGACTTGAGCAATGTGGGAACAACTTTCCAGCATGTCATTGACATCGCTTTTAGAGGCTTAGTTGGCTAGTGCATTATCATTTACATGGATGACCTACTTGTCTTTTCTAAAGGTCAAGGATATTACATTGTTGATTTATAGAAAGTATTGCAAAGATGCAAGTAGTATGGTATATCCCTCAACTTGAAGAAATGTATTTTTGGGGTAACTACAAGAAAACTATTAGGACACCTTGTATCAAAGAATAGGATATCCATTGATCTAGACCAGGTCAATTCCATTATGAAACTCCAATTTCTAGGGAGTAATAAGGAATTGAAATCTTATTTCGACAAGATTAACTTCATCATAAAATTCATAATAGTTTTTTCTGAAATAGTGAGACCACTCAATATTATGCTAAAAAAGGATGCTAAGATAGAGTGGACATTAGAAGCTAAAGCAACATTTGAAGAAATCAAGAGAGCAATTGTCGATGTTCTAGTATTAAGTAGTCCTAATTACACAAAAGCATTTTACATATATTCATTTGCCTCTAATCACACATGTGCTACTATTTTGACACAAAGAGGTGATGCAAAGGAAGAAAATCCCATTGCTTTCATGAGTAGTCCATTTAAAGATGCAAAATTAAGATATCTTGACATTGAATCACAAGCTCTGGATTTAGTCAGAGAAGTTAAGAAATTCCAACATTACATCTTAAGAAGTTGAGTGATTATTGTCGTACTTGATTCAATAGTCAAGTTGTTGATGCAAAATGAGCTAAGTGGATTACTATTTTGCAAGAATATGATATGGATATCACCCCAATGAAATTAGTCAGATGACATGCTATGATGCAGATGATTGCCGAAATAGATCTTGAGCTGGTTAGTCAGCAGTATGCAGTCAACTCAAGTGTGTCAAATGATTGGTACTCAAATATCACACATATCCTAATAATAGGTAGATATCCATCAAATCTGAAAGCATCCCAAAGAAGATCACTGAGGATCAAAGCTCATAATTACATGATTAAAGGAGGAATTCTTTTGAAAAAGAATCATGAAGGCATGTATCTTAGGTGCCTTAATCGATACGAAGAGACCAACGTCTTACATGAGTTGCATGACAAATTTGGAACAGCTCATGGATCATATCTAGCTATAACACCTAAAATTCTTAGAGTTGGATATTACTGGCCTCCTATCTTTAAGGATAGTGTGGAACATATCAAACATTCTCATACATGTCAAGTAGCCACTAACAAAGAATGGTATGCAGCCTAACCGTTGAACCAACGATGGAGATGCACTTGTTCACATAATGGGGAATGGACTTCATCAGAGCTATTAACCCTCCATCATCAGCCAAACATAGGTATGTCCTAATGGTTCTTATTATTGTACTAGGTGGACTGAGGCCATGAGTAGTAAAACATGTACATCCGATGTCATGATCAAATTTCTGGAGGAGAATATTATCACCAGGTTTGGCATCCCATATACACTGGTATGTGATAACGAACCTACTTTCTCATCATTAAAGTTTTCTAATTGGGCATTTGAGTATGGTATTACCTTGAAATTTTCATCTAATTATTATCCCTAAGGAAATGGCCTTGTTGAATCCACTAATAAGAATTTGCTAAATATCATTTAAAAACTAGTGGAGAAAAATCCTAGAGAGTGGAATACTCTACTAAAGTATGCCCTATGGGTTGATAGGACTAGAGTGAAGTCAACTTTGGGTAATTAACCCTATTAGTTAGTCTATGGAGTGGACCCTATACTCCATATAAATCTAAAAATCCCTACCTTGCAGTTCGCTCAAAAATATCTAGGTTTGGAAGATAAGCTAGAAGTTAGGTTGTTGCAACTATTGCATCTAGAAGAAAAGAGAGATTGTGCTATTGATCACTTCTCAAAACACCAAGCCATTATTAAATGTTGGTTTAACAAAAGAGCCAAAGTTAATGCCTTCTGGATATCTGACCTTGTATTATCTTAGGATAAAGGCTATGAGAGGAAAGGAGACCATGGAAAATTTGACAAACTATGGACATGTCCCTTTAAAATAGCAGAAATATTGGGTGAAAGTACCTACAGGTTGAAGACCTTGACTGGGGAAGATGTCCCGTTGCTAGTTAACATACAATTCATAAAATAATACTTCCAAGCCTAACCCTTTGAAGGTTGAACTCAAACCTTGTATGTATGTAAATATTGTATATATGTGGGTGGTATTAGTACAGTTGTTTGTTTGCCTCATGTTTTCTTTTTGTTGTTTGTTGAGTACTATATTCTGGTTAGGTGCATTATGGTACACCTCCCCACCCTAGAAAATAATAGAATTTCAAGAATTTAGGGAAGAATTTTAAATTCTCACATAGGTTGTGACTTCCATAGGTATGGCTATGTTATGTTAGAAAATATCCCCTTGGGGGCTTTTCCCTCTTAAGGTTTTAGCTCCTGGGTCCTTTAGATTGCATTTAGATCATCTTGCATGATAGTGATGACTTCCAGTGAAGAAACCCCTAAGTTTTGTAGCAAATGGGACCTAAGGGATATACTTATGATGATTCCTACCTGAAATGGGGGGGAGGACTTGGGCGCATGTACCCTAGTCCTTCCCTATTTTGGGTCAGGACCTATTTTCATGTGTCGATTATGTGACTATTATTAGGTCCTATTTTGACAACTCAAGTTTGAATTATGAATTTCTTGGCAGGAAGTTGTTTAGTTGCATATATAAGCATGTTTAGTGATTCATTTGTAAACTAGAGAAGATGATTATGAACTTTTGGCATACTTGTGATTTTAGAGAATTCAAGATATTCATTGTTGCAGAGCAGATTTGTCTTGTTATTGTGTTTGTTATGCAAATTTGGCTTCATCTTCTCATGATGTGAAGGATCTTCATGTTCATGTGAGCTAGACCATCGAGATGACATTAATTTGTGTTTTCAATCATTTATCAATTGCTTTTTGCCTCTATTCCATAGGTATACACACTCTTTATCTGACAACGATGTTCAGAAGACTTGAATGTCTCTCTGGGGCTTGACTGAGGCAAGCCTCTAAACACCAAAACCCCCAACCCACTTTTCTATGATTGTAGGTTACAGGTTTTGGAAGCAAAAGAAGTGGAGTTGCAGGGAGGCATTATAGACTGTTGGAAGTGCAGAGCAAAGAAGAAAATTAGGACTTGGACTAGGGCACCCGCTCATTAGTCCTCTAGATTTTGATGCGGTGAAATCTCTGTGACAACAGGATCTAGTTGCAAACATTCTTCAGAGATCCTAATAGAAATAGGTACACTGGATTTGGGCACCTGCTCATTAGTCCCTAACTTTTCCGCACACCGAACTTCAAAATCTGGTATGTATTTGATTGTCATTTGATATCTCTATGTGTGATCATTTTCTGTAATTTGTCTGATAGTTTACAATTTTAAGAAATTAGGGTTTTGAGTATAATCATGCTTAATTGAACAACAAATTCACACAATTCCAATATTCCCCTGTGTTCCAAGTGACAGTAGATTTGTAGTAGAGTTCTCTACTCGGTTGAATGTCCTTGAATGTTGTGGTGAAAGGAGGATTTCAAATAAACCCTTGAAACAAACAAAACACACATTCATCCTCCTTTTTCTGACTAAACATTTTGGTGAACCCATGTTTTTAATAAATTTTGCACCTTGCTGAGTGTTGTACTTTAGACTTTCATTCATTTCATTTTCATCTTATTGCATTTGAAAAATTACAAAAAAATTAAAAAATTGAAAAAAAAAATAATTTCATTTAATTTCTGTTATTATCATCAGATCTGATTTAAAATACAAAAATTCATCATTCATTTACATAGCATTTTCATGGTTAAATTGTTAAAAAATTGCTTGAAATTGTGCATTTTTTCATATAACCTAATTTTGCATTAGTGGTTTGTAGTTAAAATCTTGTTTTAGATTTTACTACCCTTTCAAAACACTCATTAGGACTGATTTCTAACTATGGTGTTTCATCATAGTATCTTTCTTGCAAAAAATTCATGTCTAGGGTTTGAAAACCTTGCATTTTCACTAGATTTGGCCTTATCGTCTCTCTAGGATTGCATCATAGGCGTGTTGTGAAAATTTTTTCTTCACTAATTGACTATTATCAAGGTTATAATCTGCTGCCCCTCCTCAAATTCCTCACAACACCTTTCTATTGGGCCTTTGCATTGGAAATTGGTGAAAAATTACATATTTTAGGTGTATTTTCACTAGGTTTTGGCTTATCATCATTATAGATCTGCACTAAAGGTGTGTTGTGAAGGATATTATTAGTTTATTGGACTTATATTAGACATATTATTTTCTACCTCTCATCAATTTCCTTACAACACCTCTTCTTTCATTCATTTGCATTGAAAAAAGTTGAAAAAATCAAGTATTTTAGGTCATTTTCACATATAGTTTTGCACTTGTTTCTTGCATAACTTTTGAAAAAAATTTTAAAATCTAATTTTACATTTATTTGAAAACATATACACATGGATTCTAATTGTAATAATAACACTAGGTTCCCTCCTAGGCCTTACATGAAAAGAAAGGTCCTTGAACCCGAAATTGTGTTTACACCTCATGATAGAACAATTGGAGACACCGAAGGACCTCTTTATATCACTGTGAAGATAATGGGAAATCCTGAGGATGGAACCCTTATTGATCTTAATTGCATGAATAATGTGGAAATGGAAGAATTCCTCTATTCACATGGTTAGATACAAGACTTTTATGACCCTTCAGACATGATGATTAAGACATAAGGGAACCTTTATAAACACTTCTGAGAAGATATCTTTATTGGTTATCATATTTGAGAAATCCATAGAACAATTATTTGATGTTGGCCCCGTATCTGACCTTTTTCACATAAAATAAGGACACCCATGGTTAAAGGCTATGAAAGTTGTCCCTTCAACAATTTATAGTTATGTAAAATTTCTTTTGAATGGACAAGTACATACTATTCCTCGCAATAGATATAAACCTTTGGTTACAAGACAACACTTTAGCCTTGATTACTTTTAGGAATGATCTGAACTGGAACCGGAGCCATGGACAAATTTTAACTTCTTGAGCTATAGAAACTACAAAACACAATTATTACATCGAGTGGCCGATCCTTCTATTCAAGAAACAATAAGAGACGAACAAACCACATTTGAAGAGCATCCTAGACCAAAAGGAAAAGGGCCCTATGCTGAGGTTCCTCCTCTGCCATACTTATAGGGATTGGGAGGTAGTCTTCAAGAGCAAAACATTCCACCAAGACAAATGAGATTTGACCATGATGCTTCCTCCTCTAAAACACAAAAACCTATGGAAGAACAAGACACTATTTTAAAAGAGATAAATAGTAAGATAAGAAGAAATAGACAAGAAAGAGAAAGGAGTAAGAGAAGACAAGCATTTGCCTAACGGAACACATCTCAACAAGAAAACATCTCACCTAACATTGAATCAAACCAAGAAGACCTTAAGAATGGACAACTTGAAGACAAGAATAAAAGTTGGGCTATGGTACCTTATGTCCTGCTTTCCTCTAACATTCGGGAGTGGGAAGATGATGATTTGATTGTTGACAACCTTTAATTGGGTTGTCCTTATAGGTAAGTGTTTCTAACCTTGGTGGTCACCTATGATGTAGCATTATTGGCTCGTTTATGCGACCTCCCCTCTTGTGTTGTGTTTCCTCTGTGATGTGTTCTGTGTTGTTTAGGCCTCCTTGGATGACCCTTGATACTCTTGTAAGGTCAAGGATACCAGGAGACCGCCTCAATTGTGACCTTCTTCTATTTGTATCATCATTCTTCTATATTGCTTCTCCTCTATTTTCATTGTTGTGTGTTCTATCTTAAGGACATAGCATTGCGGTTGGTGACTTCGGGGCACCCTCCTATATGATTGTCCCTAAGGCACTTGTTCTCCTCTCTTGATTTATTGTTTACCTTCTTCTAGTGGTTCTATCTAGCTGGAGGATGATGAAAAATAAATAATACTGATATAGACCACGTGTCCCTTTAGTCAGAAATAAAAAAATGGACCTAGTCCATACATGACGATGGGGTTGATATATATTATCCAACGCTTGGATAGTAGAATCACTCTATATGATATTTTGATGTTGTCCTATCGCACTAATAAACTATAACAATACAGCTGCTCCATGCACTTTGTTTATCTTTGAATCTCGCCATGTTTACATTCGATTATGAGATCTTGCAGTATAGCCCGATAGTTATACTTGGTTTCTGAATCCATAGTGTAACCTTAGCTTTTTGATGTGTTGCTTTGATCATGTGATGTGGTTATTGTCTTATGGAAAGATTTATAACTTCTTTTCTTGTAGGAATGTGTTTGTGGGAACATTTGGCAACCGTAAATTACATGTCACCTCTGGGGGGCATGGGATTTACCAGAGCTCTTGTTCCTTTGTGTGTTTTCTTCCTACCTTAATGTGCTTGATATTGGTACATGATATTAGCCACCTTAAGGTGGGGGGATATAAAGGTAAGATGTGTGATGATTTTGATACTAATGAAGCGTGCTTGAAGCCCTCTACACAGGTGGGATGTTGTATCTCCGAGTGAGTGCACATCTTTCTTTTCTATATTACAATCATTAAGCTCTATGTGGAGGTGGGATATTGTGCATATCCTTTTATTATAAGCCCTTCTGTAGAAGGTGGGGATGGTGTATTTCTTGAGGAGATTACACAATCCTATCATTTCCAAAAAGTCCTCCGAGTAGGCAGGGAGTGGATATGAGACTATCCTAACCCTAAAGCATGTCTTCGGTGATTGTTGTGGCGAAGTACAATCATCAGTGTGTTCCTGTAATGTGCTTGAGATGGCTGTAAACCTAGCAATAGGTTTCTTCCATCACTTGTTTGTTGTGTTTTCTATATGTCTTCCATGTGTGTGTGTATGGCGTGTTTATTCCCAAGCATAGTCTAAAGATTGGTGGTAATGAGTCCCTCCTATGCTTTGGGATTTGTATGGCATGTTTGTTCTCAAGTGTAGTCTAAAGATTGGTGGCGATGAGTCCCTCTTGCACTCTGAGATTTATATTGTGTGCCTATTTCCCCATATGCAGTCTAAAGATCGGTGGTGATGAGTCCTTCCTGCATTATGGGTTGTGTGTTTACTTTCTTGTACTTGCATTTGCATTCATATGGGAAAATGAAAAAAGAAATAATCACTACATTCATTGTATTCACTATGTTTTGTGTGTCTTCAATGTTGTCTTCTCCGTGTCTTGCATGACTATTATTGTCTTCTCCATGTTTTGCATGACTGTTACTGTCTTCATTGTGGTAGTGTGTATTCTCCATGCTTGGCGTGTTTGCTAACTGTACTTTAATGCATGTATTGGCCTTGTGATTATACATACATTAAAGTGGGGGCTAAATGTTATGTCAGAAAATGTCCCCTTAGGGAATTTTCCCTCTTAATGCTTTAGCTCCTGGCTCCTTTTGATTGCATTTAGATCATCTTGCATGATAGTGATGACTTTCGGTGAAGAAACCCCTAAGTTTTGTGGCAAATGGGACCTAGGGTATGTACTTATGATGATTCCTGCCTGAAATAGGGGAGAGGACTTGGATGCCCATGCCCTAGCCTTGCTCTATTTTGAGTCAAGACCTATTTTCATGTGTCGGTTATGTGACCGTTATTAGGTCCTATGCTGACACCTCAAGTTTGAATTATGAATTTCTTGGCAAGAAGTTGTTTAGTTTCATATATAAGCATGTTTAGTGATTCATTTGTAAACTAGAGAAGATGATTATGAACTTTTGGCATACTTGTGATTTTAGAGCATTCAAGATATTCATTATTGCAGAGAAGATTTGTCTTGTTATTGTGTTTGTTATGTAGATTTGGCTTCATCTTCTTGTTCATGTGAGCTACACCATCAAGGTGACATTCATTTGTGTTTTCAATCATTTATCAATTGCTTTTTTCTTCTATCCCACAGGGATGCACACTCTTTATCTAACAATGATGTTCCAAAGACTTGAATGTCTCTCCAGGGCTTGATTGAGTCAAGACTCTAAACACCACAACCCCCAACCCACTTTTCTGTGATTGCAGGTTACACGTTTCAGAAGTGGAGTTGCAAGGAAGCATTATAGACTGTCGAAAGTGTAGAGCAACGAAGAAAATTACTACTTGGACTAGGGCACCTGCTCATTAGTCCTCTGGATTCTGATGCGGTGAAATCTCTGTGATATTAGGATCAGGTTGTAGACATTCTTCAGAGATCTTAACAGAAATAGGTACACTGGACTTGGGCACCCACTCATTAGTCCCTAACTTTTTTGCACACCAAACTTCAAAATCTGGTATGTATTTGATTGTCATATTATATCTCTGTGTGCGATCATTTTTCATAATTTGTCAGATTGTTTACGATTTTATGAAATTAGGGTTTTGAGTATAATCAAGATTAATTGAACAACAAATTCACACAATTCCAATCTTCCACTATGTTCCAAGTGACAGGAGATCTGTAGTAGAGTTCTCTACTCGGTTGAATGTCTTTGAATGTTAGTGGTGAAAGGAGGATTTCAAATAAACCCTTGAAACAAACAAAACATTTATCATTCTCATTTTTACCACTAAACAAGCTATTTTGGCCCTTTCTATGAAATCGCATTCATGAATGACAACATGGGCTATTTAAGGAATCACACTAAAGAACACACTTAAAAATTCCTTAGACCAGTTGAAAGTACTAGTGCTTGTATTAAGTGAAAAATGTAAAGGTTTGCCTTAGCTACCACTATAATTCCCAACCTAACAGTAGGTTCCATTACCTTGTAATCAATGAGATGAAATGATATATCTTACATAGAAAGAAAACTATTGAAAATCAAAAGGAAAGAGATTTATTCTTTAGGTCATCCTTATAACTCTACCAAGGCTATGGACACCTGACTGGTAGTAGGGCTCTATTTGGAGGAATTATAGTGATAACCTTGCTGAGGCTATGGATGCTTGATTGGTAGCAAGGCTCTATCTAGGATTGTCTTAAAAGGTTAAATCAAACAATGTAGCTTAATATTAGTCACTATTGCTTTCAACCTCTTTAGAAGTAAACAGATGGATCAACTTCACACACTTGCATTCTTTCTCGTAATCTAGTTTTATTGGTGAATTTGATCTCATCTAGATAAGTTGGAATGTTCATGTCTAGTGGAAGTTGGAAATTCTATGTCTGAATTTACTCTTCTTTCTTAAATTGGTTGAAATTTAGTGGTTTTCTTTGGTGGTAAGTTGTTGTGTAGTCTCACAACACACCCCATTTCACCTGGACAAAATGGGGACCCAACCACTTTTATTTTTGTCTGTGTGTGTTCCACCTTGGGTGGTAGTGGTAAAATGAACATCTTCCCCTAAGTCAAAGTTAAGTCAAAGGTTAATTTGGGAATACTCCTTTGTGGAGGCCATGAACAGATAGAGGGTGAAATTTTGATCAACTTTGCCTTTTGAATCATGTCAAAATTTGTTGAAATGAACAAGCTATGCTCATTTGAAATTCTGGTCAACTAGATATTTTAGTCATCTGGACATGACATTCGAAGTGCAAAAATATCATGTCCAGTCCTTATATCATGTCAATTCCTTACGTTAAGTTCCAAAACCATAGTAGTGACATTTGAACCTGAAAACATACTTCAGTAAAGCTTAATCGTTATTCACGCGGACCGGATATCAAAAGATCTAGATCCCATATATCCATATCCATATCCAGGTCACTAGACATCGAATTTACTTCATCAAGTTTTGAGCACATCCACCAGATTAGATATTTTATACATGACATGATCAATCAAGTAAATGTCCTGTCTAGTCCAAATATCTATTGCAAGCTGTCAATTTTACCCTGAGCTACATACCTCCCAATGGACTAGATATTTTTGCACCAAACATTTACACCGAAATATCCATGCCCTTATTAATGTCCTATCCATTGCTTTATAAACCAATGCTCAAGTCGTTGACTTTTCAATAGGACATAGGTTAGGACATTTCACAAGGGATATTTTGATAAGTATCCAGATCCATAGGATCAATTAACATACAGACATCCACTTAATATAGTCAAAATCAATGAGACCTTTAACACTGGATATTGTTGTTGGATATTGGGACCAGACATTAAGAATAAATGTCTATCTGGAGCTTGCTTTCACTCCCCATACCATGAAGTGCTTATAGTGATTGAATTTAAATTTTAAATCTAAACATTTCTCCAGCTGTCTGTTTAGCCTCACCTTGTCATTAATTGCTCACCAAACTCTTGATAACATTCATTGCACCCGCACTTAGTGAATTCCAATAAGATTAAAAGGCTATTTCTAATGCATTTTATGATCATAAAGCCTTAATTAAATTCAAAGAGATTAGTGCAAATTCCTATTGAACAAGCAAAACTACAATGATTAATGTAGGATGGAAGCAAGGTGAACAGAAGAGCGTAAAAGCAAATGGATTCTGTCCAACCATCTAACCAAGGTGATTTCTTCCATTCATAGGTATGAATGCAACAAACTCCTCTTTCCTGATTGGTTATAGTAAGTCATTTTCACGTAGAGAGTTTATCTTATCGTTAATTAGGGTAATTTCTTAGGGTAAATGTAGATGGTGCCCTACCTCATAATGCTTGCAAGTTATTCTACAAGATTGTGATCAATCTAAGGGGTTTACCAATGGAGAATCTAATTTCGGGTGTTTGCATCTTACAGGTCAAGATGCAAAAAAGGCAACAAAGGTGGGAGGATGAGTTCAAGATGCCAACATTTCTTGTTCCTGGCGGCGTCTAGAGTAAGTATGAGCATGCATTGGATACCCATTGTTGGAGTACAAACCTTGAAGTCTTTAGAGAACAAATTCAAGCTCGGGAAGGAGATGCTACCTTGGACAACATTGTGAAGAGCGGCATGTATCACACATTCAGTTTTGATGCAGGAGTATCCAGGGTGTAAGAGCAATCTTGCATCAACCAAAAAAAAAATATTTCTTTTCAATAAGGGCTAAATTTGGCAGGGTTACTATTTTTAGTAAGTTTGCATTTGTGCACGGTTGGATACAAAATCTTACATAGACCTCTAGAATGGTGAATTGAAGCTAATGGTGAAGAAATCACTTCAATATCATTTGTCATTTGTGAGATATTAAAATTTCAAATTCCAAAAATCCTATTGAAATATTCAAAGTCAAATTTGAGGCACTTAGAGGCTCCGAATGGGCCCAAAATTTGGTGGGAAATCCAAATAGTCTACCTTTCGGTATTGCTTGTGCACCATCGTCTTTTCGAGAGCTTTCCAAAAAGGTATTATAATTGAAAATCCAACAGTCGGATCGAAAGTTATGGCCCCGCGAAGTTGACCTATTTTTGGAGGGAGATGTAAATTTCAAAATTAAGCTAGTGGCCACCAAAAAGGGCTATATATGACCATTTTTGGGAACCCTTGGGTAGTAGAGTTAAGGGGGAAGGTGTAGAATCAAGAAAAGGGCGGGAAAATAGAAACCCTAGTTGATTTGGGGTTATAGAAGGTTGAAGATTCTAAAGTCTTGAGAGAGGGAGCTGTAATGTGTTGCAGCCTGTAGGGGATTCATCCTCTGATTGTATTTGAGCTTCTGTAATGTAATGTTTTGCCCATATTAATAAAATTTCATTCTATTTTCTGTGTGCAATTTCTGTTATTGTGTGTTTTATGATTTACCCCCTTCATTAGGTTTTTTGTACGCTACAGAAGCCCTAGAGTTGGTCATTGAATGCGCTCAAAATTATAATCCTGAAAATAGGAGAGTAGAGAAATAGGGGCGCTTGTATGTAGATTTCTCAGAGAAAGGGATCATGGAGACATTCAAACTGCCTAGAAGTTAGGAGGTCTCTGAAGTAGACCTAAACACCTTTTCAATAATATATAATTCTAATATCACAGGATGCCAGAAGATCATGCATACTTCATGGATGGATCCTGAGACCAGATTGAAGGCATTCTCTAAGATGTCCCAAAACCTATACAAGTATGATTTCTTCCCTGAGGTACAATATATTATAACCCTTCTGAGTAGGATGGTTGGGAAGGAGGATTCTAGAGTGCTAGAGTTGTGGATGTTTGGCCTCATCAGACATGTGAAGGAAATAGGAGAAATAGTGCATTGGGAAAAGATGATCAGTGATTCCTTTGCATGACAGGATGGTCAAGTGGAAGAAAAAAAATGGATGTTCTACATGACATCCTATGTGGTGTATTCATGTGCTTATAGAGCATAGTTTGCTGGGTTGACCACTGTAGGTAAGCTTGGTGGCAAGAAGATAGAACAATCAGTGTGGGAATACTACCAACAACTTGAGAGGTGCCAATCAATGCAACATTACCGAAGGGTAAATGATTGGTTCATAATGCATTTAGTTTGGATGATAGAGGGAGATAGAGCCAAGAGGATCTCAAGGGAAGTTCAAGACCTAATCATGGCTAATGGGTCCTAGTTCATATAGTTCCCTACATTTACATACATCAGGATGGAAGGCTTCGAAGGGCGTCCTTTCATGTTGTCCAGGTACCCAACTGACAAGGTCCTACTACTTGAGATCACTTGACAAATAATATCTTCTTATGAAGCATACATCCCAAAGAACAAATGGGGAACCATTAGGTTCCCTTTGGATATCCATTGGTATAGATGTGCATATTTCAAAAACTATAAATTATCAGAGTCCAAACTCTAAATGTTGAATCTACCACTTTTCCCCTTAACAAGAAATTATGATCCATATCACAAAATGGAGAAGTTTGTTAACAAGAAGCTACAACAAGTCTTGCACCTAGAAGATTACTGGGCAAACTGTCTAGATGAACAAGAAGTTAGGAAAAGGGGATATCATAGGTTAACTCTGAATCAGATAAGGACATTGGGATGTCTAGAGGTCTCATCCTAGATAAAGGCCGATGACGAAAAGGTCTTGGATTCAGAGTATGATGAGAAGAAAATATATAATGAGACTTTGCCTCTTCTTGATTGGACTCAGCCAGATGAGACATCAATCGGTGTCATCACCAGAAGAGTCATGGCCATCACTCACAAGTGGATTGATGAGAAGGTGAATGAGATGAAAGCTAAGGGCGTGGCCCTTACATATGATAAGAAGAAGAGAAAAGAATGGAGTGATGTTGATTATTGATGTTTTCCTCATCAAGAAGAGGATAATCATGGAAGCTAAGTTAGCAGAAGCAGGGACTTCTACATTTAGGGAGGAATTAATAGTAGAAGGGGTCACTATCACCACTATGCCTTCACCTCCATGAGACCTGCCCTTAAAGGTAATCACCATCTCTAGTGCACCTATTGAAGAGAAACATCAAACAGATATATTGAAGGGAGTAGTAATTCCTAAGCAAAAGAGGAAAACCTCGATGTCACCAATGAGGGGTTCAACCTCAAAATCTGTTGATGTCCAAGCCGAGGCCTTAGAGCCAACCAAAATGAAACTCTTGTTTGCATCAGGTCAAGCCCAAGGAGAGACATCCTCGTCACTAGCAGCTGCATTCCAAGCACATTTGATGCAATAGGTAGTAGATTATCAAGTTTAGTCTAGAGGGTAGGTCATGCAATTGCAAAGGGGCCAGTCAGCTACTCAGATAATTAAAGTGAAACGAGAGCTAGCCAAGGAGATGAAAGAGAAAGAATACGTCCATGCTGAGGAGTTGCAGTTACCATTAAGTGGAGTAATTGACTCAACTGATGGTGAGGTCATAAGAGATGTGACCAGTGATCCAGTTGGTGCATTGCTTACATATCCAGGAGCACCTCAATAAGAAGAGATAATAAGGAGTCCGGAGGCTGCAAAGGATGCTAAAGTGGAAAACATATCAGACATAAACAGGTCAGGATCACCTCAAGAGTCATTGGGTCAGGGTCAATTGGATGACCTGGTCACAAGGATAACAACAGATGAGGGAGAAATGAACTCATCCCAGCTAGAGGTAATAAATAAATCTACTATGGAGGTTCCAGAGGGCCAAGAAGTTGCTCAAGATATTCCTGAGGAAGAAATAAGATAAACTAAGAAACCAATAGGAAGAGGATCAGATGAGCAAGAGCAATGATTGGCTCGACATGAGGAACACGTCCCATAAGATAAAGGAGATGAAGAAATGCATGATACTAGCAAAAATCCTGAGATTCCTCAACAGGAGGTTCAACAAGAAGTTCCCCATCCTGGAGTGCCTCAACAAAAAATTCCTCAGGTAGATTTGCCTCAAGAGGATGATCAAGATGAGATGCCACAACAAGAAAATCTACAAGAAGGAGGTCCTGATAAGGACAATGAAGAGTTGGTAATAAAAGATGCTCACATTGAGCAATTGGGTCAAGAAAGACCAGAATTGAACATTTTGGAATGGCTGGTGTTAGAGGAGATTAAGCCTCCCATAACTTTAATTCCTTTTGATTTTAAAGCATTGTTTTCTATAGAAGGAATAAACCTCAAGCGCAAGGCTAGGGCAGTATTTGCTATTAAGAGGGATACTATAGGATGTTGGACAACACATTTGGTTGTACTTACAGTTGAGAAAGTAAAGGGTGAGATTACTATGGATGAATATCAAGTAACCACCTTATATTTAGGGCATGCCAATGCAGAGTAGGAACTTGAAGAGCTCCTAGGTAGTATCGAAGTTGTAGTAGCTAGGATCCAAAAGAACAATCTAAAGAAAATGGAGCTAAAGGGGCACATTTCCCAGCTCCAGGGGTTTGTCAAAGGACAGGTGTCTTTGACAATGTAGGCTATAGAAGTCCTAGCTAGTTTAATACTGGTAACATAGGAGGAAATAATTGATTTGGATGCAAAGAAGCATCAAGCCTAGGTAATGCAAAATTGGTTTCAAAAGTTTATAAATGATGGAGAGAAAGTAATTCAAATTGCATTATCCAATTGGGATGCTCTAGCATATATCCAGACTCAAGCTGACATCCTGAGTAAAGAATGTGTGACAAGGCTTGATCATAATGATCAAGACCTTAGTTTTTTGAAGAATGTTTGCAAGCTACATGATTAGGTGCTATCGAAGCACAAGATAATGACAGTTGAAACTATGCCCAAAATATCAATGTGGATAAAGGATTTAAAGTTTGAAGCAAATATCCTAAAGGGGTGTAGATACAAGGTCGTAGATATAAGAACTAAGGCATATGATCTCCTATCAGATGAGATGGGGATCCTTGAAGAATTTATTGGGACCTTAATGGATTAAAAGGAAACCTATGAAGAAAAGACATCCGTAGGAGTGTTCAAGGCTAGATTTGAGCCTATTTTGAAGAGTCTGGTGGAACATTTTTTAGAGGCTACTATAGATCAGGTGATGGACTTATTTGTTAAGATAAGAAAATATAAATAAAAGGTATATAACAAGATGAGTAAGCAGATATCTATAGGGGACCAACTTTAGATGCAAGATTATGCTAAGAACAAGGCACACCACTTTGATAAAGAAGAGATAGATAAAATAGTTAAAGCATATGACTTGTATGAAAGCGTGGATTCCATTGTCCTGATAGAATATGAACATGGGTATTCAGATATTGAATAGTCTAAAGTCCAAGGAAAGGTGAAATGTTCCAAATGATGGCATCTTGAAGATATTAAAGAATATTCTATTGTCAGTTGTCATTTGTCCAAGATTTCCTACTAGCAATCACGTGCCTTGATTCTCGACCATGGATGTTTTGAAAGAGATCCTGACTGTTGGTGTATTGTAACTGATCTTAGGTCCTTATTCTATAAAAGGACCTAGATCATTTGTAATTAGGGGAGACTGAATTGATGAACATTACTGAGCACTAAGTTTGTTGATTTGACAACTTTGTGGCTTATTTTCATGGTTCTTTCTCATATCAGTTGTACCTTTGTATATCTTTTGAACATATAATGGACATGAAGCTACAAATTATAGTTCTATCATAAATCCTGAGTAGTTTTTGTTGATTTCAGTATGTGATGTTGAAATGTTGCATTCTTTAGAAGTGCATTTGACCTATTGCTTGCTGTTGTCAAAGTTACCTTGAAGATTCACACCTCTTATATGTAATTGTGAATGTTTTTGGTGAAGTATGAGTAGGTTTGCTTCATTTCATGATTATGTCTGGATATACACGTGGATTGCTAGTGAAATTTAGAATTCTTAGAACTCTTTCCTTTCCTAACCTGATCTTTTGACTTTTATTTCACAAATTGTAGTGTGAAGAACTGCAAATAATGATAAATCATATGTAGATTACCATAAATACTGATGAATTACATGCTTTAAAGAAGATCTTTAGGTAAATTTATAAGTTCATATGCAAAGATTAGTTCAAATAGAGATAATTTCAAAATAATTGATCAAAGTTAAGATCATTTCAAAGGAACTAATCAAAGTTAAGATCATTTTAGAAGAACTAATCAAAGTTAATTATAATTTTTAGAAGAATTGATCAAAGTTATGTCAAATTTGTAATAATACATTTGAAATTTGGTTATTCTGTTGATATGTGCTAGACAACTGAGAGGGGGGGGTGAATTAGTTGTCACAAAAACTTAAACACTTTATGCATTTGAACATTCATCACTTATCCACAATTATTATGATTTAACAATGAGTGCATGAAATCAGAAACTTAACATCAAACACAAGAGACACCATATTTACGTGGAAAACCCCAAGGTAGGGAAAAACCATGGAGAGGATTAACTCTCAATATATATTACAATCTTGAAATAGTGATGTTCAGGCTTGGTCACCCCACGGGCCTAAACATACTGGCTTACTACCATGAAGAACAACTAGGTCTAGCAGGCTCACTGCGTCAACCCTAAACCTAGCAAGATTACAATAAGGGCTGTTAAACCCTGAGGGCTATTAAACCCTACTGGTGGCTTACTGCCAAATTCAATGCCACTATGAACACCTTTCTTTATTGTGAATAAACAATTCCTCAGCTCTACTCTTCCTCTACCCTGCTCTTTCTCTGCTCTGCTCTTCCTCTTCTTTCTTCTTCCTCTTCTTTGCTCTAGCTTTGGACCTTTCTTAATGTATTCTCATTTTCGCTCAAGGACAACTTTTCCATGACTCAGCTACAAGTATTTATACAATACATCAACCTTGGAATGATCATCAAGGTTGGCATCAACCATTGGAACAATCTCCAAGGTTGGTATTACAAACATTTACAAAATAGGTCCTGACCTATTGCAACATCATGCAAAGGGAATGAAAAGTAGATCATGTCATGCCTTAGATGGGACTCAAGCATGATCTTCCATGCCACAACATGCTTCCACAATCTTCTAGAGATCTCCACAATCACTAGGATCAACCAGGTCAGCCAAGACTGGTTACACGCTACATTATCTGGGAGCAATCTTCACACACCATCTCAATTTCTTAATGCGGACCAAAGTCTAGATAGGAACATGATTAGAAGACATCCACAAGCATGCTATAATCATCAGGAGCAATTGCACAAACCTTAACCATTTTATTCATAGGAATCTTCTCATCGGAGTACATGAACTTTACTATCTTCAACTATCATAAAAGAAAGATAGCTTGCGGACCACCAAACCACGAACCATTACAATTGTAGGTACTTATCATCATCCCATACTTCCCTCTAGAATCGTATAGCAAAATACTTTATTGTAGAGGAATGCGGAGCCAAATACTGTCTTCCTGTCTCAACTGAACTTATAGAAAAAGCATTCTTTATTCTGATGAACACAACTCACTCAGATCTTTATGCGGATGGCTCAAACTCAAAATGTAGCATCCTCAGACATACCTTTAACTTACTTCCAATCCATAGACGATGATCTTCAGGCAGGAACAAATGTGGAGCAGTTTACTGGATTGTTCTTTAGCATACAACTCACTGTCTATACTGCACTTCTCTGTGGCTTACTTGTTTCTTTCAGAGAGGCTAATTTTCTCAATATCCTCAACATACAAGTCTTCTAAACAAGTAATGGAATAGGATACAGTTGACACCAATGAGGACAAGAATATGTTGACATCAATGACAACACCGATTAGGCACATACTTGCAACAATCTCCCCCTTTGTCATTGATGGCAACATATGATGTGAAAAACTGCAACAATCATCAAGACAAGATTCTCCCCCTTTCTCTTTTCACATCTGCACTCTTTTTCTTACACATCTACACTCATCTGCACTCTTTCTCTTACACATCTGCACTCTAAGTTTTTCACATGACTTCTCTCCCCCTTTGACATCAATGGAAAAGGGTACATACTTGCACTTTCCTGCTCTGATATAATCTCTCTTCTAAACCTTTTGACTACTCCCCTTAAAAGTAGCCCTAAAAAGGATCAATTTGGACCTCTGAACACCTCTAGACTGATGCACCATTGTGCATCTTAGTTTAGAGTAGGAGGGGTGATGACCCCTAACTTTTCTCTAAGATACTCAAAAGTATCCTTGGGCAAAGGCTTGGTAAAAATGTCTGCAACCTAATCCTTGGTCAAAACATACTCCAACTTCACTTCATTCTCTGTCACATTTTCTCTCAAAAAATGATACCTAATGGATATGTGCTTTGTCCTTGAATGCATCACTGGATTCTTTGATATATTGATGGCACTTGTATTGTCACAAAATATTATAATTGGATCTTCATACACAACTTTGATGTCCTTCAAAGTCTACTTCATCCATAACACTTGAGTGGAATTACATGCTACTGCAATGTATTCTGCTTCAGCAGTAGACAGGGTTATTGAGTCCTATTTCTTGCTCAACCAAGATACTAATCTTTTTCCCAAGAAGAATGAACCTCCACTTGTGCTTTTTCTGTCATCTACATCTCAAACCCAAATCTGCATCAGTATATGCACTGAGAACAAAGTCATTGTCCCTGGGGTACCACAAACCGTAATCTATTGTACCTTTTAAATATCTCAGAATTCTCTTGACTGCCAAGACATGTGATTCCTTGGGTTCTGCCTAAAATCTTGCCACAAGACACACTGCATGCATTATGTCAGGTTTGGTTTGAGTAAGCTAAAGTAATCCTCCAATCATAGATCTATACTTTTTCTGGTCTACCATGGGTGAGTTATCATCTTTGCTCAACTTACAACTAGTTATCATAGGTGTGCATACTGGTTTAGAGTCTTCCATCCCAAATTTCTTTAACAATTCTTTCACATACTTGGATTGAGAAATGAAGATACCCTTATCTAATTGACTTATTTGTAGACCTAAAAAGAAGTGCATCTCCCCAAACATAGACATTTCAAATTCATTTTTCATTACTCTAGCAAAATTTGAGCACATACCTTCATTGCCTCCAAAAATAATATCATCAACAAAAACTACAACAATCAGAGTTTGTTCATCATTGATCTTGAAGTAGAGGTTACTATCTATCGTACCTTTATTAAACCCTATCTACATCAGGTACCTATCCAACCGTGCATACCATGCCCTGGGAGCTTGCTTCAATCCATACAGTGCTTTCTTCAATCTACATACCATGTCCCCTTGCTCTGATGACTGAAATCCTTCCAATTTTTCAATATAGACTTCCTCTTCCAACTCTCCATTTAAGAAGGCAGTCTTCACATCCATTTGATAAACCTTGAAATCTTTGTATGTTGCAAAAGCTAGAAACATCCTTATTGTTTCAATCCTTGCTACTGGAGCAAAAGTTTCTTCAAACTCTATTCCTTCAACCTGAGTGTATCCTTTGCATACCAATCTTGCTTTCTTTCTTACCACTTCACCATTCTCATTCATTTTGTTTCTAAAGACCCACTTTGTACTAATTACATTCTTGTCTGCTGGTCTGGGAACAAAATCTGAAGTCTGATTCTTTTCTATCTGCATCAATTCTTCTTCCATGGCCTTTACCCAATTCTCATCTTTGCATGCCTCATCCATAGTTTTAGGTTCAATCTTAGAGGTCAGACAAAAATTTACTTGTTCTTCTGCATCTTTTCTCCTGGTTAAGATCCCTTTGCTCTTATCTCCTATGATTTGATTTTTAGAATGACTGATTCTTACGACATATCTTGGAGTTTTGGTAGCACTTACCGGAGCTTGTTCTTCTTCATCTGTGCTATCTTCATACTGCATTACTTCTGAAACATCTGGATCATTTGACTCATATCCACTTGGTTCTAAAGACCTTTCTTTACAATCATCAACTTTGACATTTACACTTTCAATGATTTTATTCAATCTCTTATTATAGCACCGGTAGGACTTACTATTGGTGGAGTAACCAAGGAAGATTCCTTCATCACATCTAGCATCAAACTTGCCTAAATCTTCTTCTCTTTTGATATAACATCTACTACCAAAGACTTTGAAGTATTTCACAGTAGGAACTCCACCATGCCACAATTCATAGGGAGTTTTTGAACTGTTACCTTTTACTTGAACTTTGTTTAGGATATGTACTGTAGTGTGAATTTCCTCTCTCCAATATGCTTTCAGAAGATGAGCTTCCTTCATCATGGTTCTAGCAGCTTCTTGAATTGTTTTGTTTTTCCTTTCAACCACTCCATTTTGTTGTGGAGTTCTGGGCGCATATAGCTGTCTCTTTATTCCATGCTTTTGACAAAAGAAATTAAATTCATTTGATGTGAACTCTCCTCCTCTATTAGATCTGAAACATTTGATTTTCAAATCCATCTCATTTTCAACCATTGCATTCAACCATTTTCAATCAGATATCTAGAGCTTTAGCTTTCTCTTTTAAGAAGGTGACCCAAGTCATTCTAGAATAATCATCAATGAGTAGCATGAAGTACCTATCTCCTTGCAAACTTCTTAATTGGTAGGTCCACACAAGTCTATATGCACTAGCTCAAGTAGTCCTCCAACTGATTGATCCTTGTTTTTGAAACATGTTCTTGTCTATTTCCCAAATTGACACTCCTTGCAAACTGGATTAGCAGGCTTCACAAGCTTAGGCAAATCTCTAACAATCTATGCAGTACTTATCTTCATAATATTATCAAAATTTATGTGACACAACCTTCTATGCCATAACCAACTTTCATCAATATGAGTCAACAAGCAATAGTTCTCGGTTCCTTTCAAGTGATAGATATTACCTCTAGTCTTCTTACCAGTTACAATGACTATTCCAGAGCTTTCCCTGATCTTGCATCCATTGTCCTTGAAGCTTAAGTCATAGCCCTTGTCACACATCTGACCCACACTTAGAAGATTGTGCTTTAATCCTTTCACATACAAGACATCTTTAGTATTATGCTTTCCATCAAAATAAATAGATCCTTTTCCACAAATCCTACCAGCTGTGTCATCTCCAAACCTAACCAGTCCACCATCATATCTTTCCAAAATTATAAACTTACTTTTTTTACCATTCATGTGGTGAGAGAAACCACTATAAATAACCCATTCATCTTTGTCCTTGATGACCTGAGCAACCAAAGCACTTTCCACTGGTTTTTCCTCCTTCATACAACTAGAAGAATTAGTAGACACAAGATCTTCCTTAATAGCAATGAACAAGCACTCATTTACAGAGGAATTAGCATTCTCTAGTTCACCATTATCTGATACTCCTTCATCATAATCAAAATCTTCAACATAATAACACTTCTTTTGGGTCCTAGGCCTATTCTCATATCTTCTTCTATTTCTTTCAATTCTTTCAGGACATCTGGAAGCAAAATGACCTACTTTACCATAGGAAAAACATTTGAAAGGTAATTTTCCTTTATACTTAACGGATCCTCTTTGCAGCCTATCCACAAAGTTGGGTTCAACTTCATCTATCTCATCTTTGAATTCTACCTTATACTTTTTTGATCTAGAAGTATTTCCAGGAGTACTGGCTTTGAAGGTAGTCTTAACTTTTGGCAGAGCATCATCTAACTCCCTCATCTCAAAAGCAGTAAGCTTACCAAGCAACTAATCCGTGTTAACTATTTTTATTTGCATGAATTCTTCAATCATGACCACCTTGTGATAGTAGGACTTGGGCAGAGATCTAAGTATTTTTGTGACAATTTCCTTTTCATCGAGAGTTCCACCTATGGATTTTTTCCCTATAACAAGTTCATCAACTCTTTACATAAACACTGATATGTTTTCATCATTGTTCATCTTCAAGCTTTCATATTTCACTTTCAAACTTTGTAACTTGGCTTCCTTCACAGAGTCATCTCCTTCATACATATTTTTCAACTTTTCCCATACCTTATTTGCAGTTTCAAGATCTACCACTTTCATTAGTATTGAGTTAGTTATTGAGCTTAGAAGAGAATCCCTTGCCTTAATATCTATCTCATATTCTTTGATTTCGTCTTCAGCCATCAGACAATTTTGAGGTACGGTGTATTCTATTTCTATAGCTTTCCAAACTTTGATACCAAGAGAAAGAAGATGGCTTTTCATCCGAGCCTTCCAGAGAACATAATTAGTTCCATCAAAATGCGGTGCTTCCTTCTTGTAAGACATTTTGGATCTTCCTCAAGCTGTTAAACTTTCTTTAGAGGAACCTGGCTCTGATACCAATTGTTGATATGCTCTAGACAATTGAGAGTGGGGGGTGAATCAATTGTCACAAAAAACTTAAACACTTTCTACATTTGAAGATTCATCACTTATCCACAATTATTATGATTTAACAGTGAGTGCATGAAATCATAAACTTAACAACATCAAACACAAGAGACACCAGATTTACGTGTAAAACCCCAAGGTGGGGAAAAACCATGGAGAGGATTAACTCTCAATATATATTGCAATCTTGAAATAGTGATGTTCAGGCTTGGTCACCCCACGGGCCTAAACATACTGGCTTACTTCCATGAAGAACAACTAGGTCTAGCAGGCTCACTGCCTTAACCCTAAACCTAGCAAGATTACAATAAGGGATGTTAAACCCTACTAGTGGCTTACTGCCAAATTCACTGCCACTATGAACACTTTTCTTTATTATGAATAAAGAATTCCTCAGCTCTGCTCTTCCTCTGCCCTACTCTTTCTTTGCTCTGCTCTTCCTCTTCTCTACTCTACCTTTGGACCTTTCTTAATGTATTCTCATTTTTGCTCAAGGACAACTTTTCCACGACTCAGCTACAAGTATTTATACACTACATCAACCTTGGAATGATCATTGTGTATGAGGAAAATTGACTATGATAAACTAAACAAATCAAAAACCCAATAACATAAAGAGAACCAATCTAAATAAAAGCCATTAATAATAAATCAATGAAATATGAAATCTTTTACCGAGATTTGTATTGTTCCCATTGGATGAATGTGGATTGCTCAATAGTATTGCAAAACCATGGTTGCAACAAGCAAGTAGTGTGCTCAAAGATCAATGTTAAGAGATCGTGAAGTTGCTCAATCGATGCGATGTATAATCAAAGCACTGTTAAGTATGCCTAAGAATAAGTGATCGAAGAGAGAGGTAATGAAGGAGATTAGGGGGGTTTATAAAAATTTCAATGAAGATCGATCAACGGTCCAGATAATTCAGAAGAATCAGCAGAGGAGAACAATTGAGGAATGTGCAACGAATAAGAAGAAGACAAGTGTCACCCAAAAACTATTTTATTTGAGTTAATCACTTTCTTTTCTAAAGATAAGACATGCTTTTCATAAATTAGAAAGCTTTTTTCTAATTTAAGGGAAATTGATAAAAACAAGGTTGAGTGAATAGATAACTCAACTTAAGATTTGCTTTTGCATGATTTGAGAGAAATTAAATAATAAATTATTTAATTTTGTGTGCATGGAGAAGAAGACTTATTTTTAGAAGATTTGAAAAGATATTTGAAGAATTTGAAGGCAAATTAAATAAATAAATTTATTTAATTGTTGTGCATGATTTGGAAGAATAAATAAAATATTTGATTTATTTTATTTTTAGAGATTGAAAGGATTTAAATAAATTTGATTTGATTTATTTAAATTTGGAAGAATGAATTGATTTAATTGTTTGGATAAGAGGGAATTTGTGATGAATTAATTAAATAATGGGATTTATTTAATTAATGGAGACTTGAGATTTGGAAAGAAGATAATTATCTGATTAAATAATTAAAATTATTTAATTGTGGAAGAATAATAGAGTAATTTGATTCTAGCGCACAAACATCGGGCGGAGTTAGTGTGGACATACGGGAGGCCAGCAGAAGCTCCAACAGCGGTAAGTGTTCGAAAACCTCACTTGAATTTGTTGGTTTAGGGCTAGGTCTAGGTAGGGTTTTCAGTTTTGCCAAAAGTGCTTTAGGGTAGCGTGGTGCTACTGGTAGTCGCGTTAGTTGCTTTTGGCACGCCGCAACGCATCTGGTAGGGTAGTTCAGTGCTTGTGGCAAAAACACAGCACTATTGGTTTTGGTGCACTGTGCCGCAGCGCGATTGGTATAAACCCGCAGCACTCTTGGTAGCGCAGATGGGGGAGTAGGTTAGCGCGGTTGGTAGTGAAGTAGGTAAAAACACATCACGTTTGGTAGCATAGTGTGGCGTGGTTGTAGGCGAAAGGATGTGCCCTTGTTAAAAATAAGTCATGTTTGGTGCAGAAAACAAAGCGCCTTTGTAGGGTTAGGAAGGCGCGTCCGGTAACATAGTGTAGCACCCTTGAGGAAATCAAGGCACCTTTGTTTTAGATATGGGAATGGGATAGGCAGGGTTGACTGAAGGGTTGACTACCCTAGTTTAGAAAAGGAGAGGGTTGGTCTAAGGGCTCATAGGATAGAATAGGAGCAGATAGGAGTTGGGGGATATGAAATAAAGAACTGACAAGTGGTTTCTTGATTGCAGAGGATCATGCCACCATTGATGTCGCAAGAGCAACACCACCCTATAGCACATGAGGTAGTACAACTGACATGGGAGGAGGACATGTTCCTAGAGCATGTGGGATTGTGGCATGTGGCACATTTGACACACATTAGGGTGAATCTCGCCCTAGTGACAACAGTGGTGGAGAGGTTCCGCAGTGAGATAGGCTCGTTTCACTTTCTGATAGGGGAGGCGATGGTGACGCTGGAGGATGTGTATCTCATCCTAAGGATTCGGATAGATGGAGAGAGAGTGGACTTTGACCCAACATGGGGAGAGGCAGGCATGGTAGAGGTATTTTGTATAGATGATTTACGGATAGACGATGGAGAGATTCGGTGGATAGACGTCCCGAGACTCTGTGATAGGATCAGGTGGATAGTATCTTCCTTGATTGGTGGCTTCCTCTGCCCAGATAGGAGATCTAGAGGATTATCAGTTGGCTGGGGTACTGTACTATCTGGGATGTTCACACATGGCATTCAATATGCATGGGGCCCATGTGTGCTGGGACAGTTGTACCACGATATGCATCACTGCATATATAAGAGAGGCAAGAGTCTCTTAGCAGGGGTGACTCTTCTACAGGTGTGGGCATGGGAGCATATCCCAGCGATCCAACCCATGACACAGTGCCATCAGGATAGGGGAGAGCCCTACGCATTCCTATATGAGGGAGTGATTACACATCGGAGGCTAGGATCTGTCAGCCATTGGAGGTGACAGATCGACGAGATGGACCTTTTTGTTTGGAGGCCATGGTTACTATGCGAGGAGTGGGAGGATGAGCATGAGCAGCTGATGTACTGCAGACAGGCTTAGTATCTATTTGGGAGACGGATAGACACGATTGAGAGGTACCTGCCAGAGCGGGTACTGAGACAGTTTGGACTTCCACAGGTGTTACTAGTTGGAGAGGTGACCCATTCCAGGACACGGCGAGAGGTTGGGGACTGGGATGCAGAGATTCCAGTAGCGACAGCTTTGGCAGAGGTACGGGGCCTTGTCCTCGTGAGATGGGATTGGGATACAGGACTGGCGGATCCAGGTACACTGCTAGAGTATGACAGGTACTGTCAAACACATAGGCCAGTGAGATTGACTACACCAGGTGTGGCAGGGGCAGTGGGAGAGGTACTAGTCCTAGGTGTAGAGGTCAGGATCAGATGATAGGCTAGAGCGGCTAGACAGCAGGCAGTTGGAGAGGCCAGCGGCCAGGAGACAGACGTGGAGATGGCAGAGGAGGGGGAGCCAGTCGTAGAGACCGATTTGGAGAGGGTTGAGTGGTTGTTATAGGAGGAGATAGCCCAGAGGACTTGACTAGAGCTCCAGATGGTACGATTGAGGAGAGACAGGGATGCAGCGAGGGTTGAGGTGAGACAGGCAGATGCCCTAGCCTAGGTGCAGACACAGGTAGCAGCAGTAGCACAGACAACCCTGGCACACGCATAGGCACAGCACAGGCACATATATAGGTACAGATATAGCCGCCAGCCGCACCAGCAGCAGATGACGGGTAGCTAGCCCAGGTGACGAGGGAGAGAGATGCAGAGGTATAGCTATGGCTGACATCAGAGGCCACACTCTATAGAGTGAGGCGGGAGAGAGATAAGGCATGCCGTGCACTGGGTGTAGATCAGAGGACCTTATACAGTGAGCTCATCCGGGTGCAGGGAGAGCTAGTATCAGCAGGCAGAGAGGCAGAGTACTACAGGTGCTCTACGCAGGTGCGGTGCCAGCGGCGCAGCGAGAGCCGAGCTATAGAGATAGGAGCAGGTCCGGAGCGTCAGGTTCTCGCAGGACAGGGCAGTCATTGTCCTTAGTGAGAGGACCATTTGTGCCACCAGGGGGAGGAGGAGGACCAGCAGGGGGACCATCTGAGGGACCTGTACTGAGTACAGGTGGAGGACAGGGGCCATAGCAGGAGGATAGATCTACCCACTAGAGCATGTACATTTGTATATTGTATCATTTTGTATCATTTTGGATAGATGCCTGCGTGCATCTTGATGTATATTTTGCGGGCTCTTGATAGCCTTGATGTACTATACTGATGTATATATGGACTATTGATGTAGACACATACATTTTGTACTTTATGATGACCTTTACATGAGATATATGATGATTGATTCTGCTCATTGTTGTTCATTCTTTTGTGTATGCGCACCTCTTGATGTCATGGATGTGATGATATGTATGTAGGATTATGGATTTATGTGATGATGTATATTGCATATATGATGCTTATAGATGTATGATGATAGAGAATTATGATGATATAGATGTTATGACTAGTGATATCTAACATGTGGGTTTTGTAGATAGCACCAGAGAGAAGAAAAGGAGGAGACAGAAGAGAAAGACTATTGATCGATCATTTTTTGAAAATGATATAAGGCCATGGGTGAATGAACGGGTGAATGAGCTTGTTGCAATGGTTTCACATTTGTATATAAAGAGCAATCCTTATTTTTGATATAGCACGTGGATAGTTCACCACCAAGGTATAATAGACCAAGGTGCAGTAATATCCGAGTGCATGGACGTTGACTCTGCAAGCAAGCGGTTTGAACTTAGATTTTTTAAACATGATATAACCTTGTTGGAATATGTGAATGAGCCATAGTCTTGAACATAAAATAAACTTCAATACATGTAAATGCAAGAAGAACTATTAATATGTAAGATGCTAGGTCATAACACACACAAGATAAATAGAATGCTAAAAAAGATGCTAAAGATCATTCCTCAAACACGGCACACAAAAGAAATGACTATGCCCCCAATCTGTACTGCATCGCAACATACCAAGATTATAGATAAATCAAGGTAGCCTTGAATAGGTAATGGACAAGGAACAAAAAGATAAACCAAAAAGCAAATTGACTGACTTACAAAGTAAACATACAGCCAAGATATTCTCTTGCCAAAGAGGTTGCTCAGGATAGACTGGATAGGAAAGATAACAACCTTATCATAGGAACTCTGTGTTGGTCTCGACAATAGAACACTTCGCAGAAGACAAGCTTGCTGATCTAGGGCTTGGGTTAAGCGGTACTTAGCTAATGTTGGCAAACGACATGTAGGATAGTAGATGACTCTGGAAGTAGGCCTCTTTGCTTCAAGTTTGTTAAGGACTTTTGCTTTGAAAGGATGCGCTAGCTTGCTGCTTGAGTTAGTCAAGTCGAGGTGAATGGATTTTGATAAATAGAAAATTTAGAAAGATGATAGTGCTAACGGATTGGGGTGAGTGGAGAATGATGAATTGTATGTGCCTGAGTACTGGATACATCCTTCGTATTCTAGACTGCCTACATACCCTGTATCCATGGGATCAAGGCACATTACGAGGAAAGATGAAAATGATAAATATGTAGTTCTGGATAGAGTGATGAGGTGGATCGAGGTGGAGAGGAGGGGATCTTATGTACCTGAGTACTGGAAACTTCCTTCGTATTCCAGACTGCCTACATACCCATATCCATGGGATCAAGGTACCTTAAGACTGAAATGAGATGATATGTAGTTCTGGTGGTTGTGATGATGTAGGAAAAGAGGTTGGGAAGATAATGGCCTTATCGTAGGAGTGATGTGTCCATTAAAGGATGCTATCTGTAGAAAGGAGAAAAGATTGAAGAGCGCGTTGTGAACCATGAACAAGGATCCATTCCTAGACCTAGGTTAAGGAACAAATTGCCCCTATTCTGGTAGAGGAAACTGCATAGGTGACCAATAAAGAAGAGACAGAAAGCTTTGACCTAGGACAAGACAGTGATAACTGCTGACACAAATCAAGGTGTGGGATGACGACGAGGGACATTGACAAATTTCCAAGCTATACTAGATAGGGAGATGGAAATGCAAACAAGGTCAATGATTTTATTATGGATGTATGGATGAAAGGCATGCTTTGTGCACTGGACATGGAGTGGACAGGACTTGATAGATGATGGATGTTGACTCTACACATAGCGCCTGTTTGCCAGGTTTTCACTATGGTACTTATCCAAGGCGCCTATTTGCCAGGTTTTCACCAGAGGACGGATATTTTTGGATTTTTTTTTTGGAATACTCTGAGGATTAGGCATAGAACTTCTTGAGATGGACACTATTAAGTGGCTCATCTAGAGGAATGCCATCAGGTGTAGCTAAAGTATAAGCTCCTGATCCATATGCTACTGTCACAATAAAGGGACATAACCAATTAGGCTCAAACTTGCCCTTCTTTTCTTGATCTGCTTGATTTCTCTAATTCTCTTTGAGTACAAGATCACCAACTTGAAACTGTCTTTCTTTGATCTTTTTGTTGTAAGTACGCCGAAGGCAGTTTTGATAGGCATGGAGATGATTAAGTGCGGCAAGATGCCTCTCATCTAGTAGTTCAAGCTCAGCTAATCTGGAAGTGCGATACTCCTCTCCACCAATCAAGTCCTGCATGGATACTCTGAGGGATGGGATCTCAACCTCTATAGGTAGGGTGGCTTCACAGCCATAGACCAAGGCATAGGGTGTGGCACTAGTTGGTGTTCTGAGACTAGTACGGTAGGCCCATAGGGCGGGATTGAGTTGCAAGTGCCAATCATGACCAGCTTCATTGACTATTTTCTTGAGGATTTTGAGAATGGTTTTGTTGGAAGCCTCATCTTGGCCATTACTCTACGGATAGTAGGGAGTTGAAAAGCGATGTTGGATATTGTATTGTGTGCACAGGGCATGGACATCTTGATTCTTGAATGGTCTCCTATTATCAGTGACAGTGGCTTGGGGGATACCATACCGGCATATGAGGTAGTTAAGGATAAACTTGGCTATTTGCTTACCAGTGATATAGGTCATGGGAATGGCTTCAACCCACTTCGTGAAGTACTTAGTGGCAGTAATAATGAATTTGTGGCCATTGGATGAGGATGGGTGGATTTCTCCTACGAGGTCAAGACCCCATTGAGAAAAAGGCCAAGGAGTTGTCACAGGTTGTAATTCATGAGCAGGTGCGTGAATCAAATCTCCATGCTGCTGGCATTGTAGACACTTCTTAGCAAACTGTACAGCATCTTGCTCTATTGTAGGCCAGTAGTAACCTATTCTTAGTATCTTCTTAGCGAGATTAGGACTGGTAGAATGTGCACCACAGACACCTTCGTGTATGTCTCGTAAGGTAGCTTCGGCTTCTTCCGCGTTAAGACATCGTAAGAGGACACCATCGAGACTCCGGCGATATAATGTATCACCCAGAATGGTGTAACGGGAGGATCGACAGATAAAGGTTTTGTGTTGGGTGGATGATAGGTCAGGGGGAAAGGTATTGTGTTTAAGGTATTCATAGATATCTTCATACCATGGGGAATTGGGACCAACAAGTTTGCAGATGATTTCAGTAATGGGAACATTGACAGCTGGTATCAACAATTGCTCGATCAAGAATTCACATTTTTGTGTATTAGCAGGCATGTCAATCAGTGACCTTACAAAAGCCATAGAATCTGCAACCTTGTTATGCTCTCTTGGAATTTGCTCAAATGTGATGCTAGAAAAGTGTGGTTTGTAGGCATCCACTAGTTGCTTGTAGGGGACCAACTTTTCATCTTTTGTTTGGTACTCATCTGTGACTTGGTGAATGACTAGTTGTGAGTCTCCATATACTTGTAATTTTGTGATGTCCCATTGAACTGCTGTATTGAGACCTATGAGGAGTGCTTCATACTCGGCGATGTTGTTGGTGAAAGGGAATGCAAGCTAATATGACTTTGGAACATAGTCATTTTGAGGTGTGATGAATAAGATGCCGACCCCTGATCCATGCTGTGTGTAGGAACCATCAAAGTATAACTTCCACATTATCGAGTAAGAAAGAGTGAATAGATTCTCATCCGAAAAGTCTGCTACCATAGGGTGTGTATCTGTCATGGGTGCTTCTGCTAGTTGATCTGCTAGGGCTTGCCCCTTGATTGCTTTACGATCCATATACTCAATGTCAAACTCACTAAGGATCATGACCCATTTAGCTAGTCTGCCTGTAAGAGCTGCTTTTGCAAGTAGATACTTCAAGGGATCAATTTTGGCTATAATATTTGTGTGTTGGTTCAACATGTAATGCCACAACTTTTGGGAAGCGAACACGACTGCTAAACAAGCCCTTTCCATTGGTGAATAATTGAGTTCATATCCCACCAAGGTTCTCCTGATATAATAAATTGCATGCTCTTTTCCTGTTTCATCATGTTGTGCTAGTAAGGCCCCTAGGGCCGAAGTTGTAGTTGAGATGTATAATATCAAGGGTTTATCAGCAACTGGTGGAACCAATACGAGAGGTGTAGCTAGATACTCTTTAAGTTGATCAAATGCTACTTGACACTTATCGTCCCATCGAAATGAGACATCCTTTCAGAGCAAGTGTTGAAATGGTTGACATTTATCTGCTAGCTGTGAGATGAAATGCCTGATGGATTGCAACCTTCCTTGAAGACTCCTTAATGCTTTGAGGTTCTTTGGTGGAGGCATCTCCACTATAGCCTTTACTTTTGCGGGGTCTACTTCGATGCTTCTACGAGATACAATGTATCCCAATAGCTTCCCTGATGTTACACCAAAGACACACTTCTTTGGATTGAGTCTTACTTGGTATTTCTCGAGCCTGTCAAAGATCTGTCCTAGAACCTATATGTGATCTGCCCTAGAAGATTTAGCTAGTATGTCATCAACCTAGTCCTCCATGATATGATGAAAGAGGTCGTGGAATATCACTGTCATTGCTCTCTAATAGGTTGCTCCTGCATTCTTTAGACCAAATGGAATGACACACCAACAATAGTTACCCCAAGGACAAGTAAAAGTTGTTTTATGTTGATCTTCTTCTACTATCCTTATCTAATTGTAGCCTGAGAATCCATCCATGAGAGAAAGCATTTCATGCCCTGCTGTCAAGTCTACTATAATATCAATGTTCGGTAGTGGAAAGTCATCTTTGGGACATGCTTTGTTAAGATCTCTAAAATCATTGCACATGCAGATGCACCCATTGGGTTTAGACACAGGTACAATGTTTGAGACCCAATCTGAATAGTCGATAGGTCGTGTGAACTTTGCATCTAACAGCTTCTGTATTTCCACTTTTACTAAGAGAGATATTTGTGGGTGCATCTTCCTCAGCTTTTGCTTGACTGGTTTAACTTTTGGATCAACTGTGAGATAGTGAACCACTAGCTTAGGGTCTAGCCCTGGCATATTAGCATAGGTCCACACAAAATTGATGGTTCTCTGTAAGAAGAATGTGTTAAGATTCCTATGTTCTATTTTTGATAATGATGCTACCAAGAATGTGGTCTTGGGATTTTGCTCTGTGCCAAGGTTTATCTCTGTAGAATCTTCCACTAGGAGAGCTGACTTCTCTTGATACTTAGATGGTAGGGGAAGGTCAAATCCTCCATCCTCAAGTGCCACAGTTGGGTTTTCACCTTTGGATACATCCTTTGTTTTTACTATTTTGTGATCAGGAGGTGCCGCAGTGTGGTTTTCACCTAGAGATCTTTCTTTATTTTTACTTTTGCGACTAGAGGATTTGGCATTCTCACCAAAATAAGCTATTGGCTCTAGTTCCATTACAAAACCTGCTTTATGATCGCCAAGAGGGATACCTTCCCAAAGTCCCATGAACTTAGCTAAAGCTTCGTCATTCTGAAATACATCTATAATGGGGGACCCTTGTTGGTCCCAATCGATAAGTTCAGGGTAGACAAGTGTTACTTTTTGGGTGTTTGTGGTGGAGGTTAAGGATGCAGAGGATAGCATAAAAATGGAGGATTCTGCAAATAGGTTGGTCATATGGAGGGAAGAGTCATCGATGATATCCTCAGTAGATGTCGAATCGGTGAGAAAAGTGTCAGCTACCTCGTCGAGGATATACTCGATGTCCAAGGCGCGCGGTACCTTCTTACCAAACCCTAATCCCTTCTTGTCTAGTTTCTTTGTCACAACAATGGGCTCCATAGTTCCTTGATTCTGTTTCCCAAGGCCGCCTTTGCCTTTATAGCCCATGTTCTTTACTATCCTTAAGCCATTGCCCTATTGCTTGACTAGTATTGTGACTGGTTCTTTCTCTTTATAGAGCCAAGAAGAAATGTCCTCAGTAGTTTCCTCTTCCAATAACCGTCCCTATTGGAATTGGGTTAGAAATGCTGGTGGAGGAATAGCTGCTTTTTTGGTTACTTTGGCAATGGGTGGTTGGTCGTAAGATTTTGGAGATAAAGGCATCCGCCCTACACAACAAAATTTTGAGATATCATAAGTTCCAAAGCCTATATCACGGATGTGCGCTTTGATTTCAGGAATAGGATTAGGTTCACTTGTAGAGGCTTGTGTCAGAGTTTCAGGATCAACATATAGTGGGGATTCAAGGGCTTTTGCATTGTTAGGCACTTGGTTGCAATTCTTATAACTGCCTTGCAAGACACGACAGAATTCAAAAGGATTGGGGTCTCCTGGGATAGTGATCTCTGTACCATTGAATGGGAACTTTAGAGACTGATGGTACATGGATGGAACAACTTTCATTGCATGGATCGATGGGCAGCCTAGGATAATGTTGTAAGGCAGCTTAATATCAAGGACTTGACATTTGGTTTCAAGCATGACAGGGCCCAGTTGTATAGGCAAGTGGATAATACCTTCTGAACGACGTTCAACATCATCATATCCTTTGATTGTAATACTTTGATCAGTGTTGACATGATCCTCAGAGTATCCCAATTGCTTAAGTAACTTTAAAGAACAGACGTTGAGACCAGCACCACCATCTATGAGTATACGTTTGATTTTGCGCTTATGGATGAGAACCTCAATATGAAGGGCATCATTGTGACAAGGATCATGGGATGGGAGATCTTTCTTAGAGAAGACCACATTGTAGGGTGAAGCAATGTTACCTACTATAGCTTGGAAATCTGCGACCGCTATGTTGTTAGGAACTGAAGACTCTTGGAGGGCTTTTTCTAGCACTACTCTATGCGCAGGTGATGACTGTAGAAGGTCCAAGATAGAGATTTGTGCTAGCGTTTTCCCTAGATTTTTGACAAGATTATAATCAGATTAAGCCGGAAGATTGGATGTAGGACCACAAATGGTGACACGACCACGGCGAGTTGTAACAGCGCAATCCTGTGATTTGCCTTTAATTGTGAGGGTAGATACTCGACTCTCTTCAAAACAACCTACAATGGAATCAAAGGAAGTGGAGGCATGATTGATACCTTTACCTCTATCCGGAGGAGGAGGTGGACCATGATGAGGGAATGGTTCCTTGTACATATTGAGATCTTTGTTCGTGTGTTGAGCTGGTGGATCTTCTTGTAGAGATATTTGATTGTCTTCAATGAGATTTTGGATTAGGTGCTTGAGTTTCATGCATGATGTAGTTCTATGCCCTTTGCTCCTATGGAATTCACAGTATTCATTTTCTCTGTACCACGTGGTTTTGTAAACAGGTTCCCCATACGGGGGAGCATCAGGTAAGGTGATGAGACCTTTGTGTAAAATCTTCTGTAAGACTATCTCTATGGGCTCTCCCAAGGGAGTGAATTGACACTGCGGAGGGTAATCTTGTTGAGGCCGCTCTTATTGTCATTGCTGTTGGTTTTGATAAGATTGCCTTTGTTGTTGTTGTTGTTGCAGTGGAGCTTGACTTGGCTTGGAAAGCTATAGCAGTGTTTGCAAAGTTTAGACATGTTTAGAATTGACCACCCCATCGTTGACCACATTTTTGTTTTTGTTCCAATATTTGGGCTTATCGCTCGATTGTTGATGAGGAGCATTGTCTTTTGTTTCTTTGAAGATTTTGACCATACCCTTAGCAATGAGGGCCTTTTCAATGTTGATTCCCTTGTATGTGATTTCGTCGAAGGTTGTAGCACTAAGAATTTGCAAATGGAAACCTAACTCTTGGTTGAGGTTCTGCACAAATATGCTAACAAGCTGTTTCTCAGGAATCTTGAAAGGGAATTTGCTAGCCATTTGTCTCCATCGTTTAAGGAAAGAAATGAAAGTTTCTCCATTCTTTTGTTTGTTGTTGCATAGATTAGTCATGGAGATTTCATGCTCTGCATTGTAGGAGAAATGGGTGGCAAATTTCTCTGCTAGCTCGTTAAAAGATTTGATACCCGTAGGCAAGTGTGAGAACCATTCTATTGCCTAACCTCCAAGACTGCGAGGAAAGAGACACATAAGGTATGTGTTGTTATGTGAAACCTCGAAGCAAGCAAGATAGAATTCCCTAAGATGGTCTTTGGGGTCCCCTTTTCCTTTGTATTTATCAAACTTAGGAATAGTAAAATTTTGAGGAAAAGGGATCATAGGTAATGACCGATCAAAAGGATAAGGACACACTTCTTCTAAAGAGAAGGTCTTCTTGGTGTGGCCAAACGTAAGATCAGATAGTTGTTGTTGAACTTCTGTGATTTTTAGCTCCATCTCTATGGGAGGGGTTGGAAACATCTCCTGTTGTCTGAGAAGTGGTTGTTGCTGCCCATACGGAAGATTGTAGTGTAAGCCATGAGCATTGGTATTATAAGGGTCGTAAGGTTGGTTGGGGTTGTATGCATTGTACGTTGGGTTCAGATTAGGTTGGAATTGGATGTTTTGATTTGGAAGAGGTGGAGGTGGCGCTAGGTAAGAATGTTGGCTTTGTGATGGTTGCAGAAAGGAATTAGGTGGAGGAAAGCTAAAGTGCGTAGGATTAGGTTGTGATGGCGGCACATAGCTTTGGGAAACTTGATGTTGGGGAAGTTGAGGGTGGCTAGGCAATGTGTGAAAGAAATTTAGCGCTGATGAACGTAGTGGAGTAGGGACGTGGGTAGATGTGATTTGCGATGGTTGATTAGGGATGAGCGTAGAAGAATTTTGTGTGGGGGACGACATGACTCTAATTGGTTGAGAAACATGAAGGTGTGATGATATGGGTGGTGGTATGTGTTGAGACCCTTGTTGCATGGCTACATAATTGTTCCCCAGATTGTAGTTGGGTGGGAAACCTATTCGTGAAGGAGTAACCAAAATTCCACTTACGGTTGGTGTGGACACTTTAGGAGTTTGTTGTATAGTTGATTGAGCTAAGGTGGCTTGCTTAGCTAGCTCCGCTTGACATTGTAGAGTCTCCTGTTGGTGTTTGTAGATTTCCATAGGAGTCAGAAGTGGTGATACGGCCCTATTTCCTGTTGGGTTTTGATAAAGGGGATTCTTAATCGTTCTTCCTTGTAAGCTTTGTTTGGGTAAAGGCGTAGTCACTGTTGACATGGTTTGGACCGCCTGTATGGCACTTAGGGTGTTGTTTGTCTCCTTGAGAGTGGATAAATCAAAATCTTGAGGTAACTTGGCTCCTTGCTCTGCAAGCAAACGAAAGAAGTGATCTTGGTTCTCGCTAAGAATTTTGTCAAAGGCGGCTACAGCTCTAGGATCTTGTATGAATTCATCAAGATCTTGCCCATCTTCTTGAGAGGATTGACCCATTTCAAAGTGTCGCTCTTCTTGAGGTGGGGCTAGATCTGCAGTATAACCTTGTGGGACAAAATCCAGAGGCATGCTAGTGGTATAGTGAGGTGTGCTTACCAAAGGGACCCTACCGTCTTGAGGTATGACTTGATCAATAGTATATCCTTGTGGCACAAAATCTGGAGGCAAGGTGGTGGTATAGTGAGGTGTACTTACCAAAGGGACCCTACCCTCATGAGGAGTGCTAGGGTGGTCAAGGTGTGGCATGTTGGGAGAAATGGTAGATCTTTCCGCGGGTGTTCTAGGGGTAACCTTGGGAGTAATGTTGAGACGACCTGATTGCGGTGTGTGAGGAGGTGATTTGCGCTTCCTAGGGACAACTTGCTTGGACTTCATAGTTTGCTAGAGCCTAGTGGTTACCATGGAATACACTAGGACAAAAGGTAATGTTGAGATTCTACTTGTGTTTGGAAAAAAGACAAACTCTGATGCACAAGTAACTAGACCAAAGGCACTATACTGTTTGACCAGAGGCGCAGGACTTTGCAACCAAAAGCGTGCTATTGTGATACCAAAGGTGATGGACTGAGCCACCGAAGGTGAGTTACTGCTATACCAAAGGCAAGCTACTATGACCAAAAGTGAGCTACTGTACCACCAAGGGCAAGCTACTGTAATACCAGAGGCGCTGAAGTAGTGTTTGATATTTTTTAAAGGCAATTTTGACAGATTTGGTTATGGTTATGATTGGATTTGTCTTTGGCAAGAGAAAACACAACAAACAAGTGGTAAAAAAAAAGGACTGACACAACAGATAGTGTATGTTCGAGGCTCACAAAAAAGCCCAATGTTTCCACATGTATAAGATAATTGCAATCAATAACAAGCACTTTTTATCCCTAGAGACAAGGTTTCATTGCAGTAGATCAGCTCATAGCTTAATATGCTGTCAATAAAAATATCATTCCATAAAGGTGTCAGATATTTTGTATCTTTGTGAGAGACGATAGGTAGGGATATCTCACCCTCCCCTTGGAAAGCTCAAGTAGGTCACAAGAGCTTTATGGCCAAGGGAATACTATCTCTTGTCAAGGGAGCCAATGGTGAGTATCTTAAGGGCTTAAATTGATTCCCCTTGCACTAATGATTACCGCAACGTTCGGAGGTAGATCGGGTAGTCTCTATCTAGAATGGTTCTTAGTAACTTTGAGGGACCAACACCTTACGAGCAATGCGACAAGCTACTAAAATCTTTAACCAATCCTACTAAGAGTATCAAACACTTCCTCAATGTGAAAATTATTTCCACAAAGAGCTAGTACACCTCTTTTCAGTTTGGCACCACAAGGTAACGCTGATGTCGGTTAGGACTTGGCTTTCGCCTTATCCCTCTCATATAGCAGTTCAAAGGAAAACTCCTCTTAGGGTCATCCCTTTTGGATGAAATGCAATCCAAAAGCAGGCCCTTCTAAAGGAAGTATTGAAATGTAAGAGCAAGCACGTCAAACAAAGGTTCAATTGTCCCGTTATAAGAAAAATAAGGTGCAACTAAATTAGGCACACACACATTTGTAGTTGTCAATTGTCCCTTATGAAATTGAAGTGTTTGGCATTCATGTCCATTGTCCCTTAGAAAATTGAGGTGTTTTCACATACATGTCTATTGTCCCTTAAGAAAAGTAGTATGTTCCTAAGACTTAGATCGCCGAAATGATTTGTTCAATTATCCCTTAAGAAGGCAATATGTTTCTAAGACTTAGTGAGATAAATCAAGATTTCTTCAACGCTCGTCCTGCATGAACATATTAGAAAAACCTTTTTGCTCTGTGTGAGTGATAAGAAGTTGCAACAAGTAAATTAGTTCCACAAAAATTCACAAGTTAGCAAAAATAAATCAATTTGACCAAAAGCGAGTTACTATCTTACCAAACGTGACCTACTGTGATACCAATAGCACCTCACTGTGTTTCCAAAAGCGTGGTGATGTAAACCAAAAGCGACTCACTGTGCTAACATACGTGCTGAATCAGAACTAGAAGCGCGGTACTGTGCTACTAGAAGTGCTGTACTGTGCGACCAAAAGCATTGTTCTGTCTCAGATCCAAAAAAAGTCATACTTTGTCAAAATAACTAGGTTCAGATAGGATTTCATGATTGATCTAATGTTCTGAGTAGTAATATCTACTAGATCTGTATCCTGCAATCAATCCAACTCAAAAAGGTGTCGCGAATAGATAGGTTAACTCAAATATCAAAAAATACCCCTAAATAAGTCAACTTAGGAAGTATCAAAAGATAGTTGAAAGATAAATACAACAACTTGTTAGATAAAACAAAGATATGTATATGAATAAACCCCTATAAAAACACCAAGGAAAGTCAGAAAACCTATTTTGCTGAAAGCGCTTGACGATACTACCAAGAGCACCATTCTGTATTACCAAAAGCACTTCTCTATGTTACCAGAAGTGCCACAGTATCACCTGAGGGTGCTGTACTATGCCTCCAGTAGTGCTTAAGGATACTACCGAAAGCGCCTTTCTGTGTCCTTTGCGCTGTTCCGTACTATAACTTAAAAAAATTAATTTCTCAAAGAAAAAGAGGGATTAGTGGGTCCCACTAGGTGTGCCAGAATGTGTATGAGGAAAATTGACTATGATAAACTAAACAAATCAAAAACCCAATAAAATAAAGAGAACCAATCTAAATAAAAGCCATTAACAATAAATCAATGAAATATGAAATCTTTTACCGAGATTTGTATTGTTCCCTTTGGATGAATGTGGATTGCTCAATAGTTTGCAAAACCATGGTTGCAACAAGCAAGTAGTGTGCTCAAAGATCAATGTTAAGAGATCGTGAAGTTGCTCAATTGATGCGATGTATGCTCAAAGCGCTGTTAAGTATGCCTGAGAATAAGTGATCGAAGAGAGAGGTAATGAAGGAGATTAGGGGGGTTTATATAGATTTCAATGAAAATCGATCAACGGTCCAGATAATTCAGAAGAATCAGTGGAGGAGAACAGTTGAGGAATGTGCAACGAATAAGAAGAAGACAAGTGTCACCCAAAAACTATTTTATTTGAGTTAATCACTTTCTTTTCTAAAGATAAGACATGCTTTTCATAAATTAGAAAGCTTTTTTCTAATTTAAGGGAAATTGATAAAAACAAGGTTGAGTGAATAGATAACTCAACTTAAGATTTGCTTTTGCATGATTTGAGAGAAATTAAATAATAAATTATTTAATTTTGTGTGCATGGAGAAGAAGATTTATTTTTAGAAGATTTGAAATATATTTGAAGAATTTGAAGGCAAATTAAATAAATAAATTTATTTAATTGTTGTGCATGATTTGGAAGAATAAGTAAAATATTTGATTTATTTTATTTTTGGAGATTGAAAGGATTTAAATAAATTTGATTTGATTTATTTAAATTTGGAAGAATGAATTGATTTAATTAAATAATTGGGAATTATTTAATTGTTTGGATAAGAGGGAATTTGTAATGAATTAATTAAATAATGGGATTTATTTAATTAATGGAGACTTGAGATTTGGAAAGAAGATAATTATCTAATTAAATAATTAAAATTATTTAATTGTGGAAGAATAATAGAGGAATTTGATTTAATTAATTAAATAAATAGAATTTATTTAATTAATGTCAAAGTATGCGCTTTAGAAGAATTAGGTGAAATGCAAGTGATTAGATAGATTCGATGAAATGCAAGTCGTGTGATGACGTGGTCATTTTAGGGTGTCTACAATCATCAAGGTCAGCATCAACCATTGGAACAATCTCCAAGGTCGGTATTACAAACAGTTACAAAATGGGTCATGACCTATTGTAACATCATGCAAAGGGAATGAAAAGAGGATCATGTCATGCCTTAACTAGGACTCAAGCATGATCTTCCAGACCACAACATGCTTCCACAATCTTCTAGAGATCTCTGCAATCACTGGGATCAACGAGGTCAGCCAAGACTGGTTACACGCTATGTTATCTGGGAGAAATCTTCACACACCATCTCAATTTCTTAACGTGGACCAAAGACCAGATAGGAACATGATTAGGAGACATCCACAAGCATGCTATAATCATCAGGAGCAACTGCATGAACCTTAACCACTTTATTCATAGGAATCTTCTCACCAGAGTACATGAACTTTACTGTCTTCAACTGTCATAAAAGAAACATAGCTTGCGGACCACAAAACCATGAACCATTGCAATTGTAGGCACTTATCATCATCCCAGACTTCTATCTAGAACTACATAGCAAAATACTTTATTGTAGAGGAATGCGGAGCCAAATACAGTCTTCCTGTCTCAACTGAACTTACAGAAAAAGTAGGCTTTACTCTGGTGAATAGAACTCACTCAGATCTTTATACAGATTGCTCAGACCTGAAATGTAGCATTCTCAGACATACCTCTAACTTACTTCCAATATGTAGACCACGATCTTCAGGTAGGAACAAATGCAGAGCAGTTTACTGGACTATTCTTCAGCATACAACTCACTATCTGTACTGCACTTCTCTGTGGCTTACTTGTTTCTTTTGGAGAGGCTAATTTTCTCAATATCCTCAAGATACAAGTCTTCTAAAAAAGTAATGGAATAGGATATAGTTGACACCAATGACAACAAGAATATGTTGACATCAATGACAACATTGATTAGGCACATACTTGCAACATATTCACCTAAGAATTTGACATGAACTGAGAGGATATGTGTAGATTGAGCTAAATATGTAGGATACTAGTGAATTATGACATAATCTTGATGAACATGACTAGGAAGTGCTTAAGTGCCAAAAATGAAAAACAATAGATCACAACAAACCCTAAGTGACAATCAGATAGTCAAGACTTGACAGTCAGAGACTTGACAGTCAGAGACTTGAGACTTCATATCTTTAAGGATCATGTCATCTTTCAAGATGAATAGAGGTTTGTTGTCTAAACTTTTTTTCATGTGCATGTGACTAAACACCACATGAACATGTATGTCTTGTATTGTGTCATGTTTCTAAATGCTTAATCTATGTAGAAATTATACTTTGTTTCTTGTGTGTATGCAATTCATCATAGACTCCTAGAATCCTTAACTTGGGGGCTTAATCACCTCTCAATTTTGGTGACATTCTATGGCTTCTATGTTTGTTGTGATTGAAACTTTTCCTCTTTGTACTTTAGTGCAAGTATGAGCGTAAGATCATACCCACACTAAAGTAGGGGCTAAATGTTATGGAGTAAAATGTGTACCCTTGCCATTTTACACCTAGCATAGTATTTGGGTGGACCTAAAACAATAAAATCTCAATCCTGATGAATAAACCTAACAAAATAAAGTTAGGACTAGTCTAATCCCACTTTAATTGACACTCCTCAAGGTTTGTGGGGCTAAAGGACTAGGGTGCCTATCGCCCTGGTCCCAAATGTTAGCCCCAACCCTATTTTTGTGGTGTTAGCTTAGAACACCTCCTTGGCTTATGCATGTCAGCCCCATTTGATTTTATTCATTGTTGGTGATTGGGAATGCATATATAAGAAAGTTAGTTTATTCATTTGAACATATAAGCAATCTAGGCGCACTTGCACTCTCTCTTCTTCTCTCTCATGCTCTCTATTCTTCTCTAAAGCTCTTTATGGTGGATTATTGTTGTTGTGCTAACTTCTTGTAGGTCTTGTGAAGATATCTCTACTTCTATGGGATACACCAACTGCTTGAGTCAAGTTGTGATGCTGCATCAAGAAATATAGGGTTTCCATGCTCATGGTGACTCCTTTCATTTATGCTTTGTTATTGTAGTCCATTCTACTTTAGATTTTCCTCTTCCCTCCTAGGGTACACTCTCTTCATCTCTCATCATTGCTATTATGGAGGTGGAAACACCATTCACGGAGCTTGACTTAGGAAAGCTCCTAAATAGCACCAACCCTCTTTCCTTCTTTCTTATGTGCATGTTGTATCTGGAGGAATCTAAAGATAACAAGTTACAGGGGATAGGAAGTCACATAAGCAAAGGAACTTAAATCCAGAGATCTTGCAAAACCCTAATTTGGGTCTAGGGAGACTAGCGCCATGGCACCTCTTATTTATCTGACCAAAACCTTTTGGAATCAGGTTCTCTTAGATATTTTAAACTCCTCCCTACCACTTCTTTCTGGGTTTTCGACGGTTTCAGGTCTATAGCTCTTATTTTCTCTATTTTAGCCCTAGAAACCCTAGATTTGGTAATTAGTCATAAGATCTCTCTCCTTGGAAACAAAGGGACTAATCAAGAGACCTCTTAGTTCTCCTTTAAGGACTGTATCTAAGTATTGAGTCTCCTTGATTAATGTTCCAATGTTATGTGGAGAAGGATTGATTTAGGGTGATGTGCATGTTAGCTTAGATCTCATTTTCTACATAACAACAACTAGGCAAACAATTTTGTAATTCTGAAGGCATGTAAAGGGTGAATTAGATATACATTTGGAGTGTGGGAATCCTACTCACTTGTAATCAACCAACTTGTTGCCAATTAATTTAAGATACTTGATCAATTCTATGTTTCTGCCCATTGGTGGTAACATGTCTGCATTTCTTTTCCTTGCATATGATTTATGTTGATGGGATCTTGCACTTAATTGTTAAGTCTTAAGATCAAGTTAATGAATAGGGTTTGAATTCTACACATGTAATATGGTGTTTTCATTATTTATTTTGATACTTTCCTCTCCTTAGAATCTTGCACTTGCAATGTAAATGATTGTGTGGAATATTGGTCATCCATTGCTTGTTTAATTTGATCTCATTAACTTTATCATATGAAGTGAAAAGTCAGGTACATAAGTTGTCCATTTCTTTATTTTATTTTGACCCTGTAACCCTAAATCCTTTTTTCTCTCTTTTTTTATCATAGTTAGTAGGAGGTTTAAGACCCTAGACTTGAAAGAAATATCTATCTTTCAGAGATTATCTTGATTCATGTTGATTCTACCAGCACATGCCCCTTGAACAAACAACTACATTGTCCACTCATCTACTCCAACACTATTGTGACCCAAAAAATAGGGATCTTGGAGTGATCACAATATCATTGGGTTGCCTTTCAAGAGAAGTAGAGTGCTTTTCATTCTACTTAGAGTTGATGTGCCAAAACAACCATTAACAAGAGGTTGAGATACTTAAGATATGTGCCCAAACCTCAGATTCCTATTGCATTGAATGTGGTAGAGTAGCTGAAGAAAGCACAAACTAATATCTCCTTATGGGACATATTATCTATCCCAAAGCAAAGGACATTTCTCTAAGAAGCCCTTGAGAGAAAGGAGGACCCACAGTTAATAAGCCAATCAACCACTAGCATGGAAGAAAAGACAACACAACCTTAAAAGGTAGCTCAAAATCCACACTCTACCATCTTTCAAATGTGAAAGTAGATGTAGGCAATCCTAAGCCCACACCCTTCTACTTAATGGTAATAATAGGCAAGAAACTATTGCACAACTCTATGATTAACTCCAATTCTAGCACCATTGTCATGCCTAAAAGGGTAGCAAATGCCCTTCAATTAAATATGAACCTTTGCAAAGAGGGTTTATGCAGTTGGATGGGAAGAAATTGCAAATAGTGGGAGTTATCATGGCTCTATTCCTCACACTATATCCTTTCCCAAATATCACCATGCTTCAAGAAGTAATGATCATTGGTATCCCACTAATCTTCAACCTTTTCCTCTCCAGGGACTTCACTACCAAGATCAGAGGGTACCTCTCTATTGATTGGACTCATCTCATCCTAAAAATAAAGTATGGATCTGAGATGAAGATCCTGTCAGAATCCCTCTAGAAGGAACACATCACTCATGAGGTGATGACTAACTTTGAACTAGCTCACACCATGCTTTCAAAAGAGGAGAAGCACAAAACAAAGTTTCTTAATCAAGAGGCTGAGAGAAATAGCCAAATTGACGAAGAGGTGGCACTTCTATTCGAAGCCATGTAAATCGATCCCTATGGAAACTTTGATTCCACAAGGTTAGGGATATATGTAATCTACGATGAAGAACAAGTGATCCCAGGATGCAAAAACATCTCTCGAAACTTGGTGCAAGGTTCTAATGAGCCCACACAATTGTTTAAGCTATATTTTGATGGTGCAAGATGTACGAATGGCTCCAGAGCTAGTGCATGCCTCATTCCCACTTAAGGAAAGAAGATTCTAAAATCTTTCCACTTTCAATTCAGCTACACTAATAATGAAGCTAAGTATGCAACACTGGTGCATGATATCCTCTTAGTAGAGAAACTCAAAATCAAGCAATTGTAGGAGTTTAAAAATTTTGACTTAATCATCAGACAAGTGAGAGGAGTAGCTATGACCAAAAATGTTAGGATGAGGTCATACCATCATAGAGTATGGTACCAATTAGAAAGCTTTGAAGTGCTAAATATGAGAGTGGTACCAAGGATTCAAAACAAAGAGGCTGATAGAATGGCTCGAATAGGGTCCTACTTTGATCCAATAAAACATCTTCTAGAAAATGAAAATGTGATTAAATTGATTACCAAGCCTGCAATACTAGATAATGTAGATCACTGGAAAGTGTTTGATAGTGATGAGAAAATCACTTGGTTCATACATCAATCTAGGGAGTTTTCATATCAGTTGCAACCAAAGATTAAGGAAGCTTACAGAGACTGGATCATGTAACTAAGGTCAAACAAGCTTCCAAAAGGCCTCATAAATTTATAGAGTCTATTTGAATTAGATGATGCAAAAGGAGATAAAAGGAAGTTCTCCATGGATAAGGGAGATTATATAGAAATTAAGGTCAATCTTGGAAACAAGGTGAAAGTAGGAAAAGTTATCATGTAGGTCAAAAGGGATAGGTTGATATCTTTTTGCAATAAATATGGTAGTGTTGTAGCCTAGAACTATGAAGACCCTAAAGGCTATAACAAAGAGATAGTTCAACACACCATTGAACTATTTCCAGAAGCAAAACTGATTAGGTAGAGACAGAGGCCAGTCAATCCAAAAATAGAGCCTTGAGCATGAAGCAGGAGCATAGCAAGCTAATAGATTCAAAGATCATCTTCCTGATCAAGCATTCAATGTGGGTATCTAACTTGGTTCCAGTAAGAAAGAAAAATGGAGAAATAAGGCTTCGTGTTAACTTTAGAGACCTTAACATGGATTCTCTCAAGGACCATTATCCGCTCACCTCAATGGATCAAATTCTTCAAATAGTCATGGTATCAGAGAGATTCTCTCTACTAGATGGTTTCACTGAATATAACTAGATATGGCTAAAAGAGGAAGACCAACTCAAAACTGTCTTCACTACAAAGTGGGGCATGTTGGCATATGCAAATATGTTGTTTGGCCTTTCAAATGCATGAGTCACCTTCCAATGCACTATGGACATTGCCTTCAATGGGATAATCAACAAGATTATCCTAGTGTATCTAGATGATCTTACTGTATTCTCTAAACTAGCAGAGTATCATTTTGATAATCTAGAGAAAGTTTTCTAGAGTGTTAGGAATTCAAGATCTCCCTAAACCTAAAGAAGTGCATCTTCAAGGTCCCACAAGGTAAGCTTATAGGAGACATTATTTCAAAAGAAGGAGTCTCAATTGATCTAGACAGGATCAGAGCCATCACGAAGCTGCCTTTGCTAGTGAACAAAAAAGTTGTCCAATCTTTCTTAGGGAAGGTTAATTTTTTAGGGATATTCATTTTGGACTGTGTAGGATTAGTCCGCCCCATTACCTTGATGCTAAGGAAAGATGTAGACCTCAAATGAAAACAAAAAGGGAGGTAGGCTTTTGAAAGGATCAATATAGCTATATCCATTGCCCCAGTCTTGGTAAACCTTGACTTTATAAAGGACTTCATCATGTACACATATGGAATTGATCACAACATTGTTGTGGTGCTCACACAAAAGGATGAGTCAACTAAAGGATAACGTCTCATTGCTTTCAACTCCCACACCATGAAAGGATATGAAACAAGGTATAATTGTGTTGAGAAACATGCCTATACGCTGGTTAAAGGCCTCAAGAAATTTAGACATTTGGTGTTAGAAAGCAAAGCCACTGTCTATGTGTCTCACCCAAGTGTCCAAAAGTACATAATGGAAGGGGAGATTATGGACAAAAGGGCCAATTAGATTACCAAAATCCTAGAGTATGACATTGAATTCACACCAACCAAGATGATTAGAGGAAGGATGCTAAATGACCATTTAGTTCAAAGCTAGGATTTTGAACAAGAAGAAGAACAAGAAGCTGAGATAGTTTTAACTAATGAATAGGAAGAGTCTAACTCATGGATCCAAGATAGGATATGTTTCATGGAAACATGAAAATATCTCAATTAGTTGCCTCTCTACAAGAGAAGATATTATAGGCTCCAAGGAGCTAATTTTTCCATAATCAATGGTTTTCTCTTCAAGAGGAATATCAATGACGTATATCTAAGATGTATAGAAAAAGGAGAGGATGACGTGATCCTATCCAAATTTCACTATGGGACATCTGGTAGCCAATTCTTAGCAAGTTCACAACAATGAAGATAATCTGTGTAGGATACTATTGGCCATCAATGTTCTTCAATTTCTACCAATTGGTCATACGGTGTCAACATTGTTAGTTCTACACAGGAAAAGAATAAATGTTGCTCTTCCCCTCAAACCAATCCTAGTGGAGGAAACTTTTACCTAGTGGGGATTAGATTTCATAGGAATGATTAACCCTATCTCAAGTGCATGACATAGATGGATCTTAATGGCCATAGATTACTTCACTTGATGGAGTGAGGCAATATCATTGAAAGAGGCAACGAAAAGTGTAGTGCTTGAATTTATTGAAGGAATTATTACTAGATTTGGCCCTCCTTGCATGGTGATATCAAATAATGCAAAGGAATTCCTTGGATCCAGAATTTTAGAGTTCACCTTGAAATTGGTATTTTCCTAAAGACGTCCTCAAATTACTACCCGTAGGGAAATGGCCTCGCTGAATCAATAAGAACTTGATAAAGTTGATCAAATGAATGGGTTCACAAAACCAAAGGGAATGGCATAAAAGTCTCAAGATGACATTATGGGCTGACAAGATCACTCTGAAGCAAGTTATAGGAGCTTCTCCGTATAGTTTGGTATACGGGAAGTGTAGGAGTTAAGGACAACACTGAGAGGGGGGGTGAATCAGTGTTGTGTAAATTCTTTAATCTTTTTTCAAAATTTAACTTTCTGAGCACAAGGAATGAATGATACCTTTGATTTGTCAAATACATATACACATGACTATGAATGCAGAAAGAGAATAAAACTTCATAAGTAAATTAAACACACACAAGGAAGATCAATATGAATCATAACATAAGATATACACGAGTGGAAAACCCATCAGGGTAGAAAAACCACTCCAGAATTGCCTCACTGGCTTAACTGAAAAACATGCCTCACTGGCAATACAAATTGTCTCACTGACAAATATTAAGGTCACACTGACCTATAAGCCTCACTGGCTAATACAATGCCTCACTGGCAAACCAAATCACCAATAGAAGTTATAAACCAAATCAGAGGGATACTCTGTTTCCATTCAATACAAATATATGTCTGTCAAATACCCATTCTATTCAATCTGACATCTCAACAATCCTTTATTCTGATCCAATCAACACTGCATTCTAACAACACTGCATATCAAATGTGTATTCTAATCCAACACTTCACAACACTGTATATCAAATGTGTATTCTAATCCAACACATCACAACCCTGTATATGCCATCTCTATCCTTCTTAATTCCTCATTCAATGCACCTGGAAACACAATTTTATATAGATTGAATGTTCTCCCTCCTGCAAAGAAAAATCTTTTCATATTCCTTTTTCTCTACAAAAATTCATTGACCTTTCATATTTATTTCAATCTGAATATTTTGTCTTCAATGTCTTTTCATTTACTTATTCCCTGCAAACATCTCAAAATAATATCTCCATAAATCCATTTTCAAGAAGAAAATCTAATTTACAATGTCTTATATTTCTCTTTCAAAAATTGATCCTAATCTTAAGAAAAACTTTCTGTATCTCTTTAAAAAAAAAACTTGATCTGTTCTTTCAATGCCCTGTCTGACTGACTTCATCTTCCATCTGTAAAACCATTCATATTCCTGCAAGAAACAATCCTTCAAAATTTCTTTCATCTTTCCAAGCCCTTCACAACAAGACTCTTCATTTTCCTGTGAGCTAAAAAATAACTTTTTATATTTCCTTGCATCTGAGCAACTTCATCTTCCATCTCTGCAAAAATAACTTCACTAATCTCCAATAAAATCATCTGATAATTTTTAAGATCTTATAAACACATTTCTTCAAAAAAAAACCATTTTGCTCCTGTATAAAATTTCAAAAACAAAATCCTTGATATTCTTCTATTTCCAAATCAATATCCTTTGTATTCTTCAATCTTCAACAAACAAATTTTTCATATTCTCCATAAAAAATCTTTTTCAAAAAAATCCATCTTCCTTAAAAAAAATCTCTCCTCAAAAATCTTCCAAGTTTTTTTTTACATCCAAATCCATTGCCTTAATGGAAAAAAAACAAAAAGAAAAAATCTGCTTTCTAAAAGGAACCAAAACAAACTCCTTATCAAAAATGGAAATTAAATAAAGTTTCCAAAATTTAAAAAGCCATAAATATGACTAAAGAAGTGGGCTTCTCCTTTGACAACGAATCTTAAACAAGTTTCCATTAATTGGGCTCCTTGTCATATTTACTATGCTCTCAAAATAATTCGGTGCCTTTTCCAAAAACATCCCACTTTAGCCTTTTTCTATAAAACATAAAAAACAGCAAGAAAATCGGGCTCTCCTAAGGCAATTCGATGCCTTTTGTTTTTCCTTTTTAATACATGCAATTTTTTAAATAAAAATATTTCAAATATGAATCGGGCTTTAAGAATTTGAGTTAAAAAAAAACTTCCAAGGAATTCCTAACCTTTGAATTACCTTCAAAATTATAATGCTTATTCAAACAATTTCAAATAAAGGTCTTTGAATTATTTTACTCCCCTTTGAGTATGCTTCGTGCCCGTTATAAAATGATACAATGTTTTTTTTTAAATAAAGCTCCTTCATAAAAAAACTTTCGTTCTCTCCATAAGATTTTTAAATGATGTTTATACTTCCCTTCAAATATATTTAATATTCTATTTTCATGCTCTTTTTCTACTATGACTTTGTATATGAAATTCACCTTTTAATGTCATAAAGATATGACATATAGGAACTGAAAAATACAAGGTTCTAATATTAAAGCACAGTCATATGCCAACAACAATCAACTGAACCAACCAACTGTGCCTGTGTCAAATGTTGACACCAACCAACCTTGTGCCAAGTAAGTCATCATCCCAACTGAAGTATATTAAGCCCAACATCAACCATCCAATCAAATTATCAAACTTACTATAAGAATAATGACATCCCGAAGAACCAAACTGCTCCTATCAATCCGTAATCTGTAATGTGTAGACACCACAAAGAAGATCCTGCATCATCGTCACTTGTAACAACAACTCTTGTATGAACAACACCTGATTGATGTTCCTGATAGAGTAAACAATTCTGAAAGAGATTGTGAGAGACATGAAACAAGACCAACTATAAACAGTGTCACTGAATATCAAGATCAAATTACCAAACCACTACCACTGTATGTCAGTATCACCTTGATGTAATCCTGCAACAACACACAAGATGATATACTTCTGATGATGTACTCCTCAAACATATGAAGACATCATGATGAATACCTCATTAAACATCTTCTGAACACTTTTGACATCAATGACAACCTAACACCATCAATCTCCCCCTTTGTCATTGATGGCAAAAACCATCTGATTGCAATTTTTCTTTCTCCCCCTTTTTGACATCTGATGACAAAGCCTGAAACAACTCCCCCTGAGAACAACTCCACTGAAAGATGTTATAGCATGAACATAACAATTGTAATCATATTGCATTAAGAGCACCTTGAAGACATAAACTCCTGTTATCTTGTTATCTTCAACCAAAAATAAGAACCACTTACCTTTCAAAGCACTGAATGCAATTTTGCTAAACTTATCCTGAACATCAACATTTCAAACTTGAGAGCAAAAAGATACCATGAAACTTACATCTGATGACAATACCATTATGAAGATGGAGACTGACACACTCCTGATAACATCACAAACTTTCAAAACAAACAGTTCTTCTTCAATCAACAACCTTTTTGACCTGAAATATCAAATCTCCAAGATCTCCCATGTGTTAAAGTTCACAAACAAATCACTACTCAGAAATACCATTGGTAAACACTAACAAGCCTAACCAACATAATTCAACTCAACTCAGCACTTATCCACTTCCTGAATTAGTCTTGAAGCAACATATCAACCTGAAGTATACCATCCAATTACTGATATTCAACCTTCTAAACACTTTTGCAAAGAAATCATAAACATACCAATACTCTTTGATAAACAGATTTGCAGGCAAAAATTATGAAGACTCCTTATCACACAGTTCCCAACCCAAGATGCCAAGATGACCATTTTTATAAGACCTTTACTTGCCTCTGATTTGATGAAATACAAGACTCACCATCAATGTCATAAGAGACTCTAGATTGTCATAGCTTGAAACACATACCTCATACCACTTCAAAAACTGGAGGCACACAATTTGCACATACCTTTCTGAGTCATATTAATGAGGAAGATCATTAATGGAACATGTAAAACTATCACTTCAGAAAACTTCTCAATATCTTTTGATTATCATCTTCTTTTAACACTATCTTCAAATCACCTTTTCTGACATGACAAAGAATGAAGACCATCCTGCTGTTTCTGCACATCTTTTTACAACACACTGTCAAATCTGATAAACAACACTCTGGCAAAAAAAAAAACTGATATATACATAATCATATCTAAAACATACTGTAAGAACTCTTGCCTCTTGACTTTATCATTCAAATCAGCCCATCAAGATTGCACAACCTTCAACATCAAGCTCTTCCTGTAACACCACTTTGCAAAATCAAATGCAGGTGAGAGTTCCTTGAGAACACTTTTACTGAAGCAACATGACAACTCAACCATCAATACACAAAATAGGATCAACTCACAACATCACCAAACTCTTTGAGCATTAAATCCTTTAACAACTTATCAATACCTTGCATTCACTGAACATGTCATTGATCATGAACCCCTGATACCACTAGAATCATACAATTTGTACATACTACCCTGAAACATATTAATGATGAGAACTGTCAAAGAACCATGTCAGATTATCACATTAAGAACACTTCCATATAAGCATGACTTGACATCCCTGAGCACACTCAAACCAATTTACATCAACAAGTTCTTCCTAACCAAATTATTCAATATCTACAAACTCTTTGTAAACTGAACTTCTAACATCCTTTCAACATCTTGTATGCTCCAAGAACCACTAAACATGTCACATGAACACCTGTATTATTGACATACACTGGAAACCAATATCATCAGAAACTTCATATCAATCATTATCAAACAAGCATGATAAACAAAACAAGATAAACAACAACTGATCTCCTCTATAACTTCTTGGGGATAATTAATAGGTCATGAACAACTCCCCCTTACTTCATGCTCTCAGTTATCCAACTAATGATGTAACTTGTGCAAGATGCACAAGTTTATGATCCTTCTTGTCCTGACTTTGTTTTCTTCTCCAAACCTGTATAAACCTTTTCTTTTCTTTGCTCAAGGTGTCTGCTCTAGATTTATTCCTGCAAAACTGTGCCTTATGCCCAAAAGAATTACAATTATAACAAACTATGTTATAACCAAATGACTGATACCTTTTTGACATCTCCTGAGCAATTATGTTATGCTTCCATGTAGGATCAAACATTCTATTCATTTTACAGTTTCTTTGAATGTGTCCAATATTATTGCAAACAATATCAGTATTCCTTCTGCAATTAACTGATTTGTGTCCAAATTGATTACAAGCATAACAATGACCATTAAAAGAATAATTATACCTATACATGTATGCTTGTCTAACAGGAGCATTTTTTCTTCTTCTTTGATTATGCTTTTCATCTTTGACATTTATTTCAGTTTCTGTCTTCTCTTTATCTTCAAGAGCACTAGCATGAAGATCAATTTTCTTTCTGAGAGTTTGCCTGGCTTTTGAACACTCCCCTTTTTCAATATTGTTTTCAAACAATAGATTCTTGTGTAATTTAGAGGAAGCCTTTTCTAACTCCTTTCTTAAAAAGATTATTTCAGATTCATACTTTTCACAATCAACTTCTTTGGCCTTTAGTTGATTATTGACATCTTCTTTTATTTTCTTAACTTCTACAATTTGAGTCTTCAAATCTATTATCTGTTTTTCTACATCTTGAAGATTTGAAAGAATTTTTATCTTGGATTCCTTTTCCTCTTGAAGTTGCAACTTTAACCTTTTATTCTCCATTCTGAGTTCTTTGATCTCACCAAGAGCACAAATGAGCTCACCTTCCATATCAATCTCATAATCCTGATCATCATCACTTGTGATGCTAGCTTCTTCTGAATCTGATTGAGTTTGAACTTCAACTCCTTCATTGCCACTTTCCTCACACACCAGAGTGTCCTCATCTTTATCATTATCTTGATAAATTCTTATTAGTTCTTTCCAGATATCTTGAGCTGTTTCACACTGCACAACCTTACAAGAAATATCATTAGATAAACTAGATAGAATAACCTTCTTGGCTATATGATTCCATTTAAGAGCCTCTTTGTTATTTGAAGAATTACCATTCTCAACTGACATTAGAACATCATATCCTAAGGAGGATAAATACACTTGCATTCTAACATACCAAACTGGAAAATTTGAACCATCAAACTGAGGAATATCTAAAAAATTTTCTTCTAACACAATATCAGATTCAACTTGGAGAACATTTTTATCAACTGTCTTTATATCAACATCTAGATTTGATATGAATGATTTCTTTTGTGTCTTCTGACTAGAAAGAATCTTACCATTTCTCATGTTCTTATTTCTCCTGCACTTACCCATTGAACTCCACACACAGGACCTACCCAAGCTGATTAAGCTGCAAGAGGGAAACTGGCTCTGATACCAATTGTAGGAGTTAAGGACAACACTGAGAGGGGGGGTGAATCAGTGTTGTGTAAATTCTTTAATCTTTTTTCAAAATTTAACTTTCTGAGCACAAGGAATGAATGATACCTTTGATTTGTCAAATACATATACACATGACTATGAATGCAGAAAGAGAATAAAACTTCATAAGTAAATTAAACACACACAAGGAAGATCAATATGAATCATAACATAAGATATACACGAGTGGAAAACCCATCAGGGTAGAAAAACCACTCCAGAATTGCCTCACTGGCTTAACTGAAAAACATGCCTCACTGGCAATACAAATTGTCTCACTGACAAATATTAAGGTCACACTGACCTATAAGCCTCACTGGCTAATACAATGCCTCACTGGCAAACCAAATCACCAATAGAAGTTATAAACCAAATCAGAGGGATACTCTGTTTCCATTCAATACAAATATATGTCTGTCAAATACCCATTCTATTCAATCTGACATCTCAACAATCCTTTATTCTGATCCAATCAACACTGCATTCTAACAACACTGCATATCAAATGTGTATTCTAATCCAACACTTCACAACACTGTATATCAAATGTGTATTCTAATCCAACACATCACAACCCTGTATATGCCATCTCTATCCTTCTTAATTCCTCATTCAATGCACCTGGAAACACAATTTTATATAGATTGAATGTTCTCCCTCCTGCAAAGAAAAATCTTTTCATATTCCTTTTTCTCTACAAAAATTCATTGACCTTTCATATTTATTTCAATCTGAATATTTTGTCTTCAATGTCTTTTCATTTACTTATTCCCTGCAAACATCTCAAAATAATATCTCCATAAATCCATTTTCAAGAAGAAAATCTAATTTACAATGTCTTATATTTCTCTTTCAAAAATTGATCCTAATCTTAAGAAAAACTTTCTGTATCTCTTTAAAAAAAAAACTTGATCTGTTCTTTCAATGCCCTGTCTGACTGACTTCATCTTCCATCTGTAAAACCATTCATATTCCTGCAAGAAACAATCCTTCAAAATTTCTTTCATCTTTCCAAGCCCTTCACAACAAGACTCTTCATTTTCCTGTGAGCTAAAAAATAACTTTTTATATTTCCTTGCATCTGAGCAACTTCATCTTCCATCTCTGCAAAAATAACTTCACTAATCTCCAATAAAATCATCTGATAATTTTTAAGATCTTATAAACACATTTCTTCAAAAAAAAACCATTTTGCTCCTGTATAAAATTTCAAAAACAAAATCCTTGATATTCTTCTATTTCCAAATCAATATCCTTTGTATTCTTCAATCTTCAACAAACAAATTTTTCATATTCTCCATAAAAAATCTTTTTCAAAAAAATCCATCTTCCTTAAAAAAAATCTCTCCTCAAAAATCTTCCAAGTTTTTTTTTACATCCAAATCCATTGCCTTAATGGAAAAAAAACAAAAAGAAAAAATCTGCTTTCTAAAAGGAACCAAAACAAACTCCTTATCAAAAATGGAAATTAAATAAAGTTTCCAAAATTTAAAAAGCCATAAATATGACTAAAGAAGTGGGCTTCTCCTTTGACAACGAATCTTAAACAAGTTTCCATTAATTGGGCTCCTTGTCATATTTACTATGCTCTCAAAATAATTCGGTGCCTTTTCCAAAAACATCCCACTTTAGCCTTTTTCTATAAAACATAAAAAACAGCAAGAAAATCGGGCTCTCCTAAGGCAATTCGATGCCTTTTGTTTTTCCTTTTTAATACATGCAATTTTTTAAATAAAAATATTTCAAATATGAATCGGGCTTTAAGAATTTGAGTTAAAAAAAAACTTCCAAGGAATTCCTAACCTTTGAATTACCTTCAAAATTATAATGCTTATTCAAACAATTTCAAATAAAGGTCTTTGAATTATTTTACTCCCCTTTGAGTATGCTTCGTGCCCGTTATAAAATGATACAATGTTTTTTTTTAAATAAAGCTCCTTCATAAAAAAACTTTCGTTCTCTCCATAAGATTTTTAAATGATGTTTATACTTCCCTTCAAATATATTTAATATTCTATTTTCATGCTCTTTTTCTACTATGACTTTGTATATGAAATTCACCTTTTAATGTCATAAAGATATGACATATAGGAACTGAAAAATACAAGGTTCTAATATTAAAGCACAGTCATATGCCAACAACAATCAACTGAACCAACCAACTGTGCCTGTGTCAAATGTTGACACCAACCAACCTTGTGCCAAGTAAGTCATCATCCCAACTGAAGTATATTAAGCCCAACATCAACCATCCAATCAAATTATCAAACTTACTATAAGAATAATGACATCCCGAAGAACCAAACTGCTCCTATCAATCCGTAATCTGTAATGTGTAGATACCACAAAGAAGATCCTGCATCATCGTCACTTGTAACAACAACTCTTGTATGAACAACACCTGATTGATGTTCCTGATAGAGTAAACAATTCTGAAAGAGATTGTGAGAGACATGAAACAAGACCAACTATAAACAGTGTCACTGAATATCAAGATCAAATTACCAAACCACTACCACTGTATGTCAGTATCACCTTGATGTAATCCTGCAACAACACACAAGATGATATACTTCTGATGATGTACTCCTCAAACATATGAAGACATCATGATGAATACCTCATTAAACATCTTCTGAACACTTTTGACATCAATGACAACCTAACACCATCAGGAAGGACACCATAATGCTCATATTAGTCAAAATTCATGCACTACAACTGATCAAACAATGCAAAATAGATGAAAATGGTGCAATGGAGGTTTGAATGGTTGAACTAATGAAGCTTCAATAAAAAATGGAATTAGAACTCAATTATATGGCCAATCATCAACAAGTAGTCAAGTGGTGGTTTGATAAGTGGTCATCAAATCCTAGTTTCAAGGTGGGTGACTTGGTTTTGAAATGGAATGAGCGAGCATCAAGACCAATGAAACATGATAAATTTGATTCACTATAGGATGGCCCATATAAAGTAATCACCTATAAAGAACACAATGCCTTTGAGTTAGAAAATGATGCAGGAGAATTGTTAGAGATTGTAGTAAATGGAATCTATCTGAAACATGATAATTAAGGCAAAAAATCCCTTGTATATTAGTAGATTAGTTGTTTCTATTTTTTAAATAAGCATGCTATGCACATGACCATTTAGTAAATTTTTAAATTTGAATTATAGGACCTATCAAAGTTTTAGGTGCCAAACCTTTAAGATGATAGGGTCCAAGCAAAGCCTAGAAGATCTCATAAGTGACAATGCAACTACCCACATATCAGGTATTAATGCATCAGGATCATTGTAGATCCAACCATCATTCTAAAATAAAATGAAGGAGACAAGAAATTTTGGGTGTATAGAATGACATTTTCGCATAAGATGGAGTGATGCTCAGGGGTTGTGACATAAATGACTTTGACAGGAAAATAAATTCTCTTTGAGTTTCGTTTTCTATAAACTCAAAGCTCTACTCATTGAAGAATTTTATTTGAGAACATTCTAGAGCTCTATTGCCTCTATATTTCAAAGCCTCAATTGATTCTACATAGTAGATTGCCCATTTGTTTTAGAAAGATACCTGAGAGAAGATACAAGCAAAATACTATGGCATCAAGCATGGTTGACAAAAGATGCCTTAGGCAGTGAGACCCCAAGGAGAAAGAGGACTTCACCAAGGAAGACAGACCCTCCATAGAGATTTTTGGCAAGTAAGGCATATGCAGTTGCACCAACACAACCAAGACATAAAATTTCTTGGGTAAAGCAACTGGAAGGAGGAACTCATAGGGACTTGTCCCTCTTTTTTGACTCGACTGATAATTTTTTGGCATAGTGCTTTCTAAGCTAGACAAGACTCTAAGGGAAGGCACCCATGCCTAGATGTGGCAAAAGGTAAGGGAAGAGCAAGTGGAAACATTTAAACTTGATTCTAGAGGTCAACCTTACCCCAATACATGGTTTCGATGGTTCACTCTTGTTATGAAATTGTAGAAGCTTGTGCCAGATGCTATGACTCCAAGACAAGAATGATTCAAGGGAAAATGATACAAGTAGAGATATCTACCACTTCCATAAGGGAAATTTTGAAGATTGAATATGATCACATAACCCTCTTCTATAACTTCACCAAGTTGTAAAATATTTGGAAGACTGGAGACAACCAACCTGGCTTCTTGAACACAGAGCTCCATCATGACAAAGACAATATGGTGCTGCCTCCCCTCCCCATAGCCCCGCCTCTTTCATGCAGGATGTAAAAGATGCATGTTCAATGATGGCCTTAATTTTTGGCCTTAATAAGGATCACAACATTTATGAGTACCAGTTGGGGGCCCTTTTTAGGCTAAAAATTGTCACCAAATGCCAAGCTTTCAAGCTTGATTTTTTGGAGTCCATTGCCAATGCACTCAACTTCCAATTAGCCAACTTCTAATTGAATTATTTGTGATACATGGCCTACAACATGCATCTATGATCAAATTTATACAAAGGGAGAAACTAGGTAGAATAGGTGGTACAATAGCAGGTTGAATCTCCTATATCTAGTAGAAAGGAAAATTTTTGCAAAAGGGAAAAACTAGGGAGAATAGGATATCCAACAATAGGACAAAGTTCCCATATCCAGTAGTAGGGAAATTTCTATAAAAGGGAAAAACTAGGCAGAACAGGATATGTAGTAGCAAGTTGAATCTCCCATATCTAACTTAGTAGGGAGAAAACTTGCAATACATATAAAATGCTAGAAAAATAAAAGGAAAAACCCTCCGTACTTAGAATAATTTTGGACTTTGTAATTCTTAACACATTTAAAGGATCACAAGGGAAATGGAAAGGTAAAATTTAGGAAAAATTCACCAAATAAGCAAGGACTTAGGTAGATTTGGAAATTCTCATATTGGGTCCAAACATGTCTGAAGGTTATCTACAAAAGGGTGATGGGAAATCTCTTCCTAGAATTCAACCTATCTTACTTAAAAAAGAAACACATACACTTTAATTTACTCAATTGGAATTCAAATAGCTAACTACGAAATTGAAGTACTAAAATTGAAGGGAAAATACCAACTATGGAATTAATATGCTGAAACTAAATGGGATATACTAATTTAAAAAATTAAAAGTTGCTTATGCTTGAAAAATAAATTCTAACTATTGGCCAATAGAACAAAATTACTTTAAATGATGGATATGTTAACAAATGGAAAGATAACGCTTTATGTTCTTTCAAATTTCCTTTTCAAAATGGCTAACATATACAAACTTCATACAATAACACTAACAATTTACTTGAAAAACTGATAACAATTCACATTAACAATAATGATGAACATGTGAAACTTGAATCACAACAAAATTGACATCACATATTCATATAGAACAAATTATAAAATACTTAGCTATGGTCTATAGGTCTGCTTTCTCCAACAAGTGACCAACTCTTTGGAGGAATTAGACTATTTTTAATTTGTCATTCTCAACTCAAGAATGACAAAAAAATATAATATTGCATTCATTCATTCATGCACAATAGTGGTACTTAGAGTCTACAAATTTTCATTCAATTTGAAAGATAAAAAAAAAACTAAACCGAACATATGTCTCTACCTGCAAAGATGATAGAAAATGAAACAACTAATTAATAATAATCCCACTACCACTAATTAAGTAAATATCTATAAAATATTCCTAAAATCTAGATACATGTCATGCATGCACGCACTATCTAAATCCTATAAGGAGTCTTCATAGAAAAAATATAAATGAGTTTGTTACAAAATTATAAAAGTATGTCTTCAAACATGCATTAAGGAAATGTTTATAACTATGACTCCTAATAGTAGTATCCAATCTTCAACTGCACTTAATGAACTAGGGTTGACTATATTGTTACATTAGTGTGAGAAAAATGGATTTGTGGTAGCTGAGACTGTATCCTTCTAGAACTCTTGATCATGGCTAATATTCTCTCCTCCAAAGTTCACTGACCCTACCCTTCTGAAGCACCTCAACCTTCTCTAGAGCCTAATGTTTCTAGATTTGGTGGGGAGGTCTCTGGAGGAGTACATAACTTAACTCGAGTGTTTCTAGAGCTTCATCCTACTTTTTAAAAAAGTGACCAAGGCACCTATTGAAGAAAAAATAAATCTTTTGTACACAATTTATTAGCATTTCATCATGATTAGTCTCTAATAAATAAACCAATTACATCAAATCTTTTTCTACTCTTACTAATAAATAATTTCTTTTTCAAACATAATTAGCATGAATAAATGGTAGGGAAGTGGGAAAGGATAGGTATGTTGGAAAAATATGATGAGGCCAAATTTTTCCTCATCATTCTTCCTGAGACCTACTATTTTGTACACCCTCCTACAAGTCTAGATGAAGAGAATGCTTGGGTTTTTCTTTTACTTTCACCCCTCCTTATATTATGGTCCTTCCACATTTAACTATAGCAATATGATTTAAACCATGTTGCACCATTTTCTTTATCATTGTCCATAAACCCTCTATTTCTTCTTACTTCATTTGATTACTTTTCAAACTCCCAGTCAAACTTTGAGGAGGTTAGTTAATAGGTGTAGGAGGAGACAAAAAGAGAGGGGGTCTAAACCTCATGCCAATCCAATATTTTTGATATTCATATATCATTTTTGCCATTGATATATCTCTTTTTCTTTACTAAATGAGATTATGTGGGGAAATTATCTCTCTTTTTTTCAAAAATTAAGAGGATTATACTATTTAGCACATGCATCAAAAGATTGATCAATTATACTAGTTGCACTCTGCATAGCCTCATATGAAATATTTAAGCTCTCCACATATTTTTGTTTTGTTAAGGGATAATTGACCATCCTTTCAAATTATTTCCTAAATTTTACAAATTTAGAATTTTGATGTCTCATAAGTAACCACATGATCTTCTCTACTTGATTTTATTCATTAGTTATATCCTACCAAGCTAACTCATTTTTTAATATGGAAAGAAAATACTTTATTTGAATATCTCCATTAAAAATGTTAACAAAGAATTGAGTATAATCCCATGATAATAAATTGTGTGTATAAAATTTACATAAAAGGTTTTTTTGGTCTAAAGCAACATCATTAAAAGCTACTAAGAATTCTTTATCATCTGGTTTATATGGGAGGTCGCATGAAATCCTTAGTAGTTTCCACTTGAGATATTGTTCATTCAAAATATACTATATATTCTATATGGCTTTTTACAACAAGATGTAACTCCCCTATAATGTAAACACCACAAGGAACTATAATGTGAACTTTTTTGTACATGGGTCTGATGGTTATGTATTCTACTTGGCCCAGTGTACAAGCCATGGTAGAAAAGACAAGGTATTCTTTAGGACCCTTTATCTTATAATGCTTCATTCCTAAGTTCCTCTCTAAAAATTTCTAATTGGTATAATGCACCATAGAATAATATACCACCTCAACCGTGATCAAACTTTCACCACCTAGTTGGAACCCACAATAGCCATACCAACCTTAAACCCAAAACCAATAGTTGTAGACACCCTAAAATACATGGCTACATCAATGGAAAGAAAATTGTCCTTGGAAAAATCCCAATATTGGCTACTTGCAGCCACATCAAGCTTTGCCTCAACAACAAACCCTTATGCTAAATGTTGCTACATTTGCTCCTACACCGCCAAGAGCACTACAATTGCATGCCCAACTTGCACCAAATCCTAACAACAAGCTTGTCCAATAGGCTTATGCTAACAAAGTTGTCCAATACTTGACTTATGCGGTCGAGGTTAGTGATGTCCATCTATGTTAAGGAAAAATTCTCTCTAGACCAACCTCTCCACTCATCACAAAACTTTCAGATGAGGAAACTTCCATCAATGCTAATTTACATCTTAACAATCAGAATGAGCACCCTGAACAAACCCCATCACATGTAGAGAACAAGAATGAAGAACCCCATTCCTTGAGAGATTGAACATGCAAAAACATGAACCTGGGCCTGAGTTTGACTTCCTTGGGAAATTAAAAATTGTCTGTGTTGAAATTCCCCTATTTCAAGCTATTAAGGATGTGCCCATTTACACTAAAACCATGAGGGAACTATGTTTAAAGAACCCAGGAAGGAGACTAAGGACCCAAAAATAGTTCATGTGATTGGACAACTTGCTAACATCATGTTGGGCAACATAGTTGTCCTAAAATACACAAACCCTGGAAGTCCAGTTGTGGATGTGCACATCAATGACACCTTTATAAAGAATAGTTTAATTGACTTGGGTGTTTTCATCAATGTCATGACCAAAGAAACCTTGACAAACCTACAACTGGTTGACTTAAGATCGACACCTATAGTATTGCAATTAGTAGATAGATTAATGGTTAAAAATGAAGGTGTCATTGAAGACTTGGTTATTATGCTTGACTCTTGGGAATATCCTATAGAATTTATGGTCCTGCAACCAAAATATAACCTGGGAGGATATCCACTCATATTAGGATGACCATGGTTAGAAACCATTAATTCTTTCATTGGCTATAGGTCAAGTGATATGATTATTTCCAGTGGAAATGTGACAAAGAAACTGGTTCTATATCCTCCAACTGAACCCTTTACTAACTTTGAGCAATCTATGTGGCTAGGCCTTGAAGATAATGATTAGTATTCTATCAAAAAATTAATGACTATAGGGAGAATCCCTCTGATAGACACTAAGAATGATGATATTGTACTTTTAGAAATAATGCATAACAACTATGGAGCAGATACTCCACTAGATAATAGTTTTACCTATGTATCATCCCCATTACATAACATCTTCCCTGTAGAACACTTATCAAACTATGAATCTAATATCAACATATTTCACAACTTACTACCCCATAATTGCTGCCTCAACACCTCATCTTCCAATGTGTCCTCCATGCAATCCTTGACAAAAAAAGTTAAAATTTCTCCTGACAGATCACTGAACATTAATAATAGGTTGACCTTGAAGCAACAAGATGAATTGATTACTATGTTGTAGGCTCATAAAACAACATTCACATGGGACTATAATGACATGAAAGGACTTGATCCAAAACTCTGCACACATCGTATATACATTAAGGATGACTGTAAGCCCATGAGACAACCTCAAAGGAGAATGAATCTTGTAGTCCATAACATTGTTAAGAAAGAATTGAAAAAACTCCTAGATGTTGGCTTCATATATCCCATATCATACAATCAATGGGTCTCTTCTCTGGTAATAGTTCCAAAGAAAGGAGGAAAATGACATGTTTGTATTGAATACAGAGAACATAACGCCACAACATGCAAAGATCATTTTCCTTTATCTTTTATTTACCAAGTTCTAGATTCTTTAGCAGGAAAGAAATTCTTTTCCTTCTTGGATGGATTCAATGGATATAACTAGATTAGAATTGCACCTGAAGGTCAAGACAAAACAACATTTACTTATCCTTGGGGCACATATGCTTATGTAGTCCTTCCCTTTGGCCTATGTAATGCTCTCACCACTTTCCAATGGGTGGTGCTGAGTATCTTCTCTGATGTTACTCATGATTTTTTAGAAGTCTACATGGATGAATTCAAAGCTCATGGTAACAGTTATGTTGAAGCCTTATCTAATCTAGAAAAGGTCCTGTAAAGGTGTCAAGACCATAACCTATCCCTCATAAATGGAAAGAGGGTATAGTTCATGGCATTATGTCTCACAAGAAGGTATTTAGGTAGATCGAGCTAAAATTGTGTAATGTTAGAAAATGTCCCCTTGGGGGCTTTTCCCTCAAAAGGTTTAGCTCTCGGGTCTTTAGTGTGCATTTAGGACATCTTGCATCATAATTCAACATCCCGATGGAATGAACCCTAGGTATCATGACAAATAGGGCCTAGGGGGACCCCTTGAACCTAACCCTGCCCAAAATAGGGGGGAGGAATTGGGTGCCCGCGCCCTAGTCTTGCCCTATTTTGGGCTAGGCCCAAATTTCTAGTGTCAGTTTATGACCGTTATTTGGTCCCTAGGCCGACACGGTAAGTTTGAATTTACGAAATCTTGGCGGGAATGTTTGTAGTTGCATATAAAAGCATGTTTAGGCATTCATTTGTAAACTAGATGATTACTAGCAAGCTATTGTGTTCTAAAGGCGATTCAAGGCTTTCATTGTGTTGCAAGAGCAAATTTGTGTTGTCTATGTGTTTGTGTTTGCAGATTTGAGCATCCATCTCCTCATGGAATGAAGAGATTCTTCCTTCGACGAGATCTGCACTACAAGGTGATATCTATTGTGATTATTGAACATTTATCATTTGGTTTTTTCCTCTGTATCCCAAGGTACACACTCTCTATCTAACAACGGTGTTCAGAACAATTGAATGTCTCTCTAGGGCTTGACTGAGGCAAGCCTCTAAACACCACAACCCACTCCCAAAGTTTTCATGATTGTAGGTTACAGGTTGGAGTTATAGATAAAGTGAAGTTGTAGGAGGGTACGACAGAGTGTTGGGATTGCAGATTAGTGAAAGAAATAGCTACCTGGACTTGGGTGCCTGCTCATTAGTCCTCAAAGTTCCACAATGGGAAAATATTTGATACAACAGATACAAGTTGTAGATTGAGTTTCTAGATCTCGATAAAAAGTAGGGCACTGAAATTGGGCACCCACTCTTTAGTCCCTGAATTTTCTACCTTCGGACCCTGAAAATAGGTGCATAGTTATTTGTTATTTTACATCTTTCTGCAGAAGCGTTTTCTGTAATTCATCCGTTTACTGTCGTATTTGCATAATTAGGGTTTTAAGGCATAATTGAGCATAAGAGAAGGAAATAGTCAATCAAATAATAAAAATCCAAGTTTACCTACATCTCAATAGTGACCTAGGGTATGATAGTACATTGCAACTTGACCCTAGGTCCTTGAATGTAAGGGTGAAAGGAGGATATACACCAAAACTACCAAAAACCTAACATCCGTATTTTACCCATTACATTTTTGGTGAACCCATGTTATTGGACTTGTTTGCACCTTGCTAAGTGTTTTTCTTTAGATTTATAGTGGTTTCATTCATTCATATAGTCATTCATCTTATTGAATTGGAAAATTTACAAAAAAAATGAAAAATTGGAAAAATTGAAAAAAATTGCATGCTAGGGTTTTGCATGTTGCATCAATTAATTTGAATTTCATAAAATTTATGATTTTTACATTAGATATGAATTAAATTTCAGAAAATTATAAAAATTCATTAGTTTGCATTGCATTTTCATCATAAAATTGCTAGGGTTTTGTTGAAAATTATGAATTTTGCATATAACCTAGTAATTCCAAAATCTAGGGTTTGTAGGTAAAATATTGATTCAGATTTTTCTACTAATTTTAAAGATTAATTCAAATGTGAATTTGGCTGTAGTCTTACATTTTGGAACAAATTTGCATTTAGATTTTAAAAATTTGCATTTTTGCATATGAAAAGTCAACAAAAACTAGCATTTTCATTGATTTTTCATTAGATTTGCACTTGCATTTTGCATGTTAGAGCTTGGAAATCATTTTCATATCTGAGATCATGTAATTTTAATCATATATCAACTTCCAAAACATTCATATAGCATTTTGTGTCAAGATCTTAAACCTAGGGTTTCAAAAACATTGATTTTCACTAGATTTGGCCTTATCGACTCTCTAAATTTGCACCATAGGCATATTGTGAAGGATATTTTTGCACTAATTAGTTGTTATCAGGGTAATAATTTTCTTCCCCTCCTAAAAATACTCACAACACCTTTTTATCAGGCTCTTGTATTGAAAATTTGGTGAAAAACTACACATTTTTGCTATTTTTGTCCTAGGGTTTGGCCTAGTTTGCACTCCAAGTGTGTTGTAACAAATTTTATGGATTGATATGACTGATATAATAAGTATTATTTGCTTCACCTCTTAAAATTATTTACAACACTCCTTTTTCTAGGTCTTGGAATTGAAAAACCGCGGAAAATTGCCTATTTTTGCTATATTTTCACTAGGGATTGACCTTGGGAGACACTAAAAGCATGTTGTGACAGATATTTTGGAATTAAGAGGCTGTTATTACTGATATAATTTTATTTCCATAATCATTTTCCTCACAACACCCTTTTTCATGCTCTTTTGCATTGAGATTTGGCAAAAAATTGCATATTTTAGCATATTTTCACTGTATTTTGACTTGTCATCATCCTAGATTTGCATGAGTCTAATAAATCTCTACCATAAGAGAAAAATTTCTTTAATAAGAAGCATAAGACACATGGGATCTAGTCCTTTTGAAGAAGTTGGAATATTAAACACCTTCTTTACAAAAGGAGAGACACAAATGTTACAAGACATTACACCTATCACAAGTATAATGGAAGAACAAACTTTTCATGATGTTGATGATACTATTGAGATGAAAAGATATGTATCTGATGAACAAATAAATAAACTAGACAAAGACCTAGCTAAGTTCCAAAACTATGTGCAAATTGAGAGGATAGTTGAAGAAGCTGTACTTGTGATTCACCATGTAAGAGAATTGATAAAAGAGGGACAAGATGGTGTTAATGCAATCCGTGGTTTAGCACATATTGTACAAACCAATATCATGCCAGTAACTGAATGTGTAAAAGTAATAAATAACACTTTTTCACCATCTCATACACAAGTATCAACACCTATATCGACTACGGGAATATCCACTTTTACATCCACAATCTTAACAACTAATGTGAATGCTTGTAGTAATGCTACCATTGGTATTGGAGTATCTAATGGCACTAATTACAAAGCTGTGGGATTTAATTATCAGAATTTGGTTTCTAAGGGGACATCCTCTATGCATAATTGTTCTCAACCACCTATCTATTCCATTCATTTCCAGCCACCTATCACCTACTCGCAACCATCTTCCACCTACCATTATGTCTAACCACTGTTGACATATTCCTAGCCTCTGCCTATCATATCTCAAGCTCATTCACCTCCTCACTTTGGTTCCAATTCTTCACAGCAAACTGCATCTCCCAATGATGCCATCCTCAACCAACTTTTAAAGGGCATGGCTACTTTACAATAAAAGGTAACAAATTTGACAAATTCTTCACAACCCAATATACCAACATATCATGCCTGTAATCCCCTTTCCTATGCAATCTTGAGAACTCCCATGCTCGAGAGGTTCAAGACTCCTCTCTTTGAAAAATATGGTAGAAAAGGTGATCCTAATACTCATGTGGCAGCATTCACAGCTATGTGTAGTAATTTCTATTTTGAAGAGGATTTGTTAGCAAAACTTTTCCTGTGATCCCTCAAAGATACTACCTTAGAATGGTTTTGCTCTTTACCTCTGAATTCAATACAATCCTTTTCACAGTTGATTGATCAATTTCTACAACATTTTTAAGGAAACATCAGACCCCAAGTCTCCTTAATTGACTTGGTTCACTGTAAGCAAGGTCTGAAAGAGAAGTTAACTGAGTTTATTAGTTAGTATCAATCTTTGTATACACAAATTCAATATCAAATGAAAGATGAGGATGTTTAGAAGGTGTTTATAACAAATTTACAACCTAATATTTGTGATAAGACCCTCTTGATGAAGTATAACTCCTTTCAACATTTGTGCACCGCCCTTCGTGATTACCAACTTTTGTCTTGTCAGTATGAAAACCAAAACTCATCGGCTCAAGTTAGTCAATCCATGGGTGGATCATCACAAAACAACTTTAAGAGGAATAACAATAATAGGAGTTTCATCAAGATTAATGGACTGAATACAAACAACTTTTCTAATGTGTCTGCTATCACAAATCCGAAGAAGACATCATATCAACCAAGAAAGTTTACTCCAATATCTAAGTCTTATCATTCTATCATGAATCAAGATATGAGTAATAACATTCTGAAGCTTCCCCCAATTAAGCCTGTTGATCCTAGTAAAGCACAAGGACCTTACTTTGATGCTAATGCCTTTTGTCATTTTCATTAGACATAAGGACATGATACTGAATAATGTATGCATCTTAAACATGAGATACAAGACATTATTGATTCGAATATCATCCAGGTATCGGGTGTGAATGATAACATAAATAAATCAGTTTCTCCGCTGAATTAGAATTTACAAATATTTACTAATCCATTCCATAGACATATTGATACCAATATGTTGGAACAAGGTTTAGTGGAAGTAGATGATGATGATTATTTAGACTATGATAATATCGTGGGTATGATTGAAGTGGATAACCTACGTCACCCACGAAGAAAAGGAATTTATGCTGAGGTTCCTCCTCTGTTATCCTTATATGGACCAAGAGGTAATCAAAACATATTAGAAAGACAAATAGAACAACTGATATAGACAAGTGAGATGGTACAAGATAATTCTTGTTACTGCAATAGACGACATCAACAATGAAAACTCGCTAAAAATTGGAAAAGAGTAAGACAAACTATCAGTGGTTGAAAATAATAGTGGTTCTCCCCCTCACAAGCAACAAATAGTCTCACTTACACAAGGATTCGAGAAACAAACATCATACAATAATAAACAAGAATTTCATAAGAACCACTCAAACTTTGTACAAAACATGATCAAGTACCTCTCCAAGAGGTTTGCAAGTTCAAAAATCTAATACAAAGATCCTACAGGTAAGTATGTCTAGCCCTCTATCTCTCTTGTGATGTGCTTCGCCCATGATGTGTTATGTGTTGTTTAGGCTTCCTGGGATGACCCTTGATTCTCTTGTAAGGTCTAAGATACCAGGAGACCACCTCTATTGTGACCTTCTTCTATTTGTATCATCATTCTTCTATATTGCCTCTCTCTGATTTCATTGTTGTGTGTTGTGTCTTATGGACATAGCATTGTGGTTAGTGACTTGGGGGCACCCTCCTATGTGATTGTCCCTAAGACACTTGTTTCTCCTCTCTTATTTATTATTTCCCTTTCTCTAGTGTTTCCATCTAGTGGGCGGATGATGAAAAACATTTATATTGATGCGGACCTAGCGTCCCTTTCGTGAGAAATAAAAAATTGGACTTAGTTCCTAATATGACAATGGGGTTTTATATCTTATCCTATGCTTGGCTAGTGGAAGCACTTGTGCTTTCTGCATAGTGATTTTGATGGTGTTCTATCTCATTCACAAATCATAACAATACTGCTACTCTGGGCACTTTGTCTATCTTGAATATTGCATGCCTCATATTTCATATGCATTGATGTTGTTGTTTTTATGTGGACACTAACATGTTTCTTGCAGGGATGTGGTTGTGGGAACATTTTCTGATCGTAAAGTACATGTCACCTCTGGGGGGCATGGGCTTTGTGAAAGTCTGTGTTCCCTCGTGTGTTTTCTTCCTACATTAACATGCTTGATATCGATGCATGATATCAACCACCTTAAGGTGGGGGCATATAAGGTAAGCTATCTGTTGTAGATGTTAGCAATGTGTTTGTCCTCAGGTGCAGTTTAAAGACCTGCGCGATGAGTGCATCCTGCATCTTGAGTTTGTTTGCAATCAATCAATCATGTAAGCCCTTTGCGGAGGTGAGATATCGAGCATATCCTTTTTCTTAAGCCCTCTATGGAGGTGGGGATGGTGTATTTCTCAGAGTAGATTACATCATCCTATCATTTTCAAAAGTCCTATGTGGAGGCAGGGAGTGGTTCTTGTAGGAGTACAATTAACACTGAGAGAGGGGTGAATCAGTGTTAATATAAATATTGAATTTTCTCACCTTTTTCACATTGTCAATAACCTTTATAGATCAAACATTAACTTCACCATCATTAAATTGTTAAACACAAATGCAGATAAATAACACAAGAAGTTTAACACAAAGATATACAGAGTGGAAAACCCTCCAGGGGTAGAAAAACCACTCAAACTACCTCACTGGCTTAAATGAAAAACTTCAAGATTACAAATGTCTCACTGACCACACGCCTCACTAGCATAGGAAGGTCTCACTGACCACAAGCCTCACTGGCATACTGTGCCTCATTGGCAAACACAACCACCATTAACAAAACATCAAACTTTGTGTGCAAGACATGATTGTCGTTCAATCAGATTTGTACCATTGCATACTCTGTGTTTCATCATACAACCTTATACCTCCTATTTGATTTTCAAATCAAGACCATTTTCTTTTACACACTTCTGCAAACAAGCTCCACATACAAATCTCTGTAAATAATTTTCTCTAAAAAATATCTCTATCAATCTTTCATCAATCACTGCAATCAAAGCTTGATTCCTTGCAATAAAAAACATTACAAACAACTACAAGTGTCTTTAAACATTTTGATATTCCTATAAGAACATTTCACTATGAAGAATATCTCACAATACGTCTTCTACTCTGCAAATTGGTTAACTCAATCATTCATCTGTGTCATCAAATTATATTCATCATTGATCTGCATAACCACTATGATCACCTCTCCAATCATCTGTTCATCTTCTTCTCTCTGTCAAAACATGATCTCACATACACAATGACACACAAAAACCTCAATCTGGAACCTACAAAAATAAATTATATAAATCTTCAACAAAATCCTTCATATTCCTCTTTTCAAAACCTTTCATCTTCCCTTCAATTTCTTTTTCTCTACAAAAATATCTTCAAAGAAATAAGATATAAATTTTTAATATTCATTCCATTCAACTTCTTCTTCTTCTCAAAAATCTTTTTGAAAAAATGTTTTCTTCCAATTCTCTGCCCTCATCCTCTTCACAAAAAGATTATCACAAAAAAAACTTTCCTTTTAATAATATTCATGAGGATAGAATAAAAACTTCTTTTAAAAATCTTCTAAAAAGAATTCTTATAAAATAATTTCTTTAAAAAAATTCCATAATATCCTCAAAAATCTCCTCAAAAATCTAATACTTTTAAGGTCATAAAAGGATGGCATAAAGTAAGCCACCGAATTAGGAGATTAAAAAAAAGTTTCTAAAATTAAAAAAAAAAACATAAATCTCCTTATTTGGGCCCCCCTCTTCAAAAATTATTCCCTTTTAAATATAAACAAAACTAACTGTCCAATAAAGCAAATCAATGCTTTGAATGATTTCATAAATCATACTTTCCTTTAAAAAATGCGAGCTCTCCTAGTTTTGTATAGTCAAATGCCTTTTCTTTTGAGATAAACTTTAAGACCAAATCGTGCTCCACTTTACTAGTTTTGCCGCTAACTTTATAAGGTATTTGAAAGTCTTTTATCATTTGTTAAAATCGTGCTCTCCACAAATCAGGTAAAACCTTTAAGAGTTTTGCCGCCATTCACAAACAATGAAGACCGATTCCATCGGTGGTAAGGAGAGGAGGGGCCGGTGACACATGTTGCTTATACCCTTCTGCAGGTCACTTAAGTGACAGTTACCTTCTGTAGCAGGTCAACACACTTTTAGAATAAAAAGTGCTTTAGTATAGTGATGGTTAGAATAAAGATTTGCGTTTAGAATTCTATATACCTTTTTAAAGACATTGAGACCAAATTATCTTGTAATGCAAATGATATCATAACATCAACTGAGCTCACTGTCATTTCAAACTTAAGAATATCACAATAGTACTATCTCTGTCAATCAACACTGTAATCTTCAATCAAATCATAATTTGATAATGTACAAGTGTTGATGTTATATCATTTAACCAACATTACAATGTAACCTTGAGTATGAGTGAACAATCTGCACCTATCATCCTCTATATGTATGTCACAACACTTTAACAACATATTGTAGACAGATACTAAACCTTCTTATATGAGCATCAACAATTGATATGATCAAACTAATCAAACAAGCCCTCTCATAAACATGATGATAAACAATAAAGTCTTGATCAAGTACCACACACAAAGTGAACCCTCCAACATAAATACCTGATCTGTATTGCTCTTGCATTACTGAAGCATGTGAACTTTGTCATACCAAGATCAAGAAATCATCTCTGTTTGTGGCAAACATGAACCAAACAATATATCACGAACAACCTTGTCTTGAGGCATATCTTGGAATGCTTAATGTATTATGATGAGCACGTCAACTATAAACAACCCTACAAGAATTTATGATGATGACATCCAAAAAGAACCTGATTGAAGACCACATCTGAATTTACCTCAACCATATGAAGTTCATGATGAATACCTCATTAACCATCTCCTGAACAATGAAGCATATGAAGCAATAACTAATCAACTGACAAGTGTCTTGATCAACAACCCACCAATACTGACATTATCTTGATTCAATAGAGATCCTCTTGTCCAACCTTTGACAATTTCACATAGTACATGATGACATCACCTGATTTAAACATTACACATCTTGTTCTCACACATGATGCTAAGACATCCTGAAATATGACATCTTGTCATATGAAGACCAAACACCTTTTTGACATCAATGACAATCAATCACCATCAATCTCCCCCTTTGTCATTGATGGCAAAACTCCATAAAGCAATTCTTTCTTTCTCCCCCTTTTTGACATCTGATGACAAAGACTTAAATCTATTTGCTCCCCCTGTGTTGAAGTACATAAACAAATCATAACTCATAAATATCACTCCCAATCACTGACAAGAATAACTATCACTTCTTGACACAATACCAATATGAGGATGAAGAAGACATATCTTTGCAACCAAATACCAACTTCTTGAACACTATGCAAAGAAATCATAAACACATCAATACTCTTGATGAACAATATTGCAGCCAAAAATTATGAAGACTTCTCATCACACAGTTCCCAACACAAGATGACATGATGACCACCTTTTATAAGACTTATTCAAATTTTCCATGATAGTGACAACTCGGTCCTGCAGAGAAGAAATATAGTACACACAACACCAACTAGTATTACCATTATCAGTTGATTCAAGACCTTTACTTGCCTCTGATTAACTGATGAACTTGAAGCATACAAGGCACCACCATCAATTTCATAAGCATCTCTAGATGTCATAGCTTGAAACACACCTTACCACTTCAAAACTAGAATCACATAATTTGAACATACCTCCCTGAAACATATTAATGATGAGAACCATCAAAGAACCATCTCAGATTATCACATCAAGACCACTTCCATATAAGCATGACTTGACATCCCTGAGCACACTCAAACCAATCTGCATTAACAAGTTCTTCCTGCAACAACACTTTGCACAAATCAAATGCAGAGATAAGTGCTATGAATTGAATTTTTCATTTTCAGCCACCTTAGCCAACACATGCTAATTTCTGATAAGAGCTTCTTGAGAACATCTTAAGCTCTTTGCCACGACAATCAAGATCACACCAAACTGCAACATAATTTTTGTAAGTACCAACATGATATGAACAATATACAAATAGGATCAAGTCACAACATCATCAAACTCTTTGTGCAGAGAGCTTTTGAACACCTTATATGCATCATGAACCACTAAACATGTCATTGCTCATGAACACCTGTATTACTGACATACACTGAAACTCAAAAACATCAAAAACTTTATCAAGCAAGCATGATAAACAAAACAAGATCATCACATTGATAAACATCAATTGATCTCCTCTTGTAATTTCTTGGGGATAAATGATAGGATAAGAACAACTCCCCCTCACATCGTGCTATCTATTTTTCAACTGATGATGTAACTTGTGCAAGATGCACAAGTTTAGGATTTGACTTCTCATGACTTTGTTTCTGCTTCCACACTTTTACAGGTTCTTTCTTTCTCCAAACCTTTATACCTCCTTTTCTTTTCAACTTTTTCAAATCATGTGATGCTTTCCTGCAACTGTGTGCTTTATGACCAAGAGAGTTGAAATTATAATAAATTATGTTGTAATCATAATCAAATGACTGATAATACCTTTTTGACATCCCCTGAGCAATTATGTTATGCTTCCATGCAGGATCATACATTCTATTCATTTTGCAGTTTCTTTGAATGTGACCAGCATTATTGCACTTGTAACAAACATTATCAGTATTCCTTCTGCAAACAACTGCTCTGTGTCCAAAATGATTACATTTATAACAATAACCATTAAAAGAATAATTATACTTGTACATGTATGCTTGCCTTACAGAAACATTTCTTCTGAAATTTCTTCTCCTTTGATTATGCATTTCATCTTTGATATTTATTTCAGCTTCTGGCTTCTTTATGTCTTCAGGAGCACTAGCATGAAGATCAATTTTCTTTCTAGGAGTTTGTCTTGCTTTTGAACACTCTCCTTCAAATCCTAAACCAGTAGTGTCATTATGATGCTTCTGTTTGCCCAACAACTCATTTAACTTGTATGTACTTTCCTCATATTCTTGATACTTCTTAGACAGAACTTTGAGACCATCATAATCTTTTTTGAGTTTGATAATTTCACCTTCTAGTTTTAGATTCTCAATCCTTCTAACTTCAAGGTTAGAAATTGAAACATCAACTATCCTCTTAGCTTCCTCAATTTTAGTCTTTAATCTAACAATTAATTTGTCTAAATCATCAATATATGTCCTTAAACTCATAATCTGACATCCGGCCTCTTCAATAGCTGAAGATACACTTTCAAGGTCTAAAAGTGCTTTGTCTTTAAATTCTCTTTCTTGTTGCAACTACAATTTTAGTTTCTGATTCTCTCTTATATTTCTTGAGTTCAGTTAGAGCATATATGAGCTCTCCTTCCATATCAATCTCACAATCTTGTTCATCATATTTCTGATCATCATCACTTATGATGTTAACTTCTTCTGAAAGAGATTGGACCTCAACCTCTTCATGTGATTGTCTTCTTTCATGGTCACTTTATTTAGATACCAAATTGTCCTCTTCTTCATCACCATCTTGATAAATTCTTATCAAATTCTTCCACACATCCTAAGCTATTTCACAATGCACAACTTTACACAAAACATCATTAGATAAACTAGATAAAATAACCTTCTTGGCTATATGATTGCATTCAATAACCTCTTTGTTATTTGCAGAGTTAGAATATTCATTCTCAACAGACATCCATACATCATATCCTAAAGAGGATAAATAGACTTGCATTCTCATACACCAAACTGAAAAACCTAAACCATTAAACAGAGGAAATCCAAAAAACTCTTTCACTGATTGAACATCAACATCTAAATTTGATATAGATGATGTCTTTTGTGTCTTTTGACTAGAATGAAGATTGACATTTCTCATGTTATTATTTCTTCTATACTTACCCATTAAACTCCACACATAGGACCTACCCAAGCTGATTAAGCTTCAAAAGGGAACCTAGGCTCTGATACCAATTGTAGGAGTACAATTAACACTAAGAGGGGGGGTGAATCAGTGTTAATATAGATATTGAATTTTCTCACCTTTTTCACATTGTCAATAACCTTTATATGAATTGAGATCAAACATTAACTTCACCATCATTAAATTGTTAAACACAAATGTAGAGAAATAACACAAAAAGTTTAACACAAAGATATACAGAGTGGAAAACCCTCCAGGGGTAGAAAAACCACTCAAACTGCCTCACTGGCTTAAATGAAAAACTTCAAGATTACAAATGTCTCACTGACATATACAAAGGTCTCACTGACCACAAGCCTCACTGGCATACTATGCCTCACTGGTAAACACAACCACCATTAACAAAACATCAAACTTTGTGTGCAAGACATGATTGCTGTTCAATCAGATTTATACCATTATATACTCTGTGTTTCATCATACAACCTTATACCTCCTATTTGATTTTCAAATCAAGACCATTTTATTTTATACACTTCTACAAACAAGCTCCACATACAAATCTCTGTAAACAATTTTCTCTGCAAAATATCTCTATCAATCTTTCATCAATCAATGCAATCAAAGCTTGATTCCTTGCAATCAAAAACATTACAAACAACTACAAGTGTCTTTAAACATTCTAATATTCCTATAAGAACATTTCACTATGAAGAATATCTCACAATATGTCTTCTACTCTGCAAATTGGTTCATTCAATCATTCATCTGTGTCATCAAATTATCTTCATCATTGATCTGCATAACCACTATGATCACCTCTCCAATCATCTGATCATCTGACTATATTTGCAAACTCTTCATCTCTCTGTTCATCTTCTTCTCTCTATCAAAACATCATCTCACATACACAATGACACACAAAAACCTCAATCTGGAACCTACAAAAGTAAATCATATAAATCTTCAACAAAATCCTTCATATTCCTCTTTTCAAAACCTTTCATCTTCCCTTCAATTTCTTTTTCTCTCTGCAAAAATATCTTCAAAGAAATAAGATATAAATCTTTAATATTCATTCCATTCAACTTCTTCTTCTCAAAAATCTTTCTAAAAAAAAGTTTTCTTCAAATTCTCTGCCCTCATCCTCTTCACAAAAAGATTATCACAAAAAAAACTTTCCTTTTAATAATATTCATGAGGATAGAATAAAAACTTCTTTTAAAAATCTTCTAAAAAGAATTCTTATAAAAAAATTTCTTTAAAAAAATTCCATAATATCCTCAAAAATCTAATACTTTTAAGGTCATAAAAGTATGGCATAAAGTAAGCCACTGAATTAGGAGATTAAAAAAAACTTTTTAAAATTTTAAAAAAAACAAACATAAATCTCCTTATTCGGGCCCCCCTCTTCAAAAATTATTCCCTTTTAAATATAAACAAAACTAACTGTCTAATAAAGGAAATCAATGCTTTGAATGATTTCATAAATCATACTTTCCTTTAAAAAATGTGAGCTCTCCTAGTTTTGTGCAGTCAAATGGCTTTTCTTTTGAGATAAACTTTAAGACCAAATCGTGCTCCACTTTACTAGTTTTGCCACTCACTTTACAAGGTATTTGAAAGTCTTTTATCATTTGTTAAATCATGCTCTCCACAGATCAAATAAAACCTTTAATAGTTTTGCTGCCATTCACAAACAATGAAGACCGATTCCATCGGTGGTAAGGAGAGGAGGGGCCGGTAACACATGTTGCTTATACCCTTCTGCAGGTCACTTAAGTGATAGTTACCTTCTGTAGCAAGTCAACACACTTTTAGAATAAAAAGTGCTTTAGTATAGTGATGGTTAGAATAAAGATTTGCGTTTAGAATTCTATATACCTTTTTAAAGACCTTGAGACCAAATTATCTTGTAATGCAAATGATATCATAACATCAACTAAGCTCACTATCATTTCAAACTTAAGAATATCACAATAGTACTGTCTCTGTCAATCAACACTGTAATCTTCAATCATATCATAATTTGATAATGTAGAAGTGTTGATGTTATATCATTTAACCAACATTACAATGTAACCTTGAGTATGAGTGAACAATATGCACCTCTCATCCTCTATCTGTATGTCACAACACTTTAACAACATACTGTAGAGAGATACTAAACCTTCTTATATGAGCATCAACAATTGATATGATCAAACTAATCAAACAAGCCCTCTCATAAACATGATGATAAACAATAAAGTCCTGATCAAGTACCACACACAAAGTGAACCCTCCAACATAAATACCTGATCTGTATTGCTCTTACATTACTGAAGCATGTGAACTTTGTCATACCAAGATCAAGAAATCATCTCTGTTTGTGGCAAACATGAACCAAACAATATATCACGAACAACCTTGTCTTGAGGCATATCTTGGAATGCTTAATTTATTATGATGAGCACATCAACTATAAACAACCCTACAAGAATTTATGATGATGACATCCAAGAAGAACCTGATTGAAGACCACATCTAAATTTACCTCAACCATATGAAGTTCATGATGAATACCTCATTAACCATCTCCTGAACAATGAAGCATATGAAGCAATAACTAATCAACTGACAAGTGTCTTGATCAACAACCCACAAATACTGACATTAGCTTGATTCAACATAGATCCTCTTGTCCAACCTTTGAAAATTTCACATAGTACATGATGACATCACTTGATTTAAACATTACACATGTTCTCACACATGATGCTAAGATATCTTGAAATATGACATCTTGTCATATGAAGACCAAACACCTTTTTGACATTAATGATAATCAATCACCATTAGTTCTGTGACTAACTCAACCCTTAAGCATGTTTTTGGTGATTGTTGTGGCAAAGCCCAATCATTGGTGTTTGCCTGTAATGTGCCTAAGATGGTGCTGAACCTAGAAATAGGGACACTCCATCGCTTGTCTGCCGTTTTTTCTCTGTGTCTTCAAAGTGTGTTTGTTTGGCGTGCTTGCTTTGTTTGGCATGTTTTTTGCCCCATATGCAGTCTAAAGACCTATGAGATGAGTACATCCTACATTTTGGGAGGTTTTGAGTGTCTTGCGTGTGTGTTGCCCCATATACAGTTTAAAGATCTAGGCGATGAGTGCATCCTGTATTATGGGAGGTTTGTTTACTTTCCTATACTTGCATTTGCATTTCATATATATGGGAAAAAGAAAAGAAAAGAAATCATTCCTTTCTTCTATGCATTAATGTGTCTTCTATCCATTCTATGTATTCTTCATGTTTTGCATGATTGTAATTGTCTTCTCCGTGTTTTGCATGCCTATCATTGTCTTCAATGTGCTTGGCGTGTCTTCTCCATGCTTGGCGTATTTGTTGTGCTTGTTGACCATACTTTAATGCATGTATCAGCCTTGTGTTTATACATACATTAAAGTGGGGGCTAAATGTAATGTCAAAAAATGTCTCCTTGGGGCTTTTCCCTCAAAAGGTTTAGCTCCCGGGTCTTTAGTGTGCATTTAGGACATCTTGCATCATAATTCAACATCCTGATGGAATGAACCCTGGGTATCATGACAAATGGGGCCTAGGGGGGCCCCTTGAACCTAACCCTACCCAAAATAGGGGGGGAGAACTTGGGCGCCCGCACCCTAGTCCTGCCCTATTTTGGGTCAGGCCCAAATTTCTAGTGTCAGTTTATGACCGTTATTTGGTCCCTAGGCCGACACAGTAAGTTTGAATTTATGAAATCTTGGTGGGAATGTTTGTAGTTGCATATAAGAGCATGTTTAGGCATTCATTTGTAAACTAGATGATTACTAGCAAGCTATTGTGTTCTAAAGGTGATTTAAGGCTTTCATTGTGTTGCAAGAGCAGATTTGTGTTGTTTATGTGTTTGTGTTTGCAGATTTGAGCATCCATCTCCTCATGGAATGAAGAGCTTCTTCCTCCCATGATATTTGCACTACAAGGTGATATCTATTGTGATTATTGAGTATTTATCATTTGGTTTTTGCTTCTTCCTCTCAAGGCATGCACTCTCTATCTGACAATGGTTTTTAGAAGACTTGAATGTCTCTCTAGGGCTTGACTGAGGCAAGCCTCTAAACATCACAACCCCCTCCCAAAGTTTTCATGATTGCAGGTTACAAGTTGGAGTTACAGACAAAGTGAAGTTGTAGGAGGGTATGACAGAGTGTCAGGATTGTAGATCAGTGAAAGAAACAGCTACCTGGACTTGGGCGCTCGCCCATTAGTCCTCAAAGTTCTGCAACAGGAAAATCTCTAATATAGTAGATACAGGTTGCAGACCGAGTTTCTAGATCTCGACAAAAAGTAAGGCATTGGACTTGGGCGCCCGCTCTTTAGTCCCTAAATTTTTCACCTTCAGACCCCAAAAATAGGTGCACAGTTATTTGTTATTTTACATCTTTCTATAGAAGAATTTTCTGTAATTCATCCGTTTACTGTCGTATTTGCATAATTAGGGTTTTAAGGCATAATTAAGCATAAGGGAAGGAAATAGTCAATCAAATCATAAAAATCCAAGTTTCCCTACATCTCAATAGTGACCTAGGGTATGATAGTACATTGCAACTCGACCCTAGGTCCTTGAATGTAAGGGTGAAAGGAGGATATACACCAAAACTACCAAAAATCTAACATCCAAATTTTACCCATTACAAATTGAAATCATCACTAATCTACCTATACCACATAAATAAAAAGATGTCTAAAGTTTCCTTGGCCATGTAGGGTATTACTTTAGATTCATAAAATACGTTAGCAAGACATTTGCACTATTGTTTGTTTTACTTACCAAATATGTTGACTTTAATTGGAGACCTACATGTCAAGAGGCCTTCCAATATTTAAAAGACTTCTTGACTACAACACCTATGTTAAGAGGACCAAACTAGACAATTCCATTTCATATACACACTGATGCATCTGATTATGTTGTAGGTGTTGTCTTAGGCCAAAAGGAAGGTTCCATAGAATATGCCATATATTTCATTAGTAAGAATCTTCAAGCAACAGAGTTGAACTATATTGTGACTAAGAAATAAGTCCTAGTTGTGGTATATACAATCAACAAGTTCAGGCACTACATAGTTGGCTACCCTATCTTTTTTTACATTGGTCATGCAACCATAAGGAATCTAATGAATAAGCCCATATTTACTTGTTGATTAGTGAGATGGATGCTATTAATACAAGAATTTGATATAACAATAGTGGATAAACTAGGTAAAGCTAATGTAGTAGTAGATTTCCTTTCCAAACTAACCCTTTTTGCAGATGGACCCATTATTGATGACTCATTTCTATATGAGAATTTGTTTTCTTTAACAATGTAGATTCACGGTATGCAGATATTGCTAATTACTTGATTGCAGGTAGAACACCTCCTCATTTGTCACCAAGAGAAAAATAAAACCTCATCGAAAAAGATTCTTCCATACTCTTGGATCTCGGGTTACTCTTCTATACTAGCTTTGATAATATCATGCATAGGTGTATTAGAGAAGATGAGGTTTTTGATATTTTGAAGGCTTGCCATGATGAACCCTGTGGAGGACACTTTGCAGTAAAAAGGATAGCATTCAAAATACTCAAAATTAGATACTATTGGACAACATTACATAAGGATGTAGTTGTATATACCAAGAGGTGTGACCATTGTCAAAGGGTGGGTAGACCTACCAAAACTGATGACATGCCCCTGCAACCACAGCTGGTACAAGAACCTTTTGATAAATGGGCTCTAGACTTTATAAACCCTATTGATCCTAGGTAAAACAACAAAGAGTACATACTAGTATCCATTAACTACCTAACAAAATGGGTGGAAGTGAAGGCTCTCAAACATGCAAGAGATGAGAAGGTAGTAGAGTTTCTTTATGATGAAATATTCACAAGATATGGAGTGCCCAAGGAAATTGTTACTCATCAAGGACCATAGTTTACCTCCTGAGTTGATTGCTACACTTGTCAAGGAACATTCACTAAGGCATAGTAAGTGTACTCCTTATCATCCTCAATCCAATGGGCAAGTATAGGTTACCAATAGGGAAATAGAAGCAATTATGACTAAAATGTTTTCCCTGCACTATAAGGATTAGGCAAACCACCTTCCTGAATCAATTTGGGATTATAGGACAACATGGAAAATAACAACAGGGTTCACACCCTATGAGTTGCTATATGGTAAGACATTAGTGCTCCCTATTGTGTTTACACACAAAACTTTAAGAAAAACACTGTAGCTAGGCATAAATCTCTCAGTATCACAACAGGAAAGGATCACTCAGCTGAATGCACTAGATGAACTATGAAAGGAAGCTTTCCATCACACAGAGGTTGTGCAAAAATAAAGGATAAAATGGCTTGATAGATTCATTAAAACTAGGGAATTCCAACAAGGTGATTGGGCATTACTGTATGATTCATGATATAAAGATCACAAGGGTAAGTTGCATATAAGATGGTTAGGACCCTATGAGATAGCATAAGTTTTTTTAAATGGAGCAGTAAAGATGGTAACCATTGATCCTATCAAATTTCAATTAATGGTTAATGATCATCACCTTAAGCTTTACAAGAAGTCACTCAATAGGGCACAATTTACCAAACATGTCGCTCATGATAAAGGGATGTGGTCACCAATAATGGAAGATACGATAGAGGATGAGTCTTCTAGCTCAACCCTATCAATAATCATGTATAGTTTCTATAAAAATCCAACAATGAAAACCTGTTTGGGCACTATTGGTTCTCGGTACACTTTACAAATAATATTGCTAGCCCACTTGCAACCTTTCCAAGGTTCAATTTTGCTAGTCCATTAGTTCCTATAGCGTCACTATCACATTCCCTGCAAGATTACTACTTGACTTCCTACAACATTACTCTTTGAGTTACTACAGTATCACTAGCCACATTCCCTACAAAATCACTCTTTTCATTCCTATAGCATCATTAGCCACATTCCTACAACATCACTCTTTAAGTTCCTACAACCTCACTAGTTGCATTCCCTGTAGCATCACTCTATTCAATTCTTATTACACCCACTGACCAAATTCCTGCAGCCTCTTCACTAACATTCCTATAGCAACCATTAATCTACTTCTGATCATGTTTCTTCATCAATAAACATACACCTTACATCTTCATGTCATTATTTTTACACATATGGTTCCTATGGTTGCATTGTTTGTCATTGATGTCAACACTGTCACAAGGTTGTCATTGATGTCAACACTAATATGAATGTGTAATAGTGTTCATAGTTGGATGTGATGCTCCTAAAGAAGATATATTGAGATGAGAAGATATGCATGTCATGCTCCTAAAGAAGATACATTGAGATGGAAATTACAAGTTCATATCATGCCTTGTTCATTGTAGAATTGAGTATGAAGCTATATTCAAATGGGAATTAGAAGCATCAATAAGACACATTAATATGGGAATTAGAAGCACTAAGATGTGGTATTGATGGACTAAGATATATTGTATGCTCTCTTCTACTATCCCTAAGAATGCATATGTTAAGACAAAGAAGATTTAGTCTCTGGAAGTGAGTGATAGTTTTTGTTTCAGAATGACCACCTTTGAAGACTGTCCAGGAAAATTGCTAAGCATTTCCATTAGGTTGGTTTTGGGCCTTTGTGGATTGGAATATAGCTTAATGTAATGAAAAATCTTGCATATTCCAAGTCTCATGATGTGTGAACTACCAAAAGTGTGTTTTGCAAATTATAGAGTGAAGACAATGTTGGTTCTGTGAAGATAGTCACTACATGGAAGCAGGATGCTCTGTATTCCTCCACATTTGAAGATTTGGCTATGCAATTTTGAAGGTATGTTAAGATTGTAGTGAAGATGATGATTCTAGAGATTCAGATCATTTACTCTTCCACTATGAAAGTTGTGCATGATAGAGTACCGACATGTCGTCTAACGGAGTAAGCCAGTGTTGAAGGTTTGATGGAATGCTTTGCATTCCTCTACAAATGAATGATTTCCCTTGTGGCTTTGAGGACATGTTTCTATATGACATTATATGTTTCTTTTCAATTTCAAGGTTCTTGGTGGTCCGTAGCTCAGTTTTTCAAATGACAACATGTTGCAGTGTGTTCTGAATGGTAGAGTGTTCTCATAGTTAATGATTGAAGCTGTGAGGCACAATTATTTGATGTGTAGTGGAAAAGGAGTGTTTGGGGGTGTTTTATGAGTCATGTGAACTCATCTAGAAAAGTTTCATGAAGATCTTTCTTGTTTCTAGTACTGCACAAGGTTTTTCAAGTTGATGTGGCCGTTATACTTCAAGTCTTCATGCATTTTCCTTAAAGTTGTCCCATTTCCAAATGAGCAGAGTGTGAAGATGTAATTCCTTGATGTTTGAAGCTGTGAAAGATGTTTTGGACCTAGCTAAGCAAGAGTTGTGGTCTGCAAGGCTTGGATCTTCTACTGGCGTATCATGTGTGTTCACTTAGGACCTATCTTTTACATGTTTCATAGTGTGTGATGTCTGGACGACTTGTAAATGTATTTTCATATTTTATCTGGATGACAAGCTATGTAATCAATGTAATATCATGTATAAAGAGTGAATCAAATTGAGTGAGGAAGGTATGATTCCAAGTTGATTGAAAAGGTTTGTAAGCAGATAAAAAGAAGAATAAATGCATTATTGATGTGTGTCTGAAAGAGAGAGCAGATGTTGTTGATGCTATTTGGATTCATCTTGAAGACATATTTGTGATAGTGATCAAGTATAGAGTGTGCCTAACTGATCAGATCATTAGAAGAAAGTGTGAGAAGGAAAAAGTGCAATTGTCAAAAGTGTGAGCTTCAATGTTAGTTTTCAGATAGTAGAAAGACTATCATACTATAATCTTTTGTAAGTGTATTTTCATTTCAGGGAGTAGATACTTCGTTGGGAGTGACCCTAATACAAAGTCATCAGGGAGTAGAAGCTTCCTTGGGAGTGACCCTAAATCAAAGTTACTTAGGGAGTAGCAGATTCCTTGGGTTATAGCCTCTAAAACAAAGTTACTGTAGAGATAAAAAGCTCTACATTTTGTTTCAGCTTGGTTTCCGTCTTAGTGTTTCTACAGTTACTATTTCTTTAGATCGCTCCATGTGTCAATATGGAGTTACAGGGGGAAAAGGTTGGTGCTCTGCGGAAGCCACCACATGTTTCTTTTGTTGGTTTTAGGATAGACAATTGAGAGGGGGCGAGATGAATCAGTTGTCACCAAAAACTTTCCTTTCTGTAAACACTTAAATCCTTATATTTCTACAACATAATAATGATTTAATCACGGAATCATAATGTAATATCTCAAGAGCAAAAACACATTAACACATATGACACCAAGATTTTAATGTGGAAAACCCAGTTAAGGGAAAAACCACAGGGTGACTAACCCAATATTGTATTCTCTGTTAAAAGAATAAGAAGAACAAAATGGCACTTGCCAATTAGGGCTCACTGCCCAAGCACACTGCTGACAAGAGGCCCACTGCCTACAGGAGACACACTGTCTACAGAATAATAATATAAATATTACACACTTGAACTGGAGATTAGCATCTTCACCATGCTTGAGACAGTTCCATTTATGCTCAACACTTCTGCTCTACTTTACGCTCTTCTCCTCTCTACCACTCTTTCATCTTCACCAAGGATACTTCGAAATGACTTCACAAATCTTATTTATACAAGACATCAACTTTGGGATAATCATCCAAGTCGGCACAATACATACTTTATTTTATTACAGAGCAATTACACAAATACAACTTGACTTATTACAAAACTTCATGCATATCACCACACTGTCAGCCAAACATATTTGGAACTTCAATATTCTTTGAGGAACACACCATGCTTCCCAGAGCATCTTCAAGATCATTTGCAAGATGTGTAAAACATCCAGTCAACCATGATTAGGAAGAACACCATCACCAGAGAGTAAATCTTCAATTACGAGCTCAATCTTCAATGCGGACCACCAACACGAACTGGACATAATCTAGAGACCCCCACAAGCTTGCCTGAATCACCAAGAACATCCACACCACTTCTACTTACTGAAATCATTTGCATCTTCATCTGGAACCTCAAGAACATAGTTTGTCATCACTGTCACATTAGAATAAATACTTGCGGACCTCCAGACCACAAACCAATTGAGTTGTTAATTCATATTGGCTTCCTAAACATTCCACCAAATCTGTAAAACAAGATATTGCATTTCTGGATCTCACCGGACCTATTTGTGTCACTCTATCACCTCTGAACAGCTGCCAGAACCAGTTTTAATCATATGGCCATAACTTCTCCAAATCTTCATGCAAACCTCTCAAATCTTTATTGGATCATCTTTAGACACATATCTACAAACCCTTTGATGCGCATTCTCTGATCTTCATCTAGCTGGGATTTTCACTTCATAGAGCTTCACTGTCTTCACTATTCTGCTCCGTTACTGATAGGACTAATTTTCTCAATATCCTCAGCACACAGCTCATCCAATCCTTGACATCAATGCAACAGGAGTATGTTGACATCAATGACAACATCGGTTAGGCCAATACTTGCAACAATCTCCCCCTTTGTCATTGATGGCAACATATGATGTGAAAAACTGTTTTAACCATCAAGACAAGAACTTCTCCTCACTAACTGACATAGCTTCCCCTATCAACAACAATCATTCATATATCTTCTCTTTCTTTACTGCTCCCCCTTTGATCAACAACCACTTTTTTTTCACATGTATTCTCTCCCCCTTTGACATCAATGGCAAAGGGCACATACTTGAATCAATCAGAATCATACAAACTACTTCCCATGAGTAGCAGCTTCCTATCATCAATCTGGACCACAAGATATGACTGTGAGATCCACCAGACTAATGCACATCAGTGCACCTTAATTCAGAACTAGAGGGGTAATAACCCCTAACTTCTCCCTGAGATACTCAAAAGAGTCCTTAGGTAGAGGTTTAGTAAAAATGTCTACAATTTGATCCTTTAAGGGCACAAACTCCAATCTGACTTCATTCTTGTTCACCTTCTCTCTCAAAAAGTGAAACTTGATGGATATATGTTTTGTCTTTGAATGCAACACTAGATTTTTTGATATATTTATTGCACTTGAGTTATCACAGAAGATTGTGATAGGTTCCTCATACTCCACTCTGATGTCTCTTAGCATTTGCTTCATCCACAATATTTGAGTGCAACTACCTGCTACTACAATATATTCTACTTCTACAGTTGACAGAGATATTGCCTCTTGTTTCTTGCTCAGCCAAGAAACCAATCTTTTCCCCAAAAAGAATGCACCACCATTGGTACTCTTTCGGTCATCCACATCTCCTGCCCAATCCGCATCTGTATATGCATGAAGAGAGAAATCATGATCCCTAGGATACCATAAACCATACTCAACTGTTCCCTTTAGATATCTGAGAATTCTCTTGATTTCCATGACATGAGATTCTCTGGGATCAGATTGGAATCTGGCAACAAGACCAACAACATTCATAATGTTAGGTCTAGTTTGAGTATGATATAGTAGTCCTCCAATCATTGACCTGTACTTTTTCTTATTAGCCTTAGGAGATTCATCATCTTTTCTTAGTTTACATCTGGTTGCCATGGGAGTATTCATTGGTTTTGAATCTTCCATCCCAAATTTCTTCAACAATTCTTTCACATATTTGGTCTGTGATATGAAGATTCCTTTCTTTCTTTGAGTGATTTGCAGACCCAAGAAGAAATTCATTTCCCCAAACATAGACATCTCAAATTCACTTTTCATTTGATTTGCAAAAGTCTTGCACATACTATCTCTTCCTCCAAAAATGATATCATCAACAAATACTTCAACAATCAAGATATTTTCATGATCAATCTTGAAGTACAAGTTACTGTCAGTAGTACCTTTGTTGAAACCAATCTTCAAAAGATGTTTATCCAATCTTTCATACCAGGCCCTTGGGGCTTGTTTGAATCTATATAGTGCTTTCTTCAATTTGCAGACCATATCACCATGATCAGACAATTGAAATCCATCTGGTTGCTCAATGTATACTTCTTCTTCCAAGTCACCATTCAGGAAGGCAGACTTGACATCCATCTGATATACTTTGAAATCCTTAAAGGCAGCAAAAGCAAGAAATAATCTGACTGCTTCAATTCTTGCCATCGGAGCAAAATTTTCTTCAAAGTCAACTCCTACTTGCAAATAACCCTTATAGACCAATCTGGCTTTGTTTTTGACTACTTCACCATCTTCATTCAAGTTATTTCGGAAGACCCACTTGGTCCCAATCACATTTTTGTTTCTAGGTCTGGGAACAAGATTCCAAGTGTGATGTTTCTCAATCTGCATCAACTCTTCCTCTTTTGCTTTGGCCCAGCTTTCATCAATGCATGCTTCACTTACTATTTTTGGTTCAATCTTTGAAATCAGACAATACTTCTCTGAATCTTGAGCAATCTTTCTTCTTGTTTGAACACCTTTGCTTCTATCACCTATGGTCTGGTCTTCAGAATGATTCAGTCTTACATACCTGGGAGTTTTAGGAATTTCTTGCACTTCTATTTCTTGGACAGGTTCATTCAAACTTATCTATTCTTCCTGTATTTCAGGATTCTCCAGATTAGTCTGGATTTGAATTTTAGAAGGTGTTTGAACTTCTTGGACCAAAACATCATTTGATCATCTTCTTCATATTCATAAAACTTTGAGGGTTTTTCAATGCATTCATCAACCTTCACATTTGTACTTTCTACAATCTATCTCAATCTCTTGTTATAACACCAGTATGCTTTGCTTTGAGTAGAGTAACCCAAGAATATTCCTTCATCACTTCTAGCATCAAATTTGCCAAGGTCTTCATCTCTTTTAATGTAACATTTACTACCAAAGACTCTAAAATACCTTATAGTGGGAGTGATGCCAAACCAAAGTTCATAAGGGGTCTTACCAGTATTGCTTCTGATTTGTACACGGTCAAGAGTATAGATAGCAGTGCTTACATCTTCTCTCCAGTAGATCTGACGAACATTTGTCTCCATCATCATGGTTCTAGATGCTTCTTGGATGGTCCAGTTCTTTCTCTCCACTACTCCATTCTGCTGTGGAGTCCTTGGAGTAGATAACTGTCTTTTTATCCCATGTTTCTCACAGAATTCTGTGTGTCATGCCCACATTTCCCATGTAGTCACAACACACATCACACGTGTCATGTCCACATGTGTCATGTGGTCATGACATGAAATATCAAAAATTTTCCCACGCTTCCCTAGAAACCCCCTCGCATGTGTAAGCGTGCTCGGTGGCGTACGCTTAAGGCGTAAGCAATATAGTTATCAGTGGGGTGATACACACACGTGCGCATACCCAAACACAAGAAGGCCAACAAGGGGGTCTTCGTGACGCGGTTAATGTCGCTATAAGGGTTGAACTTACTAAGCTTCTAAACCCTAGATTCTGGAAGAATCTGGTAGCATAACGCCTCACGGGCGTGAATAGGATTTATTATTCCAACACTAATCTTGATCACGTGGTTTTCTGATTTAGGTTGATCTCACTAATTACATTGGTACAACATATGATTAAGTTAATTGATCATTTTTCAACAAAGCACAATCATCTGTTCCCCTTCACGTTTTCTAAAATTTAATATTAATTTCTCCTCTTGATTTTAGCATTTTCAACAAATCCTGTTCATTTGCCCTCTCTTCTGTTTCTCTGAAATTTAATTTTGATTGTATTTCTTTATGTTTATCCTGCTTTTCTTCACGTTTTCTATCAATCAAAGTTATCACTGCATCCTTTACATTATTCCTAATTTCTTGGTAAACCAGATCACTTAAACAGGGTTTGCTAACTTCACTTGACACAGTCTCCTAGGTTTCTGCTCTAGGTTTCATCTCAACGTTTGAATTAATTTTGATAATTAACTTGTCCCTAATTAGGATTAACGATAGGTCAATCTTACTTAGTTCTCTTAGCCCATTTCAGAAATGCCATGCATTTTCTCCTCTTTGTTATCACTTTTATCTTTCTTTCTCTTTGTCTCTCTTTTTCTCAATTGGATGTTTACTCAAACTAACGTTTTCTTAATCTTCAGGTTTAGTTTTCAATGACCTCATATGAAATGCATATGATGGCTTAATTGCATTTATAAAGATACACATATCTATATAAATGCAAATAAACACACACACACACACACACACACACACACACACACACACACACACATATATATATATATATATATATATACATATATATGCTTATTTGCATTTATATTTCTAAGTTTCTTTTGTTAAAATAAAAGAACATATTTTTCTTTTCATTTTCTTGGTATAATATTTGTGATAATTATTTAAACTTTCGTATTACATTTTCTTTTAATTAAAATAAATATATATAATATTCTTTTTAATTTATAATTATATGTTTCTTTTGTCGATAATAATCCCCTATTATATATTTTTTTTCTTTTTCTTTCTTTCTTAAAAAAATAACATGGCCTCCCTTTTTAAATTTATAACCAAGAATTAATATCTATATATATATATTTGCATTTATTTATTTTATTAAAAGTAAGTTTATTTTATTTTATTTATTTATTTCTATTATATTGGAAAAATAAGTGGAACCCTAAATCTATTTCAAGGGCTCCATTGGCTGAACCCTAACCAATTATTTTATTGGTTTGTTTGATGCATATTTATATTTTTTTGACAAGGTTCAAGGAGGCGGCGACGTAGCAGAGGGGAGGTGACTTTGTGTGAAGGGCCGCGGGGTGAGTGGCTACGGGTGGGGGTCTTGGTAGTGGTGGCTGCAGGGAGTGGCGTAGGGTGGAGGTCGCAGGTTGCAGGGGAGGTGGTGTTCGCGGAGGGGAGTCACGGCCTGTAGGGGGTTAACGGGGGAGCGGGGAGTGAGGCCGCGCGGGTGTATGGAGACGGCGGGGGTGTGGGGAGGGGCAGAGCCCCCTCCCCACAACCATTATGTAAAGTGACGGTGGTGGAGGGTTCGAATCCCCCCACCACTACTCTGTATTTTTTTTGTGACTGAATTTACAGTCTATGGAAACTACGAAAGATAATAGAAATTTTCCCATTGTATTTTTCGTTCATTAAAATCTATAATATATTTATAAATATATATATATATATATATACACACACACCTCATTATCCCATAGCAATTTAATTTCACAGTTCATTAATAACACAAATAACTGAATAAATACAGAATATATATATATATATATATATATATATATATATATATTAATTACCGCTAATTATTTTGAAGGGCAGATTAATGAAATGATATTTTTATTGAATTTTCTTAAAAAAATTATTTTTAAATACAACTCCAAATTAATAAAAAAGTATAAACATAGAGTATTTTACAAGGATAATTAAATCTGATTATCTCTTAATTAAAATTCAATTTCAAGTCAAATGATTCAAACTAAATATAGTAAGCATTAAATTAATTGCAATCAACTTCAAAGGCCTAACTATAATCCAAATCCATTTCTTATATAGTAACAAGATTACAACTTAATATGACTCATTAAAATTAATATTTTCACTAAGCCTTGCAATGAAATAAATTTTAAACAAACTTGGTATTTTTCACAACAAATTTCAACTTTACTAATAGGATTATAAGGAAATAGACAATTCTAATATCCTTTTAAAAACAATTTTTCTTTTCCCTTTTTCATTTCAAAAATAGTAAAACTTAATAAACACTACAATTAAAACTATTAATACAATAAGTGATGATTTTCTCACAACTCAAAAATACCAATTTTTTTACAACAATAGAAAGAGAATTTCTCCTCTTGGAAATCAACAAGGATGTAGTCAATAACAAGTCTAAGATCTTCTATAGAGTCTTAAGAGTAAAGGAAAATAAAATATTTTCCAAGTCAAGTCATCTTCTCCAAGCTTCACATTAAGCTCCAAGAACCTGCATATCACACAAGGGGAGAAAACACCACTCAACTTGCTCTCCTCCCTACTGTAGACCCGCAAGAGGGTCACCCTCGAGCTAGGGAGATTTTCCACACACCTAGGGAATCCAAATCACTTCACAACAAGATAACACAACACAAACTCAACTAAAGTGAGTCAAAAGAGGGGTAGGAGAGTGGACACACTCAACTCTAGAGTGTCACCCTTCAAAATATTTCAACACAAATTTCTCATGGCCTCAAGCCAAACAAGTGAACCAAAATTCCAAAGGAGATCATATTTTGGCTCTCAAGCCATATAACAAAATTTCTCAAAGTCACACAAATGCCCTCAAGGCTTTCAACATTCCAAAACAAGGAATGAACTCAAGGAGGATCACTCCTCCTCTACCCCACACTTGATGAGCATTTCTCCCAAGTGGAAGAAGCTCTGTCAACACCCCAATAAAAATTCCCCACAATAACAAAAATTACAACACAAGCAAAAATGCATTTCACACATCCATCATGCAACAAATATAAAATACAAAGGAAAGGCCTTGAAATCCAACCTTAAAAATCCATTTAATAGATGAAGTTGATGTAGAGCTCCTCTAAAGTCTCCTCCAACCTAAGTCACCAAACTCCCTCTATCCTTTCTCCTCTAAAAAAATAATTTTCAATAAACAAAATCCTCCAAAAAAAATTCAACAACCCTTCTCCCTATCCCAAGTGGGATTAAAATAACCCAATCCATGAGATTAGAGGAATGGGGAGGTGACACTTGTCACCTCCTCACTCTTCATCCAAACTACTATTGTGTCCCAAGGGATCAGTGTTGACACGTCACTCACCCATCCCCAAAGTCTTCCTTACCCATACCACATGCCCTCACTCCAACACATGGGAGAGAAAAGGGGAGTTGAAGAGGGAAAGGATGACACATGTCTTCCCCTCCTTCCCTCTCATGAAGGACCACACAACTCCATGGGGCCTCTCACCAATTGTGAGGGAGACTTGAAGTCAAGTCCTCTACAATTGGTGGGTTTTGGAGTCATCCCTAACCTTGGGAATTGAAAAGGGATGGGCTTGAGTGTTGGTACCACTCATCCTATCCCTCCCATGCCTCCAAATTCGTCACTTAACTTCAGTGTGAAGTTAAGGTGACCATATGGAGGTTAACCAAGGGTTACCCAAGTCAAAAGGGACCCTAGACCCATGGGGTATAACCCAAGGTCAACTTTAACCTAGTTAGGACACCTAGGGTCAAGTTAAGACACAAGAAAAAGGGTCTCAAAAATTTAAAATTTAAAAATAAAATTTAAATACATTTCTTACAACACAAATCATAATTCCAATTTACAAGAGGGTAGACCTAACCCATTCAACCTCATGCAAGACAACATTACAACATTAAATCAAACACAGAGTTGATCTCGGTTCCTCATGGAACCAGATCGGCTTTACAAGGGATTACAACATAAGGTGTGGGATAATCTCCAGTATCTGTGGTTTTGTTAGAAATACCTGCACACTCAATTTCAAAGTTAATTCCACATATAAATATCATAGCCGAAGCAAATTTAAAACATGCATTCCTAAAACATTCCACAGTTCTCATAAGCATAATGAAATCACATTACAATTTTCTATCTAACATCACCCAATTAGTTTTCCTGTAATGTAAACATCTATCTAACATCACCTAATTAGTTTTTCCTATAAAATAATAAAGTCTAACAGTTTAGAATCTGGGATCAACAGTCCCACACATATAAAAGTATCAGTAATAGTAAGGTAAATAGTCACATGAACAGAATGAAAAATGTAGGCCTCACACTGTGAACTCTCCATATGTGAATTCTCCACCTCTATCAGACCTAAGACATTTTATGTTTAACCCAGTTTCATTCTCTACCATAGCCTTGAATATTTTGAATTTCTCAAGAGCCTCAGATTTATCTTTTAGGAAAGTCACCCACATCATCTGGGAATGGTCATCAATTAGTAACATGAAATATCTATCACCTTGCAAACTCCCGATTCTTGCCGGTCCACATAGATCAGTGTGTACTAAGTCCAACAATCCAGTAGAAGATTGTTCCTTACTTTTGAATGTGACTTTGCTCCTCTTACCCAACTGACATTCTTTGCACAAACTGTTAGTAGGTTTCACCAGTCTTGGAAGATCTCTTACAGCCTGAGTGTTGCTTATCTTGATGATATTATCAAAATTTACATGACACATTCTCCTATGCCACAACCAACTCTGATCAATTGGAACAAATAAACAACTTTTACCAGTACCAACCAAGTGGAAGATGTTACCTTTTGTTTGAGTACCAGATGCAATCTCTATTCTAGAACTTTCAAAGATCTTACATTTTCTATTTTTGAATCGGAGATCATAGCCTTTGTCCACCAACTGCCCAACACTGAGAAGATTGTGCTTCAGACCTTCAACATACAGTACATTACTAGTTTTGTTCTTTCCATCAAAAGAAATAGTTCCCCTGCCTCCGATTCTACCAGCAGAATTATCACCAAATTTTACAACTCCTCCTTCATATCTTTCTAGGTCTATGAACTTATTTTTGTCAACAATCATATGGTGGGAGCATCCACTATCAATGACCCATTCATCCTTTTCTTCAACTTGAGCAACCAAAGCTCTTTCTACCTGTTTATGATTGACAGATTCAGTGGGCATTGCATCTTCTTTCTTGATGGCAATAAACACCCAGTCACTTCCGGATTTGGTTCCTATCTCAGATTCATCATCTGTTACTCCATCATCATCTTCTTGAACATATTAACACTTCTTTTGAAATCGTTATCTATTAGGGTTAGGCCTTGAAAATCTTTCCAGACATCTTGAGGCAAAATGACCAATCTTGTTGCAATTGAAACATTTGAAAGGTAATTTTCCTTCATACTTATCGGATCCTCTTGGTAGTCTTTTTGCAATAAGGGCTTCAAGTTGAGCAGCTTCTGCCTCATCTTCTTCCAGATCTTTTCTTGCTTTTTCATACCATGATAATTTCTTTGAGGAACTTTCTCCTGGATCATACCTTTGTTTACCTTTTGTAGAGGCACTAGCTTCGAATGCAGATACAGTCTTGGGAGGAGCATCTCCAAACTTAGTCAATTCAAATGCAACTAACTTCCCAACCAATTGATCCCTTGTAATATTTGATAAAGATCTAAATTCCTCAATAGCAGCAACCTTGTGTTTGTAAGCATGAGGTAAGGATATGAGAACTTTGGCAACAATCTCATCTTCATCCAAAGTTCCACCAGCACATCTAATACCACAAACAAGCTCATTTACTTTTGGCATAAATGTAGTGATATTCTCATCTTTATTCATCTTCAGGTTTTTGAATTTTCCTTTCAAACTTTGTAGCTTGGCACATTTAACATATTTGTCTCCTTCATGTAGAATTTCCAGCTTTGATGAAATTTCATATGCAGTTTATAAATCCATAACATTTGTCAGCTCCGTATCAGATAAGACACTTAGTAAGGCTTCTCTAGCTCGAAGATTATCTTCAGCATTTTTGATTTCATCTAGAGTTGTCGGACCATTCTTTGGAGGAATATACTCTTTTATAGTCATGTTCTAATACTAAAATCCCATACATTGCAAGTGACATTCCATGTTGCTTTTCCAAAGAGTGTAGTTTGTTCCATCAAACCTCGGACTATCCTTCTTGTAGGAAGACATCCTGGATCTCCTCAAGCGGTTAAGCTCTTTTAGAGGAACTTAGCTCTGATACCAATTGTTGGTTTTAGGACAGACAATTGAGACAAGGGGGTGAATCAGTTGTCACCAAAAACATTCTTTTCTATAAACACTTAAATCCTTCTTATATTTATACAACATAATAATGATTTAATCACGAAAGCACAATGCAATATCTCAAGAGAAAAAACACATTAACACATATGACACCAAGATTTTAACGTGGAAAACCTAGTTAAGGGAAAAACCACGGGGTGACTAACCCAAGATTGTATTATCTGTTAAAAGAATAAGAAGAACAAAATGGCACTTGCCAATTAGGGCTCACTGCCCGAGCACACTACTCACAAGAGGCCTATTGCCTATAGGAGACACACTATCTATAGAATAATAATATAAATATTACATACTTGAACTAGAGATTAGCATCTTCAACATGCTTAAGACAGTTCCATTTAAGCTCAACACTTCTGCTCTACTTTACGCTCTTCTCCTCTCTACCACTCTCTCATCTTCACCAAGGATACTTTGAAATGACTTCACAAATCTTATTTATACAAGACATCGACTTTGGGATAATCATCCAAGTCGGCACAATACATACTTTATTTGATTACAGAGCAATTACACAAATACAACTTGACTTATTACAAAACTTCATGCGTATCACCACACTGTCAGCCACACATATCTGGGACTTCAATCTTCTTTGAGGAACATGCCATGCTTCCCAGAGCATCTTCAAGATCATCTGCAAGATGTGTAAAACATCCGTTCGGCCATGATTAGGAAGAACACCATCACCGGAGAGTAAATCTTCAATTACGAGCTCAATCTTCAATGCGGACCACCAACATAAATTGGACACAATCTAGAGACCCCCACAAGCTTGCCCGAATCACCAAGAACATCCACACCACTTCTGCTTACTGAAATCATTCGCATCTTCATCTAGAACCTTAAGAACACAGTCTGTCATCACTGTCACATTAGAATAAATGCTTGCGGACCTCCAGACCACGAACCAATTGAGTTGTTAATTCATATTGGCTTCCTAAACATTCCACCAAATTCATAGAACAAGATATTGCATTTCTGGATCTCACCGGACCTATTTGTGTCACTCTGTCACCTCTGAACAACTGCTAGAACCACTTTTACTCATATGGCCATAACTTCTCCAAATCTTCATGCGGACCTCTCAAATCTTTACTAGATCATCTTTAGACACATATCTACAAACCCTTTGATGTACATTCTCTAATCTTCATGTAGCTGGGATTTTCACTTCATAGAGATTCACTGTCTTCACTGTTCTTCTTTATTACTGATAGGACTAATTTTCTCAATATCCTCAACACACAGCTCATCCAATCCTTGACATCAATGCAATAGAAGTATGTTGACATCAATGACAACACCGGTTAGGTCCATACTTGCAACATCTTTCATATGCTTCCTTTCTAGTTGTTGCCAAAATGTGCCACGTATCTATGGCGTTGTTTCTTTTTATGAAGTTTCTTGCTTGTTGCTAAAAGGTGCCAAGTGTCCTCATATTGATGGTGGGCCCTAGTTGTTGTGACATAGTTTCATAGCTTGTACCAAAATGTACCACATTTTGTAAGTGGAGGTTCAAACTATTCTCATTTTGATGCTCTCGAGTATCAACACGTATATTTTCTTGTAATTTCCAGTTGTGCCGGAGCACGACATGTGTCATCTTCCACGGGGTTCCAAGGGACTCTTTTATGAAGTTTGAGAAATTGTCGGAGAGTGCCATGTTCCTATTGTTGCTTTAGGTGGATGGCGCCACATGTCACTCATTTATAAAAGGCTATAAAGTTAAAGAAATAGATGGTGGGTCCTGCGAAATAAAGTTGCAATTTATAAGTGATACCGGAGGGTGACATGTGTCATTACCGTGGATGCTTAGGTGTAAAGTAAATAGTTTTCAGAATTGGCAGAGAGCACCAAGTGTCCTAGTATTGTTTCCTAGAGGTCGCCACGTATCAAGTTTCAAAATCTGGTAGACAATGACAAGTGCCAATATTTTGTGTGTCCTATTTCAAAGGGAAAGGAGCTAAGTGTTAATCAGAGGTTGCCGCGTGGTATATTTTGGAGCCGTTTGAAGACTCGTAGGTGCTGCCATGTGTCATAATTGAACTACAATTAATGTGCTACATATTTTATCGTTCAGCCAATGAGAGTGCATGAAATGACGATTATAGATTTAGGGAGATTTTTAGTGCCAGTCGAAGTCTCAGTTGAAGTTCTAGTTCTGTTGATGCCATTAAGATATTAGGTAGTTAGAGGCAATCTTGAGCCAAATTTTGTGGCTATAAATATGAGAAGATTTTGTAATAAGGATATACATTAATTGATTAAGAATTCAAAGATTTTTGTGGTGATCAGATTATATCATTTTGCCTTAGTTTAGCTATTTCTGAGAAGGAAGTTGATATATATGTGCCTTTTGTATTTGCTAAATTGTTAATGAAAGAAGCTCTGTTTTGTGCCAGTGGTGATATCTTCTGTGTCTTTACATAGATCTTATAAGTTTGGCCTTTGATCTTAAATTCATTTACTATCTGTCTATATTGATCATGCAATATCTGCTCTTTGATATAGTTGAATCTTGAGAATTTAATCACTGTCCTAAGTTATTGAAACACATTTAAATCAGGCGCATCACCATAGAGTTAGAAGTTTTGCTTATTGTATCTGTAATCTTATTTCTTTCTTCCCTTTACCCGAAACCCAATTGAAATAGGAAGAGCCAACTTCTATAAAATCTAGAGGTTGTTTCAAGTGTCAAGTCCCACATTATTGAAACTTCCCATGTTGGTGTTAGAACCTGCACAATTTTATCCATCAATAGTTTTTGGCACGCCCAGTGGGATCTTTCTTGAATTCTGATCAAGATCGTATGAACCAGAGAGCATCAAGGAGTTAGAGCTATGTTCCAACAACAAGAGCTCAATCAACTGCTAATCCGGGAATCTTATTGCCACCATTAGTTGCCACTCCAAGAAGAAGAATAAATTGAGTAGCAATACCATTAGTAGAAAACATGGGAGCACCTGTACCTCCAAGGAACTATGAAAATTGGAACAATAGCAGACCCCTCATTCTCCCAACACCACCAGCTACTCGGGATCTGATTCTAGCTAATGCTTTGAAAGCTTTACCCAAATTCAATGGAGAAGATTCCAAGACACCAGGGGAGCATCTCCAAGATGTATCAGATGTGTGTGCAATACATGTTATTACCAAACATAATGTAGCTATTAGGCTGTTGGTGGCTTCTTTCAAAGGGAAGGCTCTAGATTGGTATAGATCTTTGACCCCGAATTCAATATCCACTTGGGACCATCTTAGAGATGCATTCTTTGCAAGATTCAGTGAAAGGGTGATAAATCTTCCCTGCTACAACAATTGATTACTATAAAGAGAGCACTGCAACAAGCTATAACTAATTTTAATACTAGGTTTCAAAAGACCTGGGATAGGATCCCTACTATAGCTAGACCACTATTAGGTATGGCAATTGTATTCTACCTCAAAGCTTTCAATTCTGATATCTCTGTGATGATTCAGTCTCTAGGAGGGAAAACCCTACCAGACGCATATGAATTGACTGTAAGGGTTGAGAATAATCTAATAGATGCTGAAAAATTGCCTCCAAGGCCTCCTATGCCTATGTTCCCACAAAATTCTATTCCCCTACCTCAAGAAGCCCCTAATCCACCATCAGTGCCTGTATCCATGTACAACTTCCCAACTTCTCAACAACCCGCCATGTCAGCACCCTCTGCTCCTCCATCTGAAATGGATGATGTTAAGAACATCCTTAGGACCTTCTCAAATGAGATTATTAATCTCAAGCGGCAACAAACCTCTTACCCAAAGCCTCCTTACTAGGGATTCAAAATAAATAGACCTCCATATCAACCTAACCAGTTCCAAGGTGCTCAAAGACCAAATAATCCTCAACCTTCAAATCAGTTGGTCACTATTCCCACACCCTTGCAGGTTGTCCCTCCTAACCCAAGCAGAGAAATGGTTCCCAGCCAAAATAATCTAGTAGAAGATGCCAATGCTTGGTGTTTTCCTTGCAACAATGCTCACATGCCTAGAGATTGCCCTAGAGGTAATTTACAACAGAAGATAGTAGAACAGAGAAAGATGGAAAATCAACCTACAGTGTCTAATGCTCCTCCGTATCAATTAGCTAGTGTCCAGAATGCAGTAATGGTGGCTCAGATGCAAGGAATGTCTATCCAACAAGAGGAGGAGATTGCCCCAGAACATGCTTTGTTCTCATGGATTGAAGATGAAGATTCAATATTCTTTAATGAAGCCTCTACCTCCAAGAAACCCTTAGTACAGTTAGATTATTATACAAGATCAAAGAGGAGAATGGTGGAACAACTTGAAGCTATAAGAAATGAGTTAGCTGGGGTCCCTCCCTTTCAGGTTCATTATAATCTAGCTTCAGAACAAGAAGTACCTCAACTGACCCAGAATCAAGTAGTCTCTAACCCAGTACTAGAAAGAGTAAAGTATCCTTACTACCCAAGGACACCAACATTGGGGCACATGAATGTGGTAGAACAGTTGAAGAAGACCCTTGCTCATGTATCAATATGGGATATGCTGGCCATTCTTGAGCAAAAGACACTGTTGCAAGAGGCACTGCAGATCCAGGTTGATCCCAAACCTGTCAATACAAAAGAAGGGAGTACTAGCAAAGGAAAGACTCAAAGCAAAGAAATTCCACCTCTGCAAACAACCGCCATGCTAAATGCTACTACAGAGGTAAGCAAATCTAGGCCTGAGCCATTTTACTTAACCTTAATAGTGGGCAAGAAACTGTTACATAACTCAATGATAGACTCAGGGGCTAGTACTACAGTCATGCCAAAGCAAATAACAGATGCTTTAAAAATAGAATATGAGCCACTAGCAAAAGGGGTCTTGCAGTTGGATGGGAAGTCTGTCCAAACCATATGAAGGATTAGACAACTCCAATTGTAGTTGTATACTTGCCCAAATATAACTGTCAAGCAAGATGTGATGGTTATTGATATTCCTCCTATCTTTGGTTTATGCCTATCTAGAGATTTTACAACTAAGATAGGAGGATACATGTCACTTGATTGGTCACATCTGATTTTAAGGACTAAGTATGGAACAAAGATGAAGGTGCTATCTGAGCCCCTGTCTAAAGATCATATTACTGAAGAACCAATGCCAAAGGTTGAAGCATCTCATGCTATGATGAATAGGGAGGAGAGAAATTTTGTAGAAGAAATGGGAGAATGGACTAAATATGATCAACAAGAAGAAGAAAACAGTCAGCTGATGACTATGATGCAAAGTGACCCTTATGGAAACTGACTCTACTGGTCTAGGCACTTATGTTATCTTTGAAGAAGGGCAAGAAATTTCAAATGTGATGAGACTAGAGATCCCTGAGGAAAAAGATACAGATAAAGAGACTAAGTTTTGGACCTTGAATTTTGATGGGGCTAGGAGCAAAAATGGTGCTGGAGCAGGTATATGTCTCACTTCTCTGAATGGTGAGAAAATTATTAGAGCTATACGCTTCCAATTCACTTGCACAAATAATGATGTTGAGTATGAGTCTTTGGTGCATGGTCTTATGCTAGCCAAGAATAAAGGAATTAAGAATCTAATAGTCAAGGGAGATTCAAAACTGGTGGTGAAACAAATCAGAGAAAAGGCTGTGGCAAAGAATGAGATCTTATCGCTACAAAATTTGGGATCTAATAGATAGTTTTGATGCTTTTAACATAGAAGTTGTCCCTAGAGCTTAGAATTATGAAGCAGACAGAATGGTACAAATTGGTTCCCAATTTGACCCAGCAAGTGACTTGCTCGTTAACAATCAGTCAGTGAAGGTAATAGTAAGACCAGTAATCCCAAACAATGTCTAGAACTGGCAAGTCTTTGATAATGATCTCTAGGTATTGTTGTTTCTCAAACAATCAGGGGAATTTGCTGACTAATTATAGCTCAAGATTGAAGAAGCTTATGGTGACCAAATTATCCAACTGAAATCTAATAAGCTTCCAAAGGGATTGATCACACTGGAAAATCTATTTGACCCAGATGATGTAAGCTTGGACAAGAGGAAGTTTAAGGCAAGCAGAGATGATTATTTTGAAATTCAAATCAGTGAAGGAAGAAAACTGAAGGTAGGCAATGCTATTGCCCAAGAGGAAAAGGATAAGCTGATCTCTTTGTGTAATAAGTATGATAGAGTAATTGCATGGACCTATGATGATCTTCATGGTTATAATAGAGACATCATTCAACATACCATAGAACTAGCTGAGGGGTCAAAACCAGTCTGTCAGAAACAAAGACCAGTGAATCCTAAGATTGAGCCTTTAATGGTAGATGAATTGCAAAAGCTTCTAGAATCCAAAATTATTTTTCCAATTAAACATCCAACTTGGGTGTCTAATTTAGTGCTAGTGAGGAAAAAGAATGGGGACATTAGGCTTCATGTAGATTTTAGAGACCTGAATAAAGCATTATTATCCCTACCATCCATGGAACAAATTTTACAAACAGTGGCTGGATCAGAGAGGTTTTCTTTGCTGGATGGTTTCTCAGGGTACAATCAGATATGGTTGGCTGATGAAGACCAACATAAGACAAATTTCACTATAAAGTGGGGAACCTTTGTATACGCCAAAATGCCATTTGGTCTTTCAAATGCTGGAGCTACTTTTCAGCACGCCATGGACATAGCATTCAGAGACCTTATAAATAAGATCATATTGATCTATTTGGATGACCTTACAATATTTACCAAAGATTGAAAAGATCACTTTGAGCACTTAGAAGCTATTTTTTAGAAATATTAGGAGTTTGGGATCTCCCTCAATCCTAAGAAGTGTATTTTGCTGTGCCCCAAGGGAAACTTCTGGGACACATTGTTTCAAAAGATGGGATTTCCATTGATCCAGAGTGAGTCACAACCATACTAAATCTATCTTTGCTAGTCAATAGAAGGCAGTTCAGTCCTTTTTGGGTAAGATCAATTTTGTTAGTCTCTTTATATCTAATTTTACAGGGCTAGTTAGGCCCATTACTCTGCTGCTAAAGAAGGATCTAGTTTTCAAATGGACTACTGAGGGGAGACAAGCTTTTGAAGAAGCAAGAAAGCCATTTCCACTGCACCAGTTCTAAGAAATCTAGATTTCTCTAAGCCCTTTATAATGTATGTATATGGGGGAGAACATAGTGTTGTAGCTGTTCTGACCCAGAAAGATGACAAGGAAGAAGGGGAACATCCAATTGTGTTCTTCTCCAGAACACTTAGGGAGTATGAATCTAGGTATAATTTCATTGAGAAACAAGCTTATGCAATGGTTAAAGCTCTTAAGAAATTCAAGCATTTAGTGACAGGGAATAAGATCCTAATATTAGTAGCCCACCCTAGTGTAAAGGAGTATATCATGGAGGGTAAGATTACTGAAAAGAGGGCCAATTGGATAACCAAGATCTTAGAATATGATGTAGAGGTAAGGCCTACCAAGTTGGTCAGAGGCAAGGGACTCTGCCAATATATTACCCAAGACATAGAAGAGTCAATGCCTGAAGAAATAGAAAATGAAACATTGTTGAAACTCCAAGAAGTTGATCAAGATTCTTGGGTAAATGATAGAATACAGTTCATGAGAACTAGCATTTTCCCTAATGAACTCTCCCCTAACAAGAAAAGATACTATAGAGAACATGGAGTCCATTTTGTATTGATTGATCATGTTTTGTTTAGAAAGAATATTGATGGAATACTGCTAAGATGCATTGAAAAAGACGAAGCCCAAAACGTATTGCATGAGTTTCATCATGGAACCTCAAGAGGACAATTTTCAGCTAGAACAACTACCATTAAAGTGACACAAGCTGGCTACTTCTAGCCAACACTGTTTGCAAATTGTTATCAGATGGTTAAAGAGTGTCAAGCCTGTTAGTTTTATACTAGAAGAAAACGAAATGCTGCATTACCTTTGAGTTCCATAGTAGTAGATGAACCCTTTGTTCAATGGGGCTTCGATTTTATTGGGATGATTAACCCAGTATCAAATATGGGATACAAGTGGATCCTTACTGCAACTGACTACTTCACAAGGTGGAGTGAAGCAGTACCACTCAAAGAAGCTACAAAAAAGGTGATCTTAGAGTTTATAGAAGGGATAACTACCAGGTTCGGTCCTCCACTCACTATCATATCAGATAATGCTAAAGTATTCTTAGGAACCAGATTATCAGAGTTCACATTAAAGAATGAGATATATCTAAAGACATCATCCAACTACTATCCACAAGGCAATGGCTTGGCAGAGTCTACCAATAAGAACTTGATCAAGCTTATAAAAAAATGGGGTGGATAATCAGAAAGATTGGCACAAGTCTCTTAATTCAGCATTATGGGCAGACAGGATCACACCTAAGCAAGTAACTAAAATGTCCCCATATGAGCTAGTATATGGTAAGAGTGCAGTGATGCCATTAAGTATTGAAATTCCAGCCTTACAATTGATTACGCAGCTAGAGATAGAAGAAAATGGCTCAATGCATGTGAGGCTCACTGAGTTGCTAGAGGTTCAAGAGAAGAGAGAAGGGGCACATGAGTCTGTTATGAAACATCAATAGATCATAAAAAAATGGTTTGACAGAAAGACCTCTAGTCCAAGTTTCAAAGTTGGGTCAGTTGTTCTTAAATGGGATGAGAGAGCTGCAAACCTAGGTCAGCACAGTAAGTTTGACGCATTGTGGACAGGTCCTTTTAAGATCTGCTCCTGTAAGCAACAAAATGCATTTGAGCTAGAGACAATGGAAGGGGAGCCTAAAGAGATTCCTATAAATGGGTTGTTCTTGAAGCATTTTACATAAGTCTTGAATCCCACCTTGTATCATAGTTAGTTAGACGTCTTTATTTCCTTTCCTGCTTTTGTCTTGCTTTCTTGCTTTTTCCCTTTTAAATAAGTGTTCTATGAACACGTGTCTGCAGCACAGTGGCCTCTTTTGTTACCAATTGCTTTTACTAAGGATTTTCTGTGGTTTCTTAAACATCAAAAAAAGTACCAAGTCATTGATTGCCATTTTATTACTGATTTGACACACTGTCCCATATGGATTTTTCAAAGATTAATTAGCTGTATTTTGGGCATTAATGCAATTAATAAGACGTGATGGGTCATTAATGCTTCCTTATGCCTTGTCAAGCTAAGTTCTAAAGTCCCCTACATTGTTGCATTTGCTATTTTCATTCTACATTCTTTGAGTTGCTATCTGCATCAAAGCTTCGTTCCTCGCCTGCAAATCCAGCTAGGTTCAGGTTCGTTTATATTTTCCTACTTTCTATATCAAAGTTTCTAAGGCTACAGAGATATAGAGATGTCAGAGCCTCAATCACCACAAGAAGGACTAGGGCTCTTTGAGCAATCTGATAAATTAAAGGGCAGCAAATCATACGCGTCTGCACCAGCACAACCAAAAGCAAGCTATCCAAGGACAAGGGTCCTGGATACAGGGATAAGTGCAGACTCTACATAGGTAACAGATTATGCAGATGGTGTTTTCAACACACATATGCATAAGAGAACCAAGACTCTTCGGGAGGGAGCTCACCAAAGGTACCTCATCCATGCATCAAAGGGGCAATCATAAACTTTTGGAATGAGGGCATGGACATCGCAATTGGCACAGTTTGTATTTCCTACTGTCCACCCATATCCATAGTTGATTGATCTATGTGTAGAATTATTTCATTTCCCAACTACTTCTATTCAATGTGGCCCCTTCATGGTTCAAATAAGCCCTAAAGCAATCCGTGACATGCTGGGTTTGCAACATGACAGGACAACTACATTTCCTACTATACCTAAGTTGTAAGCCACATGGTAAAATCTCCATAGTAAGGTGAAGTTTCTAAATGCTGAAATGCATGTAGGTGATGAAAATACCTAGTCGCCTTCTCTGCCTACAGGCCATGCTCAGTTCAATCTTGATGTTCAAGATGCCCTTGCCATGCTAGATTTTATCTTTGGCCAATATGATGATTCGATGGTACATGATTGGCAACTTGCAGTGATTTTTAGACTCAAGACTGTAGACAAGTCTCAAGAGTACTGTCTCGACTTTGTAGAACAAATCTCCGCATCTATGGTCAACCAACTTGTAAACTTTTCTTAGAATCATGTTTTTAGGTACTCAGCCTATTTGTTTCACTTAATACTGTATCAAAATTTTGGTCTCTTTCAACAACATATATCCTTAAGTATGTATGACCCTGAGTCCAGTAGCAATAGAACTATTGTCCGCTTGGACCCATGTTCTGTCAGACATCTCAGATCCTTATGAGTTTGCAGAATGTTTTGTTGCACCCATTTTTGGGCAGTTAAGCTCTGAGCCCGTAGAGATTAGAATGACAGAGAGCCTTAGGGGTTTCTTATTAAATTTGAAAGTTCCTTGTGATTATTTCTTTGGAACCCATACAACTATTATCAAACTTCATGGCTCTGATTAGGAGCCTGTCCTTCTCCCAAAGGTCTTGGCTCCCAGGGTTACATTCTTAGAAGTGGCTAGGCAAATATTTGTCATTGATAACAATTTTGGTCATAAAAAGAGGAAGAAGAAAATATATGATGTTCCTTGGACTAGAGAGAAAATAACAATTGAGAGGAGAGAAAGTGAAAACCTCTTATTGAGAAAATTAGCAGCCTATGGATTTTTAATTGTTGAAGATAAGTGGAAGTATGATCTAGATATGTTTTTAGCTTCTTGGATTGTCAATAATAAACTTTCTACAAAATCTATTCATGAGAAGCGTCCCTTTTGGGAGGAAAGAAGATCACCAAAGCAGGATGATCTTGCAGTTTATGTTGAATTGACAAACTTGCCAGATGAAGGTCCCAGGCCATGGGAGACTTTTTATAAAAAGATACAAGATTTTGACCCTAAGAAGTCAATGACCACAGGCCTCAGAGCTACTTTGAAGAAGAAAGAATGGAATGTAGAGAAAATTGCTGCTTACTGAAAATACAGACAAGAGATAGCTGAGTTTACTCATACTTTTGGAAATGTTGAAACTGATGAGGAATGGGAATCAATCTGGGATGAGTTTCATATGTCTCCAGTGTCTAGTCCTGATATGTTGTCCTCAAAATCAACTGCGCTCATTTTGTAGGACGACCCCTACGAAACTTGTCCATTCCATAGCCTACACTCTAAGCTCGCAAATTGAGGTAAGTCACCTCATCCTCATGCGTAGTCCTCTTGCTCCTGAGTATCTATTTGAGTGTCTTCTCGTTTTGATTTCTCAAAATTCACACAAGTTGTTAAACTAGTTTTTACAATTTTAAGGGAGTTAGAGATTTTTTTGTTTACATGCAGGGGCAGCAGTTTTTGCCACCAGTGCATGTTTAAGTTCTTGAGATATGTAGGGGCAGCAAAAATCACCGCCCAAGCATGTTGTTTTTGTCTTAGTTGCAAGGGTGGCAATTTTCACCGCCCATGCATTTCACCGTTGTCTTTTAAGTGTTAGAGCGGTAAATTTCACCGCTCTGACATGTTTAGTCTTTAAACTTCGTAAGTGCAGGGGCAGCGAAAATCACCACCCGTGCAATTTAAGTTTACGTTGAGTGCAATTAATGCACTTCGTGTGAGTGTTTCTAAAAGACATTTATATGTTTTATTATTTACTTTTTAGTTTTCATTTTAATCTTATTTGTTTCTACCACTTGCGTGAGCTCATTTGAAACCCTAGTGACCGCCTTTTGCATTTTGGGTGCGTGATTGTTAGATTTGAGAGTTGGCACGAAGATCAACTTTCGTTTGTTATCATTAGGTGGTTTTTTCTTTATATTTTCATTTTGTATTTTTCTTTTCCTAAATTGTTCTTACCTTTTTAAATGTCATTTTGTTTCTTGTTGATCTCTTATTTTCTTTTACATATCATCCTTGTTTAGGTTTTGGTTTCTTTTGGTTTTTATCTTAGTTGTTAAGCATTTGTGTTTAGAGGTGGAAGGGCAGTGAACCGTCACTCTCGCCTTTATTTTTATTTTTGGAATACCTGATGTAAGGGCTGCAAATTTCGTCGCCCCTACATGAAACTCTAACTACGTCAAATGTGATAGCGACAAATTTTGCCGCTTAGGTTTTGCTTCTTTGTGAGGATTTACCCTAAGTGTAAGGGAGGTGAAATTCACTGCCCCTACATGAAGTTTTGATGAGTTTGAAGTAACATGCAATGGTGGTGGAAATCATTGCTCTGACATCACAAACTTTATCTCCCATATGCAAAAGTAGCCAATTTTGCCGCTCGTACATTTGACAATGCTCTATCCTTAACACACAGGAGCGGCAAAATATGCCGCCCTGACATTTGCAACTCCTCTTGACACGCAAGGGCGGCAAATTTTGCCACCCGTGCATTCACTCTCCTAAATTTTTCTAACTCTAGAGAACTTTCAGAATTGCTATCCTGAGCCTGCTTTCATCCATTTTTTCACCTTGCTTGCTTTTTAGCCCTTTCAAGCTCATCCTTGTGATCATGATCATCAACATGCAGTTTCCCAAAGTTGCCCATTTATCCCCTAAACTATAAGATCATGAATTTTTGTTACGGTTTCTTCTGCGAACTGCTGAGGTCATCACATGATCTAAAAGAGTTTGAAGATCAAACTTTCTCAGTGGCTTCTATGGATAAGTTGTCAGATATACAGTTGACCTTGGACATTCTCAAGGTAGTTCTGGATAAGCACGAGAAGACTGCTACTTCCATGAAAGATTCAGTAACAAGGGCTTGTATCATTTCTGAGGACACTTCTGGACTAGATAACCTTGGGATGCAAATAGTGTTGAAAATGTTTGAGGATTTTCTGAAGAAGAATGGGAATGTTTGAGGATTTTTTGTAGTTTCATATGTACTTTTCATTTAGTTTTAGACAATTTTACATGTACTTTTCTCGTATGTAATTACATGTAAAAACATAGGAAGTCCCAAGTCAATAAGGACTCCTATTTTTGAATTAGTCAAAGTAGCTAGGTTTTTCCTAAATTTTCTCAAGGCCTCTCCCTATAAATAAAGAGGGCCTCTATTGTAATTTTTATCTTTAATCTTATGCAACAAAGTGCTGCCCAAATTAAGACTCAACTTTGAGACTTTGTGTTCAAATTGTATGATCAATTCCAATCAATAAAGAAGGCGAGTTTTGATATCAAACTTTGTGTTGAATCGAATTTGTATGAGTGAGGATGTACATATGGCATTTTTGCTGATTTCTCTTGTTGATTGATTGGATAAAGTGGTGCTTGGTTATTACGATTAGAGGACGTTCAAGATAAGTTATATAAACTTTGTGTTATATTATTTCCTTGAATCTATGTGTGTTGAAAGTGTTTCTTGGTGACGGATTATAAAGACTTTGAGTTTGTAGTTGTTCACTTTGTATATGAATCATGTTGAGAACTTGTAGACTTTGTGCTATGATTTTCAATCACATTCACGTGGATCAGGGGTGTTATTAGTTGGACTTTGTGCTCCAACTGGTGATACAGTTACTTTTAAAATCTTTTTGGGGATAATTTGAAGACTTTGTACTTGAGATTATTCACTTGGTTCGTGAATCTTTTTGTGAAGTAAGTTGAAAGAATTTGTGCTTCAACTTACAAGAATATTGTTGATTATTGTTTAAGTGTAGAAGCATTATTGAATATTACCGTGAAACATTGTAAACATCTTTTCTAAAAGAAGAGAAAAGGATGAATATAACACACCCCTAAAGCTAGTAATTAGTATAAATAAGTTTGTAATAGTTAAAAGGGAACCTCCCCTTGTTGAGAGGAGAGATTTATCTCATCACACTGCGGTTGATATAACCATTTTGCTGTTAGTTAGCTAAACGACAAAATATTCACCCAACACGATACTAGCAACATTCCTAAAGATTCAAGAGCAGCAGAAGAAGGAACATCAGAGGAAGCTAAAGAGATTCAAGAAATAGAGTCTGTAGCAGTAGAAGTTCCTAGAGTCCCATGGCCTCCATCTCTTAGTACCTTACAGAAACAAAAGGAGATTGTATCACCGTCTCATGAGACTCAAATAGCTTTGGCATCGGGGAGTCTTAGAGCGACATATTTTCAACATATAGTACTTGATTCAGAGGAGGAAGATCCTGAAAGTATAGAGGGGAGACTTTTGAAAAGACAACGTACAGAGAAAGAAGACATATCATTACCCCAGCAACAAGTTCCTATCACTTCATCGGTGGCTCAAGTTAGTGTTTCTTCTCCCTTTTCTCCTTATTCTATTTCTTCTCAAATAGGGGTGGCCACCTAGTTTACCCATTCTTTCACACCCCCTGCCACCTCTACTGCACCTTTTCAGTCTTTTGCCCCAATTGCCAGTTTGCCGGCCATGTCATCACAGGCCATTTCCTTTCCTCCATTTTCCCCATCAATGCCCAAGTGGGATTTTCCTTATATTGACCCAAGTTAGCAAATAGCTGCCATTCCCTATGGCTTGCCTCAGGGTTATCCGTTTGCTAGTGGACACATTGCTTCACCTCCAACTTTCCAAGCACAAGCAGACATAACAAGGAAAGTAAGAGAGGCTTGAATGGAAAAGAAGAGAAAGAAAGAGAATAAGAGCCCTACTATTTCACACATGAAATATTTGTTTGACCCTATTCAATAGTCTTTGACTATTACTCATTTAGCCTCAAATGTGATTAAGCCAGTGGAGCAAATGCAGCCACAAGATTATACAATGAATGCTGTAGCAATGGATCTGACTCATGTCAGACCACAGGACAAAGTAGAGTTGATGAATGAAATTGCTTCAGCGGTTGCCATTGATTATTTGAAGATGTCCAAAAGATTGCAGAAGGTTGAGGCTGATTTGGCATAAGAGAAAGCTACTAATAGTAGATTAACTTCAAAAATGAAAGCCAGGGATAAAGAAATTGAGACTTTGAAAAAGGATTTGTAGTCTACTGTACCTTTACAGGTACATTAGGCATCATTGGCCCAGGTTACAGCTTTGAAGAATGAGGTAGCACAGGAGAAAGCTACTGTTACTATACTGAGACAAGAGAAGGCTACTATAGAAAATAAGTATCAAGACAAGATGCAAGAGGTGTCAACATTGCAATAGACTTTTTCCAAGGAACAAAATCTAAGTAGTGCAGCTCAAGCCCAATTTATGGTTGAGAAAGAAAAGACAAAGCAACTAACAATTGAGTTAGCGCAAAGACCACAAAATGTAGGGGTCTTGAATTTGGTAAAGGAGCTATATGCATCTATGTGGAAAAGAATCTCTTAGGAGATTGTATAGCTTAAGCCATCCCTCACCTTCCTGCTAAACGCCCAGCAACTTTGTGAGAAAGTAGAGTCTTCTATTGAGGCAACATTGTCTATTGTTTCTTTGAGGGTTTCAGATTCCCAGCTTCTGTTGCAGAAACTTTATGACACATCTAATGAGACACTGTCTACAACTGGTGTAAGTGATAGAATGGTTGCTGCCAAAAGGGTGAATGAAGTGTTGAGTTGTAATTCTGCTGCAATGAATTGTAAATAACTTTTGGATATAGTTAAGGAAGGAGTTAAGAATATGAAGAAATATATTGAAGATTTAGTGCAGATGGGCTTGCCTTCTCCTTTTCTTGATGAGAATACAGTTTTAATGATTAATGATATAAAAGATTTGTTGTTAACTAAACAAAATGATCAGACTATTTTTTAGGGTCTGAGTGATTCCTCCAGTGTGGAAGAAGTGGAAATTGTCTTGGTCCCAATGGCTTAGCTTGAATTTCAATTACATGCTGTAGTTTAGATTTTGCAATACTTTTCCCATAAAGATATAATCAATTTAGATTTTGCTTTCCAAGATTTGTAGAGTAGATAGGGATTGTCAGATTTAGAGTGGTTTGTTTATTAGGCTGCCTTACAGAAGTTATGATTCTATTCTTTGATCCTGACAGTGTAATTTAGAAATTTTGTTGATTCTAGAGTTCTTTCTGAGTAGGCCCAGAAGTCCTTGTAGTTACCATGAACTGTAGAGCTAAAAAACTCTACATTTTGTTTCAGCTTGGTTTTTGTCCTAGTGTTTCTATAGTTGTTGTTTCTCTGGATTGTGCCATGTGTCAATATGGAGTTACAGGGGGAAAATGTCGTGTTAGGGTTAACCGATAGAAGATACCAATTAAATGCAAATAAAGATTAAATAGAGGAATGGAAATACATAGAAATAATAACAGCAAGAGACAAGTTTTAACGTGGTTCACCCAAACTCGGGTTACATCCACCAAACAGAGAGTCCAATATTATTATCCAGTAAATCAAACCGATTACAACTAGCAATCCCTGCAACTCAATATCATTGCAAATGCTACAATACAATATCAACAAAAACCCTAATCCTTAGCCATTTTTATCATGACTTTTGTCGGTTACAAAGCTCGCCCTTAACCCCATAGGAATTTGGGGAGAAATTGCACCGATAAAAGTGGGGTTAATTTAACCTTCGAGTTTGATTAGGCTCCATATAACAATAATCTCCCACTTGGAGACTGATCATAACACTGCTGACCCTGTAGCTCCCACTAGAAATAAGCACTCTGGACTCTGCTATTTTGTTGTTGTTTTCAGTCTAGAAGGCCAACTGAAGCTGAAGAGGAGCCCAACTTCTCCCTTGTCACTGCCTTTGTAAACATATCCGCTGGATTTTTATTTGTATGTATCTTTTCCAGCTGTAATTGTCCATCATCCAACACCGACCGAATAAAGTGATACCTCAACTGTATGTGTTTGGTCTTTGAATGCAAGGAAGAATTCTTTGGAAGATGTATGGCACTCTAGCTCCTCGTAAACAAATAACTGTTAACTTGTTGTTTGCCTAATTCTTCCATGAAAGATTGCAGCCATATCATCTCCTTGCTTGCCTCTGTTGCAGCTACATATTCTACCTCTATAGTGGATAAAGCAACCACCTTTTGCAACTTGGAAATCCAACTCACTGTTGTCCCACCTATAGTAAAGACATAACTTTTAGTACTCTGCTTGGTATCAATATCCCTTGCCAAATCTGAGTCTACATAACCTGCTGAATCAGTATTCGAGCCTCCAAAACATAAATGTTTATTGGATGTACCTCTCAAATATCTAAGAATCCATTTTACTACATTCCAATGCTCCAATCCGGGATGACTCATATACCTGCTTACGACTCCTACATCATGTGCAATATCTAGTCTCATGCATACCATGGCATACATTAAACTTCCTATAGCTGAAGCATATGGTACCTTGGACATTTTTTCTTCCTCCTCTGGTGTCTTAGGACACATCTCCTTAGTCAATTTCAAATGACTAGGCAAAGGTGTGCTGACAACTTTTGCATTCTCTATATGGAATCTCTGCAACACCTTTTCAACATAATCAACCTGAGATAGAGTCAATTTTCTGTTCTTCCTATCTTTACAAATTTTCCTACCAAGGATTTATTTTGCAGCCCCCAAATCCTTCATAGCAAATGACTATGCTAACTGCTATTTTAACTCTCTTATGTGATCCATGTTAGACCCAACTACAAGCATGTCATCAATATATAAACATAAAATAATGTAGTTGTCATTATCCAACCTCTTAAAATAAACACAATGGTCAGAATTACACCAGCTGTAGCCTTGCTCAACCATAAAACTATCAAATTTCAAATACCATTACCGAGGTGCTTGTTTCAAGCCATACAAACTCTTCTTCAATCTGTACACTAGTTTCTCCTTACCTTTGACCTCAAATCCTTGGGGCTGTTCCATATATCTCCTCCTCCAAATCACCATGGAGAAAGGTAGTTTTCACATCTAGCTGTTCCAAATGAAAATCTTCAACAGCCACAATACTTAAAATAGTATGAATAGAAGTCATCTTAACAACAGAAGAAAAAATCTCATCAAAATTAATGCCCTTTTTCTATGCAAATCCTTTTACAGCTAACCTGGCTTTAAATCTTTTCTTACCTCCATCTTCCTCTTTCAGCCTATAAACCCATTTGTTTGGTTAAGCCTTTTTACCTGCAGGTAACTTAAATAATTCTCAAGTCTAATTTTTCAGCAAGGAGTCCATTTCTTCTTTCATTGCAAGCTCCCACTGAACTTGTGTATCCACCTGCATAGCTTCATCATACCCTTCCGGTTCACCAGCATTTATTAACAAAATAGAATACAAAGAGGGAGAAAACCTTTCAGGAGGTCTACTTAGCCTTGTTGACCATCTAACATTCACTGGAGTTTATGGTATTTCTTGTTGTTGTTGCGAAGCATGAGGAACCAATGGAACATCACTATTTGGAGTATCATCCAGCACCACATAATCCTTTTTTTTCTTCTCATGCTACTGCAATAGATCTTTGTACAACACCTTCTCATTGAATATAACATCCCTGCTTCTCACAATTTTCTAATTTTCAAAATCCCAAAGCCTATAACCAAATTCATCAATGCCATATCCAACGAAAGTACATTTTTTTGATTTTACATCTAGCTTGGTTCTATTTTCAGAATCTACATGTGCAAATGCGTCATAGCCGAAGGTTTTGAGGAAAGAATAACTCACCTTCTGACCTGTCCATGCTTCCTCTAGAATACCACAGCCCAAAGGAATTGAAGGACCTCTATTAATTAAATATACAATAGTGTTGATAGCCTCTGCTGACATGTTTAAAGGCAACCCAGCATGCAATCTCATGGTCCTTGCACGCTCCATTATTGTCCTATTCATGCATTCAGCCACTCCATTTTCCTGTGGAGTCCCTGGAACTATTTTCTGCCTACGAATTCTATTAAAGAAACAATAATCCTCAAATTCTTTGCTGTAATACTCACCACCATTATCAGATCTGAGACATTTTAATCTTTTACCCATCTCATTCTCAACCAAGCTTCTCCATTTCTTAAATGTTTCAAATACATCAAATTTCTACCTAAGGAAATAAATCTATACCTTCCTAGTTGCATCATCTATGAATGTAACATAATATCGAGAGCCACCAAGAGAAGATACCTGAGTTGGTCCCCATACATCTGTATGCACAAGCTCCAACTTTTCTTCTTTTGCTTCCCATCCTTGAGAAAAATGACTCTCTTTTGTTTGCCATACACACAACTTTCATAGAAATCTATATTAATACATTTTAGACCTGGTAAAACTTTATGAGAATGAAGTACCTTCATGCCTTTTTCACTCATATGCCCTAGTCTGTTATGCCACAGTGTTGTCTCAGAACCTGCAGTAACTGTTTCAATCTCTTCCTGCGAACCTGCAACAACTATTCCTGAACCTGTTTGTTTTTTCTCTACAACAACTAAAGTAGAAGGAACAGTATGACATGCACAAAGATATAAGGTGCCTACTTTCACACCTTTTGCTACTATTAAGGCACTTTTTGGAACCTTTCAATTTTTATTAGTAAATGTAATAATGCAACCTTCTTCAACTAGCTGCCCTACTGAAATTAAATTCCTACTGAGCCTTGGAACGTGCCTTACCTCTTGTAGTAGCCAATGATTCCCATTCTGCAACTTAATCTTAATTCTTCCCTTTCCAACAATCTGACAGGGTTCGTTATCTCCCAAATAAACCAGCCCAAAATCCCCTTGGACATAATCAAGAAAATAACTTCTATGGGGTGTAGCATAAAATGAGGCCCCTGAATCTAAAATTCATGAATCGTTAGAATTATCTAGGGAAAGAATCAAAGCATCATCTTTAGATTTATTACTTACCACATTTGCCTCCTTATTGCCTTCTTGTTTGTCTCCTTCTTTATTCTTCTAAGACCAGCAATATTTCTTCAGATGACCTAGTTTCCCAAAGTACCAGCAATCCTTGTGTCCTCTGGATTGGGATCTCTTGTCCTTTGAGTTTCCCTATGACTTCCCATGACCTCCAGAACCTTTTCCTCTATCCTTTGATCTGCCCCTACTTCCTGCATTCAAAACACTGCCTAATGTGGATCCACATGAGCTTTTCCTACAAATTTCCTCACTCAGAATAACACCAACAACATCATCAAATTTCATAGTATTTGAACCAGAAATAGAGTTACTAACCACCATTGCCAAACTATTCCAACTTTCAGGCAAAGAACATAATATCAGGAGAGCTCTAACTTCTTCATTGAATTTTAAATTTACAGAAGTCAATTGACTGGTAATCGTATTAAATTCATTTAAATGATCTGTCACAGATCCACCTTCAATCATTTTTAGATTAAATAAACACTTCATGAGAAATACCTTAGTTGAGGTTGAGGGTTTTTCATACAATTCAGCCAAAGCTTTCATCAGACCATCCGTTGTATTCACTTCCGTTATATTGAATGCCACCAATGGTGCCAGGCACAACCGAATGGTTCCTAGTGCCTTTTTGTCAAGAAGATTCTAATCCTCATCAGTCATTGCTACCAATTTCTTGGCTATTCCTTCCAATAGCCTCCATAAATCCTTTTGATGGAGATAATCCTATATCTACATCTTCCATAATTGATAGTTTTGCCCATTAAATTTATCGACCTTCAATTTACCCTCATCCGCCATTACTCCCACTCAACCGTGAGACTCCCACTCAACCATGAGACCTTCCTATAGATGATAATTGAACACAACCCACTCTAATACCACTTGTTAGGGTTAACCAATAGAAGATACCAATTAAATGCAAATAAAGATTAAACAAAGGAATGGAAATACATAGAAATAATAACAATGAGAGACAAGTTTTAACGTGGTTCACCCAAACTCGGGCTACATCCACCAAACAGAGAGTCCAATATTATTATCCAATAAATCAAATCGATTACAACCAGTAATCCCTGCAACTCAATACCGTTGCAAATGCTATAATACAGTATCAACAGAAACCTTAATCCTTAGCCATTTTTATCATGACTTTTATTGGTTACTAAGCTGCCCCTTGACCCCATAGGAATTTGAGGGGAAACTGATGAAAGTGGGGTAAATTTAACCTCTGATTCTAATTAGGCTCCATATAACAACATGTCGGTACTCTATGGAAGCTGCCACATGTTTCTTTCATATGCTTCCTTTCTAGTTGTAGCTAGAATGCGCCACGTATCTATGGTGTTGTTTCTTTTTATGAAGTTTCTTTCTTGTTGCTGGAAGTTGCCAAGTGTCCTCATATTGATGGTGGGCCCTAGTTGTTGCAACATAGTTTCATAGCTTGTGCCAGAACGTGCCACGTGTTGTAAGTGGAGGGTCAAACTATTCTCATTTTGATGCTCTTGGGTATCGACACGTGTATTTTCTTATAATTTCCAGTTGTACCAGAGCACGACATGTGTCATCTTCCGCGGGTTCCAAGGGACTCTTTTATGAAGTTTGAGAAACTGTCGGAGAGCACCACATTCCTATTGTTTCTTCAGGCAGATGGCGCCACGTGTCACTCATTTATAAAAGGCTATAAAGTTAAAGAAATAGATGGTGGGTCCTGTGAAATAAAGTTGCAATTTATAAGTGATGCCGAAGGGTGACATGTGTCATTATCGTGGATGCTTAGGTGTAAAGTAAATAGTTTTTAGAATTGGCAGAGAGCATCAAGTGTCCCAGTATTGTTTCCCAGAGGCCGCCACTTATCAAGTTTCAAAGTCTGGCAGACGGCGACAAGTGTCAATATTATGTGTGTCCTGTTTCAAAGGGAAAGGAGCTAAGTGTTAAGCAGAGGTTGCCGCGTGGTATATTTTGGAGCCGTTTGAAGACTCGCGGGTGCTGCCATGTGTCATAACGAAACTACAGTTAATGTGCCACATATTTTATCATTCAGCCAATGAGTGTGTAGGAAATGACAGTTACAAATTTAGGGAGATTTTTAGTGCCAGTCGAAGTCTCAGTTGAAGTCCGAGTTCTGGTGATGCCATTAAGATCTTAGGCGGTTAGAGGTGATCTTGAGCCAAATTTTGTGGCTATAAATATGAGAATATTTTGTAATAAGGATATACATTGATTGATTAAGAATTCAAAGATTTTTGTGGTGATCAGATTATATCATTTTGCCTTAGTTTAGCTATTTCTGAGAAGGAAGTTGATATATCTGTGCATGAATTTGTGCCTTTTGTATTTGTTGAATTATTAATGAAAGAAGCTCTGTTCTGTGCCAGCGGTGATATCTTCTATGTCTTTGGATAGATCTTATGAGTTTGGCCTTTAATTTTAAATTCATTTACTATCTGTCTATATTGATCATGCACTATCCGCTCTTTGATATAGTTGAATCTTGAGAATTTAATCACTGTGATTTATTTAAGTTTAAAAGAACAATTGATTTAATTAAATAATGTAAATTATTTAATTGTCGATAAGAGGGAATTTGAGGAATTAATTAAATAATTGGATTTAATTAATTAATCTGGATTTGAATTTTGAAAAAGGATAATGAGTTAATTAAATAATAAACATTATTTAATTTTGGAAGAGTATAGAAGAATTTAATTTAATTAATTAAATAACATAATTTATTTAATTAATGTTGATTTTTAGAAGGTTTGGAAGATTTTGATGAAATTAATTAAATAATTAGATTATTTAATTAATGTTGAATGCAGGTGATTCGACAGATTTGATGAAATGCAAGTGGTGCGATGACTTGGTCATTTTAGGGTGCCTACATTTTGCCCCTCTTTGATGCAATGTAGTTTACAACATTGCATCAAAGAAAATGATTGTTGAAGATCTGATACAATTTATTGATGCCCTAGTGTAGCTAGTTGCCCCAACATATGCCCCCTCGAGTGGGAAGACAGGGAAACGACAGGAGAACTGGGTTGACGCTCAACTAGACGATTGCATGACTAGGTAGTAGAAAAAGGAATGAGGTGGGAAGAAAAAATGAGGGTGGGATACTATAAATAGGTCCCATAGGGACCACCATCCTCATTTGCACACTAAGAACTTGCTAAATTTAGAGTGTAGAGCCTCCTAGCTTTAGGGTGTGAGAGTTGGGTGGAAGGAGCTAATAGCAAGGAGAGATGCCGATTCCCATGCACAAGCATCGAGTGGAGCTGGTGCGGATGTACAGGAGGCTTGCAGGAGCTCCGGCAGTGGTAAGTGTCTGAAAACTACTTTGTAATTTGACGTTCTAGGGCAAATTTAGGGCTAGGTTTAGGTAGGTCTCTAAGGCAGCCAAAAGCGCTGCAGGATAGTTTAGCGCGTCTAGCAGTCGTATTAGGCACTTTTGGTGTGCCACAGTGCGTTTGGTAGGTAGGTACAACGCTATTGGTAAAAAAATGTGCTATTGGATTTTGAGTTGTCGCACCGCAGCGCTTCTAGTAGGGTGAGTTAGCGCGGTTGGAAGGGGAGAAAGAGGATCGTGTCGCGTTTGGTAGCACAGCGCAGCGTGGTTGTAGGCATAGCGCAATGCACTTGTAAAACAAGTCACGCTTGGTTTAGACAGTACAGCACTTATGTAAAAATAATGGAGCGCGTTTGGTAAAATAGTACAACGCTGTTTGTATGAAACAAGGCACTTTTGGCTAGGTGAGAAGAGGAGTCTAGTTAGGGTTGACCAAGAAGTGGATCACGCAGGTGAGATAAATGCAGAGTCAGTTGTAGGGTTTTACGCCATATGGTAGAAGTCAAGAGGGCTATGGAGAAATGGTTAAAAGGACTGACAAGTGGTTTCTTGGATGTAGAGGATTATGCCGCCGTTGATGTTGAGAGAGTGACACTACCCCATAGCACACAAGGTAATACACTTGACATGGGAGGAGGATGCATTTCTAGAGCACGCGGGATTATGGCATGTGGCACACCTGACACATATTAGGGTGAATCTCGCCCTAGTGACTGCGGTGGTAGAGAGATTTCACAGTGAGACATGCTCATTTCACTTTCTAACCAGGGAGGCTACAGTGACTTTGGAGGATGTGTATTGCATCCTCAAGATTTAGATTGATGGAGAGCGAGTGGATTTTGACCCGGTGTGGGGCGAGGCAGGCCTAGTAGAGGTATTCTGCACAGATGATTTGTAGATAGACGATGGCGAGATTCAGTGGACAGATGTCCTGAGACTCTACGACAGGATCAGATGGATAGTCTCGTCACTGATTGGGGGTTTCCTGTGCCCAGATAGGTGATCCAGAGGACTATCTATTGGATGGGGCACAGTGCTATCTGGGATGTTTACACATGGGACACAGTATGCATGGGGGCCTTGTGTGCTAGGGCAGCTGTATCGAGACATGCACGACTGCGTTTACAGGAGAGGCCAGAGTCTCTCAACAGGGGTTACTCTACTACAGGTGTGGGCATGGGAGCACATCCCAATGATCAGACCCCTTACACAACAATGCTAGGAGAGGGGGGAGCCGTATGCATTTCTATATGAGGGAGTCATCACACATAGGAGGCTTGGATCTGTTAGCCATTGGAGGTGGTAGATCGATGAGATGGACCAGTTTGTTTGGAGGCTGTGGCTATTGTACGAGGAGTGGAAGGATGAGCATGAGTAGATGATGTACTGTCAATAGGATCGATATTTATTTGGGAGATGAACTGACACCATTGAGAGATACTTGCTAGAACGGGTACTCAGACAGTTTGGACTGCCACAGGGGTTGCCAGTTGGAGAGGTGACACATGCGAGGACTCAGCAGGAGGCAGGGAAGGGATGCAAAGATTTCAGTGGCTACAGCTTTGATAGAGGTGCGGGGACTTGTCCCAGTGAGATGGGATTCAGGATTGGTAGACCCAGGGACACTGCCAGAATATGATAGGTACTGGCAGACACATAGGCCAGTGAGACTGATGACACCAGGTGTGGCAGGGGTAGTGGGGGAGGTATTGGTCCTAGGTGTTGAGGCGCGGATGAGGTGTCAGGTAAGAGAGGCCCGACAACAGGCAGGGGGAGAGGCAGGGGGCCCACAGGTAGACATAGAGATGGTGGAGGTGGAGGACCTGGTCGTAGAGATTGACTTATAGCGAGCTGAGCGGCTGCTACAGGAGGGGATAGCTCGGAGGACACGATTAGAGCTCCAGATGGTGTGGTTGAGGAGAGATAGGGATGTAATAAGGGCAGAGGCGAGACAGGCTGAGGCCCTAGCACAGGTGCAAACACAGGTAGTAGCAGCAGTATAGACAGCCTTGGCACATGCATAGGCACAGTTATAGATCCAGGCACAGGCAGCACTTGCACCAGTAGGGGATGATGGGCAGTTAGCCCAGGTGATCTGAGAGAGAGATGCAGAGGTGCAGAGGTGCAGATATGGTTAACAGTAGAGGCCACACTACAGAGAGTGAAGTGGGAGAGAGATGAGGCACACCATGCACTAGGTGCTGACCAGAGGACATTATACAGTGAGCTTGTCTGGGTGTAGGGAGAGCTAGTGTCGGTAGGCAAAGAGGCCGAGTACTACAGGGGGCTTTACATTGGTGTAGTGCCAGTAGCTCAGCAGGCACTGAGTTACAGAGAGAGGAGCAGGTCCAGAGCATTCAGGTCTCATAGGATAGGGTAGTCATTGTCCTCCATTAGAGGACCTTTTGTGCCGCCAGGGGGAGGAGGACCAGCAGGAGGAGTACCATCAAGGGGAGGAGTACCATCAGGGGGACCTGCACCGAGCATAGCTGGGGGACAGGGGCCACAGCAGGAGGGCAGCTCTACCCACTAGAGCATGGATATTTGAACACTTGTATCATGTTGTATCATTTGTATTATGATGGACACTTTGTGTATTTTGACTGATGCCTGCGTGCATCCTAATGTATATTTTGAGGGCTTTTGATAGCCTTGATGTACTTATATTGATGTATACATATGGACTGTTGATGTAGACACGAACATTTTGTATTTTGATGACCCTCACATGATATATATGATGACAGATTCTGCATATTAATGTTCATACTATTGTGTATGCACTTCTTGATGACATGGATGTGATGATATGTATGTATGATTATGGATTTTATGTGATGATGCATATTGCTTATATGATGCTTATAGATGTATGACTTATGATGACATGATGCTTATAGATGTATGATGAGATGATGATAGGATATGCTTATCTAACATGTGGGTTTTGCAGATATGCACCAGAGAGAAGGAGAGCGGAGATGGAAGAGAGAGACTGAGGATCGATCATTTCTTTGAAAATGATATAAGGCCATGGGTGAACGGATGGGTGGATGATGAGCTTGTTGCAATGGTTTCACATTTGTGTATAAAGAGCAATCCTTATTTTTGATATAGCACGTGGATACTTCACTACCAAGGTATAAATGACCAAGGTGCTCTAATATCTGAGTGCATGGACGTTGACTCTGCAAGCAAGTGGTTTGAACTTAGATCCTTTCGACATAATATAACCTTGTTGGTACATGTGAATGAGCCATAGTCTTGAACATAAAATAAACTTCAATACATGTAAATGCAAGAAGAATATTAATATGTAAGATTCTAGGTTGTAACACACACAAGATAAATATACTGTTGAAAAAGATACTAAAGATCATTCCTCAGACACGGCATACAAAAAGCAATGACGATGCCCCCAATCTGTACTGTATCACAACATACCAAGATTATAGATAAATCAAGGTAGCCTTGAATATGTAATGGATAAAGGAATAAAAAATAAACCATAAAGCAAATTGATTGACTTACAAAGTAAACATACAGCCAACATATTCTCTTGCCAAAGAGGTTGCTCAGGATAGATTGGATAGGGAAGATAACAACATTATCATAGGAGTGATGTGTACGTTAAAGGGGGCTATCAACCTAAAAAGATAATGTCTTGCTGCAGGAAATGCTACATGTCGTATGAGATGCGTGTGTTGGTATCGATTATGGAACACTCTATATAAGACAAGCTTGTGGATCTGGTGCTTTGGTTAAGCTGGACTTAGCTAATGCTGGCAATCAGAACAGTAGGACAGTAGATGACTTTGGAAGCAAGCCGCTTTGCTTCTGGTTTGCTAAGGACTTTTGCTTTGAAAGGATGCGCTAGCTTGTTGTTTTGCTGCTTGAGTTAGTCAAGTCGAGGTGAATGAATTTTGATAAACGGAAGACCAAAAAGGTGACATGCTAATGGGTTGAGATGGGTGAAGAATGATGAATCATATGTGCCTGAGTACTAGATACATCCTTCGTATTCCAAACTGCCTACATACCCTGTATCCACAGGATCAAGGCACACTACGATGAAAGATGAAAGTGATAATATGTAGTTCTGGATAGAGTGATGAATGGGTCAAGGTCGTGAGAGGAGATCTTATGTACCTGAGTACTAGATACTTCCTTCGTATTCCAGACTGCCTACATACCCATATCCATGGGATCAAGGTACCTTAAGATCGAGAAGATGATACTATGTAGTTCTGGTTGATGTGATGATGTAGGAAAAGCGTTGGGAAGATAACAGCCTTATCGTAGGAGCAATGTGTCCATTAAAGGGTGTTATCTATAGAAAGGAGAAAGATTGAAGTACATTGTGAACCATGAACAAGGATCCATTCCTAGACCTAGGTTAAGGAAAGAGTTGCCCCCATTTTGGTAGAGGAATTTGCATGGATGACTGATGGAGAAGACACAGACAGTTTGACCTAGGACAAGCCAGTGTTAACTGTAGACATAGATCAAGACGTGGGATGATGATGATGGACACTGACAAATTTCCAAGCTATACTAGATAGGGAGATGGAAATGCAAACAAGGTCAATGGTTTTATTATGGATGGATGGATGAAGCTTGTTGTAAAATGGACATGGAAGGAACAGGACTCAATAGATGATGGATGCTGACTCTACACATAGCGCCTGTTTGCCAGGTTTTCACTATGGTACTTATCCAAGGCACCTATTTGCTAGGTTTTCACCAGAGGATGATTTTTTTTTTTTGGAATACTATGAGGATCAGGAATAGAACTTCTTGAGATGAACACTATTAAGTGGCTCATCCAGAGGAATGCCGTCAGGTATAGCGAAAGTATAAGCTCTTGATCCATATGCTGCTATCACAATAAAGGGACCTAACCAGTTAGGCTCAAACTTTCCCTTCTTTTCTCAGTCTGCTTGATTTCTCTGATTCTCTTTGAGTACAAGATCACCCACTTGAAACCATCTTTCTTTGATCTTTTTGTTGTAATGATGCCAGAGGTGGTTTTGATAGACATGGAGATGATTAAGCGTGGCAAGGTGCCTTTCATCTAGTAGTTCTAGCTCAGCTAATCTAGAAGTGCGATACTCCTCTCCGTCGATCAGGTCTTGCATGGATACTTTGAGGGATGGGATCTTGACCTCTATGGGTAGGATGGCTTCAGAGCCATAGACCAAGGCATATGGTGTGGCACTAGTTGGTGTTCTAATACTAGTGTGGTAGGCCCATAGGGCAGGATTGAGTTGCAGGTGCCAATCACGACCAGCTTCATTGACCGTTTTCTTGAGGATTTTGAGAATGGTTTTATTGGAAGCCTCAGCTTGGCCATTACTCTATGGATAGTAGGGAGTTGAAAAGCGATGTTGGATATTGTATTGTGTGCACAAGGTACGAACATCTTGGTTCTTGAATGGTCTTCCATTATCAGTAACAACGGCTTGGGGAATACCATACCGGCAAATGAGGTAGTTAAGGATAAACTTGGCTATTTGCTTACCGGTGATATAGGTCATGGGAATGGCTTCAACCCACTTCGTGAAGTACTCAGTGGCGGTAATGATAAATTTGTGGCCATTGGATGAGTATGGGTGGATTTATCCTACAAGGTCGAGACCCCATTGAGAAAAAGGCCACGGAGTTGTCACAGGTTGTAGTTCATGAGCTGGTGCGTGAATCAAATCTCCATGCTACTGGCATTGTAGACACTTCTTAGCAAACTGTAAAGCATCATGCTCTATTGTAGGCCATTAATAACTTATTTTGAGTATCTTCTTAGCGAGATTAGGACCGGTAGAATGTGTGCCACAGACACCTTCGTGTATGTCTTGTAAGGTAGCTTCGACTTCTTCCATGTTAAGACATCGTAAGAGGATACCATCGAGACTCCAGCAATATAGTGTATCACCCAGAATGATGTAATGGGAGGATCGACGGATAAAGGTTTTACATTGGGTTGATGATAGGTTAGAGGGAAAGGTACTATTTTTAAGGTATTCATAGATATCTTCGTACCATGGGGAATTGGGACCAACAAGTTCACAGATGATTTCAGTAACTAGAACATCAACGATGGGTATCAACAATTGTTCGATCAAGAACTCACATTTCTATGTATTTGTAGGCATGTCTATAAGTGACCCTACAGAAGCCATAGAATCTACAGCTTTATTATGCTCTCTTGGGATTTGCTCAAATGTGATGCTAGAAAAATGTGGTTTGTAGGCATCCACTAGTTGCTTGTAGGGGACCAACTTTTCATCTTTTGTTTGGTACTCATCTGTGACTTATCGAATGACTAGTTGTGAGTCTCCATATACCTATAATTCTGTGATGTCCCATTGAACTACTATATTGAGACCTATGAGGAGTGCTTCATACTCAACAATGTTGTTGGTGTAAGGGAATGCAAGCCGGTATGAGTTAGGAATATAGTCATTTTGAGGTGTGACAAATAAGATGCCGGCCCCTGATCCATGTTGTGTGTAGGAACTGTCAAAGTACAACTTCCACATTATTGAGTTGGATAGAGTGAAGAGATTCTCATTTAGAAAGTTTGCTACCATAGGGTGTGTATCTGTCATGGGTGCTTCTGCTAGTTGATCTACTAGGGCCTGTCCCTTGATTGCTTTACGATCCGTATATTCAATGTCAAACTCACTAAGTATCATGACCCATTTAGCTAGTCTACCTGTGAGAGCTGCTTTCGCTAGTAGATACTTCAATGGATCAATTTTTGCTATGAGATTAGTGTGTTGGTTTAGCATGTAATGTCACAGCTTTTGGGAAGCAAACACTACTGCTAAATAAGCTCTTTCCATCGCTGAATAATTGAGTTCATATGCCACCAAGGTTTGACTGATATAGTAGATTGCATGCTCTTTTCCTGACTCATCATGTTGTGCTAGCAAGGCCCCTAGGGCTGAAGTTGTAGTTGAGATGTATAATATCAAAGGTTTATCAACAACTAGTGGAACTAATATAGGAGCTATAGCCAGATACTCTTTGAGCTGATCAAATGTTGCTTGACATTTATCATCCCATCAGAATGAGACATCCTTTTGGAGCAAGTGTTGAAATGGTTGACATTTATCTGCTAGCTGTGAGATGAAACACCTAATGGATTACAACCTTCCCTGAAGGCTCCTTAATGCTTTGAGGTTCTTTGGTGGAGGCACCTCCACTATAGCCTTTACTTTTGCAGGGTCTACTTTGATGCCTCTACGAGATACAATGTATCCCAATAGCTTTCTTGGTGTTACACCAAAGACACATTTCTTTGGATTGAGACGCACTTGGTATTTTTCAAGCTTGTCAAAGATCTATCCTAGAACCTGTATGTGATCTGCCCTAGAAGATTTAGCTAGTCTGTCATCCACATAGTCCTCCATGATATGATGAAAGAGATCATGGAATATCATTGTCATTGCTCTTTGATAGGTTGCTCCTGCATTCTTTAGACCAAACGACATGACACACTAACAATAATTGCCCCAAGGACAAGTAAAGGTTGTTTTATGTTGATCTTCTTCTGCTATCCTTATCTGATTATAGCTTGAGAATCCATCCATGAGGGAAAGCATTTCATGACCTGTTGTCAAGTCTACTATAATATCAATGTTTGGTAATAGAAAGTCATCTTTGGGACATGCTTTGTTGAGATCTCTAAAATCATTACACATGCAGATGCACCCATTAGGTTTAGACACAGGTACAATGTTTGATACCCAGTCTGAATAATCAATAGGTCGGATGAACTTTGCGTCTACCAACTTTTGTATTTCCATTTTTACTAAGAGAGCTATTTGTGGGTGCATCTTCCTCAGCTTTTGCTTAACTGGTTTAACTGTTGGATCTACTGTGAGATAGTGAACCACTAGCTTAGGGTCTAGCCCTGGCATATCCGCATAGGTCCATGCAAAGTTGATGGTTCTTTGTAAGAAGAATTTGTTAAGATTCTGGTGCTCTATTTCTGATAATGATGTTGCCAGGAATGTGGTCTTTGGATTTTTCTCTGTGCCAAGGTTTATCTCTGTAGAATCTTCCACTAGGAGAGTTGACTTCTCTTGATAATTAGATGGTAGGGGAAGGTCAAATCCTCCATCCTCAGGTGCCACAATTAGGTTTTCACCTTTGGATACGTCCTTTGTTTTTACTATTTTGTGATCAGGAGGTGCCATAGTGTGGTTTTCACCTAGAGATCTTTCTTTATTTTTACTTTTGCGGTTGGAGGATTTGGCATTCTCACCAAAATAAGATGTTGGCTCTAGTTCCATTACAAAAACTACTTTATGATCGCCAAGAGGGATACTTTCCCGAAGTCCCATGAACTCATCTATAGCTTCGTCATTCTGAAATACATCTATAATGGGGGACCCTTGTTGGTCCCAATCGATAAGTTCAGGGTAGACAAGTGTTACTTTCTGGGTGTTTGTGGTGGATGTTAGGGATACAGATGATAGCATAAATATGGAGGATTCTATAAATAGGTTAGTCATATGGAGGGAAGAGTCATCGATGGTATCCTCATTAGATGTCAAATTTGCGAGCAAAGTTTCAGCCACCTTGTTAAGGATACCCTCAATGTCTAAGGCACTCGGTACCTTTCTTCCAAATCCTAAACACCTCTTGTTGAGTTTCTTTGTCACACTAATGGGCTCCATTATTCCTTGATTTTGTTTCCCAAGGCCACCTTTGCCTTTATAGCCCATGTTTTTGACTATCCTTAAGTCATTCCCATATTTCTTGACTGGTATTGTGACTGGTTCTTTCTCCTTATAGATCTAAGAAGAAATGTCCTCAATAGTTTCCTCTTCCAATAATTTTCCCTGTTGGAATTGGGTTAGAAATGCTGGGGGAGGAATAGCTGCATTTTTAGTTGCTTTGGCAATGGGTGGTTGGCCGTAAGATTTAGGGGATAAAGGCATTCGCCCTACACAACAAGATTTTGAGATATCATAAGTGCCAAAGCCTATATCACAGATGTGAGTTTTGATTTCAGGAAGAGGATTAGATTCACTTGTAGAGGCTTCTGTCAGATTTTTAGGATCGACATATAGTGGGGATGCAAGGGCTTTGTCATTTTGAGGCACTTGGTTGCAATTCTTATAACTGCCTTTCAAGACATGATAGAATTCAAAAGGATTAGGGTCTCCTGGGATAGTAATCTCTGTACCATTGTATGGGAACTTTAGAGATTGATGGTATGTGGAGGGAACAACTTTCATTGCATGGATCCATGGGCGGCCTCGGATAATGTTGTAAGGCAGCTCAATATCAAGGACTTGGCACCTGGTTTCAAGCATGACGGGGCCCAGTTGTAGAGGTAAGTGGATAACACCTTCTGAATGGCATTCAACATCATCATATCCCTTGATTGTAATACTTTGATTAGTGTTGACATGATCCTTAGAGTATCCCAATTGCTTAAGTAACTTTAAAGAACATATGTTGAGACCAACACCACCATCTATGAGTATGCGTTTGATTTTGCGTTTATGAATGAGAACCTCAATATGAAGGGTATCATTGTGGCACGGATCACGGGATGGGAGGTCTTTCTCAAAGAAGACCACATTGTAGGGCGAGGCAATGTTACCTACTATAGCTCAGAAATCTGCGACCGCTATGTTGTTAGGAACTAAAGACTCTTGGAGGGCTTTTTCTAGCACCACTCTATGTGTAGGTGATGATCGTAGAAGGTCCAAGATAGAGATCTGTGCTAGCATTTTCCCTAGATGTTCGACAAGATTATAATCAGATTGAACTGGGAGACTGGGTGTAGGACCACAAATGGTGACATGACCATGATGAGTTGTAACAATGCAATATGTAGATTTGCCTTTGATTGTGAGGGTAGATACTCGACTCTCTTCAAAACGACCCACAATGGAGTCAAAGGAAGTGGAAGCATGATTGACACCTTTACCTTTATCTTGAGGAGGAGATGGACCATGGTGAGGGAATGGTTCCTTGTACATGTGGAGGTCTTTGTTTGTGTGTTGAGCTGGTGGATCATCTTCAAGAGAGATTTGGTTGCCTTCGATGAGATTTTGGATTAGGTGCTTGAGTTTCATGCACGATGCGGTTCTGTGCCCTTTGCTCCTATGGAATTCACAGTATTCATTTTCTCTGTACCGTGTAGTTTTGCAAATAGGTTCGTCATATGGGGGAGCATCGAGTAAGGTGACAAGGCCTTTGTTTAAAAGCTTTTGTAGGACAGATTCTATGGGCTCTCCCAAGGGAGTGAATTGATGTCACGGAGGGTAATCTTGTTGAGGCCGCTCTTTTTGTTGTTGCTGTTGGTTTTGATATGGTTGCCGTTGTTGTTGCTATTGTTGAGGTTGACTTGGTTTGGAAAGTTGAAGCGGTGTTTGCAATGTTTGGACATGTTTAGAGTCGACCACCCCATCGTTGACCATATTTTTGTTTTTGTTCCAATATTTGGGTTTATCATTTGTTTGGTGTTGATGAGTATTGTCTTTAGTTTCTTTGAAGATTTTGACCACACCCTTAGCAATGAGGGCCTTTTCGATGTTGATTCCCTTGTACGTGATTTCGTCGAATGTTGTAGCACTAAGAATTTGCAAATGAAAACCTAACTCTTGGTTGAGGTTCTGCACAAATATACTAACAAGCTATTTTTTGGGAATCTTGAATGAGAATTTGCTAGCCATTTGTCTCCATCGTTGCAGGAAAGAAATGAAAGTTTCACCATTTTTTTGTTTGTTATTGCATAGATCAATCGTGGAGATCTCATGCTCTGCATTGTAGGAGAAATGGGTGTCAAATTTCTCTGCTAGCTTGTTAAAAGACTTGATACCCATGGGTAAGTGTGAGAACCATTCTATAGCTTGACCTCCAAGACTGCGAGGAAAGAGACACATAAGATATGTGTCATTATGTGAGACCTCAAAGCAAGCAAGATAGAATTCCCTGATATGGTCTTTTGGGTCACCTTTTCCTTTGTATTTATCAAACTTGGGAATAGTGAAATTTTGAGGAAAAGGAATCATGGGTAATGACCAATCAAAAGGATAAGGACACACTTCCTCTATCAAGAAGGTCTTCTTGGTGTGGCCAAATGTAAGATCAGATAGCTGTTGTTGAACTTCCATGATTTTTAACTCCATCATTGTGGGAGGGGTTGGAAACATCTCCTATTGTCCTAGAAGTGGTTGTTGTTGCCCATATGGAAGATTGTAGTGTAAGGCATTGGTGTTGGTGTTATAAGGGTCGTAAGATTGGTTGGGGTCATATGTGTTGTATGTTGGGTTTAGATTAGTTTGGAATTGGATGCTTTGATTTGGAGGAGGTGGGGGTGGTGCAAGATAAGAATGTAGGCTTTGTGATGGTTGAAGAAAAGAGTTTTGTGGAGGAAAGCTAAAGTTCGTTGGGTTACGTTGTGGTTGCGGAACATAGCTTTGAGAAGTTAGGTTTTGGGAATGTTGAGGGTGGCTAGGCAATGTGTGAAAGAAATTTAGCGCTGATGAACATAGTGGAGGGGGGACATAGGTAGATGTATTTTGCAATGGTTGAGGTTGGTTGAGGATGAGTGTAGAAGAATGTTGTGGTTGGGATTGCATGACCCTAGTTGGTTGAAAGACATGAAGGTTTGATGATATGGGAGGTGGTATTTGTTGAGACCCTTGTTGCATGGCTACATAGTTGTTCCCCAGATTCTAATTTGGTGGGAAACCTATTCACGATGGGGTAACCAAAATTCCACTTGCGATTGGTGTGGACACTTTAGGAGTTTTTTGTATATTTGATCAAGCTAGGGTGGCTTGTTTAGCTAGCTCCGCTTGCCGTTGAAGAGTCACCTATTGGTGTTTGTAGATTTCCATAGGAGTCAGAAGCAGTGATATGACCCTTTTTCCTGTTGGGTTTTGATAAAGGGGGTTCTCATATTGTGCAATCATTCTCCCTTGTGAGCCTTGTTTAGGTAAGGGCGTGGTCACTGTTGACATGGTTTGCACCACTTGTAACATGTCTTGGGTGTTGTTAGGCTTGCTAAGCGTGGATAGATCAAAACCTTTGGGTAATTTGGTTCCTTGCTCTGCTAGCAAGCGAAAGAAATGATCTTGGTTCTCACTAAGGATTTTGTCAAAGGTGGCCACGGCTCTAGGATCTTGTATGAATTCATCAAGATCTTGCCCATCTTCTTGAGAGGATTGACCTATTTCAAAGTGTCGCTCTTCTTGAGATGGGGCTTGATCTGTGGTATAACCTTGTGGAACAAAATCCAGAGGCATGCCGGTGCTATAGTGAGGTGTATTTACTAAAGGGACCCTACCTTCTTGAGATGGGACTTGATCAATAGTATATCCTTGTGGAACAAAATCTGGAGGCATGCCGGTGGTATAATGAGGTGTACTTACCAAAGGGACCCTACCTTCTTGTGGATTGTTTGGAGAGTTGGTGGATCTTTCTGCAGGTGTCCTAGGAGTAACCTTGGGAGTAATGTTGAGACGGCCTGATTGCGGTGTGTGAGGAGGTGATTTGTGCTTCCTAGGGACAACTTGCTTGGACTTCATAGTTTGCTGGAGCCTAGTGGTTACCATGGAATACACTAGGACAAAAAGAAATGCTGGGATTCTATTTGTGTTTTGAAAAAGACAAATTCTTGATGCACAACTCACTGGACCAAAGGCGCTATACTGTTTGACTAGAGGCGCAAGACTGTGCAACCAAAAGCACGCTACTGTAATACCAAAGGCGATGGACTGAGCTACCAAAGGTGAGGTATTGCTATACCAAAGGTGAGCTATGATGACCAAAAGTGAGCTACTGTACCACCAAGGATGAGCTGCTGTAATACTGGAGGCACTGAAGTAGTGTCTGATGTTTTAAAAGGCAAATTTTGATAGATTTGGTTTTGGTTCTGATTGGATTTGCTTTGGCAAGAGAAAACACAGCAAACAAAGTTGGCAAAAGGGACTGAAACAATAGATAGTGTATGTTCGAGGCTCACAAAAAAGGCCAAATGTTTCTATAGGTCAAAAACAATTGCAAACAAATATCAAGCACTTTTTATCCCTAGAGACAAGGTTTCATTGCAGTAGATCAGCTCACAGCTTAATACTTCGTCGATAAAAATGTCATTCCATAAAGGTGTCAGACATTTTGTATCTTTGCGAGAGACGATAGGTAGGGATATCTCACCCTCTCCTTGGAAAGCTCAAGTAGGTCACAAGAGCTTTATGGCCAAGGGAATACTATCTCTTCTCAAGGGAGCCAATGGTGAGTATCTTAAGGGCTTAAATTGATTCCCCTTGCACTGATGATTACCGCAACGTTCAAAGGTAGATCAGGTAGTCACTATCTAGAATGGTTCTTAGTAACTTTGAGGGACCAATGCCTTACGAGCAATGTGACAAGCTACTAAAAGCTTTAACTAATCCTACTAAGAGTATCAAACACTTCGCTCAATGTGAAAATCATTTCCACAAAGAGCTAGTACACCTCTTTTCAGTTTGGCACCACAAGGTAAGGCTGACGTCGGTTAGGACTTGGCTTTCACCTTATCCCTCTTATATAGCAGTTCAAAGGAAAACTCCACTTAGTGTCATCCCTTTTGGATGAAGTGCAATCTAAAAGAAGGCCCTTCTAAAAGAATAACTGAAATGTAAGAGCAAGCACATCAAACAAAGGTTGAATTGTCCCGTTATAAGAAAAATAAGGTGCAACTAAATTAGGCACACACACATTTGTAGTTTTCAATTGTCCCTTATGAAATTGAAGTGTTTGGCATTCATGTCCATTGTCCCTTAAAAAATTGAGGTGTTTTCACATACATGTCCATTGTCACTTAAGAAAGCAATATGTTCCTAAGACTTAGATTGCCAAAAAGTGATTTGTTCAATTGTCCCTTAAGAAGGCAATATGTTTCTAAGACTTAGTGCAATAAATCAAGATTTCTTCAACGTTCGTCCTGCATGAACATGTTAGAAAAACCTATTTGCTCTATGTGAGTGATAAGAAGCTGCAACAAGTCAATTAGTTCCACAAAAACTCACAAGTTAGAAAAATAAATGAGATCTGATCAAAAGTGCTATACTGTGTAACCGAAAGTGACTTACTGTGATACCAAGAGTACTACACTATGTTTCCAGAAGTGTGGTGATGCAGATCAGAAGTGACTCACTGTGTTAACAGAAGCGCTGCAACAGACCCAGAAGCGACGTACTGTGCTACCGAAAGCACAGTACTGTATTACCAAAAGCGCTGCACTGTCTCAAATCCAAAAAAAGTTATACTTTATCAAAATAAACTAGGTCCAGATATGATTTCATGGTTGATTTGAAGTTCTGACAAGTAATATCTGATAGATCTATACCCTGGAACTAAGAAACTCAAAGGATGTCGCAAATAGATAGGTTAACTCAAATATCAATAATACTCCTAAATACATCAGCTTAGGAAGTATGGAAGACAATTGAAAGACAAATAAACTAGCTTGTCAGTCAAATCAATGATAGGTATGTGAGTAAAACCCTATAAAATCACCAAACAAGATCAGAAAAACCTATTCTGCCAAAAGCGCTTTACAATACTACCAATAGTGCTGGACTATTTTGCCAAAAGCGCGTTACTGTGCGACTAGAAGCGCTGCAATATCGCCCGAGGGCGCTGTACTGTGCCTCAATAAGTGCTTTAAGATACTACCAATAGCACTTTTCTGTGTTTTTTGTGTTGTTCCGTACTGTACTTAAAAAAGATCAATTTCTCAAAGAAAAAGAGGGATTAGTGGGTCCCACCGAGCGTGCTAGAATGTGTATGAGGACAATTGACTAAATTAAAATTAAATTAAATCAAAAGCCCATAACATAAAGAGAACTAATCTAAATAAAAAGCCATTATCAATAAATCAATGAAATATGAAAGCTTTTACCTAAATTTGTATTGTTCTCTTTGTTGAAGTGTGGATTGCTCAATAATGCTACGAAACCATGTTTGCAACAAGCAAGTAAAGTGCTCAAAGTGCTCAAAGATTAATGTTAAGAGATCGTAATGTTATTCAATTGATGCGATGTATGCTCAAAGCGCTGTTAAAGGATGCCTGAGAATAAGTGATCGAAGAGGATTTGTGAAGGAGATGAGGGGGGTTTATATAGGTTTCCAACATGATCGATCAACGGTCTAGATAATTCAGAAGAATCAATGGATGAGATAAAAAAATTAACCATGATGAATGTGCACACGACATGTGTCAATCCATAAGCATATTTTTATTAAGATATGATGAAAACAAGATTGATTGAATAGATAACTCAACTTGTAATTTTGTCTTTTTTGGAGTTCTAAAAATAAGACTGATTGTGCACGAGTTAACAAGATATTTTAAGAGGAATTGGAAGATAATTTAAAATTAAATAAATAAATTTATTTATTTGTTTGTGCATGATTGAGGAATAGAAGATTATAAATAAAATATTTGATTTTATTTATTTTTAGAGGAAAAAGCAAATTAAATAAATAAATTTATTTAATTGTTTGTGCAAGATTAGAGGAATATGAAGATTATAAATAAAATACTTGATTTTATTTATTTTTAGAGGATTGAGATAATTTAAATAAATTTGCATGATTTATTTAAGTTTAAAAGAACAATTGATTTAAATAAATAATGTAAATTATTTAATTGTAGATAAGAGGGAATTTGAGGAATTAATTAAATAATTGGATTTATTTAATTAATCTAGATTTGAATTTCAAAAAAGGATAATGAGTTAATTAAATAATAAAAAATATTTAGTTTTGGAAGAATATAGAAAAATTTAATTTAATTAATTAAATAACAAAATTTATTTTATTAATGTTGATTTTTAGAAGGTTTGGAAGAATTTGATGAAATTAATTAAATAATTAGATTATTTAATTAATGTTGAATGCAGGTGATTCGACAGATTTGATGAAATGCAAGTGGTGCGACGACTTGGTCATTTTAGGGTTCCTACAATTTGTAATCTTGTTTCTTTCTTCCCTTTACCTAAAACCCAATTGAAATAGGAAGAGCTAGTTTCTGTAAAATCTGGAGGTTGTTTCAAGTGTCAAGTCCCACATTCTTGAAACTTCCCATGTTGGTGTTGGAACCTGCACAATTTTATACATCAACAGTTTTTATTTGAGCTTCATATACTGTGTATTAATCCTCACCATGGTTTTTCCCTTTTAGGTTTTTCTACGTAAATTTGGTGTTATGTGTGCATTGTGTTATTCTTTCATGTTGATATTATGATGCTTAAGGTTTAATCTGCTCCAGATAAGTTGAAGTTGTTGAAATTGAAAATTGTTTGAATATTGATTCACCTCCCCCCTCTTAGTATTCTTTTGTGTCTAACAATTGGTATAAGAGCCAAGTTCCTTTAAGAGAAGCATAACCACTTGAGGAAGGTCCAGGATGGCACAAGGAGGATCAAGTAAGATACCTAGGTTTGATGGAACAAATTATGGTTTTTGGAAGCTAAGGATGGAAGCCTACATCAATTCTCTAAGGTGTGGAGTTTGGGATTCTGTCAAGAAAGGTTACACTGTTCCTGCTACTATTCCTATATATTCAAATGAAATCAAGAAGGATAATAACAATGCCAAGGCAAAGTTTGTCATCATGAGAGGATTAACTGATTTAGAATTTTCAAAGGTGATGAGTTGTAGCTCTGCTCAAGAAGTCTAGGATAAAATTGAAACCATGTATGAAGGAGATAAGAAAGTAAATCAAGCTAAGATGCAAATCCTCAAAAGCAAATTTGAAACCCTAAAGATGATAGAGCATGAAAACATTGCTAGATTTATGCTCCAAGTGAATGAAGTGGTCAATGGAATCAAAGGTCTTGGTGGTGAAATAAAAGAGGATGAAATTGTAAGAAGGTTATGAGATCTCTTCCCAAATCTTATAGTCATAAGGTTTCTGCCATTGAGCAGACTACAGACTTGGATAAATACTATTTAGACCAAATGTTTAGGACCCTTACTGCTTTTGAAATGAGAGAATTTGACAGTGATGTTCCAAAGAAAGAAGCTGCTTTCAAAGTCAATAAAAAGATAAAGGATGAATCTGCTGATGAATATGAAAGCATTGATGATGTTGAAGCAAATTTTGTAAGAACATTGAAGAAAGGCTCTGGCAAATATAAAGGTAAGTTACCATTCAAATGTTTCAATTGTGGAAAGGTTGGTCACTTTGCTTCTAAATATCCTCTTAAAGAAGCTAGGAGAAGCAACAAAATAAGTAAATTCAAAAAAGTTCTATTTTCCATAGAAGATAGTTTTTCTTTAGAAGATGAGGGTCACAATGATTCAAATGATGAAACACTTTCCTTAGCCATGAGTGTTGGTGACAAAAAAGATGATTTTGGAAAATGTGGAAAAACTGACACCTTGCAAATAGTCCAAAACAATGAAAGATCAATGGTTGTATAGACTGCCTTCCATGCAAAAGAAGAAACCAAAGCTTGGGTTATTGATAGTGGTTGTTCAAATCATATGACTGGTGATTAAGAGAATTTTATGAGCCTTAAGAAGTGGGATGGTGGAGTTGTTAAGTTTGGAGGTGATGAGTTAGCTCAAATATGTGGAAAAGGTGTCATAACTATTGATGGAAAGAACAAGACTAAGGATGTTCTCTATGTCAAAGGATTGCAACACAATCTTCTCTGTGTCAGTCAGATGTACAAGAAAGGTAACAATCTTACTTTTCATGCTAATGGTTGTGAAATCAAGAAGGAAGGATCCAGAAAGCTAGTTGTAGAAGGTATCAAGACATGTGGTGATATTTATCACTTAAAAGAGAAAAATGGAAGAACATGTCTATTGACTCAATCTAGTGAGTGTTGGCTATGGCAGAAAAGAATGGGGCACAATAATTTTGATAATATGGTAAAAATTATCTCTACTCATGCAGTGAGAGATATGCCTAAGATAATCAAGCCTACAAACATTGTATGCAAGGAACATCAAATGGGAAAGTAGATAAAGACAAGTTTTAAAAGCAAGGAGTACTCTTCTTCAAAGCCATTGGAGCTGATTCACACAAACCTATTTGGACCTACAAGAGTAAAGAGTCAACAAGGTGAAAGGTATCTTATGTTGCTCATTGATGATTATTCTAGAATGACTTGGGTTACTTTCTGTAACATCAAAAATGTCCCCCTTGGGGGCTTTTCCCTCCTAAGGTTTAGGTCCTGGGTCTTTAATATGCATTTAGGACATCTTGCATCATATTTTGGCATCCTAATGAGATGAACGCTAAGTTTCATGGTGAATGGGACCTAGGGGGATCCCTTGAGCTAAGCCCTACCTAAAATAAGGGGGGGAGGACTTGGGTGCCCGTGCCCTAGTCCTACCCTATTTTGGGTCAGGCCCAAATTTTAAGTGCCGACTTGTGACCATTATTTAGGTCCTATGCTGACACGGTAAGTTTTAATTATGAAATTCTTGGTGGGAGTGTTTGTAGTTACATATATAAGCATGTTTGGGCCTTCATTTAAAACTAGATTATAACTAGATGAGTATTTGGCATTCTAAAGGTGATTCAAGGCATTCATTGTGTAGCAAGAGTAGATTTGTGTTGTTTATGTGTTTGTTTTTATAGATTTGAGCATCCATCTCCTCAAGGAATGAAGAGCTTCTTCCTTTCATGAGATCTTTTCTACAAGGTGACATCATTTGTCTTTTCAAGAATTTATCATTTGGTTTTTACCTCTGCCTCCCAAGGGCATGCTCTCTCTGACAATGATGTTCAGAAGACTTGAATGTCTCTTCAGGGCTTGATTGAGGTAAGCCTCTAAACACCACAACCCCCTCCCCATTTTTATGTGATTGCAGGTTACAGGTTGAAGAAGTAGGAAAAGTGGAGTTACAGGAGAGTGTGACAGATTGTCAAAATTGTAGATCAGTGTTGAAAATAGGGCCCTAGACTCAGGCACCCGCTCATTAGTCCTTTGGATTCCGCAATGGAGAAACCTCTAAGACAACAGGAACAGGTTGTAGATCAAGTTCCCAGATCCTGATAAAAATCATGGCACTAGACTAGGGCACCTACTCATTAGTCCCTGACTATTCTGCTTCCCAAACTTTGAAATTTGGTACACATTTATTTGTCGTTTTACATCTTCCTATAGCAGCATTTTGAGTAATTTGTCCATTTGCTTCCGTATTTGCATAATTAAGGTTTTAAGCACAATTGGACATAATCAAGTAATCAAATCACACAAATCTAATTTTCCCAACATTCTATAGTGATCAAAGGCCTGATAGTGGATTGTCACTTGACCCAAGGTCCTTAAATGTTAATGGTGAAAGGAGGATAGGCACAAACAAACCTAACCACCATCTAATCAACCCTATCCAAATTACTACATTACACTTTCTTAAGAGAAAAATTTGATGCCCTTGATAAATTTAAAATTTTCAAAGATTTGGTTGAAAATGAAATGGATACTAAGATCAAATGTTTAAGGTCAAATAGAGGAGGTAAGTTTCATTCAAATGAATTTGAAAAGTTTTGTGAAGATCATGGTATTAGGAGGTATTTGTCTACTCCTAGAACCCCTCAACAAAATGGGGTAGTGGAAAGAAAGAATAGGACTGTGCAAGAAATGTCTAGGGCAATGTCAAAAGATGCAGATCTACCTGATATATACTAGAAGGAAGCAATTCACACTGTTGTCTATCTAACTAATAGAGTGTAGTTAAGGGTCAATAGCACTAAGACCCCTTATGAGTTGTGGTATGAAAGACCTCCCACTATTAGATACTTTAGGATCTTTGGCAACAAATGCTATATCAGAAGAGATGAAGAAGACCTAGGAAAGTTTGATTTGAGATGTGATGAAGAAATCTTTCTTGGTTACTCAACCAGAAGCAAGGCATATAGATGCTACAAAAAAAGGTTGGGAAAGATGATTGAAAGCACAAATGTCAAAGTAGATGATGACTTGTATTAGTTCTCACAAGATTTAGAAGACTCCAGATCTGATATCTTTCCTTGCATTGATGATGCAAAAGAAGAAGTGAAAGAAGAAAAGGAACAAGAACCAAAGGAGATACCTAAGACCCCAACAAAGTATGTTTAGAAGAATCAATCTATAGAACAGATCATTGGAGACAAGAATGAAGGTGTGGTAACAAGATGAAGGTTTGCTAGGACACATGAGAAAGAAAACTTGTGTTTGTTATCAAAAGTAGAACCTAAGACCTTTGATGAAGCCAACAAGGATGAGGGATGGATAAAATCCATGGAAGAAGAATTGGATCATATTGAGAAGAATCAAACATGGGAATTGGTTCCTAGACTGACAAACAAGAATATTATAGGAACAAAATGGGTGTTTTGGAACAAACTAAATGAAGAAGGTGAAGTTGTAACGAATAAAGCATGATTAGTATGCAAAGGATACACTCAAGTAGAAGGCATTGATTTTGAGGAGACTTATGCTCTGGTAGCAAGGATGGAGGCAATTAGAGTGTTCCTTGCTCTTTCTCCTCATAAGAACTTTAAAGTATATCAGATGGATGTTAAATCAACATTTCTAAATGGTGACCTAGAAGAAGTATACATTGAACAATCAGATGGTTTCTAGATATCAGAAGATCCAGACATGGTATGCAAACTCAAAAAGGCTTTGTATGGTCTCAAGAAAGCACCTAGGGCTTGGTATGCAAGGTTAGAAAAGTACTTACTTCAGTAGTGTTTCAAGAAAGGTACCACAGATAGTAATCTTTATATAAAGGAAGAAGGAGACATGATATTGATAGTTACAGTATATGTTGATGACATTATCTTTGGTGGAGATGATGATATGTGTAAAAGGTTTGCAGAGAAGATGGAAAAAGAGTTTGAGATGTCCATGATTGGTGAAATGTCTTTCTTCCTTGGACTTCAAATTTCCCAGCTAGATGGTGGTATCTTTATTTCTCAAGCTAAGTATGTCAAAGAATTATTGAAGAAGTTTGGAATGGAGGATTCAAAACCAATGAGTACTCCCATGGTCATTGGATGTCACTTGAGTAAAGATGATGAGTCTCTAGAAGTGGATCAGACTATCTATAGGTCTATTATTGGAGGATTGTTGTACTTGACTGCTTCTAGACCTGACATTATGCATGAAGTCTGTGTGGTTGCCAGATATCAAGCCAATCTTAAGAAAACACATGAAAAGGTAGTAAAAAGGATATTCATATACTTGAAAGGAACTCTAGACTATGGTTTATGGTATCCAAAAGGTAATGACTTTGATTTAAGTGCATACACTGATGTTGACTGGGTTGGTTGTGTTGATGATAGAAGAAGTACAAGTGGTGGTACTTTCTTTCTAGGAAGTAGATTAGTTTCATGGCAAAGCAAGAAGCAAGATTCAATATCCTTATCAACTACAGAGGTAGAGTATATTGCAGTAGCCTCATGTTGTACACAAGTGTTGCAGATGAAGCAAACTCTAAAGGATATCAAGGTATTGTATGATAAGCCTATTCCTATTTTGTGTGACAATATAAGTGCTATCAATATTTCCAAGAATCTAGTGACACATTCTAGAACCAAGCATATACCAGTCAGGTATCACTTTTTGAGAGATAAGATTGTAGATAAGGAAGTGAAGTTGGAATATGTTCCAACAAAGGATCAAATTGCAAACATCTTTACAAAGGCTCTTGTAAAGGACAATTTTGAGGATCTCTGACAGAAGTTAGGGGTAATTGCTCCTCCTTCTTGCTAAATAATGCATAGTGATGCATCTATCCAAAGGGAGTTAATGTTATATCTTTATTTCCTGGACTAATGTTCGCTACCTCTCAGGGGGAGTACGTAGTGGTTGCTGATGATAGAGGGAGTTTGTTTGTTGCAAGAAAAGTTATAACCTAAAGAAAAATGTGTAGATGTATGGTTGATGATGAAGCTGATGGTAGTTTCACTTTGTCCTTGATGTCAAAGGGGGAGAAATGTGCAAGCATGTGTTTCCATCAATACCAAAGGGGGAGATTATTACACATATGGTTCCTATGGTTGCATTGTTTGTCATCGATGTCAACACTGATATGAATGTGTAATAGTGTTCATAGTTGGATGCGATGCTCCTAAAGAAGATATATTGAGATGAGAACAAGTTCATATCATGCCTTGTACATTGTAGAATTGAGTATGAAGCTATATTCAAATGGGAATTAGAAGCATCAAGAAGACACATTAATATGGGAATTAGAAACACTAAGATGTGGTACTGATGGAATAAGATAAATTGTATGCTCTCTTCTACTATCCTTAAGAATGCATGTGTTAAGGCAAAGAAGATTCAGTCTCTATTTTAGAATGACCACCTTTGAAGACTATGTGGGAAATTGCTCATCATTTCCATCAGGTTGGTTTTGGGCCTTTGCAGATTAGAATATAGCTTAATGTAATGACAAATCTTGCATATTCTAAGTTTCATGATGTGTGAACTACCGTATGTTTTGCAAAAGATAGAGTGAAGATAGTGTTGGTTTTGTGAAGACAGTCACTACATGGAAGCAGGATGCTTTGCATTCCTCTGCATTTGAAGATTTGGCTATGCAGTTCTAAAGGTATGTTAATATTACAATGAAGATGATGATTCTGGAAATTCATATCATTTACTCTTCCACTGTGAAAGTTGTGCATGACAGAGTAAGCTAGTGTTGAAGGTTTGATGGAATGCTCCACATTCCTTTGCAAATGAATGATTGCCCTTGTGGTTTTGAGGACATGTTTCTAGATGAGAATTATATGTTTCTTTTTAGTTTCAAGGTTCTTGGTGGTCCACAGCTCAGTTTTTCAAATGATACCATGTTGTAGTGTGTTTTGGATGGCAGAGTAATCTTAGAGTTAATGATTGATCTGTGTGGCACAATTCTTTGATGTGTGGTGGCAAAGGGGTGTTTGTGGGTGTTTTATGAGTCATGTGAACTCATCTGGAAAAGTTTCATGAATATCTTTCTTGTTTCTAGCACTGTACAAGATTTTTCAAGTTGATGTGGTTGCTATACTCGAAGTCTTCATGTATTTTCCTTAAAGTTGTCTTATTTCCAAATGAGCAGATTGTGCAAATGTAATTCCTTGATGTTGAAGCTATGAAGGATGTTTTGGACTTGGTTAAGCAAGAGTTGGGGTCCTCAAGGCTTGGATCTTCGGCTTGTGTAATGTGTGTGTTCACTTAGGACCTATCTTCTACACATTTCATATTGTGTGATGTCTGGCCAACTTGTAAACGTATTTTTCATATTGTATCTGCCAACAAGATATGTAATCAATGTAATATCATGTATAAATAGTGAATCAAATTAAGTGAGGAAGGTATGATTCCAAGTTGATTGAAAAGTTTCGCAAGAAGATAAAAAGTAGAATAAATGCATTATTGATGTGCGACTGAAGGAGAAAGAGCAGATGTTGTTGATGTTGTTTAGATTCATCTTGAAGACATTTGTGACAATGATCAAGTATAGAGTGTGCCTAATTGATCAGATCTTCAGAAGAAAGTGTGAGGAGGTAGAAGCGCAATCATTAAAAGTGTGAGCTTCAATGTTAGTTTTCAAACAATAGAGAGATTGTCATACTGTAATCTTTTGTAAGTGTATTTTCATTTTAGGAAGTAGATGCTTTCTTGGGAGTGACCCTAAAACAAAGTCATCAGGGAGTAGAAGCTTCCTTGAGAGTGACCCTAAATCAAAGTTACTTAGGGAGTAGTAGTTTCTTTGGGTTATAGCCCCTAAAACAATGTTATTATTTGAGCTTCATATATTGTGAGTTAATCCTCACTGTAGTTTTTCCCTTTTTGGGTTTTCCACATAAATCTAGTGTTATGTGTGCATTGTTTTATTCTTCCATTTTGCTATTATGATGCTTAAGGTTTAATCTTCTCTGAATAAGTTGAAGTTGTTAAAATTGAAAATTGTTTGAATACTAATTCACCCCCCCTCTCAATATTCTTGTGTGTCTAACAATTATGACACCTCATCAATTGATGATATGCTCATGTTAGCTCATTCTATCATCGACTCTTGCTAGCATCAACTTTTTCCACTTGTAAAATTATGTAACAACTTTTCTACTCATTATTTTTGGTAATGATTATTTTAATTACAAATTTTAGTATTACGTTTTGCATTTAATATCATGCTTTTCCTCTTATTATTACACTTGACCTATCCTTCACTCTCCCATCATTCCAAATTAATTTCCTACCTTTCATGTCACATGAGGATATGTGACATGGTTAGTTAGGTAGGATGATTGTCTTTTTATCTCACTCACTAGTTCAAACTACCATTCTCACCTAGCTAGCTCAGTTGTATGAACTACCTATTGCAAATAGGTGCCTAAGTGGTGTTGTCATTGATGTCAACATATTTGTTGCCATTGATGTCAACTGTATCCTATTTTATTACCTGGTTAGAAGGCTGAAATGTTGAGGATATTGAGAAAATTAATGAAGATATAAATATGCGGACCATATGGCTATGTAGAGGATTGTTTGAAGTAGCTCCAGTTAAGATTTGAGAGGTCCACATAAAGATTTGAAGAAGTTATGGCCATCTAAGTAGAACTGGGTTTTGTAGTTTTTAGAAGAGACGGAGTAAGGAAATTGGTTCGAATTGCTCCACAAATAAAATACTATGATTTGCGGATCTACAGGCATGTTTGGGAAGTCAGTGTGTATCCTCAACTCAAGTGGTTCATGGTTTGGAGGTCTGCAAGCAATCTTTCTAGTGTGACAGTCATGACAGACAGTGTTCTTGAGGTACTGGATGAAGATGCAAGTGATTCTGATGGTTTGGAGTAGTGCAGATGTTATTGTTGAATTCAATGTGCTTGTGGAAGTCTTTGGATCGTGTGCCTGCTGTGTTGGAGGTCTGCATTAAAGATTGAGCTCGTTGTTGAAGATTTCTTCCTTGGTGTTGTGTTCTTCCCAGTCTTGGCCGACCGGTTGATTCAAGTGTGTTGCGGATGATCTAAGAGCAATTATATGGAGTGTGGCGTGTTGATCAACGAAGATTTGAGTCCCATTTATGTTTGGCCGATAGCTTAGTTGAGTTGTGGAAAATTATCCTTGTGCAAAAATGAGAAAATCCTAAGAAAGGTTTAGATGAAGAGAAGATAAGAGGAGGAGCAGAAGAACAAGAGCAGTAAAGGATGAAGAGATAGTGAAGAAGTGTTTGGGCACAGAGCAAAACTTTTTGTGAGCTTTCAATGAGACTAAACTAGGCATGATGAAGATGCTATTTCTCAGTTAAATCTTTCTGTATTAAACATAAATCCTTGTAGGCAGTGAGCCTGTTTGAGTAGTGAGCTTTGGATAGTGTTCCCGAAGGCAAGTGCCTTCCCATTTCTTTCAAGTACTTTTAACAGGGTACCAATCTTGTGGGTTAACCCCCACCGTGGTTTTCCCTTAACCGGGTTTCAACTTTAAAAATCTTGGTGTCAAGTGTGTTCATTTTGTTTCTGCTCATGTGTTGTTGATTCATGCTTTAATGTTTACATCATTAATCTATTTGTAAGTTGTGAAAGAAGATTAAAAGTAAAAAAGATTAAAGTTGTGGGAAAACTGATTCACCCCCCTCTTAGTTGTCCGACCTAATTCCAACAATTGGTATCAGAGCAGGTTCCTCTAAAAGAAGCTTGATCACTTGAGGAGATCCAAGATGTCGACTTCCAAGAAGGAAAGTCTGAGATTTGATGGAACAAATTACTCCCTTTGGAAGGTACGCATGCAATGTCATTTACAATGTATGGGTGATGTATTTTGGCTCATAAGTAAGGATGTGTATAAGATCCTGGAGAAAGGCCCTTCAACTCTAGACAAACTCAAGGATCTGAACACAACATTCGAGCCAAAGAAGCATTGTTGAGTGCCCTGACTAATACAGAGATGACAAATGTCCCGGAATTGAAAACTGCTTATGAAATCTGGAAAATGTTGGAAACTTTGTATGAAGGTGATAAACATGTCAAATGTGCCAAGCTACAGAGCCTGAAGGGTATATATGAAAGGTTGATGATGAGTGAAGATGAAAACATTACTTCCTACATACAGAAGGTAAATGAACTTGTGACCGGTATCAGGAGTGCTAGTGGAGTATTGGATGAATCAAAGATTGTTGCCAAAGTGCTCAGATCCTTACCTCTAGCATACAAGTATAAAGTTGTTGTCATTGAAGAGATCAGGACTGTGACAACTATTACAAGGGATCAGTTGGTTGGTAAGATTTCATCATTTGAAATGAGTGAGTTTGGTGGTTCTCTTCCTAAGTCTGAATCTATATTTAAAGATAGTATTCATGGAAAACAAAGATATGATCTGGGTGAAAGCTCTTCAAGAAGATCAAACAGATTCGACAAGATAAGGAAGGATCTTGAAAATGATGAAACTGAGTTCGATGAACTTGAAGCCCTTTTTTTCCAAAAGATTACCAAGAGAATCTGGTAAGTATGAAAAAAAGTTGCCATTTAAATATTTTACTTGTAATAAGATTGGTCATTTTTCCTCAAGGTGTCTAGAGAGGGGTTCAAAGACAAACCCTAACAGATCTAGAGTTCAGAAGAAATGATACTATGTCCAAGAAGCTGGTGAAGGAGTCACGGATGATGAATCTGATCATGGAGGTTCCACTAAAAATGATTGGGTGTTCATTGCTATCAAAGAAGAAGATCTAGTGCCTATTGAATTTGCTAGTTGTGCAAATATGGAAAGTGCCTTGGCTGCTCAAGTTGTAGAAAAAGATGAATGGGTGATTGATAGTGGATGTTCTCATCATATGACTGGTGATAAAAGTAAGTTTGTAAGCTTTGAAAAATATGAAGGTGGAATTGTAAAATTTGGAGACAACTGGGCTGGTAGAATTCATGGTAGAGGATCCATCTCTTTTGATGGTAAGAATAACACTAATGATGTTCTGTATGTGGAAGGACTGAAGCATAATCTTCTTAGTGTTGGATAGTTGGTTGACAAGGGTTATGATCTCTGATTCAAGGATGGAAAATGTAGAATGTTGGAAATCTCTGGAATTGAAATTGCATCTGGTACTCAGACTAGAGGTAACATCTTTCATTTAAGTAGTTCTAGCAAAAGTTGTTCGATTGCTCAGATTGATCAGAGTTGGTTATGGCATAGGAGAATGTGTCATGTGAATTTTGATAACATTGTCAAGATAAGTTCTATCAGGCTATGAGAGATCTTGCAAAACTTGTGAAACCTGTTGATAGCATGTGTAGAGAATGTCAATTGGGTAAACAAAACAAAACTTCAATCAAGAGTAAAGAACAATTTTCAAGTGGACGGTTGGAACTTATGCATACTAATTTATGTGGTCTGGCTAGAATTAGGAGTGTGCAAGGAGATAGATATTTTATATTGCTGATTGATGATTACTCCCAGATGATGTGGGTAACCTTCTTGAAAGAAAAATCAGAAGCTCTTGACAAGTTCAAGGTTTTCAAGGTTATGGTGGAAAATGAGATTGGTGAGAAAATAATGTGTCTGAGATCTGACAGAGGTGGAGAGTTTACCTCCGGTGAGTTTGATACATTCTATGAAAAGAATGGAATAAAGAGACAATTATCTACTCCTAGGACTCCTTAGTAGAAGGGAGTTGTGGAAAGAAAGAACCAGACCATTCAAGAAGCTGCTACGACCATGATGATGGAAGCAAATGTTCCACAAGTCTATTGGAGAGAAGCTATTAGTACTGTTGTCTACACTCTTAACCAGGTGCAGATCAAAGGCAATTGTAGTAAGACACCTTGTGAACTATGGTTTGGTCATCCTCCTACTGTGAAATATTTTAGATTTTTTGGTAGTAAATTCTATATCAAAAGAGATGAGGATCTAGGCAAGTTTGATGCAAGAAGTGATGAAGGAATATTTCTGGGTTACTCTACTCAAAGCAAGGCATACTGGTGCTTTAACAAGAGATTGAAAAAGATTGTTGAAAGTGCTAATGTCAGAGTCAATGAGAGCAAAGAAAGATCCTTCAGGTCTTGTGAATATGATTCAAATGAACAAGATGAAAGTCAACATCAAGGAAAGCAAGTTCAACATTAGACTCAGATCCAGATTGATCCAGAATATCTAGTAACTCAAGAAGTTAGTACAGATGTTGAGGAACAAGGTCAAGAATAAGAAGTTCAAGCAATTCCCAAAACACCTAGGTATGTAAGATTGAATCATTCGGATGATCAGATTATAGGAGATAGAAATAAAGGTGTTCAAACTAGAAGAAGAATTGCTAAAGATCAAGAGGAGATTTGTTTGATTTCAAAGATTTAACCAAAATCAGTAAGTGAAGCTTGCAATGATGAAAATTGGGTAAAAGCAATGGAAGAAGAGTTAATGCAAATTGAAAAGAATCACACTTGGGATCTTGTTCCTAGACCTGAAGAAAAAAATGTTATTGGAACTAAATGGGTCTTCTAGAATAAACTAAATGAGGATGGTGAAGTTGTGAGAAACAAAGCAAGGTTGGTGTGCAAAGGATACTCTTAAGTGGAAGGAATTGATTTTGAAGAAACTTTTGCTCTGGTGGCAAGAATAGAAGTAGTCAGATTATTTCTTGCATTTGCTACTTATAAAAATTTCAAGGTTTACCAGATGGATGTCAAGTCAGCATTCCTGAATGGAGAATTGGATGAAGAAGTCTACATTGAGAAACTAAAAGGATTTCAATTGTCTGATCAAGGAGATATGGTTTGCAAATTGAGAATAGCATTGTATGGACTCAAACAAGCCCCAAGAGCCTGGTATGCAAGACTAGATAAGTATCTACTAAAATTAGGTTCTAGCAAAGGTACAACAGACAGTAATCTTTATATCAAAATTGATCATAAACACATCTTGATTGTTGAAGTATTTGTTGATGATATCATTTTTAGTAGAAATGAGAGTATGTGCAAAACATTTGTTGATCAGATGCAAAGTGAATTTGAGATGTCAATGTTTGGAAAAATGAATTTCTTCTTAGGTCTACAAATCATTTAATCTGATAAAGGTATCTTCATATCTCAGTCTAAGTATGTGAGAGAATTGTTGAAAAAGTTTGGATTGGAAGATTCAAAACTAGTGAGTACACCTATGGTAACTGGATGCAAGTTGAGTAAAGATGATGACTCCCCTAAGGCAAATCAGAAAAGGTATAGATCAATGATTGGAGGACTATTCTATCTGACTCAGACCAGACTTGATATCATGAATGCAGTTTGACTTGTTGCTAGATTTCAAGCTAATCCTAGAGAATCCCATGTTGTAGCAGTTAAAAGAATTTTTAGATATATCAAAGGGACACTTGATTATGGCTTATGGTATCTAAAGGATAATGACTTCACTCTTCATGCATACATAGATGCTGATTGGGCAGGAGATGTGGATGACAGGAAAAGTACTAGTGGTGGTGCATTCTTCTTGGGAAGGAGATTGGTTTCTTGGATGAGCAAAAAATAAGAGGTAATATCTCTGTCTACTGTAGAGGTAGAGTATATAGTAGTAGCAAACAATTGTACTCAAGTTTTGTGGATGAAACAAATGTTGAAGGACATCAAAATTGTGTTTGAGGAACATGTTACAATCTTCTGTGATAATTCAAGTGCAATAAACATCTCAAAGAATTTGGTGTTGCATTCAAAGACAAAGCACATATCAATCAAGTTTCACTTCTTGAGAGAGAAGGTTAATGAGAATGAGGTCAAATTGGAGTTTGTTTCTTCAAAGGATCAGATTGTGGATATCTTCACTAAGTCTCTACCCAAGGATACTTTTGAGTATCTTAGAGAGAAGTTAGGGGTTATTACTCCTCCTGATCAGAACTAAGATGCACTAGGGTGCATCAGTCCGATGGAATTCACAGTCATATCTTGTAATCCAAATTGATGTCAATTAGATACTACTAAGGGGGAGTAGTTAGTATGAAAATTTTGGAACAAAAAGGGGGAGAAAAGATTGCAAATATGCACCCTTTGCCATTGATGTCAAAGGGGGAGAGAAGTCATGTGAAAAACTAGCTGCTGGTGAAAGGGGGAGCTGTAAAGAAAAATGGTTATAGGTGTGATTAGAGAAAGGAGGAGAAGTTCTTAACTTGATGGTTGAATCAATTTTTCACATCATATGTTGCCATCAATGACAAAGGGGGAGATTGTTGTAGACACCCTAAAATGACCAAGTCGTTGCATTGCTCGCTTTTCGTTATTTCTTCCAAATCACCTGCATTACAGCGTTAATTAAATAATCTAATTATTTAATTAATTTCACCAAATTCTTCTAAATCACACACTTTTGACATTAATTAAATAAATTATCTTTATTTAATTAATTAAATCAAATTCCTCTATTATTCTTCCACAATTAAATAATTCTAATTATTTAATTAAATAATTATCTTCTTTCCAAATCTCAAAGTCTCCATTAATTAAATAAATCCCATTATTTAATTAATTCATCACAAAATTCTATCTTATCCAAACAATTAAATAATTCCTAATTATTTAATTAAATCAAATTCATTCTTCCAAATTTAAATAAATCAAATCAAATTTATTTAAATTCTCTCAATCTCCAAAAATAAAATAAATCAAATATTTTATTTATTCTTCCAAATCATGCACAATAATTAAATAAATTTATTTATTTAATTTGCTTTCAACTACTTCATATATCTTTCAAATCTTCTAAAAATAAATCTTCTTCTCCATGCACACACAATTAAATAATTTATTATTTAATTTCTCTCAAATCATGCAAAAGCAAATCTTAAGTTGAGTTATCTATTCACTCAACCTTGTTTTTATCAATTTCTCTTAAATTAGAAAAAGTTTTCTAATTTATGAAAAGCATGTCTTATCTTTAGAAAAGAAAGTGTTTAACTCAAATAAAACAACTTTTGTGTGACACTTGTCTTCTTCTTATTCGTTGCACGTTCCTCAATTGTTCTCCTTCGTTGATTCTTCTGAATTATCTGAACTGTTGATCGATCTCTGTTGAAACCTATATAAACCCCCCTCATCTCCTTCATTACCTCTCTCTTCGATCTTATTCTCAGGCATACTTAACAGTGTTTTGAGCATACATCGCATCGATTGAGCAACTTCACAATCTTTTGACATTGATCTTTGAGCACTACACTTGCTTGTTGCAACTATGGTTTTGTAGCAATATTGAGCAATCCACATTCAATCCAAAGGGAACAATACAAATCTCGGTAAAAGCTTTCATGTTTCATTGATTATTATTAATGGCTTTTATTTAGATCAGTTCTCTTTATGTTATTAGGTTTTTGATTTGTTTAGTTTAATTTAATCGATTATTCCTCATACATATTTTGGCACGTCTGGTGGGACCCACTAATCCCTATTTTTCTTTGAGAAATTGATTCTTTTTGAAGTTACAGTATGGTACAATGCAAAAGGCACAGAAAGGCACTTTTGGCAGTATCCTTAAGTGCTCTTGGAGGCACAGTACAGCGCCCTCGGGGGCACTACGACGCTTCTGGTAGTACAGAGAGATGCTTTTGGTAAAACAGCACGGCGCTCCCAGTAGTATCGTTAAGCGCTTTTGGCTAATTAGGTTTTTTTGCCTTCAGTTGGTGTTTTTGCAGGGTTTATTCGTTACATATCTCTTGATTTGTCTGACAAGCTATTGTATTTGTCTTTCAACCCTCTTTTTTGATACTTCCTAAGCTGACTTATTTAGGTGTATCTTCGATATCTGAGTTATTGTGTTACTACGCCTTCTGAGTTTTCTGGATTTCACGATACAGACCTATTAGATATTACTTCTCAGAACAGTAGATCAATCATGAAATCCCATTTGGATATGGTTATATTTTGACAAAAGCTAACTTTTTTGTGATCTGGGATAGTGCAGCGCTTTTGGCTTTACAGAATCACACTTTTGGAAGCACAATACAACGCTTTTGGATAAGGGGCAGCGCTTCTGGTAGTATTTTACGACGCTTCTAGTTTTCAACACATCGCTATTGGTATCACAGTATCGCACTTTCGGAAGAACAGTACAGTGTTTCTGGATAAGGTTCGGTGCTTTTGGCAGTATTTTACGACGCTTCTAGTCTTCAACGCATTGCTATTGGTATCACAGTAAGGCGCTTTCGGTATAATAGTAGCTCGCTTTTGGTCAAATTATTTTATTTTTGCTAACCTGTGGGTTTTTGTGGAAATAACTGACTTGTTGCAGCTTCTTATTACTCACACAGAGCAAATAGGTTTTTTTTAACATGTTCATGCAAGACGAGCATTGAAGAAATCTTGAGTTATCTCACTAAGTCTTAGAAACACATTGCCTTCTTAAAGGATAATTGAACAAATCATTTTGGCAATTTAAGTCTTAGGAACATACTACTTTTCTTAAGGGACAATGGACATGTATGCGAAAACACCTCAATTTTCTTAAGGGACAATGGACATGTATGCGAAAACACCTCAATTTTCTAAGGGACAATGGACATGAATGCCAAACACTTCAATTTCATAAGGGACAATTGACAACTACAAACGTGTGTGTGCCTAATTTAGTTGCACCTTATTTTTCTTATAACGGGACAATTGAACCTTTGTTTGATGTGCTTGCTCTTACATTTCTATACTTCCTTTAGAAGGGCCTGCTTTTGGATTGTACTTCATCAAAAAGGAACGACCCTAAGTGGAGTTTTCCTTTGAACCGCTATATAAGAAGGATAAGGCAAAAGCCAAGTCCTAACAGACGTCAGCCTTACCTTGTGGTGCCAAACTGAAAAGAGGTGTACTAGCTCTTTGTGGAAATGATTTTCACATTGAGCGAAGTGTTTGATACTCCTAGTAGGATTGGTTAAAGCTTTTAGTAGCTTGTTGCATTGCTCGTAAGGTGTTGGTCCCTCAAAGTTACTAAGAACCATTCTAGATAGAGACTACCCGGCCTACCTCCGAACATTGCGGTAATCATTAGTGCAAGGGGAATCAATTTAAGCCCTTAAGACACTCACCATTGGCTCCCTTGAGAAGAGATAGTATTCCCTTGGCCATAAAGCTCTTGTGACCTACTTGAGATTTCCAAGGGGAGGGTGAGATATCCCTACCTATCATCTCTCGCAAAGATACTAAATATCTGACACCTTTATGGAATGACATTTTTATCGACGGAGTATTAAGCTGTGAGCTGATCTACTGCAATGAAACCTTGTCTCTAGGGATAAAAAGTACTTGATTATTTTTGCAACTATCTCATACCTGTGGTAACATTGGGCTTTTTTGTGAGCCTTGAACATACACTATCTGTTGTGTCAGTCCTATTTTTTGGTTGCCAACTGTGTTTGCTATGTTTTCTCTTGCCAAAACAACCAAATCCAATCAGAAACAAAAATTTTTTGCATCAGACATTACTTCAGCGCCTTTGGTATTACAGCAGCTCACCCTTGGTGGTACAGTAGCTCGCTTTTGGTAACCTTAGCTCGCCTTTGGCATAGCAGTAACTTGCCTTTGGTAGCTCAGTCCATCGCCTTTGGTATAATAGTAGCACGCTTTTGGTTGCACAGTCCTGCGCCTCTGGTCAAACAGTATAGCGCCTTTGGTCCAGTTACTTATGCATCAAAGTTTGTCTTTTTTCTCAAAACACCAAGTAGAATCCCAGCATTACCTTTTGTCCTGGTGTATTCCATGGTAACCACTAGGCTCTAGCAAACTATGAAGTCCAAGCAAGTTGTCCCTAGGAAGCGCAAATCACCTCCTCCCACACTACAATCCGGTTGTCTCAACATTATGCCCAAGGTTACTCCTAGAACACCCGTGGCAAAACCAATCATCTCTCCGAACATGCCGCACCTTGACCACCCTAGCACTCCTCAAGAGGGTAGGGTCCCTTTGGTAAGTACACCTCACTATACCACATGTATGCCTCAGGATTTTATTCCACAAGGTTATACTATTGATCAAGTACCATCTCAAGAAGAAGGGGTCCCTTTGGTAAGCATTCCTCACTATACTACCGGCATGCCTCAGGATTTTGTGCCACAAGGCTATACTGCAAATCTAGCCCCATCTCAAGAAGAGCGACACTTTGAAATAGGTCAATCCTCTCAAGTAGATGAGCAAGATCTTGATCAATTTATACAAGATCCTTGAGCCATGGCCGCCTTTGACAAAATCCTTAGTGAGAACCAAGATCACTTCTTTCGCTTGCTAGTAGAGCAAGGAGCCAAATTACCCAAAGGTTTTGATCTATCCACACTTAGCGAGCCTAACAACAACCAAGACACCATACAAGCGGTGCAAACCATGTCAACAGTGACCACGCCTTTGCCGGAACCAAGCTCGCAGTACAAGAATCCCCTCTTTCAAAACCCCATAGGAGAGAGGGCCGTATCACCACTTCTGACTCCTATGGAGATCTACAAAAACCAACAAGAAACTCTCCAACGTCAAGCAGAGTTAGCTAAGCAAGCCACCTTAGCTCTATCGAATATGCAACCACCTCCTAAAGTGTCCACACCAATCGCAAGTGGAATCTTGGTTACCCCATCACGAATAGGTTTCCCACCAAATTACAATCCGGGGAACAACTATGTAGCCATGCAACAAGGGTCTCAACAAATGCCACCTCCTATATCATCAAACCTTCATGTCTCTCAACCAACTAGAGTCATGCAACCCCAACCACAATATTCTTCTACTCTCATCCTCAATCAACCCCAACCATCGCAAATCACATCTACCTATGTCCCTCCTCCACAACGTTCATCCACGCTAAATTTCTTTCACACACTGCCTAGCCACCCTCGGCATTCCCAACATCAAGTTTCCCAAAGCTATGTGCCACCCTTGCAACCTAATCAAACACACTTTAGCTTTCCTCCACCCAATTCTTTTCTCCAACCATCACAAAGCCAACATTCTTACCTAACGCCACCCCCACCTCCTCCTCATCAAAGCATCCAATTCCAACCCCATCTCAACCCGACGTACAACGCATACGACCCCAACCAATCTTACGACCTTTATAACACCAATGTTCATGGTGTACACTACAGTCTTCCATATGGGCATCAACAACCACTTCTTGGACAACAGGAGATACTTCCAACTCCTCCCACAGCAATGGAGCTAAAAATTACGGAAGTGCAACAACAACTATCTGATCTTACATTTGGCCACACCAAGAAGACCTTCTCTTTAGAAGAAGTGTGTCCTTATCCTTTTGATCGGTCATTACCAATGATCCCTTTTCCTCAAAATTTCACTATTCCCAAGTTTGATAAATACAAAGGAAAAGGGGACCCAAAAGACCATATCAGGGAATTCTATCTTGCTTGCTTTGAGGTCTCACATAACGACACGTATCTTATGCGTCTCTTTCCTCACAGTCTTGGAGGTCAAGCTATAGAATGGTTCTCACACTTACCTACGGGTATCAAGTCTTTCAACGAGCTAGCAGAGAAATTTGCCACCCATTTTTCTTACAACGCAGAGCATGAGATTTCCATGACCGATCTATGCAACAATAAACAGAAAAATGGTGAAACTTTCATTTTTTTCCTCTAATGATGGAGACAAATGGCTAGCAAATTCCCTTTCAAGATTATGGAGAAACAGCTTGTTAGCATATTTGTGCAAAACCTCAACCAAGAGTTAGGTTTCCATTTGTAAATTCTTAGTGCTACAACCTTTGATGAAATCACATACAAGGGAATCAACATTGAAAAAGCCCTCATTGCTAAGGGTGTGGTCAAAATCTTCAAAGAAATGAAGGACAATGCTCCTCATCAACAATCGAACAATAAACCTAAGTTTTGGAATAAGAACAAAAACGTGGTCAACGATGGGGTGGTCGATTCTAAACATGTCCAAACATTGCAAACACCGCTGGAGCTCTCCAAACCAAGTCAAGCTCCACCTCAACAATAGAAACAACAGTGGCAACCATATTAAAATCAACAACAATGACAACAGGAGCAACCTCAACAAGATTACCCACCGCGACGCCAATTCACTCTCTTGGGGGTGCCTATAGAGTCGGTCCTACAACAGATCTTACAGAAAGGACTCATCACCTTACCAGATGCTCCCCCATATGGTGAACCTGTTTACAAAACTACGCGGTATAGAGAAAATGAATACTGTGAATTCCATAGGAGCAAAGGGCATCGAACCGCATCATGCATGAAGCTCAAGCACTTAATTCAAAATCTCATCGAAGTTAACCAAATCACTTTTGAGAATGAACCACCAGCTCAACAAACAAACAAAGATCTCGATATGTACAAGGAACCATTCCCTCATCATGGTCCACCTCCTCCTCAGGATAGAGGTAAAGGTATCAATCATGCTTCCACTTCCTTTGATTCCATTGTAGGTCGTTTTGAAGAGAGTCGAGTGTCTACCCTCACAATCAAAGGCAAATCTACGGATTGTGCTGTTACAACTCGCCGTGGTCGTGTCACCATTCGTGGTCCTACACCTAGTCATCCAGCTCAATCTAATTATAATCTGGTTGAACATCTAGGGAAAATGCCTACACAGATCTCTATCTTGGACCTTCTACGGTCATCACTTGCACATAGAGTAGTGCTAGAAAAAGCCCTCCAAGAGTCTTCGGTGCCTAACAACATAGTGGTCGTGGATTTCTAAGCTATAGTAGGTAACATTGCTTCACCCTATAATGTGGTCTTCTTGGAGAAAGATCTCCCATCCCATGATCCTTGTCACAATGATGTCCTTCATATTGAAGTTCTCATCCATAAGCGCAAAATCAAACGCATCCTCATAGATGGTGGTGCTGGTCTCAACATCTGTTCTTTAAAGTTACTTAAGCAATTGGGATACTCTGAGGATCATGTCAACAATGATCAAAGTATTACAATCAAGGGATATGATGATGCAGAACACCATTCAGAAGGTGTTATCCACTTACCTATACAACTAGGTCCTGTCATACTTAAAACCAGGTGTCAAGTCCTTGATATTGAGCTACCTTACAACATTATCCTAGGCCGCCCATGGATCCATGCAATGAAAGCTGTTCCCTCCACATACCATCAGTCTCTAAAGTTCCCATACAATGGTACGGAGATCACTATCCCAGGAGACCCTAATCCTTTTGAATTCTGCTGTGTCTTGCAAGGCAGTTATAAGAATTGCAACCAAGTGCCTAAAAATGAAAAAGCCCTTGAATCCCCACTATATGTTGATCCTGAAACTCTGATGCAAGCCTCTACAAGTAACCCAAATCCTCTACCTGAGATCAAGGCTCACATCTATGATATAGGCTTTGGATCTTATGATATCTCAAAATCTTGTTGTGTAGGGTAGATGCCTTTATCCCCTAAATCTTACGGCCAACCGCCCATTGCCAAAGTAACCAGAAAAGTAGCTATTCCTCCCCCAGGATTCCTAACCCAATTCCAACAGGGACGGTTATTGGAAGAGGAAACTATTGAGGATATTTCTTCTTGGCTCTATAAGGAGAAAGAACCAGTCACAATACCAGTCAAGCAATACGAAAATGGCTTAAGAATAGTAAAAAACATGGGCTATAAAGGCAAAAGTGGCCTTGGGAAATAGAATCAAGGAACTATGGAATCCATTGTTGTGACAAAGAAACTAGACAAGAAGGGATTAGGATTTGGTAAGAAGGTACCGCACGCCTTGGACATCGAGTATATCCTCGACGAGGTAGCTGACACTTTTCTCGTCGATTCAACGTCTACAGAGGATATCATCGATGACTCTTCCCTCCACATGACCAACCTATTCGCAGAATCCTCCATTTTTACACTATCCTCCGTATCCTTAACCTCCACCACCAGCACCTAGAACGTAACACTTGTCTACCCTGAACTTATCGATTGGGACCAACAAGGGTCCCCCGTTATAGATGTATTTTAGAATGACAAAGCTTTAGCTGAGTTCATGGGACTTCAGGAAGGTATCCCCCTTGGCGATCATAAAGTAGGTTTTGTAATGGAACTAGAGCCAATAGCTTATTTTGGTGAGAATGTCAAATCCTCCAGTCGCAAAAGTAAAAATAAAGAAAGATCTTTAGGTGAAAACCACACTGTGGCACCACCTGATCACAAAATAGTAAAAACAAAGGACGTATCCAAAGGTGAAAACCCAACTGTGGCACCTGAGGATGGAGGATTTGACCTTCCCCTACCAGCTAAGTATCAAGAGAAGTCAACTCTCCTAGTAGAAGATTCTACAGAGATAAATCTTGGCATAGAACAAAATCCAAAGACCACATTCCTAGCAGCATCATTATCAGAAACAGAGCACAGGAATCTTAACACATTCTTCTTACAGAGAACCATCAACTTTGCATGGACCTATGCTGATATGCCAAGGTTATACCCTAAGCTAGTTGTTCACTATCTCACAATTGATCCAAAGGTTAAACTAGTCAAGCAAAAGTTGAGGAAAATGCACCCACAAATAGCTCTCTTAGTAAAAGTGGAAATACAGAAGCTATTAGATGCAAAGTTCATACAACCTATTGACTATTCAGATTGGGTTTCAAACATTGTACCTGTGTTTAAACCCAATGGGTGCATCCGCATGTGTAATGATTTTAGAGATCTCAACAAAGCATGTCCCAAAGACGACTTCCCTCTACCAAACATTGACATTATAGTAGACTTGACAGCAGGTCACGAGATGCTTTCCCTCATGGATAGATTCTCTGGCTACAATCAGATAAGGATAGCAGAGGAAGATCAGCATAAAACAACCTTTACTTGTTCGTGGGGTAACTATTGTTGGTGTGTCATGCTGTTTGGTATAAAGAACGCAGGAGCAACCTATCAAAGAGCAATGATAGTGATATTCCACAACCTCTTTCATCATATCATGGAGGACTATGTGGATGACATACTTGCTAAATCTTCTAGGGCAGATCACATACAGGTTCTTGGGCAGATCTTTGACAGGCTCAAGAAATATCAAGTGCACCTCAATCCAAAGAAGTGTGTCTTCAGTGTAACATCAGGGAAGCTATTGGGTTACATTGTATCTCATCGAGGTATCGAAGTAGATCCAGCAAAAGTAAAGGCTATTGTAGAGATGCCTCCACCAAAGAACCTAAAAGCATTAAGGAACCTCCAAGAAAGGTTGCAATCCATCAGGTGTTTCATCTCACAGCTAGCAGATAAATGCCAACCATTTCAACACTTGCTCCGAAAGGATGTCTCATTTCAATGGAATTATAAGTGTCAAGCAGCATTTGATCAGCTCAAAGAGTATCTAGCTACACCTCCTATATTGGTTCCACCAGTTGCTGATAAACCTTTGATATTATACATCTCAACTACAACTTCAACCCTAGGAGCCCTGCTAGCACAACATGATGAAATAGGAAAAGAGCATGCAATTTACTATATCAATAGAACCTTGGTGGGATATGAACTCAATTATTCACCGATGGAAAGAGCTTGTTTAGAAGTAGTGTTCGCTTCCCAAAAGCTGCGGCATTACATGTTGAACCAACACACAATTTTTATAGCTAAAATTGATCCCTTGAAGTATCTACTTGCAAAAGCAGCTCTTACAGGCAGACTAGCTAAATGGGTCATGGTCCTTAGTGAGTTTGACATTGAATATGTGGATCGTAAAGCAATCAAAGGACAAGCTCTAGCAGATCAACTAGCAGAAGCACCCATGCAAGATACACACCCGATGGTAGCAGACTTTCTGGATGAAAATCTCTTCACTCTTTCCAACTCAATAATGTGGAAGTTGTACTTTGATGGTTCCTACACAGCATGGATTAGGGGCCGGCATCTTGTTCATCACACCTCAAAATGACTATATTCCAAAGTCATATTTGCTTGCATTCCATTGCACCCACAACATAGTCGAGTATGAAGCACTCCTCATAGGTCTCAATACAACAGTTCAATGGGACATCATAGAATTACAAGTATATGGAGACTCACAGTTAGTCATTCGCCAAGTCACAGATGAGTACCAAACAAAGGATGAAAAGTTGGTCCCCTACAAGCAACTAGTGGATGCCTACAAACCACATTTTGCTAGCATCACATTTGAACAAATTCCAAGAGAGCATAACAAAGCTGTGGATTCTATGGCTTCTGTAGGGTCACTGATTGTAATGCCTGCAAATACACAAAAGTGTGAATTCTTGATCGAGCAATTGTTGATACCAGTCGTTGATGTTCCTGTTACTGAAATCATCTGCGAACTTGTTGGTCCCAATTCCCCATGGTACGAAGATATCTATGAATACCTCAAGAACAAAACCTTTCCCCCTAACCTATCATCCACCCAACACAAAACCTTTATTCGTCGATCCTCCCGTTACATCATTCGGGGTGATACACTATATCACCGGAGTCACGATGGTATCCTTTTACGATGTCTTAACGCGGAAGAAGCTGAGTCTACCTTACGTGACATACATGAAGGTGTCTATGGCGCACATTCTACTAGTCCTAATCTTGCTAAGAAGATACTCAGAACATGTTATTACTGGCCTACAATAGAGCAAGATGCTACACAGTTTGCTAAGAAGTGTCTACAATGCCAACAGCATGGAGATTTGATTCACGCACCAGCTCATGAATTACAACCTGTGACAACTCCATGGCCTTTTTCTTAATGGGGTCTCGACCTCGTAGGACAAATCCACCCTTCCTCCTCCAATGGCCACAAGTTTATCATTACCGCCACTGAGTATTTCACGAAGTGGGTGGAATCCATTCCTATGACCTATATCACCAGTAAACAAATAGCCAAGTTTATTCTAAACTACCTCATATGCCGGTATGGTATTCCCCAAGCCATTGTCACAGATAATGGGAGACCATTCAAGAATCAAGATGTCCATGCCTTGTGCACACAATACAATATCCAACATCACTGTTCAACTCCCTACTATCCGCAAAGTAACGGCCAAGCTAAGGCTTCCAATAAAACCATTCTCAAAATCCTCAAGAAAATAGTCAATGAAGCTGGTCATGATTGGTACTTGCAACTCAATCCTGCCCTATGGGCCTACCACACTAGTATCAGAACACCAACTAGTGCCACACCCTATGCCTTGGTCTATGGCTCTGAAGCCATCCTACCTATAGAGGTCGAGATCCCATCCCTCAGAGTATCCATGTAGGACTTGATCGGCGGAGATGAATATCGCACTTCCAGATTAGCTGAGCTTGAACTACTAGATGAGAGGTGCCTTGCCGCACTTAATCATCTCCATGTCTATCAAAACCGCCTCTGGCGTAATTACAACAAAAAGATTAAAAAAAGATAGTTTCAAGTTGGTGATCTTGTACTCAAAGAGAATTAGAGAAATCAAGCAGATCGAGAAAAGAAGGGCAAGTTTGAGCCTAACTGGTTAGGTCCCTTTATTGTGACAGCAACATAGGGATCAAGAGCTTATACTTTAGCTACACCTGACGACATTCCTCTAGATGATCCACTTAACAGTGTCCATCTCAAGAAGTTCTATGCCTGATCCTCAGAGTATTCCAAAAAAAAAAAACAAAAACAAAAAAATCCAAAAAAATCTGTCCTCTAGTGAAAACCTGGCAAACAGGTGCCTTGGATAAGTACCATAGTGAAAACCTGGCAAATAGGCGCTATGTGTAGAGTCAGCATCCATCATCTATTTAGTCCTGTCCGCTCCATGTCCAGTTCATAGCGCACTTTCCATCCACCCATAATAAAATCATTGACCTTGTTTGCATTTCCATCTCCCTATCTAGTATAGCTTGGAAATTTGTCAATGTCTCTCGTCGTCATCCCACATCTTGATCTTTGTCAACAATTTGCACTGTCTGGTCCTAGGTCACAACTTTCTAGGTCTTCTTCGTAAGTCATCCATGCATTTTCCTCTACCAGAATGGGGGCAACTCTTTCCTTAACTTAGGTATAGGGGAGTTTCCTTATTTGTGGTTCACAGCATGCTCTTCAATCTTTCTCCTTTCCGTAGATAGCATCCTTTAACGGACACATTGCTCCTACGATAAGGCTGTTATCTTCTCAACACTTTTCCCACATCATCACACAACCAGAACTACATATTATCATCTTCTTAGTCTTAAAGTACCTTGATCCCATGGATATGGGTATGTAGGCAGTCTGGAATACGAAGGAAGTATCCAGTACTCAGGTACATAAGATCTCCCCCTTCCACCTTGACCCATCTCATCACTCTATCTAGAACTACATATTTATCATTTTTCATCTTTCCTCATAATGTGCCTTGATCCCGTGGATACAGGGTATGTAGGCAGTCTAGAATACGAAGGATGTATCTAGTACTCAGGCACATATGATTCATCATTCTCCACCTGTTTCAATCCATCAAACACTATCACCTTTCTAGTCTTCTGTTTGTCAAAATCTATTTCACCTCGACTTGACTAACTCAAGTAGCAAGCTAGTGCATCCTTTCAAAGAAAAAGTCCTTAACAAAGCTGAAGCAAAGCAGCTTCCTTCCAGAGTCTTCTACTGTCCTACATACCGATTGCCAACATCAGCTAAGTACCGCTTAACCAAAGCACTAGATCCACAAGCTTGTCTTCTACAAAGTGTTCCATTGTCGAGACCAACACACGCGTCTCCTGCGACATGTGGCATTTCCTGTAGCAAGACATTGTCTTTTTAGGTAGATAGCCCTCTTTAACGGACACAGAGTTCCTATGATAAGGTTGTTATCTTTCCTATCCAATCTATCCTGACCAACCTCTTTGGCAAGAGAATATGTTGGCTGTATGTTTACTTTGTAAGTCAGTCAATTTGTGTTATGGTTTATCTTTTGTTCCTTTTCTATTACCTATTCAAGACTACCTTGATTTATCTATAATCTTGGTATGTTGCGATACAGTATGGATTGGGGACATAGTCATTGCTTTTGTGTACCGTGTTTGAGGAATGATCTTTAGCATCTTTCTTAACATCATATTTATCTTGTGTGTGTTATGACCTAGCATCTTACATATTTAATACTCTTCTTGCATTTGCATGTATTGAAGTTTATTTTATGTTCAAGACTATGGCTTATTCACATGTTCCAACAAGGTCATATTATGTCTAAGGGATCTAAGTTCAAACCGCTTGCTTGCAGAGTCAACGTCCACGCACTCGGATATTACTGCACCTTGGTCTTTTATACCTTGGTAGCAAATTATCCACGTGCTATATCAAAATAAGGATTGCTCTTTATATACAAATGTGAAACCATTGCAACAAGCTCATTCATCCATTCCCACAACCTTTATATCATTTTCATTGTAGTGATCGATCAACAGTCTCTGTCTCCCGTCTCCTCTTGTTCTTCTCTTCGGTGCCTATCTGCAAAACCCACATGTCAGATATCACTAGTCATCACATCTATATCATCATACATCTCTATCATCATACATCTCTATCATCATACATCTATAAGCATCATGTAAGCAACATATGTCATCACATGAATCCATAATCATACATACATATCATCACATACATGACATCGAGGAATGCATACACAAAAGCATGAACAACAGTGAGCTGAATAGATCATCATATATCTCATATAAAGGTCATCATAATACAAAATGTCTGTGTCTACATCAATAATCCATGTACATCAATATAGTACATCAAGGCTATCAAGATCTCGTAAAATATACATTGGGATGCATGCAAGCATCTGTCCAAAATGATACAAATGGTACAGTGTACAAGTGTCCATCGTGATACAAGTATGGTACAAATATGATACAATATACATGTGCATGCCCTAGTGGGTAGAGCTGCCCTCCTGCTGTGGCCCCTGTCCTCCATCTGTACTCGGTGTCGGTCCCTCGGATGGTCCCCCTACTGGTCCTCCTCCCCCTGGCGTCGTGACTGGTCCTCTAACTGAGGACAGTGACTGTCCTGTCCTGCGGGACCCGGATGCTCCAGACCTGCTCCTCTCTCGATAGTTGGGTGCCTGCTGTGCTGCTGGCACCGCACCCACATAAAGACCTCTGTAATACTCTGCCTCTCTCCCTGTAGATACTAGCTCTCCCTACACCTGGACAAGCTCACTGTATAAGGTCCTCTGATCGGCACGCAGTACCCAGCGTGCCTCATCCCTCTCTCTTCTAACTCTGTGAAGTGTGGCCTCTGCTGTCAGTCGCAGCTGTGCCTCTGCATCCCTCTCCTGCATAGTCTGGGCTAGCTGCCCATCATCCCCTGCCGGTGCAGTTGCCTGTGCCTAGGCCTGTAGTGCTGCCTGCATCGCGGCCTGTACCTGTGCCTATACCTATGCCTGCATGCCTGCCTTTAAGTGTGCCAGGGTTGTCTGCACTGTTGCTGCCATCTATGTCTGCACCTATGCTAGGGCCTCGACCTGTCTCACCTCCACCCTAGCTGCATCCCTGTCTCTCCTCAGCTGCACCATCCAGAGCTCTAATTGAGTCCTTCGAGTAGTCTCCTCCTGTAATAAGCACTCAGCTCTCTCCAAATCTGTCTCTACCGCTGGCTCCTCCTCCTCTGCCATCTCTACGTTTGCCTGCTGGTCGCTAGCCTCTCCCACTGCTTGCTGTCTGGCCGCTCTAGCTTGGCGTCTGATCTTGGCTAATGCACCGAGGACTAGTACCTCCCCCACTGCCCCTGCCACCCCTGGTGTTGTCAACCGCACTGGCCTGTGGGTCTGCCAGTATCTATCATACTTGGGCAGTGTCCCTGGATCGGCCAATCTTGTATCCCAATCCCATCTCACGGGGACAAGTCCCCATACCTCTGCCAATGCTGTAGCCACTGGAATCTCTACGTCCCAGTCTCCACCCTCCCTCTGTGTCCTGGCATGCGTCGCCTCCCCCACTGGTAGTCCCTGTGGTAACCCAAACTGCCTAAGTACCCACTCTGGTAGGTACCTCTCTATCGCGTCTGTCCATCTCCGGAACAGGTACCGAGCCTGTCTACAGTACATCAGTTGCTCGTGCTCATCCTCCCATCCTCATAAAGTAACCATGGCCTCCACACAAAAAGGTCCATCTCGTCGATCTGCCGCCTCCAATGGCTAACAGATCCTAGTCTTCAGTGTGTAATCACTCCCTCATACAAAAATATGTATGGCTCCCCCTGGCCCGCTGGCGCTGTGTCATAGGTCGAATGACTAGGATATGCTCCCACGCCCACACCTATAGCAAAGTCACCCCTGCTGAAAGACTCCTACCTCTCCTGTACACGCAGTGGTGCATGTCTCGGTACAACTACCCTAGCACACAAGGGCCCCATGCATACTGAACGCCATGTGTGAACATCCCTGATAATACTGTGGCCCATCCAACTGATAGTCCCCTCGATCTCCTATCTAGACACAAGAAGCCACCAATCAGTGATGCCACTATCCATCTGATCCTGTCGCAGAGTCTTGGGACGTCCGCCCATCGAATCTCCCCGTCATCTATCCTTAGGTCATCTATGTAGAATACCTCTACCATGCCTGCCTCTCCCCACGCTGGGTCAAAGTCCACTCTCTCCTTGTCAATCTAAATCCTCAGGATGCGAAACACATCCTCCAAAGTCACTATCACCTCCCCTGCCGGAAAGTGAAATGAGCCTGTCTCACTATGAAATCTCTCCACAACTGCTATCACTAGGGCGAGATTCACCCTAATGTGTGTCAAATGTGCAACATGCCATAAACCTACGTGCTCAAGGAACGCGTCCTCCTCCCACGTCAGCTGCACAACCTCATGTGCTATCGGGTGGTGTCGCTCCCACGACATCAGTGGCGGCATAATCTTCTGCATCCATAGCAAACCACTTGTCAGTTCTTCTTTATCATATTCCCCAACTCCTATTTGCTTCTATTCTATCCAACCTTTTTTTTTTATCTAGGGTAGTCAAACCTTCAATCCCCCTTACCTAGATTCCTTCTATCAGCTACCCAAAAGTGCCTTGTTTTACACAACAACACTGCCCTATTCTACCAAAAGTGCCTGATTGCTTTTGCAGTTGCACTGAGCTATCTCCCCCAACCGTGACTTGTTTTTCAAACGTGCCTCGCTAAGTAGCCAATCGCGCTGCTCTATCCATCCAAAAGCACCCGATTTCTTCTTTCCCCTCCCTACAGCGCTGTGGCATCCTACCAAACGCGCTACACTGTTTACCCAACCATGCTGCGACATACTACCAAAAGCGCTACGGTGCTATTCCCAAAACCAATCACGCTGCGTTTTGGCCACCTGCGCTGCATTTACCTACCAATCGCACTGTGGCACGCCAAAAGCACTCTAACCGACTACCACTAGCGCCACGATACCCTAAAGCGCTTTTGGCTGACCTAATCAACCTCCCTAGACCTGGCCCTAAACCGCCCTAAAATGACCAAATACAATGGAGTTTTCGAACACTTACCGCTGTCGGAGCTCCTGCTGGCCTCCTGTACGTCTGCACTAGCTCTGCCCGATGCCTGTGCACTGGAATCGGCATCTCTCCTCGCTGTCAGCTCCTACCACTCAATTCTCTCTCAACCTAAGCTTGATGGCTCTACTCTCTCAATTTAGAAGCTCTTAGGGTGCAAATGAGGATTGTGGTCCCCATGGGACCTATTTATAGCATCCCTCCCTCCTTTTCCTTTTCTTCCCACCCCATTCTGCTTTTTCCTTCTCACCTTGTCGCGCAATCTTCTAGTCGAGCGTCAACCCAGTTCTTCTGTCGCTTCCCTGTCTTCCCGCTGGAGGGGGCATATGCTGGGGCAACTACCTACACTGGGGCATCAAAAATTGTATCATGTCTTCAACAATCATTTTCTTTGACGCAACGCCATAAACTGCATTGCATCAAAGAGGGGCAAAATGTAGACACCCTAAAATGACCAAGTCGTTGCACTACTCACTTTTTGTCATTTCTTCCAAATCACCTGCATTACAACGTTAATTAAATAATCTAATTATTTATTTAATTTCACCAAATTCTTCTAAATCACACACTTTCGACATTAATTAAATAAATTCTCTTTATTTAATTAATTAAATCAAATTCCTCTACTATTCTTCCACAATTAAATAATTTTAATTATTTAATTAAATAATTATCTTCTTTCCAAATCTCAAAGTCTCCATTAATTAAATAAATCCCATTATTTAATTAATTCATCACAAAATTCTATCTTATCCAAACAATTAAATAATTCCTAATTATTTAATTAAATCAAATTCATTCTTCCAAATTTAAATAAATCAAATCAAATTTATTTAAATTCTCTCAATCTCCAAAAATAAAATAAATCAAATATTTTATTTATTCTTCCAAATCATGCACAATAATTAAATAAATTTATTTATTTAATTTGCTTTCAACTTCTTCATATATCTTTCAAATCTTCTAAAAATAAGTCTTCTTCTCCATGCACACACAATTAAATAATTTATTATTTAATTTCTCTCAAATCATGCAAAAGCAAATCTTAAGTTGAGTTATCTATTCACTCAACCTTGTTTTTATCAATTTCTCTTAAATTAGAAAAAAGTTTTCTAATTTATGAAAAGCATGTCTTATCTTTAGAAAAGAAAGTGTTTAACTCAAATAAAATAGCTTTTGTGTGGCACTTATCTTCTTCTTATTCGTTGCACGTTCCTCAACTGTTCTCCCCGTTGATTCTTTTGAATTATCTGGACTGTTGATCGATCTTTGTTGAAACCTATATAAACCCCCCTCATCTCCTTCATTACCTCTCTCTTCGATCTTATTCTTAGGCATACTTAACAGCGCTTTGAGCATACATCGCATCGATTGAGCAACTTCACGATATTTTGACATTGATCTTTGAGCACCACACTTTCTTGTTGCAACTATGGTTTCGCAGCAATATTGAGCAATCCACATTCAATCCAAAGGGAACAATACAAATCTCGGTAAAAGATTTCATGTTTCATTGATTATTATTAATGGCTTTTATTTAGATCGGTTCTCTTTATGTTATTGGGTTTTTGATTTGTTTAGTTTAATTTAATCAATTTTTCCTCATACACAATTGTTGCAAATAGGTGCCTAAGTGGTGTTGTCATTGATGTTAACTGTATCTTATTTTATTGCTTGGTTAGAAGACTGAAATGTTGAGGATATTCAGAAAATTAATGAAGATATAAGTACGCAGACCATATGGCTATGTAGAGGATTGTCTGAAGTAGCTCCAGTTAAGATTTGAGAGGTCCGCATAAAGATTTGAAGAAGTTATGGCCATCTGAGTAGAACTGGGTTTTACAATTTTTAGAAGAGACAGAGTAAGGAAATTGATCCAAATGGCTCCACAAATAAAACACTATGATCTGCGGATCTAGAGACATGTTTGGGAAGTCAATGTGTATCCTCAACTCAAGTGGTTCATGGTTTGGAGGTCCGTAAGCAATCTTTCTAATGTCACAGTCATGGTAGATAGTGTTCTTGAGGTACTGGATGAAGATGCAAGTGATTCTGATGATTTGGAGTAGTGTAGATGTTATTGTTGAATTTAATGTGCTTGTGGAAGTCTCTAGATCGTGTGCCTATTGTGTTGGAGGTCTGCATTAAATATTGAGCTTGTTGTTGAATATTTCTTCCTTGGTGTTGTTGTTCTTCCCAGTCTTGGCCGACTGGTTGATTCAAGCATGTTGCGGATGATCTAAGAGCAATTCTATGGAGCGTGGCATGTTTATCAAGGAAGATTTGAGTCCCATTTATGTTTGGCTGATAGCTTAGTGATTCGCATTAAGTCAGATGCTTGTAGTGCCGAACTTGATGTTTGTTCCAAGGATGATGAAGTATATAAAGGTGTGTAGTTGAGTTGTGGAAAATTATCCTTGTGCAAAAATGAGAAAATCCTAAGAATGGTTCAGAGGTAGAGCATATAAGAGGAGGAGAAGAAAAATAAGACCAGTAAAGGATGAAGAGATAGTGAAGAAGTGTTTGGGGGCAGAGCAAAAGTTTTTGTAAGCTTTCAATGAGACTGAACTAGGTGCAATGAAGATGCTATTTCTCAGTTAAATCTTTCTGTATTAAACATAAATTCCTATAGGCAGTGATCCTCTTTGAGTAGTGATCTCTGGGCATTGTGCCTTTCCATTTCTTTCAAGTACTTTTAACAGGGTATGAATATTGTGAGTTAACCCCCACTGTGGTTTTCCCTTAACTAGGTTTCCATGTTAAAAATCTTGGTGTCAAGTGTGTTCATTTTGTTTCTGCTCATGTGTTGTTGATTCATGCTTTAATGTTTACATCATTAATTTGTTTGTAAGTTGTGAAAGAAGATTAAAAGAAGAAAAGATTAAAGTTGTGGGAAAACTGATTCACCCCCTCTCAGTTGTCTGACCTAATTCCAACACTACCATCCTCACACTTCACCACCCTCACAACCCATAATGATCCATACACATGCATCATGTTCAAAATAGAAGTGTTTGAATATTGCCTGCATTTGTTTGAAAAGTCACAACAAAGAAAAATAACAAATTGTTAGCTCATCAAGCCAAATACAAGAAACCCTAGCTTATTGACAACAAGTTTTTGACATAGTAGAAGTAAGCATAAGGATGGAACTTATTTGAATATGGAAACACTGTAAGAAAATAGAGAATAAGGAATGAGGGTGACCTTGTGAGAAGGGAACCAATAAATCATACACCAATTCAGGATGATGGAGAAATTCTCCTTATTTTTCAACACGCAGGTTGGATGGAATACTTTCAGAGGTTGGAAGGGTATAATGAGGCAATTGCAACTGAATTTCCATGAGCATTGAATAATGGGGAAACATTGATAAAAGGGCTAAAAGTAAACACCTTAGAAGCTGATATAGTGGAAGCTAAAGGGCTTCCTACAACTAGAGAAAATTTCCCAGAGTGACGAAATGCAGCCAAAGCCCATGATGAGTTTGTAGAGGCAAAGGCACAATTCCAATTCTCGTCAAAAGTGATCAAGTGCCTATTGCCACCCCATTGGGCTTGAGTGGCCACCCACTTCATCAAATATCTTACATGTGAAGGTGGGTAATCCTTTCTCTACACTTTGCATTTTAAATTACTAAGCCACCTTCGGCATGGAAGACAAGTAAATGTTCCCAAATTTCTATTTAATTTGATAGAAATAATGGCAAAAGAGTATCAAAAGGGCATGATTACTGCATTATTCCACCATGGTATTATTCAATTGTTAGTGAAGAAGAGATTAATCAAGCAATTTCCTGATGTATCATGGGAAGAATTTTTGGGTCTAAACAATACTAGGAATAGGCTGAATGTAGGGCCACATGGCAGGAGACTCAAGGAGAGACGGACCCAAAGGTTACAATTAGATAATACATAGGCAAATAGGGAAGAAATTGGGGAAGAAGGGAATGTAGGTACATCCCATGAGCATGCAACAATCTCTATTGAGCATGCAACATCTTTCCATATGCATGTAGCATCTTACAAGGATCTTGTAGCATCTACCCTTGACCCTGTAACATCCTATGAATATCCTGTAGCATCTTCCCATATGCATGCAGTATCCCTACATGAAACTTCAACACCTATGCATGAAACGTTGCCACCTATGCATGAAACCTTTCCATCTATGCCTAAAACTATTTCACCAAGAACTAAAATTTCTTCACATGTGCAAGAAAAACTTCCATCTATACATACCACCTCACTAAAACAACCTGTAACTATTGTTGCTCCTTTTTCATCCAAGCCTAAGAGAAAACATAAGGTATATCATTCTCCCTTCAGAACAAGTAAGAAGAAATAGAAAGGTCTCCAACTCCAACATCACATCAGCCAAGGTTCTCCCAACACCTTAAAACTAGAGGAGTAACAACCAAGGTTGCAACCTCAACACCAATAGTGGTTTTCCTAGAGATTGACATTGACTCCAAGAGGGAGGAGATGTTTTTCTACAAGGACCAAACTCATACCTCCAACATCCTAGGATTTGATCTAGAAGGGGAATCTACCCCTTCTTCATTTGAATTTGCCAATTTAAATACAAGTTGTAAGTTTGTGCTAATTGGTGTTGTCATTGATGTCAACATGTTTGTGTTGTCATGGGTGTCAACTGTATCTTCTAATGTTACTATTGTTGGTTGATTAAGTTATTGCATTAAGGTGAATTGAATGACTTAAAGAAGTGTTGATGATGTTAGTATATTGTTCTTGTTGCTGGGTTTCCAAGTGCTTTTGAGAAAATTTGATAAATATTGAAGACAGTGTTGTGAAGAAGTATTTTGGCTTATAGGATACTATCCGAGTTTTTGCTCCGCATTTCTCCTATATTGAATACTAGAGTGTGAGGTTTGGATATCTTTTAGAGAAGTGGATTAAGATGTTAGATCTAGAATTTGGTGCTCCAGAATGTTGTGGTTTGAGAGTTATGTTCACCATTTTGAAGATTGTGTCTAGCAGTGTCTACAGTATGACTGGGAGAAAGTATTTTGCTCTATATTTCTCCGCAGTTTGGTTTTTGGTCTTGCAGTTTTGGATGAGTGTTCATAAGGTTCATATCTATGTTCTATCCAAAGGGATTATGATTTGGTGCTTTGAATGTAGTTTTCCTTGAGTAGCAGAGCTTGGCAGTGTTGGTTGTGAGTAGTCTGTGAATTGTCTTCAAGTGAGATTTGCTGTAGCTAGATTTGTTAACTCCTAGGTGATTTCATGTTGTTCGTGGATTTTTCTAGGTTGTGTTAAAGGCTTGTGCTTTGTCCAAAAGTTATGGTTGTGTTCTTGGAAGCATGTGCCTCAAGATCCTAGTGTCAACACCAGTTTGGCTGACTTGGTTGTTTACATTCTTTGCAGATGTGCTTCATGGATTGTGGAAGCATGTTGAAGTGTGTGAAGATGTTTTTAGGTACAAGCTAAGATGTGAAGTTTTCTACCGTCATTCCTTTTCTTCGCGGGAATGTTTAGGTCCAGACCTAATTTGAATTCTATATGTTTGCTGACCTTGGAGATTGTTTCAAAAGTTGTAGAGTGTGTTGCCAACCTTGGTGAATGTTTCAAGGTTGATGATTGATATAAATAAGTGTAAAGGATTCATGTGTATGTGGGCATGTGTGAAGATGAGGATGTTTGTGTTGTGAATTTGAATCAAAAGCAGTAAGGACTTTCATGTAGTAGAAGACCTAATGTAGTGAGCAAAAGTCATCTACAATTTTTAGAGAGGCTGTGAAGGTGATGATTATTGTGCTTCAATGGAACTGAAATCAGGCATGTGGTAGATGCTATCATATTAGTTCATGGTAGTGAGCCTTCTCTTTTGGTAGTAAGCCCTTTTTGGCAATGAGCCCTTTTGGCAGTGAGCCTATTGCAGTGAAAATTTCTTTGGATAGTGAGTCCTTGGGCGGCGAGCCCTTTGGCAGTGAGACTCTTTGTAATTTGGTATTAATACTACTATATATTGTGAGCTAATCATCATTGTGGTTTTTCCCTTTTAGGTTTTTCCACGTAAAAATTTGGTGTTCTCTTGTGCATGATGTTGATGTGATTAAGTTTCTGTTATGTATTTTTCATGTTTAATCTTCATAACATAATAAGGGTTTAAGTGAACTGATGTGAATGTGATTAGGTTTGTGAGGGTTTAATGTTTTTGATACAACTGATTCAACCTCCTCTTAGATGTCTTGTACATTCAACAATTGGTATCAGAGTGAGGGTTCCTTGGAAGAAAGACTAACAACTTAAGGTAGATTTGGGATGTTGCACAAGAAAGACATTCCTTAGTTTGATAGAATTGACTATGCCTTTTGGAAGGTACAAATGCAAATTTACCTTATTTGTCTTGGTTATGATGTCTAGAAAATGGTTCAAAAGGAATACACTATACCCAAGAATGGTCCAGAGACTAGAACTGATATTAGGACTTATAAGACTAATGGTAAAGCTAGAAATGTCATACTAAATGCTTTATCTAACACTAAATTGGTGAAATTTTTGGATCTTGAAATTGCACATGAGATTTGGAATAAATTGTAGAATATCTATGAAGGTGATGAATTTGTCAAGAAAGCCAAGTTACAAAATTTGAAGTCCAGATATGAAACTATGCGGATGTCAGAAGATGAGAACATAACAAGCTACATGTAGAAGATTTATGAAGTTGTCAATGACATTAATGGTCTTGGTGGAACATTGGATGATAAAGAAGGTAAATAAGATACTCAGAACACTTCCCAAATATTATAGTCATAAAGTGTCTACCATTGCAGAATTGCAAGATATGGACAAGCTTTCAAAAGATCAATTGCTTGGCAAACTAACTGCTTTTGAGATGAGAGAATTTGGTACTACTAATGGTCCTTTGAAAGTTGAGACTGCTTTTAAGGCCAAATTAGAAAGGACTATTAAATCAGACAAATATGATATGGAGTTAGATGAGGAAGACTTTGATGTGATTGAGGCAAACTTTGTAAGCAGAATGAAAAAGGGAACCATAAAGTTTAGAGGTAAATTACCTTTCTAATGTTTTAGTTGTGGTAAGATTGGTTATTATGCTTCAAGATGTCATGATAGAGCTTTGAAGATCAAGAACAAAGAAGGTAAAGGTAATATGGTAAGGAAAGTTACTATGTTAAAGAGAATGATGGTGTAACTGATGATGAATTTGATTTTGAGGATGGTAATGCTAGTGAATGCTTGTTTATTGCCCTAAAAGAAGAACCCGTTTCTACTAACCTTGCAAGCTATGTGAAGGAAGGAAGTTCAGAAGAAGAGAAAGTGATGTCTGCATTTTATGCTAGAAAGGAAAAGGATGAATGGATCATTGACAATGGATGTTCAAATCACATGACAAAAGATAAGAGTAAGTTTGTTAAATTGGAAAAGTATGATGGAGGACTAGTTAGATTTGGTGATGATGCAGCTGGTAAGATTTGTTGAAAAGGGTCAATTACTTTTGATGGCAAGCATAATACAGATAATGTTCTTTATGTCAAAGGATTAAAGCATAATCTTCTAAGTTTTGGATAGATGTGTGACAAAGGATACAATCTGATGTTTAAGGATAATGGATGTGAGATAAGGAAAAGCTTCAGAACAATAATTGTTGCTGGTAAGAAGACTCATGGTAATTTTTATCAATTGAAAGGTATTGATAATTGTTGTTTGTTGGATTAGTCAAATGAAAGATGGTTATGTTATAAGACAATGTGTCGTATTAACTTTGATAATCTGGTAAGAATAAGCTCAGTTTAAGATGTAAGAGACCTGCCTAAGATTGTGAAGCCAGCTAATGCCATTTGCAAAGAATGTTAATTTGGGAAGCAAACAAAGACTAGTTTCAAGAGCAAAGAACAATCCTCTAGAGATCTATTGGAGTTGGTGCATATAGAGTTGTGTGGTCCTACAAGATTAAGAAGTCTACAAGGTGACATATATTTCATTCTACTTATTGATGATTATTCAAGAATGACTTGGGTTACTTTTATTAGAGAAAAACTAGAAGCCCTAGACAAGTTCAAGGTATTTAAAGCAATGGTTGAGAATGAAATGGATTTGAGAATCAAGTGTTTGAGGTTTGATAGAGGTGGTGAGTTTACTTCAAATAAATTTAATGCTTTTTGTGAAGAACATGGGATAAAGAGACAATTGTCTGCCCTCCAAACTCCTCAGCAAAATGGAGTAGTTGAAAGGAATAATAGAACAGTTCAGGAAGCTACTAGAACAATGATCAAGGAAGTAAACCTACCAAAAGTATATTGGAAAGAAGAAATTCACACTACTATCTACATTCAAAATAGAGTGCAAGTCAAAGAAAATGGATTGAAGACACCTTATGAGCTATGGTATGGAAGAACTCCTATTGTCAAGTATTTCAAAGTTTTTGGAAGAAAATGTTGTATCAGAAGAGATGAAGAGTTAGGAAAGTTTGATGCTAGATGTGATGAAGGTATATTCCTTAGGTACTCTACAAAAAAAATCTTACTAGTTCTACAACAAAAGGTTGAGAAAGATTATTGAAAGTGCAAATGTGGAGGTAGATAAAGATATTCAGAGAATCTCAGAGCCTAATGGATATGAATCAAATGAGTCTACTAATATAGAAGAAGTTGAGGAAGACAAAGACAAGGAAGTTCAGATTGATGAAGAAGAAGCTACATAAAGAGTTCCCAAAACCCCCAAGTATGTACAAATGAATCACTCAAAGGATCAAATCATTGGTGATAAAAACAAAGGAGTTTTGACAAGAAGAAAAGTTGTAGAAGAATAGGTAAATCTCTGTTTACTTTCAAAGGTTGAACCTAAGTTAGTTACTAAAGAATGTAAAGATGAACATTGGGTCAAGACAATGGAAGAAGAATTGATGCAAATTGAAAAGAACAAGACTTGGGAACTTGTCCCTAGGCCTACAGATAAGAATGTGATTGGAACAAAGTGGGTTTTTAGAAATAAGTTGAATGAGAATGGAGAAGTGGTAAGAAATGAAGCTAGATTTATATGCAAAGGCTACTCACAAGTGGAAGGAATAGACTATGAGGAAACTTTTTCTTCGGTGGCAAGATTGGAAGCTATTAGGTTGTTTCTAGCTTATCTAGCACATAAGAATTTCAAAGTATATCAAATAGATGTAAAGTATGCTTTTATGAATGGTGAGTTGGAAGAAGAAGTATATATAGTGAAAACAAATAGATTTTAGTTATCAGACAAATCAGATATGGTATACAAACTGAACAAAGGCATTGTATGGACTAAAGCAATCTCCCAGAGCTTGGTATACTAGGTTAGACATGTATTTGTTGCAGCAGGGATTAAGTAAAGGGTCTACAGACAATAATTTGTACATCAAGGTAAGAAAAAATCAAATCTTGATTATTGAGGTCTATGTGGATTGATGAGCTGTAGAATTAGTCTCTTTTATGTTACTTTTTATACTCCAAAAACTTCTTTCATGGCATCCTTTAAGACATTTATCCATGTTTGCACTATGATATGTTGAACTTCTTTATACTTCTAAGACCTGAACTTATAGTATTAATGTGGAATGTGATGATCATATTATCTAATGAATGAATTAGATATAGATATGTATAAAAGTATAAATAAGATGTTTTTATGGTTAGTCATGGATAATGCTTATGGTATATACTTTTGGAAATTAATTCTATATGCAGAATTAGATGTGTCACGATGAGATTGAGCATTTGTAGAAGGTTGCAGACAAAGGAGTTAATAGAAGTATGAGTTTCAACACTAAGAATGCAGAGACAGCTGAAGACAATTATGAAGCATCATGGATAGTAATAAATTAAGGAGTAGATTTGTTTCAAATATGGTTATGGACGTTGTTCATGCATCAGACTTCTAATTTGATTTGAATTCTTCTTCTTATAGTCAATAAGAATAAGAATGTAATCTTGACTCCACGACCTAGTATCTATGCGTGGTAAATGATCAGAGTCAGTTAATTAATAAATAAGGCTCTCTATCCATTTTATATAGTAAGGGGAAGATGAGATATATAAGGTAGCAGAGTCAAGTTGTTAGTAGTTCAGTTCGATTTAGTTATCATTCCCTTTTCTATGTGCAAAGACTCAAGCATGTTACATTTATGGAATACAATCTGGATATGACAGAAAAGAGATTTCGTTGTTGAACACTTTGATAGGAGTTGATTGTGTATGGAATAGGTTAAGCTTTGATATTTGTTACAAAGATACGTAGAATCTGGATTAGATTTACTTTCAGTTAAGGAAGACAGTCTCTTGAGCTGGCCAGTCAAGGTACTGATTCTCTCCTTGTTTATTTCATTTCAGTTAATGTTGGTTTATTAGTTTTCTGTTAAAACATAAATTGGATTCAAGTTGGTATTATGTTTTGATCAAATAGATATAGTTCATGAACAATTGCATATTAGTGTCTTCACAAATCCTCTGGAGGTCAGCAATTATTTATTTCATTCTTGACAATTCAATTAAGTTAATTCTACAAGTTTCCCTATTGTAATAGTTATCTACAGACCTTGTTGTAGGTACCTGCAGCAACTAGGATTTATGGCTGTTTTCATTGTTTTATAATTCTGTCAATTCTAGCAAGATAGATTTGTTTGTTTAAAGTTAAGATAGAATAGCTGGGAACCATATGAGCCTTGAAGGCATATACTTTGCAAGTACCATCATAAGCTTACGCTCCTTGGTCAATAATTCAATGTAGGAATGCATAGTGATAGAGTGGACTGTTCAGATAGGTTTTCCCCTGAATTAGTTAAGTCTACAACACATTAGTTTTCCTCTATGTTTTTGGTGCCATTGTTGGGGATGGTGCTAACTTATTAGGCACATTTTTGGTTTTTCTTTACATGTTTACATAGTTTAATTGTTTTCATGTTTTCTAGCATTAGAGCTAATCAAAACACCTTTCAGAAAACACCAGGCATTCTATTAACATTATGCAGGCCTGTTGAAACATAAAAGCTCAATATACTGTATGCGGAGGTAGAGAGATGTTCAAGGAAGGTTCCTCCCATCAACTTCTCAAAACACCGAGGGTACATCTGATTTTAACAACTACACAATAGGAAGTGTTGAAGGAGAGTTTCCTTTTACATCTTCATCAACACCCCCTACATCTCCATCAACTTCCTCTACTGTCACAGAAGGAACTTTCAGAACAATGGCAGAAGTAGTAGAGAATCCTCCAGGACAAGCTACATTTGAATTCCCTATACCAGACCTAGCATAGGCAGCTACCTTGAAAAATATACTACCATCTACTTTGCCTATTTTCTATGGTTTGGTGACTAAAGATCCTAACACTTTCTTGTTCGAGTTTGATGTTTTGTGTAGGAGTTATGATTATGCCACTGATCCTTACAGACTCAAGCTATTCCCTGCTACCCTAAAAGATGCTTCTTTAAGGTGGTTTATGGGACTTGGGAAAGATGTCATCCCAGATTGGGATACCATGAAGACAAAGTTCTTGACAAAATACAAAGACTACTGTAGAGGACATGACAAAAGAAGAGATGACATCTTTAGGATGTCACAAAAGGAGGAGGAGCCATTAGAAGACTATGTGGAAAGATTCCAATTTGCCTTGAAGAAAAATCCTCAGAATAAATTGTCTGAAGAATCATTGAAGTTGGTCTTTTTAAGAGGGGCCAATGATGATTGCATGGATGCCCTAAATCTCATTGGGATAGGGGATATCTCCCAATTACCCTTTGAGGATATTTGTATAGCTTGCAGGAACTACTCTGGGACTTTTTCCAAAAAACCCAGAGGAGAAAGAATAGCTATTGCAGGCAAGTCAGTTAATGGAGTGTCTCAAGTGGAAATTAGTAACTTGCTGACCAATGTGAAAGAAGATATCATTAGCCATATGGATACACAGTTGGACACCCTCCACATTAAAAAGAAACAAGAAGAGGAAGATGTAATGCTCACTAAATATTGCCCAAGCTGTAGACAAAGGAAGGCCAACTGCAAATGCAAAAGGGTAGCCAATATCCAGCAGGAGAAGATTGAAAGGCCAGAACTTCAACCATTCAAAGGTGATGATGGACAACTATTCTTTATTGCTCAAAGAAGACCATGGTAGCAAAGGCAAGGTATGCCCCATGATCCACTTAATTATAATTCATCTTTTCCTGCTGCCAATCAAAAATTTTCTGCTTGGAATAACCAGCCTTGGCCTACTAATCCAAATGCTTGGCAAAGCCCACCATGGTCTACTCCACAGGAAGGGTGGAACCAATAGCAACAATGGCCTCAACAGACTTTCCAAGGCCCTACCTATAATCCCCAGTGGCCTACTCAACAATAGCAATGTCAACCTCAATGGAACAAGGGTCAACCATGGTAGCCAAACTCCCAATATTAGCAACCCTTGCTTCCACCTCAGCCACAGCCACAATAGCAGGCCATCATGCCTCCACCAACACCTCCAAATCACCCTCCTAGACCTTCCCAAATTCTTGCCCGACTTGCATCTAACCCTAACAACAAGCCTGTTCAATAGGCTTATACTAATGAAGTGATGTAGTACCCCACCTATGGAGTTGAGGTAAGTAATGTTCACCTCAGATCAGGGAAACACCTTGCATGTCCTTCATCTCCCCAAATCACAGAGTTGGAGGATGGAGAACCCATGGAGGAAGCCTTAGATGAATCACCCTTGGAACCTGAACCAGTTCAGGAACCTCAACCTATATCAAACCCTGAGCCTCCTTTCCCTGAGCGCTTGGATAACCAAAAATAGCCAGAACAACCCACCAATGACGTTATAGGATAGTTGTAAGATATAAATATAAAGATACCCTTAATTCAGGCCATCAAAGAAATTCCTATCTACACTAAGACAATCAAGGATCTCTGTATCAAGAAACCAGGGAGAAAAAGAGTTGACCCAAAAATAGTCCATGTCTTAGGTAACCTTACAGACATCATGATGGGAAATATCACTGTTCCTAAGTAGACTGATCCAGGAAGTCTAGTGGTCGATGTCAAGATCAATGGAGCCCTAATCAAGAATACCTTAATAGACTTGGGTGCAACAAAATGCAAATATTGCAATTAACCAATCTTAGACCTACTCAGACTGTTCTGCAATTGGTTGATAGGTCAACAGTAAAACCTGAAGGTATCATTGAAGACTTAGTCATTGCATTAGAATCCTAGGAATATCCTGCTGACTTCATTGTATTGCAACCTAAAGTAAATCTTTTTGGTTACCCTCTTATACTAGGCAGACCATGGCTTGCTACAACTGATGCAGTTATAGGTTGTAGGTCAGGAAACATGATTATATCTAATGGAACCATTACCAAGAAATTGGTGTTGTATCAACCAGCCCAACCATACCATGAACTGGAGAAAACTATTTGGCCTACTCTAGAAGAAGAGGATAGTTATTCTTTGCAAACCCTGATGACCATTGAACATAGTCCTTTGTTGGATATCCAAGATGAAGAGGAGTTATTGGCACACATTCTCCAAAATGACTGTGGGAGCCCACAGCAGCAAGACTGCCTGTCCTGTCTGCAGGATCTGTTGAGCAGTATAATACCTAGTAGCTCCACCAAACAAATTTCTCAATTGTTTCATGCCTTACTACCCCAACAACATCTACCAATCTTTCCTAGCCTTGATGTGTCTTCCATTCAACCAATGACTAAACCATTAGAGATACAACCTGGAAAGATGTTGACTATCAATAATGCCTTGACTAAAGAACATGAGCAATCCCTTCAAAATGTCCTATAGTCCAATTCAACAGCTTTTACATGGGATTATAGTGATATGAAAGGCATTGACCCAAATCTATGCATGCACAAGTTCTATATTAATGCTTATTTTTGACCTATTAGACAACAACAAAGACGTATGAACCCTGCTCTAAGGGACATAGTCAAGGCTGAACTTCAAATACTTTTAGATGCAGGTTTTATTTACCCCATTTCAGACAGTGAATGGGTTTCACCATTGGTGATAGTTCCTAAAAAGGGTGGCAAGTGGAGAGTTTGTGTTGACTACAGAGAACTCAACACTGCCACCAGAAAAGATCACTTTCCATTGCCCTTTATTGACCAAGTCCTAGATTCTTTGGCAAGAAAGAAGTGCTTCTCATTTCTTGATGGATTTAGCAGATATAATTAGATAAAGATTGCTCTAGAGGATTAGGATAAAACTATCTTTACCTACCCTTGGGGGACCTATGCATACTCTATTTTTCCATTTGGACTATGCAATGCTCCAACTACTTTTCAACGAGCAATCCTTAGTATTTTTTCTGATTTTGCTCATGATAGCATGGAGATTTATATGGATGACTTCACAACATATGGTGAAACATTTGATGAGGCTTTGCAGAATCTTGAAAAAGTTTTGAAAAGATGCACAAAGCACAATTTGTCCTTAAGTAATGAAAAGTGTTTTATGATGATGACTGAAGGAATGGTGTTGGGACATTTCATTTCATCTATAGGTATCCAGGTCAACCCAAAGAAGATAGAAATAATCTCCACACTACCTATTCCACAAAAATTGAAGGATGTTAGAAGTTTCCTTGGGCATGCAGGTTATTATAGAAGGTTTATTCAAGATTTTAGCAAAATTGCTACTCCCTTGTTTGCACTTCTATCTAAGGATATTGAATTTGCTTGGACACCTGAATGTCAACATTCTTTTGAAAAATTGAAAGTAGCTTTGACACAAGCCCTAGTATTGAGAGGTCCAAATTGGAAATTGCCCTTTCATATTCACACCAATGCCTCAAACTTTTCCATTGGGGCAATGTTAGGCCAACAAGAAGGCAACAAGGAATATGCAATTTATTACATCAGTAAAAACTTGCAAGGGGCTGAGCTAAACTACACAGTGACAAAGAAAGAAATGTTGGCAGTTGTTTATGCCATCAACAAGTTCAGACACTACATAACTAGATACAAAGTATTCATTCATACTGATCACACATCCATCAAATATCTGATGAACAAACAAATAGTGGGCGGCAGGCTGGTTTGAGGTAACCAACCGAGAACTAGAAAAAATCTTGACCAAGACAGTACAACTCCATAGGCAAGATTGGGTTACTAGGTTGCTAGAGGTTGTTTGGGCCTATAGAACCACCTAGAAAACCACTACAGGGTTTACCCCATATGAATTGGTTTATGGGAAAACAACAATCCTCCCAATTGAATTTGAACATAAAACACTAAGGAAAGTTGTTGAGCTTGGGATGGATTTGACAGCAGCATAGCAAGATAGGATTCAACATCTTAATGCTCTAGATGAAATCAGGCTTGAGGCACTACACCATACTGAAGTTATCCAGAAGTAGAGGGTCAAATGGCATGACAGTCATATCAAGAACAAGGCATTTATAGATGGTGATTGGGCACTTTTATATGAGTCCAGGTATAAAGACTTCAAGGGTAAGCTCCAATCCCGGTGGCTTGGACCTTATCAAATCATGCAAGTTTTCCCAAATGGAGCTGTTCAGTTGTAAACTATAGATGAGGTCCGATTTTCACTCTTGGTTAATGGACATCGACTAAAGTTGTATAAGAGGCCATTACAAAAGGAAGACTTCATTGTTTCCTTAGCTACTACATATGGTGCCTCTGGTACTCTTGATGAGAATACTATGACACCAGTTGATGCAGCGTCAGAGGATGACCCACATGGCTTGACTAGTGATGTAGAGGTTAAGTTGGACTACTCAACCCCTATAGCTGAGGTATACTATCTTTTCCTTTCCAAAGACATGCACACACAACACCTTTACCATGATATTTACATCTTTCAGCTGGGACTTGTTTACATTTTTCAATTGGGACCTATTTACATCTTTCAGCTGGGACCTGTTTACAAATTTCAGTTGGGACCTGTTGCTTCTACACTTGTTCTGATCACCATCAAAATCTGCACTTTGGAACAATGCTGCAAGCACCTGTAGCAATTGTAGATGTATTCCATGCAATGCCCCACACATCCACTCAATCCGTACACTATGCCTTGCTTCATCACTATGCCTGCACCTCACACACCAAAATTCAAGCAATTCCATCACATCACACATGTTGACGTGCCACCTCACCATTCAGTCGCATGCATGACCTTGTAGTTCCAGCGGATTAATTGCATTATACACAATATCTCCTTTTGAGGTGTGCTCCCACATTTCTTTCTGAGGCATTGTTCCCGAGGTAACTTTTCATGATTGCCATTAAATTTCTTTATATTCATTTATCATTATCCTTATTTACTTCATGCATGCGATAATATTTCATACAATTCCAATTAATAATTACAACTTTGTACCACTTCCTTTGCCACGTGAGTGAGGTCACTTCACGTTCAGCTCAGTGGAAGGGTTGTCATTATTGTGTCATTCTTGATTTTTTGACTTTTCAACTGGTTTTCAAATGAGTTTTCATCCCTATGTACTATGTAAATAACCAATGAGAGTTACCTTCCTAATGTCTTTTCTCTTGCTTAAGTCAAATCGAGTTAACCTCGAGCAGTAAGAGGAATTGCAGAGCAGTATAAGAATTGGGGTTAAGTCTAACAAGGTGGCAAAGTGGAATTATACAGAGGATTATAGACATGGGAGGTGACTTAGTAAGGAGAAAACCATCTGTGCACAAAGAGATTCTTGAAGATGTGCTAGTTTTACCGCTCTTCACCAGAGTAGGATGGCTTGATTACTTCTTAAAATTGACAGAGTATGACAATGATATGGTCGCAGAATTTGCAGTTACATTGCAAAGTGATGAAGCAATAGTGAAAGGGTTAACAGTTGATGCTTCTGAGATATTTATAGCCCAAGTGACTAGACTGCCATGCACTGGGTCAGAATACCTAGCCTGAGCTGATGCAGCCAATGCCAGAGAAGAATTCTGCAAGCAAGGTGAGCACTTAGACTCAAGAGCTCAAGGTACAAAACACCTATCTCCGCCATTTTTTTGGGGCAAATGTGCTACCTACATTATTAGGTATTTCACTTGTGATGGGAGGTATAATATGTTGTACACTATGCATTTTAAATTATTGAACCATCTTCGTCATGAGAAATTGGTGAATGTTCTAAACTACCTCTATAATCTCCTAAAGAGAATGGCTTCAAAATACCAAAGAAAGAAAGAAGACACTTCGGTATCTCATCATTGTCTAATTGCATTAATGGTTAAGAGGAGTTTGCAGATACAATACCCACAAATTGATTGTGAGGCCTTTAAGGATTGCGTTGATATTTCCACCTTGTTGGAGCAACCTCATGAGGAGGATGAGGAACCTCCATACAATGCTGAACCCGAAGACAAACCTGTTCATGAAGAACCGAAGGAGGAAAATGTCCCTGAAAATAGACCTAAAGAAACAGGGGAACCTTCATTCTCTCCTTCTAAACATGTGACTCCAAATCCTATAGGCAAGAAGAAAAAGAAGAAGGAAGGAAAAAATATCAGCAAAGAAAAGACAAAAAGGAAAAAGAAGGAGAAAAATGTCAATACAGGGGAAGCAAAGGAAAGACAAAAGAGGAAAGGTAAAAAGAAGATGAAAAGGGCTATTGAACAAGAAACCACTACCCCGAGGAGATCAAGTAGATTAAGGAAACAGACGGTTGAAGAAAAGATTGAAGAACAAAGACAAGATTATGAGGAAAAGGGAAATACTCCTGTGAATGTTCCTATTGACATACTTGAAGATGATATCTCTGTAATTAAGGATAATATGAATGCTTCTTCAAAGAAGAAAAAGTATGTTCCTTCTTCTGACTCTGACTCAGAGGACCCATTTATTGCCAAAAAGATGAGAAAAGCAACCCCTGGTAGCCCTGTTAAGGAAATTTTTAATGCTTCTGATAACAATGATAGTGGTACTATAAATTTTGAGCAAAGGAAAGAATTGTTAGAAGAAAGAGACCTCCAGAAAGAACTTTAGGAGGCATTAGATAGAATCAAAACCTTAGAGGATTAGGCAAAGAGGTATGAAGAGAAGGAGACAGAAAAAGAAAAGAAGATACATGAATTAGAGGAGAGGATTCATACATAGAATCGAGGGTCTAAATTGGATTTGTTAGCACAATTGGCTGTTAGCAATATCATCTTAGATGAGGAGAAGGAACCCCCTTCATCATTTCCTAAGGTAAGAACTCCAACATGCCATACTACTGTTTCATTGGGTTTTGAGTTGCTGAAAGTCACTAGTAGGTCAAAACAAGATACAGAGAATTGGGATAAAGAAAGGAAAAATTTTAATGAAATAATTGAGAATCAGAATCTTGAAATTAAGAAGTTAGAGGCAAAAATGGCAGGTATAATTGACAGGGCCATGGAAATCATTGAATGCAGACTACCTTCAAGGGTTTATGCATTATTTTTTAAGGAGAAATTTCTTAGTTTTGATTTCAATAGATTTGTTAATGACCAACCAACTCTGCAGTCTAGACATAGTTTCTTCAGTTATTTTCAAAAGGTCAATATAGAACAACAAGATTAACTATGTGAGTTTTGTTTGCACAATTACCTATTAGAGGAAGATACAGAGTGGAATCCGTCTATAAATGTTGGAGATTTGTAGTTGAGAGAAATAATATCATACCTAAATAATGAAAAGTTGAGAGGAGAATTGATGGATAGGTATGAAGAATATGAGAAGAAGGTATCACTACCAATTAGACAAGAGGCACTTAATCCTAAAGATATCCTCATAAAATGGTACAGACTTCTCTCTCATAAGGGCCAAGGCAAAATCATTATGGACCTAAGAATAAGGGACCACATAAGGGTACAAAGAATGATGGGATCCATTTTACAAAGCTGTATTAGATATGTGCAAAGCAGATGGAACAGTTTGACACCTACTCTTCAATGGAAAGAACCTCATTCCTTGCATAACTTTATGAACATGTCTGAAAGATTGCACAGGTACATTCAAATTTTAGAGAATCAAGGTGTGGCATGGTTACCACTTACCTAAAATCCACCTCTACTCTTATATCCAATTCCACACTGGACAGGTGAAAAGGGAGAGGAATGCAGGATTGTAGAAGCTATTAGACTACAAAGGCTTTCATGCTACAATGGGTTCTATCTGAAGCAGGGTGAGGGTGTTAGGGTAGTTATAGATTTGAGCCAAATAGTTTTACATTATAATTCATTTCCCTAGGTATCTGTTTGAGTAATTCTGCTTGAGGGCAAGCAAAAGGTTAGTTGGGGGGAAATGATGGGCTGCAGAATTAGTCTCTTTTATGTTACTTTTTATACTCTAAAAACTTCTTTCATGGCATACTTTAAGACATTTATCCATGTTTTCACTATGATATGTTGACCTTATTTATACTTCTAAGACCTAAACTTATAGTATTAATGTGGAATGTGATGATCATATTATCTAATGAATGAATTAGATAAAGATATGTATAAAAGTATAAATAAAATGTTTTTATGGTTAGTCATGGAGAATACTTGTGGTATATGCTTTTGGAAACTAATTCTATATGCAGAATTGGACGTGTCATTATGAGATCAAGCATTTGTAGTAGGTTGGAGACAAAGGAGTTAATAGAAGTATGTGTTTCAACGCTAAGAATGCAGAGACAGCTGAAGACAATTATGGAGCATCATGGATAGTAATAAATTAAGGAGTGGATTTGTTTCAAATATGGTTATGGACGTTGTTCATGCATCACACTTCTAATTTGATTTGAATTCTTCTTCTTATAGTCAGTTAGAATAAGAATGTGATCTTGACTCCATGACCTAGTATCTAGGTGCAGTAAATGATTAGTCATTTAATTAATAAATAAGGCTCTCTCTCCATTTTGTATAGTATATATAAGGTAGAAAAGTCAAGTTGTTAGCAGTTTAGTACGACTTAGTTATCATTCCCTTTTCTATGTACAAAGACTCAAGCATGTTACATTTATGGAATACAATCTGGATATAATAGAAAAGAGATTTCATTGTTTAACACTTTGATATGAGTTGATTGTGTATGGAATAAGTTAAGCTTTGATATGTGTTACAAAGATACGTAGAATCCAGATTAGATTTTCTTTCAGTTAAGGAAGACAGTCTCTTGAGCTGGGCACTCAAGGTACTGATTCTCTCCTTGTTTATTTCATTTCAGTTAATGTTGGTTTATTAGTTTTCTATTAAAACATAAATTGAATTCAAGTTGGTATTATGTTTTGATCAAATAGATATAGTTCATGAACAATTGCATATTAGTGTCTTCACAAATCCTTTGGAGGTTAGCAGTTAGTCATTTCATTCTTGACAATTCACTTAAGTTAATTCTACAAGTTTCCCTGTTGTAATAGTTATCTACAGACCTTGTTGTAGGTACCCGTAGCAACTAGGATTTATGGCTGTTTTCATTGTTTTATAATTCTATCAATTCTAGCAAGATAGATTTGTTTGTTTAAAGTTAAGATAGAATAGCTGGGAACCATATGAGCCTAGAAGGCATATACTTTGCAAGTACCATCATAATCTTACGCTCCTTGGTCGATAATTCAATGTAGGAATGCATAGTGATAGAGTGGACTGTTCAGATAGGTTTTCCCCTAAATTGGTTAAGTCTACAACACATTAGTTTTCCTCTACATGGATGATATAATATTCGGTGGTAATAACTTTGTAGATGAGATGCAAAAAGAATTTGAGATGTCAATGTGTGGTGAGATGAACTTCTTTCTTTGGCGGCAAATTAATCAAACAGATAACGGCATTTTCATTTCCCAATCAAAGTATGTCAAGGAGTTGTTGAAGAAGTTTGGAATGGAAGAATCCAAATCAGTTTGTACTCCTGTGACAACTAGTTGCAAGCTGAGTAAAAATGATGAATCCCCTAATGTTGATTAAAGCAAATATAGATCAATGATTGGAGGACTGCTATACCTAACTGCTGCCAGACCATATATCATGCATGTAGTCTATCTTGTGGCCAGATTTCAAGTAGATCCTAGAGACTCACATGTCATGGTAGTAAAGAGGATATTTAGATGTTTGAAGGGCACTCCAGACCTTGGTTTGTGGTATCCTAAGAATGATGACTTCACCCTAAGTGCCTACATAGATGCAGACTAGGCTGGATATGTAGATGACAGGAAAAGTACAAGTGGTGGTGTGTTCTTTCTTGGAGACAGAGCTATGTCATGGCAAAGTAGGAAGCAGGATTCAGTATCCTTATCTATTGCAGAGGCAAAGTACATTGTAGAAGCATCATGTTTCACATAGGTTCTATGGATGAGACAAACTTTGGAGGATATCAAAGTTGAGTATGATGATCTAATTCATATTTTTTATGATAATACTAGTGCCATTAACATTTCAAAGAACCCAGTGATGCATTCAAGGACAAAGCATATTTCTATCAGGTATCACTTTCTGAGAGAGAAGGTTGCAGAGAAAGAAGTGAAGCTTGAGTATGTGCCTACAAAAGATCAGGTTGTTGACATATTCACCAAGGCTCTTCCTAAGGATACATTTGAGTATCTCTGGGAGAAGTTAGGGGTTATTTCCCCTCCTTTGTTGAACTAGATGCACAAGGAAGTGCATTAGTCTAGTGTGATTTAGGAATCATTCTTTTCTAGACTGATGATGGAGGCTACCTCTCAGGGGGAGCTAGTAGTGACATTGAAGAGTGTTATAGTCAGGGGGAGTAAGATTTGGTACATGATGGTTAAGAGTAGTTGAGATTAGTGTAAGTATGTGTAGCATCTTTATTTAGGGGTAGAAAGATTGAAAAAGGTGTGTCACCCTTTGCCATTGATGTCAAAGGGGGAGAGAGTTCATGTAAAAAAAAGGGAGAGTAAGATGGATAAAAGAAAGGGGGAGAGTGAGATTAGTATAGAATTATGTCATGATGGTTTTTAACATCATATGTTTCCATCAATGACAAAGGGGGAGATTGTTGCAAGTTTGTGCTAATTGGTGTTGTCATTGATGTCAACATGTTTGTGTTGTCATTGGTGTCAACTATATCTTCTAATGTTGCTGTTGTTGGTTGATTAAGTTATTAAGTTAAGGTGATTTGAATGACTTACAAAAGTTTTGATGATGTTAATTCTTTTTGTTGGGTTTCCAAGTTCTTTTGAGAAAATTTTATAAATACTGAAGATAGTATTGTGAAGAAGTATTCTGGCTTATAAGATATTATCTGAGTTTTTGCTCCACATTTCTCCTATATTGAAGACCAAAGTGTGAGGTTTGGATATGTATTAGAGAAGTGGTTGAAGATGTTAGATCTAGAATTTGGTGCTCTGAAACACTGTGGTGTGAGAGTTATGTTCACCAGTTTGAAGACTGTGCCTAGCAGTGTCTATAGTATGACTGGGAGAAAGTATTTTGCTCCGCATTTCTCCACAATTTGGTTTTTGGTCTTGTGGTTCTGGATGAGTGTTCATAAGGTCCATATCTATGTTCTATCCAAAGGAATTATGATTTGGTGCTCTGGAATGTAGTTTTCCTTGAGTAGCAGAGCTTGGTAGTGTTGGTTGTGAGTAGTCTATGAACTGTCTTCAAGTGAGATTTGTTGTAGCTAGATTTGTTGACTCCTAGGTGATTTCATGTTGTTCATGGATCTTTCCAAATCATGTTAAAGGGTTATTATTTGTCTACAAGTTATGTTTATTTTCTTGGAAGCGCATGCCTAAAGATCTTAGTGTTAACACCAGTTTTGGCCGACCTGGTTGGTTACACTCTTTGCAGATGTGCTTCATGGATTGTGGAAGTGTGTTGAAGCATGTGAAGATGTTTTTAGGTCCAAGCTAAGTTGTGAAGTGTTCTACCTTCATTCCTTTTCTCCACGGGAACGTTTAGGTCCAGACCTAATTTGAATCTATATGTTTGCTGACCTTGGTGAATATTTCAAGGTTGACTATTGATATAAATAAGTATAAAGGATTTGTGTGTATGTGGGCATGAGTGAAGATGAGGATGTTTGTGTTGTGAATTTGAATCAGAGGTAGCAAGGAATTTCATGTAGTAGAAGAACTAATGTAGTGAGCATTAGTCATCTACAATTTTTAGAGAGGCTGCGAAGGTGATGATTTTTGTGGTTCAATGGAACTGAACTCAGGCATGTGGTAGATGCTATCATATCAGATCATGGCAGTGAGCCTCCTCTTTTGGTAGTAAGCCTATTTTGGCAGTGAGCCCTTTTTGGCAGTGAGCCTATTGCAGTGAGCATTTCTTTGGACAGTGAGCCTCTTTGTAATTCATTATTGATACTACTATATATTGTGAGATAATCCTCACCATGGTTTTTCCCTTTTAGGATTTTCAATGTAAAAATCTGGTGTTCTCTTGTGCATGGTGTTGATGTGATTAAATTTTTGTTATCTATTTTTCATGTTTAATATTCATAACAGAATAAGGGTTTAAGTGAACTGATGTGAATGTGATTAGGTTTGTGAGAGTTTAAAGTTTTCAATACAACTGATTCACCCCCCCTCTCAGTTATCTTCTGCATTCAACACAACCAAGGATTTAATCCCCATGGAAGTAGAAATAGGGGATGAGTTGTAGGCTGCCCTAAGAAAAATAAATAATTAGAGTAGAAACTCAAAGCATATGAGAAAAAAAGGTAATAAATTAGATAAATTGGCTCAATTGGTAGTAGAGGAGATTGATAAACAATAAGGAAAAACTAAGGAGCAAGTATTTTTTGTCACTCACTCTAAAGAATAGGATATCTCTTCTATTTCAGCCATTCCTGATAAGAAGTCTACAACTACTCAAACTGATGATCCCTCTCTTGAACTATTTCTCTATGTTGGGTGAATATTTTGTCTTCAACTAACTGAAGGCAAAATAGTTATATCGACCACAGTGTAATGAGATAAATCTCTCCTCTCAGCAAGGGGAGGTTCCCTATAAACTATCACCAACTAATTTAAACTAAATACTAATTCAGGGGTGAGACCATGTCATCCATTTCTATTTTTTCAGAAATGATGTTTACAAAATAAAAGAACACTTTCTTGATACAAAATGAAAAACCAAGAAACCCATGAGAGCACAAAGTCTATCGTTGCTTCTTTTGCTGATTTATAACTTAGAACCCAATAGAATGAGGTGCAGCCCAAAGTCTTCACCTAAAACTATGACAAAATAAATGATCACAAAAGATAATAGTAGTTCAAAGCCTTTCCAATATCTTTCACTTTAAACCACTAAATCACAAACTAAACATAATTGATGTAGCACAAAGTCTCCACAATCAACTTTAGAACATCTCCCAGATTATTCTCACTCACACTACTATTTAATCAAACAGATAAGATCGTATTAGGAAAAGGACATAAGAACAATTTCCAATACACCACAAGATATTTCAACACAAAGTTTGAACGATCACTTGCTTTCTTATTCACATGAGAAAATTTGATTTACAATTTGAACTCAAAGTCTCAAAATGCTCTTCAATTTGGCAGAGTTTTGCTTCAATAACTAAAAGATAATATTTACAATAGAGGTCCTCTTTATTTATAGGGAGGAACTTGGAGCAAAAATAGGAAATTTACAACTACTTTGACTTATTCAACAAAAGAGTCCTATTTGACTTAGGACTTCCTTTGTCTCACATATAATTACATTTTGGAAAAATGCATGTGGATATGTCTAAAACTAAAAATAAAGTACATATGAAAATACAAAAAATAAACTAAGGCATTAGTTTCCTCTGTCATTCTTCTTTAGAAAACTTGATACATGGCCTATATGGCTGCCATCTCGCATGTATCTGGTTTTTCTGTGTTTTCTGAGATGGTGCGGGCCCGGAGAATTGAGTCTTTTACCACCTTTATTGCCTTTTCATGTTTGTCTAGATTATCCTTCAGGTTCTCTAAAGTTGAATGTTGATCATATAGATTATCCATGGAAAGCACTGAGGGCACCTCATCTTCAAATTTCATTTGGACCATCTCTTCAAAGGAACTTACCATCTCCTCTACTGAGAGGAACTTGTGATCTCCACTTGTTAGGGTGCATGGACATTCTTCTAACCGATGTAGAAGTGTGACATCACTATCTTCACTGGCTTCTCGGGGTTCATATAGATCTTCAAGTAAACCCTTTATTATGTGGATACGATGAGCCAGAGTTTCCTTGGTTTTGAGATATGATTCTCTATTTGTGATGACTCCGATGGTGATCAGATTCTTTATCTTAATCTTTTTCATATCTATCCACTCCTCCAAACTCTCTTCTTGATCTTGCAGCTCTTGTGAGAGTAAATCTACTAGGTTGTCCAGTTCAGCTTTAGCTTTGTCCATCTTCTCTTTTCTTTCCACAGTGGTTTTCAGTAGAATTCGCCCTTGAGCTAATAGGTGTTCCACTATATCTCCTACCACCCTTCCTCTGGCTTGTGCTTTTTCAACCTTTTGGATCAAGGGATCTTCTACAGTCACTGCCATGGGTTCTACAATTTCTGATGACTTTACTATCTTTTGAAGAACAACAGCAAGTTGTTCTAATTTAGCTTTATACTATTCTTTCTCTTTTTTGACTTCATCATACTTTTCAAGTAAAGTGCTAGTAGTAGTTTGAAAATCTGCTTTTCTACCCTCATGAGTGAGCTTGCCCAACTCAACCTTTGAAATGACATAATCACTCATGTCAAAATTATCAATGCTCGCATCTTCAGGTGGTTTAGCAATTTCGGTGTATCTGATTCCTTTCTCAATGACAAGCCTAGAAATAGTCTTAGCCTTCTTCTGAGTCTTTGCTTTTACAGGTAATAGCTTTTCAATATCAATCTCATCAGGTGAAATAGCTTGCTTCTTCCTCTTTGGAGTATATGTAGATAACCATGGGGGAAGAATAGAAGTGCCAACAACCAGAGATGAGTCTACCACTTGTTTTGCCGGATCCATGTTTATACCTGTTATAGTCACAATAGGACTGGTGTTGGTAAAAACTAAACCTGTATCAACAACCTTTTCTGAAGCATCTAGAAGATTCTCTAAAACAGATTGTTCACCAATGTCAAAAGATGGAGAAGATAAACTTGGAATGGAACCCGAAGAATAAAAAACGGTCCCAAAACTAGTTTTCACATAAGCAGGGGTATTATCAAAAGAAACAACAAAGATAGGTGAAAGGGGAACATTTGAAACCACTGGGAAGCTACCAGAAATCAGAGTATGAGGGAGAGGTGTAGAAACTTGTGTTTCAGTAGGAAGATCTTTCTCAGGAGATTGAGGCGAATCAACAAGTTGTTCCTTTTCCGTATCCTCGTCTTTACCTTGTTCAGTTTCATCTTCTTCATCAGATTTGTTAGATACTATTATTTGTTGAGCATCCTCAGACTTTTGAATATTTTGTTCTTCAGCCTCAACATCTTCAATCTCGATTTGTTTATTGTGCACTACAATCAACTGTCTGCATAGCTCCATAAGAACAATACGATCACTAGGGTACTGTGGAAGAGTATAAGGGTAACCAGGATAATACCCTACCCTGAGATATGTGAAAGTAGAGAATTGTAGGAACAAGCAACCAAAAGAATTCACAACCTGCCAAGCTTCATCTGAGACCCTTTTCTGAACAAGTTCATTGTCCCATAGGCACATGAATAGTGAAAAGAAGGCATCATTTACCCTTCAGAAATGATGAATTGATCCCTTCAAAGTAATTTGAGGGTAATAATCATATACAAGGGTCAATCTCCTGTCTCCTACCTGAGTCAAACCTGGAAAGCTTCTCATGCTAGCAACAACATATACAAGATATGAGGTCATATAGAATTTGAATGTTGTATTGACCTTCATGAGTTGCTCATGCAATGCATTACTAATTTGCTCTCCCCAGAATATTCTTTGTGTACCTTGAAGAATCACCTTGATGTAAGTGTACATCCATTCTTGGAACTTTGAAGCAGAAGGGAGTCCTCTAATGCGACTAAAAAGAGTGATCAAATTAAAAACTTCTTCAACGAAGTCACTCCTAGGAAGTTCCTTTGGCCATCTGGTCAAATTACTTCTAGGGATTTTCAACCATTTGTTGTTGATGTACCTTCTGGTAGCTTCCACATCTTTATCATAATCCTATTGCCCCTGAGCAAAGTCAATCCATCCAATATTTTCAATGGGTGGACACATGAAGATTTTGTCTAGGAATTCTGCATCCAATCTCATGATCACATTCCCGTGAGAATCTGTCACAACTCTAGTGTCCCTATTGTAATGACTGGCTACCTGAAGAACAAACTCAAGATTGTGTCCAGAAACTGGAAATGATACAACCAAATGAATATTACTATCAATGATTTTTTGCATAGGTTTGGAAGGATTTGTCTATTTTGTTCTTTCCACAAATTCTGCCATGTCCACATGTCCAATTTTTGTATCTCTGATTTCATCAATATTTGACTGCACTGTTGTCACCGGAAAGACACCTTGGTACTTATACTTCATGATTTTGGCCTTCGATGGAGATGCCTCTGACATTAGCTCTGGAGAGAACTCTGAGATTGATATTTACCACAAGCACTAGTTGAGAACTGCAGAGGACCATGATCTCACAGTTAGGGGAAAAATGGATAAACTAGGATAACCATGATTTGATGATCATGGACAGGAAAGCATGCGTTGAAGGGCTTGAATGCACGCAAATCAAGTCAAGGGTGAAAGCAGGTTAACAGGCCTTGAAAGGTGAATTTTCCCAGTGTTGAAAAAAAATTAGGAAAAGATGCATGAGCGGTCAAAATGACTGCTCCTGCATGAGGAAGTACTTGCATGTGTAAAGGCGGATGTTTTAGCCGCTAGTGCATGTGTTTGGGAAGAACATTCATTATCATGTAAAGTCAGTGAAAAACACTGACATTACATGTGTATTCTTTTTTTGGAAGAATATTTTACATGTAGGGGCGGTCAAAATGACCATCCTTACATGTGGGTATTCCAACAACTTTAAGGACATGTGCATGGTCGGCAATTTCAACCGCTTCTACAGGTATGTTGAATTGCATGATGCTTTAGCGACGAAAAATGCCGACACTGCATGTGAGGGGGAGTTATAAGTGTTAGAGCGGAGGTTTCAGCCAACTCTGCAAGTTTGGTATTTCAATCTTCTGTTGAAGGGTGGCGGTTTCTACCACTTCTGCATATTGAAAAGTGCAAGGGTTATTTCTTCGTGTAAGGGTGGGGATTTCAACCACCCTTACATTATGTTTGGAAAACTCTTTAAAGGTTTAAGCGGCAAAAAATTCTGACTTTGCATCTTTTCAAGTTCACAACAGGAACATGTGAGAGTGGCTAATATAGCCGTCATCACAATGTTTTTGTAAGATTTGGTTTTCAACATGTTTTGAAGGATAAAGCTTTGTTGGGTCAAACCACCGATGACACACATTAACTTAAAACCCTAGGGCATGAACAATGATCGGCAGTTTTAACCGGTTTGACTTACTAGGGATATTCTAGGACACAAAAGTATGGATGAACAAGGGTTTGACACAGGAGACCAATAAAAAAAATGATAATATCAATCTGAAACATAATGTATTTAAAAACAGCTTTTACACAAACAAACGATGAATTTAAAACAAAGCCCTAGAAGTCGAAAATAGTTAAATGGCTTACCTGTCGAATTCAAAATCCTTAGCTTAACGGTGGCGATTCGAAAACTATTTTGAATCTTCTATTACCATGATCGAGTGGCTTTGAGAAGGGTCAAGGAATCAACTAGGAAGCTTTAACAAAAGAAATGACAAGAAAAATAGTAAAATAACACATTTAAAAAGCTTAAAATTAAGCCCTTAATGCTTGGCACGAGTGGCCATTAATGCCACTTGAAGTTCAAGATCTTGGAGATCTTGCTCTGGTGGCAATTTCGGCCAACCTGACACATGCCTTTTAAACATGTAACGGCGGCTAAAATTGCTGTTTAAGCATGTGAAAAAGAAAAAATCATGTAAAAGTGACATTTTTTGCCGACATTACACAGGTAAACAAAAAGACATGCAAAAGTGGTGAATTTGACTGACTTTGAATATAAAGAGTCAAAATTTCATTAACACCCCAAAAATGACCAAAATTGACATTTTGATCAGTTTACGACTTAATCGATTTGCGCCAACTTCAAGGAATCGATTCGAGGGAATGTCGCAAAATAGTTTAGGATGTCAAATGACTTCGCACGGGACCAAGAGAATCTTGTCTCAATTTGTGAACTTAGAGTGTAGATTATGAAACAGACAAGTTTTGTAGGGGTTGTCTACAAAAATGAGTGTCGCTGATTTTGGGAACAGCAGTTGGCTCTAACTGGGGAACTTCCTTCGATCGATCTTTGAAATGATCGAAGGGAGAAGAATCTAGTCCCTAAGTGCCTTCATCCATGTCATTGGGCTATAGAGTCAAGCTAAAAATAATAAGACACAAAAGACTAAACAAAAATACAAAAATAAAAACACAAAACTATACAAATGTACAAATGAACTTATCTGATACTTCAAGGATTGAAGTGCTTCAGATGTTGCCCACTGTGAGGCAGCATGACTGGTGTTCCATCCTGATACTCCAATAAGAAGCTATTTTCACCACAGAACTGATGAATAGTGAACAGACCTCTCCACAAGGAATCAAATTTTTCGTGCATTCCTTTTGGTTCCCTCCTCTTGTCCCACAACAAGACTTGATCTCTAATCTGAAACTCACGAGTCCTTGCTTTCTTGTCAAAGATTTTCTTTACCTGACTTTGGTTCTTAGTGATATGATCCACTACCATAGTTCATTGCTCCTCAAGTTCAGTTAGGTACATGATCCTTTTATCAATAGAACTATCAAAAGTTCTATCCTCCACTGCCTTTGCCAACTTCAGTGCTAGCAATTCCAAAGTAATTGGTATCTCCGCATTCACACCATATAGAAGCTGAAATGGCAACATACCTATCGCCCTTTTGGGGGTAATCTTGTCTGCCCATAAAGCATCAAACAACACTTTATGCCAGGTTCTCTGATTCTCATCTACCAGTTTCCTGATAATAGTAACCAGATTCTTATTACTTGATTCTGCCTGACCATTTCCTTGTGGATAATAATCTAAAGAATGGGAAAGAATGATCCCATGCTTGTAGCAAAAGTCAGTAATCTCATGGGAAGAGAAACAAGTAGCATTGTCTATTACAATCTTGTTTGGAACTCCAAACTGGGAAATAATGTTTTCCTTGAGAAAATTACATACCACTTCAGAAGTAGCATGCTTAACTGGGATGGCTTCCACCCACTTGGTAAAATAATCCATCGCGGTGAGAACATAGTTGTGTCCCACACTTGATGGTGGGTTCACAATGCCAATGAAGTCGATACCCCATTGCTAAAAAGGTTCTTCAATCACCACCGGTTTGAGAGGTAATGCGGTCAACTTCGGTTCCCTAACAAATTGTTGACACAATTCACACCTATGCACCCAATTGTACGCATCTTGAAACAGTGTGGGCCAATAGTATCTGGCTCACAAAATCTTGTGAGCTGTCACAGGTGTAGAAAAATGTCCTCCACAAGCCAGATTGTGGAAAGACTCCAGAAGTCTACTTTGTTGCGCTTTATCCATGCAACAGAGAAATACTTCATCAAGGCTTCTTTTGTACAAACCATTATCCCATAGGACATAGTTAGCTGCCTTCAACTTAACAGTTCTTTTCTCCTTATAAGACAGATGGGTAGGACACTCACCATAGGTAAGAAAATGAGCGATATTCAAATACCACTCATTAGTAGTAGTGACGAAAAGAACAGTTGGCGTATCCTCAACTTCTTCTTCTTTGTCCCCTATCTCTTTTGCTACATTATCAGCGATCAATTGACACAAACCTCTTCCGTACACAAGATTAGTAGGTTTGATATCAAGATCAAACTCTTGGATCTTAGAAATCCAATTGCCTCTTTTGGTTCCGAACTCCTGTTGAGTCATAATCGACTTTACTGTTGTATCAGGCACCAAAACAACAATATGTGAATTCAGAATATAGAACCGTAAATGCTTTACCGCCTTGACCATGGCATAAGCATGCTTCTCCATAATCAAATATTTCAACTCATGAGCTTTGAGAGGACAACTCATAAATGATATGGGGGATTCCACACCTTCTTCATTTTGCTGAACCAAAATAGCTGAAAGTGTATGTTCAGAAGCGTAGCTGTAAACTATGAAATCTTTGGTATAGTCAGGACAAACAAGAACTGGAGCATGAGCAATAGCCCTCTTGATATCCTCAAATGCTGCTTTGCCCTCCACAGTCCAACGGAAAGTAGCCTTACCCTTCATCATGTTGATGATGTGACGGGTTTTCTCTGCAAATTCAGGAATGAACCTTCGTATAAAATTCACCTTTCCAAAGAAAGAATGAACCGTAGTCTTACTAGCAGGCATAGTAAGACTTTGAATAGATTTGACTCTTTTTGAGTCAATTTTAGTGCCCTCTCGGGATATAATGTGTCCGAGAAGTTTACCTTCTGTAACCCCAAAAACTGACTTCTTAGGGTTGAGAGAAATACCATTTTGCCGACATCGTTCCAGCACTTGTCGTAAATGGTGCGCATGATCATGATGATGTTTGGAGAAAATAGTCAAGTCATCAAGATACACCACAATGAACTTCCCCATCTCATCTCTGAAGGCAAGGTCCATTGCTCTCTGGAATGTGGTGCCAGCATTGATCAGACCAAAAGGCATTCTGTGATATGCAAATGTGCCCCAAGGTGTAGTGAAAGTAGTTTTATACTGATCTGCTTCATTGACTTCCACTTGATTATACCCCGAAAAACCATCTAGCATAGACAACATTTCTGAACTAGTTACTGTTTGCAACACTTGGTCCATGATGGGTAGGGGGTAGTTATCCTTTAGAGAAGATTGGTTGAGATTCCTGAAATCAACACAAATATGGATTTCTCTGTTCTTCTTCCTTACAGGAACTATGTTTGCAATCCAGGTGGAATGATGAATTGGAAAAATTATCCTTGCATTCAACATTCTCTAAATTTCAGAAAGGATAGTACCAGATATTTTGGGGTTGTATTGCCTTTGTTTCTGCTTGTGATGCAATGACCCAGCTTTGAGGGGAATTTCATGCTGAATTTCCTTTGGCCTAAAGGACTTCAGATCATCATAAGAATACGCCAAGACATCAATGTAATGGCGAAGGAGTGTAATGAATTTGAACTTCTCATCGGCAGTGCAACATTTCCCAATGTTGACCATTTTGGGATCTGCCTCCGAACTCAAATGTACTTGCTCAAACTCCATAGAGAACTTGAATCCAGCTGTTGCTGTTGCTTGATATATCTATCATGCTTATCAAATAGCTTCTCAAGGGAAACCAAACCTTTTGGAATCTTATTCCCTTTCAGTTGAAGAAACTCTTCGCCGGTTTGTGAATCTATTTCAGAAACGTATTCCCATGGTGGAGATTCACTACCTTCAAAATAGAGCTCATCAAAGTTATCCATCTTTTCCAAGAAAGCAATGATTTGGTTATCACCATTGAACACCTGCCAATGGTCAGCATTATCAGGTACACTTGGTCGAAAGACGAGCTCAATAGTGTACTTGTTTCCTTTGAAATCCTTATGAGGAACCATGAGAGTGGCAGAGACAACTAATGAATCTACACGATCATTAAACTCTCTTAGCACTGGAGAAATATTAAAAGCATCAAAACCTTCAATGCAATCCCATACATGATTGTGATAGTGTCTCAATCTTTCATTTTTGTTTTGGTACAAATTTCTCACTTGACAAACCACTAATTCGGCATCCCCTTAAGCATGAAGAATTTTAACACCCCTAGCATGAGCAGCTTCCAATCTGAGCAACAATGACTCGTATTCGGCGGTGTTGTTGGTATTGTCGAATTGCAACTTGTATGAGAAAGGGAAGATGTCACCTTGTGGAGATATCAAAACAACTCCGGCTCCAGAACCGATAGAAGAACAATTGCCATCAAATTCTAAAATCCTGACCTCATTAGAATTTGATTTTTTGGAATTTCTTTGATCAGAAGATTCCTCTTCATCAGTGAGGGAAGAATCTAGCATTACTATACCTTCACCTGAACTTTCATTTGAAAACTTGTCTGATTCTCCATCTGAAATGTCTGAGATATCACCTGATGAACTCTCATCTGATGAACTAGAAACATCTTCGATAGATAGGAACTAATTACCCATTCTCGAGGACTCAAACAAAATTTGCGCTTTGGGATTTGCCGTTTAGGTAACAATATATTTTGCCTCCTTAGGAAGAAACTTTTGCATGATGCCTTTAATAGGTATCCTTGCTTCAGATAGATCCATGTTCAACTCCCCACCTACATCCTTGCAAAAATTACACCCAAGTAGAATACCATAGGAAGTTGGAACATCAGCTACTAAGACAGTCATCTTAATCCTCTTGTCTGGAAAGGCTGCAAATGCAAATTGGGCATCTTTGATTTGACCCAAAAGTGGTACTTGCTTGTTTTCCATGGAGAAACATCTGCCAAAAGTCTTAGTTAAGGTGAGGCCAAGGGAGTCTGCTACCTTGGCGGGCATAACATTATCAGAGGCTCCAGAGTCTATTATGCAATTGCTCAACTTGTGACCATTTACCAATAGGGAAACATAGAAAGGTTCTATTTTTTCAGAGGCAACAAGGGGAGTAGTGACAAGATTATTTTGGGTAGGTTTGCTTTTTGAGGAATCATGGGCAACTTTTGGAAAATCTTGTCCTGTAGGGACGGCCTTGTTTTTGACGTATTTAGCTAACCTATCAAACTGTTCAGGATTAGCTTGTAAATACTCAACTTTAGACATTTGGATTTTAGTCTTCCTAGCATGATCTATTATATCAAATAACTAGAATGAGTTAGAAACAGAGGAAGGAAATCCATCATTCTAATTTTTATTTATGGTAGTACTAGTCTGAGGGATAGAAGCAGAAGATACCGGATTGTTAGATGTACTTACTTGCTTATTGCCCACTAGGTCCTTTGATTGGAAAGGCAGCGGAGTTCCTCATTTAGCAATTGAGATCACTGGTTGAGGTTCTTCTCTTGCTTTTCCCTTATCAACTTGCTGAGTTGATTGATTTTGGGATCTAGTGAAAACAACATATGCTCCATCATACACTTCTCCTTCTTTTTTAGCTTCGTCTTGGTAATTCAGAAAGCCGATGGTAGAGTTGCCAGCTAATTCTTCTTCTCTTTGCATTCTTCTCCTTCTGCAAAGAGATTAGCATCATTCTTATGATCCAACTCAGGTTGGAAAGAATGATCATTTTTGGCTTCATAATAGCCAACTGCTGAGTTGATTGGCACTGCTTCAATGGCAAGCTTCCCCTGTGTACATGGAAGATGATTGGGTTGCCCTTGATTTTTAGCAGCATTGCCTTGATATGAGTTGTTGTGAAATGTCCTCCTTGGTATATCCCGATAAGGAGGGGTAGACATACCTTGGGACATTTGCCTTTTCAGAGCTAGCAATTCATTTGCTAACTTTTGCACCATAGGGTCTATTGTGCTTGTGGAAGAATTCTCAGTAGAAGAGGAACCTTTATTTCTATTAGAATCTCTTCTTATCTTACCTGCAAGGATAAGATCATCTTCAACTTTGGTAGCCAAAATCTAAGCTGTAGGAAGATCTGTAGGGCCAACCTGCCTTAACAGAAAAATCACTTCGGGAAGTTGAGTATTGATAAAGAAACACTTAAGATTTTCTATCGTTGGTTAAGCAGTTGCAGGAATCCTGTTTCTCAACTTATTGAACTTAGTGATGAAGTCTTGCATAGGTTCATGAGGCTCTTTCTTCATTTGTGTAAGCTGAGCCAATAAGGAGTGTGCATCTTCTGCAGGTTTGAACCTAGCCTCAAACTTGGTCTTGAGAGTGTTCCAGTTCGTTATAGTCTGAGCTTGAAGATGGTAAAACCAGTCTGCAGTAGCACCTTGCAATGTTTCTACATAAAGTCTTATAGCTACATCTTCATGCTCAACACCTATCACCCCACAAGCTATGCAAAAAGCTGCAATGTGTTCATCAGGGTGAACTTTCCCGTCACCATAGAACTTGGGAAAATTCTTTCTTGAAATATGAGGTAGTTCATGCAATGGTGGGGTTAAATTTAGAGGACCAAAAGTGTTACCCCAAGGCCCTTGGGCTGCCATGATGCGCTGATTAAAAGGCGGGATAACAAACCTTTGTGGAGTATGAACAAACAAAACTTTGCTAGCACTAGAACTAGAAGCTTCACCTGGTATTGGAGACCTGGCGTTGGTAGGAGGAAAACTCCTGGTTCACTGAAGGCGAGGTTGTAGAGGCAAAAGACCAAAATTATTTTGTTGCATCAACTCAAATACAGGATCAATAATACTTTGAGCTCTCTTGCTTCTTGTATACCGTGAATCTGCCAAAATGTAGTATACTCAACAAAATTTTGTAACAAATGGAAAAGAACTGAAAATGCTTCAACTTGGAGTGTGAGGCTTCAAATTGCGTGTTCCTTCCCCAGTAGAGTCGCCAAAAATTGCTGGGTGAATATTTTGTCTTCAACTAACTGAAGGCAAAATGGTTATATCGACCACAGTGTAATGAGATAAATCTCTCCTCTCAACAAGGGGAGGTTCCCTATAAACTATCACCAACTAATTTAAACTAAATACTAATTCAGGGGTGAGTCCATGTCATCCATTTCTATTTTTTCAGAAATGATGTTTACAAAATAAAAGAACACTTTCTTGATACAAATTGAAAAACCAAGAAACCCACGAGAGCACAAAGTCTATTGTTGCTTCTTTTGCTGATTTATAACTTAGAACCCAGTAGAATGAGGTGGAGCCCAAAGTCTTCACCTAAAACTATGACAAAATAAATGATCACAAAAGATAATAGTAGTTCAGAGCCTTTCCAATATCTTTCACTTTAAAACACTAAATCACAAACTAAACATAATTGATGTAGCACAAAGTCTCCACAATCACCTTTAGAACATCTCCCAGATTATTCTCACTCACACTATTGTTTAATCAAACAGATAAGATCGTATTAGGAAAAGGACATAAGAACAATTTCCAATATACCACAAGATATTTCAACACAAAGTTTGAACAATCACTTGCTTTCTTATTCACTTGAGAAAATTTGATTTACAATTTGAACTCAAAGTCTCAAAATGCTCTTCAATTTGGCAGAGTTTCACTTCAATAACTAAAACATAATATTTACAATAGAGGTCCTCTTTCTTTATAGGGAGGAACCTAGAGCAAAAATAGGAAATTTACAACTACTTTGACTTATTCAACAAAAGAGTCCTATTTGACTTGGGACTTCCTTTGTCTCACATGTAATTACATTTTGGAAAAATACATGTGGATATGTCTAAAATTGAAAATAAAGTACATATGAAAATACAAAAATAAACTAAGGCATTAGTTTCCTTCATCATTCTTCTTTAGAAAATCCTGATACATGGCCTGTATGGCTACCATCTCACATGCATCTAGTTTTTCTGTGTTTTCTGAGATGGTGTGGCCCCAGAGAATTGAGTCTTTTACTGCCTTTATTGCCTTTTCGTGTTTGTCTAGATTATCCTTCAGGTTCTCTAAAGTTGAATGTTGATCATATAGATTATCCATGGAAAGCACTGAGGGCACCTCCTCTTCAAATTTCCTTTGGACCATCTCTTCAAAGGAACTTACCATCTCCTCTACTGAGAGGAACTTGTGATCTTCACCTGTTAGGGTGCATGGAAGTTCTTCTAACCAATGTAGAAGTGTGACATCACTATCTTTACTGGCTTCTCAGGCTTGACATAGATCTTCAAGTAAACCCTTTATTATGTGGATATGATGAGCCAGAGCTTCCTTGGTTTTGAGATATGATTCTCTGTTTGCGATGACTTCGATGGTGATCAGATTCTTTATCTTAATCTTTTTCATATCTATCCACTCCTCCAAACTCTCTTCTTGATCTTACAGCTCTTGTGAGAGTAAATCTACCAGGTTGTCCAGCCCAACTTTAGCTTTGTCCATCTTCTCTTTTCTTTCCATAGTGGTTTTCAGTAGAATTCACCCTTGAGCTAATAGGCATTCCACTATATCTCCTACCACCCTTCCTCTGGCTTGTGCTTTTTCAACCTTTTGGATCAAGGGATCTTCTACAGTCACTTCCATGGGTTCTACAATTTCTGATGACTTTACTATCTTTTGAAGAACAACAAGTTGTTCTACTTTAGCTTTATACTGTTCTTTCTCTTTTTTGACTTCATCATACTTTTCAAGTAAAGTGCTAGTAGTAGTTTGAAAATATGCTTTTATACCCTCATGAGTGAGCTTGCCCAACTCAACCTTTGAAATGACATAATCACTCATGTCAAAATTATCAATGCTCGCATCTTCAGGTGGTTTAGCAATTTTGGTGTATCTGATTCCTTTCTCAATGACAAGCCTAGAAATAGTCTTAGGCTTCTTCTGAGTCTTTGCTTTTACAGGTAATAGCTTTTCAATATCAATCTCATCAGGCAAAATAGCTTGCTTCTTCCTCTTTGGAGTATATGTAGATAACCATGGGGGAAGAATAGAAGTGCCAACAACCGGAGATGAGTCTACCACTTGTTTTGCCGGATCCATGTTTATACCTGTTATAGTCACAATAGGACTGGTGTTGGTAAAAACTACACCTGTATCAACAACCTTTTCTGAAGCATCTAGAAGATTCTCTAAAACAGATTGTTCACCAATGTCAAAAGATGGAGAAGATAAACTTGGAATGGAACCGGAAGAATAAAAACCGGTCCCAAAACTAGTTTTCACAGAAGCAGGGGTATTATCAAAAGAAACAACAAAGATAGGTGAAAGGGGAACATTTGAAACCACTGGGAAGCTACCAGAAATCAGAGTATGAGGGAGAGGTGTAGAAACTTGTGTTTCAGTGGGAAGATCTTTCTCAGGAGATTGAGGCGAATCAACAAGTTGTTCCTTTTCCATATCCTCGTCTTTACCTTGTTCAGTTTCATCTTCTTCATCAGATTTATTAGATACTATTATTTGTTGAGCATCCTCAGACTTTTGAATATTTTATTCTTCAGCCTCAACTTCTTCAATATCCATTTGTTTATTGTGCACTACAATCAACTGTCTGCATAGCTCCATAAGAACAATACGATCACTAGGATACCATGGAAGAATATAAGGGTAACTGGGATCATACCCTACCTTGAGATATGTGAAAGTAGAGAATTGCAGGAACAAGCAACCAAAAGAATTCGCAACCTACCAAGCTTCATCTGAGACCCTTTTTTGAACAAGTTCATTGTCCCATAGGCACATGAATACTGAAAAGAAGGCATCATTGACCCTTCAGAAATGATGAATTGATCCCTTCAGAGTAATTTGAGGGTAATACTCATATACAGGGGTCAATCTCCTATCTCCTACCTGAGTCAAACTTGGAAAGCTTATCATGCTAGCAGTAGCATATACAAGATATGAGGTCATATAGAATTTAAATGTTGTATTGACCTTCACCATTTACTCATGCAATGCATTACTAATTTACTCTCCCCAGAATATTCTCCGTGTACCTCAAAGAATCACCTTGATGTAAGTGTACATCCATTCTTGGAACTTGGAAGCAGAAGGGAGTCCTCTGATGCGACTCAAAAGAGTGATCAAATCACAAACTTCTTCAACAAAGTCACTCCTAGGAAGATCCTTTGGCCATCTGGTCAAATTACTTCTAGGGATTTTCAACCATTTGTTGTTGATGTACCTTCTGGCAACTTCCACATCTTTATCATAATCCTGTTGCCCCTGAGCAAAGTCAATCTGTCCAATATTTTCAATGGGTGGACACATGAAGATTTTGTCTAGGAATTCTGCATCCAATCTCATGATCACATTCCCATGAGAATCTGTCACAACTCTAGTGTCCCTGTTGTAATGACTGGCTACCTGAAGAACAAACTCGGGATTGTGTGCAGAAACTGGAAATGATGCAACCAAATGAATATTACTATCAATGATTTTTTGCATAGGTTTGGAAGGATTTGTCTATTTTGTTCTTTCCACAAATTCTGCCATGTCCACATGTCCAATTTTCGTATCTCTGATTTCATCAATATTTGACTGCACTGCTGTCACCGGAAAGACACCTTGGTACTTATACTTCATGATTTTGGCCTTCGATGGAGATGGCTCTGACATTAGCTCTAGAGAGAACTCTGAGATTGATATTTACCACGAGAATTGGTTGAGAACTGCAAAGGACCATGATCTCATAGTTAGGAGAAAAATGGATAAACTGGGATAACCGCGATTCGATGATCATGGACAGGAAAGCATGCGTTGAAGGGCTTGAATGCACACAAATCAAGGCAAGGGCAAAAGCGGGTTAACATGCCTTGAAAGGTGAATTTTCCTAGTGTTGAAAAAAATTAGGAAAAGATGCATGAGCAGTCAAAATGTCCGCTCCTGCATGAGGAAGTACTTGCACGTGTAAAGGTAGATGTTTTAGCCACTAGTGCATGTGTTTGGGAAGAACATTCATTATCATGTAAATGAAAGGAAGCTACGTGTGTGGAAAACGCTTCCTACACTAATCTAATGAGGAGAGGGCTATGCAAATTTAACTTTATCCTAACTATTACAGCAATGTTAAACCATTAACATGAGATATTGCAGCAAAACATAAGAACTAGAAAGAAGACAAAGAGAGAGAGAGACAAGATATACGTGGGGAAAACCCTTATGGGTGAAAAACCCCACACTCCAAAACACAGCTCAAATGTATTACAGTAAACAATAACAGATTACAATATAGTTTCATAGCCAATGCTCTTTCAGGAGTCTTCAAATGTCAAATCTAGAGATATTCCGGTAGCATGACAGTACTTGTACCAAAGTTTTCTATCTCCCATCCAAGTACTTGTTTATATAGAGTTTACAAGGCAAATATGGAACCTTCTAGAGATGGGCGTCCATCTTGGACTCATGCCCCCAAAACCCACGCCTAAGGACACTTGTCCAACATCCCATCCTGAAGTGGGCACCTGGTCCCAAGATAGGTTACGATAGATGCTCTTGCGCACCTTATAGCTGTCAGAGAATCCATCATACACTGACTAAAAATATCATATTCCTCTTACATGTCACAACCTCCCTTGACCGCCCAAAGATGCCTTTCTCTCATGCAGAGATACTCACCGACACTTGTCATTAATTAAAAATCGTTTGAGGTTTCGGGGGCTATGCCCCTTGACCTTGTCTTGGGGGCGTTGCCCCCAAACCCCTATTAATTATTAAAGGGGGAAACCACGGCTGCTAAAGTCACCAAAATTTACCCTGCTACATATACACAAGGTGCTAACTATGCCAACTCAACATGGGATAAATAAATACAACATTAGGAATTTGCAAAGGTTGAGACACCTTAAACCCCAACAGTAAAGTCGGTGAAAAACACTGACATTACATGTGTATTTTTTTTGGAAGAATGTTTTACATGTAGGGGCGGTCAAAATGATCATCCTTACATGTGGGTATTCCAACAACTTTAAGGACACGTGCATGGTCGGTAATTTCAACCGCTTCTACAGGTATGTTGAATTGCATGATGCTTTAGTGGTGAAAAATGCCGACACTGCATGTGAGGGGGAGTTATAAGTGTTAGAGCGGAGGTTTCAACCGACTCTGCAAGTTTGGTATTTCAATCTTCTGTGGAAGGGCGGCGGTTTCTACCGCTTCTGCATATTGAAAAGTGCAAGGGTTATTTCTTCGTGTAAGGGAACGGATTTCAACTGCCCTTACATTATGTTTGGAGATCTTTTTGGAGATCTTGCTCAGGCAGCAATTTCGGCTGACCTGACACATGACTTTTAATCAAGAACATGTAATGGTGGCTAAAACTGCCGCTTAAGCACATGTGAAAAAGAAAAAATCATGTAAAAGCGACATTTTTTGCCGATATTGCACAGGTAAACAAAAAGACATGCAAAAGTGGTGAATTTGTCCAACTTTGCATATAAAGACTCAAAATTTCACTAACACCCCAAAAATGACCAAAATTGACATTTTGATCGGTTTACGACTTAATCGATTTGCGCCAACTTCGAGGAATCGATTCGAGGGAATGTCGCAAACTATTTTAGGATGTCAAACGACTTCGTATGGGACCAAGAGAATCTTGTCTCAATTTGTGAACTTAGAGTGTAGATTACAAAACGGACAAGTTTCGTAGGGGTTGTCTACAAAAACGAGCATAGCTGATTTTGAGAACAACACTCTAGAAGAGAGATGAGGAGATACAATTCATGAGAAGAAAATGGAAGGAATAAAAGAAGGAAATGGAGCAGAGGCTTACCAAGGAATTGAAATAAAGGACTGAGCAAAATAGTAAACTAAAAGCAAAAATTGAGCAGCTGGCAGGCTTGACAAATCAAATTATTCAGTGTAGACCTCCTGCCAGGGTATATGCTCTATTTTGAAAAGAACAATTGAGTTTTTAATTCATTTAAATTTTCTGTGATCTTTCTTATAGACTTGATACAACCAATGATTTCCTCAAAATTTATCAAGCATCCATTGTTGAGCTACATAACTAGCTCTGTGAATTTTACTTGCATGATATGGCAGTTCCCTATGATTTAAGTTGGAATCCAATTTTATATGTAAGGGATGTGTATATCAAGTCATTGAAATCTTTTGTTTATAATGAATAGAATAGGGGATGTAGATGCAAAAGTATAAAGAATAGGAGAAGTCCATTTCATTGAAAATTAGGGGGAAGCAAGAGACCCTGACGAGGTCTTAACTAAATGGCTATCTCTGATAGAAAAAATAATAGTGGCCACAAAAATCCTCTAGGATTAGCAAGATGTTCATTCTAAGTATTAGGAAGTATTGAGGAAGATTGGAAAAGAATCATTCAAGTTCAGTAAGGGTAGGTGGTAAGAGCTTATAGTGGAGCTGAGGAGAAAAGAACCACACTCCATGTATAATTATCATACAGTTGTAAGCAAGGGCCACCACTACATCAACTTGGCCAGATCAAACAAACTTGCATGGCTACCACTTACCTTCTAGCCACCAATTCTTTGGTTTCATATTCCACATCGGCGTGGAAACTAGATCTATACTGCATAAGAAGAAAATTTTAGATGGGAGCGAATCCATGGGTAGAAAGGGTTCTACTTGAAGGAAGGAGAAGGGCACACAATACTATATGATTTCAGAGACCTGGCCCTCATGTACAACACAAGGACATGATTACTTGAGGACAAGAAAAATCTTAAGTTAGGGGTGTGATGAGCATTACAATTGTCTTTTTAAATCTGTATCTTTTCCTATTTTAAAACCACCTTCCTACAAACATTTCAATCCTTTTAAGTTAAGACTTTATTTGATATATGGACAAAGCACTATGTTATTTGTAATATGTTTTAATGGATTTCTACATGATTAAAGTAGTTGTTTTTAAAATACAATGTGGTATGATTAGTTTGTTTACAATGATCTTAGTAAATGGAGATTTCTCTAGGACTAACTCTTTCTTGCAACAAATAAGAACACTAACTTGCAGCTGAGGCTATGGAAGTTCCTATAACCAAGATTGTACAAGTTTCTGTAGCTAGTGGACCAGTTCATGTAGTTAAAGAACCCACCTTCTACATCAAATCGTGTAGCTACTTATAGTTGTCTAGTAGTGGTCGACTCCCTCTTTATAAATAAGAATAAGTTCTAGAAGCGGTCTGGAAGAAATGTGAAACAAATGGAAATAGTTTATCCCTCAACTAGGAATGTATAGAGATTGGTTAAGTTCAAGATAACCATCTCCATGTTTCTTGAATAAGCTTTCTCGTTCCATAGTTCTAATTGAAATTATCCTCTTTGGTTGTTCAATTTTAGTTTTCTAGTTTTGTTTGGCTTCTTTAGAAATAAAGAGTCCTTCCCTTGTATAATGGGAAGTGGACCGATTAGATTGTAAATGCTCATGAATGCATGAACTTTTGTTAAATGTGTATATATTATTTTTACCCAGCATAGCTAGGATAGGTTGGATTTTCTTTATGATTGTATCAGATTATTATTGTAGTAAATAAATAAGTTTTTATCAATAGATTGTTTTACTATTGTTCTTGATTGATGGAAATTGAATGGATGAGTTTATTTGATCAAGTAATTGATAAAGGAAAAAGGAAGTAGTCAACCCAAGTTATGTCCTACTTGAGGTAGATGGCAACCTGTTAGCACTAGATTTATGCAATTAGAATTAGATCTTAGAGCTAGATTTGTGTGATTATATTTCAGTTTACTATTTTATCTTGGTTGAAAGTAGTTATATATATTATCTTTAGAATTTATAAAATAGTTTTCCTATTTTTAGAATTGAATTTCTTTCTTAGTTTGCATCAATTATCATTTACTATCTATACAAAATTCCACATCTAGAAATCTTTAGTTGTACACATAGTACCAACACCATACCAAGAAACACATCTCTAAATTGATAAATTGAATGCAGTGTGTCATCACTCATCGAGTTGCTTAATTTAGGATGTGGCCACCCATCGAGTCATATGCAAGCCTTAGCTACACTAGGTTTAGTGGGAATTGATAATGCTCCACAGGATCACTAAATCTTAATTGTATTCCTTTATTTCTAGACACTTTGGAAAGGTGTTGTAAGCTTCAAATAGTGAGAATGATTGTTATCCTGTTATACCAATAGTAAGTATAGAACTAGAATATGCCTTTATAATGATCAAAATCTTGTAAAATTGGAATGTGATGTTACCATATTCTAATAAAACATGTGTTCCCAAATGCAATGTGAAATGTGTAATGGAATGCAATAGTAATTACGGTGCCTGAATGAATGACTAAAATGTTATTGAAAATCTACAAACAAAAAATTGAATGAAAATATTTTTCAGTGATGTGATATTGTTCTTACACCTAGGATGCTCTTACATTACTTACTAGAATACTTGTGAAAACATGAAGTTCTTTTCTCCTTATTTAGTACAAGTATCCTCATGGTATATCTCCTTTGCACACTATGTAACTTCTCTTCACACAACCCTATGAAATCAAATTACTTTTGTTCCATACTACTTTTTTAGACTAATAATGCATCACACTCTAGTACTACCATCAAAAAATACCATGTATGGTCACCTTATTTATTTGTTTCTCTATCAAACTAGCTTTTTAATACTACCTCTATAAGACAAGTACAAGAAAGTGTAATGCACCATGTGATTCCATCTTATTGAATACGACCCAAGAATATTGAAAGAATTAGAAATAATAAAGAATAGTAGTATTCAATATTTATTGGAAAACTAATTATTCCACTCCTCCCACTCATTATTATTGGGCTAGTTTGCATGAATAATTTGTTTAGATTTATTTGTATTGACTTTCAACAAAACATCTAGAATGAATCTTTTCTCTTTGATAAAGTGGCATGTCTTAACTTCTAGAGCTATAAATATTAATTTGATTATAGAATAGGATAAGATCAACTTTCTCATCTGCATGGAGTGGGATAGAAAAAATAGAAACTAGACTTATTGCATGAGTTTCCAAAATGCTAGGGATGCCATAGTAAAAAAGTTGTTGAAATTCTTTTGTTTTCTCTTTCAATTCTATTTTCAACAAAGAAACATTATCATGCAATACTTTACTCACTTCATGTGTGGCTACAATTTCTTGGGTTCCTCCCCTAGAATATTTATCATTCTTATTTATCTCTCTTAAAGGGAATACACAAGAGAGACATTTAATATTGATTTTAATTAACTTGGGCTCAAAACTCTTCCTCTAGCTTAATGTTGTAATGATGTCTTCATACCACAGGTCATCTTCCATTCTCATTAAGTTATGAACCCTAGCCTAAAAACACCTTTTACGAATTCCTCTACATTTTTCTAGGTCTCTTTGATTATTTCCATTTTATCCTCCTTTTCTCTCTCCAAATGCTTATTTACTTTATTTATTTCTTCCTTTGTTGAATCCTTTCCCTAGGAACTACTTGGAGGGGGGAGTGGTACTAGGGTTTTGCTACTTAGAGTTGTACTAGGAAATAGTTTTCCTTTGATTTTTCTTCATTATAGGTCTTAGTCAACCTTGCATTCTCCTAAAGCAACCTATATTTATCTTGTAATCTTTTAGTTCTTGTTTCATTGAATTAGTTTGTATGGACTACCAAGGAAGTTCCTTTTGGTACTAATACTTCCCTTACTCTTTACATTGAGTTGCCCAACTTGTCCTTGTGAGTTATCATAAATCTATGGCTTATTGTTCTTGAGGGTAATGGCCCACATGGTTAGTGTCATGTGATCTAGATTGAACTCAAACCTAGAAAAACATTTCTTGTCTTGCTATGCACTATCAAATATGTCATTTTCCTTTCTCCTTCTAAGGGTTTCTAAAGCAATGGTTGAGTCTATATCCCATCATGGTAGTAGCATGTAATCACTTTGGCTTGCACCAACCTTTTGTATTATTTTAGTGTCATTTTATCTAAGTTAACTTCAAATATTTTTGATTCATTTTAAGCAATGTCTAGGTCTTCACCCATTAGTTCCAAGTTCTATCTTCTAACTATTTCTTCTATTTTGGAATTGGTTCTTAGATTGAATACAACCATCTTAATTTCATCTATTTTAATTAATTCATCATCTAACAAGAACTCCTCACAAGATTTTTTCTTACATCCTCCATATTATTTTCTCCTTGGAGGAGAGTTAGTATAGCTAGACCATCAAGGGTTGTGGTTGTGATTCTCAAATGATGCACTAGGTATAAAATAACTTCTTTGATTGGGTCACTTGGAGGAATGAAATCCTCAAATCCATTAGCACTTGTCATCATAAGAAACTAATGGGAAAATAAGAGGCTCAGCCTCAACTTGACTTTTCTCCATAATACATGGTTGCATTTACAAAGGTGCTGTAGAACGGGTTTTAAACATACAAGCCATTCCTTTTGATAGTGCATAATTCACAAATGTTGATACCAATATTGAGGGGGTGATTCTTCAAAATTTTCCTTTTCATTGTGCTTTATTGATTTAGCTTACATATTTGATGAAGAAAGAACCTGCACATGTCTTTTTATTGTATCTCCAATTGGAGCTTCTTGTCCAAATGGTTTGATCAACTTGGGAATTAATCCCAAAGTATCTACATTATCCATAGTAACCTAAATTCTCTTGAAAGGATCGTTGATTTCATTGAAGGCTCAAAGGTATTTATGATAATTTGTTTTCATTTTTCTTTCTACCAATTCAATCAACATCCATCTATCCCTTCTCAAATTTTCTTTGCTTCATTTTGGCAATTCCTCATGAGATCCACTTTCTCAAGGTACACATATTTATATCCTAATCTTCCAAGTCTTCTCATGTTATGAATGAATCTTTCAAGTCCAAATTTCTTGGAAACATCTAATTCCATGCCAAAGTTATTAATAATGTATCATTCAACTTATCATACCCTCTTTTCCCATAATAGTAAAATAAGAGAATTGAGCTTGTGAAGGAATGTGCCTATTCTTTTCTAGCTCCTAAAGTTAACTTGATTGGAGATATGTAATTGCCACATTGCTTCCAAAAATGCTGCTCTATAAAAGACCCATTTTGGAAGTTTCTAGGGAGTGACTATGGCACCATATACTCTAATAATAGTATAATTATCATGTAAGAAATAGTCCACCTAATTATGGGATTAGGAATTCTTAAAAATATTTATATAGAATTTGCCTCACATGTCCAACTTTTTAAATATAGGTGTGAGAAAGAAATCTTAAAAAATGTAGTAGTTAGGATAAGGACATTTTTATCTAGGTTAATATTTGACATCTAGACAAGGCTCAATATCATATTGTAAATTCATCTAACTTAAGTTCTACCATCAAATCAACTTCCCATTCCCCTAAAAATACATGTTGTAGAATATGACATAACAAGGAATACAACCTAAAAGTTTTTCTAGATCCTTGTTTCCTAAAATTGGGCATTTCATCATGCAAATGATCTGCTAGAAGTTGCCTATAATAAAATAATATAGTAAGTAAGGGATGTTGAATATTTCAAGCCAAAACCATCATAAGTATCCTTATAATGGCCCTTAAATTTATCCATATCTAAAGGCTCAATTTAATCATCTAGGATGGCCTCAAGCTTCTCAACACTCTTATCTTTCTTAACCCTATAGTGGGGAAGCCACTTGACCTTGTAACTATGTCTATCCTTATTGTACTCAATGGTGAAGACCTAAAAATGTGTTTTCTCATGTACATTAAGGTTTAAATGGAATAGAGTTTGAATTAATTTTCTATTCATAGTAAAGAGCTTATTTCCTTCAACATTCTTGATAGTTCTAGATTTAAGGTCATACATTTTACATTTCCATTCTACTAACTTAGGGCTTATGAAATATATAGAAGAAATTAATCTCCCTAGGTCATACTTCCATGCATTACATAAAAAAGCACCTTAAAAATATTTCTTGAAGAATACCCTAAAAAGTTCCCAGCTAGTCCTAAAAATTATGGCATCTTTGATGGATACCTTTGAGTCCTCTAATTGGTTGGTCAATGCTCCCCTTCCAATTGGTTTTCTAAATTTCTTAGCTTCCTAGGGAAGCACCTAAACTAGGTCTTAGCTAAGGCTACACTAGGAAAATATTGCAACTAGTATGAATTATGGTGAGTTAGGGATTACAATTCGTTGGAGTATGTGGGTTTAACACTAATTCTCAAATAAGGTCCCTAAATAGTAGAGCCAAGTAATTGTAGGGAATGATACAACCCTAAAGAAAAATTTTATAACCCAAAAACCTCACCAGTTCAATAGGCATCTTTAGAAATAGATAAGCATTTAAAGAGAGAATATAAGGACCTAGAATATGCACAAACCTAGGTTAAGGATGCTCAAACAATTCTTTGGATTTTTAAATCTTTGGTAGTGAGCTTGAAAATAATAGCACCTCTAATCACATTCATTTTGGCATACTCGAGGTTTTCAAGCAAAAGGAAGCATTAAAATATAACTCAATTTCAACAAATAAGAAGTTCAAGCTCCCTATATTCTTAATTACACCAACATAACCATCCTACAACATTCACTTGCACAAAGATACATACAACAACATGAACCAAACATATCCCCAGAGTTCCCAAAGTGTTGGAAACCTGGCTCTAATACCAAATGTCATGTCCATTTATGCATGTGTGTATGAGTGGGCATGACAGTAGTGAACACCTTTTCATTGCAACTAACTTTCAGAAACAATCGTGAACTCAAGTTGTGGCCTCTTTCTCAAAATAAAATTATAGCAGTAATGTGTCTATAGGTTCATTGGCTTGATGTGTGTAATTGGAAGCTAGAATGTGCAAAAGAAATATGAGCTATAGGGTTTGTAATGTACTTCTATGAAGAAATGACTCCCAAACTTATATGGAAATCATTAATGGAATCGCTTGTGTGCAAGTTCAAAAAGATAAAGCAAACTATAATAGTTAAATACTTTGAATAGATATTAAAATGTATGGTGGTTGATTATTAGCTATAAGAAAGATCAATGGTGAGGTGCACTACACTAAGTGAAAACATGAAAAATAATACCACTCACCACTATGAAAGGAACTCAGTATTGTAATAGGAATCTTCCATGTAACCAAGAACTTAAGTGGGAGAAATATGCATGAGCTTTAAAAAATTGACATATGCTTAGGAACATAAAGGCCCACCAAACCACACTAGACAAATAAAATGATGCCAATAAATCCATGTAATTACCTATAGCGGGCCCACATGAGAAGATAATATGAGGTGTTACATTTCACTAAAACAATCAATAGTGGTTTGACAACCACCCACACTTGTTGATGTAAGATGCCGGTGAGAACCAAAGGGCTCAATGGTAAGTGAAAAAGTAACCATGAGAATTGCATGTTGTTGTGAAGGAAACTTTGTACTATAGTGAAAGGTTGTGACATAGTTAGGAATTAAGACAAAGAAAGAGAACAAGCCTTTAATTAAATTGGGTATGAAGGAGCCTATAAAGATCATTTTGGGCCAATTGAGAATCTACTACATGATGCCATGCAACTATGAATAATCAATTCCCAAGGAGATATTATGTTAAGTGCTAAAACATAGTAATTTGGACCAATAGGATTTTGACACTAGGCTTAATATGATGATGCTATATGCTAGTAGGGATAGCAAATGCATAGTGGAAAGTGATAAAGTAACTGGGAGAGACCACTTTGCATTGTGAAGACAACTTTGTGCTAGGCAATATCTTGAAGATTTGAAATGGACAAAACACATGATGTCACTATCAATGACTATTACCAAGGAGTAGACTTTGAATTAGCATATAAAGGGATTAATTAAGATTAGTGCATAATTATCAAATACAAAAAAATAATTAGCAAAGCTTAGTGTAATACTTAGCACATAGTAGCAAGTGATCATGGTCCTGCTAGAATAACTCTTTGCTACAAAGGGAACTTTGTGCTATCAGATTGCTAAGAAATAAATAATATAAAAGGGCTCACTTAAGTGATTTGGAAATAGGCAACACTAGGTAAACATCAAATAAAAGTGTAATTTTTTTAAGAACAATCATGCCCAAGGTTTTAATAAGGCTTTGCAAGGTTTGTAAACATGAGGACTAAAAATTTACACTCAAAACATGGTCCCAACAAAAGACAACACAAAATATTTTGGGTCACTATTGGTAGGATGTCAACATACCTCATTAAATAGATCATGAAAAGAGGAGAAGGTTCTCAAAGGTAAAGCATCTCCACTAGTCATAGAAAGAGCATGATCAAAATTAGGCTCATAAAAGTCACTATCACTAGTCTTGGAGAAGTATAATCAATATGAATGCATGGAAAAGTGAAGTGAATGAATCTAAAAGGGAAGGAAAAATAATTAAAAGCTCCATAAAGGATTAAAAGTCACATACATAATGAAATAACACATCCACAGAACATGCATCACCATGTAAGTGACTTTTAAGCCTTTATATTGCTGAAGTTGAATGTGATAAATAATGATATAAACCAATAATAAAATCCAAATAATAAATATATAAGAGTTGATTGTTATAAATGAGATATATTAGTTGGGACATAATTTAGACATGTGATAAAATGAAGTTCGAGTGAGATTATGGATTACTTTGAAATTGGATAAATGTTGACTTTGACTAATGTAACACTACAACATAGACATGCAAACTGAGAATTGATATTGGATTTCAGATTAGAGATCTAAGACCTAAGAATTTGAGACCCAACACCCAAAGATGCAATTGTGTTGCCATAATTTGATCTAGGTGGTATGGTTCTATCTTAATGGCATAATCCTATCATTTGTAGAAACATATATTTGATACTTGTAGAGAGTGCTCAATTGATGTATTTCTGAGTAAGAAAAACAATGTGGTGCTAAGGAGCATTTTGGGATCCTATTGTGCTAGGATTATTTAGTGTGCAACATCTTAAACCCTTAGTCAAGCCCTTATGATTGAGTCAACAATAGGAAAAGAGAGATGGCATGTGGAAACAGATACAAATGTGAGAGTAGGTAATGGATTCCATTGAGACAATTATTGAATATTACTAAATTTTGATGCAAGAAGACGAGTAACTATATTTCAAGATGTATAATTTGTAGTGTGCTTTAACCATGAATGCCAATTATTTATTATTGTTCATGCTTGATGCTAGTAGATGAGGATTGATTATTGGTTCTCAAAAAAGGATAAAATGATCTTCTTGTTTTGATATATTATAATCTCTCAATCTATTATGTGATTGTCCTAGGTGATGTCTTTATATACACAACCCTAGATGCATAATTCAAAGTTTTTGGCACCCACAGTAATGGGTAACAATTGTATACCAATATTGTCGACCTTGGAAAACAAGAATATGAAGCTTAAAAAATGGGGACATGATCATATCTGAGATCTAGTCTAGGGCATAGAATCATGTTAGTGTGATCTAGTTGAGGATGGGAAAATTGATGGTAGATAGATTATAAAGGATCTGAACTAAGAGATGATACATATTAGAGAACAATGATGTCAATCTGAAGTGGTGTAAAACAAGTGGGGAAAGTGTAAGGGTGTGCAATTTTCTCCTCTATGATGGTGTAATGTTATTACAATGTTTTCCCTTCCTTTTAATATATAATTTTATAACATTTAGTTTGTTTTCATAGTGATTTATTGCATAGATAAAATCATGGGTCCTTTTATAGAAGTAGGTTTAATTCTTGTAATTTGGGCATGGAATGAGAGTCCATGACTCTTTCCAATATTGGACAGATCCTTAGGCATGTGGTATCTATGGAAGGAGTGGTTATTTATCTTGATAGAGTGGAAGCAATTCACTTAAGATTCCAACACAAAAAATCCCTACAATCTTTTTCAAGAAAGAGTAATGTTGTTTGAAAAGTTACAACTAATTTTATAGGCCTAGTTAAGCCGATCACATTTATGCTAAAAAAAAAATAGACTAAGGAAAGAAAAGTGGACTTTGAGTTAATTAAGTAGGCAATCACCAAGATATTACTATTGGTAAAACCTAAATTTCAAAAGAATTCACACTACATGCCTTGGGAAGTGGAAGTAGATTTAGTATTGTAGATTTTTTAACTCAAAAGAATAAAAATGATAATTAGTATCCTATTTCCTTTATCAACCAAACCTCTAAGGATTATGAGTTCAACTATAAATTTGTAGAAAGGAAAGTGTATGCTCTCATGAAAACACTAAATAAATTCAGGCACAATATTTCTAAAAATAGAATTAGTGCCTATGTACTTGTTCCAAGAATCAAAGAATTTATTCTAAAGGACAAGATTTCTTAAAAAAGGATAGATAGACTATTAAGATAATGGAGTATGACTTATAGATCCAAACCGTGATACTTGTATAAGGTAAATGCTCATGTTAGCAACTTCCCGATGATAATATCTTATCAAGAGTTCTATTAGTATGGAAGACTTGCCATCATAAAAAAAATATAACATGCCCCTCAAGAGCAACAAGTGTTTGATAAGTAGGAGTGTTGGGCTAGATGAATGAAATGATATATCTGTAGTGAATTTACATAACTAGTCTCAATAGAGAACAAAGAAGAAATGTTAAAGGTCGCCCCCTTCTAATTAACCAATGGTATGCTTTTAAAATTAACTTTGATGGGGGGTAATATTGAGATGTTTTGAGATGGAGCAAATGACATATCTACTTAATGAATTCTGCGTAGGGTTGTCTAGACGATACTATTTTTCTAAACCACAACCACTAAGATTATGAGGGTAAGGTATTATTGGCCCACCATATTCATTAAATTGCACAATTGGGTTTGAAACTATAAGGCTTGCATTTTCTTTGTGGTTAGAAAAATAAATAGACTAATATTGTTACAACCAATGATTACTACTATCACAAAATGCATCATCAAATAGTCTAAAGTTGTACCATTAAATGATGCAACATAAGAAAGCATAATTAACTTCTTTAAAAACTATTACAAAGTTTTATATTTAAACTTTAATAATTAGGAGAAGGCAATACATTCTCTAATGAATTAACAAGAGGGCCTCACCACAGGAATTTAAGGAAGATGTGGACCAAACTAAATTAGGGAAACATAGCCTTTGGAGTGGCTAGTATGTGATCACTATGTTGAAATTGCAACATGAAGATCTAGAGACTCTAACACAATCAATCATTCATTGTCAACACTCAAATGTTTACATTATATGGATTTATAAAGCCATTCAACTTACTAACTAGACCCAAACCACTAACTACCAACTAACCCATAACTAATAACTACCTAAAAATTGACATCTAATAAATTAACATTAATATATGTTAATTTATTATTTATTATATTATTCTATGTCATGCACTAATTAATTCCTAACACCCACTTTTAGTGCTGAAATATGAACTTTATTCTGGTGCTGCAGTATCAATTGGCATATCTCATATTTTGCCCCCTTCAATGAAAATTTTTCTTTGGATCTAGGTTTCTACCAATAATGCATCCAATTACAATGTTACAAATACAAAATATATTACACCCTTATGGCTCCAAAATCCTTATTTCTCTATTTACATAATGTTCAAAAAATAATAAAATTTCACCTCTACCCTCTACATCGAATTGCTAAATAAATATTAATAGAGTTCTTAAACAATTTCCGAGTTTTCCTCTTTATTAGCTTTCCAAAACATTTTAATTTTTTAAATTTCGTTACATAATGAGAAAGATATCATAGTTTTAGTGAGACTGATATAAAAAACATTCTCAACACCAAAGATTTTGCAACTCTGAATATGGATTTGAATGTACAATTTTTTTATTCTTTTTTATTTTTTTGATATTAATGAACAAGAGAAACCAAATGAATGAATAAGATGGAGAGAGAAGAGAAACCAAATGTAGATGGATGATGAATGTCACATTTGCACATGGGCTGCATTGTGCCTTTGTTAACAAAACACAAGAATGAAATTCAGATGGATGATGAAGCCATCAAATTTGCACGTGGTTTGCATTGCTCCTCTATTGACAAAATGCAAGAATGGTGGATAGATAACAATGAATTTTGCACATGGTCCTCATTGCATCATCATTGAGCCCCACTTTGGAGAAGGAAAGATGAGCGAATGAAGGGCGACCAGAAAGATCCAAGACACTTGCTCTGATACCATATTGAAATTGCAATACGAAGCCCTGAAGGCTCGAACACAATTAGTCATTCATCTTCAACACTCAAATGATTACATTATATAGTTTTATAAAGCCATTCAACTTACTAACTATCCAAACCACTAACTACCAACTAATCCATAATTAACAACTAACTAAAAACTAACATCTAATAAATTAACATTAACATATTAATTTATTATATATTACATTATTCCATATCATACACTAATTAATTCCTAACACACTACTTGCAAGAAAACAAATCCTTTCAAGTTAATTGAAAAAAGATTCCAATTCCAATCAATGGGATCTATACCCAAATGAATACTTAATCCTCTTTTCCTTTTTCTCTATCTTTCTTCTTTTCTTCTATTGTCTTTTGTGGTTCTTTTGAATTTTATATGAAATGCTTGCTTCATTTTCCTTTTGAACAACTACACTTGAAACTACTTGGCATCATTTGAGAACTCCCAAGAACACGAAGACAATGCCAGCTAGGAAGCACCTTTCTTTACAATTTCATTGAATAATGTAGACATGAACAAGATATCAATGCCCATTTTAACTTAAATGCCATATAAAAGTGGGACCAATTGCCAAATGCAAGTCTTCATAGCGTGCTCTTTGTTGTCAGAATTGGTAAAGGATCCCATGCTTCCAGTGCCGTTGATATTCCCAACTGGAAGTAATCTAACAAATCCTGAAATGAAAGAATTAGGTAATGAGTCGCGCTGAAAAGAAAATGACATATGCCAGGTCTGAAGAAGACACATGTTAACACCTCTCTATATCAGAAGAGATGTAGATTATGCAGGAGAGATTTGATTTCCATTAGATTTCTACACCTATCAGGAAAAAAATTAGAAAAGAATAAACACGTCACATGAAGTGGCCAATCCAGATCAGGCGTGAGAATAAAACAAATGTTTTGAGATTTAATCCAATCTAGTTGAGTCATCTGAATCTGACAGTCCTAATCAATGTTGAGGAAACCACAATCAATCCCTTTTAAAAATACAATGATGTGTGCCGTCAGGAAGTGAAAATTTATAGCAATATTGTTAAAATTTTTGTGGCCCCAATCTCTCGGTGGCGTTTGGGTTGTCTAATCAATCGTCTAAATTCACTGTGTCAGTCTACAACATCATATGGAAATTAACATTCAAGTGTCATGAATCGATGACTCATTAAAGCCTTGGTTTTTGGTCATGCCCTGTTTTTTTAACATTATTTTCCATTCCAGTCTCCATTTTTCCCCAATTGGGGATTGAAATTTGTAAAGCCCAATTGGCCAGTCTCTCTATTTCCTATAAACTTCTACCAGTTCACACTGCCAACAGTGGTTTGCATTATAATTTTGTAGATAAGGTTCATGGTTCATGGTTCATGCACTAAGTCTATTTCTAAAAGGAGAGGATTTATATAGGATTCTACCTGCTTCTTGTTGTCTTTTCATTTGCCGTACGAAAGGGAGACTCTATTTTTCAAAACTTGCCACACTAATTAGGTAGATTATATGGTTTAAAGGGACCATTCTGCATGCTTCCCAAGTACGACACCTCTCGGAATTTTCTACTGTTGATTAGTTCGACAACTCGATTCTGTTGACTAGGCATACTGGTCTGGAGGAAATAAAAAGGCACCATATGAATTCCCTTCTTATCCTTGTGATAAAGAGGAAAGAATTGTTGCTACTCCGAAATCTCCTAGGTCATGTCAAAAATTAAAAAAGATGACAAGTGTCACTTGCTCTATGACCTTGAAGGGGTTTTTTCTCTCACTTTAATTAAGTATAGATTCCCTTCAATTTTGAGCATACACCATTCCTCGAGGCTTCAAAATCCTTCTAAGATTCTGGTAGGCTAGAAAGAGACCCTTTGGATTTTTCACCTTCAACAATTGTTAAACAAAGGCTCATTCATGCTTTCCAATTCAAGCCATCACAACCATCCCTTATCCGGGGGATTTCTATATAAGTATGATTATAAAAGGAAAAAGGTTTAAGCAAGCTAGAAGCAAACATAATAAATGAGATTTGCAATATGATTATAAAAGGAAAATGGTTTCAAGCAAGTTAGAAGTAAACATAATAAATGAGATTTGTAAACAGGTTTTTGATCATGAGTTTGAGCCCTTGTGGAAATTTTAGATTAAAGCTAGAAATTAATGTGATGGCTATGACTAGATAGGTGGAGCTAACCAATTTGATGTTATCTAGAATGATAGAGTACAGTGATGATGGCTATGACTAAATAGTTGGAGATAACCAATTTGATATTATCTAGGATGATAGAGTACAATGATGATGGATGTGACTAGATAAGTGGAGATAACCAATTTGACATTAGTTAGGATGATGTAAGGCCTTAGGGGTATGTGCCTCTTTTTGTTGATCTATTTTGAATTTTGATACCTTATTGTATTTGAATGACATTATTTTTGTATTACCATTAAGGTGTATGGATCATGTGCTGGATTCACATATGTGGATATATTTGTGCCTGTCTCATTTTGTATGGCGACATTATATCATTCTTACCAATAATGTTCATATGGATTGTATACGGGCCTGACATGTTGGATTTAGTAGTGTTTTAGTTTCACTATTTCATGATGATGTGATTTTGCTTCTACTTCGTGAGTTCAATATCGTGATTACTATTTCGCATCTTATTTTAAAATCATGAGTGTTAGATGTCTTTCAATAAATATAGATTTTATATTATCTTGTGGGTGGTTATTTGTATTTTGTTTTGACAAGTGCACTTGATGTTTAGTTGACTTGGTTAAATGTGTTGTGTTTTATCTTTTTCCCATCTTGCTCAATGTCAAACTACGAGATGAAAGTTGTGTGGCCTTGTGAGACTAAATTCAAATTGGTTGATTATGGATTCTCAAGTCATGTGCAAACTATAATTGTGTCTATGTATCGATTGATCCCTATGATTTATGTTATTTAATTACTTCCTATAAATTTTCCTGACTGTAATGATTAAATTTATTTAATGATTGTTTTTGTAATTTATTGTGTTTTGGTAATTGATTTAAAGTTATAGTTTTTATGCTTCTACAATATATGTTAATGTCACATGATTTGATGAAACCTATGTTGTAATAAAAAAAATTACATTTATATGTTACCTAGATTTTGTATGTTTTTTATATTGCCAGAATTTGAAAAGAAGAAATTTAGTATATGCTTATGTGTGTCTAAAAAGGAATGAGATGTGTAGTTTTACTATGGTTTAAGTTGTGTTTTTGAAAAAGAAAATAAAAGGGCAATTTATTTAAAAAAATACATGAAGAGGATAAAAAAACCCATTTTAGGGTGTTTGAAGATTAGGGATAGTTTTTAATTTACCTTGGGTGCTTTCGCCCCTTGCTGTCTCTTGGGCATTGGTTTTTTGGAAGGGTTGTTTGGATGTTTGGGGATCTTAAAACTAGAGATTTGCCTTTGTTCTTGGCCCTCCTTGATGTTGCTTGGGCATGAGGGTTTGTTGGCTACTATTTGGAGCCCTTGTATCCTCCCTTCTCTTGCATTCTTGGGCATTGGAATTGGGTGGTTTGTGGTGTGAAAAGAGGATAAAATTGCCCCCTCAACACTACATTTCTTCCTTCTTTTGTGATTGTTCTTGGTTGAAAGGTAAGAGACTAAACCCTATTTTGTTATGAGTATTTATTGCATTGTATGGCCATGCCCACCTTAAGTGGATGCATTGGCGTTCCTTCATATGAAAGAATGTTTGGGGTGGATTGTTGAATTGATGGAAATTATTTCAACAATCCCCATTTTATGTATTTGGGAAATTACTTTTCTATGTCAAAAATATGGCAAAATTCCTCCAAAAAATTTATGCGTTTGGAAAAGAGTGGTTTCTATGTCTTTGGCCCCAAGAGGGTATATTTGTATTTTTAAAACTTGATGGTTGAAAATTTGACAAAACTTGCATTGGAACCTTGAAAATTGCGAATAGATGTGTACACTTCATTTGTAAGATGGAATGATGCATGGTGAATGAAATGTATTATGTGAGCCTTGTTGTGTATATTTATTCTTCATGTGATGTGACTTTATGCTTTTGTTTACAAAGTCATAAGATTTGAGGAATCTAGGCTAGGATGGAGTGAACTCTCACACCCATTTGCTTGTATGTTGAGTAAGAATGAGGCAAGGAGAGGTTAAAAAAAGATAATTAAAATGAGGGCAGAATTTCATAAGTAAACACTAAAGAAAGATAACCCACAATACACTTTTTTATGCCCAAGAGGATATGTTGAAAGGACTACACAAGATAGGTGGGATGCTCTAGCATTTTTAAGACCATTGATCTTGGGATGGACTTGCATACCAATACTGGTGTCATTGAGGACTTCCATGGGATGGGGTAATGCTCCTCAACTTTTGTGTGGTGGATACCCATGGTGCCACTCCATTGCTAGTACCTAGGACAACCCTTTCTTCCTTTTGTAGCTTGTATTGTATATCCCATGGGTGCTTGTGATCTCTTGTATATGTGGATTATGTGTTCTTCCCAATATTGTGTTTAGATGTATCTTGTTCCTTGTATGATGCTTCATGTGCATGATTGATGATGTTAGATGATCTCCTCATTACATGTTTACTTGGTGTAATAATGTCATAATGCAATTGGCATGTGCATGCATTGAAGTTGGATGCTTACTTCTCTTGTATTCATGTTTAATGAGTCCTTGTATCTATGGTGATTATTGCATGCTTGTCCAAATCCATGTATGATTGTGAGTGTGTTGGACTACCCAAGTCAGTTGTATCCCGGTTCAGAGGGGTGGGCCTAAGGGTTCCACATAGTTGGTGGTGTTGAACCACCATTGGGACTCAAGGATTTCTTGGAGCAACTCAAAGAGTGTGCATGGACTCCATTGTCTCTCATTATGGTATCATATGTATTTCATTCTTTTGTAATAAAATGTAAAGATTTAGGACCTTGGATGTCCTTATTTGTAAAATGTACTTTTATAGATGGACAATAGTGTTTAGTATTAATTTTCCACCCTTGGAGACCTAATGCAACTCTTATATTCATTATGGTGTAATTGACAAGTTGAAGTTAGATTGTGCATGGTTATTCTATTGAGTTTCTAATGCAGTCGAGATTGAAGAGCCTTATCAGGTTGTCAATAATGCAGCAAAATCACACTACAATGCATCAAATCTCAACAGAAAACAACCCTCCTTTTATTGCAATCAACAGAGTACTTATTACATTCAAAGTTTAATTATAGAGCATTTTCACTGAGATTGAATCGACTTTTCCATCAATAGGTTTTTTCCCAATTCTTCATTCGATACAGTCCTATCAAAATCCTTGTTTTGAACACCACTTCCCCTATCGTCACATTCCCCTATTTCTACCTTCCCCTACTACCCAAGGAAAATAGTTCATTTCAACTTCCTCGATGAAACGATTTCCACATGATTTAACTATCAAAGACCAAATGAACTATCACACCAAATAGTCTTCAACTCCATCCCATCGGGATGTCGAGGAGATAGCTAAGGGACTCCCTTCGACATAGAATGTCCCATTGATAAAGCAAGTAGCACCACACATCCACATCGACATATAGAACTACCCTATCAAGTCATCAAAGAGACCGAGCTCATAGTCTTGTCGACATCCAATCTCCCACCGATGAGAGTCAATGCTTTGTTTCGGGCTATCAAAGCAACAGCTAAGAGAGTCCCACCAAAGTGAACAACTCCTACTGAAACACATTATATCACTACATCGAGGGGATGATTAAACCCCTTCCACCGATACAAGAGAGTCCTTTCGATGAAGATTTACCACCTATGCACTATGGACATGCTTTCCCTCGGGTATTGAGGAGACTACATTCAGAGTCCCTCCGAAGTCATATGGTCCCACCGATGAAACATAGCTTCGCATCAGGTTGTCGAAGGGATGCCAACTAAACTCCTGCCAAACCCATAATGTTATATTGATGAAAAAGTGACACCATCTAACAGGCTAGGGTTTACAAAAAGAACTTTAATGCATCTGTAAAACACAACAAAATTGAGAACAAAATTTTTTTTATGTACATATTGATGCGGATAGCTTGAGAGCCTGAGATGCTCCTGCATCAAACACCCTAGGAAGGAGAAATGTTCCATGAGTGGAGACTCAGGAACATTTAGGCCAATCTAGAATCGACATTCCAAACTGAGCCAACTCATGTGCCTTTAACCAAGATGCTTCATCCACTGATTTACCCTTCCAGCGAACTAGGTACTCCATGTACTCTTTACCAGGTGTTTTCTTAGCAACCCTGGAATCAATGATCTCATCTACTTCTTTAGTTTGCTTTTTAGGTAGTTGATTCACCCAATTTGTATTATCCATGGTATTTGCAGGAAAATGTGGTTGAGTACTTGTCTCCCCTTCAAAATATTTGTATAGATCACTGACATTGAAGATATGAGATATATCTACATGCTTTGGAAGTTCAACTTCATAAGCATTGGCTAAAAACTTGCGTAGGATTTGACAAGGACCTATTTTCTTCCATTTTAACTTATTATAGGTTCCCTATGGAAACCTTTCTTTTCTCAAATGAACCCAGACCAGTTCCCCAATATGAAATTCCTACTCTCTTATGACGATTAGCAGATTCTTTGTACTTTGTCGTACTCTTCTCCAACTTTTCTTTCACCTCTTGATGCAAATCTCTGATATACTCTACAAAATCCTCTGCCACAACACTTGTTCTCACCAGGTCTTCACTATCTCTGAGTTCATCTATGCCCCTAGGGTTGAAACCATACAACACATTGAATGGATTTTTTCCAGTACTCCTGTTAACTGAATTGTTATAGGCAAACTTTACCTATGGCAACAACAAGTCCCACTATTTTGGTTTGTCCCCAATCAAACATTGAAGGAGATTACCCAAACTCCTATTCACAACTTTAGTTTGAACATATGTTTGTGGATGGTAGGCTAAACTAAAACCCAAATGTGTGCCTAATTTCTTCCACAATGTGCGGTAGAAATGGCCAACAAACTTTGTATCCCAATTAGATATGATACTCTTTGGCAAGCCATGCAACCAAACCATTTCTTTGAAAAACAAATTTGTTATATGGGAAGCATCACTAGTTTTCTGACATGGAACAAAATGCGCCATTTTCAAAAATCTATCAACAACTATAAAAACATAATCATTACCTCACTGAGCTTGAGGCAGTCTGAGAACAAAATCCATTCTAATATGTTCCCATGGTCTTTCTAGAATTGTAAATGGATGATACAGTCTAGTATTTTGTTTCATACCCTTCGCATGCTAACAAATTTTACATCCGTGTACCATCTTTTTGACATCAACACTCATTCCTAGCTAATAATAACTCTCATTCAATAAATCTATTGTTTTATCTACTCCAAAATGTCCACCCAATCCGCCACTATGCTTTTCTCTGATTAGATTCTCCCTCATGGAGCCTCTAGGAATACATAACTTCTTTCCCTTGAACAACATGTTCTCTTGAATGAAATACTCCAGCCATGGAGTTCGATCCAATACCACTAGATTCGTGCATGCTAACCATGCCTCACTGAAATCTGGGTCTTGTTCATACAACTCACCTAAAGCATCAAAACCAACAACATTCACTTTCATCTCATTCAATAATAAACTTCTACTCAGTGCATCAGCAACTTGATTGGATTTGCCACTTCTATGTTTTAACACAAAAGAATAACTTTGTAAAAACTCAATCCACTTCATATGCCTATGGTTCAGCTTACCTTGGCTATTTATGAACTGCAGGGCATGATTGTCTGTATACAGCATAAATTATTTTGGCAACAGATAATGCCTCCACTTCTTGAGTGCTTGCACAATTGCATAGAACTCCTAGTCATACATAGAATATTTCCTCTTAGCTTCATTCAAGTTCTCACTGAAGTATGCTATTGGTCTTCCCTTCTGGCTGTGAACTCCTATTGTTGTTCCACTTGCATCACAATCCACCTGGAAAACTTTTCCAAAGTCTGGTAGCACCAATACCAGCTATTTTGTTACTTTATTCTTCAACAACTAAAAACTTTTCTCTGCTGCAACCGTCCACTTGAACTCTCTTCTTGTTCCCTTCATCGTTTCTATAATGGGGGCACATATCCCACTGAAATTTCTTATGGACTTCCTATAGAAGCTCGCCAACCCATGAAAACTATGGGCTTCAAAAGTACTCCTTGGTGATGGCCATTCAACAATAGCCTTTACTTTTTTAGGGTCCATTTTCAACCCTTCTTCTAAAACTATAAATCCCAAGTACACTAACTCCTTCATGAAAGTACACTTTTTCAGATTCATCATTAGTTTTTCTTCTTTCAACCTTTGCAAGACAACCCTAATATGTTCTAAATGTTCTTCTTTTGTTTTACTAAAAATTAAAATATCATCAAGGTAAACTATGACAAACTTACCAAGATAGGGCTTTAACACTTGATTCATCAATCTCATGAATGTACTGGGTGCATTTGTCAATCCAAACGGGATGATCAGCCACTCATACAATCCATCCTTCATCTTGAATGTTGTCTTCCACTCATCCCCTTCACAAAATTTTATTTGATGGTACCCACTTTTTAAATCAATCTTTGTGAAGTACCTTGCTCCACTCAAACAGTCCATTAAATCATCCATTCTGGGCAATGGGAATCTATATTTGATGGTGATGTTATTGATTGCACGGGAGTTTGTACACATCCTCCATTCACTTCCCTTCTTAGGTGCTAATATTACGAGTACAGTACATGGTGATGCACTACATGGTGGCAATCACTTGACTTATGCAAAAGTTTCACAACTAGATTTCTAGATTGAGTTCATAAACCCACACAAGGACTCTTCAATGGACTAGGCTTTTAATGTCTCCAACTTGATACAATGGTCCAGACCTTTATCAGGGTATGAAGAGGCATCTAACAAGATTAAATCCACTAACCAAATACACCTAAATCACTATCAAGTCACTGAGATTCCTTCTTGACCACAAGTCTTCCTTAAGCCTTGATATTCTAATAGCCCTACTTAAGGGTCTGTCAGACCTTAACTCTCACTATGTGCTTGATGCCAATGAAACAAAACCAATTTAGAGTACCCATTATCAAGTTTGACAACATATCAGAAGATAGGCATAGGTTACTTTGGACAAAAGGCTTCAAATCCTATGACAAACCTACTTTGGACTAGGCCAATTAGGCCACTTTTACAAAGAAACTATTCTCAAAACATCAAATTAAACCCCAACACCCCAAAATAGTCTTAGAAAACATCCCCAAACTACCAAATCCACAATCAAATTCAAGAGACTTGATCATTTACATGGCAAACAAAGAAACCCTCACTTTTTAATGCAATTACCAAGGGTCTATTGGAAATCCTATAACCTTGGCTTCTCAAACCAAACCAATGCATCAAACACCTTTCAACTACCCTACACAAACTTAAGAATCCATGACAAGACCAATTCCACCAATGTTTTGTCAAATCCCTACTTTGGTTCCTTTATTTCATCATGAAACACTTCAAAAATTCATAAGAGCATACCCCTAGACCCCACAATCAATCCTCTCTGCCTTGGAATCCATAATTAAACATCTAATAGAAAAAATGGGGTCATTCCATCTAAAATACAGTGGTCACAGAGGGTTGAATGCCTTAATTCCTCATTTTAGCCTTCAAAGCCTTGTTTTTGACAGTTAAAAGTAATTTTCAAAAATTAAATGCTATCTGATTCCAATCACAATGAAAAGACCCCAAATTAGACTCAAATCAAAGGTAATACAATTATATAACACTTCCAATGATTTTTAGGGCTTGACAATTCCATACAGGGCTACAGTACGACCTGAAATAGAGGTATTTCAGTAAAAACGTGGGTTTTTCAGAAAATCAAAGTCTATATTAATATGTTCTTCACCAAAATTCATTCCACACTTCTTCAGGTTTTGAGAGTCACTTATACATTATACAAGTAGTTTGAATCATTGTTCTTCAACTGAAAAACTACCTTATGTGGTCATTCCACCACTTCTACACATATGGTTTTTATTGACATTTTCAAATATTACTCCTAAACCCTTATACTTTAGAACCTTATCAACCCATTTATGAATCTTGGACTTCTTACATGACTCCAACCTACATAAGGGTCATCATTTGACCTTATTACATAGAAATTGGTCTATTAAAACCTTATTTATATGACCAAAAAGACTCAAAATTGCATAAAACTTCCTAGACTCCACTATTGACCATGTTGTCAAAACTTTCAAATAATCACATTGCAATTGGTGTTATTGGTGCTCCTACACCATACACCCCACCTTGAAGCTATTCCAAGTCTCTTGGAAGTGAAATGGCAACTATTCCTCCCTTAAAAACTTGATGTTCTTGACCTGCAGAAAATACAATCACTGGTGAAGTCTGAAAACTATATTTGAGTTTACCATCTTTATGAACAACTGGAGAAGGCTTCCCTGGACTAGTGGAACATCCTCTGACCTCTCTGACATGTGAGATTTCCTTCAACTTTGTCCAGATATCCTTTCCACCTCCATGAACTTGTCTTTGTACTCTAGTTGTCAAAGGCACTATCTTATCAGCATTGCTGACCTCTGTACCTGCAGATTCATCTAGCTCTTTTTCCCAATTCTCAACCAATGGACATATCATTGTCCCCACCATAAGATTTGTATACCAATCCACTATCATATTATATTTTGATCTTGATTTAATCTTTACATCTACTACTACAACTTTATTCTTTTTCTTAACTTGGGCAAGTTCTTCTCTTCCACATATCAGCACCTTATCATTCTTAACCTCTTCTTTATCTCCCAACACTATAGCATCTTTCAAATGCTTAGCCTTAGCATCCACAACCTCTTTATTACCAAACATAGCAATCTTGGTTTTACCTTTTCCTCTCTCATCCTCCTGCAAAGATGTTAGTCTAAATGTTTTTCCATCTTTCTTGATAAGATAGGTGTTTTCCCAACCAGCATACATTGACTTCCTATCAAATTGCCATGGTCTCCCTACTAGCAAATGGCTACAATCCTTAGGTAAGACATCACATAGGACCCTATCTTTGTATTCACCAATCTGAAAATCCACATAGGCTTGTTCATTCACTAAAAGAGACTGACTATCATTTACCCAAGAGGCTTTATATGGTGTTACATGAGGCATTGTATCTAGTTTCAATTTCTCTACCATCTCCCTAGATACCATGTTATCTTGTGAGCCTAAATCAATAACAACTTTCCACACTTTACCTCTACATTTGCATGTGGTCTTGAACAAGCTCGTCCTTTGACTCATGTCTTCTTTCTTAGGTGTTTGCAACAACATCCTTCTGATCATCAAACTTTCTTCTACCTCTAAAGTAACATTCACCATGGGTGAGGTCACACTCTCCTCATCCTCTTGCACAATTTGAACTCTCTTTTCACTTATTCTCTCACCCCCACTTGAAGTAGCACCAAACTTTTCAGGACACTTGAAGGATGGGTGACCAAACTCACCACAAGTATAGCAGCTTCCAAAAAACATATTAGAACCTCTTCCTTGGTCTGCATATCTGCCCCTAAAACTTGTTCTTCCACCTCTCCATCCACCTCTAGATTCAACCAACTGTTCCTTACCTTTACCAGAATCTTCTTGTTCTTGATTGAATTATTTTGGTATAGGAAAAATCCCTCTACCTCTTGAAATATTACCTCTGCCCCTAACTGATTTCTCTTGTGTCCTTTTTAGTTTCTCTTCTACCTTAACAACCAATTGAAAGCATTCTTCAATTGTTTTGGGTATAGTCATACTCATCTCATTTTGGATATTATACCTCAATCCATTAAGATACCTTGCTACTTTTCCTTCCTCATCTTCCTCATGCCTTGTCCTTATACTTAGCCTATAAAAATCTTCAATATATGCATGTACATCTAGGTCCTTTTGATTAAAATTTTGAAGTTTTCTAAGCAATTGAACATTATAATCACTAGGAAGGAACTTACCTTTCAGTTTTGTCTTCATTCTCTCCCAAGAAGTAATCTTGGCCTTTCCCTCTTTTTTCCTTTCCTCTTGTACAAAGTTCCACCATAGTAAAGCATGTCCTTTCAACTTGGCTTTAGCCTTCTTCACTTTGTGATCATAATCTATCTCTTCATTTTCAAAGTAGTTCTCCATGGCTCCTATCCAATCCAAGAGCTCTTCACCATCCAACTTGCCTCCATACATAGGAAAATCCATCTTGCTATGTCCATCACTTCTCACAGCCTTCAAAAGCTTTACCATCCTCAAATCCTCTGGATCTAACTCTTCTTCTTCACTAGAAGCTTCTTCCTCTTGGTCACTTTCTTCCTTGTTGACTCCAGCAATAGACTTCAATGCAGAAATCTCTCTCTTCAAGGCTTCCAGCTCTTTGGCCTACTTGTCAATATTTCTTGCAACTACACTTCCCTTAGGAGGCATCTTGACCCTTTCAACCTACAACAAATATCAACCTCTCCCAAAACAAATTAGACCCTAATCTCTGATACCAATTTGATGCACTACAGGGTGGCAATCACTTGACTTATGCAAAAGTTTCACAACTAGATTTCTAGATTGAGTTCATAAACCCACACAAGGACTCTTCAATGGACTAGGCTTTTAATGTCTCCAACTTGATATAATGGTCCAGACCTTTATCAAGGTATGAAGAGGCATCTAACAAGATTAAATCCACTAACCAAATGCACCTAAATCACTATCAAGTCACTGAGATTCCTTCTTGACCACAAGTCTGCATTAAGCCTTGATATTCTAATAGCCCTACTTCAGGGTTTGTCATACCTTAACTATCACTGTGTGCTTGATGCCAATGAAACAAAACCAATTTAGAGTACCCATTATCAAGTTTGACAACATATCATAAGATAGGCATAGGTTACTTTGGACAAAAGGCTTCAAATCCTATGACAGACCTACTTTGGACTAGGCCAATTAGGCCACTTTTACAAAGAAACTATTCTCAAAACATCAAATTAAGCCCCAACACCCAAAAAAAGTCTTAGAAAACATCCCCAAACTACCAAATCCATAATCAAATTGAAGAGACTTGATCATTTACATGGCAAACAAAGAAACCCTCACTTTTAAATGCAATTACCAAGGGTTTATTGAAAATCCTATAACCCTGGCTTCTTAGACCAAACCAATGCATCAAACACCTTTCAACTACCCTACATAAACTTAAGAATCCATCACAAGACCAGTTCCACTAATGTTTTGTCAAATCCCTACTTTGGTTCCTTTATTTCATCATGAAAACACTTCAAAAATACATAAGAGCATACCCCTAGACCCCACAATCAATCCTCTCTGCCTTGGAATCCATAATTAAACATCTAATAGACAAAATGGGGTCATTCCAACCAAATATAGTGGTCATAGAGGGTGCAATGCCCTAATTCCTCATTTTAGTGTTCAAAGCCCTATTTTTGACAGTTAAAAGCAGTTTCTAGAAATTAAATGCTATCTGATTCCAATCACAATGAAAAGACCCCAAATTAGACTCAAATCAAAGGTAATACAATTATCTAACACTTCCAATGATTTTCAGGGCTTGACAATTCCGTACAGGGCTACAGTACGGCCTGAAACAGAGGTATTTCAGCAGAAAATTAGAGTCTATATTGATATGTTCTTCACCAAAATTCATTCCACACTTGTTCTTCAGGTTTTGAGAGTCACTTATACATTATACAAGTAGTTTGAATTTTTGTTCTTCAACTAAAACACTACCTTATGTGTTCGTTCCACCACTTCTACACATATGGTTTTTATTGACATTTTCAAATATTACTCCTAAACCCTTATACTTTAGAACTTTATCAACCCATTTATGACTCTTGGACTTCTTACATGACTCCAACATACACAAGGATAATCATTTGACCTTATTACATATAAATTGGTCTATTAAAACCTTATTTATATGACCAAAAAGACTCAAAATTGCATAAAACTTCCTAGACTCCACTATTGACCATGTTGTCAAAACTTTCAAATAATCACATTGCAATTGGTGTTATTGGTGCTCCTGCACCACATGGACTGGGACTTTCCCTAATTAGTCCCTTGTCCAATAGCTCCTGGACTTCTCTATTTATTTCCTCATTCTCTTGAGGTGTCATCCTATACGGTGCCTTGTTTGGTAAACTTGCACCTGGGATCAAATCCATACAGTGACTTGTTTCTCTCATCAGTGGCAGTCCATCTGGAAACTCCTTCATCGTTATATCAACATACTCATCAACCAATTCCTAAATTTCTACTGGTAGCCTCTCCTCTTTTTTTACTGTCATGTTTTGAAATGGTCGGGCAATAAATGCATAACAAACACCATCCTTCTTCAGATCCTTCAGGAACTTCTTTCCTAAGACAAGACACACCCTAGAAGTGTTGGCAAGAGACACTATATGGATTCATGATTGTTGTCATTGATGGCAACAAAGTTCATCCCACACATCTGCAGGACATAGTATGTCTATACCAGAAGTCAGAGTGAAGAATGTTGTGGTCTAGTAAACAAGAACAGAGCATGTGGCGAGGTCCGACAGACAAGTCCGGATCTCTCAGAGGAAGTACCTTGGTGAAGTGCAAATTTGGGCAAGTCAAGAGGACTACCTTGAGTGATAGATTCAAGGATTCAGCCTCTAGTGATAGATGAGGAAAAAGATATGAATACTTGAGTATCAGGTTCCTGATTGGCAGTGTGGACAGAGGAAGAACTGACTGGCAGAACATTAGACTTTATTCCAGATGTGTTACTGATGATGGTAAAGATTCTTAAGGCATAAGTTATGATTGGCCAACATGATTGATGACTTCTATAAGTATATCCTTGATCCGCATCACGGTAAGCAAGGATTCAGCTGACAGATCAAAGTTTGTGGAAAATACTGACTATTCCGAATGCCGACTAGAAAGGTGATGAAATCACTTGTGCGCATATATATACAAGATGTATTTAGTTGTAAGAGGTGTCGTGGTTTTTGGTGATGTGCGAATAAAAGCAGCAAAGCCGAATAAAAGCAGAAAGGAAGGTCTAGTATGTGAAAGGAGAGCATCACAAAAGAAGAGGAAAGATGAAATGTAGCAGATCAGTGTACAGAGCCTAACCGGAACTGAACTCCAGCATATGTTGATGCTCCTTATCAGTTCAAGCATTGTATCATAATCTTTATAAATTGTAGATAGTGTGTCTCTTGTAGGCAGTGTGCCTCTTGTGAGCAGTGTGCTTAGGCAGTGAGCCCTAATTGGCAAGTGCCATTTTGTAATCCTATTCTTCTAATAGAGAATACAATCTTGGGTTAATCACCTCATGGTTTTCTCCCTTAACAGGGTTTCCATGTCAAAAATCTTGTGTCATGTGTATTTCCATTTCATGATTATGTTTGCTTGTTTGAATTGATGCTGCACTAATTATTAAGAAAGCTCAGAAAGCTGAAATAATTAAGATAACTAATTCACCCCCCCTCTCAGTTATCAACAATTGGTATCAGAGCCAAGTTCCTCCTAACAGAGTCTAACAGCTTGAGGAAGATCTAGGAATTCAAATGGATGCATATGGTTTAAGGGAGCAACTCAAGACTACCCTTGATGATCTTGAATAGTCAAACTCTGAAGTCAATGAGTTAAAGGAAAGACTCAAACAGGCTGATGATTTCATGAGAGAACTAAAAGACAAATTAAGTCTCTCTATGAAAAAGAGAAAGGAGCTACTTCAACAATTGGCAAGTCAAGGTGAAGCAAATGATACAAATGAAGAGCTGAAGGAGAAAACCAAGTTATGTGAAAAGTTATCAAAAGAAATCATTATGGTAAGACATGAAATGGAATCAAGAGTTATGAAGTTTACCCAAGAAGTTGAAGAGAAAAGAAAAATTGAAGATAATCTATGACAATCTCTCAAGGAGAAATCAGAAGATTGCCACAAGATGGATAGAATTATCAGACATCTTGAATCTGATCTTGAAGATGCTAAAGATAATGAAGAAAAACTTGAGGATCAAATTGTCTCTCTCAAAAGGGATCTTCAAACAACAACTGAATATAAAGAGAAATTCAAGATAAGTTCTACTCAACTTGAAGTTCTTCTTGGAAGTCAAAAGAGGGTAGATGACAAGTGTGGTTTGGGATATGAGAAAGGAGAAAGCTCTGGATCTGGTCAGAAGAATTTTGGATTAGAAAATCCAAGGAACAGGCCTAGAAGACCTCCGGTAAGGTAGCCTAATGCTCCAAGATATCTATCCTTCAATGGATATTGCCACAATTGCAATAACTTTGGTCATAAAGCTAATCAGTGCAGAAAGAGAATGAATCAGACTAATTCTTCCTTCTTCGGATAGTGTTTTAATTGCAAAAGGTATGGTCACAAATCTCATGAATGCAGAAATATGCAAATGAACAAATCATTCAATGGTAGATGCTTTGCATGCAATACAATAGGTCATATGGCTAATCAATGCAGATCAAGAGGATATCAATCAAATATGCAAAGAAATGTTGTTTGCCAAATTTGCAATAGATCTGGTCATATTGCAAAATTTTGTAGAAGCAAGAATCAGGACAAAAGAGGTCCGGTATATCATAATTAGAATCAAGATAAGGGAAAACAAAAGGTGAATGCGGATGAATTTCAAAGTGAGATGAACAAGATTTGGGTGAAGAAAAGTATAGAGAATGTAGAGAATGGATCCGCACCAGACTCTGGTGCTAATATTCCTTCCGAAAATTAAAAAGTGGGCTCTAGCTCAGGGGGAGACACAAAGAAAACCTTGTTCCCCCAGCCAGTCAATTGGTGTCGGAACTAGCACAAGACGAGTTGTGGATCAAAGGGTTCTTAAGAGAAACATCTAAATAAACTACGGTTAAGATTTGGATGATCCGCAAGATGTTTAAGATCATGATTGATCCGGTTCTTCAAGTCATCCGAATAAGGCAAACCGGAATGACTTATGTCGAGCATTTATTGCAACTTGACATTAGGGTTTGCGGAGCAATATAAGGGTTTCCTCATTAAGCATTTGTTCATTCTACATTCAAGAAGAAACAAAAAGTGAAGCTCTGCAACAAAATGCTCAAGCTCATCAAAGATCATTTGCAGAAGTTAATTCATCCAGAAATCGATCCGGCTAACTCTGTGAAATCGAAAAGCGCAAAAGGTATTCTCCGTTATCAAATATCTCTTTATAAATCCTTGAATGATGGGTACTCCAAATATTGTGAAGATCTCTGATAGGCTTCGCCCCAAATTCAAGAAACATCCATACAAATCTTTGGAAGTAGATCCCCTAGGAGCTTTTTCCAGTGTTCCACATGGTGTGTTGCATACACAAGACATTAGGGTTTACATACATGCGAATATTGAAGAATTTGGGGAATCAAAGTTAGTGGATATTTATCACAAATAGTTAATAGATGATTCTTTTGAGATTAAACCTCAGTATAAAGCCATCCGAGATAAGCATTTTGCACAGTGCATTCATTTCCCCTGTTTTGAAGAAGATGAATGGGTTTGGTATGTGTTGAGTAGAGTGCATGACAATTTCTTATGGTTGAATAAACCATTTAAGATCACCAAAGATGCAATTAGGGTAGTAATTGGTCTACACTCATCCGGTGGAATACCTGTTCTCAAATTTGTCAAGAATCAGACGGTAAGTGATGCAACAGGATCAAAATTTGACAAGAGAGTTATGACAATTGAAGACATCACTGAACCGGATGTCAAATTTGTATCCATGATAATTGGTTACAAGATTTATCACTCCAGTAGGGAAAATTTAGTACCGGGAACTGCAGTTTACATAGCCTATCAAATGCTAAAAGAAAATGTTGACTATGATCTGTGTGAACTTCTTCTAAGCCAACTTTTGGAAAATCTGCAAAAGATTAAGAAGGATAAGAACTCCTTCAAGTATGGTGGCTTGATACTCTACCTATTCTTTTATTACATGAATGAGCTTCCTGGATCCAATGGCTGGGTATGGCAGAATGACAGACTGGTTGCCATCCAAATCAGAGACTATTTGCATGGGCTTGGGGATGCTAAAGTAAGAAATACAGCCTTGTGGGGATATTTCAAGAATTTTTAGAACATAATGCAAGCAAGAGAGAGAATTCCCTAGTCTCTTGTTGAGAAATACAAAGACATAGTATGTTTTATGGTAGAGACTGATCAGTGCCTAATGTAGGTAGTAGAGCCTAGAACTGTATGGATCATGCCTATGGGGTATGAAGTTGATGAACAAATTGTGGAGCTACATGTTCAACACATGCTAAGTCAACCAAAGGATCCAAAGGCAGAAAGGTTTGGAACCTTTGAAGAGCTAAGTGTAAAAGTTCATGTGGAGCTTAGACAACCAGAGATCAAGAGGAAGGTAAGAAAAGAAGTTGAAGATGTTGCAAAAGGCTATGGCATATCAAAGGAGGCACTTGATGCCAACAGGGAAAAGATGGAAAGGGCTGAGGAAGAGAAGAAAAAGGTAGAAAAGAAAAGTGAGGAAAGTGTTCCGGTCAAATCTTCCACCTGGACCAAATCATCAAAGAGATCAACACTTGTCACTGCTAAAAGATCAAGGACATCAAAACCGGAAGTCCAGGCATCCTGAAAAGGAGAAAAGAGAACAAAGAAAAAGGCAACAAGGTCCTATGTTAGCCTAAAGGATGATGATGAAACTAAATTAGATGAGGAAATAAAGAAACTGAAGAAGAAGAAGAAATCATCCGGTGAACACTCTATCGGTCAAGGAGAAGAAGAGAAGGAAGAGGAATTTGTTGAAAAACCCACTCTATCCTCAGATGTTGTAGTGAAAGCAGTCACTGTGGATGGGAACTTGCAACCCTTAACAGAATTCTATGATGCATATAATGAAGCAAATAAAAAGATTTTGGAGGAAGCCACAGTTAAGTTTTTGAACACTTACAATAAAGCTTTTATTGAAATTATCTCTCTAATTCCCAAAAGCTTAGAGAAAAGGCTTGAAATGAGGAAGAACAATGCTTGAGCAAAAGATCTAGAAATATGGGAATAGATAGCAATTCAGCTATACCCTTCAATCACTCCACATCAAATGAACATGATCTTCAAAGATTGCAAGGATGAGTTCCAGAGCAAAGCTAGGATGAATTAGCTCATGCTTGGTGAAATCGACAAAGTGGCAAGAGAGACTAAAGAGATCCTCTGAAATGCTTTTAAAAAATTCAACATTCCAATTATAGAGGACTTGGGTACTAACCCCTCGACCACAAGTGTTGAAAAAGAATCAACTGAGCAAGTCATGGACACCGGTGCAGAAAAGGATAAGGACTTGGAATCTTCTACTCCAAAAGAGGTGGCTCATGAACAAATAAATATCTCTCCTCTGGTTTCCCCTATAGTCTCCAGATCTAAAGGAGAAGAAAGAATACAGGAGAAAGAAGTAGAGGTGAAGGAAAAAGAAGATGACAGTACCAAGGTTGTAGAAGGAGAAAAGACTTCAACAGAGAAGACCACAACTGCTAGTGGTAAGAATGTAGAAGGAGAGAAAGCTCCAAGAGACAACTCTAAGAATGCAGAAGAGAAGAAAAATCTGTCTCCGGCAAGAGACACTACAAAAACTGTCCAAGAATTCTTGAACAAAGAAACAATGGAGATTGATGAACCGGAGCTTCTACAAGGACCATTTAATTTTGATTCTCTTTCTCCGGTACAGACAATGAAGATAGCTTCATTTTCTAATGCAAAGGTTAAAGAAAAACTCCTAAAGTCTCACATGGAAGATTGTGAGTTGATAGAAGCTACTTCCAGAGTGCTAGAAAAGATTATGCCATCATTTCAGAAGGATCCCACAGCCTCCTCATCCAATAATCTCAAATCTATGATCAATAGTATTACAACACATTTCAATTCTCTAGAGAAATCAGCTGAGGAGAAGGTCAGGAAAGAGTTTTTGGATAAGATATTCTCAGAGCTGCAAGGGTTAATATCAAATGACAGAAGAGTTATGAGTATTGGGATAAAAAGTTTGGAAAATTCCCTTAAGGATGGAGGTGATGTATACAAATTTTGTATGTCCTGGTCTAAAACAACAGTGGAGATTGAGAAGAAAATGAAAGAATAGGAGGATAAACTGATAAAACTTTCTCAAAATTTTGATCCACTTACTACATCCATAATAAATCAAGAATGTCAAACGATTGCAGTTTTGAATGAAATTAAGAAGCTTGAAAAAGAAAAGAAAAATAGAATCAACAAGTTGAGTGAGCTCAGAGGGATAATTATCCCTAAGTTAGAGGCCATGTATGAGGCCATAAAAGAAGCCCAGATCACAGCCCAGACTAGTGATCTGATAGATCTACAAAGGGCAGATGCGTTTGCATTCCTGTTGAGCGGTCATATATCAATTTTGGACAGAATGAAGCAAAGTTGGGCAACAGAATTTGTCCAATTGAAGACAACTTTTGCAGACATTCTTCAGTATATGTAAGTATGCCATATGTATATACTTATGTGGCCAAGTATAGTTGCAATTTTGAAAATTTTGGTGTGTGGACCCAACCCTTTGCCATTGATGTCAAAGGGGGAGTGAGGAGCAGTGAAAAATGAGGAATCCAACTAAGGGGGAGCTCCAAAAAATGTATATAAAAATAGAGCATCAGCCAAGGGGGAGCATAGTGTAAACACTTAGTCATTTTTCTCTAAGTGTTGCCATCAATGCCAAAGGGGGAGATTGTTGGCAAGAGACATTATATGGATTCATGATTGTTGTCATTGATGGCAACAAAGTTTATCCCACATCCACAGGACATGGTATGTCTATACTAGAAGTCAAAGTGAAGAATGTTGTGGTCCAGTAAACAAGAACATAGCATGTGGCGAGGTCCGACAGACAGGTCTGGATCTCTCAGAGGAAGTACCTTGGTGAAGTACGGATTTGGGCAAGTCAAGAGGACTACCTTGAGTGATAGATTCCAAGGATTCAGCCTTCGGTGATAGATGAGGAAAAAGATATGGATACTTGAGTATTGGGTTCCTGATTGGCAGTGTGGACAGAGGAAGAACTGACTGGCAGAACATCAGACTTTATTCTGGATGTGTTACTAATGATGGTAAAGATTATTAAGGCATAAGTTATGATTGGCTAACATGATTGATGACTTCTACAAGTATATCCTTGATCCGCATCATGGTAAGCAAGGATTCAGCTGACAGATCAGAGTTTGTGGAAAATATTGACTATTCCGAATGCTGACTAGAAAGGTGATGAAATCACTTGTGCGCATATATATACAAGATGTATTTAGTTGTAAGAGGTGTCATGGTTTTTGGTGATGTGCGAATAAAAGTAGCAGAGCCAAATAAAAGCAGAAAGGAAGGTCCAGTATGTGAAAGGAGAGCAGCACAAAAGAAGAGGAAAGATGAAATATAGTAGATCAGTGTACAGAGCCTAACCGGAACTGAACTCTAGCATATGTTGATGCTCCTTATCAGTTCAAGTATTGTACCACAATCTTTAGAAATTGTAGACAGTGTGTCTCTTGTAGGCAATGTGCCTCTTGTGAGCAGTGTGCACGGGCAGTGAGCCCTAATTGGCAAGTGCCATTTTGTAATCCTATTCTTCTAATAGAGAATACAATCTTGGGTTAATCACCCCGTGGTTTTCTCCCTTAACAGGGCTTCCACGTCAAAAATATTGTGTCATGTGTATTTCCATTTCATGATTTTGTTTGCTTGTTTGAATTGATGCTGCACTAATTATTAAGAAAGCTTAGAAAGCTAAAATAATTAAGATAACTGATTCACCCCCCCTCTCAGTTATCAACAAGAAGTACCTTTTGTATCTTCATCTTTATCCTTCATAGGATTTAGAATAAATTCTTGACTATCCTTCTTAATGGTATATGTATTACTTTTACCATCATGAACAAATTGTCTATCAAATTGCCATGGTCTTCCCAGCAAGGTATGATAGGCATCCATTGGCAGTACATCATAGAATATTTAATCCTTCTAATTACCAATCTAGAAATTAACCGAGCATTGTTCTCTTACCACTAATTAGTGCTCCTTCTGCAACCATGAGACCTTGTATGGGCTAGGATGCTTCATTCTTTTTAGCTTCAACTTCCTCACCATTTCTTTAGACACAATATTGTCTATGCTGCCACTCTCTACAATCACTTTACAACACTTGCCGCCTGACTTGCATTTGGTTCTGAACAAATTTCTTCTCTGTATTGGTTCTATTTCTGCCTTCTTAGGACTTAAACAAAATCTTTCTTATCATCAGAGACTCTTTGTCCTCTGGGTCTTCTCCATGCTTCAAAGTTTCTATCACTTCATCTTCTGCTTGGGTCACATGAACTTTAGCCTCTTTTCCCTTACCTCCACCTTGAACTTGTGGACATTCAAAAGACCGATGCTCAATCTCTCCACATTGGTAGCATGTACCAGTGAAGCCTTTGCCTCTTCCTCTTCCAAAATTGCCTCTTCCTCAAAAAGAGTCTCCTCTTCCTCAGAAGTTTCCTCTGCCTCCTATTTCCTTGAGTCTGAGAGGTACCATTTTCATCTTGTTTGGCAGAATATCATCTTCCACCACTGCTCTACCCTCTATCATGAGCATTTCTACCTCTACCTCTGTTATTGTTTTGTTGTTTCCTATTCAGCTTCTCTTCAGCCATCAATGCATATTGGTAGGCCTCTTCCACACTCTGCAATCTGAGCAATCTAATCTCGTCTTGTATGGACACCCGCAAGTCATTTAGGTACCTTGCAACTTGGTCAACCTCATTCTCCGTGTGGTCTACTCGAATGCTCAATCGGTAAAATTCTTCTGTGTATTCCTTGACACTGGATTCTCTTTTCTTCAAGTTCTAAAATTTTCTAAACAAATTTATCTGATAGTCTGCAGGCATGAATTTCGTCTTCAATTTTTTTACCACTTGGTCCCATGACTTTATCTTCTCCTTGCCTCTTTTTTGTCTATTAGTTTGTAAATGATCCCACCACAGGGATGTATGCCCTTTCAACTTTGTACATGAATATTTCACCTTCTTGTCCTCTTCGACATCTTCAAAGTCAAAGTACTTCTCCATCTCAGTGATCCAATCCAACAATTCATCTAAATTCAAGTTACTACTATAGTCTAGAGGGTTAAAACAGGGTCTGGTATTTATTCTGGTTAGGGCTCAAATGAACCTCTCTTATCCTTGATCAAGCTCAGGTTGGTTTTATTCTCCTTCAACTTCAACTTGTTCTTCTTCATCATCACTCACGTCTTCGACATGATGACCTCTTCGTTGTGTAGTTTCAACAGCTTCCAGTCTGGCCGTAATTCCCCTCAACATCTCCATCAAGATAGGGTTGGCATCTCTTCATGCCCCTCTTCCTCTGCCACGTCCTCTCTATGCCATATTACTCAAGTCCTCTGTAGTTGCAGGTCTTCTTCCTTTGGTCACTTACCCACAACAAATTCCCTTTAGGTCATCGTAATCTCTTTAATACTTTCTCTAGTAGCAAACCTTGCTATGATACCACTTGACATAGTCGAGAATGAAGAGCCTTATCAGGCTGTCAATCATGCAACAAAATCACACTACAATGCAACAAATCTCAACAGAAAACAACCCTCCTTTTATTGCAATCAATAGAGTACATATTACATTTAAAGTTCAATTACAGAGCATTTTCATCGAGACCGAATTGACTTTTCCATCAACAATTTTTTTTCCCAATTCTTCATTCGATATAGTCCTATCAAAATCCCTGTTCTGAATGCCACTTCCCTTGTTGTCACATTCCCTTGTTTCTACCTTCCCCTGCTACCCAAGGAAAATAGTTCATTTCAACTTCCCCGACGAAACAATTTCCACACAATTTAACTGCCGAAGACCAAATGAACTGTCGCACCAAATAGTCTTCAACTTCATCCCATTGGGATGTCAAGGAGATTGCTAAGGGACTCTTTGATATAGAATGTCCCATCAATAAAGCAAGTAGCACCACACATCCACACCGACATACAGAACTGCCCTATCGGGTTGTCGAAGAGATCGAGCTCATAGTCTTGTCAACATCCAATCTCCCACCGATGAGAGTCAATGCTTTGTTTCGGGCTGTCGAAGGGACAACTAAGAGAGTCTTGCCAAAGTGAACAACTCCCACTGAAACACATTGTATAGAAAATCGAGGGAACAACTAAGAGAGTCAAATCAAATTTTGTTTTGTTTTTCTCTTTTTATATTGCATCATTTATTTGTTTTGATCAAATATTTGGAAGGATACACTTGATCATTGGGAAAAGGTGAACCTCCATTCCTATAGGGTTTAGATTCAAAAAAAATTTCTTGTTTGAGTATACTAGGTCAAGACTGTGAATACAACTTCTTTTATTAGGTTTCGGTTCAAAAAAATTTACATGCATACACATGCAAACTTGGTTTAGACATTTCAAAAAATATATACATGCATTATAATTTGATTAGTATATATATATATGACATTTTCTTTTTAAAAACATTAAATAAAAAAATAGATTTAATTAAAAAATTCATGGGCATGTTTTGGGGTTCCCAAGCAACCTGTGTATGTAGGCCGTCATGGGGAGGGGTTCGCCCCCCTAAAGAATTCCTTAACACAAAAAGAAAAATTATTTGACTTTTTCTTATTTAATTTAATTTATTAATTTTAAATTTTAATTTAGCTGAAATGTATTTAACTTATATGTAGGTTAATTTTGTTTCTTTGGAATTGATAGTGAATTTATAAATAAAATTATTTAGGGGTAATTAGAATTACATATAGTTAGTTTCGTAATTAAGTTATTTAATTAGTTAGCTTCTTATAAGGGGGTTTAATAAATGGAAGAAAAATAATAAATGCTAATTTAGTCGTTTTGAAAATGATTCAATTTATGATTTGTCTATTAAACAGTTAATTCTTGGCTTATAGTATGATCAATTAGTTAGTTATTTTTTTTGAATTTATTTCAACATGGTTAGTAAAATTGAATTGTATTAGTTTACAAATTGATGAATTACTCCAATTAAGTAAATTATTTTAGAATAGTCGATTTAATAGATATTAAGTTGAATTAGTTGGCTATTCCTCAATTGTAGAATAGATAATTAAATGGTTACTTCTAAATGATAGTCAATTCTAAATTATTTAATTGGTTACTTCTAATGTGATAGTCAAATAGTTAAATTTTAAATTGTATCATTAGTTACAAGGGTATTTAAATTGCTTACTTAGTGAGTTGTTATAGGTTTAAACAAATAGATAGTTATTTTAATTAAGCAAGTAATCTACAATATGATTAAACAATGAGATGGCAAATTTAAGTTGTTTAAATTTGTGAGATATTTTTATATATGTTTAAATAATTAAATAGATATTAAGTTGAATTAAAGATAGGAATAATTTACTTACCTTTTTCATATATTTTCACAAATGTTGATTAAATAGTCTTTTTTTAATTGCATACAATACATCAATCTATCATAGAGAGACTTTGATATTAATTAGGAATGAAAGTGGTGGGTTAGAATTGACTTAATTACAAATAAAAATTAAGTTAGATAGTTCTAATGGTTATAAAGCATGTTGAAATAACAAAGTAATCTATAAAAGGAGCTCATTCAAATAAATGTTAATTCAATCTATAGAATACTAAGTCATTTATTAAAATTAATTTATGTTTGAGTTGAAATCATTTAAGTTAATTACATAATTATCGCCACTTAGAAAATTTAATTGATGTGAGCAATATAATTAATTTTTGTAAATTAATTTGCAAACAATCGTTCTAGTAGCAATTGATGAAATGGATCTAACCTAATGGATATTTGTTTTCAATAAGTTTACTTAATTGAGTTCTAGTCATATTTTGGTTTTAGATAGACAACTTAACCAAGAGGGAACCCAAAACTAAATCCCAGTGTTTGGTTTTCATGATTCCTCTGGTTCGCGTTTACGGGTAATGTTGTCGTGTTGAACTACTGCATCTATTGCCTAACATAGCTGCAACAATGGCGTCTATGGCATCGTCCCTTTAAATCATCGGGAGTAATAAGCATCATCGTGATAATAAGTTCGAGGGACATGTAATCTACCTTAGACACCAAACTAAGAAGATTAATCGAATTAATCTGATCTAGAGAATACCTCTCATCATTTGGTTGTATAAGGAATATTAAATTTACCTTGTAGTTTATTTGCTTTTAGAAACCTCTTTCTTGAAATAGGAAAAAAGGGGAACAACAAAATTGATTAATTTCTAAATAACATTGCATGTTCTAAATTATGTTTATGCATCTTCTTGTACATTGATGAAGGTGGTGCCCTTGATAGATGGGATTGTGGTTTATAAACGTTAGATATTTAAGACATTGAAGTGGTACTATCATAAATAGAAGCAACTCACCATTATAGCTCTAGTGATTTATAGAGGATTCCATCAATCTTATAATGCTTAACCATGTCTTCCAATGCTTCTTGTTAGTTGGTCAATTTTGGGTGTGCATATGCAAAAAATATTAAATCTTAGGATTAGTAAAGGGATATAGTAAACGCTTATGGAAAAGATATCTAAGTTCTAGTTCTATTCTATCATAGTTAAGTTTTAGTAGATAGAGATATTTTTGGTAGATCTTTATTATGGGTAGTATTTGTAATCTTGGTAATTGAAGGGACAATATTGACCTTGGCAATTATAGTTTTAAGTTCAAAGTGTTTTGGAGCAATAGGATCAAGAATGTTTTAAGAAATCTTCCAAACCAAACTATTTAGTCCAAGTGAACAGGAATTATTTCTTGGACATGTGAATCTTAGGTAAACCCTATCATATAAACAAAACTTAAACGTCAAACACCCACTTTAGGTGTTTGTTTTGTCTTTTTATTAATTTTGTCCCTGTTTCACATGAGTGGGTGGTAGTCGATGAAGACATGTCTGGAGAAACTAGACCCTAGAAAGGGTTGCATACACCCACTCATAAAGTTACATGGACATAGAACAACTAGAACTACATATCGCTAAATAATGAATCTTTATGTACCTTGATCTTATGGATATATGTATGTAGGCATCTAGGAAATGAAGTATGTTCCTAGTACTTAGGTACCAGGATTATGTGAGGATTAAAACAATCAATGATAATTGATAAACCTTAATGCCTAATCACTTTGTTAAATAAAAAAATTATTCTACTTCAAGTACTATTTTTTGTTTCATGTTTTGGTATGTAGGTAACACTTGGGCCTATGAGCCTACTTTGTATGAAGTTGTTAAAAATAGTTGACATTGTGTTTATCAAACCTAATTTTGTGATGATGTTCTTGAATGCAGAAATGGAAAACCTGAAAACAAAGAAGAAGTGTATAAAGAGAAAGAAAACTAAACAACCTCAAACCTTGAATGATACAAAAGAAAAATTGAGTTACGAAGGAGAATCTTGGATCTCCAATTCTGAAACTTTAGTTTTTGCTCTTGATTGAATTAAACTAGAAAAGGAGAAACATTCAATAATCCTGATTGCTAAAATAATAACCTTACAGGTTAAACCAAGTAAACCCTTGACGAACCGTGTTAAGCCCTTTGGGTGTGGACAAAATGTGTCTGTTATGAGTAAATAGATGATAAAGGAGTACCTACATGTACATCCCACCCCTAAGTTTGTGTTATTAGATTCAAATGGGGAAGATGAACCTAAAGAATGCCCTTTGTCTGATAGTGACTTATAAATCTGAAAAACTAGTAGGCATTAAATAAGGATATATAAATCCACTACTATATCCTCATGTTTTAATAATCATGAGTGTTGATTTATTGAGGAAAATCTTTTGAAACTCCTAAACATTGGTGCATGCTTAATTGTCTTTCATTCTTTCCATTACACTCAAATTTTGTGTACTTATGTAAGTAATGCATTATTTCTATGATGATTACACGTATGATTGAGTTGAGTAGATACTATGTAGATTTTATTGTGATTTTTCTAACAATTGGAATTTTTTTATCATTCATTTCTCCCTAGTAAATTTTGACTAAAGTTTTGTGAATTCTAACCTGAAGTTGTAATTGAAATTTGATTCAAGTTTGTGACTTCATTCACTTAAGGATTTAAAATTTTGACTCTAGTTGAACAAGAACCCTTATGTTCTTGTAGAAGCATTGCTTAAATCTGAATGCATATGTATAGATAGTCTACCTTTATTTTCAAAGGTTGTTTCCTAGTTGATAATTAAACATAGATCACATAAGTAAGATTTATAATCATGATAACTTTTTTATGATCTTTTGGATGGTATCTAGATAAGCAAGTAATCATTACTTAAACAAAGGGTGTAGATAATGAAAATTAAGGTTAGGATCAAGGATATATTTTATTTTGTTGTTACTTGCATAATTTGAATGGGCCATTATTGTTGGACACACCTGGATACTAAGAGGGGGGATGAAGCAGTATTCAAACAAATCTCAAACCCTCTAGAGTAAATCAAAACTTAAACTTTTCAACATTAACAGAAACATAAAAGATCAACACAATGCACAACACCACATAACACCAGATGTATGTGGAAAACCCCCAAAGTGGAAAAACCACAGTGAGGATTAACTCACAATATATGAAGCTCATTGCTATAAAAATTACAACTTTGTTTTAGGGCTACAACCCAAGGAAGCTACTACTCCCTGTAGACTTTATTTTAGGTCTTCAACCCAAGGAAGCTAATACTCCTTGAAGAAAGGTTTTAGGGTTACTCCCAAGGAAGCTACAAATCCATGCAGACTTTCTTTTAGAGCTACAACCCAAGGAAGCAAATACTCCCTAAACTAAGAACAAACTTAGAAAATATTATAGCATGACAGTCCTTCTACTATCTGAACCTAACAATGAAGCTCACTCCTTTGATGATTGCAATTTTGCCTATTTTTCTCCTCTTTTGATGATTGATTCAATTAAGCACACCCTTCACTTCCTTTCTATCACAAAATTTCTTCAAGATGAATCCTGACAGGATCTATCAATTTTGCTATTTCTCTTTCAGTCGCACATCATAATGCATTACACATCCATATTCTGCTCCTCACATTCACATTCACAATCATACTTTACCTATATCAACTAGGTATACAATATATACATGATATTACATTGATTACATTACATGTCAGCCAGAGACACCAAGAATATTACAATTACAAGTTGGCCAGAAATCAAACAACATGAAACATGTAGAGAGTAGGCCTAAAAATGAACTTCACCCAACACCAGGAAGATGAACACACCTTGTGGTTTACAACACATGCTTAACTTGGTCCTAAACATTCTTCACAGTATCATCCTTCAAAGAATAACATCTGCACACCATGCTCATTTGAAATAGGTCGCTCTGAAGCAAGAAAACATGAAACTTGTAGCATATCAGCCATTACAACTTAGCAGTACTCATGAAAGATTGAACATTACTTTTGCTTCTCCCAGATGAGTCGGAAAGACCTATACATCATCTACAACAAGGACTTTGTGCCATGCACCTTCAACATACCTCAGTCAGCCAGGCAAAGGTATAACCTAGCAACACCTTCATTTCAGACCATAGCCTATTCTAGAGAAACCAAAAGACACCTTATGGTGCATTAGTAAACATCACAAGATCATCAGGATCATTCACCATCAACCAATTCTCCATTTCATGCAGCAACAAGTTGGTCCAAGCTAACAGACACGAAAACTAGCCACCAGACAATATAGTCTTGCACACTGTCACTTGCAACTTTCTTTATAGAGGAGCAAATGATATGAAACCTTGAATGTAGCACCTTCTCAACACACTAAACTTAACTTTTGAACCGCATGACCATATCTTCAAATGTGGAGGAATGCAAAGCATTTTCCCAAATAGTCTTCCAGGCAACTTCCTGTAGCAGCAACCTTCACCAACATCTAGAGATCTTGTAACAACACATACTACCTAAGGATCAGCAAGAAAGAGAATACAACATACTATAGGTCATCAACACCATCTCCCCAACATCAGCATTAATGCTTCTAATTCTCATCTTAATGCTTCTAACTCCCATCTTAATATATCATCATGATATCATCTTTGCTAACCACAAACATACTAAATACAACTTTAATTGACATTAATCAAGTCATGACATCCAAACATGAACATCAAAAACATCATTCTTAGCACACCATTGTAGTGTATCAGTGACAGTCCAAACCAAGTGTTGACATCAATGAAAACCACATCAATGACAACCATATATGTAACAATCTCCCCCTTTGGCATTGATGGAAACACACACCTGCTCATTCTCCCCCTTTGACATCAAGGATAAAGGGAAACTACTTCTCCCCTTTTATGTACATACACTTCTTCTTGGAACAGCCAATAGGCTCCCCCTATTAGCAACAACCACTACCTACTCCCCTTGAGAGGTAGCCACCATCAGTCTAGGAAAAAGATATATCATGAATTACTCCCCCTGGATAGATGCACCAACTATGCATTCAACAAGAAGAAGGAGGGGCAGTTACCCCTATCTTCTACAGAAGGTACTCAAAAGCATCCTTTACAAAAGTTGTTGTGAAAATATTTACAATCTAATACTTTGTTGAAACATATTCCAACTTCACTTCTTTACCTACAACCTTCTCTCTCAGAAACTGATACCTGATTGATATATGCTTGGTTCTAGAATGTATCACTGGACTCTTGGAAATATTGATAGCACTAGTATTATCACACAAGATAGGAATAGGCTCATCATACTATATCTTGATATCTTTCAATGTTTGCTTCATCTACAACACTTGTGTACATCAAGATGCTACAACAATATACTTTGCCTCTACAGTTGATAAAGATATTGAATCTTGTTTATTATTATGTCATGAAACCAATCTACTTCCTAAAAAGAAAGCACAACCACTTGTACTTCTATCATCAACACAACCAAACCAATTAGCATTAGTGTAAGCATGTTAGGAACCCGTGTTTAATCCTTCTCTTTACTTTGTTAGTATATTACATTTGGACGCATATGCTTTGTAAGTTGTCCCATGAGTATATTGTATTATCCCACATTCATGGGAAGTAATAGTTGTTTAGATTAGACTTAGTATATAAGTACGTGTTGAAGCCAATGAAGGCATCCATGAGTTTATTGTATTGAGCTTGCTCAAAGGAGGTTGCCCCCTTGAAGTGGCCTGCGATCAATCAATTCCTTCTGTGTTCTACTATTTCTATTATTTTGTGCATTTTTCATTATATTGTTGTAGGAGGTTCCTCTCATTTGGTATCAGAGTGCTTTCTTGGGCTTGCTGGGTGGAATTTCTACCAAAATTTTTTTTCACCGTGGCCTCCAGGCACTGTGATTATTGCAGTAGTTCTTTTTTCTTTGCATCTATATTGTTCATTTCAATTGCAGGTTCAAATCAGGGAATAATCCCTATCTACTTAACTGTGGGAAGTGCCTGGGCATAGCCCTAAAACTCATTGTGAGGAGTACCACAAGAACCTCGAAGTAGCTGGCCCATTGAGAGGACCTGCCAGCGAAAAGGACAACGGCCCCTACCTGATTGACTAGTTCCAATGCATGAGGTAAACCAAGAGTTGTCGTTTGTGGCAAAGCGGTTATTAGTTTTACCTGAGCTGTGGAGTGAGGGGTACTGCCCCAATACATAAGTCATTAGATAACATTGGTATCTAAGTGAATCCCCTGAACCTTTAGGAAGTTGAACTTACTTGGGATCCATATCTATTACTAGTTGACAAATCGCCGATTGAATCTGGCTAGAGCCGTTGCAGATCATTTTCAGAAAATTTTTTTTTGCCATATCTTCCTTGCTTTCACTCCGTTTCCTCTAAAAATTCACTGGAACCCCTAAAATTCCATTTTGCATATTTCCTTCCTTGAGGACCATATCCCAAATTCCACTTATCGAAGCCATAAATCCCACATTTGTCTATTTTTAGGGTTTGCCATAATTTCTTCAATTCTCACCCAATCACCTTCAAATTTTGCCACAGTGTTCATTTCCTATTTCTTCTCCTTTGTCCCTCTTCGACAAATTTTCCCATTCTTTCACCCCGCTTCTGAAATTCCCATTTTCTACTTCCCTGTCCCTCATAAAGTGTCCAAAACCTAGTCAAACCCCAATTACCCATCAAAGTTTTTCCCAAATCCAAATTTTCCTTTACTAAAAAAGTTTCTATTTTTATTTTTCTACCCATTCTAAAAAAAAAAAATTCTGGTTATGGTTGTCACCTGCGTAGGATCAAAAAACATGGAGGAGGAACTTGCAACCATCAAGATGAAACTCCAAGATCTGGATGAAAAAATTCTTGGGCTCAATCTTTAGCAATCAGCCATGAACAATAGACGATAGCCAAAGTCTTCTGTAGATATAGGGTTTTCTTCTTTCAGCAATTTTCGTGGACTAAAGCTTGATTTTCCTCGTTTTAATGGTGATTATCTGACTGGATGGATATACCAGGCAAAACTATATTTCAATCTGCATAATACTTTTGATGTTAACAAAGTCCCACTTGCTTCCTTTCATTTGGAACATGAAGCCCTTCAATGGTTCCATTGGTACATCAAAGCTCATGAAGAGCCAAAATGGATAGATTTTTGCAAATTCATTTTGTAATGATTTGGCCCTAGTGCTTTTGTTGACTTCATAGGAGCACTCACAAAAGTACCGTGAGAGAATATTAGACAGAATTTGAAAAACTGGCCAATCACACAGAGGGATTGTCTGATGAATTCTTTAGGAGTTGTTTTGTCAGTGGTTTGAAGGATGTAATTCTCTCTGAGGTTAAAATGTTCTGTCCAAGCACAATGATGGAAGCCTTAGGGTTGGCTAAGTTGGCGGAGGACAAGATCACAACTCAACAACACTCCAAATCCAATTTTGTTCCATTCAGAAATATGGATCCCCAAAGCCCTCAAATAATGCTAGCTCCTAGAACAACTCCTATCAAGCATTTGACTGAAGCAGAGATGCAGGCATGTAGAGAAAAAGGGCTTTGTTATAATTGTGATAAAAATTCACTCAGGGACAGATGTGTTGAGCAAAAGTTCTATCTCTTGGATGTGGATTCTCTGCCTAAAATTGAAGTTTATGCAGATGCTCAGGATACAGTAGCTGATCAAGTTGAAACTCAGCAGTCACCTATTAAATCTACTTCTCAGGAAGATCACCCAGAGATTTCTCTCCATGTCGTAACAGAAGTCACCACCCCACAAACCATGCAAGTCAAGGGTTACTTTAAGAAGCTCCCTCTTACAATACTCATTGATTCTGGTAGTACTCATAACTTCATTAACCCTCACATAGCCAAGCAAGCTGATTGTTTTGTTTATCCTTGCTCAAACTTTGAAGTCAGGATTGCCAATGGGGGCAGATTACCTTGCAAAGGGAAGTGTCACAATGTGCGTATCTCTATTGGAGATTATAACCTGCGTTCTGACATGTTTGCCTTGCCCTTAGGTGGATGTGATGTGGTTTTGGGCACCCAATGGTTACACACACTTGAACCCATCTTATGGGATTTTGCTGAACTTTGGATGCAGTTTTCAGACAATGGGCACAAACACACATTGAAGGGCTTACAACCGGGGTTTCTCAGCATCATAAGTTCACATCACTTGGAAAACCTTCTTAAGAAGAATTCACATGGTGTCATCGCTTAGCTTCACTCCATTCAGATGCAACCATCCGTGTCTCCACTACTCCTTCAGCTCTACAACGAATGATGGCTATTTTGCATGCAGTACAGAAGTGGCAACCATACCTATTAGGGAATCATTTTTGCATCAGGGTGGCTCACTAGAGCCTAAAATATTTCTTGGAACAATGGGTCTCCTCCTCAACACAATAGAAATGGATCAGCAAACTCATGGGTTATGACTATGAGATCACTTACAAGAAGGGTATGGACAATATTGTGGTGAATTCTCTTTCTTGCACATGTGATGACCAAGCTTCTCTTTCAGCTATTTCTATGTATGTTCCAAATTGGTTGGAATCTATCCTATAGGCTATCTTCTATGAACTCTATGTTTCTCCATCGGTAGGGCACTCTAGGTTCCTCAAAACTTATGAGTGGGCATGTCATCACTTCTTTTGGAAGGGAATGAACAGGGCAATTCAATAGATTGTGGCTGCATGTGATACCTCAAAACAACAGCATCAATGGGCAAAGTGGCTCCCTCTCACTGAATGGTGGTTCACTACCTCCTACCACACTGCATCTAACCTGACTCCATATGAAGCAGTCTATGGTCAGGTACTGCCAGCGCTCCTTCCATACTCCCCCAACAGTTCACGAGTTTAGGTAGTCGACATAGTTCTCCACATCCAGGATCAGATTGGGGATCATAAGTTGGCTCCTTCTTCCTGCGTTCATCTAATATTTCATGTCTCTTGTCTAAAGAAATTTTTTGGCGCCAACGACAGAGCACAAACTATTTTACCACAACTAGATAATGGAGGATCCATCCTTTTGGCACTAGAGGTAATCCTTGATGGGAGCATTAGTCCTCTTCACTCTTGCTCCATCACAAAGGTATTAATTTAGTGGCATGGAATGCACCTAGAGATTGCTATCGGGGAACCACTCCTTTAGGTTCAGCAACAATTTCCACATCTTACACTTTGAGGACAAATCTTTTCTAAGAGGGAGGGGATGTTAGGAACCCATGTTTAACCCTTCTCTTTACTTTGTTAGTATATTACATTTAGACGCATATGCTTTATAAGTCATCCCATGAGTATATTGTATTATCCCACATTCATGGGAAGTAATAGTTGTTTAGATTAGACTTAGTATATATGTACGTGTTTAGGCCAATGAAGGCATCCACAAGTTTATTGTATTGAGCTTGCTCAAAGGAGGTTTCCCCCTTGAAGTGGCCTGTGATCAATAAATTCCTTCTGTGTTCTGCTATTTCTATTATTTCATGCATTTTTCATTATATTATTGCAGGAGGTTCCTCTCAAAGCACTTAGATCAAAGTCATTACCTCTTGGATACCATAAGCCATAATTTGGAGTTCCCTTTGAGTATCTGAATATTCTTTTTGCTACCTTCTCATGAATTTGCTTAGGATTAGCTTGATATCTGGCAACCAAACATACTGCATGCATGATATCAGGTCTATAAGCAGTCAAGTACAATAATCCTCCAATCATAGATCTATAAAGAGTCTGATCAACCTCAGGTGACTCATTAGCCTTGCTCAAGTGACAACCATGTCCATATCTTCTGATAGCTGTAAACCATCCAGTTGCTCAATGTAGACCTCTTTCTCTAAATTGCCATTCAAAAATGTTGACTTGACATCCATTTGATAGACCTTGAAGTTCTTGTGAGAAGCAAAGGCAAGAAACATCCTGATTGCCTCCATCCTGGCTAACAGAGCAAAAGTCTCCTCAAAATCAATACCTTCAACTTGTGAATAACCCTTACACACCAATCTTGCTTTGTTCCTATTATGTTAAAAATGTCTCCCTGGGACTTTTCCCTTTTAAGGTTTAGCTCCCAAGCCCTTAGAATGCATTATAAGCATCTTGCATGTTAATTTTGAATCCTAATGAGAAAATCACTAAGTGTTATGGCAAATAGGACCTAGGGGGTGCTATTTAAATAGATCCTGACCTAATTGGGAGGGTTGACTTGGGTGCTAGAGCCCTAGTCCTGTCCCATTTTAGGTCAGCCCTAAAATTTTAATGTCAGTTTTATGACCTTTACTTAGGTCCTATGCCAACATCTCAAATTTGAATTATGAAATTCTTAGTGGGAATGTGTGTTGTTGCATATATAAGCATGTTTAGGGTTCCATTTGCAAACTAGAAGATGATTATGAACTTTTGGCAATCTTACGATTTTAGAGCATTCAAGATATTCATTGTTGCAGAGCAGAGCATTGTTATTATGTTTGTGATTGTAGATTTAGCTTCATATTCTCATGTTCTGAATAATCTTCATCTATGTGAGATCTACACCTCTGAGGAGACATTTATTTATGTTTTCAATCATTTATCATTTGGATTTTGCCTCTATCCCATAGGGATACACACTCTTCATCTAAAAATGGTGTTCAAAAGACTTGAATGTCTCTTTGGGACTTGATTGAGAAAAGCCTCTACACACCACAACCCCCAACCACTCTCCTTGTGATTGTAGGTTACAGGTGTCGCATCTTGATGGAGTGGAGTTGTAAGGAATAGTAAGATAGTGTGTAGATTCCAGATCATTGAAGAAAAGGACTGCTCAGACACATGTGTTAGTGGTAGTGTCCTCCAAAGTTACAAACACAAAAATCATTGTGAAAGTGATAATCAACATCTCAAGAGGCTCTAACATCCTAAAAAACATCTGGCCTTGAACTTGGATGCTAGTGGTAGTATCCTTCGCATCTCCCGGGGTAGAAACGAAAAATACAGTGATCATCAGTGTTAGGAGGAGATCAAGATTCTATAGAGAAATAAACACCTTGGATAGGGGTGTTAGTTGTAGTGTCCCTAAGTGGTAGTGTCCCTAAGTATTCCACATCTTGAACTTCAAAAAATGGTCAGTAACTGATCTCTGTCTACTACATTAGTCGGCAAGCATTTGTTGTAATTCATCAATTTACTTATTGTTTTGCATACTTAGGGTTTTAATGGTATTTGAGTATTAAATTGATACATTAGTTGATAACATTTGAGCTTCCACATCATTCCAAGTGACATCCTAAGTTGTAGGTGAATCCTCTTGCAAAATTGTGATTCAACTCAGTTGATATGTCTTTGAATGTTTGTAGAGAAAGGAGGATTTAACCCCTGTTTTCATTTTCCTCCTTTTTCATACAAAACATTTTGGTGAAATTGTGTTTATTTGAATTTTTCACCTTGCTAAGTTTTGTACTTTAGATTTGCATTCATTCATTTTATTTCATTTGAAAAATTACAAAAAAATTGAAAATTTTAAAAAAATTGGCATCTTAGGCTTACATTTTGGCATAATATGAATTAATTGGGATTTAATTCCATTTAATTTATGTTATTTTCATTAGATATGATTCAAATTGTAGAAATTCATCTTATTTAATCATTTACATTGCATTTCCATGCTTAAATTGTTAAAAATTACTTGAAATTGTGCATTTTCATAAAAACCTAGTTTTGCATTAGCTAGGGTTTGTACTTAAAATCTTGTTTTAGATTTTACTACCCTTTTCAAACACTCATTTAGGACTGATTTTTAATTATAGTGTTGCATCATAGTGTCCTTTTTTGCAAAAATTCATGCCTAGGGTGTGAAAAGCTTGCATTTTCACTAGATTTGGCCTTATTGTCTCTCTAGAATTGCATTATAGGAGTGTTGTGAAGGATATTGTTGCATTATTGGACTGATATTTAGCTTATTTTTTTCTTCCCCTCATAAAATTATTCACAACACCTCTTCCATTAGTCATTTGCATTGAAATATTGAAAAAAATGTGAAAAATCAAGCATTTTTAGGTCATATTCATACATAGTTTTGCACTTGTTCCTTGCATTAGCATTGAAAATATTTCAAAATCTGATTTTGCATACATTTGAATACATATACACATGGCTTATAATTGAAACAATAATTCTAGGCTTCCCCCTAGTCCTTATTTAAAAAGAACAAGCCCTAAACCTAAAATTACATTTACACCTCATGACAAAACATTCGTAGATAATGAAGGGCCTCTTTACATTACTGTGAAAATAATGGAGATTCTAGTAAATGGTACACTTATAGATCCTAATTGTATGAATAATATGATAATGGAAGAGTTTCTCCTTGCACATAATTTGACACAAGATTCCTATAAACCTTCGGATATAAGGATTAAGACACACAATGGAGCTTTAATGCCTACCTTTGGGAAGATAACTTTATTAGTTACAGCTTTTGATAAAGGTGTGGATCAAGTATTTGAGGTTATACCATTATCTGACCTCTTTCATGTAAAACTAGGACACCCATGGTTGAAAGCTATGAACGTTGTCCCCTCAACTATTCATAATTACATAAAATTCCCTTTACATGGACAAGTGCGTACTATTTGACATAATACATATCAACATTTGGCAGTCGATAACAAATTTACTCTTGATTACTTTTGGCTGCAACCTGATAGAGACCTTGAGCCACGAAGAGATCACTCTTTCCTACAATATCTAGAGGCTACAAAGCAAAACTTATATCTAGAGTAGACGGGCCTCCTATGCAAACAAAAAGAGACAAACAACCTGTATTAGAAGAACTTCTTAGAGGACAAAACAAAATAAGAATAAACAAAGATTATTACAACTATGATGGAATAATTAGAATGATAGATGTGGATAAGGAAAATTTTCATAACTCACCTCATCCACAAAGAGATGGTATCTATGTTGAGGTTCCTCCCCTGTTATCCTTACAAGGAACAGGAGTGACTCATCGAGAACAAAACACTTCATCAAGACAAGTGAGATTTGAACATGGTGCTTCCTCCTCTAACATGCAAAAACTTATAGAAAAACATGACAACACTTTTGAAAATATAAGCAACAAGACAAAATGAAATAGACAAGCAAGAGAAAGAAGGAGAAGAAGACAAGATTTTGCCCAATGAAATGCACCTCAACAAGAAAACATTCCACCTCACATTGAATCAAACCAAGAAAAACTTAACAATGAACAATTTTAAGATGAGAACAAAAGTTGGGCTATGGTACCTTATAAACCTCTCTCCTCTAGCATTCAAGATTGGGAAGACGATGACTTACTTGATGATGACTGCTAGTTCGATTGTCCCTATAGGTAAGTATTTATAACCCTTTACCTCTGTGTTGTGTTTCACCCATGATGTGTTGTGTGTTGTTTAGGCCTCCTTGGATGACCCTTGATACTCTTGTAAGGTCAAGGATACTGGGAGACTGCTTTGTTGTTACCCTTCTTCTATTTGTATCATTATTCTCCTATATAGCCTCCCCTCTATTTTCATTATTGTGTGGTGTCCTAGGGGCATAGCGTTGCAGTTGGTGACCTGGGGGCACCTTCTAATGCTTCTATCTAGTTGGTGGATGATGAAAAACAAATGAGAGTGATACGGACCAAATGTCCCTTCAGTGAGTAAGAAAAAATGGACCTAGTCCATACATGAGGATTGGGTTGATATATATTATCCGACGCTTGGCTAGTAGAATCACTCCATGTGATATTTTGGATGATGTCTTATCACACTAACAAACCATAACAATATTGCTACTATGTGCACTTTGTTTATCTTGGGTCTCGCCTTGCTTATACTCAGTTTTGGGATCTCGGTGGTATAGCCCCACGGTTATACTCAGGTTCTGAATCCGTAGTATAACCTTGGCTTTTGATATGATGATGTTTATGAATTGTTTTGATAATGTAATGTAGTTATTATCTTATGGAAAGATTTCTAACCTCTCTTCTTGTCAAAAATTGTGTGTTTATGGAAAGATTTCCAACCTCTCTTCTTGTAGGAAATTGTGTGTTTGTGGGAACATTCAGCGATCGTAAAGTGCATGTCACTTCTGGAAAATGGGCTTTGCAAAAGCTCTTGTTCCCTTGTGTGTTTTCTTCCTACCTTAATACACTTGATATTGGTACACGATATCAACCACCTTAAGGTGGGGGCATATATAAGGTAAGCTATCTGATGATTTTGATATTGATAAAGTGTGTTTGCATACATTGATCTATGGCGTTGATATGGAATATTTTGTCGTTTAGGTAACCAATGGAAAAATAGTTATATCACCACAACTATAATGAGACTGAGTCTCTCCTCTTAGCAAGGGGAGGTTCCCTCTATATAATGAGCTCTTTCTAACAAGAAACTTTTAATACTTAAAATGAACTAAAAACTATATTAAGGTGTTATCACTTCATCCTATTCTCTTCTTTCAGAATAGATGCTTTTCTCTTCAAAATAACAATTTCAACAAAAACAATGTTTAATAACTTATGAATCAAGACAAACCATAGAAACACAAAGTTTTCTATTTCTTCACTTGTCTTCTCCCAATGAACCTGATTGAACTCAAATGTAGCCCAAAGTCTCCACTTTTATTCAACACAATATAACTAACTTGAACACAACATTTTTTAGCACAAAGTCTATAAACTATTATATCCTCACAAATGTTAACACAAACTCCTGCAATGAGAAAATAACACAAAGTCTATTTAACCAGAACAAGAACACTTCTCTCAATTTCCAACAAACTCCACAATTCCAACAATGATCCAATATAATATAACACCAATGACATATGAATACTGATATCATAAAACAATATGATTCAACTCAAAGTTTGATGCTCAAACTGCTTATTTATATTGATATTCACTTGAAAAATTGATAAACATTAAAAGCTCAAAGTATTGAAATGTTTTCCAATTCGGCAAAGTTTCTTTGCAATAGATAAAAGATAAAGATTACAATAGAGGCCCTCTTTATTTATAGGGAGGAGCCTAGAGGAAAAATAGGGAAATTTTAACTACTTTGACTTATTCAAACAAAAGAGTCCTATTTGACTTATTACTTCTTTTGTCTCATATGTAATTTCATTTTGGAAAACTACATGTGAGTATGTCCATAACAAAATTCAAGTTACATCTACAAGACTGAAAATAAAATAAGGCATTGAAAAGGAACTTCAGCAGTCACCATCCTTCTTCTTCATAAAGTTTTTATACATAGTTTGTATTGCCACCATTTCACATCCATTGGGCTTTGTTTTATTCTCTGAGATGGTACGAACCCTGAGAACTACATCTTTAACTGCCTTTATTACTTTCTCATGTTTCTCAAGATTATCCTTTAGATTCTCAAAAGTTGAGTGATGATCATAAAGGCTATCCATTGAAACCATTGTAGGCACTTCATCTTCAAATTTATGCTGCACCATCTTCTCAAAAGCATCTATCATTTCCTCTGCTGAGAGAAACTTGTGACCTTCACCCGTCAGAGTGCATGAGAGTTCCTCTAACCTATGTAGAAGCAAGACATTACTGTCTTCACTATTTTCACATACCTGGCACAAGTCATCAAGTAAACCTTTTATCACATTGATGCGATGGACAAGAGATTCCTTAGTCTTAAGGTAAGACTCTTGGTTTGAAACGACACCAATGGCTATCAGATTATTTATTTTGATCTTCTTCATCTCAACCCATTCCTCTAAACTTTCTTCTTGATCTTGTAGTTCTTGAGAAAGTAAATCACTAATGTCATCTCGCTTAGCTTTTGCCTTGTCCATCTTTCCTTTTCTTTCCACTGTGGTCTTCAATAGAACTCTTCCTTGTGCCAGCAACCATTCCACAATATCACTAACCACTCTTACTCTAGCCTGAACTTTCTCAACCTTTTGAATAAGAGGATCATCAACAGTCACTGCCATAGGTTCCATGATCTCAGATGATTTTACTATTTTGTGAAGAATAACAGAAAGTTGTTCTACCTTTGCTTTGTACTACTCCTCCTTCTTGACCTCATCATATTTCTCAAGCAATGAACTTGCAGCGGCTTGAAAATCTACCTTGATACCTTCATGAGTTAGCTTACCTAACTCAACTCTGGAGATAATATAATCATTCATATCAAAAGTATCTGTAGTGGCATCATCTGGTGGGTTAGCAATTTCTACATATCTGATTCCCTTTTCATTAATAAGCCTAGAAATAGTTTTAGGTTTCTTTTTATGGGCCTTTGGCTTAGCAGAAAGTAACTTCTCTATATCAATTTCATCTGGTGAAATCGCTTGCTTCTCCCTCTTGGGAGTATATGCAAAAAACCATGGAGGAAGTGTTGAGGTACCAACATTCAGAGAAGAGTCAATTACCTATTTTACTGGATCCATGCTCACACCTGTTATAGTAACAATAGGACTAGTGTTGGTAAAAACTACACTTGTGTCAACAACTTTCTCTGAACCATCTAGAAAATGCTCCAAAATAGATTGTTCACCAATATCAAATGATGGGGAAGCTAGACTTGGAATAAAACCAGAAGAATCAAACATGGTCCCAAAACTTGTTCTTACAAAGGTAGGGGTATTATCAAAAGACACAACAAAAATAGGTGAAATAGGAACATTGGAAACTACTGGAAAACTACTAGAAATAGGAGCATGAGGAAGGGGTGTATAAACTTGTGATTCTAGTGGAAGATCCTTTTGAGGGGAAAGCTGTGAATCACAAAATTGTTCCTATTAATATCATAAAACAATAAGAACAATGATCCAATATAATATAACACCAATGACATAAGAACATTAATATCATAAAACAATATGATTCAACTCAAAGTTTGATACTCAAACTGCTTGTCTATATTGATATTCACTTGAAAATTTGATAAACATAAAAATGTCAAAGTCTTGAAATGTTTTCCAATTCGGTAGAGTTTATTTGCAATAGATAAAAGATAAAGATTACAATAGAGGCCCTCTTTGTTTATAGGGAGGACCCTAGAGCAAAAATAGGGAAATTTTAACTACTTTGACTTATTCAAACAAAAGAATCCTATTTGACTTACGCCTTCTTTTGTCTCATATGTAATTTCATTTTGGAAAATTACATGTGAGTATGTCCATAACAAAATTCAAATTACATCTACAAGATTGAAAATAAACTAAGGCATTGGAAAGGAACTTCAGCTGCCACCATCCTTCTTCTTCAGAAAGTTTTTATACATAGTTTGTATTGCCACCATTTCACATCCATTAGGATTCACTGTATTCTCTGAGATGATACGAGCCCTGAGAACTGCATCTTTAATCACCTTTATTACTTTCTCATGTTTCTCAAGATTATCCTTTAGATTCTCAAAAGTTGAGTGATGATCATAAAGGCTATCCATCGAAACCACTGTAGGCACTTCATCTTCAAATTTTTGCTGCACCATCTTCTTGAAAGCATCTATCATTTCCTCTGCTAAGAGAAACTTGTGACCTTCACCTGTTAGAGTGCATGGGAGTTCCTCTAACCTGTGTAGAAGCAAGACATTAATGTCTTCACTATTTTCACATACTTGGCACAAGTGATCAAGTAAACCTTTTATCACATTGATGTGATGGACAACATATTCCTTAGTCTTAAGGTAAGACTCTTAGTTTGGAATGACACCAATGGCTATCAGATTCTTTATTTTGTTCTTCTTCATCTCAACCCATTCCTCTAAACTTTCTTCTTGATCTTGCAATTCTTGAGAAAGTAAATCAATAATGTCATCTAGCTTAGCTTTTGCCTTGTCCATCTTTCCTTTTCTTTCCACTATGGTCTTCAATAGAACTCTTCCTTGTGCTAGCAACCCTTCCACAATATCACTAACCACTCTTCCTCTAGCCTAAACTTTCTCAACCTTTTGAATAAGAGGATCATCAACAGTAACTGCCATAGGTTCCACAATCTCAGATGATTTTACTATTTTCTGAAGAACAACAGCAAGTTGTTCTGCCTTTTCTTTGTACTGCTCCTTCTCCTTCTTGACCTCATCATATTTCTCAAGCAATGAACTTGCAGTGGCTTGAAAATATGCCTTGATACCTTCATGAATTAGCTTACCTAACTCAACTCTGGAGACAATATAATCATTCATATCAAAAGTATCTGCAGTGGCATCATCTGGTGGCTTAGTAACTTTTGCATATTTGATTCCTTTTTCATTAATAAGCCTAGAAATAGTTTTAGGTTTCTTTTTCTGGGCCTTTGGCTTAGCAGAAAGTAACTTCTCTATATCAATTTGATCCGGTGAAATTGCTTGCTTCTTCCTCTTGGGAGTGTATGTAGACAACCATGGAGGAAGTGTTGAGGTACCAACATATAGAGAAGAGTCAATTACCTATTTTGTTAGATCCATGATCACACCTGTTATAGTAACAATAGGACTAGTGTTGGTAAAAATTGCACTTGTGTCAACAACTTTCTTTGAACCATCTAGAAAATGCTCCAAAATAGATTGTTCTCCAATATCAAATGATGGGGAAGATAGAATTGGAATAGAACTAGAAGAATCAAACACGGTCCCAAAACTTGTTCTTATAGAGGTAGGGGTATTATCAGAAGACACAACAAAAATAGGTGAAATAGGAACATTGGAAACTACTAGAGAACTACTAGAAATAGGAGCATGAGGAAGGGGTGTAGAAACTTGTGATTCTAGTGGAAGATCCTTTTAAGGGGAAAGATGTGAATCAACAAGTTGTTCTTGTTCTACATTTTCCTCTTTTTCTTGTTCCTTTTCATTTTCCTCATTTGGCTTCTCAAGCATTTCTACTTGCTGAGCATCAATATCTTCAATCTCCATTTCATTAACATTTGTATCTTTGGCACCTGATTTTGTGACACTAGAAGTTCCTGCAACCCCCTTCTTCATTCCTCCTTTAGATACAAACTTGATTTTGGTTTATGCACTTTAGAAGAAAGAGTGTCACTTTTGTTCTTTGTTCAGTTTTCTACCTTTTTTCCTATTTTCTCCTGAATTTCAATTTTTGACCCAGTAAGAAACTCTTTCAGACTTATTCCCTTACTTCTTAACCACACATTTGTATTTGCTAGAATTGGCTGAAATCTTTTCCTGATTGAAGTTTCCTCTTTGACAGACCTTTTGACCTCTGGTAGAGGCGAGGATTCAATGTTCTCAACATTGTATTTGGGATCCAAAACATCCCCTTCATCTTCCATTCCCTCCAGAATATCTACAAGACCTAATTCTTCAATCTGACTCAAGTGAAGTCTACAATAATCTAGCTTCTTGATCTCATTTCGTGTTCTAAGATCGGCCCAAATATCTTCAACCATTGGCATATGGAAAATTGACTTCCTCTTGATCTTGTCCTGCACTCTTCTGAAATCAAAACGATCTCTTTTCTTGAAAGTCTTCATAGTGACCAATTGTATTTTTTATTCAACTGCTTTGGTCTTGGTGGCTGACTAAACAGTGTACCTCCCAATTTCTATAGAAAACTTAATTCCTGACTTTTTCAGCTCCATCTGCTTATTGTGCACAACAATCAATTGCCTACATAGTTCCATCAAAACAATTCTATCACTGGGATATCGTGGAAGCATATATGGATAACCAGGATAGTATCCCACTCTGAGATAAGTGAAAGTTGGAAACTGTAAGAATAAAAAACCAAAAGAGTTGACCACTTCCCAGGCCTCATCTAATACTCTTTTATGCTCAAGTTAATTATTCCATAAACACATGAATACTAAAAAGAAGGCATCATTAACCCTACAAAAATGATGGATTGATCCCTTTAGAGTAATCTATGGATAATACTCATAAACTAGAACCAATCTCCTATCACCAACATGAGTTAAACCAGGAAAAATCCTCATGTTTATAGTAGCATACACTAGATATGAAGTCATGTAAAAATTTAAAGTTGTATTAATTTTCACGAGCTAATCATACAAAGCATTGCTGATCTGTTCCCCCCAGAAGATTTTCTATTGACCCTTGAGAATCACCTTAATGTATGTATACATGCATTCTTGAAACTTGGATGAAGGGAAACCTCTAATTTGACTCAACAGTGTAATCAAATCACTTACCTCCTTGACAAAGTCACTTCTCGAAAGGTCTTTTGGCCATCTAGTCAAATTACTCTGAGGCATCTTTAGCCACTTACTGTTGATATGTTTCCTTGTAGCTTCAATGTCTTCATCATAATCTTTTTGCCCTTGAGAAAAATCTATTTCTCTAATATTTTCAATAGGAGTACACAAAGATTTTATTAAGAAATTCTACATCTAATCTCATGATCACATTTCCTTGGGAATCAGATACAGTCCTGGTATCCCTGTTATAATGACTAGCTACCTGAAGAACAAACTCAAGATTGTGGGCAGTGATAGTAAAGAGGCAACCAAGTGAATGTTACTATCGATAATCTTCTGCATATATTGAGGAGGATTTGACTGTTCTGTTCTATCCACAAACTTGACCATGTCCACATGACCAATCTCTGTATCTCTGATCTTGTCTACATTGGATTGCAATGAAGTCACAGGGAAAACGCCTTGGTACTTCTACTTCATGATTTTAGCCTTTGATGGGGATGACTCTAACATCAGCTTTTTGAAGAAAATTGGAAACGGCGTTTACCACAGATGTTTGTTGAAACTGCAAAAAGCCATGATCTCATAGTTAGGGGAAAAATGGGCAAATTGGGGTTACTACAAATTGATGATCATGAACACAAGAATGTGTGTTGAAGGGCTTAAGAGTGGGCAAATCAAGAAAATAGGAGAAAGCAAGCCAATAGGTATTGAAAGGAAATATTTCCCAGTGTTACAAAAATTTTCAGGGTGACATGCATGGGCGGTGATTTTGGCTACTCCTACATGTAGGGGTAAGATTATAATCATGCACGGTCTACCATTTTGGCCGCCATTGCATATGGGGTAAAAAAATTGGGTTTTGATGTAGTGGCGGTCAATTTGACTACCCTTACATCAGGGAAAAATGCAAGTTTACTCTGGATGTATAAGCAGCAAAAATACCTGCTCAGGCCTGTTGGAGGAAAAACCATGTTCAGATGTGAAGTTAGTCAAAATGACCGCTCATACATCTTAATATTAAAACTTTAAAACACATGTAAATAGTGGTAGATTTTACTCCTTGAGCATGTAATATTTAAAAGTTTAATTTCCATGTAGGGGCGACATTTTTAACCACCCCTACATGAGGGTAAGATCAAGGACAAGGCACAAGTATTGGCGGTGCTTTTTGCTACCGATACATGTGTGATGACTTAGAAAGAAAGCAAGGCAAGATACCATCAACAAAAAGTACTAATGATTCACACGAGTTTACATCCTAAGACCTATTTAGGAAAATCCACGAAAATAAACAAAAGACTAGGGTTCCGTGAAAGAACAAACCATTCTAAAATGATAGTAATAAATAGAAACACAAGCTATACAAAGTTTTCTAAAAGCTTGATTAACAAACATATTCAATGATAAATCCAAACAATAAAGTTTTACAAAACAATCATTTTAAATGATCAATGAAACCCTGGTTTAAAACATAAACTGAATACGAAAAATAACAACCTACCTTAGATAATAAGCCAAAACCCTAAGTGTGACATTGGTGACCAAAATTCGTCCAAATTTGGAATCAACACAATCGAGCGATACTAGGAAGACTTCAATAGTCAATTAGAAGATTTAGGGAATGAGAAATAACAAAATGGAACAAGTTTACACCTTAAAAAGGTTTAAAAAGGTGTATTAATGTTGACACGAGCACCATTAATAACATTGAAGTTTGTGAGATCCACTAAGTTTTGTTTGAGCAGTGGGAAGGACTGACTCTACACATCATTAAACCAAATGCAAAAGCGGCAATAACGACCATTATTACACATAAAATCATGACAAGGAACACGCATGGGCGGCGATTTCCGCCGCCCATGTATGTTAAATAAAAAAATGAGACAAACATGTAGAAGCAACAATCTTGTCTGACTTTGCATGTTAAAAAAACAAAGAAATGCAAGAGCAGTAGTTTTGACTACTTGTGGACATGAAGACTTAAAAATTTACTAGCACCTTAAAAATGATCAAAATTGATATTTTGACAAGCTTGCAACTTGATCAATTTTCACGAATCTTGAGGAATTGACTTAGGTAAATATCAAAAACCATTCTACGGTGTCAAATGACTTCACACGAGGCCAAGAGAACTTGTCTCAATTTGCAAACTTAGAGTGTAGACTATGAAATAGACAAGTTTTGTAGGGGTTGTCTATAAAATGAGCGCATCTAATTTTGAGAACAACAGATGGCTCTAACTGGGGAACTTCCTTCAGTCATTCTTTGAAATGATTAAAGGGAGAAGAATCCAATCTCTAAGTGCCTTCATCCATGCCATTGGGCCATAGAGTCAAGCTACCAAAAAGAAAAAGACACAGAAGACTAGAAAAAATGAAAAATAAAAACACAAACTATACAAATGTACAAATGAACTTATCTGATACTTCAAGGAATTAAGTGCTTCAAATGTTGTCCACTGTGAGGCAACAAGAATGGTGTGCCATCAAGATACTCCAGCAAGAAGCTATTTTCAACACAAAATTGATGAATGACGAACGAGCCTCTCCATAGGGAGTCAAACTTCCCATGCATTCCTTTAGGCTTTCTCCTCTTGTCCCATAACAAGACTTGATCTCTAATTTGAAATTCTCGAGTCTTCGCCTTCTTGTCAAAGAGCTTCTTTACTTGACTTTTATGTTCAGCAATATGGTCTATTACCATAACCTACTGCTCTTCAAGTTCAGTGAGCTACATTATTCTTTTGTCAATAGGACTTTCAAAAGTTCTATCTTCCATTGCCTTTGCCAACTTCAATGTCGGCAATTCCAAAGTAATAGGAATCTCTGCATTCAGACCATATAGAAGATGAAATAGTGACATACCTATCATCCTTTTGGAGGTAATCTTGTCTGCCCATAAAGAATCAAATAAAGCTTTATGCCAATTTCTCTTATTATCTTCCACCAATTTCCTGATAATGGTAACTAGATTTTTGTTACTAGATTCCGCCTGACCATTCCCTTGTGGATAATAGTCTAATGAATGAGAAAGGATGATCCCATGTTCATAGAAAAAACTAGTGATATCGTTTGAAGAAAAACAAGTAGCATTATCTGCTACAATTTTAATTGGAACTCCAAACCAGGAAAAATTATTTTCCTTAAGAAAATTACATACTACCTCAGAAGTAGCATGCTTGACTGGAATTGCCTCCACCCACTTGGTGAAGTAATCTGTTGTATCGAGAACAAAATTGTGTCCCACACTTGACGGTGGGTTCATAGCACCAATGAAGTCAATGCCCCATTACTAAAAAGGTTCTTCAATGACAACTGGCTTAAGTGGTAGTGTAGCCAACTTAGGCTTTCCAACAAACTGTTGATAGAGTTCACATCTACGTACCTAGTTGTATTCATCCTGAAATAATGTGGGCCAATAATACCTAGCCTACAAAATTTTATGAGTTGTCACAAGTGTAGAAAAATGACCTCCACATGCCAAATTGTGAAAAGACTCTAGAAGTCTGCTTTGTTGTGCTTTATCCACACAATGGAGAAAAACTTCGTCAAGGCTTCTTTTATATAAACCATTATCCCACAAGACATAGTTTGCAGCCTTTAACTTGATAGTTCACTTCTCTTTATAAGATAAATGAGAAGGACACTCACCAAAGGTGAGAAAATAAGCAATATTGGAATACCACTCATCTGTAGTAGTAACAAAGAGAACAGTTGACATATCCTCAACCTCTTCCTCTTCATCTCCTATTTCTTTTGGGACATTGTTAGCAATCAGCTGACACAAACTTCTGCCACACACAAGCTTGGTAGGTTTGATATCAAGATCAAACTCTTGAATTTTGGCAATCCAATTGCCTCTTTTGGTCCCAAATTCTTGTTGTGTCAGGATAGATTTCACTATTGTATCCGGCACCAAAACAATAGTATGCGAATTTAGAATATAAAACTAGAAATGCTTCACTACCTTGACCACAACATAAGCATGTTTCTCCATATTTGAGTAATTTAGTTCATGAGCCTTCATGGGACAACTCATAAACAAAATAGGAGATTCTACACCTTCTTCATTCTGTTGAACCAAAATTGCTAAAAGTGTGCTCGGAAGCATAACTGTACATTATGAAGTTCTTAGTATAGTCATGACAAACTAGAATTGGAGCATGAGATATGACCCTCTTAATGTCCTCAAAGGTTGCTTTACCTTTCGCACTCCAACAGAAAGTGGTCTTACCTTTCATCATATTGACAATATGATGATTTTTCTCTGCGAATTCTAGAATGAACCTCTACAGAAAATTCACCTTTCCGAAGAAAGAATGAATTGCAGTATTACTAGCAGGCAAAGTAAGACTCTGGATGGACTTGACTCTTTCTAAGTCAATTTTAGTACCTTCTCTAGACACAATATGACTGAGAAGCTTACACTCTGTAACCCCAAAAACTAATTTCTTAGGATTAAGAGAAATACCATTTTGATGACACCATTCCAGAACCTGTCACAAATGGTAGGCATGATCTTGATGTTGTTTAGAGAAAATGGTCAAGTCATCAAGATACACCACAATGAATTTCCCCATTTCATCTCTGAAAGTGAGGTCCATTGCTCTTTGGAAAGTAGTGCCAGAATTAATCAAACCAAATGACATCCTGCAATATGAAAATGTGCCCCAAGGTGTTGTGAAGGTAGTCTTGTATTGATTTGCTTCACCAACTTCTACTTGATTATAGCCTAAAAAATTGTCTAACATAGATAGCATCTCCGAACTAGTTACAATTTGCAACACTTGGTCCATAATAGGAAAAGGGTAGTTATCTTTTAAAGAAGACTGGTTGAGATTTTTGAAGTCAACACAAATATAGATTTCTCTGTTCTTCTTTCTGACAGGAACAATATTTGCAATCTGAGTGGAATGATGGATAGGAAAGATTATCCTTGCATTCAACATTTTCTAGATTTTAGAAAGAATAGTACTTGATGTCTTGGGATTGTACTGCCTCTATTTTTGCTTGTGAGGCAACGATCCAACCTTGAGAGGGATTTCATGTTGGATCTCCTTGGGTCTGAAAGACTTCAGATCATCATAAGAATACGCCAGAACATCAATGTAATAGCAAAGAAGTGTAATGAATCTAAATTTCTCATCAGCAGTGCAACATTTCCTAATATTAACCATCTTGGGATCTACTTCAGAACTCAAATTTACTTTCTCAAATTCCATGGATGAACTTGAATCGAGTTGTTGTTGTTGTTTGATATATCTATCATGCTTGTCAAATAACTTTTCCAGAGAAACCAAACCTTTCAGAATCTTATTCCCTTTTAGCTGAAAAATCTCCTCACTAGTCTGTGAATCTATTTCAAAAACATATTCATGTGGTGGAGAATCACTACCTTCAAAATAGAGCTCATCAAAGTTATCTGTCTTCTCTAAGAAAGCTATGATCTGATTATCACCATTGAAGACCTGTCAATGGTTAGCATTGTCTGACACACTTGGTCGAAAAACCAACTCAATTGTGTACTTGTTACCTTTGAAGTCCTTATGGGGGACCATAAGGGTGGCGGAGACAACCAATGAGTCAACACGATCATTAAACTCTCTCGGCACTGCAGAGATGTCAAAAGCATCAAATCCTTCAATGCAATCCCAGACACGATTGTGGTAATGTCTCAGCCTTTCATTCTTGGTCTAATAAAGATTTCTCACTTGGTAAACCACAAGTTTGGCATCACCTTGTGTGTGAAGATTCTTAATACCTTTAACACGAGAAACCTCCATTCCGAGTAACAATGACTCATATTGAACGGTGTTATTAGTATTGTTGAACTGCAACTTATAAGAGAAAGGAAAAATATTGCCTTGTAGGGATATCAGAACAAATCTAGCTCTAGATCTGGTGGAAGAACAACTGCCATCAAATTCTAAAATCCAAACATCATTTGAATTTCTCACTTTGATGTTTCTGCAACTAGTAGATTCTTCCTCATCAGAAAGAGAAGAATCTAGCATCACTATGCTCTCGTCTGAACTTTCGTCTGAATTATCTTCTAATTCTCCATCTACAATATCTGAACTCTCATCTAATGAACTAGAATTATCTTCAGTAGACAAAAAATAATTACCCATTCCTGAATACTCAAACAAAATTTGGGCTTTTGGATTTTTAGTTTGGGTAACAATATATTTTGCCTCCTTCTCTGGAAGCAACTTTTGCATGACACCTTTAATAGGTATCCTTGCCTAAGATAAATCCATGTTTAGTTCTCCACCCACATCTTTACAAAAATTATGCCCAAGCAAAATTCCATAAGAAGCTAGGACATCAGCAACTAGGACGGTCATCTTGATCCTCTTATCCGAAAAGGCTACAAATGCAAATTGGGCATCCTTGATTTGGCCTAACAAAGGCACTTGCTTATTTTCCATTGACAAAACATCTCCCAAAGGTCTTAGTCAGAGTGAGGCCAAGAGCATCTGCCACTTTGGCAGGCATGGCATTATTAGAAGCCCCGGAGTCTATTATACAATTGCTTAACTTGTGATAATTGACCAATAGAGAAACATAGAATGGTTCTATTTTCTTTGGGGCAACAAAGGGAGTAGTGACTAGGTTATTTTGGGTGGATCTATTCTTTGAGGAGTTATGGGCAATTTTAGGAGAATCTTGCCTTGTAGGGACAATCTTGTTTTTAACATACTTAGCTAACCTATCAAATTGTTCAGGATTAGCTTGTAGATACTCTACCTTAGATATCTAGATTTTGGTTTTCCTAACATGATCTATTATGTCAAAGAGCTGAAATAAACTAGATACAGAGGAAGGAAATCCATCATTCTGGGTTTTAGTCAAGGTAGTACTAGTCTAAGGAACAAAAATAGAAGAAACAGGATTTGTTAGATGAACTTACTTGTTTATTGATAACAGAGTCCTTTGATTGAAAAGACAATGGAGTTCCTTGCTTGGCAATCAAGATCACAGGTTGAGGCTCCTCTCTTGTCTTTCCTTTATCAGCTTGTTAATTTGATTGATTTTGGGACCTAGTAAAAATAGCATATACCCCATCATATACTTCTCCTTCTCTTTTAGCTTCATCTTGGTAATTCAGAAAACCAATGGTAGAGTCGCCAGCTAATTCTTCTTCTCCTTCTGTAAAAAGATTAGCATTATTCTCCTAATCCAAATTAGGTTGGAAAGAATTGTCATGTTCTGCTTCATCATAGCCAACTGCTAAGTTGATCGACGCTGCTTCAATGGCAAGCTTCCCCTGCGTTGGTGGAAGATGATTTTGTTGCCCTTGATTTATGGAAGCATTACCTTGATATGAATTGTTAGGAAATGTCCTTCTTGGTATATCCCTATAAGGAGTGGACATACCTTAGGACATTTTCTTTTTCAAAGCTAGCAACTCATTTGCTAACTTTTGTACCATAGGATCTATGGTGCTTGTGGAAGAATTATCAGTAGCGGGCTGACCTCTATTTTTGTTTGAATCTCTTCTTATCTTACCCGTATGGATAAGATCATCTTCAACCTCCATAGCTAATCTTTGAGCTAGAGAACGATCAGTAGGAACAACTCACCTTAACCAAAAGATTACCTCAAGAAGCTAAGAGTTGATGAAGAAACATTTTAGATTCTCCACCATTGGTTAAGTCATTGTGGGAATCCTATTTGTCAATTTATTGAACTTGGCGATGAAATCTCGCATGGGATCATGTGGGTCTTTCTTCATATGTGTTAGTTGAGCTAACAAAGCATGTGCATCTTTTGCAGGCTTAAACCTAGCTTCAAACTTGGTTTTGAGAGCATTCCAATTGGTTATGGTTTGGGCTTGAAGATGGCAAAACCAATCTGCAGCAACACCTTGAAGTGTTTCAACAAAAAGTCTCATAGCTACATCTTTGTGTTCCACCCCTATCACACCACAAGCTATGCAAAACACTGTAATGTGTTCATCCAGAGGAACTTTCCCATCACCATAGAATTTAGGGAAATTCTTCCTTGCACTATGAGGTAGTTCATGTAATGGTGGTGTTAAATTCAAAGGACAAAAAATATTACCCCACGGGCCTTGACCTGCCATTATGAGCTAATTGAAAGGTGGGATGGCAAACCTTTGAGGGATTCAAATAGATAAAACTCTATTAGTACTAGAGCTAGAAGCTTCACCTAGTATTAGAGACCTGGCATTGGTAGGAGGAAAACTCCTAGTTCACTGAAGTCGAGGTTGTGGAGGCAAAAGACCAAAGTTATTTTGTTGCATCAATTCAAACATAGGATCAATAATTCCTTGAGCTCTCTTGCTTCTTGTATACCATGAGTCTACCAGAATGCAATGTAATCAACAAAGATTTAGAAAAAACTTAAAACAATGGAAGAGGATGAAATGCTTCAACTCAAAGTGTGAGGCTCCAAGTTGCACGTTCTTCCCTAGTAGAATTGCCAAAAAACTGTTGGGTGAATATTTTGTCGTTTAGCTAACCAATGGCAAAATGGTTATATCACCATAGCTATAATTAGACTAAGTCTCTCCTCTCAGTAAGGGGTGGTTCCCTCTATATAATGAGCTCTTTCTAACAAGCAACTTTTAATACTTAAAACTAACTAAAAACTATATTGGGGTGTTATCACTTCATCCTATTTTCTTCTTTCAGAATAGATGCTTTTCTCTTCAAAATAACAACTTCAACAAAAACAATGTTTAATAACTTACGAATCAAGACAAACCACAGAAACATAGTTTTCTATTGCTTCACTTATCTTCTCCAAATGAACCTGATTGAACTCAAATGTAGCCCAAAGTCTCCACTTTTATTCAACACAATATAACTAACTTGAACACAATAGTTTTTAGCACAAAGTCTATAAACTATTATATCCTCACAAATGTTAACACAAACTCCTGCAATGAGAAAATAGCACAAAGTCTATTTAACCAGAACAAAAACACTTCTCTCAATTTCCAACAAACTCCACGATTCTAGCAATGATCCAATATAATATAACACTAATGACATATGAATACTAATAGCATAAAACAATATGATTCAACTCAAAGTTTGATACTCAAACTGCTTGTTTATATTGATATTCACTTGAAAATTTGATAAACATTCAAAGCTCAAAGTCTTGAAATGTTTTCCAATTCGGCAAAGTTTCTTTGCAATAGATAAAAGATAAAGATTACAATAGAGGCCCTCTTTATTTATAGGGAGGAGCCTAGAGGAAAAATAGGGAAATTTTAACTACTTTGACTTATTCAAACAAAAGAGTCCTATTTGAATTATTACTTCTTTTGTCTCATATGTAATTTCATTTTGGAAAAATACATGTGAGTATGTCCATAACAAAATTCAAATTACATCTACAAGACTGAAAATAAACTAAGGCATTGAAAAGGAACTTTAGCTGCCACCATCGTTCTTCTTCACAAAGTTTTTATACATAATTTGTGTTGCCACCATTTCACATCCATTGGGCTTCATTTTATTCTCTAAGATGGTATGAGCCCTGAGAACTGCATCTTTAACCGCCTTTATTACTTTCTCATGTTTCTCAAGATTATCCTTTAGATTCTCAAAAGTTGAGTGATGATCATAAAGGCTATCCATCGAAACCACTATAGGCACTTCATCTTCAAATTTATGCTGCACCCTCTTCTCAAAAGCATCTATCATTTCCTCTGCTGAGAGAAACTTGTGACCTTCACCCGTCAGAGTGCATGGGAGTGCCTCTAACTTGTGTAGAAGAAAGACATTACTATCTTCACTATTTTCATGTACTTGGCACAAGTCATCAAGTAAACCTTTTATCACATTGATATGATGGACAAGAAATTCCTTAGTCTTAAGGTAAGACTCTCAGTTTGAAATGACACCAATGGCTATCAGATTATTTATTTTGATCTTCTTCATCTCAACCCATTCCTCTAAACATTCTTCTTGATCTTTCAGTTCTTGAGAAAGTAAATCAATAATGCCATCTCACTCAGCTTTTGCCTTGTCCATCTTTCCTTTTCTTTCCACTGTGGTTTTCAATAGGACTCTTCCTTTTGCCAACAACCGTTCCACAATATCACTAACCACTCTTCCTCTAGCCTGAACTTTCTCAACGTTTTGAATAAGAGGATCATCAACAGTCACTGCCATAGGTTCCATGATCTCAGATTATTTTACTATTTTGTGAAGAACAACAGCAAGTTGTTCTACCTTGGCTTTGTACTACTCCTTCTTAACCTCATCATATTTCTCAAGCAATGAACTTGGAGTGGCTTGAAAATATACCTTGATACCTTCATGAGTTAGCTTACCTAACTCAACTCTGGAGACAATATAATCATTCATATCAAAAGTATCTATAGTGGCATCATCTGGTGGGTTAACAATTTCTACATATCTGATTCCCTTTTCATTAACAAGCCTAGAAATAGTTTTAGGTTTCTTTTTCTGGGCCTTTAGCTTAGCAAAAAGTAACTTCTCTATATCAATTTCATTCGGTGAAATCTATTGCTTCTCCCTCTTGGGAGTGTATGTAGACAACCATGGAGGAAGTGTTGAGGTACCAACATTCAGAGAAGAGTTAATTACCTATTTTGCTGGATCCATGCTCACACCTGTTATAGTAACAATAGGACTAGTGTTGGTAAAAACTACACTTGTGTCAACAACTTTCTCTGAACCATCTAGAAAATGCTCCATAACAGATTATTCATCAATATCAAATGATGGAGAAGATAGACTTGTAATAGAACCAGAAGAATCAAACACAGTCCCAAAACTTGTTCTTACAGAGGTAGGGGTATTATCAGAAGACACAACAAAAATAGGTGAAATAGGAACATTGGAAACTACTGGAAAACTACTAGAAATAGGAGCATGAGGAAGGGTTGTAGAAACTTGTGATTCTAGTGGAAGATCCTTCTGAGGGGAAAGCTGTGAATCACCAAGTTGTTCCTATTCTACATTCTCCTCCTTTTCTTGTTCCTTTTCATTTTCCTCATTTGTCTTCTCAGGCATTTCTACTTGCTCAGCATCAATATCTTCAATCTCCATTTCATTAGCATTTGTATCTTTAGCACCTGATTCTGTGACACTAGAAGTTCCTGCAACCCCCTTCTTCATTCCTCCTTTAGATACAAACTTGATTTTTGGTTTATGCACTTTAGAAGAAGGAGTGTCACTTTTGTTCTTTGTTTGGTTTTCTACCTTTTTTCCTATTTGTTCCTAAATTTTAGTTTCTGACCCAGTAAGAAACTCTTTCAGACTTATTTCCTTACTTCCTAACCACACATTTGTATTTGCTAGAATTGGCTGAAATCTTTTCCTGATTGAATTTTCCTCTTTGACAGACCATTTGACCTCTAGTAGAGGTGAGGATTCAATGTTCTCAACATTGTATTTGGGATCCAAAACATCCCCTTCATCTTCCATTCCCTCTGGAATATCTGCAAGACCTAATTCTTCAATTTGACTCAAGTGAAGTCTACAATAATCTAGCTTCCTGATCTCATTCTATGTTATGAGATCGATCCAAATATCTTCAACCATTGGCATATGGAAAATTGACTTCCTCTTGATCTTGTCCTACACTCTTTTGAAATCAAAACGCTCCCTTTTCTTGAAAGTATTCATAGTGACCAATTGTATTTCTAATTCAACTGCTTTGGCCTTAGTGGCTGATTGAACAGAGTACCTCCCAATTTCTATAGGAAACTTAATTCCTAACTTTGTCAGCTCCATCTGCTTATTGTGCACAACAATCAATTACCTACACAATTCCATCAGAATAATTCTATCACTGGGATATCGTGGAAGCATATACAGATAACCAGGATAGTATCCCACTCTGAGATAAGTGAAAGTTGGAAACTGTAAGAATAAACAACCAAAAGAGTTAACCACTTCCCAGGCCTCATCTGATACTCTTTTCTACTCAAGTTAATTATTCCATAAACACATGAATACTCATGCATGCATATACGGATAAACAGGATAGTATCCCACTCTAAGATAAGTGAAAGTTGGAAACTATAAGAATAAACAACCAAAAGAGTTGACCACTTCCCAGGCATCATTTGATAATCTTTTCTACTTAAGTTAATTATTCCATAAACACCTGATTACTAAAAAGAAGGCATCATTAACCCTACGGAAATGATGGATTGATCCCTTTAGAGTAATCTATGTATAATACTCATAAACTGGAACCAATCTCCTATCACCAACTTGAGTTAAACTAGGAAAACTCCTCATGCTTGCAGCAACATACACCAGATATGAAGTCATGTAAAAATTGAAAGTTGTATTAACTTTCACCAGCTGATCATATAGAGCATTGCTGATATGTTCCCCCCAAAAGATTTTCTGTTGACCCCTGAGAATCACCTTAATGTATGTATACATCCATTCTTGAAACTTGGATGAAGAAGGGAAACTTCTGATCTGACTCAACAGTGTAATCAAATCACTTACCTCCTAGACAAAGTCACTTCTCAGGAGGTCTTTTGGCAATCTGGTCAAATTACGCTGAAGTATCTTTAACCACTTGCTGTTGATATGTTTCCTTGTATCTTCAATGTCTTCATAATAATCTTTTTGCCCTTGAGGAAAATCTATTTCTCTAATAGTTTCATTAGGAGGACACAAAGATTTTATCAAGAAATTCTACATCTAATCTCATGATCACATTTCCTTGGGAATCAGATACAATCCTAGTATCCCTATTATAATGACTACCTACCTGGAGAACAAACTCAAGATTGTGGACATTGACAGGAAGAGAGGAAACCATGTGAATGTTATTGTCAATAATCTTTTGCATATATCAAGGAGGATTTGACTATTTTGTTCTATCCACAAACTTGGCCATGTCCACATGACCAATCTCTATATCTCTGATCTCGTCCACATTGGACTACAATGAAGTCACAAGGAAAACCCCTTGGTACTTATACTTCATGATTTTAGCCTTTTATGGGGATGGCTCTAACATCAGCTTTGTGAAGAAAACTAGAAATAGTGTCTACCATAGATGTTTGTTGAAACTACAAAAAGCCATGATCTCGCAGTTAGGGAAAAAATGGGCAAATTGGGGTTACTGCGAATTGATGATCATGAACACGGGAATATGCGTTGAAGAGCTTGAGAGCACACAAATTGAGAAAATAGGTGAAAGCGGGCCAATAGGTATTGAAAGGAAAGATTTCCCAGTGTTAGGAAAATTTTCAGGGTGACATGCATGGGCAGTGATTTTGGTCGCTCCTGCATGTAGGGTAAAGATTATAATCATGCATAGTCAGCCATTTTGGCCGACATTGCATACGGGGTAAAAAATGGGTTTTGATGTAGGGACGGTTAATTTGACCACCCTTACATCAGGGAAAAATGCAAGTTTACTCTGGATGCATAAGCAACGAAAATACCCACTCAGGCATGTTGGAGAAAAATTGTGTTCAGATGCGAAGTCAGTTGAAATGACCGCTCATACACCTTAATATTAAAACCTTAAAACACATGTAAATGATATTACTGCTTAAGCATGTAATATTTAAAAGTTTAATTTCCATGTAGGGGCGGCCTTTTTAACTGCCCCTACATCAGGGTAAGATCAAAGACAAGGCACACATATTGGTAGTGGTTTTTGCCACCAATACATGTGTGATGACTTAGAAAGAAAGCAAGGCAAGATACCATTGGTGAAAAGTATTGACAATTCACACGAGTTTACATCCTAAGACCTATTCAGGAAAATCCACAAAAATAAATGAAAGACTAGGGTTCCATGAAAGAATAAACCATTCTAAAACGATAATAATAAACATAAACATAAGCTATACAAAGGTTTTCGAAAGCTTGATTAACAAACATATACAATGATAAATCCAAACAATAAAGTTTTACAAAACAATCATTTTAAATGATCAATGAAACCCTAGTTTAAAACAAAAACTAAACACAAAAAATAACAATCTACCTTAGACAATAAGTTGAAACCCTAAGCATGAGCTTGGTGACCAAAATCCGTCCAAATTCGAAATCAATGCGATCGAGCGATCTTAGGAAGACTTCAATAGCTGATTAGAAGATTTAGGGAATGAGAAATAACAAAATGGAACGAGGTTACACCTTAAAAAGGTTTAAAAAGGTGGATTAATGGTGACACGAGTGCCATTAATAACACTCAAGTTTGTGAGATCCGCTAAGATTTGTCTGAGCGGCGGGAAGGACCGGCTCTACACATCATTAAACCACATGCAAAAGTGGAAATAACGACCATTATTACACATCAAAACATGACAAGGAACATGCATGGGCGGTGATTTTTGCCTCCCATGCATGTTAAATAAAAAAATGAGACAAACATGTAGAAGTGGCAATTTTGGCCGACTTTACACATTAAAACAACAAAGAAATGCAAGGACGGTAGTTTTGACCACTTGTGCACATGAAGACTTAAAAATTTACTAACACCTTAAAAATGATCAAAATTGATATTTTGGCAAGCTTGCAACCTGATCAATTTTCACGAATCTCGAGGAATTGACATAGGGAAATGTCACAAACCATTCTACGGTGTCAAATGACTTCGCATGAGGCTAAGAGAACTTGTCTCAATTTGCAAACTTAGAGTGTAGACTATGAAATGGACAAGTTTCGTAGGGGTTGTCTATAAAATAAGCATAGCTAATTTTGAGAACAACAGGTGTATACTTCCTTTGTACTATAAGGCATCTTTGTGACATGGGTGGGGTCGTATACTTTTGAGCACATGCTTCCTTTTCACTATAAGGCATCTCCATGATGCTAGTGGGGTTACATTTTGAACTCCCTCTATGAAGGCGAGGATGGTGTATCTCAGGAGCGAGTACAGATCTTTTTTTATTTCAAAAGTCTTGTGAGTAGGTGGGGTTGGATATGAGACTATCCTCCCTTAAGCGTGTCTTTGGTGGTTGTTGTGGCAAAGCCCAAACATCAAGTGTGCTTGTAATATACCTGAGATGGTGGTGAACCTAGCAATAGGCTCCTTCCATCGCTTATTTTCCATGTTTTATCCGTGTCTTCCGTGTGTGTGTGTATGACGTGTTTGTTCCCAAGCATAGTCTAAAGACTGGTGGCGAAGAGTTCCTCCTATGCTTTGGGATTTGTATGGCATGTTTGTTCTCAAGTGTAGTCTAAAGACTGGTGGCAATGAGTCCTTCCTACATTTTGGGTTGTGTGTTTACTTTCCATGTACTTGCATTTGCATTCATATATATGAAAATGAAAAAAAGAAATAATCACTGCATTCATTGTATTCATTATGTTTTGTGTGTCTTCAATACTATCTTCTCTGTGTTTTGCGTGACTGTAATTGTCTTCTCCATGTTTTGCATGCCTGTTATTGTACGCTCAAAATCAGGACTCTGGTTTCCTGGGGCTGTCGGGTCAGATTTCGGCATGCACACGGACCCTTCCCTCCTTGCCACGGGGTGATCTGCCACATCGTGCTCTTGCTCATGTGGAAGTAGCTAGTCAAGAGGAGGAGAGACATGGAGGGGGTCTGGCTCGTTGGAGAGATGGACTTTGTAGAGAGGGGTCGGCAAGTATTGTGGCCTTTATTGTTGTGTGCTAAGTTGAATGTTTCGCTCAATTGTGGTTGTAATTGAGATAACCTTATGACTCGAAGGGTCACTGATTTCTCTTCTTCTATTGGGGTTTCTTAGATTCTACCTCTATGTGGGTAAGCTATTTTGTTTGTTTATGTCCTCTTGTCTTTGTATGCGTTGAAGGAGTTCTTGTTGTATTCGGAGTTGTCTAGTTTCTTCTAACAACTAGAGGACAAATGGGTCTCCTTGTGGTACAGTAAAGGCTTCTTGTTGCAGTTGTAGATTGATCTCCTAGATCTCGTCATGGATAGCCCTCACCCACTCTCCTCTCACTCCTAAGAACATTTGTGAATCAGGATAGAGGTAGATGTGTGACTACTAACCTTAATTAGATTTTGGGTTTTGACCTAGGGTTTAGTTAACCTAGGGTTTGACTATGTCTTGAATTGTTTTTACCTTCTAATGTGATCAAGGGTTTGATTAAATTGTTTAATCATGGTTTACCTCGTGATGGTATCAATGGTTTGCAAGTTTATCTATTCTAGGGTTTCTATATGCATGCAAAGCTAAATGATATGCAAAACATTTTTTTTGTGCTTTTTTAGTAAATTAGAAATGAAAAGTGCTTTTTAATCTATGAAAGGAAAATATGTATGCAGTCTAATATGATTTTTCCTAATGCAATTTTAATCTATGTTTTTGAGTTTTTGATAGTTTTGATGTAATCTAATATAAAAAGAGGAAATTGCTTCTTCTAATAATCTAGATCTAGAAATATGAAAACAACTATTCTAACATGCAAGATCTAATTATCAAGGAAAAAGCAATGTTTTACTATTCCCAAGAGCAAATTTGGTTTTTTAATTACTATAAATTGAATAAAAATAATGAAGGAACTTGAGAGAAAAAAAGATTTGTGTGACTCCACTACCCTTAGAAATCCTTGATATTGGCAACCTCGAGTCCTTTTGAAGCAGTGAGAGATCCTCTTGATGATCAAAATGACACAAAGAAGCAAAAAGAAGCTTTGCTGAATCTTGTATGAGCTCAATGAGAGATTTCATTGAGCACAATGGCATAGAATGAAGCAATGCAATGTTGCTTGGTTGAACAATGAATAAAGTAAAAGGCACCTTCATCTTGTAAGAGCATTTGAATACTAAGTTGGAGAGCAAAAATTGGCAAGAGCTATGTGTACAATGAATTTGCCTCCATTTGTGCTTGAGGGAGGGGTATATTTGTAGGTTTGAGGAATGGGATTGATTGAGAAGTTAACTCATTTGATTGATGAGTTAACAAGGATTGATTGGGGATTTAACAAGGTTGATTACCCAGTGAACTTAGCTAACTATGGAGTCATAAATCAATTATAGCTTATCACTGAAGAGGAATTGGAGATGAGGGAATGCATGAGATTGATTGAAGAGTTAATTATAGATCAAAGGGAGTTAATTATGCATGTGTGGGTGCATGAAATAGTCAACTCCATATTAGGCATCAAAAATCAAGCAAACTAGAAGAAAAATGGGCAAAACAGAGCTAAAACGAGTGAGAAACTCAAGTTTTTTTGCGGATGGAAAAATGGCAGGGTCGCCCCTTTTGCCAGTAGGGTCACTCGGGGGAGATCTGGGCTGGACAGGGTTTTCTGCAAAAAAGTAGGCTGGGAGATGAAAGAAGAGAAGAGAAGAAGGGGTTATACCTCCAGAAACAGATCAGTCATGTGCAAGAATCCAAATCTCCACTTGCACCTGTAGGATCTCTCAGGGGAGATCTAGAAATAATAGGGGGAGATTTAGATTGGTTGAGAGGAACTAAAAACTGAAAGTGGGAGATGGATAGGGAGACATCTAGAAGGCTTCTAGGAGGTGTAGAGGCTGAAAAACATAGCAGAAAGGTGAAAACTCACTTACAAGACACTCACAAGGCTTAGGAGCAAGGTCGAAAGCTTAGAAAATGCAAGTTGAGAAGTGTCACAACAAGTGTCGAAAAGCATCACAAATGGGGAGCGAGAGAAATTAACAAAGAATAAAACAACACAAGACAAGAAAGAGGACACATCATCAAGAGGTTTGCTTCTTAAAGGACATTATTTCACGCTTACATGTACGTGACAAGGATTTGAATAATCACAGGGGTCCTCGTGGAGGATGTGCGTGATTTTTGTACTTACATATTTGCCCCCTTGGGGATAGTAGTCTACATGAAAGGTAGGTACCATTCCTGAACTAGGCCTTACCTGTTGTCAATTTTCTCACAATTTGTACCTATAATAACTAGTATTAGTTTGGTATTTAAATATATCAAAACAAATAATGAAAACTGAAATGACGAACTTACCATGAATCGTTCAAGTTCAACTAGCTGTTTGCTTTTACCAGTTTGGACTTGTAGGGATGAGAGCATGCAAAATGATGCATGAAAGAAATGCATAAAAGAAAAGAACTAATCTAAAAATGCATAGATGAAACTAAGCTGAGGGCAAAAAAAGCAAGTCAAGTTGTGAGATCAGAGTGAAACGACGACATAATTGTTCGTGTGAGCAGTCATTAGAAAGGTATCGTCAAGGAGATCACAAAGATGGCCACCTCTTCTTTAGCCATGGAGAATTGGGTATGCAATAAGTGAAAAACCTTTCTCTAAACCCTAGTTTGAATTTTGTGAAAAAACTCTTGAAATTGTCTGTTTTTGATGATTTTCTTTGTTGCATTGTATTTGTCTCGTCATTTAGATGAAGATTGGTTTTTCATTTTATGAAATCAACCAAAAAATGAAGTTTTTAGAGCAGTTTTTGGTTGAGGGATCTTCCTCTAGGGTTGCCTCTTTTGTCAAGTAGGGTCGCCCAGGGGAGATCCTATCTGACAACAGGGTCACCTGGGGGAGATCCTGCAAAATAGCAGGGTCACCTGGGGGAGATCTAGAAAATCACCTGGGTCGCCCGGGGGTGACCCTATTGGGCTGATTTTGACTAAATTTTCATGTTGTTTAACACTCATTTTACTTCGATCTGACATGTTTTGGCTATTGTATTTGCCTGTTTATTGCAATTTTGAAAGTTTATACACTTTTTTGTATAAGGTTTTTCTACAATTTTACGATTTTTAGAGATTTTTACGAGTTTATGAGTTCTAATCTAAAGTTCTCCTTTGATTTTGTAGGACATGTGTGTAGACACCCTAAAATGACCAAGTCGTTGCACTACTTGTATTTCATCTAATCTGTCACATCACCTGCATTCAACGTTAATTAAATAATCTAATTATTTAATTAAAATAATCAAATTCTTCTAAATCTCCTAAATTTGACATTAATTAAATAAATTCTATTTATTTAATTAATTAAATCAAATTCCTCTATATTCTTCCACAATTAAATAATTTTAATTATTTAATTAAATCATTATCCTCTTTTCAAAATTCAAATCCACATTAATTAAATAAATCTAATTATTTAATTAATTCATCACAAATTTCCTCTTATCTACAATTAAACAATTCTTAATTATTTAATTAAATCATATTTATTCTTCCAAAATCATGCACAACAATTAAATAAATTTATTTATTTAATTTGCTTTCTAAATCTTCTAAATTAAATAATTCTAATTATTTAATTGTTTCTTCCAATAATATCTTTTCTAAATTTAAATAAATCAAATATTTATTTAAGTTACTTTTTCTTCTAAATTGAGTTATCTCTAAATATAATTCAAGCTTTCTTGCACATGCAATTAAATATTCCTAATATTTATTAAAGAAAAATATCTTCTTATTCTCATGCAAATCCCTTCTTCTTGTTTTAAATCACTTAACTGATTATTATATTCTTTTAATTGTTTTAACTCATTCTTCTATTCTTAGCAAATCTTCTCATGCAAAAGAAAGCAAGACACATGTCTTTTTCTTATTCAATGCATGTTCCTCAACTATTCTCCTCTGTTGATTCTTCTGAATTATCTGGACCGTTGATCGATCTCTGTTGAAACCTATATAAACCCCCCTCATCTCCTTCACAAAGCCTTTTTGATCACTTATTCTTAGGCATCCTTTATAGCGCTTTGAGCATACATTGCATCGATTGAGCAACTTCACGATCTTTTGACATTGATCTTTTGAGCACTCTACTTGCTTGTTGCAAACATGGTTTTGCAATACTATTGAGCAATCCACATTCATCCAAAGGGAACAATACAAATCTCGGTAAAAACTTTCATATTTCATTGATTTATTATTAATGGCTTTTATTTAGATCGGTTCTCTTTATGTTATTGGGTTTTTGATTTGTTTAGTTTATCATAGTCAATTTTCCTCATACACATTCTGGCACCCCCGGTGGGACCCACTAATCCCTCTTTTTTTTTGAGAAATTGATTTTTTTTAAAGTACAGTACGGAATAGCGCATCTCGACACAGAAAAGCACCTTTGGTAGAGCAGTACATCGCTTTTGGGCCATCCTGCAGCGCCTTTGGTAGTATAGAACCGCACTTTTGGTATTACAGTAAAGCGCACTTGAGAAAATAGTAAAGCGCTTTTGGTATAATAGTAAAACGCTTTTGGTATAATAGAAAAGCGCTATTGGTAGAATAGTAAAGCACTTTTGGTTAGGATAACAGGCTTGTAAACTTCAAAACCCCATAACTATTTCAAAACTTAACAAAATTCGATGCTTTTTTTTTAAAATTGCATAGAAAATCATAAGGAATCCATTGGTGATATTTAATCTCTTATATCTCATCATATTTGTTACCAATTTTATGGATTTCACTTTGGTTTTCTAGGGTTTCTAACTTATTGTTAGGGTTTTAAGTTGATTTCTGACATCTTGTTGTTTTCTTTGGAACTAATATCACTTGGTGCAACGTCTTATCACTTATCAACATCCTAGATCATCACTCAATCATTCAATCATCCTTTGATCTAGCTAGCTCACTTTTGGTAGCAAAGTAGCTTGCTTTTGGTAGCAAAATAGCTCACTTTTGGTCAAAGTAGCTCGCTTTTGGTAGCACAGCACCACGCTTCTGGTAGCACAGTGCATTGCTTCTGATAGAACAATGAGTCACTTTTGGTCTACATCACAGTGCTTTTGGAAACACAGTGTGGTGCTATTGGTATCACAGTAAGTCACTTTTGGTAAGACAGTAACGCACTTTTGGTCAAATTGATTTATTTTTTGCTAACTTGTGAGTTTTTGTGGAACTAACTGGCTTGTTGCAGCTTCTTATCACTCACACAGAGCAAAAAAGTTTTTCTAATATTTTCATGTAGGATGAGCATTGAAGAAATCTTGATTTATCTCACTAAGTCTTAGAAACATATTGCCTTCTTAAGGGATAATTGAACATATCATTTCGGCAATCTAAGTCTTAGGAACATATTGCTTTTCTTAAGGGACAATGGACATGTATGCGAAAACACCTCAATTTTCTAAGGGACATTGGACATGAATGCCAAACACTTCAATTTCATAAGGGACAATTGACAACTACAAACGTGTGTGTGCCTAATTTAGTTGCACCTTATTTTTTCTTACAACAGGACAATTAAACCTTTGTTTGACGTGCTTACTCCTACATTTTAGTATTTCCTTTAGAAGGGCCTACTTTTGGATTGCATTTCATCGAAAAGGGATGAGCCTAAGCGGAGTTTTCCTTTGAACCGCTATATAAGAGGGATAAGGTGAAAGCCAAGTCCTAACCGACATCAGCCTTACCTTGTGGTGCCAAACTAAAAAGAGGTGTACTAGCTCTTTGTGGAAATGATTTTTAGATTGAGTGAAGTGTTTGATACTCTTAGTAGGATTGGTTAAAGCTTTTAGTAGCTTGTTGTATTGCTCGTAAGGCGTTGGTCCCTCAAAGTTACTAAGAACCATTCTAGATAAAGACTACCTGATCTACCTCCAAACGTTACAGTAATCATCAATGCAAGGAGAATCAATTTAAGCCCTTAAGATACTCACCATTGGCTCCCTTGAGAAGAGATAGTATTCCCTTGGCCATAAAGCTCTTGTGACCTACTTGAGCTTTCCAAGGGGAGGGTGAGATATCCCTACCTATTGTCTCTCACAAAGATACAAAATATCTGGCACGTTTATGGAATGATATTTTTATCGACGGAGTATTAAGCTGTGAGCTAATCTACTGCAATGAAACCTTGTCTCTAGGGATAACAAGTGCTTGTTATTGATTGCAATTGTCTTATACCTGTGGAAACATTGGGCTTTTTTGTGAGCCTCGCACATACACTATCTGTTGTGTCAGTCCTTTTTTTGACCACTTGTTTACTGTGTTTTCTCTTGCCAAAGACAAATCCAATCAGAACCATAACCAATTCTATCAAAATTGGCTTTAAAAAACATTAGACACTACTTCAACGCCTCTAGTATTACAATAGCTTTCCCTTGGTGGTACAGTAGCTCACTTTTGGTCACCGTAGCTCACCTTTGGTATAGCAGTACCTCGCCTTTGGTAGCTTAGTCCATCACCTTTGGTATTACAGTAGCACGCTTTTGGTTACAGTCTTGCGCCTCTAGTCAAATAGTATAGCACATTTGGTCCAGTGAATTGTGCATCAGAGTTTGTCTTTCTCAAAACACAAGCAGAATACCAGCATTACCTTTTGTTCTAGTGTATCCCATGGTAACCACTAGGCTCCAGGAAACTATGAAGTCCAAACAAGTTGTCCCTAGGAAGTGCAAATCGCCTCCTCACACATCGCAATCAGGCCGTCTCAACATTACTCCTAAGGTTACCCCTAGAACACCCATGGAAAGATCTACCAATTCTCCCAATGTGCCAGACCTTGACCACCCTAGCACTCCTCATGAGGGTAGAGTCCCTTTGGTAAGTACACCTCACTAAACCACCGGCTTGCCTCCAGATTTTGTGCCACAAGGATATACTATTGATCAAGTCACTCCTCAAGAGGGTAGAGTCCCTGTGGTAAGCACACCTCATTATACCACTGGCATGCCTCCTGATTTTGTCCCACAAGGTTATACTATAGATCTAGCCCCATCTCAAGAAGAGCAACACTTTGAAATGGGTCAATCCTCTCAAGAAGAAGGGCAAGATCTTGACAAATTCATACAAGAGCCTAGAGTTGTGGCCGCCTTTGACAAAATCCTTAGCGAGAACCAAGATCATTTCTTTCGCTTGCTAGCAGAGCAAGGAGCCAAATTACCTCAAGATTTTGATTTATCCAATCTCAAGGAGACAAACAGCACCCTAGACACCATCCAAGCGATGTAAACCATGTCAACAGTGACCACACCTTTACTTGAACAAAGCTTACAAGGAAGAATGATTAAGAATCCCCTTTATCAAAACCCAATAGGAAAGAGGGCCATATCACCGCTTCTGACTCCTATGGAAATCTACAAACACCAACAGGAGACTCTTCAACACCAAGCGGAGCTAGCTAAGCAAGCCACCTTAGCTCAATCAAACATACAACAAACTCCTAAAGTGTCCACACCAATCGCAAGTGGAATTTTGGTTACTGCTTCACGAATAGATTTCCCACCCAATTACAATCTGGGGAACAATTATGTAGCCATGTAACAAGGGTCTCAACAAATACCGCCTCCCATATCATCAAACCTTCATGTCTCTCAACTAACTAGAGTCATGCAACCCCAACCACAACATTCTTCTACTCTCATCATCAATCCGCCTCAACCATCGCATATCACTTCTACCTATGTCCCTCCTCCACTATGTTCACCAGCACTAAATTTCTTTCACACATTGCCTAGCCACCCTCAACTTTTGCAACATCAAGTCTCCAAAAGCTATGTGCTGCCATTGCAACCTAATCCAACGCACTTTAGCTTTCCTCCACCCAATTCTTTTCTTCAACCATCACAAAGCCAACATTCTTACCTAGCGCCGCCTCCACCTCTTCCGAATCAAAACATCCAATCCCAACCCAATTTGAACCTAACGTACAATGCGTATGACCCCAACCAATCTTACGACCCTTATAATACCAACGCTCATGGCTTACACTACAATCTTCCGTATGGGCAGCAACAACCACTCCTAGGACAACAGGAGATGTTTCCAACCCCTCCCACAGCGATGGAGCTAAAAATCACAGAAGTTCAACAACAATTATCTGATCTTACGTTTGGCCACACCAAGAAGACCTTCTCTTTAGAAGAAGTGTGTCCCTATCCTTTTGATCAGTCATTACCTATGATCCCTTTTCCTCAAAATTTCACTATTCCTAAATTTGATAAATACAAAGGAAAAGGTGACCCAAAGGACCATCTTAGGGAATTCTATCTTGCTTGCTTCGAGGTTTCACATAATGACACATACCTTATGCATCTCTTTCCTCGCAATCTTGGAGGTCAAGCTATAGAATGGTTCTCACACTTGCCTACAGGCATCAAGTCTTTTAATGAGCTAGCAGAGAAATTTGCCACCCATTTCTCCTACAACGCAGAGCATGAAATTTCCATGACTAATCTATGCAACAACAAACAAAAGAATGGAGAAACTTTCATTTCTTTCCTTCAATGATGGAGACAAATGGCTAGCAAATTCCCTTTCAAGATTCTGGAGAAACAACTTGTTAGCATATTTGTGCAGAACCTCAACCAAGAGTTAGGTTTTCATTTGCAAATTCTTAGTGCTACAACCTTCGATGAAATTACATACAAGGGAATTAACATTGAAAAGGCCCTCATTGCTAAGGGTGTGGTTAAAATCTTCAAAGAAACAAAAGATGATGCTCCTCATCAACAATCGAGCGATAAACCTAAATATTGGAACAAAAACAAAAATGTGGTCAACGATGGGGTGGTCAACTCTAAACATGTCCAAACTTTGCAAATGCCACTGCAGCTTTCTAAACCTAGTCAAACTCCACCTCAACAATAGCAACAACAAAGGCAATCTTATCAAAACCAATAGCAATGACAACAAGAGCAGCCTCAAGACAATTACCCTCCATGACATCAATTCACTCCCTTGGGAGAGCCCATAGAATCTGTCCTACAAAAGATTCTACACAAAGGCCTTATCACCTTACCCGATGCTCCCCCGTATGGTGACCCTGTTTACAAAACTACATGGTACAGAGAAAATGAATACTGTGAATTCCATAGGAGCAAAGGGCATAGAACCACATCATGCATGAAACTCAAGCACCTAATCCAAAATCTCATTGAAGGTAATCAAATATCTCTACAAGATGATCCACCAGCTCAACACACGAACAAAGACCTTGACATGTACAAGGAACCATTCCCCCATCATGGTCCACCTCCTCCTTAAGATAGAGGTAAAGGTATCAATCATGCTTCCACTTCCTTTGATTCCATTGTAGGTCATTTTGAAGAGAGTCAAGTGTCTACCCTCACAATCAAAGGCAAATCTACGGATTGCGCTATTACAACTCATCGTGGTCGTGTCACCATTCATGGTCCTACACCCAGTCTTCCAGCTCAATCTGATTATAATCTTGTCAAACATCTAGGGAAAATGCAAGCACAAATCTCTATCTTGGACCTTCTACGGTCATCACCTGCACATAGAGTAGTGCTAGAAAAAGCCCTACAAGAGTCTTCGGTTCCTAACAACATAGCGGTCACAGATTTCCAAGCTATAGTAGGTAACATTGCTTCACCCTATAATGTGGTCTTCTCTGAAAAGGACCTCCCATCCCATGATCCGTGTCACAATGATGCCCTTCATATTGAGGTTCTCATCCATAAGTGCAAAATCAAACGTATACTCATAGGTGGTGGTACTGGTCTCAACATATGTTCTTTAAACTTAAGCAATTGGGATACTCTGAGGATCTTGTCAACATTGATCAAAGTATTACAATCAAGGGATATGATGATGCTGAATGCCATTCAGAAGGTATTATCCACCTGCCTATACAACTGGGTCATGTCATGCTTGAAACCAGATGTCAAGTCCTTGATATTGAGCTACCTTACAACATTATCCTAGGCCGCCCATGGATCCATGCAATGAAAGTTGTTCCCTCCATGTAGCATCAGTCTCTAAAGTTCCCATACAATGGTACGGAGATCACTATCCCTGGAGATCCCAATCCTTTTGAGTTTTGTCATGTCTTGAAAGGAAGTTATAAGAATTGCAACCAAGTGCCTAACAATGCAAAAACCCTTGAATCCCCACTATATGTTGATTCAGAAACTCTAACACAAGCCTCTACAAGTGACCCTACTCCTCTTCCTAAAATCAAAGTGCACATCCATGATATAGGCTTTGGAACTTATGATATCTCAAAATCTTGTTGTGTAGGGCGGATGCCTTTATCCTCTAAATCTTATGGCCAACCGCCCATTGCCAAAGTAACCAAAAAAGTAGCTATTCCTCCCCCAGCATTTCTAACCTAATTCCAACAGGGAAAATTATTGGAAAAGGAAACTATTGAGGACATTTCTTCTTGGCTCTATAAGGAGAAAGAACTAGTCACAATACTAGTCAAGCAATATGGCAATGGCTTAAGGATAGTCAAACACATGGGCTATAAAGGCAAAGGTGGCCTTGGGAAACAGAATCAGGGAACTATGGAACCCATTGTTGTGACAAAGAAACTAGACAAGAAGGGTTTAGGATTTGGTAAGAAGGTACTGCGCGCCTTGGACATCGAGTATATCCTTGACGATGTGGCTGAAACTTTTCCCACTGATTCAATGTCTACAGAGGATACCATCGATGACTCTTCCCTCCATATGACCAACCTATTTGTAGAATCCTCCATTTTTATGCTATCCCCCGTATCCTTAACCTCAACCACAAACACCTAGAATGTAACACTTGTCTACTCTGAACTTATCGATTGGGACCAACAAGGGTCCCCCATTATAGATGTATTTCAGAATGACAAAGCTTTAGTTGAGTTCATGGGACTTCGGGAAGGTATCCCTCTTGGCAATCATAAAGTAGGTTTTGTAATGGAACTAGAGCCAACAGCTTATTTTGGTGAGAATGCCAAATCCTCCAGTCGTAAAAGTAAAAATAAAGAAAAATATCTAGGTGAAAACCACAATATGGCACCTCCTGATCACAAAATAGTAAAAACAAAGGATGCATCCAAAGGTGAAAACCCAACTGTGGCACCTGTGGATGGAGGATTTGACCTTCCCCTACCATCTAAGTATCAAGAGAAGTCAGCTCTCCTGGTGGAAGATTCTATAGAGATAAACCTTGGCACAGAGCAAAATCCAAAGACCACATTCCTAGTAGCATCATTATCAGTAACAGAGCACAGGAATCTTAACAAATTCTTCTTATAGAGAACCATTGACTTTGCATGGACCTATGCTGATATGCCAGGGTTAGACCCTAAGCTAGTTGTTCACTATCTCATAGTTGATCCAAAAGTGAAACTAATCAAGCAAAAACTGAGAAAGATGCACCCACAGATAGCTCTCTTGGTAAAAGTGGAAATATAGAAGTTGTTAGATGCAAAGTTCATACGACCCATTGACTATTTAGACCGGGTATCAAACATTGTACCTGTGTCTAAACCCAATGGGCCCATCTGCATGTGCAATGATTTTAGAGATCTTAACAAAGCATGTCCCAAAGATGACTTTCCACTACTGAACATTGATATCATAGTAGACTTGACAGCAGGTCATGAAATGCTTTCTCTCATGGATGGATTCTCAGGCTACAATCAGATAAGGATAGCAGAAGAAGATCAACATAAAACAACTTTTACTTGTCCATGGGGTAATTATTGTTGGTGTGTCATGCCGTTTGGTCTAAAGAATATAGGAGCAACCTATTAGAGAGTAATGACAGTGATATTCCATGATCTCTTTCATCATATCATGGAGGACTATGTTGATGACATACTAGCTAAATCTTCTAGAGCATATCATCTACAGGTTCTAGGATAGATCTTTGACAGGCTCGAGAAATACCAAGTAAGACTCAATCCAAGGAAGTGTGTCTTCGGTGTAACATCAGGGAAGCTATTGGGATATATTATATCTTGTAGAGGCATCGAAGTAGACCCCGCAAAAGTAAAGGCTATAGTGGAGATGCCTCCACCAAAGAACCTCAAAGCATTGAGGAGTCTTCAAGTAAGGTTGCAATCCATCAGGCATTTCATCTCACACCTGGCAGATAAATGTCAACCATTTCAACACTTACTCTGAAAGGATGTCTCATTTTGATGGGACGATAAGTGTCAAGCAGCATTTGATCAGCTTAAAGAGTATCTAGCTACACCTCCTGTATTGGTACCACTAGTTGTTGATAAACCCTTGATATTATACATCTCTACTACAACTTCGACCCTAGGGGCCTTGCTAGCACAACATGATGAATCAGGAAAAGAGCATGCAATTTATTATATCAGTAGAACCTTGGTGGGATATGAGCTCAATTATTCACTGATGGAAAGGGCTTGTTTAGCAGTAGTGTTTACTTCCCAAAAGCTGTGGCATTACATGTTGAACCAACACACAAATCTTATAGCCAAAATTGATCCCTTAAAGTATCTACTAGCAAAAGCAGCTCTTACAGGCAGACTAGCTAAATGGGTCATGATCCTTAGTGAGTTCAACATTGAGTATATGGATTGTAAAGCAATCAAAGGACAAGCTCTAGCAGATCAACTAGAAAAAGCACCCATGACAGATACACACCCTATGGTAGCAGACTTTCTAGATGAGAATCTCTTCACTCTTTCTAACTCAATAATGTGGAAGTTGTATTTTGATGGTTCCTACACACAGCATGGATCAGGGGCCGGCATCTTATTCATCACACCTTAAAATGACTATATTCCAAAGTCATATCGGCTTGCATTCCCTTGCACCAACAACATTGCCGAGTATGAAGCACTCCTCATAGATCTCAATACAGCAGTTCAATGGGACATCACAGAATTACAAGTATATGGAGACTCACAACTAGTCATTCGCCAAGTCACAGATGAGTACCAAACAAAAGATGAAAAGTTGGTCCCCTACAAGCAACTAGTGGATGCGTATAAACCACACTTTTCCAGCATCACATTTGAGCAAATTCCAAGAGAGCATAACAAAGCTGCAGATTTTATGGCTTCTGTAGGGTCACTGATTGACATACCTACTAATACATAGAAATATGAATTCTTGATTGAGTAATTATTGATACCACTGTCAATGTTCCCATTACTGAAATCATCTGCGAACTTGTTGGTCCCAATTCCCCATGGTATGAAGATATCTATGCATACCTTAAACACAATACCTTTCCCCCTGACCTATCATCCACCCAACGCAAAACCTTTATCCGTTGATCCTCTTGTTACACCATTATGGGTAATACACTATATCGTCGGAGTCTCGATGGCATCCTCTTACAATGTCTTAACGCGGAAGAAGCCGAAGCTACCTTACGAGACATACACGAAGGTGTCTGTGGCACACATTCTACTGGTCCTAATCTTGCTAAGAAAATACTAAGAACAGGTTACTACTAGCCTACAATAGAGTAAGATGCTACACAGTTTGCTAAGAAGTGTCTACAATGCTAGCAACATGGATATTTGATTCATGCACTAGCTCATGAATTACAACCTGTGACTGCTCCATGGCCTTTTTCTCAATTGGGTCTCGACCTTGTAGGACAAATCCACCCATCCTCATCCAATGGCCATAAGTTCATCATTATCGCCACTAAGTATTTTACGAAGTGGGTTGAAGCCATTCCCATGACCTATATCACCAGTAAGCAAATAGCCAAGTTCATCCTTAACTACCTCATATGCTGGAATGGTATCCCCCAAGCCATTGTCACTGATAATGGGAGACCATTCAAGAATCAAGATGTCCATGCCTTGTGCACACAATATAATATCCAACATCGCTTTTCAACTCCCTACTATCCACAGAGTAATGGCCAAGCTGAGGGTTCCAATAAGACCATTCTCGAGATCCTCAAGAAAATGGTCAATGAAGCTGGTCATGATCGGCACTTGCAACTCAATCCTGTCCTATGGGCCTACCGCACTAGTATCAGAACACCAACTAGTGCCACACCATATGCCTTGGTTTATGGCTCTGAAGCCATCCTACCTATAGAGGTCGAGATCCCATCCCTTAGAGTATCCATGTAGGACCTGATTAGCAGAGAAGTGTATCGCACTTCCAGATTAGCTGAGCTAGAACTACTAGATGAAAGGTGCCTTGCCATGTTGAATCATCTCCATGTCTATCAAAACCACCTCCAGCGTAATTACAACAAAAAGATCAAAGAAAGATGGTTTCAAGTTGGTGATCTTGTACTTAAAGAGAATCAGAGACATCAAGTAGATCGAGAAAAGAAGGGCAAGTTTGAGCCTAACTGGTTAGGCCCCTTTATTGTCACAGTAACATATGGATCAGGAGCTTATACTTTAGCTACACCTGACGGCATTCCTCTAGATGAGCCACTTAACAGTGTCCATCTCAAGAAGTTCTATGCTTGATCCTCAGAGTATCCCCCCCCAAAAAAAATCCATCATCTGGTGAAAACCTGGCAAACGGGCACCTTGGATAAGTATCATAGTGAAAAGTTGGCAAACAGGCACTATGTGTAGAGTCAGCACCCATCGTCTATCGAGTCCTGTCCACTCCGTGTCCAGTTCACAATGCACTTCATCTATCCATCCATAATAAAACCATTGACCTTGTTTGCATTTCCATCTCCCTATCTAGTATAGCTTAGAAATTTGTTAGTGTCCATCATCGTCACCTCGCATCTTGATTTGTGTCTACAGTTAACACTGTCTTGTCCTAAATCAAAGCTTTCTATGTCTTCCTCGGCAGTCACCCATGCAATTTCCTCTACCAGAATGGGGGCAACTCTTTCCTTAAACTTAGGTCTAGGATTGGTTCCTTGTTCATGGTTCGCAACAATCACTTCAATCTTTCTTCTTTCTGCAGGTAACACCCTTTAACAGACACATTGCTCCTATGATAAGGTTGTTATCTTCTCAACGCTTTTTCTACATCATCACAACCACCAGAACTACATATCATCTCATCTCAAACTTAAGGTACCTTGATCCCATGAACATGGGTATGTAGGCAGTCTGGAATACGAAGGAAGTTTCCAGTACTCAGGTACATAAGATCTCCCCCTCACCACCTTGACCCTTCTCATCACTCTATCCAGAACTACATATTTATCATTTTCATCTTTCATCATAATGTGCCTTGATCCCGTGGATATAGGGTATGTAGACAGTCTGGAATACGAAGGATGTATCTAGTACTCAGACACACACGATCCATCATTCTCCACCCACCCGAATCCATTAGTGTGTCACCTTTCTAGTCTTCCATTTGTCAAAATCTATTTTGCCTCGACTTGACTAACTCAAGCAGCAAGCTAGCACATCCTTTCAAAGCAAAAGTCCTTAACAAACCTAAAGCAAAGCAACTTTCTTCCAGAGTCATCTACTGTCCTAACTGTTATAATTGCCAACATCAGCTAAATCTAGCTTAACCAAAGCACCAGATCAACAAGCTTGTCTTCTGCGAAGTGTTCCATTGTCGAGACCAACACATGCGTCTCCTGTGACATGTGGCATTTCCTGCAGCAAGACATTGTCTTTTAGATAGATAGCACCCTTTAATGGACACAGAGTTCCTACGATAAGGTTGTTATCTTTCCTATGCAATCTATCCTGAGCAACCTCTTTGGTAAGAGAATATGTTGGCTGTATGTTTACTTTGTAAGTCAGTCAATTTTCTTTTTGGTTTATCTTTTGTTCCTTTCCCAATACCTATTCAAGACTACCTTGATTTATCTATAATCTTGGTACATTGCAATGCAGTACAGATTGGGGGCATAGTCATTGCTTTTGTATGCTGTGTTTGAGGAATGATCTTTAGTATCTTTCTTAGCAGCATATTTATCTTGTGTGTGTTATGACCTAGCATCTTACATATTAATACTCTTCTTGCATTTGCATGTATTGAAGTTTATTTTATGTTCAAGACTATGGCTCAAGCACATGTACCAACAAGGTCATATTATGTCTAAGGGATCTAATTTCAAACCGCTTGCTTGTAGAGTCAACATCCACGCACTCAGATATCACAACACCTTGGTCTTTTATACCTTGGTGGTGAACTATCCACGTGCTATATCAAAAATAAGGATTGCTCTTTATATACAATTGTGAAACCATTGCAACAAGCTCATCATTTACCCATCCATTTACCCATGGCCTTATATCGTTTTCAAAGTAATGATCGATCAACAGTCTTTCTCTCCTATTCTCTCCTATCTCCTTTCTTCTATCTTTCCTATCCAACCTCACCTATCTCCAACACAATCTTCTAGTCGAGTTTCAACCTTGTCCTATCGCTTCCCTATCTTTTCGCTCGAGGGGGCATACACTGGGGCAGCTACCTACACTGGGGCATCAAAAATTGTATCATGTCTTTAACATTCATTTTCTTTGATGCAACATTGTAAACTGCATTGCATCAAAGAGGGGCAAAATGTAGACACCCTAAAATGACCAAGTCATCGCACTTCTTGTATTTCATCTAATCTGTCACATCACCTGCATTCAGCATTAATTAAATAATCTAATTATTTAATTAAAATCATCAAATTCTTCTAAATCTCCTAAATTCGACATTAATTAAATAAATTCTATTTATTTAATTAATTAAATCAAATTCCTCTATATTCTTCCACAATTAAATAATTTCAATTATTTAATTAAATCATTATCCTCTTTTCAAAATTCAAATCCGCATTAATTAAATAAATCCAATTATTTAATTAATTCATCACAAATTCCCTCTTATCTACAATTAAACAATTCTTAATTATTTAATTAAATCATATTTATTCTTCCAAAATCATGCACAACAATTAAATAAATTTATTTATTTAATTTGCTTTCTAAATCTTCTAAATTAAATAATTCTAATTATTTAATTGTTTCTTCCAATAATATCTTTTCTAAATTTAAATAAATCAAATATTTATTTAAGTTACTTTTTCTTCTAAATTGAGTTATCTCTAAATATAATTCAAGTTTTCTTGCACATGCAATTAAATATTCCTAATATTTAATAAAGCAAAATATCTTTTTATTCTCATGCAAATCCCTTCTTCTTGTTTTAAATCACTTAACTGATTATTATATTCTTTTAATTGCTTTAACTCATTCTTCTATTCTTAGCAAATCTTCTCATGCAAAAGAAAGCAAGACACATGTCTTTTTCTTATTCAATGCATGTTCCTCAACTGTTCTCCTCTATTGATTCTTCTGAATTATCTGGACCGTTGATCGATCTCTGTTGAAACCTATATAAACCACCCTCATCTCCTTCACAAAGCCTCTTCGATCACTTATTCTTAGGCATCCTTTATAGTGCTTTGAGTGTACATTGCATCGATTGAGCAACTCCACGATCTTTTGACATTGATCTTTTGAGCACTCTACTTGCTTGTTGCAAACATGGTTTTGCAATACTATTGAGCAATCCACATTCATCCAAAGGGAACAATACAAATCTTGGTAAAAGCTTTCATATTTCATTGATTTATTATTAATGGCTTTTATTTAGATCGGTTCTCTTTATGTTATTGGGTTTTTGATTTGTTTAGTTTATCATAGTCAATTTTCCTCATACATAATGCGTATCTGATGGAATGCCTGCCGAGAGCAAGGATGGCTCTCAGGGATGTTTTCTTTGTTGAGTGTTGAGGATCATGCTATTTTGAAGAGGACGGGTCTAGCTAGAGTTTGTCATGTACCTATTATTCATCTTGTGTCATGTATATGCTGTGACATTTTGACCTACTGGGATGTAGACAAAAACACATTCAGGTTCCCATAGATCTTAGGAGAGTGGACCATCACTCTGTATGATGTGTATCATATACTTGGGGTTCCTGTGAGAGGACAACCTTTAGTTCTTCTAGTTAGCAAGTCCTTTGAGGACAAGACTTCCTGGACTGCATTCATGGGGGTTAATCACCTTGGGGATCAGATGGGAGTTCAGCTCACTTCTGTGCCACACCTCCACATTTTTCTTTTAAGGAGATTCCTGATTGGGTTGATTGCATCGAGGCTATTGAGAGACAAGGCCTCGGCTCATTTGAGATGGTGTTGGGCACCCATCATTCATGATATTGAGAAGGAAACTATTTATGCTTGGGGACTGGATATCTTCTCCATGGTTTATAGGGACTTCTATCATATTTTGTGGCAAGGGGCTCTAGCTTTTAGCCACTCTTCTTTGATCATGATATGGATAGTTAAGCACATGAGGCCCTATTAGAAGCTCATTCAGCTTCTAGATAGATGTTTACCAAGAGTAGTGAGGTGGATGCATGTTGGTCACTTTGATGCTTCTTTACCCACCGTTGCTACTCTTATAGATGAGGACATGATCTTTGATCCTTATCATGACATGGAGGGATCCTGGGCCCATGATTGCGAGGTCAGAGAGTATTGTCACGGGGTATCCAAGATTTTAGACTGTAATGGTCTAGTTGAGGCTATGTATAGGAAAAATTGAGATGTTGAATGATAAGATCAAAAAGTAATGATAATAACAATTCAATTACCCATAACATCAAAAGATCTATCTAAGCAATAACCAAGTTAATGAATAAATCAAATTACGAACAAAAAAGCTATCACCTAGATTGTTTGGATCTCTTGGTCGAATGTGGATTGCTTCATAAATTGTGAAACAATGTTTGCAACAAGCGGATGTAGGTTGTATTTGTGCTCAAAAGGTAGAAGTGTGCTCAACGATGTGATGAATGCTCCAAGTGTTGTAAAGGATGCTTGAGAATAAATGATCAAAGAGGATTTGTTATGAAGATGAGGGGGGTTTATATAGGTTTCAAACATGATCAATCAATGGTCCAGATAATTCAATAGAATCAATGGATGAGATAAATCTAGAATTCATGATGAATGTGCACCTGACATGTGTCACACAAAAATATATTTTTGTTTCAGTTAATTGCTTTTTGATAAAGATAGGATTTGATTTCATAAATTAGAATGCTTTTTTTCTAATTTAAGAGTTGTTGATAAAGATAAGATTGATTAAGTCAATTAACTCAACTTGTAATTTACTTTTTGCATGATTTGAGATAAATTAAATAATAAATTATTTAATTTTGTGTGCATGATGAACCAAATTTATTTTTAGAGGAATTGGAAGATAATTGAAGCAAATTAAATAAATAAATTTATTTAATTGTTTGTGCATGATTAGAGGAATAAATAAAATATTTGATTATATTTTATTTTTAGAGATTGAGATAATTTAAATAAATTTGAATAATTTATTTAAATTTGGAAGAATAATTGATTTAATTAAATAGTTTAGAATTATTTAATTGTAGATAAGAGGATTTTGAAAGATAAAATTAATTTATTCAATTGAAGTGGACTTGAATTTTTGGAAGACGATAATGATTTAATTAAATAATTAAAATTATTTAATTTTAGAAGAATAAAGTTGACTTTGATTTAAATTAATTAAATAAATAGAATTTATTCAATTAATGTTGAAATGCATGTGATGTGATGACATGGTTATTTTAGGGTGTCTACATTTTGCTCTCTTTGATGCAATGCACTTTATAGTGTTGCTTCAAAGAAAACAATTGTTGAAGACATGATACAATTTTGATGCCCTAGTGTAGCTAGCTGCCCCTATGTAGCTAACGTAGGATGCCCCCTCGAGAGGAAAGTTAGGTAAGCAATAGAAGGACTGAGTTAACTCTCGACTAGAAGATTGTGTTGGAGATAGGTGAGGTTAGGTAGACGATAGATAAAAGAAAGTGGAGGTAGAAGAGAACATGATAGAAAGTGAATTGATCAATCTTTGCTTGAAAAACTATATAATGACATGGATAAATGAATTGTTAAATGGATGAGCTTGTTGCAGCGGTTTCACAAATGTTTATAAAGAGCAATCCTTATTTTGATATAGCACATGGATAGTTTGCCACCAAGGTATAAATGACCAAGGTGTTGTGATATCTGAGTGTGAGGACGTTGACTCTGCAAGCAAGTGGTTTGAACTTAGATCCCTTAGACATAATATAACCTTGTTGGACATGTGAATGAGCCCTAGTCTTGAACATAAAATAAACTTCAATACATAAATGCAAGAAGAATATTAATATGTAAGATGCTAGGTCATAACACACACAAGATAAATATGCTACTAAGAAAGATGCTAAAGATCATTCCTCAAACATGACACACAAAAGCAATGACTATGCCCCCAATCTGTATTGCATTGCAACATACCAAGATATATATAAATCAAGGTAGTCTTGAATAAGTAATGAGAAAGGGACAAAAAGATAAACCAAAAAAGCAAATTGACTGATTTACAAAGTAAACATACAGTCAACATATTCTCTTGCCAAAGAGGTTGGTCAGGATAGATTAGATTGGTTGGGATAGATAACAACCTTATTGTAGGAATGATGTGTCTATTAAAGGGTGTTGATCTGTTGAAAGGATAATGTCTGGTTTTAGGAAATGTAACATGTCATATAAGACGTCAAATCTGGTTTTGATCATGGAACATTCTATATAAGACAAATTTGTTGATCTGTTGCTTGGTTGAGATTGATTTAGTTGATATTAGCAATCGATAGTTAGGACAACATATAGCTCTACAATTAAGTTTCTGTGCTTCAGGTTGTTTAAGGACTTTTTCTTTGAAAGGATGCATTTGTTTGTTGTTTTGCTGCTTGAGTTAGTCAAGTTGAGGTGAATGGATTGTGATAAATGGAAGACTAGAAAGATGACATGTCAATGGATTGAGATGGGTGAAGAATGATGAATCATATGTGCCTGAGTACTGGATACTTCCTTCATATTCCAGATTGCCTACATACCCTGTATCCATGGGATCAAGGCACATTACAATGAAAGATGAAAATGATAAATATGTAGTTCTAGGTAGAGTGATGAGTGGGTTAAGGTAATTGAGCCTGGAGAGGTGAAATGATGATCTCTTATGTACCTAAGTACTGGAAACTTCCCCAATATTCTAGACTGCCTACATACCCATATCCATGGGATCAAGGCACTATAAGATTGAGAAGATGATATGTAGTTCTGGTTTGTGTGTGATGATGTAGGAAAAGTGTTGTCATTGTGGGGAATGATATATCCCTAGATTAGCACAAGGATGAAGGTGTCTGGTTTCAAAAATGAAACACCTCGTATAAGACGCTTGGTCTGGTTTCGAGCATGTGACAATCTCTATAAGATAGTTGATATGGTTGATTGGTTTGGTTTGATGTGTTTGTGTTGTCATGTATTTGTTTTTGTTTTGATTTTGAAGTGTTTTTGTTCTTGTTTGTGCTTTGCTTTGAAGGATGAAGTGTTTGTGTTTTTGAAGTGTTGGAAGTGTTTTTGTTTTTGTGAACCACGAACAAGGATCCATTCCTAGACCTAGGGGAAGGAAAGGGTTGCCCCCATTCAAGTAGCACTGTTGCAATGGATAACTAACATAGGATATATGACGATGGAGAATTTGATAACTGACATAAGATAATGATGATGGATAAGTGAGAACTAACATGGGATGACAATGATGAACATTGACAAATTTCCAAGCTATTTTTAGATAGGGAGATGGAAATGCAAACAAGGTCAATGGTTTTATTATGGATGGATGGATGAAGTTTATTATGAAAGAGACATGGAAAGAACAAAAAATTGATAGATGATGGATGCCGACTCTACACATAGCGCCTATTTACCAGGTTTTCACTATGGTACTTATCCAAGGTGCCTGTTTACCAGGTTTTCACCATAGGATGGATTATTTTTGTTTTTGTTTTTTTGTTGTTGTGTTTTTTTTTTACATGGATACTTTGAGGATCAGGCATAGAACGTTTTGAGGTGAACATTGTCAAATGGCTCATCTAGAGGAATGCCTTTAAGTGTTGCTAAAGTATAAGCTCCTGATCCATATGCTATTGTTATAACAAAGGGTCCTAACCAATTAGGCTTAAACTTGCCCTTCTTTTCTCGATTTGCTTGATTTATCTAATTTTATTTTAACACAAGATCACCCACTTGAAATCATCTTTTTTTGATCTTCTTGTTATAGTTGCACCAAAGGTGGTTTTGATAGACATGGAGATGATTAAGTATGACAAGGCACCTCTCATCTAGTAGTTATAGCTCAGCTAATCTAGAAGTGTGATACTCCTCTCCAACAATCAGGTTCTGGATGGATACTCTGAGGGATGGGATCTCAACCTCTATAGGTAGGATGGCTTCAGAGCCATAGACCAAGGCATAGGGTGTGGCACAAGTTGGTGTTCTAATACTAGTGCGGTAGGTCCATAGGGTGGGATTGAGTTGCAGGTGCCAATCACGACCAACTTCATTGACAATTTTCTTGAGGATTTTGAGAATGGTTTTATTGGAAGCCTTGGCTTGGCTGTTACTCTATGGATAGTAGGGAGTGGAAAAGCAATGTTGGATCTTGTATTGGGTGCACAACGCATGGACATCTTGATTCTTGAATGGTCTCCCATTATCAGTGACAATGTCTTGGGGGACACCATACCGGTAAATGAGGTAGTTAAGGATAAACTCAGCTATTTGCTTACTAGTGATATTTGTCATGGGAATGGCTTTGGCCCACTTCATGAAATACTCAGTGGTGGTAGTGATAAAATTATGGCCATTGGATGAGGATGGGTGGATTTGTCCTACGAGGTTGAGACCCCATTGTTAAAAAGGCCATGGAGTTGTCATAGGTTGTAGTTCATGAGATGGTGTGTGAATCAAATCTCCATGCTGCTGGCATTGTAGACACTTCGTAGCAAACTATAAAGCATCTTGTTCTACTGTAGGCCAGTAATAACCTATTCTGGGTATCTTCTTAGCAAGGTTAGGATCGGTAGAATGTGCATCACAGACACCTTTGTGTATGTCTTGTAAAGTAGCATTGACTTCTTCCGCATTAAGACATCGTAAGAGGATACCATCGAGACTCTGGTAATATAGTGTATCGCCTAGAATGGTGTAACAAGAGGATCAACAGATAAAGGTTTTACATTGGGTTGTGGATAGATCAAAGGGAAAGGTACCATTTTTAAGGTATTCATAGATATATTTGTACCATGGTGAATTGGGACCAACAAGTTCACAGATGATTTCAGTAGTTGGAACATCGACCACTGGTATCAACAATTGCTTGATCAAGAATTCACATTTCTGTGTGTTTGCAGGCATGTCTATAAGTGACCCCACAGAGGCCATAGAGTCTATAGCTTTGTTATGTTCTCTTGGAATTTGCTCAAAAGTGATGCAAGAAAAGTGTGGTTTGTAGGCATCCACTAGTTGCTTCTAGGGGACCAACTTTTCCTCTTTTGTTTGGTACTCATCAGTGACTTGTCAAATGACTAGTTGTGAGTCTGCATATACTTGTGGTTCTTTGATTTCCCATTGGACTATTGTATGGAGACCTATGAGTAGTGCTTCATACTAGGCTATGTTGTTGGTGTAAGGAAATGGAATCCGATATGACTTTGGGATATAGTCATTTTGTGGTGTGATAAAAAGGATGCTGGCCCCTAATCCATGCTGTGTAGGAACCATCAAAATATATTTTTCACATTACTGAGGTAGAATGAGTGAAGAGATTTTCATCCAGAAAGTTGGATACTAGAGGATGTACATTTGTCATGGGTGCTTCTGCTAGGGCTTGTCCCTTGATTGCTTTACAATCCACATACTTAATGTCAAACTCACTAAGGATCATGACCCATTTAGCTAGTCTACCTGTGAGAGCTGCTTTTGCTAGTAGATACTTCAATGGATCAATTTTGGCTATTAGAATTGTGTGTTGGTTTAGCATGTAATGCTACAGCTTTTTGGAAGTGAACACTAAGGCTAAACAAGCTCTTTCCATAGGTGAATAATTGAGTTCATAACCCACCAAGGTTTGATTGATATAATAGATTGCATGCTCTTTTCCTGACTCATCATACTGTGCTATAAGAGCCTCTAGGGCTACAATTGTAGTTGAGATGTACAAGATCAAAGGCCTATCGATGATTGGTGGTACCAAGATAGGAGGTGTAGCTAAATATTCTTTGAGTTAATCAAATGCTGCTTGACACTTATCATCCTATCGAAATGAGACATCCTTTCGGAGCAAGTGTTGAAATGGTTGACATTTATCCACTAGCTATGAGATAAACCACCTAATGGATTGTAACCTTCCTTGAAGGCTCCTTAGTGCTTTAAGATTCTTTGGTGGAGGCATCTCTACTATAGCCTTGACTTTTGCTGGATCTACTTCAATGCCTCTGTGAGATATGATGTATCCCAATAGTTTTCCTGAGGTTACTCCGAAGACACACTTCTTTGGGTTGAGTCTTACTTGATATTTTTCTAGTTTGTTGAAGATTTGTCCTAGAACCTATATGTGATCTACCCTAGAAGACTTGTCTAGTATATCATCAACACATTCCTCCATGATGTGATGAAAGAGATCGTGAAATATCACTGTCATTGCTCTTTGATAGGTTGCACTTGCATTTTTAAGACCAAATGGCATGACGCACCAACAATAGGTACCCCATGGACAAGTGAAAGCTATTTTATGTTGATCTTCTTCTGCTATCATTATCTGATTGTAACTAGAAAATCCATCCATTAGAGAAAGCATTTCATGACCAGTAGTCAAGTCTATGATGAGATCAATGTTTGGCAGTTGGAAGTCATCTTTGGGACATGCTTTGTTGAGATCTCTGAAGTCAGAACACATGTGGATGCCCCCATTGGGTTTAGCCACATGTACAATGTTGGAGACTCATTCTAGATAATCAATAGGCTTGATAAACTTTGCATCTAACAATTCCTATATTTCAACTTTCACTAATAGAGTGATCTGTGGATGCATCTTTCTCAACTTTTGCTTGACTGGTTTAGCTTTGGGATCAACTGTGAGATAGTGAACTACTAGTGAAGGGTCCAACCCTGGCATATCAATATAGGTCCACACAAAGTTGATGGTTCTTTGTAACAAGAAGTTGGTAATATTTTTGTGCTCTTGTTCTTATAGTGGTGCTGCAAGGAATGTAGTCTTTGGATTTTGCTCTATGCCAAGATTTATCTTTGTAGAATCTTCCACTCGGAGAGTTGATTTCTCTTGATACTTAGATGGTAGGGGAAGGTCAAATCCTCCATCCTCAAGTGTGACAATTGGGTTTTCACCTTTGGATACGTCCTTTAGTTTTACTATTTTGTGATCAGGAGGTGCCACAGTGTGGTTTTCACCTAGAGATCTTTCTTTATTTTTACTTTTGCGACTAGAGGATTTGGCATTCTCACCAAAATAAGTAGTTTTCTCTAGTTCCATTAAAAAACCAGCTTTGTGATCGCCAAGAGGGATACCATCTCAAAGTCCCATGAACTCAGCAATAGCTTCATCATTCTGAAATACATCTAGAATGGGGGCCCCTTGTTGGTCCCAATCGATAAGTTCAGGGTAGACAAGTGTTACAATTTGGGTGTTGGTGGTGGATGTTAAGGATATAGATGATAGCATAAATATGGAGGATTCAGTGAATAGGTTAGTCATATGGAGGTAAGAGTCATCGATGATATCATCTTTAGACATCGAATCTGAGAGAGAAGTTTGTGTTCCCTTGTTGAGAATACCCTCGATGTCCAAGGCGCGTGGTACCTTCCTACCAAATCCTAACCCCTTCTTGTCTAGTTTCTTCTTCACAATAATGGGTTCCATTTCACCTTGATTATTTTTCCCAAGGCCACCTTTGCCTTTGTAGCCCATGTTTTTCACAATTCTTAGGCCATTGCCATATTGTTTGACTAGTATGGTGACTAGTTCTTTCTCCTTGTAGAGCCAAGATGAGATGTCTTCGATTGTTTCCTTTGCCAATAATTTCCCCTCTTGGAACTGGGTTAGGGATGCTGGGGGAGGGATAGCTGCTTTCTTAGTTGCTTTGGCTATGGGCGGTTGGCCGTAAGATTTAGGGGATAAGGGCATTTGCCCTACACAACAAGATTTTGAAATATCATATTCTCCAAAGCCTATATCACAGATGTGAGCTTTGATTTCAAGAATAGGATGAGGATTAGGTTCAACTTCAGAGGCTTTTTTTTAGTTTTTTAGAGTCAACATACAATGGGGATTCATTGGCTTTGTCATTATTTGGCACTTGGTTGGAATTCTTATAATTGCCTTGCAAGACACGACAAAATTCAAAGGGATTAGGATCTCCTAAAATAGTGATCTCCATACCATTGAATGGAAACTTGAGAGACTGATGGTATATTGAGGGAACAACTTTCACGACATGGATCCATGGGTGTCCTAAGATAATGTTATAAGGTAACTCAATGTCAAGGACTTGACACCTAGTTTCAAGCATGACGGGGCCTACTTGTATAGGCAAGTGGATAACACCTTTTAACCGGCATTTAGAATCATCATACCCCTTGATTGTAATACTTTGATTAATGTTGACATGATCCTTAGAGTATCCCAATTATTTGAGTAACTTTAGAGAATAGATATTGAGACCAGTACCACCATCTATAAGTATGTGTTTGATCTTGCATTTATGGATGAGAACCTCAATGTGAAGGGCATCATTGTGACATGGATAATGAGATGGGAGGTCTTTTTCAGAAAAGACCACATTGTAGGGTGAGGCAATGTTACCTAGTATAGCTTGGAAATCTATGACCGCTATGTTGTTAGGAACTGAAGACTCTTGTAAGGCTTTTTCGAGCACAATTTTATGTGCGGGCGATGACCATAGAAGGTCCAAGATAGAGATCTGTGCAGGGGTTTTCCCTAGATGTTCTACAAGATTGTAATTAGATTGAGTTGGGAGACTTGGTGTAGGACCATGAAGGGTGACACGACCACGATGAGTTGTAACTACATAATCTGTAGATTTTCCTTTGATTGTGAGGGTAGATACCCAACTCTCTTCAAAGTGACCTATGATAGAGTCGTAGGAAGTTGAGGCTTTGTTAACACCTTTTCCTTTATCTGGAGGTGGGCTTTGACCATGGTTAGGGAATGGCTCCTTGTACATGTTGAGATCCTTATTAGAGTTTTGAGTTGGTGGTTCATCATCAAAAGTGATTTGTTTTCTATTGATAAGGTTTTAGATCAGGTGTTTGAGTTTCATGCATGCTACGGTTCGGTATCCTTTGGTCCTATGGTACTCACAAAATAAATTCTCTTTATACTGTGCAGTTTTGTAAATAGGTTCACCATATGGGGGAGCATCTGGTAAGGTGATGATTCCATTGTGTATAAGTTTTTGTAGAACCGACTCTATAGGTTCTCCCAAGGGAGTGAATTGACATTGCGGAGGGTAGTCTTGTTGAGGTCGCTCTTGTTGTCGTTGTTGTTGGTTTTGTTGAGGCAGAGGTTGGATGGGTTTTGATGAAAGATGAAGGGGTGTTTGCAGTGTTTGGACATGTTTGGAATCTACCACACCATCATTGACCACATTTTTATTTTTGTTCAAAAACTTTGGTTTGTCATTTGATTGTTGTTGAGGAGCATTGTCTTTAGTTTCCTTGAAGATTTTTACCACGCCTTTAGCGATGAGAGATTTTTCAATGTTGATGCCCTTGTAGGTAATTTCATCAAAGGTTGTAGCACTAAGAATTTGCAAATGGAAACCCAATTCTTGGTTAAGGTTCTGCACAAATATGCTAACAAGCTGCTTTTTCAGGTATTTTGAATGGGAATTTGCTAGCCATGTGTCTCCATTGTTAAAGGAAGGAGATGAGAGTTTCCCCATTTTTCTATTTATTATTGCAAAGTTCAGTCATGGAGACTTCATGTTCTGTGTTGTAGGAGAAATGGGTGGCAAATTTCTCTGCAAGCTCATTAAAAGATTTGATACTCGTGGGTAGGTGCAAGAACCATTCTATAGATTGACCTCCAAGACTGCGAGGAAAGAGGTGCATAAGATATGTGTCGTCATGTGAGACCTCGAAGCAAGCGAGATAGAATTCTTTAAGATGGTCTTTTGGGTCTCCTTTTCCTTTGTCTTTATCAAACTTGGGAATAGTGAAATTGTGAGGAAAAGGGATCATTTGTAATGACCAATCAAATGGATAAGGACACACTTCTTCCAAAGAGAAGGTTTTCTTGGTGTGGCCAAATGTAAGATCAGATAGTTGTTGTTGAACCTCTGCAAGTTTTAGCTCTAATGGTTGTTGGAGGTGTGGGAAACATCTCTTGTTGCACTAGAGGTGGTTGTTGTTGCCCATATGGAAGATTGTAGTTGAAGCCATAGGCATTGGTGTTATAAGGACTGTATGATTGGTTAGGGTCATATGTGTTGTATGTTGGGTTTGGATTGGGTTGGTTTTGGTTATTTTGATTTTGGATATGTGGAGGTGGTGTGAGGTAAGAATGTTGGCTTTGTGATGGTTGTAGATAAGAAATCTAGTTTTGTGGAGGTGGTGTGAGGAAATAATTCTATGGAGGAAAGGTAAAGTTTGTTGGGTTTGGTTGCAATGGTGGAGTATAGCCATAGGATGATTTTTTTTGAGATGGTTGAGGGTTGAGATAGGTGTGGGTTAGGTTGAGAGTGGAAGATCTTTGTGGTGGAGGGACATAGGTAGATGGGTTTTGTGATGGTTGGGGTTGATTGAGATATGTGTTGAAAAAGTTTAATGTAGATGATCATTGTGGTGGAGGGACATAGGTAGATGGGTTTTGTGATGGTTGGGGTTGATTAAGATGGGTATAGGTAAGATTGAGTGTGGAAGAATGTTGTGGTGGAGGGACATAGGTTGTGTTGACATTTTGTGATGGTTGGGGTTACATGACATTGTTTGGGTTAATGATACGGAGGGTTGATGTTGTTGGAGGTGGTGTTTGTTGAGACCCTTGTTGCATGGCCACATAAGTGTTTCCTAGATTATAATTTGGTGGGAAACCTTCTCATGATGGGGTACCCAATGTTCCACTTGTGATTGGTGTTGGCATTTTAGGAGGTTGTTGTGTGTTTGATTTTGCTAGAGCGGCCTATCTTGCTAGTTCTGCTTGACGATGTAGAGTCTCTTGTTGGTGTGTATAGATCTCCATAGGAGTCATAAGTGGTGATATGGGTCTTTTTGCTATTGGATTTTGATAAAGAGGATTCTCATATTATGCATCAAAAGGGTTAGTCATTCTCCCTTGTGAGATTTGTTCAGGTATGGGAGTGGTAACAGTTGACATAGTTTGGATGGCTAGTACAACATCATGGGTTTTGTTTTGTTCTTGAAGTTTGGATATATCAAAGTCTTGGGGTAACTTGGCTCCTTGTTCTACTAGTAAGCGAAAGAAATGATCTTGGTTCTCACCAAGGATTTTGTCAAACGTGGCTATAGTTCTAGGATCTTGCATGATTTCATCAAGGTCTTGTCTATCTTCTTAAGAGGATTGACCTTCTTCAAACTGTCGCTCTTCTTGAGATGGTACTTGAACCATGGTATAACTGGGTGTAGCAAAATCATGAGGCATGCCAGTAGTGAATTGAGTTACATCTACCAAACGGACATTACCTTCTTGAGGATTGGTTGGTTGGTCATGTTGCAGCCTATTTTGAGACTTAGTTGGTCTTTCCATTGGTGTTTTTGGAGTACCATTTGGAGTCATGTTGGATTGGCTTAGTTGAGGTGTATGAGGAGGTGATTTGCACTTCCTTGGGGCAACTTGTTTAGCCTTCATAGTTTGCTAGAGTCTAGTGGTTACCATGGGATGCACTAGGACAATGTTTTTGAGATTTTGCTAGGATTTTGCTGAGGTAGTTTTGATGAACAGTTTTCTGGACCAAAGGTGCTGGACTGTTTATACCAAAAGCATGGGACTGTGTTACCAAAGGTGAGCTACTGTGTTAAAAAGCACTGGACTATGCTACTAGAGGTGTTTAACTGTTATGCCAAAGGGGAACTACTATTATACCAAAGGTGAGCTACTGTTGTACCCAAGGCGAGTTACTATTGTACCAAAAGTGTTGGAGTAGTGTCAGTGATGTTTTTAAAGTAAATTTGGATAGATTTGGATTTGTTTTGGCAAGAGAAAACACATCAAACAAAGTACCAAAGAGGACTGACACAATAGATAGTGTATGTTTGAGGCTCATGAAAAAGCCCAATGTTTCCACTTGTATAAGACAATTGCAAACAATTCAAGCACTTTTTAGCCCTAGAGACATGGTTTCATTGTGGTAGATCAGCTCACAACTTAATTCTCTATCAACCAAATGTCATTCCATATAGGTGTCGTACATCTATATCTTTGCGAGAGACGATAGGTAGGGATATCTCACCCTCCCCTCAAAAAGCTCAAGTAGGTCACAAGAGCTTTATGGATGAAGGAATACTATCTCTTCTCAAGGGAGGCAATGGTGAGTATCTTGGGGACTTGAATTGATTCCCCTTGCACTGATGATTATCACAACGTTTGGAGGTGAAATGGGTAGTCACTATCTAGATTGGTTCTTAGTACCTTTGAGGGACCAACACCTTATGAGAAATGTGACAAGATACTAAAAGATTTGACCAATCCTACTAAGAGTATCAAACACTTCTCATAATGTGAAATCACTTTCACAAAGAGCTAGTACACCTCTTTTCGATTTGGCACCACAAGGTAAGGCTGATGTCGGTTAGGACTTGGCTTTCACCTTATCCCTCTTATATAGAGGTTTAAAGGAAAACTCCACTTAGGGTCATCCCTTTTGGATGAAGCACAATCCAAAAGCAGGCCCCTCTAAAGGAATAACTAAAAAGTAATCAAGCACGTCAAACAAAGGTTCAATTGTTCTGTTATAAGAAAAATAAGGTGCAACTAGATTAGGCACACACACAATTGTAGTTGTCAATTGTCCCTTATGAAATTGAAGAGTTTGGCATTCATGTCCATTGTCCCTTAGAAAATTAAAGTTTTTTTGCATGCATGTCCATTGTCCCTTAAGAAAGCAATATCTTCCTAAGACTTAGATTGCAAAAAAAAAGATGTTTTGTCCCTTAAAAAAGTAATATGTTCCTAAGACTTAGATTGCAAAAGTGATTTGTTCAATTGTCCCTTAAGAAAGCAATATGTTCCTAAGACTTAGATTGCAAAAGTGGTTGAGATTCTTCAATGCTCATCCTACAAGAACATGTTATAGAAACCCATTTGCTCTGTGTGAGTACTAAGAAGCTACAACAATTTGATTATTTCCACACAAACTCAAGAGTTAGCAAAAAATAACTTAATTGACCAAAAGTGCTCTACTGTGTTACCAAAGGTGACTTACTATATTACCAAAAGTGCCGGACTGTGCTACCGAAGGCAATTTACTGTAGAACCAAAAGTGATGCACTATGCTACCAGAAGCGCAATTCTGTGCTACCAAAAGTGAGTTACTGTACTACCAGAAGAACTTTTCTGTCTAAAAAAGTTATATTTCATTTGAAAAGCTAGATCAAAAGATATCTTCATGGTTGATAGATGATCTGGGATGTTGATAGAGGTTAAGATCTCTAACCTGCAAATAAGAACAACTCACAAGATGCCATGAAAAGACAAGTTAACTTAAAAAGTGATAATACTCCTAAATACGCTAGCTTAGGCAGTATGAATGTTAATTGAAAGGCAAATAAATCAATTTTTCAGCCAATGAATGATAGGTATGATGAGTTAAAAACCCTGTAAATCAGAAAACAAGATCATAAACCCTAAAAGACCAGAAGCGCTTTACTGTTATGCCAAGTGTGCTGCACTGTAATACCAAAAGTGCGGTACTGTGCTACTAGAGGCACTACCATATCACCTGAAGACGCTGTACTATTATACCAGAGGTGCTGCACTATATTGCTAAAGGCACTTTTCTGTGGTGATGTGCACTATTCCATACTGTACTTCAAAAAAATCAATTTCTTAAAGAAAAAGAGCGATTAGTGGGTCCCACCAGGCGTGCTAGAATGTGTATAGGAAAAATTGAGAGGTTGAATGATAAGATCAAAAAGTAATGATAATAACAACTTAATTACCCATAACATCAAAAGAACTATCCAAGCAATAACCAAATCAATGAATAAATCAAATTACGAATAAAGAAGCTGTAATGTCCCCTTCTAGCAAGCCAAAATTTTTGCACCTTTGCAAACAATTTCAACTTACCAAAAGAGAACATTAGTATTCCATTTTTCATTTCCTTTTTAATCTTGATGATAATCATAAACATAACCATATACTATTTGCCATTTCATAAATTCATTTTTCCATACATCATGATTCTCCTCAGGTGAGATAATTCTTAGGCCTCTTATTAACCTCACCTTCCACCTTGTGAGAGAAGATTTGTTAGGTAGGTGATGTCATCTCAATCCTATGGGTCCATTAATATTATTTCGTAGTTTTTTCAACCAATGCCCATAATTCCTTAGTTCGTCAACTAAGGCCTATAATTCCTTAGTTCATCGACTAAGGCCCATTCCTTCGCTACTTAAATTGAAGGTCCATAGTAATACCCTTGATTCGTCAATCAAGGCCCATAATATCCTTGATTCATCAATCAAGGCCTATTCCCATGGAATGATCAATACCTACCATAGCTATCTACCCCACCTTCTTAGTGTTAGGGGTTAATTAGGAAGTCTCGTATCTACCCTTAGGAATTCATGCCTTTATTAATCTTTAGGTTTTACCCTAAAGCCTTCATTAATCTTTAGGTTTTATCCTAGAGCCTTCTCCCTAGGTTTTACCCTAAGGCCTTAATTAATCTTCATCTATACATATACATACTTGTTATCTCTCATACGTCATTTAATCCATACCTTATTATCTTAGGCTATAATAATTTACATTATTATTCATCATGTATTCTATTTACTTAATCAATAAGCTTCTAATCATTTCCAAAGTTCATATGACTCTATCATGACATATCATGTCATAATGCCTGTTGTTAAAATCATACATGTACACATATATTTCATTTTCATACATAAACACATATAATTAGTTCCTACTTAATAATCTTATCATTTATATTTTACAAGTCATAAATTGAACAAGTAATTATAAATTCTTACAAATCATAAATTGAATAAGTAAATATAAATACTTACTTACCTGCTTTACCTGGGATTCCTTACCTATGCTGCAGTAATATAGTCTTTATTGCATTACTGTTATAAAATGCAGATCTAAATATATGTATTTATCCCATACTCTTTTTATATTTTCTCCCCATGATCCTTTTCCTTGGCTGCCCTCATGTCTTCCTTGTGATATTTTCTTGCTGTGTCTTTGATGAATTCAAATGATGTTCCTTCTTTATTACCTTTATTGAATTCATAGCTGTTTATATATTTCTTTTTATTACTTCATTCTTTTGATGATCATTTCCTTCTATCTCACAACCTTTATTTATTTCCCTTTCAAGGGATATGTTCGAAGATGTATGTCTCTTATTATTTTTATTACTTTATATTAATTCCCTTTTGTGGTAAAACTAGTTCTAACCATATGTAACTCCCTTATCATAAGAGGATAGGTTAAAAGATGTTTATTATTATTTATTTACCTTATTTGTATTTATATTATATCATTATAATAAATGATATATTATTTATATTTATATTACAATATAAGATAATAATAATTTATATTATTAGATATATTTATAATATATTATTTATTAATGTGCTGCACTTATAAATATCTTCCTTCGACCTCCCCTTAATCTTATTAAAGTACATTATTTATATAATATATATAGTATAAATAAATACTTTTGTTATTAAGTACGGGAGCTCTTTTATTTTATTTTATTTTATTTCCAAGCATATAATATGGTGGGATAATGTTTGTCTTATTAGACTTTTATTTTTATATGATTTTATTTTGAATTTAACCTTTTGTTTAACCGTATTACTTTGTCTTATTCCAAATTACTTTACTTTCTAATTTTAATAGGTAAGACTCTTCATAATATTTATTTTTATATATAATAATATATCTTATTAATTACTCACATAAATATTATATTAAAATATTTATATTTAAATTATATTAAATTAATAATATTATTTATTAAATAATACATATTAATAATATATTTTTTGATAATATAAGGCAGCTAAACAAGGGGCCGAACCCTTACAAAAAATAGAGAGGCTCGAAGGCAGCAAGCATCAACAGTGCCTTAAACCAGAAACAACAGACACATCAATTCCAAATTTCCAGCATAACCAGCAAAACCAGCCGCTAAAAACTAATGTCATAAAAATAGAGTAACAGAGTATCAGCAGTATAACAACAAAAACTAAGGAGGCAACATCTCTCCTTTCTAGACCATAGATTTAATAATATCATCCACTTTTTTAGCCAGATCGTCATTGTCAGCATTGACATTTTCCCCCAGATTCTTTAGCATAGAGAGGTTGAGGAGAATAGAGGTCCTGAGCACAATGGAGAGATTCTGTTCCTGCTTCGCAATGCGAACGTGCAGACTTGCAAGTTCAGCCCCCAGACCATCATTAGTCTCCATAGCATCCTCAGCCTCTTCCACGAACATTTCCCCCGCTTTGTTAGCATTTCCACTAGAGTCAGCAACATCCTCAGTGGTAGCCCCCGTATCATGAGTCTCCTGCTTGTCTTCATCATCACCAGAAATGTCTTGAATCTCCATATCTCTGTCGTCCTCCCTCCGGGTGGATTCATTCGAACCGCTCTCAGAATAGTCAATGAGCTTTGCAGGAAGAGTCAGTTTGCCAGCAATACGCCCTGACCGCTGAACTCTAGAGGAAAGCCCCTCCCTACAAACCTTCGCAGAAGAATCACTTCTCTGGCCCACCGGGGTCCTACCAAGAGTTTTAGGGGTCCCAACCACTGCCTTCCCAGTGCTTATTTCGCCAGCAACCTTCCGCTTTTTACCCTTCATAGTGGCAGTAGGGCCCGGATTATCATATATTTAGTTTTTATAAGGCTAACTTATTATTTAAATAAACAATTCAATTATAAATCATTATAGGGACATGACAACCCTCCCCACTCAAGATTGCTTGTCCTCAAGCAATTATAATTAGGTATCCTAAAGTAATATTTAATAACATTATATTTTATTAGGTTTCCTTATATAAAATAAGGTTTCACTCACCAATAATATAAAATAACCTCTAGAAAATGTAACAAATTAATATAGCTAATAAACTATAGTGCTATAAATAATATAGGGGCCTAAAATAATAATTTATAAATTTGGGTTTACCCTTTTAAATTTTTAGCACTAAATTTGCATAAAGGCATTTCTATTTATTTAATTATCAAAAATGTTTTAATGACTACTAATATTATTTTAATGCCATGATTAACCAATAGCATCAAATGAACAATTCAAATCAAATAACCAAATGTCAAACATACCTGACACAACCAAAGTGAAAACGGAGGGGCACTACATCCTCCCCCCCTAAAACTCGACTTACTCCTGGAAGTCGCAGCTAAGGTGGAAACATTACAAGTTAGTAACAACATTAAAGCTAATTCATTTCATACAATAATACACACTAAAATATAAACTTATATACTCCATTTCAAAAATAATCTACACAATCAAAGCTTGCAATTTCAAAAGTGGTTTCATAATGCATAAACCACTCCCAATTCTTACAAGTTAGCATTGACACCCAACCAGATTCTTCAGAACAAGGAAAACATTGCACCTTTTTATTCCTAACTTGTAAAAATTATCATATCATAAACATATGAAGCATTCTATTTCAAATACACCACCATTGTAATTTCTCTACCAATCTGCTGTTAAGCAAATCATAGGTCAGAATGCTACATTTTCACAAAATATCAACATATTCATACACCTAAAACACACCTTTTTCACTAAATCTCATAGCATCTTCAACAAGGTCATGAATTTTTTTCACCTTTTGAAGCATGGAAACACACTTTATCATTTCATAAATCCATTTTCATGATTTACCATATATTCTTCACATACACACAAATTAACATTACCAGGATTCACATCACAAGGCTACACAAGGGTTCATCTGGACACCGGGAAGAAACATACTAATCCATGATACATAATCCATGAGCCAAGAGCCAAAATCCATCTCACATAATCTATACCTCACATGTAGTGGCTTGATGGTGTTAGGCCACACACACATGGTGAGACCATCCAAACAAGACCACAATGACCTATCTCTTGTTGTATAAGGTAGTTATCCTCTAAGAGATAGTCATCACACATAGGTGGGTAGTGGGTCCTAGCTATGTAACAGCCTCTCATACCCCCATCCTCAAGGTTCCCTACGTCTGCTTCCTCGTATACACTCATCAAGTACGCCTCATACGTCCTTGGAGAGGAATCACAATACGACACATGGCCGACATAAAAACAATAAGGAAAAACTAGTTTAGCGACCAATGTCATAAAGAAAGATCAAATAAAAATTCAATTTCAACAATAAAGAAAGAAAGGCGCGTAATTTCAACACTAAATCAAATGTAACCATGATGGCCACATGAAAATAAGATCACAAGGTGTGGCTAAACCATCACAATTAAATATAAACAAAGTGTCAGCCTTCACAATCAATAGAAAATCATCAACAACCATAAAGAAAGTCCATAATCTTCAAAATTGTACTATACAACACTGCATGACTAGATACTAGCCACCAAACGAGGAAGGAGGGAACAATGTCAGGCTATAGCAGTAGCCCTCATGTGGTGTAGAGTGAGCACGCCATCCACATGGCTCAAGGTGTATTCCTTGGCTACACCCTACATTGCATCATCACGCGGCATGGACTAACCAAGTGGTTCGCACACTCCTTGGCTGCCCACATGGAATGTGCACCTCAGCCACATCCCGCATTGCATCTCAGCGCGGCATGGTCATAAGCCAGCCAGAGAAGGCATGTACTAGTTGTATGCTGCATGGCAGTGTGTCTGTGGCTTCGCGGAAGTAGGCACGCGCAGAACACACCCTGCATAGTGATACCTCGTGGAAAAGGCACACACAGGTACTCACCGTAGCCAGAGGTATACATTGCTAGGACCTACCCATATGCTAATCGACCCAACACTATCGAAAGCGAACATGGGTATCCCTCTACAAGTGTGCGAGGCCCCATTACGCTCATCACACAAGTAGGCTTTGACACAATCTCATAGTACACCTTCACGTGGCTATGCACGTGGCATCGTGTCCTCGAGCCCAGCTCACTACCATCAGCAACACGGCATCATCACCAACACTGTGTCGGAACATCAGTGGGGTGTGGCATCGTACCTATTGCATCATGTCAGAACATGTACAGATATAGAATCTGTCTCAACATGGGTAACAAATCTCCCTCCACATGCTAGACCTCAAATATACATGGGGCACATGGTCTCACTTGGGTTATCCATGCAGGTCCTAGACCCTGGCCCCCAAATGATGACTCATGTCATCGCATAGTTCCAGTTGGGTTGTCCTTGTAGGTCTTAGACCCCGACCCCTAACTAACAACTCATGTGGCATATCATACCTTTTGTGAAGACAAGGTAAATGATCCTCCAAGAAATACCATCCAGATGCTCAGAAACTGTGGGGATTAGGCTAAAACATATGAATCAAGTACCCTGATCCATCATAAGGGAAAGTAGTGAGTACGTTTCCTCAGGTTCGGTTGAGTGAGGGACCGCTCTGCATCATCATAAGCATACACTGTACACTCCACCCAAGGAACTTTGTGGCTGTTCCTACCCCTTCACAGATTGAGGGACTAGTGAACCAAAAGAAGAGAATCTATGAATCTAACTTTTGGCTACTCTTTTATATATATATTTTCAACCACGCAAGGGTTGGCCCTCAATCAGTAACAAACATACAAACACACATAATGGTATGGTTGATTCCACACCTAAAATACACATTTCCCCATGGATGGGTACCCAGTATCACCATCTCTAGGGCACACAAAGCAAGTATGGGGTATTCACAACACTCAACCAATGCACAGTTACTGGTTTCACACTTTTACATGGGAAGATTACTTTTATATACATAATTCCATTACTACCAATATGATTCCTATTTGCAAAATCATAACATTACTTGTTATCCACTTCCCTATTCCAGTTTCCTTCCACTCTACTTTTCTGCATATCACACGATGCTAAATCTCAATCTCATGATCATGTATCTAATACATCAATCTAGGTGTATAGATCAAGCATAGTATCCTACTCAGGAGTTTCCTACCACTTGCATAAAAAGTACTACTATAGCTAAACATGGTCAACAACATTAATCCAGAGATCCCAGTGCTAAAACTTGGCTCTGATACCAAATGTAATGTCCCCTTCTAGCAAGCCAAAATTTTCACACCCTTGCAAACAATTTCAACTTACCAAAAGAGAACATTTGTATTCCATTTTTCATTTCCTTTTTAATCTTGATGATAATCATAAACATAACCATATACTATTTGCCATTTCATAAATTCATTTTTCCATACATCATGATTCTCCTCGGGTGAGATAATCCTTAGGCCTCTTATTAACCTCACCTTCCACCTTGTGAGAGAAGATTCGTTAGGTAGGTGATGTCATCTCAATCCTATGGGTCCATTAATATTATTCATTAGTTTTTTCAACCAATGCTCATAATTCCTTAGTTTGTCAACTAAGGCCTATAATTCCTTAGTTCGTCGACTAAGGCCCATTCCTTCGCTACTTAAATCGAAGGTCCATAGTAATACCCTTGATTCGTCAATCAAGGCCCATAATATCCTTGATTCATCAATCAAGGCCCATTCCCATGGAATGATCAATACCTGCCATAGCTATCTACCCCACCTTCTTAGTGTTAGGGGTTAATTAAGAAGTCTCGTATCTACCCTTAGGAATTCATGCCTTTATTAATCTTTAGGTTTTACCCTAAAGCCTTCATTAATCTTTAGGTTTTATCCTAGAGCCTTCTCCCTAGGTTTTACCCTAAGGCCTTAATTAATCTTCATCTATACATATACATACTTGTTATCTCTCATACGTCATTTAATCCATACCTTATTATCTTAAGCTATGATAATTTGCATTATTATTCATCATGTATTCTATTTACTTAATCAATAAGCTTCTAATCATTTCCAAAGTTCATATGACTCTATCATGACATATCATGTCATAATGCCTATTGTTAAAATTATACATGTACACATATATTTCATCATTTAATTTCATTTTCATACATAAACACATATAATTAGTTCCTACTTAATAATCTTATCATTTATATTTTACAAGTCATAAATTGAACAAGTAATTATAAATTCTTACAAATCATAAATTGAATAAGTAAATATAAATACTTACTTACCTGCTTTACCTGGGATTCCTTACCTATGCTGCAGTAATATAGTCTTTATTGCATTGCTGTTATAAAATGCAGATCTAAATATATATATTTATCCTATACTCTTTTTATATTTTCTCCCCATGATCCTTTTCCTTGGCTGCCCTCATGTCTTCCTTGTGATATTTTCTTGCTGTGTCTTTGATGAATTCAAATGATGTTCCTTCTTTATTACCTTTATTGAATTCATAGCTATTTATTTATTTCTTTTTATTACTTCATTCTTTCGATGATCATTTCCTTCTATCTCACAACCTTTATTTATTTCCCTTTCAAGGGATATGTTCAAAGAGGTATGTCTCTTATTATTTTTATTACTTTATATTAATTCCCTTTTGTGGTAAAACTAGTTCTAACCATATGTAACTCCCTTATCATAAGAGGATAGGTTAAAAGATGTTTATTATTATTTATTTACCTTATTTGTATTTATATTATATCATTATAATAAATGATATATTATTTATATTTATATTACAATATCAGATAATAATAATAATAATAATAATAATAATTGTATTTATATTATTAGATATATTTATATTATATTATTTATTAATGTGCTACACTTATAAATATCTTCCTTCGACCTCCCCTTAATCTTATTAAAGTACATTATTTATATAATATATATAGTATAAATAAATACTTTTGTTATTAAGTATGAGAGCTCTTTTATTTTATTTTATTTTATTTCCAAGCATATAATACGGTGGGATAATGTTTGTCTTATTAGATTTTTATTTTTATATGATTTTATTTTGAATTTAACCTTTTGTTTAAAAGTATTACTTTGTCTTATTCCAAATTACTTTACTTTCTAACTTTAATAGGTAATACTCTTCATAATATTTATTTTTATATATAATAATATATCTTATTAATTACTCACATAAATATTATATTAAAATATTTATATTTATAATATATCTAGTTAAATTATATATATATATATATATATATATTTCATATATTTTTTAATATTTAAATTATATTAAATTAATAATATTATTTATTAAATAATACATATTAATAATATATTTTAAATAAATATATTATATATTTAGTTTATATAAGGCTAACTTATTATTTAAATAAACAATTCAATCATAAATCATTATAGGGACATGACAACCCTCCCCACTCAAGATTGCTTGTTCTCAAATAATTATAATTAGGTATCCTAAAGTAATATTTAATAACATTATATTTTATTAGGTTTCCTTATATAAAATAAGGTTTCATTCACCAATAATATAAAATAACCTCTAGAAAATGTAACAAATTAATATAGCTAATAAACTATAGTGTTATAAATAATATAGGGGCCTAAAATAATAATTTATAAATTTGGGTTTACCTTTTTAAATTTTCAGCACTAAATTTGCATAAAGGCATTTCTATTTATTTAATTATCAAAAATGTTTTAATGACTACTAATATTGTTTTAATGCCATGATTAACCAATAGCATCAAATGAATAATTCAAACCAAATAACCAAATGTCAAACATACCTGACACAACCAAAGTGAAAACGGAGGGGCACTACAGAAGCTATCACGTAGATTGTTTGGATCTCTTGGTCGAATGTGGATTGCTTCATGAATTGTGAAACTATGTTTGAAACAAGTGGATATAGGTTATATTTGTGCTCAAAAGGTAGAAGTGTACTCAATGATGTGATGAATGCTCCAAGTGCTATAAAGGATGTATAAGAATAAATGGTTGAAGAAGATTTGTTATGAAGATGAGGGGGGTTTATATAGGTTTCAAACATGATCGATCAATGGTCCAGATAACTCAATAGAATCAATGGATGAGATAAATCTAGAATTCATGATGAATGTGCACCTAACATGTGTCACACAAAAAGATATTTTTGTTTGAGTTAATTTCTTTTTGATAAAGATAGGATTTGATTTCATAAATTAGAATATTTTTTTTCTAATTTAAGAGTTGTTGATAAAAACAAGATTGATTAAGTCAAGTAACTCAACTTGTAATTTGCTTTTTGCATGATTTGAGATAAATTAAATAATAAATAATTTAATTTTGTGTGCATGATGAACCAGATTTAGTTTTAGAGGAATTGGAAGATAATTGAAGCAAATTAAATAAATAAATTTATTTAATTGTTTGTGCATGACTAGAGGAATAAATAAAATATTTGATTATATTTTATTTTTAGAGATTGAGATAATTTAAATAAATTTGAATGATTTATTTAAATTTGGAAGAATAATTGATTTAATTAAATAATTTAGACTTATTTAATTGTATATAAGAGGATTTTGAAAGATAAATTAATTAAATAATTAATTTATTCAATTGAAGTGGACTTGAATTTTTGGAACATGATAATGATTTAATTAAATAATTAAAATTATTTAATTTTGGAAGAATAAAGTTGACTTTGATTTAAATTAATTAAATAAATAGAATTTATTCAATTAATGTTGAAATGCAGGTGATGTGATGACATGGTCATTTTAGGGTGTCTACAGAGGCCCATCAAGTTGATTGTGTTTCATAGTAGTTTGGCGACAACATTCTCAAGGACTTGCCCCTAGTGTCCACATGCTATAGGACAGTTCAAGAGATGGGTGAGATTGGATAGAGGACCATAGTTTGGACCCCCTTGACTCATGGAGTCTTCATTAGTAGAGCCTCGAGATGAGGACATAGGGGAGGGAGATGGATTCCTTCCTGATCTCTCATTGTGGCTATGGATTCAGAATCTACTGACGAGGACTATGTTCTAGATGATGATGATTCATTAGATGAGGTCCTTCCTGAAGGTGAGGATTTTGATTATGTTGATGATTCTGACAATGCTCTTGATATCCCCGAGGGTCCTCCTATTGTTCCTCAACCTCCTCATTTAGATGCGGTGATGCGACAATTTGACCCTGATTGGAAGCCTGGTGATCCACGTAAGTCTAGTCTATTTATTTTTTGTACTCTTGTCCTTTCTCTTTTCATGGGGAACTAACTTTATTTTCTTTTGATTCACTTTTTCAGGTAACATCAGAGAGTGGAGAGACTTTGTTCGTGAAATCAATGTTAGATTGGCTTCTCCCTTCACTAGGATGACTCTTGACCGTCTTTTAGATGATCCTGGTGTGCCCCCTACTGCTAGGTGACACACTAACATTTTTGCTTCTATCTATCATGGATGTTAGATGAATACAGAGTTGAAGACCCAAGTTGACACTCTTAAGGGTGAGAATCAGCTACTCCGAGAGATGACTCACCTTAATTTTGGATGATGTGATGCTAGTATGGCAGGGCCTTCATAGTCACATGCTCACAATAGAGCACCTCACTCTCATAGGTCTCATGGAGTGACGAGTGGTATTCATAGGTAGAGGAGTTGAAGTCCTAAGGGTTCCATTGGAGGGAATCGGCCTTGACTTCCTTTCTTGAAATCATGCCCCCTTGCATGGGGAGCCTCTACTTCTTTTGAGAGCATTTTGTCCTAGCTCTTTGATACCCTTGGTATATGTAAACTTTGGATGTATCTATGAAAGTTTATCTTTTATGGTTTTTGCCTATTGGATTTGTACTTATCCCTGGTGCATGTTTGGAGGTTTGGGAACTTTTTGATTATGTGTTGGACCTTTTCAACTCTTTAACAATGCAAGCATGATAACGATCACATATTTTTGTAATTTTTTTGGTGGCATATATATGAGATGCAGTTCACGATATGATAATGCAAGAGCACAAGAAATGCTAAAATGAAACATTTACTTCTACTGATTATCATGAGATATGACATTTTACTTTATTGCTTTGAGACTCTTTTCCTAATTTTTGGCATGAATGCAATGTGGAACAAACAATGTGACTGCTCTTTAAATACAATTTTTCGATTCAAGGGATTTGCGGGTTGTCCTGATATAAGAGACCTATTCAAGGCTGTGAGATAAAATTTTATGACTCAAGTGGGGAGTGGGAATGAACATGGAGTGTTTTTTATTTTTGGATTTTCTAAAGGCTAAACAATGATCCTTATCTAGATAAGACAAATTGATAAGCTTTCAACTTAGACAAGTAGCAAATTTTATAGATATTCGCTAGACTTAGATCATAGATGGCAAGCAAAGTAGACCCGGGGTAATGGATAAATAGGAAAGAACAAGGGTTCCTAGGTAGAAGATGATCCTATAGATTACTAGACTCTTTGGTTTTTCTCAGTTAGTGTGTGTGTGTGCTTTGTACCTTTCTTTCTCTGTTAGAATGTCCCCTTGAAGATTCGATCTTAGATTGATCTCCACCCAAGAGTACGGACATTCAACAATCTTCTCTCTTTCACTCTTTTTTTTGTATCTCTTTTTTTTCTTTTCACTTTTTTTTGTATTTTTCAGAATGCCTCACTTGATTTTCTCTTTTTTTTTGGATTTTTTTGACTTTTTAAGAAATGAATGCTTTTTGGAACTTTTGATATGCAATACTTTGATCTCTCAATTCTCACTTTTTGACACTTTTAGTTTGATCACTCATTTTTTTTATTCACTCAGATTTTAGATTGCTTCCTTCAAAGCTTTGATCCTCCTAATGTTTTTGGCCAGGAAAGATAACTAAAGTTTTTGTAATCTGGTCAGACTTCTCTACTACTAGGGAAGAATTGGGAAGGTCTACTTGTAAGCTTCCTTTAAACATTGTAGGTTTCAATACTGACTTTGTTTAGACTTAACATCTTTACTTATTAAGACTGAGATTAGTGTAAAGCTAAGAGTTAGGCTTTGATTAGAATCACTGGGAATAAAAAGGGGATAATGGTGATTGTGAAAATGAGGAATCTATAGGTCCTAAAAGGATGACGTATATCTAGGTAACCTTAGACTCCTTATTGAAATGAAAATAGTACAAGAGAAAGTCATTAACTGTAATGTAAGATGAACAAAATGAAACTAAAATGCAAGAAACAAATTCTTTTTCACATTTTGCTTTTTATAATTTTTTTTTGTGTTTTCATGTTTTATGATTTTTTGAGATGTTGAACTCTTCTCCTTCCATAATGCACAAGAGGTAGAGTCATTTCTAATGTCTTCCTTAACTATGTGTGGACCTATCCAATTTGGTCTAAACTTAACTTGAAATCTTCTGCAAGGACACTTGAAGACTTGGTGTAAAAATGTTCTTGTATTCAGTGAGGAATTTTGTGTACTCACATGTTTCATTGTTTGATGATTTGCCCCCTAGATTTATCATTTTTTCTTCTGATTGAGTTCCCATGTTTGTTTTGAAATTTTGAAGGGCAATTAGGGTTGTTGTTGACTCTCCTAGTTTCTATGTGGATTCTGGTTCTTCTTTTTCAATCATGGTTTCAACCATAGGGATGTTTATGTTTGTTTCAATTGGAAAGGCCACTAAGTTGAATGGAGCGTAAGACTTTGTTAAGCTAGGATCGAAGGGGAATTCTCCTATTGCCCCCTTCCATATACATTTTGAGGTCTTGTTTATCTTTGCAATTTGTTTTGATGTCTCTCCTTTTTCAAAAGTGTTGATTTTTGGGTCACTAGTGGTTTTCATGGACTTTCCCTTCTTTTTGACTTGTTCAACTCTATAAAGGCTAAAAGGATCAGGATCTCCTTTGATGATGTGAGTTTGTCCCATGTATGAGAAGTGTAATTCTTGAAATAATGTGGAGGGAATGGCCCTCATGCTATGGATCCAAGGCCTTCCTAGGATCATGTTGTAAGTGGTTTCTTCATTGATGATAAAATTCAGTTGGGAGGGTTTTAGGACCCAATGTGATTTGAAGATTGACCTTACCCATGGTTTGAGTGTTTGGGTTATCATGAATTCTAAGGATGGAAGTTTGTTTTGTGATTTTTGTTTCATCGTAACCCATTCTTTGAAGAAGTGAAAAGGAGACTATGTTGATTGCAGACCCATCATCAATCATTACATGTTTAATGGAACAGTCTTAGACTTGGACTATCAGATGGAGGGGGAGGTCACCTTGTTTGGCTATGTCATTGTCTGAGGGTAACTTTTCAAAATCAAATGTTGAAGAAGAACACTTTTCATTTGGAGTGTTTTGAACTATATGGCCTAGATCTAGGGCTTTGAGGAGAGCATTTTTGTGTGTAGGAGAACTCTTGATAAGCTCTAACATGTGAGAAAAATTTGAATTGTTGGAGGTGTCATCTGGTTGTTTTGGTCCTTGTATGACATAAATTTCTTGATCTTTACCTAATTCTACAAGGTCTAAGGTGTTTTGATCAAAGGTGTATTGATGGATTTTGGGACTAAGCTCTTCATCTTGGGAGAATGTGTCCATGAATGCTTTTTGTTGATGTTTTTGGAGGTTTGATATGAAGTGATGGTACCCCTGACATGACTTGATCTCATGCCCCCTTCTCTTGTGAAATGAACAATATTTATCATGATTGTGATCTCGATGTTTATGATGATTGTTGTATGACCTCTTATTGATTCTCAAGGGATAGTTGTTGGCATTTTCATTTCTAAAATTTGTATGACTATTGTAGTCACAATTGTTGTTGTTTCTAGATGGTGAGGTGTTTGTTGACCCATCTATGTCTTGATCATTTGTTAAGGATTTGTCTTTTGTATCATGGTTTATCAACCTTCTATTGGAATTATACTCCCTTCTGCTATCAAGAGCGACTTGGTCAATTCTAAGGAAACTTTTGAGTGCTTCTTCATATGATTTGTAAGGGAGTTTTTAGACTTTTTCTTATATGTCACTATTGAGAGGATGTAAGAAGAGATCACAAGGTTCTTTATGATCCATGTTCGGTGTGCTTGTTGAAAAATAGAGAACTTTCCTCCATCATGGGATAAAATGTGTAACCGACTCATTGGCTTCTTGTTTGATTATTAAAATTTCTCATATTCCTATCTTGACTAGTTTGTTTATGTCGAAGGCTACCACAAATTGATCGATGAGTTGCCTAAAAGAGTGGATTGATGCTTCTAGAAGTCAATAGTACCAATCCAGAGCAATACCCTCTAGAGTCTTTGGAAAAATATTTTCTACCATCCCATCCCAAGGAAGGAGTTCTCGCGCTGCTATGATGTAAGCCTTGATACGAGAGTTGGGATCACCCTTTGCTTTAAATTTCAGAAGCTCAGGGAGAGGTCGTGGTAGTATAACCTGACAAATTTTGTAGTCAAGAGGCTCCTTTAAATACTTGAGGTATGTTCTTAGGAGGGGCTTATCTGTAGAGGGTTTTGTTCCTCCAAACATTGGCCCTTTAGGTGGATCTTGTTGCATTTGTTGAAAGGGTATGCTAGATTATTGATATCCTAAAAAATTTGGATGACTAGATGGTGTCATGTTTATGTTTTGACTATTGGGTGGGATCATTTGTGGTTTATCTTGCATCATAGAAATCCCACCTATTTGATTGAGACTTGTCATGTTAGATGGTGAGGGAAAGGGAGGCTTGAATGTTTCATGGAAGTTTGGATGAGGGGTATTTTGTTTTGCCCCCTTGTTTGATTTGATCTTGTCAATGAAATGATTTCCATGTGCCCTAGGGTTTTCCTCAAATTTGTTTTGGCAATCTTGTTCAACCCTCCTAGCCTCTGTTAGAATCTGAAAAGATTATTAACTCAGAAAACTAGTACAAAGAATAGATATCTAAACTATGAATGCAAATGATATGAAATCAAAATAGTAACACAGAGTTAGTCTCCAAGAGAGTAATGCAAATGCTAGAAGCAAAATAGCATTAAGAGGATGCAAAAGCAAAATATACCAAATACAAGCCAGGTAGCATGCTTATATAGACTAGGAAGAGGGAGGAGGTGGCAACACTGACCAATCAAGAGCAACCATCTATTGGACTAAAGATAGAAAGGTATCTTCCCAAGATACTTAATGGATGCTCACATGTAGGAAGGTGACACCTCGCAACCACTCACCTAATAAGACATGCTTTATTAACCTAAGCGAGATTAATAGAAGTGTAGGAAAAACCTAGGAATATAGGAAAAAATAAATAACCCAACTAGGAAATAAAAACCTACACTAACACCCCCCATAAGCGAAGCTTAGGTTGATGTAGAAATGGGTCCTAACAAATCAAGCCTGATGAGGTACCCATGTACATAAAATTCCCCCCGAAAGAGAGAGAAGAGACCCCCCCAAAGTAGAGAGAGTCAGGACTCTAAGTGAGAGGAAGAAGCCCCCCAGAAGATGAAGCATCCTACACCCCCAGCAAAGATCATAAATGAAGGAACTTGCTCTTAGTGAAGGGTTTGGTGAAGATATTAGCAACCTACTCAGAAGTCAGACAGTAGTGAAGGTCGATGACGTGGCCATGGATGAGCTCCTGGATGTAGTTTATGTGGACCTCTATGTGTTTGGTCCACTGATGATGGACCAGATTCTGTGAGATCTGAATGGCACTCTGGTTGTCACAAAATATGACTAATGGCCCTCTGATCTAGATACCAAACTCAGTGAGAAGATTCTAAAGCCAAATGGCCTCAGTGGTGGCATTCATAGCCCCTCGATACTCGGCCTCAGTAGAAGATAGAGCAATAGTAGACTGCTTCTTGCTCGACCAACAAACATGACCTGAACCAAGTGAGAAGCTATAACCTGAAGTAGACTTGCGATCCTGAGAATCGCCAGCCCAATCTAAATCTGTGTAGCCCACCAAGTCAAGCTCAATGCCTGCTACGTAGTGAATCCCAAAACTGTGAGAACCCTGAATGTAGTGAAGGATCCACTTGGCTGCCTTCTAGTGCAGCTCATGAGGCTCCTGCATGAATCGAGAGACCATGCCTACAACATATGAAATGTTAGGTCTTGTATGAGTCAAATAAATGAGACTCCCAACAAGCTATTGGTACAAAGTGCCATCAATAAGTGGAGAAGAACACTGAGCCTCAAGTTTGACTCCAGAAAGGAAGGGAGTCAGAGTAGGCTTACAGTCAGCCATATGAAACCTCGAGAGCAAATCTAGAGCATACTTGGACTGTGTGATGGTGATCCCGGAAGAAGACTAAAAGATCTCAATCTTGAGAAAGTAATGCAACAAGACCAAGTTAGTCATCAAAAACCTGTCATGAAGGGTAGTTTTGACAGCCCCAATGGTGGATGAAGAACTCCCTGTGATCAGCAAGTCACCAACATATAGAACTAGAAATAGGAGTGAATCATCCTACTGCAGAATGTAGACATTGGGATTAGAATGGCATCGAGTGAACCCAACTGATAGAAGGAAGAAGTCCATCTTGGCATACCAGGCCTGAGGAGCCTGTTTGAGGCCATAGAGAGACTTCTGAAGATGGCACACAAGTGAAGAATCCTGAAGGAACCCCTATGGCTGTATGTAGATCTCCTACTGAAGGTCACTATGAAGAAAAGCACTCTTCACATCCATCTAGTGTACTTCCCAATGATTAGCTGCAGCAATGGCAAGAACAAGTCAGATGGAATTCATTCAGGAAACTGGCGCAAAAGTCTCAGAGTAGTCAATCCCAGGAACCTAGGAGAATCCTTTGGCAACCAAGCAAGCCTTATGCTTGTCAACCGACCCATCTGCTACAAATTTTGTCTGATAGATCCACTTACATCGAACAAGTTTTCTTCCCTTAGGAAGAGGGAGAAGATCCCAAGTGTGGCTCCTCATCAAGGAACTATACTCCTCCTGTATAGCTGTATCCCACATAGGAATACTAGAAGCCTCATGAAAAGATTGTGGATCTGAGGCAGTAGTAATGAAGACATGTGGAGCATCCTGAAACTATGAATGAGTTTACCTGGTGTCTGATGGATCCCCAACCCAATCACCTGCAGACTGTAAGGTCTGTCTAGCCCAAAGGGACCATAAGATGGAGAATCTGGAGGAGAATCATCAACCTCTGAATGATGACTAGGAGAGGAAGGAGGTGAGTCCATTGAATCACTCTCTGCATCAGAAGTGGAGGTAGAAGACTGCTCAGGTGAATCTGACTCATCAGAAGATCTATCATGTATCCCAAGTGACTCCAATGTCAAAGTAGAAGGAGTTGGAGAAGTGATAGAAAGTGAGCTCAAAGAGCCCTCCTCAAACTGAACACTCCTCTCAATGAACAACTCATGTGTAGTAGGGTGGAGTAACCGATAACCCTTCACACCATTAGGATAACCTATAAATATGCAAGGTCTGCTCTGCGGATCCAAGGCCTTGCATTTCTCTGCATGAATGTAGGCACATGCAGGAGAACCAAAAACTTGAAAGTGCTTAACTGATGGTTTTCGACCGCTCCAAGCTTCAAAAGGAGTGACTCCCTTCAAGGCTTGATGAGGAACACAGTTCTGGATATAACAAGTACAGTTAATGGCCTTTGCCCAATACTGTGGTGCAAGAGATTTGGAGTGAATCATGTAGTTCACCATTTCCTTCAAGGACCTATTCTTCCATTCTGCAACACCATTCTATTGAGGATTGTATGGAACTAAATGCTACAAATCAATCCCCTCTGAAGTGCAAAACCTCTCAAACCAATGGTTGACATACTCACCACCATTATTAGTTCGCAAAAATTTGATGGCTTTCCCAGATTGCTTTTCTACAAAAGTTTTGAAGTCCTAAAAATGATCAAACACCTCTGACTTCTATTTAAGAAAGTACACCCAAGTATATCGAGAAAAGTCATCAATGAATGTGAGGACATATCTAGCCCTACTAAAAGAAGGATCCTGAAATGGACCAGCCAAATCACTATGAACTAACTCCAGTATCTGTGAAGCTCTCCATGCCTTACCTTTGTCAAACTTTTCCTTAGGATGCTTACCAAGAATGCAACCTTGGCAAACACCACTTGAAAACTAAACTGAAGGCAACCTTGTGACCATGCTCTGCTGGTTGAGCTGCTGCAAGTAGCAGAAGTTAAGATGGCCAAACCGCTCATGCCATAATCTACTTACATCATTAGAATGAGTGAGCAAAATAGTTGAAGGAGGATTAGGAACAAAGTGAGAAAATAGATAGAGCCATGACTGATGATCTACTCTCACAACTGCAACTGTAGAACCACTGTGCAACTCACGAATCTCCACTAAATCAAGAGTGAACTCAACCCGCTTGCCTGAACTTGTGTGAGTGATCTAGTATATCGATAGGAGATTAGTTGATAATGAGGGCACACAAAGAACATCATGGAATGTTCCATCCCCCACATCAACAGACCCTCTCCCACACACCTCAACAGGAGTGTCATCACCCATCAAGATAGAAGGCATAGTACATGGCTCCAAAGATGCAAGTTCTTCCTTAGATGAAGCCATGTGGTGCAAAGCACCCGAATCAAGAACCCAAGTGGATGGTGAAGAAGCAACTGCAACAAGGGCCTTGCCCCTTCCTTTCCCCTTGTTGTTTTCTTTTGCCTTATTAGACCCCTCATTAAAACTCTATTTGATAGACTCAGGAACACTGATATTATTCTTTTCAAGAATGTGTGTCAAGTGATCAATTTTTTTCTTCAGACATTTGTGTTCATCATGACCAGGTCTTTTACAATAGGCACATTGGACCCTCTCTTTCTTAGGCTTGTTGCCCTTGGAAGATTGAGTCTCATTAGTTGCTTTTGAAGCAACCAGTATCTGATCCTTCTTCTCTTTGCTATTCTTCTGTTTCTTATCCTTACTATTATTGTTACTACTTTGTCCTTTCTGTTCTTTTTTGCCTTGGTTGGTAACCAAGGCATGTGACTTAGAGGACTTAAGAGTGCCCATCTAGATTAGCTTGTCCTACTACCGAGTGAGACTGATAGCAAAATCATCTAAAGATGGCATGGTGAATTGAGTACCAAGTGCACCCTTAGTAGCATAGAAAGTAGAAACAAACACAAAATATTTTGAACTTAGCTTAGAGAGAATACTAAGAATCAGTTGTTCATCTTTCTTTTCAATTCCACATTGTTTTAATTGCAGCCTTAGTGATTTCAATTTAGTGAAGAAATCTTGGATTGTGTTGAAATTGCCTAGATTTAAATTAATTAGTTCATTTTCCAACATATGACCCCTCATTGAATCTTGTGTGCCAAATAGTATTTCTAGCTTTGTCCAGATTTCATTTGGCATATTCAAAGACTCAATGTGAAAGAGAAAATCAGGAGAAACAGACAAACACAATGTTCCATATGCTTCATCACATTTGTTAAACCACTTAGGCTTATCTTCATCTTTAGCAGGTTCAGTTTCAAGTCCCATAGTTATCCTATTTAATCCAGCATTCCTTAAGTGAATTGTCATGCATGATTTCCACTCAAAGTAATTGTATGGAGTTAGGATGGGCAGATTTGTTTGATCCATGATGAAGAAATGCAGAGAAGAAATGTCAAAAAGAAGAGAACACAACCAAGACAACCCCCCCTTTTCACTCAATCAAAGAACCCCCCAAGATAATATGATTTGACACTTTATATTAGTGCATTTACAACTATCACTAGCAATAAATACTAAGTGGTCTTGATTTCAATGCATTACAAAACCTTCATGAAGAGCATATGCTAAAAATGCAACTTTGGCACAATATCCAGAGAAATAAATAGCACCACTGCAATCTAATAAAAAAATAATACACTTTCAAAAAAAGAATTGCCTCGATACAAAGTCATATGTGAAAGTTATGATCCTCCGAAGTTCCCAAAATGAGAACTGTGCAATGTCATGACTGAGAATTTGCAATTTTTGAGAAATCTTGGCATAAAAATTAAAAAAATGTCTACACTAGTACATAGAGCACGAAAAAATAGCAAAAATTAAAAAAAAATCATGGGAAAAGGAGTCCATATGAGCAAGAACAGAGCATTTGAAAACTACCTTCAAAACTGCAACTGCCAACGGAGAGGGGTCCTGTTGTATTTTTCTAAGCATGTTTTTGCAAAATATATAGTCTACATACAAAAATAGAAAGTTACCTAGATGGTTTTTCTGTGCTGTGAACAAAACCCAGAAGGCATTTTTCTTGTTGATGTACAGAAGATATAGTTCTAATGTAAATAGAATGCCTTTAGCAACAAAAAATGACTCCAGCAACCAAAAAATGACATGCAAAGGATGAATCAGATACCTAAGACAAGAAATGACATGTTGGAACCTACAATATTGATTGAAAACACCAAATATGCAAGCTGGTTGTTTGATTTGAGCTTGAAACCCCGGTTTCGCAATTGTGTATGACGATCTCTGATTTCGGTGAAACAAAAGCCAAATATGACTTTCTCAAGCCTTCTGAATGTGTCAGAACAGCTGGAAATGCTGCAAGTATAACCAAAAATGTTGCAATCACCTAGATTTCATAAAACACATGTGCAACTCCAGAGATTAAAAAAGTTTTTGTCAAACTTTTCTGATTCTCAAGATCATCCGAAGATGCAAGAGAAGAGCATACTAAGTTTTTCAAAAAACTACAATAGGCTTTATTAGCCCCCTTGAATCTCTCAAATAAAGAAACTAAAATCTACTCTTGCACATAGCTACGCTCTGATACCATGTTAGAATCTGAAAAAATTATTAACCCAGAAAACTGGTACAAAGAATAGATATCTAAACTATGAATGCAAATGATACGAAATCATAATAACAACAAAGAGTTAGTCTCCAAGAGAGTAATGTAAATGCTAGAAGTAAAATAGCATTAAGAGGATGCAAAAGCAAAAGATACCAAATACAAGCCAAGTAGCATGCTTATATAGACTAGGAAGAGGGAGGAGGTGGCAACACCAACCAATCAAGAGCAACCATCTATCAGACTAAAGATAGCAAAGTATCTTCCCAAGATAGCTAATGGATGCTCACATGTAGGAAGGTGACACATCGCAACCACTCACCTAATAAGACATGCTTTATTAACCTAAGCAAGATTAATAGAAGTGTAGGAAAAACCTAGGAATATAGGGAAAAATAAATAACCCAACTAGGAAATAAAAACCTACACTAACAGCCTCAAGGATCTTGATTTGTTGGACCAAACTTTTTATAAGGTCTGTGAGTGAGGCTTTGTCCATTCTTTGAGTTTTTCCACCTTGTGATGGATTGCTTTGCATTGGGGTTTGAGTCACCCTATTTGTTCTTTCTGATGACATTTCACATGTTGTGGACTTTTTATCTTGAAGTAGTATGTCGAGGGGTTTTTGTGCCCCCCAAGCTTCTTGTAAGATTTTCTTTTGATGGCTCACCTTAGTGGTTATTTTAATATTATTGGTTATGGGTTGGTCTTCTTGATGGATCTTAGATCGAACACTCACTTGTACATTTTGATTTGGTCAATGTTTTGGGGATCTTGTTGGATCCCCTTTGAGTCTTTGGAGCTCAATTGATTTGAAATTGAAGCTATTGGATCTTAACATGTGCTACTTTCATTGGAGGGGTGATTCCCCCAAGCTTCTTGTAAGTTCTTCTCTTGACAACCTACTTCATTGTCCATTTTAGTGGCCATTTTTTTATGGCCTATTATGGGTTGATCATCTTGATGGATCTGAGATTGATTGTTCACTTGTGTTTTGATTTGGTCAACGTTGTCAAGATCTCTTTGGATCTGTTTTGAATTTGTAACTTTGATCGAGGGGACATTCCCTTGGACTTTTTCAATGAAACATTGTGAAGTGCAAAAAAATGTGAAAGAATCCATCCCACAAGGATTTGTTGAATGAGGATGAAAGTGGGATCTTGCAATGAAATGCAAAAATCTCAACCAAAAGGTTTTTGATCTTCATGTTAGGTTCACCAAAATGTGTACGCTCAAAATCGTGACTCTGGTAGCCTGGGGTTGTCAGGTCAGATTTTGGCACGCACATGGACCCTTCCCTCCTTGCCATAGGGCAATCTGTCATGTCACTCTCGCTCACGTGGAAGTAGCCAATCGAGAGGAGGCAAGACACGGTGGGGGTCTGGCTCATTGAGATGGACTTCACGGAGAGGAATCGACAAGTAATGTGGCCTTTGTTGTTGTGTGCTAAGTTGAATGTTTCGCTCAATTGTGGTTGTAGTTGAGATAACCCTATGACTCGAAGGGTCACTGATTTCTCTGCTTCTATTGGGGTTTCTTAGATTCCACCTCCATGTGGGTAAGTGATTTTGTTCATTTATGTCTTCTTGTCTTTGTATGCATTAAAGGAGTTCTTGTTGTATCTAGAGTTGTCTAGTTTCTTCTAACAACAAGAGGACAAATGGGTCTCCTTGTGGTAGAGTAAAGGCTTCTTGTTGTAGTTGTAGATTGATCTCCTTGATCTCATCATAGATAGCCCTCACCCACTCTCCTATCACTCCTAAGCACATTCTTGAATCAAGATAGAGGTAGATGTGTGACTACTAACCTTAACCAGATTTTGGGTTTTGACCTAGGGTTTGACTATGTTTTGACTTGTTTTTACCTTGTGATGTGATCAAGGGTTTGATTGAATTGTTTAATCATGGTTTACCTCGTGATGATATCGAGGGTTTACAAGTTTGTCTATTGTAGGGTTTCTATATGCATGCAAAGCTAAATGATATGCAAAACATTTTTTTGTGCTTTTTTAGTATATTGGAAATGAAAAGTGCTTTTTAATCTATGAGAGGGAAATATGTATGCAGCCTAATATGAATTTTCCTAATGCAATTTTAATCTATGTTTTTGATAGTTTTGAAGTAATCTAATCTAAAAAGAGGAAATTGCTTCTTCTAATAATCTAGACCTAGAAATATGAAAATAGCTATTCTAACATGCAAGATCTAATTATCAAGGAAAAAGCAATGTTTTACTATTCCCAAGAGCAAATTTGGTTTTTTAATTACTATAAATTGAATAAAAACAATGAAGGAACTTGAGAGAAATGAAGATTTGTGTGACTCCATTACCCTAAAAAATCCTTGATATTGGCAACCTTGAGTCCTTTTGCAGTAGCGGGAGATCCTCTTGACAATCAAAACAGCACAAAGAAGTAAAAAGAAGCTTTGATGAAGCTTGTATGAGCTCAATGAGAGATTTGGTTGAGCACAATGGCATATAATGAAGCAACATAACATTGCTTGGTTGAATAATGAATAAAGCAAAGGCACCTTCATCCTATAAGAGCATTTGAATGCTAAGTTGGAGAGCAAAAACTCGCAAGAGCTGTGTGCACAATGAACTTGCCTCCCTTTGTGCTTGAGGGAGGGGTGTATTTATAGGTTTGAGGAATGAGATTGATTGAGAAGTTAACACATTTGATTGATGAGTTAACAAGGATTGATTGGGGAGTTAATAAGGTTAATTACCAAGTGAACTCAGCTAACTATGGAGTAATAAATCAATTATAGCTTATCATTGAAAAGGAATTAGAGATGAGGGAATGCATGAGATTGATTGAAGAGTTAATTATAGATCAAATGGAGTTAATTATGCATGTGTGGGTGCATGAAATAGTCAACTCCATATCAGGCATCAAAAATCATGCAAATTGGAGAAAAATGGGTGAAAACAGAGCTAAAACGAGTGAGAAACTCAAGTTTTTCCACAGCTGGAAAAATGATAGGGTTGCCCCTTTTTCCAGTAGGGTCACCCCTAGGCAACCATGGGTCACCTGGGGGGAGACCTTGGGTCACCCGGGGGAGATCCAGGTTGGACAGGGTTTTCTACAGAAAAGTAGGCTGGGAGATGAAAGAAGAGAAGAGAAGGGGTTTTGCCTCCAGAAACAGGTCAGTCATGTGCAAGGATCCAAATCTCCACTTGCACTTGCAAGATCTCCTAGGGGAGATCTAGAAATAATAGGGGGAGATTTGGATTGGTTGAGTGGAACTAAAAATTGAAAGTGGAAGATGGATAGGGAGACCTCTAGAAGGCTTCTAGGAGGTGTAGAGGATGAAAAACATAGGGGAAAGATAAAAACTAACCTATAAGACACTCACAAGGCTTAGGAACAAGGTCAAAAACTGAGAAAACACAAGTTAAGTGTTGGAAAGCGTCACAAATGGGGAGAGAGAGAAATCGACAAAGAAGAAAACAACACAAGACAAGAAAGAGGACATGTCATCAAGAGGTTTGCTACTTAAAGGACATTATTTCATGCTTACATGTATGTGACAAGGATTTGAATCATCATAGGGGTCCTCATGGAGGCTATGCATGATTTTTGTGCTTATAGTTACTGTCTTCACTGTGATTGGTGTGTCTGTAATGTGTTTTCTCTAATGTCTACTTGAGACTGGGGGATAGAAGTACTTCTTCAATATTTGGGTATGCATTAGTTCTAACTACCAAGAGTGTTTGTTGTGTTTTGACCATACTTTAATGCATATATGGTCCTTGCATTCATGCATACATTAAAGTGGGGGCTAAATGTTATGTCAGAAAATGTCTCCCTGAGAATTTTCCCTCTTAAGATTTAGTTCTCGGGTCTTTACAATGCATTATAAGCATATTGCATGTTAATTTTGAATCTCGATGAGGAACCCCCTAAGTGTTATGGAAAATAGGACCTAGGGGTGCTATTTAAATAGATCTTGACCTAAATTGGGAGGGTGGACTTGGGCACTAGCGCCCTAGTCCTACCCCATTTTTGGTCAGTCCTAAATTTTTATGTCAATTTTATGACCGTTACTTAGGTCGTATGCTGACATCTCAAATTTGAATTATGAAATTCTTAGTGGGAATGTGTGTTGTTGCATATATAAGCATGTTTAGGGTTTCATTTGTAAACTAGAAGATGATTATGAAATTTTGGCAAACTTACTATTTTAGAGCATTTAATATATTCATTGTTGCAGAGCAGAGCATTGTTATTGTGTTTGTGATTGTAGATTTAGCTTCATCTTCTTGTGTGTTGGAGAATCTTCATCTATGTGAGATCTACACCTCCAAGGTGACATTTATTTGTGTTTTCAATCATTTATCATTTGGATTTTGCCTCTATCCCACAGGGATACACATGTTAGATTCAGGGCAGACAACTGAGAGGGGGGGTGAATCAGTTGTACAAAACTTTCTTCCAATTAAACACTTAAATCCACTTTGTAATTCAGCAGCATAAAGATAAATCAATCAAGGAAATATAATGTATTAAATCAAGAGTAGAAACACATTAACACATATGACATGAAGATTTTGATGTGAAAAACCTAGTTAAGGGAAAAACCACGGGGTAATTAACCTAAGATTGTATTCTCTATTAGAAGAATAGAAAGAACAAAATGGCACATGCCAATTAGGGTTCAGTGCCCAAGCACACTGCTCACAAGAGGCTTACTGCCTACAAGAGACACACTATCTACAAAATAGTAAGTATCACATACATGAACTGGAGAATAGCATCTTCACCATGCTTGAATTAGTTCCATTTAAGTCCAATACTTCTGCTTTGCCTTTCGGTCTCCTCCTCGCTACCATACTCACATCTCCACAAGACACACTTTGAAGTGACTTTACAATCCCTTATTTATATGAGCTCCAACTCCAATGCGGACCACCAACACAAACTGGACATGATCCAAAGACCTCCACAAGCTTTCCTAAATCACCAAGAACATCCACACTTCATCTGCTTATTGAAATCTTTCTCTCCTTCAACTGAAACTTCAAGAATGCAGTCTATCATCACTGTCACAAAAGAATAGATGCTTGTGGACCTTCAAACCATCAACCAATTGAGTTAACACTTCACAAAGACTTCCTCAACACTCCCTTAGATCTAGAGAATAGGATAATGCATTTCCAGATCTCACCGGACCTGTCTGTGTCACTCTGTCACCTCTGAACACCTGTCGGAACCAGTTTTACTTGAGCGGCCACAACTTCTTCAGATCTTCATGCGGACTTCTAAAATCTTTACTAGATCACCTTAAGACACATATCTACAAACCCTTTAAACCGTATCCTCTTATCCTCATCATATCTTGGACTTTTATCTTACTGTCTTCATTGTTCTTCACTGTTCCTGATATGACCAATTTTCTCAATATCCTCAGCAAACAGTTTATCCAATCCTTATCATTAATGCACCAGGAGTATGTTGACATCAATGACAACACCGATTAGGCCCATACTTGCAATAATCTCCCCCTTTGTCATTGATGGCAACATATGCTGTGAAAAACTATTTTGATCATCAAGACAAGAACTTCTCCTTTTTGTCACAACTCCCCCTATCAGCAATAACCATTCATATGTCTTCTTTTCCTTTCCTGCTCCCCCTTTGATCAAAAACCACTTGTTTTTCACATGTCTTCTCTCCCCCTTTGACATCAATGGCAAAGGGCACATACTTGCATTTCCACTACTTTAGAATCATACTAGCTGCTCCCCCTGAGTAGCAGCTCCCCATCATCAATCGGGACCACAAAATATGACTATGATATCCACCGGACTGATACACATCAGTGCACCTTAGTTTATCACCGGAGGGGCAATAACCCCTAACTTCTCCCTGAGATACTCAAAAGAGTCCTTAGGTAAAGGTTTAGTAAATATGTTTGCAATCTGATCCTTGGAAGGCACAAACTCCAATTTGACTTCATTCTTGTTCACTTGCTCTCTCAAAAAGTGAAACTTGATGGATATATGTTTAGTCTTTGAATGCAACACTGGATTCTTAGATATGTTTATTGCAATTGAATTATCATAGAAGATTGTGATAGGCTCCTCATACTCCACTCTTATGTCTCTTAGCATTTGCTTCATCCACAAAACTTGAGTGCAACTACCTATTGCTGCAATAAATTATGCTTCTGTAGTTGACAGAGATATTGCCTCTTGTTTCTTGCTCAGCCAAGAAACCAATCTTTTCCCCAAAAAGAATGCTCCACCACTGGTACTCTTCCGGTCATCCACATCTCCTAGCCAATCCGCATCTGTATATGCATGAAGAGAAAAATCATGATCTTTGGGATACCACAATCCATACTTAACTGTCCCTTTTAGATATCTAAAAATCCTCTTGATTGCCATGACATGATATTCTCTAGGATCAGCTTGAAATCTAGCAACAAGACCCACAACATTCATTATGTCTAGTCTAGTTTGAGTGAGATACAACAATCCACCAATCATTGACCTGTACTTTTTTTGATCAGCCTTAGGAGAGTCATCATCTTTGCCCAATTTGCATCCTGTTGCCATGGGAGTATTCATTGGCTTTGAATCTTCCATCCCAAATTTCTTCAGTAATTCTTTCACATATTTGGTCTAAGAAATGAAGATTCCCTCCTTTGTTTGAGTGATTTGTAGACCCAAGAAGAAATTCATTTCCCCAAGCATGGACATCTCAAATTCACTTTTCATTTGATTTGCAAAAATTTTACACATACTATCTCTTCCTCCAAAAAAGATATCATCAACAAACACTTCAACAATCAAGATATTTTCATGATCAATTTTGAAATACAAATTACTGTCAGCAGTACCTTTTTTGAATCTAATCTTCAAAAGATGCTTGTCTAATTTTTCATACCAGGCTCTTGGGGCTTGCTTTAGTTCATACAGTGCTTTCTTCAACTTGCAGACCATATCACCATGATCAGACAATTGAAATCCATCTAGTTTCTCAATGTATACTTCTTCTTCCAAGTCACCATTTAGGAAGGCAGACTTGACATCCATCTGATATACTTTGAAATCCTTGAAGGTAGAAAAAGCAAGAAATAATCTGAATGCTTCAATTCTTTCCACCAGAGCAAAAGTTTCTTCAAAATCAACTCCTTCTATTTGAGAGTAACCCTTGGAGACCAATCTAGCTTTATTTCTAATTACTTCACCAACTTCATTCAGCTTGTTCCGGAAGACCCATTTTGTTCCAATCACATTCCTATTTCTAGGTCTGGGAACAAGATCCCAAGTGTGATTTTTCTCAATTTGCATTAGTTCTTCCTCCATTGCTTTAGTCCAGTTTTCATCATTGTAAGCTTCATTCACTGTCTTAGGTTCAATCTTTGAAATTAGACAATACTCATTTGAATCTTGAGCAATTTTCCTTCTTGTTTGTACACCTTTTCTTTTATCACCTATGATCTAATCTTTAGAGTGGTTTAGTCTTACGTATCTGGGAACTTTGGGAGTTTCCTACATTTCTGATTCTTGATCAGGCTCATTCAAACTTATCTCTTCTTCCTGATTTGCCAGACCAGTCTAGATCTAAATCTTAGAAGGGACTTGGACTCCTTGGATCAAAACATCATTCTGATCATCTTCATCATATTCATAAAACCTTGAGGGTTTCTCAATTCCTTCATCAACCTTCACATTAGTACTTTCTATAATCTTCCTCAATCTCTTGTTATAACACCGGTATGCTTTACTTTGAATAGAGTAACCCAAGAAAATTCCTTCATCGCTTCTAGCATCAAATTTGCCTAAATCTTCATCTCTCTTAATGTAACATTTGCTACCAAAGACTCTGAAATACCTCACAGTAGGAGAGATGCCAAACCAAAGTTCATAAGGAGTCTTATCGGTATTGTTTTTGATTTGTACTCGATTGAGATTATAGACTGCAGTGCTAATAGCTTCTCTCCAATAGATCTAAGGAACATTTTCTTCCATCATCATGGTCCTAGATGCTTCCTGGATGGTCCGGTTCTTTCTTTCCACTACTCCATTTTACTGTGGAGTCCTAGGAGCAGACAACTATCTTTTTATTCCATGTTTCTCATAGAATTCTATGAACTCACCAGATGTGAATTCTCCACCTCTATCAAACCTCAGACATTTCAATTTTAATATGGTTTCATTCTCTACCATAGCCTTGAATATTTTGAATTTCTCAAGAGCTTCTGATTTCTCTTTCAAAAAAGTTACCCACATCATTCGGGAATAGTCATCAATTAGTAGCATGAAGTATCTATCACCTTGTACACTCTTGATTCTTGCCGGACCACATAAATCAGTATGAATTAAGTCCATTAATTTGGTAGAGGATAGTTCCTTACTCTTGAATGTGACTCTGCTTAACTTACCCAACTGACATTCTTTGCACAAAATAGTAAGCAGTTTTGGAAGATCTCTTACATCCTGAGTGTTGCTTATTTTGATGATGTTATCAAAATTCACATGACACATCCTCCTATGCCATAACCAACTTTGATCAACTTGAACAAATAAGCAACTTTTATCAGTACCAACCAAGTGGAAGATATTACCTTTAGTTTGAGTACCGGATGCAATCTCTGTTCTGAAACTTTCAAAGATCTTGCATTTTCCATTCTTGAATCAGAGATCATAGCCTTTGTCTACCAACTGTCCAACACTGAGAAGATTGTGCTTCAAACCTTCAACATACAGTACATTACCAGTTTTGTTCCTTCCATCAAAAGAAATAGTTCCTCTACCTCTGATTCTACTAGTAGAATTATCACCAAACTTTACCACTCCTCCTTCATACCTCTCCAAATCTATGAACTTATTTTTGTCCCCTGTCATATGGTGAGAGCATCCACTGTCAATGACCCAATCATCCTTCTCTTCAACTTGGGCAACCAGAGCTCTTTCCACAGCCTTATGATTGACAGATACAGAGGACATTGGATCTTCTTCCTTGATGGCAATGAACACCCATTCATTTCTAGATTTGTTTCCTATCTCTGATTCATCATCTGTTACTCCTTCATTATCATCATCTTCATGTACATAGTAACAGTTCTTTTGGAACCTTAGCTTGTTAGGATTTGCCTTGAAAATCTTTCTGGACACCTTGAGGCAAAATGACCAATCTTATTGCAGTTAAAACACTTAAAAGGCAATTTCCCTTCATACTTACCAGATCCTCTTGGTGGTCTTTTGGCAATAAGGGCTTCAAGATGAGAAGTTTCTGCTTCTTCTTCTTCCAGGTCTTTTCTTGCTTTTTCATACCATGATAATTTCCTTGAAGAGTTCTCTCCCGGATCAAACCTTTGTTTACCTTTTACAGAGGCACTAGGTTTGAATGCAGATTCAGTCTTAGGAGGGGCATCTCCAAACTTAGTCATTTCAAATGCAACCAATTTACGAGCTAATTGATCTCTTGTGACAGTTGTATGGGCTCTGAATTCTTCAATGGCAGCAACCTTGATTTTATAAGAAGCAGGAAGGGATCTAAGAATTTTGCCAACAATCTCATCTTCATCCAAAACTCCACCAGCACATCTAATTCCACAAACAAGCTCATTTACTCTTGGCATAAAAGTAGTGATATTTTCATCTTCTCTCATCTTTAGATTTTCAAATTTCCCTTTTAGACTTTGTAGCCTTGCACATTTAACATACTTGTCTCCTTCATACAAAAGTTCTAGTTTTTCCCAAATCTCAAAAGTAGTTGGTAGATCAACAACATTTGAAAGCTCTGAATCAGATAATGCGCTTAGAACAGCTTCTATAGGCCGCAGATTATTTTCAGCATTAGTGATTTCATTTGGGGCTTTAGGGCCACCCTGTGGAGGAGTATACTTCGTTGAAGCCATGTTCCAGTACTGCATTGCCATACATTGTAGGTGACATTTCATGTGACTTTTCCAAAGATTAAAGTTGGTTCCATCAAACTTCAGACTATCCTTTTTGTAGGATGACATCCTGGATCTCCTCAAGCGGTTAAGCTCCTTTTAGAGGAACTTGGCTTTGATACCAATTGTTATATTCAGGGCAGACAACTGAGAGGGGGGTGAATCAGTTGTACAAAAATTTCTTCCAATTAAACACTTAAATCCACTTTGTAATTCAGCAGTATAAAGATAAATCAATTAAGGAAACATAATGTATTAAATGAAGAGTAGAAACACATTAACACATATGACACCAAGATTTTGACATGGAAAATCCAGTTAAGGGAAAAACCATGGGGTGATTAACCCAAGATTGTATTCTTTGTTAGAAGAATAGAAAGAACAAAATGACACATGCCAATTAGGGCTCACTTCCTGAGCACACTGCTTACAAGAGGCTCACTGCCTACAAGAGACACACTATCTACAAAATAATAAGTATCACATACATGAACTGGAGAATAGCATCTTCAGCATGCTTGAATCAGTTCCATTTAAGTCCAATACTTCTGCTTTGCCTTTCAGTCTCCTCCTCACTACCACACTCACATCTCCACAAGACACACTTTGAAATGACTTTACAATCCCTTATTTATACAAGACATCAACTTAGGAATAATCATCTAAGTCAGCAAACAACTACAAGAACATCTGCAGGATGTGTAACTCATCTGGTCGGCCAGTCTCAAGAAGAACACCATCATCCAGAAGTAGTTCTTCAATTGTGAGCTCCAACTCCAATGCAGACTACCAACACAAACTAGACATGATCCAAAGACCTCCACAAGCTTTCCTAAATCACCAAGAACATCCACACTTCATCTGCTTACTGAAATCCTTCTCTCCTTCAACTAGAACTTCAAGAACATAGTCTGTCATCACTGTCACAAAAGAATAGATGCTTGCAGACCTTCAAACCATGAACCAATTAAGTTGACACTTCACAAAGACTTCCTCAACACTCCCTCAAATTTGTAGAACAAGATAATGCATTTTTGGATCTCATTGGACCTGTCTGTGTCACTCTGTCACCTCTGAACAGCTACCAGAACTGGTTTTACTTGAGTGGCCACAACTTCTTCAGATCTTCATGTGGATTTCTGAAATCTTTACTGGATCACCTTAAGACACATATCTACAAACCCTTTAAACCGCATCCTCTTATCCTCATCGTATCTTGGAATTTTATCTTACTGTCTTCACTGTTCTTCACTGTTCCTGATATGACCAATTTTCTCAGTATCCTTAGCAAATAGTTCATCCAATTCTTATCATTAATGCAATAGGAGTATGTTGACATCAATGACAACACTAGTTAGGCCCATACTTGCAACAACACACTCTTCATCTAACAAAAATGTTCAAAAGACTTGAATGTCTCTCCAAGGATTGATTGAGGCAAGCCTCTAAACACCACAACCCCTAACCACTCTCCTTGTGATTATAGGTTATAGGTGTCATATCTTGACAAAGTGGAGTTGCATGGAATAGTAAGATAGTGTGCAGATTCTGGATCCCTGAAGAAAAGGACTACTCAGACACAGACCTTAGTGGCAGTGTCCTCCAAAGTTGCAAACATAGAAATAATTGTGATAGTGATAATTGCCATCCTAAGAGGCTTTGACATCCTAAAAAACATCTGGCCTTAGACTTGGGTGCTAGTGGTAGTGTCCTCTATATCTCCTAGGATAGAAATGGAAAATACAATGATCATCAGTGTCGGGAGGAGATCAGGATTCCGTAGAGAAAACACCACCTTGGACAGGGGCATTAGTGGTAGTGTCCCCAAGTATTCTGCATCCAAAACTTCAAAAAATGGTCAGTAATTGATTTTTGTCTACTACCTTTGTCTGCAAGCATTTGTCATAATTCATCAATTTGCTTACTGTTTTGCATACTTAGGGTTTTAAGGGTATTTGAGTATTAGATTGATACATTAGTTGATAACATCTAAGCTTCCACATCATTCCAAGTGACAACCTAACTTGTAGGTGAATCCTCTTGCAAAAGTGTGATTCAACTCAGTTGATATGTCCTTGAATATTTTTAGAGAAAGGAGGATTTAACCCTTGATTTTATTTTCCCCCTTTTTCATACAAACAGTTCCTAAAAAAATCACCATCTTCATTCAACTTGTTTTAGAATACCCACTTTGTTCCTATAACATTCTTATCAACTGGTCTAGGAACCAATTCCCATGTCTAATTCTTCTTTATATGATTCAATTCTTCTTCCATTGCCTTCAACCATCCATTATCCTTGCTAGCATCAACAAAGGTTTTGGGCTCTACCTTTGATAGTAAGCACAAATTCACTTGCTCACTTGTTTTTGCAAGCCTTCTCCTAGTTTGCACACCTTCACTCTTATCCCTAATGATTTGATCTACTGAATGGTTCCTCTGAACATACTTTACAAGAGTCTTAGGAATCTATTCTAATTCTTGTTCCTTCTCTTCTTTCTCCTCTTCTTCTTCAATGTAAGGATGTATATTAGATCCGCAATCCTCTAGTTCTTGTGAGATCTAATACAAGTCTTCATATACATTAACATTTGTGCTTTCAATCATCTTTCCCAATCTATTGTTGTAGCATCTATAGGCATTGCTTCTAGTTAAGTAACCAAGAAAGATCCCTTCATTACACCTTGAATCAAACTTTCCAAGGTCTTCTTCATCTCTCCTAATGTAGCATTTGCTACCAAAGATCCTAGAATATATGACAGTGGGAGGTCTTCCATTTACCTCCTTTAGATGATAGATATTTCCACATGTCTTAATACCCTCTACAACCAACCTTCTGGATCCTACCTTCTTGATCTCACACCCATTGGCATGAAATGTAAGATTGTATCATTTATTGCACGTTTGACTGAAACTGAGGAGATTATGTTTTATCCCTTTGACATAGAGGGCATCATTAGTCTTGTTCTTTCCATAATTGGTTATAGCACCCTTTCCATAAATTTGTGCCGACTCATCACCACCAAACTTAGTAGCTCCACCATTCCACTTCTTCAGGCTGATAAACTTCTCCTTGTCATTTGTCATGTGGTTAGAGCAACCACTGTCAATTACCCAAGCATTGACTTCTTTTTTTGCATGAAAGGCGGTCCATACAACCTTTGATTTTTCATTATCTTGGTCAACCTGCAAGGTATCAAATTTTTCAGATTTCCCAATATCACCCTTTTTGTCACCAACATTCAAGGCCATGAAAAGTGTTTTCATCATTTGAATAATCATGATCCTCATCTTCTGAAGAGCAATTGTTCTTTATGAAATAAAGACTTGTTTTGGACTTCTCTCTTTTATTACTATGCTTTGATTCTTTAAAAGGATATTTAGAGGCAAAATGACCAAATTTCCCACAATTGAAATATTTGAAAGGTAACTTACCTTTGTATTTGTCAGTGCCCTTCTTCAATCTTCTCACAAAGTTTGCCTCTACCTCATCAAGGTCATCATCTTGTTCAGTTGTTTCATCTTCTGCCTTCCTACTAACTTTGATTGTTGCTTCCTTCTTTAGAGCCCCTTTGTCAAATTCTCTCATTTCAAAGGCTATGAGAGAACCAAAGATTTGATCCACTATATAGTGATCCAAATCCTGAGTCTCCTCAATAGTAGATACCTTATGACTGCAAGATTTGGTGAGAGGTCTCAACACCTTCTTCACAATCTCATCTTCTTTCACTGTTCCACAAAGACCTCTAATGTCATTAAATATTTCATCCACTCAGAGCATATAACTGGCAATGTCTTCATCTTCTGCCATCCTTAGGGTCTCAAACTTGCTCTTGAATATTTGCATCTTGGCCTACTTCACTTTATTTTCTCCTTCATAAATGCTACCAAGTTTCACCCCGACATCCTTAGCAGAATTGCAACTCATTGCCTTTAGAAGTTTTGAATTGGCTAGCCCACTCATGATAGCACTCTTTTCCTTGGCATTGTTATCATACAACTTAATCTCATTTAAATAATGGAGATCACTAGTAGGAGCAGTGTAGCCATTCTTAATAGATTTCCAAACACCAAACCCTAGAGAGGATAGATAGTTTTCCATCCTTAGCTTCCAAAAGGAGTAATTTATTCCATTAAACATAGGTTCTTTGTGAGATCCATTATTAGCCATCCTGGACCTTCCTTAAGTAGTTAAGCTTCTTATAAGGAACTTGGCTCTGATACCATTTGTTGGACACACTTGGATACTAAGAGGGGGGTGACTCAATATTCAAACAATCTCAAACCCTCCAGAGAAAATCAAAACTTAAACTTTTCAGCATTAACAGAAATATAAAAGATCAACACAATACACAACACCACATAACACTGTATGTACATGGAAAAACCCAAATGGGGGAAAACCAAGGTGAGGATTAATTCACAATATATGAAGCTCACTACTATAAAAATTACAACTTTGTTTTAGGGCTACTTCCCAAGGAAGCTACTACTTCATGCAGACTTTGTTTCAGGGCTTCAACCCATGGAAGCTACTACTCCTTGAAGAAAGGTTTTAGGGTCACTCCCAAGGAATCTACAACTCCTTGCAAACTTTGTTGTAGGGATACAACCTAAGGAAGAAACTACTCCCTAAACTGAGAACAAACTCAGAAAATATTACAACATGATAGTCCATCTACTATTGAAACTAACAATGAAGCTCACTCCTTTGATGATTGCAATTCTTCCTATTTTTCTCCTCTTTTGATGATTGATTTAGTTAGGAACACTCTTCACTTCCTTTCTATCACAAAAATATCTTCAAGATGAATCCAGATAGGATCTATCAATTCTGCTTTTTCTCTTTTAGTTGCACATCATGATGCATTACACATCCATATTCTACTCACATTCTCATTCACAATCATACTTCACCTATATAAATAGGTTTACAATATATACATGTTTACATTAATTACATTACATGTTGGCCAGAGACAACAAGAATATTACAATTACAAGTCGGCCAGAAATTAAAAAAAACATGAAACATGTAGAGAGAAGACCTAAAAATGAACTCAACACAACACCAAGAAGAGGAACATGCCTTGTGGATTCCAACACATTCTTAACCCAGTTTTAAAGATCCTTCACAACATCATACTTTAAAGAATAACATCCACATGTCACACTCATTTGAAATAGGTCATCCTTAAGAAAGAAAACATCAAACTTGTAGCATATCAACCATTACAACTTGGCGGTACTTATGAAAGATTGAACATTGCTTGTGCTTCTCCCCTATGAGTTGGTAGGACCTATACACCATCTCTAAACACTCTTTGAACTCTGCACAACAAGGACTTTGTGTTGCACACCTTAAACATACCTCAGTCGGCCAGGCAAAGGCATAACCTAGCAACACCTTCATTCCAGTCCACAACCTATTCTTGAGAAACCAAAAAACACCTTGTGGAGCATCAGGAAACATCACAAGAACATTAGGATTATTCACCATCATCCAATTCACCATTTGATTCAGTAACAAGTTGGCCCAAGCCAAAGACACTAAAACTAGCCACCGAATAGTATAGTCTTGCACAATATTACTTACAACTTTCTCTAGGGAGAAGCAAATGATATGAAACCTTGAGTGTAGCACCTTCTCAACACATTGAAGTTAACTTCTAAACCACATGACCATATCTTTAAATGCAGAGGAATGCAGAGCATTTTCCCAAATAGTCTTCTAAGCAACTTCCTGCATCAGCAATCTTCACCAACATATGGAGACCTAAGTCTTCTTGTAACAACACGTACTTCCTTAGGATCAGTAGGAAAGAGCATACAAAATGCTACAAGTCATCAACACAATCCCCCCAACATCAACATTACTTTTAATCCTCATCCTTATGCTTTTAATTCTCATCTTAATGTTTCTAATTCCCATCTTAATACATCATCATGATACCATCTCTACTGACCACACACATACTCAATACAAATTTAATTGACATTAAGCAAGTCATCATATCCAACCATGAACATCAGCAACACCACTGTTAGCACACCATTGTAGTATATCAGTGATAGTCCAAATTGAGTGTTGACATCAATGACAACCACATCAATGACAACCATGTATGTGCAACAGTTATTACCATCTAATTTACTATCCCCTAATGGGAATTGATCCTTCTTGATGTTAGGTGTACTTAAAGAGAGAATAGTAGGTTGATAACTTATAAAAATGAATGAAACATCTTTTTCCTTTTTACTTATTATTGTGCATCTACTTGTAAGAAAGTAGTTCTAAGTTGTAGAAAGATGATTAGATTATTAATGTGTAAGGTATTATTTTTCTCTACTTATCAAAGGAATATAACCTTGTTTAAAGATGATAGTCAATATATACCATGCTTGTGGAAATTCATGTATAAAATCCTAAAAGGAGTAAAGGAATTAGATTGTCAGTCAAATTTCTTTAAGGCTCTTTTGTGTTAAAACTTCCCTTAACTGAACTGTTTGATACTCTATAATGATATAGTATAATTTGAACTGCTTAGGAATGATGATTACTTAATGCATGCTTGCTCATAAACTTCTTAGTTGATCCTTATATTCAACTTGTTACCTTTGTTAAAAATTCTATTTTTCAATCTAGTGCTTATCATACTGACAAAAATTGAGTGATTGATTGGGTACCTCTATTAAATCTTTCGTAAGCCCTTTTATGCCCCTTCTTTTATCTATGATCTTAGTAATCCCGTAATCTTATTTGGTTATTGATGACTTATGATATATAGTGTAGACACCTAAAAATGACCACGTCTTCAAATCTCTTGCATTTCATCGAATCACCTGCATTTCAACATTAATTAAATAATCTAATTATTTAATTAATTTCATCAAAATCATCAAATTCTTCCAAATCTCCTAAAATCAACATTAATTGAATAAATTTTATTTATTTAATTAATTTAAATTAAAATCAACTTTATTCTTCCAAAATTAAATAATTTTAATTATTTAATTAAATCAAATTCTTCCAAAATTCAAATCCACGTCAATCGAATAAATTAATTATTTAATTAATTTATCATTTAAATCCTCTTATCTATAATTAAATAATTTCTAAATTATTTAATTAAATCAATTATTCTTCCAAATTTAAATAAATCATCAAATTTATTTAAATTGAATATCTCTTCTAAAAAAATATATAATCAAATATTTTATTTATCCTTCATCATGCAAAATAAATTAAATCAATTTATTTGTTTAATTTATTTAAATCTTCAAATCTTATCCTATCTTCAATCATGAACAAACAATTAAATAAATTTATTTATTTAATTTATTTTTTTATCTTCTAATTCCTCTAAAAATAAATCTTATTCATCATGCACACAAAATTAAATAATTCATTTAATTTTACTCAAATCATGCAAAAAGCAAATCATAAGTTGAGTTAATTGACTTAATCAATATTGTTTTTATCACCAACTCATAAAATAGAAAAAAACATTTCTATTTTTATGAAATCTATCTTTATCATGTCTGTTCCATGTCTATTATCAAAAAGTAATTATCTCAAACAAAAATATCTTTTTGTGTGACACATGTCGTGTGCACATTCATCATGAGTTATTTGATTTATCTCATCCTTTGATTCTATGGAATTATTTCATCCGTTGATCAATCTTCATTGAATCCTATATAAACCCCCTTTATCTCATAACAAATCCTCTTCAATCATTTATTCACAGGCATTCTAGCATTTGGAGCATACATTGCATCATTGAGCACACTTCTACCTTTTAAGCACAAACATAATCTACATCCGCTTGTTGCAAACATGGTTTCACAATTTGAAGAGAAATCCACATTCGACCAAGAGATCTAAACAATCTAGGTGATAGCTTCTTTGTTCGTAACTTGATTATTTTTTGATTTGGTTATTTGCTTACATAGATCTTTTGATGTTATGGGTAATTTAGTTGTTATTATCATTGTTTTGATTATCATTCAACCTCTTGATTTTTCCTATACACATTCTGGCATGCCCGGTGGGACCCACTAATCACTATTTTTTTAGAAAATTTTCTTTTTTTTAAATATAGTATGGAAACACGCAGATGAACACAGAATCACACCTTTGGTATAATAGTACTGCGCCTTTGGTATAACAGTACCACACTTTTGGTATAATAGTACCACACCTTTGTTACAACAGTATCGCATCTTTGGTATAACAATACCGTACTTTTGGTATAACAGTACCACACCTTTGGTAGGATAGTCCAACACTTCTGGTAATACAATATCGTGCCTTTGGTTCTATAGCAAAGCACTTTTGGTTAATTGATTTATTTTTGCTAACTTTTGAGTTTGTGTGGAACTAATCAACTTTTTGAAGCTTCTTATCACTCAAATGGAGAAAATGGGTTTTTCTAATGTGGTCATGTAGGACAAACTTTGAAGAAGTGCCAAATATATCAATCTTTGCAATCTTAGGAACAAATTGCTTTCTTAAAGGGACAATTGAACAAACATCTTCTTTGCAATCTAAGTCTTAGGAACATATTGCTTTCTTAAAGACAATTGATATGAATGCAAAAACACTTCAATTTCTTAAAGGACAATGGACATGAATGCAAAACACTTCAATTTCTTAAGGGACAATTGACAACTACAATCGTGTGTGTGCTTAATCTAGTTGCACCTTATTTTTCTTATAATGGGACAATTGAACCTTTGTTTGACGTGCTTGAACTTTAATTTTAGTTATTCCTTTAGAAGGGTTTGCTTTTGGATTGCACTTCATCCAAACAGGATGACTCTAAGCGGAGTTTTCCTTTGAACCACTATATAAGAGGGATAAGGCGAAAGCCAAATCCTAATCGACATTAGCCTTACCTTGTGGTGCCAAATTGAAAAGAGGTGTACTAGCTCTTTGTGCAAGCGATTTCACATTGTGTGAAGTGTTTGATACTCTTAGTAGGATTGGTCAAAGCTTTTAGTAGCTTGTCACATTCTTTGTAAGGCATTGGTCCCTCAAAGCAACTAAGAACCATCTAGATAGTGACTACCCAATTCACCTCCAAACGTTGCAATAAATTTTAGTGCAAGGGCATAGCAGGTTTTGCCCCCAAGATACTCACCATTGCCTCCCTTGAGAAGAGATAGTATTCCTTTAGCTAGCATAAGCACTTGTGACCTACTTGTGGCTTTCTGAGGAGAGGGTGAGATATCCCTACCTATTGTCTCTCGCAAAGATACAAATGTACGACACCTATATGGAATGACATTTGGTCGACAAAGATTTCATGTTGTGGGCTAAACTATAGTAATGAAAGCTTGTCTCTAGGGATAAAAGTGCTTGAAATTGTTTGCAAATTATCTTATACCCATGGAAACATTGGGATTTTTCATGAGCCTTGAACATACACTATCTATTGTGTCAGTCCTCTTTGGTACTTTGTTTGATGTGTTTTCTCTTGTCAAAGAAAATCTAATCCAAAACTATCAAAATTTGCCTTTTAAACTTCACTGACACCACCTAAGTGCTTTTGGTAATACAATAGCTCACTTTTGGTACAACAGTAGCTCACTTTTGGTAGTACAGTAGCTCACTTTTGGTAGTACAGTAGCTCACTTTTGGTAGCACAATAGATCACTTTTGGTACAATAGTAGCTCACTTTTGGCACAATAATAGCTCACTTTTGGCACCACAGTAGCTCTCCTTTGGTCTTTGCTAAACATTTTCCCAGAACATAATAAAACTCAAAATTTTGATCATTTACCCTCTGTGCTAGCACCCTACAATACTATCAGATCTATACCATCATCTTAAATGTCCATGCCAACTCCAAATAATCAAATTATGAATCCATACTTAGACACACAAACTTCTTACAATCAAACATTGGCTAGCACGAGTTACAATTCTATACCTAATTGTATATCCTATGACAAGGGACATCAAGGCCATCCATAAAATCCTCTATCTATATATTCATCTCCATTCATTTCCCAAGAACCATTTTATTATGCACTCCCTTTATCACAACAATATCAACACATCCAACATCAACACATTCAACCCCAAAAACAACATCAATACATCCAAAATCAACACATTCAACCCCAACAACAACATCAACACTTTCCACACCAATATGTTATTTAGAGGAAATTGATGATTTTGATGAAATTAATTAAATAATTAGATTATTTAATTAATGTTGAAATGTAGGTGATTTAGACGGATTTGATGAAATGGTCATTTTAGGGTGTCTACATTTTGCCCCTCTTTGATATGGTATTTGCAAAGTAACATCATTTCAAAGAAATTTAAAACATAGTGCTAGATTTGATAGAAGAAAATTGATTCAGAAGAATATTGGTTGGAAGAAAATGATTAGATTAGAAGTCGTGATGCCACAGTCACTCAAAGCAAGGGTGACAAGGAAAGATAAGATGAATGGTGATGATGATTATTCAAAAACAAACAGTCCCTTTTGGATGAAGCACAATCCAAAAGCAGGCCCTTCTAAAGGAATAACTAAAATTTAAGTTCAATCACATCAAACAAAGGTTCAATTGTCCTGATATAAGAAAAAAAAGGTGCAACTAGATTAGGCACACACATGATTGTAGTTGTCAATTGTCCCTTAAGAAGTTAAAGTGTTTTACATTCATGTCCATTGTCCTTTAATAAATTGAAGTGTTTTTGCATTCATGTTAGTTGTCCCTTAAGAAAGCAATATGTTCCTAAGACTTAGATTGCAAAGAAGATGTTTGTTCAATTGTCCCTTTAAGAAAGCAATTTGTTCCTAAGATTGCAAAGATTGATAGATTTGGTAATTCTTCAAAGCTTGTCCTGCATGACCACGTTAGAAAAACCCATTTGCTTTGTTTGAGTGATAAGAAGCTACAAAAAGTTGATTAGTTCCACACAAACTCAAAAGTTAGAAAAAATAAATCAATTGACCAAAAATGCTTTACTACAGAACCAAAGGCACAGTACTGTATTACCAGAAGCGCTAGACTATTTTACCAAAGGTGCGGTACTATTATACCAAAGGCGCAGTACTATTATACCAAAAGCATAGTATTGTTATACCAAAGGCGCGGTACTGTTATACCAAAAGTGCAGTACTGTTATACCAAATGCGTAGTACTATTATACCAAAGGCCCGGGTCTATGTTAGTTTGTGCGTTTCTGTACTGTACTTAAAAAAAAAAATTTCTAAAGAAAAATAGCGATTAGTGGGTCCCACCGAGCATGCCAGAATGTGTATAGGAAAAATTGAGAGGTTGAATGATAATCAAAACAATGATAATAACAACTCAATTACCCATAACATCAAAAGATCTATCTAAGCAAATAACCAAATCAAAGAATAATCAAGTTATGAACAAAGAAGCTATCTCTTAGATTGTTTGGATCTCTTGGTCAAATGTGGATTGCTCTTCAAATTGCAAAATCATGTTTGCAACAAGAGGATGTAGATTGTGTTTGTGCTGAAAAGGTAGAAGTGTGCTCAACAATACGATGAATGTTCAATGCGCTGTATGGATGCTTGAGAATAAATGATCGAAGGGGATTTGTTATGAGATAAAGGGGGTTTATATAGATTTCAAGGAAGATCGATCAACAGTCCAGAAAATTCGATAGAATCAATGGATGAGATAAATCAAATAACTCATGATGAATGTGCACGCGACATGTGTCACTCCAAAGAAGATATTTTTATTAAGATAATTATTTTTTGATAGTTGACATGGAACAAACATGATAAAGATAGATTTGATTTCATAAATTAGAATTTTTTTTCTAATTTATGAGTTGATTAAAATAAGATAAATTAAAGCTAATTAACTTAACTTTAGATTTGCTTTTTGAAGTTCTAAAAATAAGACTGATTGTGCATGAGTTTAACATGATATTTTTAGAGGAATTGGAAGATAATTGATATTAAATAAATAAATTTATTTGATTGATTGTGCATGATTTGAAGATTTAGATAAGATATGAAGATTTAAATAAATTAAACAAATAAATTGATTTAATTTATTTTGCATGATGAAGGATAAATAAAATAATTGTTTGTATTTTATTTTTAGAGATTGAGATTCAATTTAAATAAATTTGAATGATTTATTTAAATTTGGAAGAATAATTGATTTAATTAAATAATTTAGAATTATTTAATTATAGATATGAAGATTTTGAAGATAAATTAATTAAATAATTAATTTATTCAATTGATGTGGATTTGAAATTTGAAAAAGGATAATGATTTTAAATAAATAATAAAAATTATTTAATTTTGGAAGAATCTAGAGGAATTTAACAAAATTAATTAAATAAAGAGGATTTATTTAATTAATGTTGAAAATATGTTATTTAGAGAAAATTGATGATTTTGATGAAATTAATTAAATAATTAGATTATTTAATTAATGTTGAAATACAGGTGATTTAGACAGATTTGATGAAATGGTCATTTTAGGGTGTCTACAATATTATTATTATTATCTATTAGTTCTTGAGAGGCAGCATGGACTATCCATTGGATGTCATGGTTTCCATATGTTTGTCTATTAATAAGACAATGATATTGCTCTGTTGGTATACCCCGAGGGTGGTTGGCTATGGATAGTGCCACCAGCTGAGAGTTATCCCTTATAGAACTCCAAGTTTAGAAGGTCTGCGTAAGATAATGAATCTCTCAAACTCAAGAGTTTGAGTAACATTAAACAGAGTTGTTCTTTATTTCATGCATATCAATAACACCACTAGCTTAGTGGTAGTTGAAAAAGACTATTAGTTAATAGAGTTGAATGGTATAATGATATTCATTGAACTATTTTACAAGCAACTCTAGCTAACCTTCATGAATGAAGATGGTTCTTGAGACTTTGATATAAATAGTTATTATTATCAAATATTTGATAGTCTCATATTTCTCCAAGAACAAGATTGTTATATCTTTTGGGGTTAGAGATGGATAACCTCTTTTATGTAAAAATGTTTGGTAAACATAATACTCTTTTACTTTTGACTTTTGAGTAAAACAAGTAAAGTCATTATTGTAGAGGATTAGATGAGAATCCTCAATCCAGATGAGTTCTTTGGAGAACTTCTAAGATTTTATACAAAACTTCTCTTTTGTTGATACTAGGTATCAAACTAACTATGAATATAAACTTTTGAAATAAGGAATAGGGTGACAGGTATTCATAGATTCCATGTTGCAAATAAAACAAGAAACCTTTGGATTGAACTCTAGGAATCAGAGTTAGTAATCTCAGTCAGATGGACTAAGAATTACCTAATCCTATTTATAATGTATATGTGTATATATCCTGGACTAAGGATTGATACTAAGTCTGACTGACTAAAAAGAAATGATGAATAGACAAGTTATGTTTAAAATCACTGTAGGATGAGATAGCTTCTAAGTCGAGTTAGAAGTGTGTGAACAATTGACTATGTTCATTGTGAAACTCTATGTATATTAAATATTTTACCAAAGTAATGCATCTATCTCTACATGCATTAGTTAGTTCACTGTGCTCTAGAGTGCATAACCTTCCAATAGTGTCATACATAGTTAGAGTGGATCTATAGTTGTATGACTGTGAAGAGTTATGAAGGACACAACTCTAGAGACTTAGATCGAAAACCTATTGGTTCCTTATATCTATTCCCTTCATGAAGGGTAGGGCCACTTCTAGGAAGGAAGTTGTGCGGGGGACTGTCAGTCTATGGTTGGAGGAAAGCACTTGGGTAATGCTGTCCTTTCCAAGAAAATGACATGCCAAGACTTATGAAGACAGATGTCAATACTTTAGATGTAGTATATTCTATTATATGACTTGTTAGTCAAAAATTTTATGTAAAACTTATCATTGTTTCCATGAGCAAAACATTATGATTGTATAGTGGAAGAATTCACTATTATGTTATCTTTGAATATGTTCCAAATTTCATTTTTGAAATTATTTAGAAAAGATATGCATTTTAATTATTGATTATGAAATTGATTATTTTTAAACAGAAATATGATTATATGGATCATGACTATTTACTTACTGGTAAATTGAGTTGATAATTTAGGTAATATGAGTTGACATGTTACATATGATCTTAGAGCTACCAAGTTCAATACATGGACCTATGATCTCACTACATGAAATCTTCCTCTGACATTAACAGTTGCTAATGTTTGTATGTTCTTTTTCCAGAATGGTAAGAATAAGAATGATACCCAAAAATAAGGTAATGGGAAATGGACATTACCTAAAGGCTATGAGGGAGCAAGCCTCAAGAATGAAAAGGCTTGGCCAAACTGGTTACTTGAAAGGTGCATGGTTATCTAATGATGAAACTTTTGCTGATGCTATTAAACACATCAACCAGGAGAAGGACAAGGCAGTTAGGGCTATTGCTTCTATCTCTAAAAATGAATTAGTTAAACCCTCTGCACCTAAGGAATCACCATTAGAGAGTGATCTTAATACTCCTATTGCTACTTGGGAGGTCACGGATGAGTACCTGTGAGTACATCCACCTCCTAAGTCTGATTTGATGAACCTCAAGGATGAGGATAAACTTGGGAAGATCTCCCAATCTGAAAGTGATTTGCAGTTGCAAGATGTGAAAAATTTTAACAAATGATGGATTTTATGTAGTCCATGGAAACTATAGTGCAATTTTGAATTTTGGAAAATCTTTCCTTTCTTGTTAAGATTGCATAAATGAGAATGGATTTATGTTTATGAATGGATTCAATAGTATGAAAAACTAATTGAATGATTAACTTGTAAACTTTAGGAGAAGTAGATTGTAGCATGGTTTAGACAGGAACCAACATTGGATATAGCCAGAAGAAGGGCAACCTTGAGGCCACTCTAATTCAAAACTTGACTAGATCCTTACTATGCTCCATGTGACGAGGGCAAGAATTGGAACTCTAGAGCAGGAGGTCAGGCATCAACATGGACCTAAGCATGAAGCCTTCCATGGGGGTGACAATGAGGAATGTAATGAAAACACCACCCAAAGTGGATGCGGAGAGAATAACTCTAAAATAAGACAAAATGAGGATAAAAGAAGCCACTTGGATCTAGAATTATCCAGAGATATGAAAAAGGTTACTCCTCCCAAGTTTGATGGGACTATAAGCAGAGATGCCATGGAGGCATGGCTTACAAAAATGGAAAAATACTTTGAAATAAGAAAATATTCTAAAATCACCAAAGCGGTATGGGGAGCATAGCATTGGTAGGTGAGGCATCCACTTGGTGGATGAATAAGAAAATGCAGTTAAAATTGAACTCCATGAGTCTAACCTGGGACAAGTTTGTGGAACTTTTCAGGCAAAGATGGTTACCTCAGATGTATTTTGACTAGAAGCTTATAGAATTTCAAATTTTGAGATAGGGTCACTCATCTATGAATTAGTACTTGGAAAAGTTCACTAATCTCCTCAAATATGTTCCCCAATATCAACAGGATGAAAGGTTTCACATCTGAAATTTTATCATGGGTTTGAATTGCCCAAATTGGAGGTGAAGTTGATGTGCATGGTCATACTTCAATGGACCAAGTTTATAAGAAAGCTATTAAACAGGAACAAAAATTGAAATCCATGTCTGCATACAGGAAAAGGAACCATAAAAAGTTTAATTGGTCCCAATCCTCCCAGTCATTTAAGAAAAAGGGAAAAAAGAAGGATTCACCAAGAAAGGTGACAAGGGATTCAAGCATAATCAGAATGAATCCAAGGGTGAAAAGAAAGGAAATAACAACTCTAAGAAAAATGGAGATAATTCTGGTAAGCCTTATGAAATGCGAGGACCTATGGGAGGGTGTTATTTATGTGGCAGTGATCATTATGCCAACCCGTGTCCCAATAAGACAAAAGGAACTTAGCCATGAGGAAATTATTTACCCTCTCAACAGGCAGCTTTTCAGCAAAGGATACATGTAGCCCTAGATAATAGGCAAGCTAAATATCAAATCACCCTAATTGAATCGACATGTATTTTATCTAGTTTTCCAATTTCAGTTTTGATAGATACTGGTGCTACAGAATGTTTCATTTCTCCAAAAGTTTTAAGTAAGATTTCTAGAAAAGTTGGATACATGGCAAATACTCAGTCAATTGAATATGCTAATCAGACTAGAGCTCAGGTAGAGAAATGTTTGTTTGAGGCTAAGGTTGAACTTCTGAGTTTCTCCATCGAAGTGAACATCTATGTAGCCACATTAGGGTCATATGATGTCATCCTTGGGATAAACTGGTTATGGAGACATAGGGCTAAAGTGGATTATTTTGCTAAAACAATAGAATGCCTAGATGACCTTGGGAATAAAGTCTTTCTGCAAGGTAACCCTAGAGAGGTTAAACTGAGACAAATATCTACCATATAGATGAAAAGAGCCCAGAGAAAAGGATGCCAACTTTTTTCCATTAAAATGGAGAAAATAAATAATCACAAGGAATCTATTTTCCAAGATGATTTGATGTTTAATGAATCTTAGAAACTCCAAAGAGTTGAGAAGAGGGAATCCATAGATTAGGAAAGATCAAAAATGGATAGATACCCTTTTCTTAAGGATTTTGAGGATGTATTTCCAAATGAACTACTACGATTGCCTCCCAAAAGAGATTTTAATTTCTCAATAGATATGATTCTAGGATTAGAACCTATATCTAAAGTTCCTTATAGAATAACCACAACAGAGTTAATGGAGCTAAAGGCTCAATTGCAAGAATTGCTTGATAAAACCTAGTGTTTCACCCTGGGGAGCACCAATAATTTTTTTAAAATAGAAAGATGGTATGTTGCGACTATGCATAGATTATCATATGCTATTTAAGACAACTATAAAGAACAAGTATCCATTGCCCCGCATTGATGATCTCTTTGATCAAATACAAGGGGAAACTATGTTTTCTAAGATCGATCTTTGATCGGGGTACCATCAATTATGGCTAAAAGATGAGGATATTCACAAGACAACCTTTAGAACAAGGTATGGGAACTATGAGTTCACTCTCCTATCCTTTGGGTTAACAAATGCACCTGCAACATTTATGAACTTAATGAACAATGTGTTCAGAGACTACTTGGACAAGTTTGTCCTTGTTTACCTTGATGATATTTTGATTTACTCTAAGAGTGAGGAGGAACACCTTCAGCATTTAAGGATTGTTCTTCAAAGGTTAAGAGAGTATAAATTGTATGGAAAGCTCTCGAAGTGTACTTTCTTTCAAAACAAGGTGTAGTATTTGGGTCATATAATTTTAGCTAAGGGAATAACCGTGGACACAACTAAGATTAGAGGCATTTTGGAATAGCCAGCACCAAGAAATGTACATGAGGTTTGAAGTTTTATGGGCCTAGTAGGTTATTACAAAAAATTTATGGCAATTTTTTCAAAGATTGCTTATCCTATTACCTCTTTACAAAGAAAGGGAAAAAGATTTGATTGGTTAAAAAAATGTCAGGAGGCATTCGACTACGACACCTATTTTGAAGGTACCTAACCTGGATGGTCACTTTGTAGTCATTACCGACACCTGAGGGGATGTTTTAGGTAGTGTACTTGTCTAGGATTGGCAAGTTATTGCTTATGAGTCTAGAAAAATGAAAACTTATGAACAAAATTATGCCCCTCATGATTTGGAATTAGTAGTAGTAATTCATGCATTGTAAATGTGGAGATGCTATTTTCTTGGAAAGCCTTTTGAACTAAAAATAGACCATCAAGGACTCAAATATCTATTTACTAAACCACACCTGAACACTCATTAGAGAAGGTGGGTAGAGCTAATATCATATTATGATTTTGAGATTAAATACATTCAGGGCAAGGAAAACTGAGTGGTGGATGCCTTAAGAAGGAGAATACATATCTCCTCAATGATCTCCATATATTTTGATTTTAAGAATTAGGTGTTACAAAAGTCTAAGGGAGATGAGTATTATGAGCAGGTAAAACAAGCTCTTATGGATAATCCTCAAAATCCTAGATATGATGGATTTTATGTTGAACCAGATGGGTTATTAAGGTATAAAGGAAGGATGTATGTTCTAAACTCTGAGTAATTAAGGAATATTGTGTGGAAGGAGGTTCATTCCACACCTTATTTAGGACATTCCCGGAGTGACAAAATTGCTAGCTAATGTGAAGCCTTTATATTTCTAGAAGGGAATGAAAAGGGATGCTACAAGGTTTGTGGCTGGATGTCTAGAATGCCAGAGGGTGAAGGTAGAGCACCACCCCCTGGTAGGACTTTTATACCCTCATGAGATTCTAGAATGGAAATGACAAATCATTATCATGGATTTTGTGCAAGGACTTCCTATGTCTAGGAATAGGTAAAATTCTATTCTGGTTGTGGTGGATAGACTCACCAAGGTAGCACATTTTATACCTAGGAATTTGACAGATGGGGCACTAGTCATAGCCCACAAATTTGTGTAAGAAGTATTCAAATTGTATGGTATCCCTGAGAAGATTATCTCAGATAGGGATGCCTAATGACATCAAGGTTTTGGCAAACCTTATTCTCCTCACTTGGAACTTAGTTAAACATAAGCTTTTCTTATCATCTCGAGATGGATGGCCAAACTGAAAGAGTAAACCAAGTGTTATAAGATCTACTAAGAATGTATTGCATGGATCAACAATACAATTGGGAGGATTATCTTCCTCTTATGTAATTTACTTATAATAATTCCTATCATTTTGCTATCAAGATGGCTCCATTTGAAGCATTATATGGAAGAAAGTGCCAAACTCCTATAAGTTGGGATAAGCTAGAATATAGGATTAGCCTTGGTCTAGAAATGCTATTAGAAATGGAAGAGCAAGTCTATTTGATTAAGAAAAGGCCAGCAGAAGTGAATGATAGGTAGAAAAGTTATGCAGATGCTAAATGCATCGCAAGGCATTTCTCAGTGGGAGAAAAAGTCCTCTTAAGAGTCAAACCACAAAAGAGTTCTATTAATTTTGGAAAGACATCCAAACTAGCTCCTAGGTATGTGGGTCCATTCAAAGTTATCAAAGAGGTCAACCCAATTGCATACATGATTGCTCTACCACCAACTCTTGTTATGATGCATAATGTTTTCCAAGTTTCATATTTGAAAAAGTATATTGCAGGAGATAATCACATTCCTTTTCTTGATTGGGATGCCATACAGGTGAAGGACCTAGGGGTGGTAATGATTGAGCACATCAAAGTGCTCAAAATATGTAAGTTACACTTGTGTAATAAAGAGATAACTCAATGCAAGGTCTAGTGGGACTAGTATGCAGAAGAGAATGCCACTTGCGAGAATTATGATGATATTTATCAAAGATTCCCACATCTCTTTTAAAACTTTTCATTATGATGAACAAACACTTTTTATGTTGTTATGATCTTTGGAAACATTAAATCATCGAGGACGATGATTCATATGAGGGGAGATATGTTACATCCCCAATCTTGACTAAGCTTAATTTTACTTTTTATGTGATACACAGGATAAATAATCATAGGTTAATGATTTGATGTTTGCGGAAAATATGAAGATAAATCATTGATTATATGGATTATGATTAATGCCAAGATTAGACATGAAATTACATGTTGTTGAGATTATTTTATCATAATGCTTTGTGATTTATTGATGATACATTGATCATAGTTTGTATGACTATGAGTGTAACTAGGAAAGGAATCTACCTTTACAAACAGAAGGAGAGTATCACCAGAGAGAAGGGGGTAGATATTTTGAAAAGACCAGTTTTCCATTTGAAGTCTCAAATTGATCATTATGTGAACCTTTGTGAGAGACGGTATGTATCAGATGGTTGCTATCTCAAGATTATCCTAAAATTGACCATTATGGATTTGACATGAGGGAAAAGGTTTTCCAGCATCAAACTTCATCAATTTGGTCAAGAGAGTTTTTTGATCTCTTTCTTTGCTTTTCTCAGTAGTTGATGCTGATGTAAGCATAAGGTGGTGAAGGGGGAGAAGACATCGACCCAATCTCACACCTTAGCAGATGACTAATATCAACTTTCATTGAAATGGTAATGATACCATTAAGTTGATATATATTATTTTTATATTTGTTAAATAATATTATAATGATAAAGAGAATTTGTGTTATTAAGATATTAATATCTATTTCTCTTGTGTTAAAGTTTTCCCTTGGAAGCTATCTCTACACTCACATAGGGAAGCACCTTCTCCTCAACCCACAAAATGGGGAATGAGTGGGAATAACCCTATGTAGCTGCAAAGGGGCAGCTGGAGGGATGCATATCCCTTTCACAAGAAATCTGTGGAGGAAGTTTTTGCTTCAACGGATGTTGAGTAGAGAGGATTACATTTTTATCAAAAAAAGTTAGTTTTTAGTTTTCTTTTATGTGCTTTGGGGTAGGAAGAACAAGAGAATAGAAGGATACAATCGTTGGCAAGAGGGAGAGATTGATAGTGAGAAGGAGAAAACCTACTGAGGAGCATAAAGGGATAGATAAAGAATCTGTAGCTGAGTGCTTCAGGTATTTTATATACTTCAACTATGATTGAAGTTATAATTAATACGTATCTTTATTCTTTCCTTATGAGTGTCAACTACGTTTACGTGGTGTCGTATGCTGGTTGGGGTTGAAACCCTTTTGCTATGCATGACATCTATTTTGTGTCTCAATATAAAACTATTAACGTAGCTTTGTCTCAGTTGTAACCCTTACAAGAGCCTCAAGAGAAAATGCTATTAGTTTTTTATAGATATTACATGGCTCACCTCATGAGTAAGAAAGGTGGCCAGCTGATGTAAGTATGTTTAATTATTTTCCTTTACATATATGTGCATGATTAGACTTGTCACATCTACATGCAAGTAGAACCCCTACCATAACCACTGTCAGAATGACAGTAATGGTGTAATCTGGAGTTGATAGGGTTGTAAACCCATTCCCACCTTTGTAGAATGATTATATTGTTATTATTATCTATTAATTCTTGAGAGGTGGCATGGGCTATCCATTTAATGTCGTGGTTTCCATATATTTGTCTATTAATAAGACAATGATATTTCTTTTTTTGTATACCTCGAGAGTGGTCGGCTATGGATAGTGCCACTAGCTGAGGGTTATTCCTTATAGAACTCCAAGTCTAGTAAGTCTGTGTAAGATAATGAAGCTCTCAAAGTCAAGAGTTTGAGTAGCATTAAACAAAACAATTGTTCTTTATTTCATGCATATCGATAACACCACTAGCTTAGTGGCAGTTAAAGAAGACTATAATTAGTTAATAGAGATGAATGGTATAATGATATTCATTGAACTATTTTGCAAGAAACTCTAGCTAACCTTCATGAATGAAGATGGTTCTTGAGACTTCAATATAAATAGTTATTATTATTAAATATTTGATAGTCTCGTATTTCTCTAAGAACAAGATTGTTATTTCTTTTGGGGTTAGAGATGGATAACCTCTTTTATGAAAAAATGTTTGGTAAACATTAAACAATTTTACTTCTAACTTTTGAGTAAAACAAGTAAAGTCATTATCATAGAGGATTAGACGAGAATCCTCGATCCAGATGATTTCTTTAGAGAACTTCTGAGATTTTATACAAAAATTCTCTTATTTTGATACAAGATATCAAACTAACTATGAATATAAACTTTTGAAATAACTAATAGGGTGACAGGTAGTCATAGATTCGATGTTCTAGATGCAACAATATACCTTTGGATTGAACTCTAGACATTAGAGTTAGTAATCTAAGTTAGATGGACTAAGAATTACCTAATCCTATTTATAATGTATATGTGTATATATATCCTAGACTAAGGATTGATACTAAGTCTGAATGACTAAAAAGAAATGATGAATAGACAAGTTATGTTTAAAATCACTGTAGGATGAGATAGCTTCTAAGTCGAGTTAGAAGTGTGTGAACAATTAACTATGTTCATTGTGAAACATCTATGTATATTAAATATTTTACCAAAGTAATGCATCTATCTCTACATGCATTAGTTAGTTCACTGTGCTCTAGAGTGCATAACCTTCCAGTACTGTCATACATAGTTAAAGTGGATCTATAGTTGTATGACCGTGAAGAGTTATGAAGGACACAAAAATAGAGAATTAGATGGCAAACCTATTAGTTCCTTATATCTATTCCCTTTGTGAAGGGTAGGGCCACTTCTAGAAAGGAAGTTGTGCGGGGGACTATCGGTCTATGGTTGGAGGAAAAGCACTAGGGTGATGCTCTCCTTCCCAAGAAAATGACATGCTAATACTTATGAATATAGATGTCAATACTCCAGATCCAGTATATTCTATTATATGACTTGTTAGTCAAAAAATTTATGTAGAACTTATCATTGTTTCCATGAGCAAAACATTATGATTGTATAGTGGAAGAATTCACTATTATGTTATCTTTGAATATGTTACAAATTTTAGTTTTGAAATTATTTAGAAAAGATATGCATTTTACTTATTGATTATGCAATTAATTATTGTTAAACAAAAATATGATTATATGGATCATGACTATTTACTTAATGGTAAATTGAGTTGATAATTTGGGTAATATGAGTTGACATGTTTTTGATTATATTGGTAAAATAGGTTTTGAAGGGATCCTGAAACACTTTACAAAAAGTAGCATTCCATAAATAGAAAGCCAACCATAAGCCACTCGATAGCCAAAAAACTTGATAAAAGCATAGACAAATATGAGTTGAAATGTTACATGCCATCTCCTATGACATTTTTATTCTTAGCCTAAATTTAGGTTTGTCATTGGATGGTTTTTCATTGGCATTTAGATTCTAGATTTTGACCAAACCTTTTGCTATAAGGGGCTTTTTTTATGCTGACACCTTTCTCTATGATTTCATCAAAGGTAGAGGTACAATGCACTTGCAAGTGGAAGGTCATTTCTTGGTTCAAGTTTTGGATAAAAATATGTACAAGTTGTTTTTCAAGTGTTGTCCAAGGTAGCCTACTAGAAAGGGCTCTCCATCTTTGTAAGTATGTGGCAAAACCTTTGCCATTTTGTTATTTGGTATTGCAAAGGTCAAACATGGTGATTTTGTGCTCTACAATGTATGAGAAATGGGTGACAATTTTTTTTGATAGATTGGTAAATGTAGAGATGGAGCCATAAGGCAAGTGCATAAACCATTTGAGGGCTTGACCTCCTAAGATTTGTGGGAAAAGATGAAGGAGGAATTGATCATCATAGGACACTTCTTGGCATGCCATGAAAAACTCCTTGATGTGGTCACGAGGTTCTCCTTTTTCTTTGTACTTATCAAATTTGGGTACTTCAAAGTGTTGAGGAAAAAGTATGGTTGTCATGTTTCGATCAAATGGATAGGGACATATGTCTTCAAACTTATAATGTTTCTTTTGGGTCCCTAGTTGAAGGTTCTTGAGAGAATTTTTCATTTCTTTCCATTTTTGGTTGAAAGAATTGGCAAGGGAAAGTTGTGATGTGGATTGAAGTGTTGGTGGTTGGGATTGTTGATGGAATGATGATTGTTGTTGTGGGATGATGTGTTTTTTTGGAATATATGGAGGTAAGCTTATAGCTTGTGAATAGACATGGGATCCATATGTTTGATGTTGTGGTTGGGTGTGAGTAGATGAATGATACACATGTTGTGATTGGAAGGGTGGTTGTTGATGTTGGGTGATATGTTGATGTTGCATGGAAGCACCATGGGGAGGTTGTTGATGAGTGGTCGAATGATATGTTTGAGTTGGATGTGTATGGATAGCTAAAGGATTTTTATGTTGATGATGTGGTTGAGATGTGAATGGGTGTTGTGATTAGAGGGGTGGTTGTGAAGGTACCATAGGGGTAACGTTGTTGGGTGATGATTGTCCTTTATGGAATGTTCAAGGGGGGAAGTGTTTGTGGAATGGTGTTGGTATTGAAAATGTTTTAAGGAATGTTTGATGGGGGTGGCATGGTAAGTGTTCTTATGTTAGATGGTATGGCAAAAATTGGAAAGTTGGATGGTAGCATACTATATGGTAGACCATAAGGAGGATCTGATGTTTGTGGTTGTGAAATAATATTACCCCTATATTTTGATCAATGGTGTGGATGGTGTTGGTGTAGACACCCAAAAATGTCCATCTCTTGCAACATTACATCATTTAGACATCTGGTAGCATATTTTTTCCCTAGGTACCCATGTCATCACCTAATTAGTTAAATAAATCTTATTTATTTGACTAATTTCATTTATTCCCTTTCTATTCATAATCCCTTCTTTCTTTAATTAAATCATAAATCCAACATTAATTAAATAAATCAAATATTTATTTAATTAATAGAATCCTAAAAATATCTTCTTGATTTCTTTCCAAAATTGCAACTCATGTGTATCTAATTAATTTATTTAATTAGATAATTCATCAATTAACCCTCACATCTTTTTTAGGATTTATTTCCTTTAAAATAGAAAATCAAATCTTTCTATCTTTTTAAATCTTATCCTATCTTGTTTTATTTCCTCTTTTGTCAAATAAAGTAAAAATCAAATCCTTATCAAATCTTATCTCCAAAATCAAATCTTCTTCCTTCTCAATCAAAACCCTAGTCAGCCTTCCCTATAAATGAACCCTCTCACAAGCCATTTACATCGATGAGCTTTCAAGTATCCTTATTCTGTTGAATTACCTCCACAATCTTTCATTCATCATCCTTCATCAATCATCATCCATTCTCCATCTTCATCTTCATTGTTATGCTGCAGAAGTGAGCACCCAACATTCTTCCAAAAATCAAACCTTCAAAATCTTGCATTCTCATGTGAGGTGGAGAAGAGCAATGGAGGTCAATCAAGAATAGCATGGAGATTTTAGTTTGCATTTGTGTTTATTGTTTTGATTTTCATGTTGTCTTGTTATGTATTGTGCATTGTTAGGGTTTTATCATTGTTTATACATTTACCCTAATTTGTAATTTTTTCCCTAACTACTTCTGGCATGCCCAGTGGGTCCCACTCGTTCAAGTCATAACATGACAGACAGTCACATTTGCATGGCTTTGGATCACCTTTGCATTACATAAAATCTCATTTGCATAACATGCAACCACCTCTAATTAGCAGCTCGTCGCCTCTGGTTGCAGTGGGTTGCATCTGGATTATCTAGGGTTTTAATAGCTTTTCTATCTTTTGCAAGGTTTTCGTCATTTGGGTCATCTAGTTAGAGGTTGCAAGCTGTTGTATTTGCTAACCCTTGTTGTTTGTTGTCATCTCCAAGATGGTTTATTTGGAGATTTATTTTCATCTTTAGTTTAGTCTTATCATAGCATTCAATCTTTTCTGTTTTGTAGAATACAAGCATAAAAATAGCAAAAAATTATCCTCTAGGGTTATTAGGATTTCATCTTCTTCATTTTGGATCACTTGTTCTATCTCTATGTTAGGGTTTTTGCAGGGTTTTGGCTTCGAGTGCCTTTGATCAGTAGGAAATCACCTATGCATAGCATAAAGTCACCTTTGCATGATCGGACATCACCTCTAAAGGATAGGTAATTGCCTCTAGTAATAGTTTAGTGGCCTTTACATTTCTTTTAATCAACTTTGGTTTCTATCATATGCCTTTGGTCTATGTTCTTTAAATCTAGGTTTTTGGAAACTAATATCTATCTGTGCAGGTTTTTTAAATCGTTTGTCAAAGATTGGAGAATCTAGAAAACTCCTGATATTTTTCTTGCAGATTCGATCAGTCGAAGAGCAATCTTGTTTTTCATTAATCTAAGAACATTTGGATTTGGTTCTTAAAAAGAACCTTGTTTGCTTCGTGTTTGCTTTATCTTTTTTGTTTGCTTGCTATGCATGTTTGTAACCCCAAGGTATAGAACCAAAGTACCCTCTCCCCTTGCCTTCATAAGGATCTTGGGTGAAGAGAAATGATTCTATTTCCTTCTTAGAGGGCCTACCTCCCATTGTGAGAGGGAACGACCCAAGCGGTAACAAGCTAAAGCCAAGCTCTTTCGAACCACTATATAAAAAATGTGTTTGCGATGAAAGTCATAAACAACAGGTGCGGATGTGTCATACCAACGAATATCTCCCTTAGTACCCTTGTGGTGTGTGAAAACGTATAGAGTGTAACCTCTGCATTCTGGGAGGCCTGCTAACTAGAGCGAATCATCACATGTATGGCCACCTAAATGAATGCCCTTACTAAGAACCAACTATTGCAGTAGCCAAAATCCTTCTATTTGCTGGTGCAAGAGGTCGGACCTCTAAAGCCATCCCACATTCTCACAATTCAAAGTTGAGATAGCAAATTCCTTGAGATCTTCAGGTCTTTGGGAATTCAAAGTTTGGTGCACCTGAGAAGTGTGTATGTGTAAGGGGGAGCCAGTGCCATCAAAATTCTAAGCTATCCACTCTGAATAAGTGTAGCTCAGATTTATCCATAGTGGGAATCCAGTAAATATTGTCTTTACCAGCCTAGGTTGTACGTGTTTGTGTGTGTCTTGTGTGTGAGTGTTTTCTATCTTGTTTTGTTGTCAAAAAATTGCCAAAAAGCTATCAAAAATAAAATCCCTATCATAGAAAATTGCATCCTAACATACATCCTAAGCCACATCATCCACATCATCTAATCCTAATCATCCTAGTCAATCATCATTCCTAGACATTCAATCACTTCATCCTAATCATTACCCAATCAACTTCATCCATTTCATACCCAAATAACATCTTAATTACTCCACATCCTCACATCCTAATCTACCACTTGTAAATATGGACATGACATTCCCAAACAAGAGCTATGAGAATGATCCTTATGGAACCATAAGAATGCTTGATACACTTGAGTGTTTATATAGAAAGGAACAAGTCCCTACGCCACCACAACATCAACAATTCCCACAACATCAAGTCATAAGACAATACCAACAATCCCAAATCCAACAAGCATAACATCAAATCCAATCACCACATCAACAACTTCTACATCATTCCTATGTGTCACCTATATCATCATATCAACCAAATCCATCCACATGTCACATCAATCCTTCATCAACCTATCACACCTCTTCTAATGTCAACCCTTATCCATATCAATCTATATCTCAACAACCATTATCCTATACAATCCCTCCACCACAACACCATCACAACTTCCAACACATTCAACCACAATCCTATGTGTCACCTTCACTATCAGGCCAACCTAATCTATCTACATACCATGTCAATGCCATATCAACCTATCAACATCTACCTCAAGATTTTCCACTTCCTCATTCCAACCTTCCAACACATCACCCAACCCATTCACAAGGCAACCGAGTGTCATCACAAAAAGCACATGCAAGTCCAAGTGTCCCTTTGTACATAAATCAAGCAAGCCCAAGTTATCCTATGCAAGACCTAATATCCTTTGATGAGGGAGATACCAGTTTATCCAATGCATCATATGAGTCACCTCAACCATCTAGTCACATGCCAACACATGAACCAACTAGTCCTATCTTCACACCACCATGTGATCCTATTCCTATTCCATTGATCCACCAATATTCTAAGCCATCAAGCCCTCTATTATCTTCATCACCATGTCACTCTAAACCTTCACCAAAGGATTCGAATGAGATAGTTTTACAAAAGATGCTTGAAGCAAAACTCATTGAATTTCTAGAAGTCAAACCATGTGAAGAAAGTGCCTACAATGAATATGACTGCTGTGTATACCATAGGACCAAAGGTCATGATACAGATGAATACCCCACATTTTTCCCAATTGTTTACAAGGTGTACCAACATAGAATGGGAAAGCATGCCAAATCATTCCAATCCCATGTGTCACCCTCATCTAATCCAAATCCTAATATGTTCAATCCCATTATCCCTCCATCCAATCAAAACCCTAATCCTAAGCCTACAACCCCATCTACCCTTATTATCCATCCACTATACTGTCCACTCACCTATACACTTGCAAAGGATGTGATCCAATGGCTACTCACACAAAATAGACCATCCCCATGTCAAACACTCATTCATGAGCCTATCGAATAGCTTCCAAATGCCATGTCTAGTTCTTCAACCCCATCATGTGGCCCACAACCTATCGACCCTATTGAAGAGCATCCCATCATGAGCCCAAGTCAAAGTTCATCATACTCTCTTATTGATGAATATCAAGAACCCATCAAATTCATCCAAGAGCCTCCCACTTTGACTTCCATTAAAGAAAGTTAAGAGACATGTCAAGAGAATTATCCTTAGCATGATGAAACATTACCCCCACATTTAATTCAAGATCAAACCCCTTCCATTGCACCCATTCATAGAAGACCTAATCTTTCCCATGATCAAGATCTCATCTTTAATCAAGATCCCTTTTATGATCAAGAAGGCCATGATGATTGTCTTAGCCAACTCTATGCATTCCATGGTCAAGAGCTTGCCACCTCACCCATCCATGATCCAACCACTTCAACTTTTCATGATGAGACATGTGTCTCTCAAGCAAGCATAGAAGATCAAACCAATATCTTGGATCTTAATGAGAAAAATGAAAATCAAGATCCTAATGATCTTTCCACATCCACCATTGACCCCATTTCAAATCCACCATCATATCCACTTGGTCTTACCACCCTCATTCATGAATATTCCTCCCTAGGAACATGACAACCTTTGTCCACCACCTCATCTTCTCCATCCAATAAGGAACTCCTGTCTAGTGTCTAGCCCAAACATAGTCCCATTGTCCATTGCATGCTTCAAAACATGAACTACCAAGGTAAAGGCTTAGACCTTCTTGAACAAGGAATTTTTGAGCCCATACATGTCAAAGTCCCTTCTCCATGCTCATATGGCCTTGGATACACACCCCAAGGTAAACAGTCTAAAGATGTTGGTATTTCTTCCATGCCTTCTAAGTCCACCACTTTCCATCACAAACCCTATCATATTCCCAAGACATATGTTGCCATTCCACCTCCATCATCCTACAAATGTCAAAAGCATGTGATCGTACACCTTCCACCATCAACTTTACCTCCACTACTTTCAACACCTAATATCCCCATTATCTAATTCCCTTATCAATTTATCCATAAATCCTCTAAAAATCCTAATCATGACCAACCAATGCACACATTGGCTAAACATGAAGCTTCCACTCATTCCATCATACCCATGGGATTCAAAAGAAAAAAGTTTGGATGCCTCTACTTATAAAGCAAAAAATCCTAAGGATCCTCATGCCTTAGGGTACAAATACAAAGAATCAAAGAAAATCCATCTAAAAAGATATATAAGCTCATACCTTGAAAAGAAAAGTCCAAAAGAAAAATGGTTTGGGTCCCTAAGCAACAAGCAATCAAATCAAATGAGGCATCCACCTCTCAAAAATCCCAACCATCCACTTCCATCCAAAATTCCCATTCCATTCAAATATCCCAAAAATCCCACAAGCAAAGCAAAAAACATAAAAATATTAAGTCTATGTGGGTCCCTAAATGCTTACATACCCATCTCCTAAGCAAACAACACCATTTCTTCCTACACCACCTTCCCATAAAAAACTTCAATGTTTATCACGGTGTGTGCAACCATTGGTCATGATTCCCTTCCATCCCACAACATTCCCACATACCTCCATCTCTCCCTCATTCCACTATTATCCTACATATCTTCCTCATCACTTCCCTATGGTCCATGCTTTTACATAAGCCTTCCATCCATAAGTCCTACATAATTCACATAATAATCCACTATCCTTCCATCCATAATCCACCATCTACCTAATCCATCTTTCATCCAATCCCCTACCAACATCTATGAGCACATTTGACATGGTCCATGCAACACCTATCTCCAATGGGACTATCACCTTTCATGACACTAGACACTTGAGTCCCTTTAGTCCATATCCACCTATCCCATTCAAAAAAGTCAAAAAAGTTCTAAAAAAAAGAAAAGAAAAAAAATTTAAAAAAAAGTAAAGAGAAATCCCTTCGTCCAATGGTGAAAACTTGGTAAATAGGTGCCTTGGATAAGTACCAAGATGAAAACTTAGAAAATAGGCATCGTGTGTAAGTTGATCTTCTAGGTCACTTACACTAGGGGCACGTTGTCTCATCTAACCTATCATGTCATATCCCATCATACCATTACGATGCCATCCTATCATCCTTATCCCTTACACCTACATATACCTATCCTATTGCATCAATCCATCTACCCTTCCTCTTTTTGATCTTGATGAAGACATAGGGACAAAATGTTGAAACATGATTTGGGTATCTCTTGATATCTTTTCATTCATCCATCTTATCATCCTATTTCATCATAGACCTTGTCATGAAAATCCTAAGTACTATACCTACAATGGGACATGTTATTCCTATGCAACATAGTCTTTGGAGATCACGTCCTAGCTCCATTATGAGGTATACATCCATCCACTATAGCTTATCCTTGTATCTATCCATTTATCATGAGCTTTCCATTCCATGGCCTATCCTCTTATCCATCCATCTATCATGAGCCTTCCATCCCAACTACTATCACCCATCCTTTTATCCATCCATCCTACCTACCTCCTTGCACCTAGACTTGGTTTTCTCCCTTGTCATGGGTATCTATCACAAAGGCTATCAAAATTGTAAATCCATTGTCATCCCCAAAAAATTCAAAACACCCAAAAAATCCCAAAAAAAATCAAAACATTCAAAATCAAAAAAATCAAAACATTTCAAAAATACAAAAAAATCAAATATCTAACAAAAAAAATCTAAGAAATAAGATCAATCATCATCAAACAATCCATCACATCAAATCCATCAGAAACAAATCCAATCAAATCATCAAATCAAGCTAGTCTATCAATCAATCACATCAATACAATCTATATCATCTCATCAATAACATCATATATCATCAAACATCCAACCAATCCCAATCAACCCATAACCTGATCAATCCATCCACTTTCATTATCACCATCATCAAACATTGCAAGAACTACATATCATCTCTATCGTTAAGTGCCTTGATCCTTTGGATATAGGGTACGTAGGCAATCTAGGATATGAAAGAAGTACCCAGATTCAAGCATGAATGATACACCTCTTCCATCTTTTATCCTTCTTCTAATCTTCATCAATCTTCATCTTCATCCATCCTATCTTCTTCTATCATCTATCTCCCATATCATCAATAAACATCTAAAATCCAAAGTATCAAATTCATCCATTCAACCATTCAAATCAATTCTTCCATCACTTCTTCCGTTCATCCTTATCAAATCAATTTCAAGCAATAAATCCAAATGCAAGTCATCCTTTATCCATACCAATCAAGTCAATCAAGTTTGTCAAATTATCCAACCACATCAATGGTCTTGATCCTAATCTTATCGTAAACCAAATCATTAATCATCATCATCATCATTAATGGGATATATCATTCCCGCATCCTTGTGTTGATCTAGGGATATATCATTCCCCGCAATGACAACACTATCATCATCATCAATTAACATTAATCATTAGTTTACAACTTGACAGGGGCAATACCTTGTTTGTTTCTGTATCATTTGTGCATGCTTGTTTTCTTTCTTGTGTGTGTTATCTTTTTATCTTGCATTTGTATCACATCAGTATCATTCCAACTAATATTTATATCTTGTGTATGTTGGAATAGATTTTTGCATTATCCTTTGCATCTAAGGTCACATCATACCTTTTGTGCATTAGGATTTTAATGCTCAAAGTTTTTCTTCTTCATACGTCTAGCCAAGGTTGTATTATGCTGGGGCATGAGACACATCATCACCTTGTTCCTCATACCCTGGTACATAACGTCTAGTGCTATATCAAACACCATGGTTGCTCACTTTCATTGCAGCATAACACATCATTCATTTCTTCTATCCATTTCCTTATCTTTCTTCCTTGACCAATCCATTTTATTTCAAGATCCTACCCATGTTTGTCCAACCCGTCTATCCTCTCGAGGGGGCATCCTAATCCTATCTTTCCATCATTATATTTTTTCTCTATCCATACGTTAGCTTCTTTGAAATGAAGTTACTTAACACAAATTTCATCGTCTCGAACATCATCTCAAAAGAGGGGCAAAATGTAAACACCCAAAAATGTCCATCTCTTGCAACATTACATCATTTAGACATCTGGTAGCATGTTTTTGCCCTAGGTACCCATGTCATCACCTAATTATTTAAATAAATCTTATTTATTTGACTAATTTCATTTATTCCCTTTCTATTCATAATCCCTTCTTTCTTCTAATGTTAAATAAATAATTTATATTATTTAATTAATTAAATCATAAATCCAACATTAATTAAATAAATCAAATATTTATTTAATTAATAAAATCCTAAAAATATATTCTTGCTTTCTTTCCAAAATTGCAACTCATGTGTATCTAATTAATTTATTTAATTAGATAATTCATTAATTAACCCTCTCATCTTTTTTAGGATTTATTTCCTTTAAAACAAAAAATCAAATCTTTATATCTTTTTAAATCTTATCCTATCTTTTTTTATTTTCTCTTTTGTCAAATAAAGCAAAAATCAAATCCTTATCAAATCTTATCTCCAAAATCAAATCTTCTTCCTTCCACATCAAAACCCTAGTCAGTCTTCCCTATAAATGAACCCTCTCACAAGCCATTTGCATCGATGAGCTTTCAAGTATCCTTATTCTGTCAAATTACCTCCATAATCTTTCATCCATCATCCTTCATTGATCATCTTCCATCCTCCATCTTCACTTCATTGTTATGCTGCAGAAGTGAGCACCCAACATTCTTCCAAAAATCAAACCTTAAAAATATTGCATTCTCATGCGAGGTGGAGAAGAGCAATGGAGGTCCATCAAGAATAGCATGGAGATTTTAGTTTACATTTGTGTTTATTGTTTTGATTTTCATGTTGTCTTGTTCTCTATTCTGCATTGTTAGGATTTTGTCATTGTTTATACATTTACTCTGATTTGCAATTTTTACCCTAACTATAGTTGGTATTTGTGGTGAAGTTAGCCCATGGATTGTCATTGGGACTAGGGACGTGTCCCCATTGTTGATCGAGGATGGGTCATGGTCATTTATCATTAATAATTACTTTGAGTTTGTCTTGGTCAAACGAATGGGGGAGGCGTGTCCCATGCTCAATGAGGCATTCAAGGAATTCATCTTTATGATTGTCAAGGAATTGGTTGAATTTATGATGCAATCATCTCTCATTAAGGAAGTTGACAAATGTGGGGGAATGTTGGGATAAGGTGCCATTAACCTTGTAAATCCCAATATTGTATTTATTCCATTTATTATTTGTAATTTGTAATTACCCATAAGGGATGTACAAGTTTCACCAGCAATGGTAAAAATTATTTACTATCCACGGTAATTATGGAATTATTGCACAGTAAGTCCCGAAGTTACTGGTAGTAGTTACGAGATGTCATTTACTATGGTAAATGGCAATTGGTCAAAGTGGGGTGCACATGCAGAGGAATAATCTATTTTTTGTGTTATGATGCACGTCATAGATGCTGTAAGAAGGTGTAAGAGATTCTATGACATCTGTAAGTTGTCATAAGAATCTGTGACACTTATAATAGCATATGACACATTATAAGATGTTGTAAGTGGCTATTTTTAGCCCCAAGATGTTCAAGCTTGCATGGGCACATTTTCCCAAGTGTAGGATGCATGTATGACAACATTTATGACCCCGTAAGAGCCTATTCTTGGCCATGGATGCCCAAGGTTGTAATGTTGACTCTTGACAAGTGTTATGGGTTGTGTAAATTCTATATATACCATAGCATAGTAGATGAGATGTATATAACAGTTTACAGATACTTGGGTTCTGCCAGAGTGAAGGTTGGAGGATAGAGGAAGTGAATGTATTTATCATTGCCTTTTGTGAAGATAATACAACTTGACCTCTTTTCTTGGTGGAGTTTTTTACCCAAAAGGGTTTTCTCCATGTTAAACACTTGTCTTATGTGCTTCATTATGCTTCTAGTATATTTCAGTATTGTGGGTTTATGTTTTGTTACAATCTCCATTATTAATAGCACACAGTTAAAGATTGCTGAAATTTATCTTGAATCAGATTTCCATTAAAGTAGTGTTGCTTTCATTTCTAGCATTTGGTATCAGAGCCTAGACAACTTTGACTCTTGGGTGGTAGTGTGGAAGCTGTAGCTGCAGTGGGAGATTTGGTTGTGTTTGTTTTGCAGATCTTGTGTTGTTATTATGGCTGCATCCACCATTGCATCAACCTCTCGATTGGACATTGAGACATTTAATGGAACGGGGTATGATTTGTGGAAGCTAAAAATGGTAGATTTGTTGGAAGAAAGAAACCAATGGTTGGTTGTTCAAAAAGAGAAAAAACTTGATGATGTCTCTCAAGATGAGTAGGATAGACTAGATAAGAAGGCACAGGGAACCATCTGGTTGTGTCTTTCAGACTCTATCCTGTTGAATGTCACAAAGGAAGAGACTGCATACAAGTTGTGGAAATGGTTGGGTGAGATCTATCAAGCCAAGAGTATGGTAAATAAACTTTATTTAAAAAGAAAATTATTTTCCATGAAAATGTGAGAAGGTGAATTAGTTGCAAAGCATTTAAATTCTTTTAATTTGTTAGTGAGTCAGCTTGATTCAGTAGATGTTGAGGTTAGTGAGGAAGATAAATGTATCTTATTTCTTTTTTCTATACCTGAGTCTTGGGATAATGTTATCCTTGCTATCGCTGCTAACCTTGTGGATCTAAAGTTGGATGCTCTTGTTTTAGTGCTACTGTCATAGGAATTGAGGAAGAAGAGTTAAGATAGTTCAGGGGATGTTCTTAGTGTCAGGGGAAGGTCTAAGGAAAGAGGACCTAAAGGAGATCAGAAAGGGGCTAAGGACAAGTCCAAGGGCCGGTCTAAGACTCCTGGTAAAAAGAAAAGAGTTAAGTGTTGGAACGCTGGTAAAAGGGGACATGTGAAGGAGTGCAGAAACCCCAAGAAATAGTGGGAGAGTGCTTCAGATAAGTCCTTGAATGCAGGTGAAGAAGTTTTACTTTTTGCATGTAATCTTATTTCTAATGATCATTGGTTGGTTGACTCAGGATGCTCATTTCATATGACTCCGTATAAGGAATGGTTCTCCTCATATGAAGAATATTATGGAGGTAATATCTACCTTGGTGACAACTCTTCATATCCAATTGTTAGGAAACAAAAGGTATTGTTGTGTTTTAGTGATGGGAGGATTAAAACCCTCCCAGGTATTTTGCATGTTCCTAGATTAGCTAGAAATCTAATTTCAGTTTCGAAGTTGAATGATTTGGGAATGCATGTGACATTTGACAAGCATGGCTGCAGATTAGTAAGAGGGAACTTGGTGGTAGAGAAAGGGAAGAGATTCGAGAACTTGTTTAAGCTTGAAGCCACTATAGTTTGTAATGCCTCTTATATTTCTGAGGCTTCTAAAAACACTTGTATGTTGTGGCACCACATATTGGGCCACACAAGAAATAATGTTTTAAAAACTATTAAGAATAAAAATTTGTTGGAAAGTTTCTCCTATCCTGATGAGCACTTTGATTTATGTGAGCATTGTGTGTTTGGTAAACAAAATAGAAATCATTTCCTTTAGGAAGCAATAGAGAAAAATAGAAGTTAGAAATTATTCATACGGATGTGTTTGGACCTGTGGATAATGAATCTATTAGAAAATCTTGTTATTTGTAACCTTCATTGATGATGTATCTAGATTTACATGGATTTATTTTATGAAACATAAATCTAAAGTTTTCACTAAGTTTAATTTATTCAAAGTCTTAGTAGAGAACCAATTAGGTTTAAAAATAAAAATATTAAGATCTGACAATGGAGGGGAATATTGCTCTAAGGAATTTGATGAGTTTTGCAAGCATGCAGGTATAATCAGACAAAAGACAACTCCGTATAGACCACAACAAAATGGTGTTACAGAAAGGATGAATTGAATAATTATGGAAAGGGCTAGAAGTATGCTTAGTGATGCATAGTTGGATAAATGCTTTTGGGAAGACGCTATGTGTACTGCTTGCTACTTGATAAATAGATCTCCTTGTAAGGCTCTTGATTCGACACCTTATGAAGTGTGGACAGGTAAGAAACCTCCTATTTCACTTTTAAGGGATTTTAGTTGTGAGGCTTTTGTTCATGTGCCTAAGGAAAAGCGATCTAAGTTGGATCCAAAAGTTAAAAAATGTACATTCATTAGATATGGTGATAATGTCAAAGGTTATAAGCTTTGGAATCCACTAACCCACAAGATTATCTTTTCTAGAGATGTTATTTTTAGGGAACTTAGAGTTATTTTTGAACCTCCATAGCCAAAAGAAAAAGAAGAAAAGGTAAAGAAGGTGTACTTTGATTTAGAGCAGCAAGATGCACCTCAGGAAGAACAAAATGATGGATTGGGGGTTGAAGAAGAAGAAGATTCAAGCAGTTCTGATGAAGATGAATCTGTTGTTACAGAAGAAGTTGGTGTAGATGATCATGTAGAAGAACAAGTAGAGTCTCTTACTCCACCTTTGAGGAGATCCACAAGACAACAGAATCTAGTTGACAGGTATAGCCCACCAAATTTCCATTGTGTATATGCTTTATTGAGTACTAACGATGAACCTAGATCCTACAGGGAAGCTATTTCTGCAGATGATAGTGAGTCTTGGCAGTTAGCCATGCATGAGGAGACGATGGCTTTAGACTTTTGTAACACCTGGGATCTTGTTTGTTTGCCCAAAGGAAGAAAGGCCATAGGATGTAAGTGGGTCTTCAAGAAGAAGTTTAGAGCAGATGGGTCATTGGAGAAGTACAAGGCTAGACTGGTAACCAAGGGCTACTCACAGAGAGAGGGAGTTGATTTTGGTGAGATATTCTCTCCTATTGCTAAATTGACTTCTATTAGATTTCTCTTATCCATTGTTGTCACTTATGATTAGGAGATTGAGCAAATAGATGTTAAGACTATGTTCTTGCATGGAGATCTTGAAGTAGAAATTTATATGCAACAACCTACAGGTTTTGAGGTAAAAGGAAAAGAACATTGGGTTTGCAGGTTAAAGAGGTCTCTTTATGGTATGAAACAATCCCCTAGAATGTGGTATCAAAAGTTTGACTCATTTGTTTTGAAATTGGGTTTTGTTAGAAGCGAGGAGGATCACTGTGTTTTCATTCATTGTGTTGATGATTCTATACTGGTTATTGCTTTGTATGTTGATGACATGTTTTTCAGCAATACTAAGGGTATGATCAGTGAGCTTAAAGCCCAACTTTCTGGTGCATTTGAGATGAAGGATCTTAGTGCTGCAAGGTATATTTTGGGAATGGAGATCAGGAGGGATAGAGTTAACAGAAAGCTTTGGTTGTCACAAAGTAAGTATGTGAATACTATTTTGCAGCAATTTAGTATGCAAGACTATAACCCAATTAGAGTTCCTTTACCCATTGGTACTGTTAGTAATAATTTATGTTTGGGGCTTTGAGTGAGGCCTCTTCCCTAAAAATCCAAAAAGTTCTAATATTTTGGCCTCTGCAGTGCTGAAAATGCATATGCTCAGGGTCAAAATATGCAGTGGTAGGTCAAAAAATCTCCATCGGCCCCTAAAAAATTGATAAAAAATGGATCACAGGCGTTCCAAATGCATATCGGGTCACAGTTTTCAGTTACTGTGATTGTTTCTTGCAGTGGATATGAGGGTCTCTTGTTTTAAAGTGCCACAGGTCTGCCAAGTGTCGAGACTTGATTCATGCCGCACTTTTGTTTCTAACGGGTAACTTTATCGCAGAGCATGCCACATGGCAGAAACTTTTTCTCTTGTGTTTTAAGTTGCTTCTCGCGGGGGGTGCCACGTGGCTGTTTCTAAGTGTTTCTATGCAGTTTCTTTTAAGTTTCAAGGGTGCCGTGGAATGCACCATGTGGAGGCACTCGAGGGACACAAGATAAGTAGCTCAGAGCTCCTCGGACAGTGCCAAGTGTCGGGCTCCACCGATGTTTCAAAAGATTTTAAAGAGGGGCCTTAAAGTTTCTAAATGTTTCAAGGTGGGTCCCAGTTAACAGTTGTTGCCGCGGATGTTGCCAAGTGGCAACCTCCGCCTGAGTTTCAGGAGCCCCTTTCAAAAGTTTCAATGTAGCGCGGAACCTACTAGATGTCAGCTTCCACATGAGAGTCCCAAAATGTTTCAAATGTTCCTCAAGAGCCCCGCAGAAGGTGCCATGTGTCACTCCCTGTTAAAGTTTCTAAGAGGTTTCTGAGCAGGGGTGGAGCGTGCCACGTGTCTTTTGTGGTTGCTGCAGAAGCTAACAAGTGTCAGCTCCCACTAGAGTTTCTTTCTTGTTTCCGTGCGTGGCAAAGTGGAGGTGGGACCCAGTTTTAAGATGTAGGTCCGTGGAAGGTGCCACGTGGCGGCTTCCGCGGGAGTTTCCAAAGGGTTTCTAAGATGTTGCAGATGGCACCACGTGGAAGCTTCCGCGTGTGTTTCTGTTTGTTTCCTGAGATGCTAATGAAACTTGGAGGTGGGCCCCTGCATATGTATCAAATGTGTCAAAAAGTGATGCATGGCGGAGGGTCCCAAGGGTCTCTAATATTTCTGGAGCGTTGTGGACGATGCCAAGTGTCGGCATCCGTGTGAGTCCCAACTGTGTCTCTGTTGTTTCTCGAGAGGGGCGCGGAAAGTGCCAAGTGTCGATTCCCGTGGAAGCTTCAACAAGCCCCTTCTATGTTCCTAAGGAGTGTCTCAAGTGTTGCAGGTGACGACAAATGTCACCATCCGCATAAGTTTCACGGCGACCCCTTAAAGTTTCTTTGAAGTTTCAAGAGGCTGTGGATCCTGCCAAGTGTCATAGTCTGCAAAGTTTCAAGGATGAGTTTCAAATGTTTCAGGGATGCTGCGGCGGCCGCCTCGTGGTGGCTCCCACGTGAGGTTCTGATGGAGGGCTCTTGGCGGGAAAAAGGTAAAAAGAGTAAAACGTGGACCCAGTGATAGAAACTTAAGGTGCCTACGTGGCACGATATGGTTGGCTCGCGACTTTTCAGCATTTTTGGGGCCGTTTGATCTCTGCAATTGGGTTTTCGATCAACGACCACATTTTGAACCTATGGTAGGGGTTTTCTCCTGAGTTTCTGCGACTGTTTTTGGCAGGAAACTTGCTGCGACTGCATTTCCAGAGGCTGCGGGTAGATGAAACATTAATGGCAGGATTGTTGCAGAGGTATGGGTCAAGTTGGTAGCTCACCCACCATTTTTATGATGCAAATCTTCAGGCGGCGGCCCAGATCCCAATCTCACCTATTCCTTCCTCTTTGTCCCTCTGCAGCATTTAATGTTTTGAGCACCAATCTGATCATACTGTGTATCTGGCAGGATTTTTGGCCTCCCTTGTAATTAATTCATTCAGTACATAGTCTTGCTATTTAAGAAGACTGTGTGACCCATTTAGAGGTTGTTGAAAGTTGGACATTTTTGGCTTTGTAATAAGATACAACTAGTTTTGGTTTTCTCTGTGCAGGAATCCTTGTGAGTTTATGCATCTCCTGTTGTATGTTTCTTGCATGAATCTACTGATTTCATGATTAATCTTATATGAGTAATGCTGTTTAGCATGTGTTTTGTTAATTCTATCTCCAGTGTTGCATGTGTCCTTCTCCTGAGTCTCGATATCTAAGGGGTGTTTGGTTTTCTAGAATACAGAATTCCTGTATTGAATGTTTGATCTTTTAACTTCTACTCAAGGGGTAGATTAAATTGTTTTCAGATTGAATATTGGGAAGGGTATACTGCAATAGGGATGCCATAAGTATAGATAGCTTAACACTCTGTATTGGGAGATATTTGTAAGGTAGATATCACATAAATCCCCTTGAAATCCAATTTTAGTTGTTCATGCTGACCATTCACAGGTGTATGGCTACTAACTCCAAGCCCTGGATAGGCACCAATCTAGTTCTGTGTTGAGGTTATACACCAGGTCCAGCTCTGCATCCAAACACAAAATCAAAATCAAACTCCAAAACAACCATTAGGACAGTAGAATTAGTTTTAGGATTCCAAGTCCTCTGTCTACAACTAAAAATAGGCCCAAAGCTAGCCCCTTTGCTCTTATCTTACAGTTTTGGTCTACTTACAGGAGGACTTATCTGCTTCATGTCAGCATCCCAGCCTTTATATGCATATCCTCATGGATGTTGAGTAGGGAATACCCCCCTAGGTTTTGCAGAGCTTGAAGAAGAAGAGGAGATAAAAATAGAGTCTATCTCCTATACCGTTGGCCCTTGGCCCAGAGATCCTGTCGATCATTGATGGCTACCTTGTAGGGAAATCTGGGAGTAAGCATCCAGTCTGGGAAAAAACCAACAGAAATTGGTGACTCTATTGGGGATGTGATTGATCAAAAGTAATATCTAGTCATCCTAGGTGATATATTTGTGGCCCATCCGAGTCACCAATAGAAATTGGTGAATCTACTGGGGAGAGAGAGAGTTAAGTGATTTGAAGGCTGGGAAATCTAGTTTCCAGTGAAGTTGTAGCAAAATGGTAACCATATGGTGCTTTGCTGGCGTGGTGAATCCAGAAAACAAAATGGCCTTGTTGATATATTGTCCTCTCTGTGAGAGGTGGCGACTCTGTTGAAAGGACCTATCAGTGCTGCAACGTATTTCCAGGTATTTCATCTCTTAAAATGTTAAGTTTACAACAGTAGGCCTGGTTATGCTCTCAAAAAAGACCATTTTTTATTGAAAGGTATAAAGCCCTAAATTTTGAAGGAATATATGTTTACCCAAATGCTATTCCAAATAAAATTAGAAAATGTTTGCCAAAATATAGTGGATCAGATTTTGAATCAGCAAACAAAAATCTGCAAAGATTTTGTAATTTAATAGAAGATTATGAGGTAGAGGATGAAGATGTTGTAATGAGACTCTTTGTTCAATCATTAGAAGGTGATGCTAGGATATGGTTTTCAGACTTGCTTGTTTGTTCAGTTTCTTCATGGATAGATTTAGAAGTTGCATTCCTAGGGCAGTTTGGTGAAAGATTTGATGTGGCCTCTCTGATCATACAATTTATGAATATCCAAAAGGGAGATGAGGAATTGGTTCCAGCCTTTAATCTTAGATTTATTAAGTTGCTCAGGCAAATTCCTGAATATATGAGACCCAATGATGCATTGTGCTTGACAATTTATTTGGCTGCATTTGATGAAGAAATGAGTTATCTATTGAGAGATAAAGAACCAGTCACACTTCACCAAGCTTTCCAATTTGCTATGGATATAGAAAACAATGAGAAATATGGAATGCCAGTAGGTTTCATGGTTGCAAGTTGTCAAAACAGTTATCAAAGTGAATATATTTCTGCTCTCCCAGTATGTGCATTAAAAGATGATTGTGTAGAGGGAAATATATTTTAGAATAATGTGCGCAGCCATGATGTGATGCATGAAGAAAATGTTGTAGAAAATATAGGCACATCCTATAATGATGTGAACAAAGATTGTTGTCAGCCTCTAGAAGAAAAGCCTGTAGATGCAAAATGCTTTTCAAATGATGAAATAAAAGATATACATGAATTTGCATCCTGCAGTGATAGGCATATCCTAGTTATTCCTGATTATTTATATGAGGTGGATATGCAGAGCTTCACTCTAAATATAGAAAACATTGATTCAAGGGATGGCAGTGAATATGCTAGTGATTGTCAGCATTCAGATGCATATGTGAGCCTTTCAGATGATGAAATATATTTGGATGCTGAATATGAATGTTTCCTTGAAGTTCCTGACCATTTTCACAATGTAGAGGTTGAAAATTTTGCTTTTGGGTATCAGTGCATTGGTGAAGAAGAAAGACAGGGTCACTATTCAGAGGTGAATGGGCAGATTGCAGATGTGTATGCTCATACAGTTGGGGGTAATGTTGATTGCATGGGTAACTACAAAGCTTTCAGTGTAGGGCTACATTCTGAGTTATTTCTGCCTTCTCTTGAGACATTTCAGGTGGACATTAATGACAATACGACTGAGCACAATGATGATGAATATCTGTATATTTATAAAGATAAATCTGACTATGAGATGTTGCTTATGCTTGAATATTGCATGTTTGATACAGAGGAGCTTTTATTTTTTGAAGAATGGCAAAATTCTAATGTGGATTCATTTGTTTCATGTGAGTCTATCATTTTTCCAAGCAACATCAGTGACTCATATGATGATGACATTCTACAACTGATAATAATGTATGCTGATGAAGCTGGTTGTAGGTTTGTTGAAGAAAAAGAAATGAGCAACAACACAAATAATTGCAAAGAAGGTTGCTGCAAGTGGTTAAAGGTTTTCAGGTTTCATTTGAAGAATTCAAATGAAAATCAGGTGTTTGACAAAGGAAAATTATGGTTTTTCCTTTTTGGTGGCCCTAGGCCACCATGTTTATTTTAAAATAATGTGTTTGGTGATGCAGATCAATATATCTTCATGACTCTATGCCCAATGGATAGGGGATTGATCTGCATCCCAAAGATCTGAGGTTCTCGCCATGCCTACAAGAGGCATGCATCCCCAATCGGAGCCACTATTAGTAATAATTTATGTTTGGGGTTTTGAGTGAGGCCTCTTACCTAAAAATCCAAAAAGTTCTAATATTTTGGCCTATGCAGTGCTGAAAATGCATCTCACCTTGTATGCTCGGGGTCAAAATATGCAGTGGCGGGTCAAAAAATCTCCATCGGCCCCTAAAAAATTGATAAAAAATGGGTCACAGGTGTTCCAAATACATATCGGGTCACAGTTTTCAGTTACTGTGATTGTTTCTTGCAGTGGCTATGAGGGTCTCTTGTTTTAAAGTGTTGTGGGTTCGCCACGTGTCGAGCCTTGATTCATGCTGCACTTTTGTTTCTAATGGGTAACTTTATCGCAGAGCATGCCATGTGGCAGAAATTTTTTCTCTTGTGTTTTAAGTTGCTTCCCGCGGGGGGCGCCACGTGGCTATTTCTAAGTGTTTCTATGCAGTTTCTTTTAAGTTTCAAGGGTGCCACAGAATGCACCACGTGGAGGCACCTGAGGGACACAAGATAAGTAGATTAGAGCTCCTCAGACAGTGCCAAGTGTCGGGCTCCGCCCATGTTTCAAAAGGTTTCAAAGAGGGGCCTTAAAGTTTTTGAATGTTTTGAGGTGGGTCCCAGTTAATAGTTGTTGCCGTGGATGTTGCCAAGTGGCAACCTCCACCTAAGTTTCGGGAGCCCCTTTCAAAAGTTTCAATGTAGCGCGGAACCTGCTAGATGTTAGCTTCTGCATGAGAGTCCCAAAATGTTTAAAATGTTCCTCAAGAGCCCCATGGAAGGTGCCACGTGTCACTCCCCGTTAAAGTTTCTAAGAGGTTTCCAAGCAGGGGCGGAGCATGCCACGTGTCTTTTGTGGTTGCCGCGGAAGCTGACAAGTGTCAGCTGTCGCTGGAGTTTCTTTTTTGTTTCCATGCATGGCAAAGTGGAGGTGGGACCCAGTTTTAAGATGCAGGTCTGCGGAAGGTGCCACGTGGCAGCTTCCATGGGAGTTTCCAAAGGGTTTCTAAGATGTTGCGGACGGCACCACGTGGAAGCTTTCACGTGTGTTTCTGTTTGTTTCCTGAGATGCTAGTGAAACTTGGAGGTGGGCCCCGGTGTATGTATCAAATGTGTTAGAAAGTGACGCATGGCGGAGGGTCCCAAGGGTCTCTAATGTTTATGGAGCGTTGCAGACGATGCCAAGTGTCGACATCCGTGTGAGTCCCAACTGTGTCTCCATTGTTTCTCGAGAGGGGTGCAAAAAGTGCCAAGTGTTGATTCCTGTGGAAGCTTCAACAAGCCCCTTCTATGTTCCTAAGGAGTGTCTCAAGTGTCGCGGGTGATGACAAATGTCACCATCCGCATAAGTTTCATGGCAACCCCTTAAAGTTTCTTTGAAGTTTCAAGAGGCCGCAGATCCTGCCAAGTGTCGCAGTCCGCAAAGTTTCAAGGATGAGTCTCAAATGTTTCAGGGATGCTGCAGCGGCCGCCATGTGGTGGCTCCCGCGTGAGGTTCTGACGGAGGGCTCTCGGTGGGAAAAAAGGTAAAAAGAGTAAAACATGGACTCAGCGATAGAAACTTAAGGTGCCTACGTGGCACGATATGGTTGGCTAGCGACTTTTCAGCATTTTTGGGGCCATTTGATCTCTGCGATTGGGTTTTTGATCAACAGCCACATTTTGAACCTACGGTAGGGGTTTTCTCCTGAGTTTCTGCAACTGTTTTTGGCAGGAAACTTGCTGCGACTACGTTTCCAGAGGCTGCGGGTAGATGAAACATTAATGGCAGGATTGTTGCAGAGGTATGGGTCGAGTTGGCAGCTCACCCACCATTTTTATGATGCAAATCTTCAGGCGGTGGCCCAGATCCCAATCTCACCTGGTCCTTCCTCTTTGTCCCTCTGCAGCATTTACTATTTTGAGTGCCAATTTGATCATACTGTGTATTTGGCAGGATTTTTGGTCTCCCTTGTAATTAATTAGTTCAGTACATAGTCTTGCTATTTAAGCAGACTGTGTGACCCATTTAGAGGTTGTTGAAAGTTGGACATTTTTGGCTTTGTAATAAGATACAGCTGGTTTTGGTTTGCTCTATGCAGGAATCCTTGTGAGTTTATGCATCTCCTGTTGTATGTTTCTTGCATGAATCTACTGATTTCATGATTAATCTTATATGAGTAATGTTGTTTAGCATGTGTTTTGTTAATTCTGTCTCCAGTGTTGCATGTGTCCTTCTCTTGAGTCTAGATATGTAAGGGGTGTCTAGTTTTCTAGAATACAGAATTCCTGTATTGAATGTTTGATCTTTTAACTTCTACTCAAGTGGTAGATTAAATTGTTTTCAGATTGAATATTGGGAAGGGTATACTGCAATAGGGATGCCATAAGTATAGATAGCTTAACACTCTATATTGGGAGATATTTGTAAGGAAGATATCACATAAATCCCCTTGAAATCCAATTTTAGTTGTTCATGCTGACCATTCACAGGTGTATGGCTACTAACTCCAAGCCCTGGATAGGCACCAATCTAGTTCTATGTTGAGGTTATACACCAGGTCCAGCTCTGCATCCAAACACAAAATCAAAATCAAACTCCAAAACAACCATTAGGATAGTAGAATTAGTTTTAGGATTCCAAGTCCTCTGTCTACAATTGAAAATAGGCCCAAAGCTAGCCCCTTTGCTCTTATCTTGCAGTTTTGGTCTACTTACAGGAGGACTTATCTGCTTCATGTCAGCATCCCAGCTTTTGTATGCATATTCTCATGGATGTTGAGTAGGGAATACCCCCCTAGGTTTTGCAGAGCCTGAAGAAGAAGAGGAGATAAAAATAGAGTCTATCTCCTATACCATTGGCCCCTAGCCCAGAGATCTTGTTGATCATTGATGGCTACCTTGTAGGAAAATCTGGGAGTAAGCATCTAGTCTGGGAAAAAACCAACAGGTACTAAGCTTTCATTAGATATGTGTCCAAAGACTAAGGATGATCTTGCGGATATGTCTAATGTGCCATATGCTAGTGCTGTAGGGAGTTTGATGTATGCAATGATTTGTACTAGACCAGGTATTGCCCAAGCAGTGGGAGTTTTGAGTAGATTTATGTCTAACCCGAGTAGGCAACATTAGAACTATGCGAAGATGGTGTTTAAATATCTTGCAGGTCCTCCTAATCATTGTTTGGTTTATTCTGGTACTGATAGTGCTAATAAATCTTTGGACATATAGGGTTTTGTTGATGTAGATTGGGTAGGTGATTTGGATAGTCGAAGGTCCACTAGTGGCTATGTATTTACTCTATTTGGAGGTGTAATGAGTTGGATGAGTAAAAGGAAGCCCATAGTTGCTTTGTCCATTATAGAAGTAGAGTATATGGCTACTACTCATGTCTCTAAGGAGGCAATTTGGTTGAGAAGACTATGTACAAGTATTGGATTTGATTGCAGAATCATTCAGATTGCTTGTGATAGCCAGAGTGCTATTTGTTTGGCTAAGAATCCCATGTATCATGCTTGGACTAAGCATGTTCATGCTTAGTATCACTTTTTTTGAGAGTTGGTTGCAAATGGAGAAATTGAGCTAAAGAAGATAGACACTCAGGAGAATGTTGTAGATTCATTGACTAAGCCTATAAGCACAGAGAAGTTCATATGGTCCAGAGAGGCCATGGGCCTTGTTTCTAGTGCCTGATTATTTTTCATTTGATTTCCTATGGGTTGATTTACAATGTATAATGTCAAGTGGGAGAATGTTGGGATAAGGTGCCATTAACCTTGTAAATCCCAATATTGTATTTATTCCATTTATTATTTGTAATTTGTAATTACCCATAAGGGATGTACAAGTTTCACCGACAGTGGTAAAAATTATTTACTATCCACAGTAATTATGGAGTTACTACATGGTAAGTCCCGGAGTTACCGACAGTAGTTATGGGATGTCATTTACTATGGTAAATGGTAATTGGTCAAAGTGGGGTGCACATGTGGAGGAATAATCTATATAAAGTGTTATGACGCACGTCATAGATGCTGTAAGAAGGTGTAAGAGATTCTATGACAACTATAAGTTGTCATAAGAATCTATGACACTTATAATAGCATATGACATGTCATAAGATGTTGTAGATGACTATTTTTGGCCCCAAGGCGTTCAATCTTGCATGGGCACATTTTTCCAAGTGTAGGATATATGTATGACAGCATTTATGACCCCATAAGAGCCTATTCTTGGCCATGGAGGCCCAAGGTTGTATTGTTGACTCTTGACAAGTGTTATGGGCTTGTAAGAAGTCATTTAATGTCTTGAGGTTGTGAAAATTCTATATATACCATAACATAGTAGATGAGATGCATATAATAGTTTACAGGTACCTAGGTTCTACCGAAGTGGAGGTTGGAGGACAGAGGAAGTGAATATATTTGTAATCTCCTTTTGTGAAGATAATACAACTTGACCTCTTTTCTTGGTGGAGTTTTTTACTTGAAAGGGTTTTCTCCATGTTAAACACTTGTGTTATGTGCTTCATTCTTCTTTTGGTATATTTCTGTCTTGTGGGTTTATGTTTTGTTACAATCTCCATTGTTAATAGCACATAGTTAAAGATTACTGAAATTTATCTCGAATCAGATTTCCATTGAAGTAGTGTTGCTTTCATTTCTAATAGGGAATAGATGTGGTGTGTTATGGATGCTTCACCCATTTCAGGTTTTTTGATGTATCCCTACATATTGCTCGTGGTGGAGCCATGTGGAGAGAGGGGTTATCTCTTAGCTTGTGATTGTGTGATGGGAGGCATAAAAGGATGACTATGATTGGGGTTGGATGATGTGGCTAAATGTTTAAGGATGATGATTTTCCTAAGTTCAAATCTAAATCACTTCTGAATGTGGATGAAATGTTATCCTTACAAACTTAGGGTGGAGAAAGAGCCTAAGCTAGGGGATAATGGGATTTGTCTTAGTTGGGGTAGAAAAGATGCACCAAGAAAGATGTGATTCTTGAAATCTAACAACTTAGGAAGTGTCTAAGTTCCTAAGCTAGTTTATCCAAGTGGCATGATTTCTAGTTGAACAAGAGGATGAAGTGATCTAGATCCTAACTTTAGAAGGATTGGATTGGATTTATTGGATGATTGATTTGGATAGTTGGATTTGAATGAAAGTTGATTTAATTTTGGATGATGGAGGTTGACTTGTTTTACAATAATGGATGTTGATTTTGGAAACAATGCTTGGATCACAAACTAAGGTCTAAGTGGCCATGGATGATAAAAAATGGTGACAATATGAATGGATTCAGATACAAAAGGATGTTAGGTGGGGTGAGATGACCAAATTGATGACCTAGATGACAAATGCCTTAGATTTTGTGAAATTTTCAAATTGGGCACTAAAACAGGGGGTCTAGGTGCCGACAAAGTCTTGATTGGGCACTAAAGGACACTAGATGGGCATTAATCCACCTATCTCGGTGCTAAAAGGGGTCTACTAGGTATTGACAGAGATCAAACAATGTGCTGACAGAGGCCGAATAGGCACTGATAGACGGTCGGTAGGCACCAATGGATGAAAAATGGGTGTTGAAGGGAATTATCTTAATTTTTGGAATGTTTATATTTGAGATTTGGCAAGATTTTTCAATCAACAAACATAATGGTTGTGTTTGACCTTTTGGAAATGGGTGTGAGAGGCTATGAACCTTTGTAGATGACAAATGGCAAATACAGGTAGCACAAGAAAACATGTTAAACACTTGTTTACAAACCTGGTATTTAGTCAAGCAAGGTGTGTCATATCCCGCGAACTCACTCAAGTGTCACTTCAACCCCCACTAATTAGATAATGGCAATTTCCATCCACTTGATACCATGTATCATTGCTTGGATAGGTAGGGTATGCAAGGTCATGGACCACCTTACACCCCTTATTTTGGAGATGAAAGTCTTACCCAAAGTGTATTCTATATCAACCAATGAAGGTACAAGTGTGAGCTCTTCTCCTCCATGTGGCTATGATGCATCGAAGGATATGTGGTCAAAGCTCTTAACTAGGATAAATAAGGCTTCTAAGAGGTGTCCTAATATATGCGAGTTAGGGGGATGAATCCATGAATGGGAGTGTCCCTATCCAACCAAGTGCCAACCAACACAAGTCTTGGCAGACTGAGGGTCTTGGGGTCTTTACAAGGGAGGGGAGGGTCCTTCCTTTGAAGTGAGTCTTTAGATTCTCACAATGTTTATATACCACACCAAAACATGCAGTTGAGGTCATACCCTTGAGGATGAATTCCAAGGCAAACCCCCTAATGAGAAGGATCCAAGATGCTTTTGGTCACCCAAGATTGTGCGAAGCACAAGGGGAGAGAATACACATCAAAGATCTTAGGATAAAAAAAAGATATAGATTAGATCAAATTAAGGATTTTGATCTCCAAGATTGCCAAATGGCATGAGGAGAGAGTATACACCTAAGTATACCCCAAACAAAGAACACAAGTTCTTTTTAGCCCCAAAATGAATGTGCCTAACTTAGTGATAAAAAATGATTCTTTGACAAACGGGGTTGCACAAAAGCATTAGTAGTTTTTCAAAAGGTCTTGGACAAGTGGGGGATGTTGTAAAACAAGAATTAGTCCAAATAAATGCAAATCACCTAACAAATGTATGAAGCAGAACTTGGGCACTAAAATAGACTATCTCAGCACTAATAGAGTTAGCTACTAAGATAGAGAGTTTAGGCGCTAAATCTAGGTGGTTAGGTGCTAAAGTAGAAAAACTAAGTGCTAAAATGAAAATTTTATACCTTCATGTCTAGGCACTGAATCTGGTTAGTTGGGCACTAATGCAAGTTTTCTAGGCACTGATCCGATAGGGGTAGTATGATAGCTTGTAAAATGATCCAGATATGTAAAACATAGAGTAAAACTCTACAAAAGTGTTTATTAGCAGGGTTAGTCCATCATAAAACCTAAAAATTTAATGATTAGCCCCTAAATAAATGCAAATACAAGTTTAAATTATCCCCAAAAATTGGGTGCTAATTTTACAGGGATGGGTGCTACTGTCTACGGGCTAGGCACTGAAATGAGTTAAACATTATAATGGCTTGTAATTTGGCTAAATCCTGCAAAAAAAGAGCTAAAATCCACAAATTTGTTGTTAGACAAGTTAGCAATCACATAAAAATCAAATGAAGTCCTCAAAATGCAAGGAAAGGATAAAATGATCAATTTTATATCTTCTTGCAACTGGGTGCTAAATGATAGAATTTAGGCACTGAAGTTGTCAAAGTACCTGCAGAACCCAGTCCTAATTCTGGAAGTTTGGGTACTTATGAGAGCTGCTAGGCATTATTCTATAAAATCTTGGTGCTGATCCAACCTGCAAACATGAATACAAGCCAAAAACTAGAAAAAAAGTGAAGGTTAATATGGTGGTAGTCCCACTGAGCATGCCAAAATGTGTACAAGAAAGAGTGAACTATGCAGAACAAGCTAGGGTCTATCTAACATATCCACTTCACTAATCCATGCAACCTCAAATTAAGACTAAATAAAAATGCATAACTAACTACTCTTGCACCCTATCTATATAGAATTCTATTGATTTGTCCTAGTGATATGATGCTATGCTATATTATATGTTAAATTAGCTATATGTGAGTGCCCAATGTGGTAGAATTTCATTACAATCTAAGTGCTTGTTTAAAATGGATGGGAGAGGCTCAATTTATAGATTTTTGAAGGTGAGGATGGAGGGCTAGGATTAAATTGAAAGATCAAGGGCTCAAATTGCTTGAGGATCCTCAAACAAGGAGAATTGGACAAGTGTCATGAGGAGGTTGGATGAGGGAAACACTCCAAGATTCAAGAGGAGATCAATGGATGGAATTGAATGGTTGAATGGATGGATGGCTAGGATTGGGTAGGTATAGGACATGTAAGGCTTCATTTATGAAAAGGTATGGTTTGGATTTTGTGAATAATTTAAAATTGGGAGGAGAGGACAAGTAGAATTTAAAATTAGATGAATAGTGGAGGAATAGTGCCACATGGAATTTAAAATCTCATTTATAGTGACACTTTGAGTGGATGAGAAGAAAATGGGAAAAATGTACTCTTTTGGAAGATTTGCCCATGCTTCCAAAGTACCACTTGTCATGTACATGCATGTACATTGAATGACAAGTAGACTTTTAGAAATATGGGGAGATGTAATTGTTAGTTAATTTTAATCAACCAATGTGCACATGATTAAGAAGAAAATAATGATGATTACTAAAAGTAATCAAAAGTGCACAAAATAGGGAATTAAATAACTAGGGATATTTATTTAATTCTTGGGAGTGCATATGAACTATAGTTGTCAAAATATTTAATTTTTGAACTATAATAGAAGAAATTAATTTTTAGTGATGGGCGGAAGATAGGAAAATATTAACTAAATAATTACAAATTATTTAATTAACATGTGTGTTGGGTAAAATTGTGTGAATTGTTAGGTTTAGAATGCGGAAGATAGATGAAGGTGGTTGTGGCCATTTTTAGGTGTCTACAAGGAGCACCGGGATGTGGAGTGGAAGAAGTAGCTAGAGGAGACATGGAGGTGGTACCAACATCTTTGGATTGTTTTTCTTTGGATGTAAAACCAAGGCCATGTGCTCAATGATGGATTGTGACATGGATGGGCTCTAAGATGCCTTGGTCAAGAAGACCTAAACATTTTCCTTGATATTTCATGTTTTAGAATATACAATATGCAATTAGATGTTTGTTGGTTTGGAAACAAGATGCGAGCCCATTATTAGATGTAGAAGGTGGGGTGGTGGAAGAAATTTGTTCCTCTTCGACAAGAGAATCACCATGGATGAAAGTAGTAGGACCAATTGGATAGGATGATGGATTTGGAATGGGGTCAATAGGAGATGGTGGAGGATCAATATGAGACAATGGAAGATCATCCAATGGATGACTTGGGATACTTGGATCTTGACTAATATTATGCTCATTAGGAGGTGAAGTTATAAGATCTAAGCGACTTGTTTGATTGTCAATGCTTTCCTGGGGATCAAGTGTCTCATCTTGGGAAAAGGGTGTTGTGGATGTATAGATAGGATTAATTTGGATATCTTGTCCATGGAAGGTTGTGGGATTATGGATGGGTGAAGTAATAATCTCTAGCTCAAGTAATTCATAAATTGGGCTAAGAGGAACATCATGGCTCTCGTGATCATTGATAGGCTCTTGATCATTGATATTATCTTGATCATAGAGGGGATTAACATGGATATGGTGAAATCGGTTATGAAGAGGATGAATAGAGTGTTTTGATCTTGATTAAGATAAGGGGTTGGTGTTTCCTCATGCTTTGGACTAGACTCATTACCTAGCTCTTGGGTTTGGATAGAAGTACAAGGTTCTTGGAAGGACTTAGGAGGTTCGAGATGGTTGACAACATGGCTACATGATGGGTCATGATTTGCATTCATGGTAGGGGACTCTTCAATAGGATGGATATGCATAGGAGTGGTAGACATACTATTAGGATGTTCTTTATTAGGCTAAAGGATAGACATTTGAGTGAATGAAAGTGTTTTATTCTATCCTCGAAGTCCTTGGGTCACATCCTTCATGAATTCTAGAGTAAGATATTTATATGTATATTGTGTCACATCCTTCATGGTGGCAGATGTTGTGGGGTTAGGATTAGGATTGGGTGGAGGAACAATAAGATTTGATTGTGGATAGATAAAAGGATTTGATGGTGGATTAGGTACTGAACTAGGTGGTGGATAAATAAGAGGATTTGATGGGAATTAGGTAGTGGACTAGGTGGTGGATACATAAGAGAATTTGATGGTGGATTAGGTAGTGGACTAGGTGGTGGATTATATGGTAGATAGGGTGAAGGATTATATTTTGGATTAGGTAGTGGACTGGTTGTTGGATAGATAAGAGGATTTGATGGTGGATTAGGTGAAGGATTATATGGTAGGTGAATGAAGGGATTAGGATTAGGAGGTGGGGTATTTGCATAGGAAAATGGTTCTTGGGAAATGGATGGAAGTGAATATATAGATAGAAGATGGTATGGATGACCTTGATGTCCCTTGTCATAGGATATACAATTAGGTATAGGGTTGTAACTTATGCTAGCAGATGATGGATTTGATGAAGTTTGTACATCCAAGTATGGATTCATGATTTGATGATTTGGAGTTTCAATGGGCATGTAAGATGATGATGTTGATGTCATGACATTAGGAGGATCTCCAATGATGAGATGTGCATAGGGGCTATCACAGATGATATTTCTACATTTTTCCTTAGTGATAGGATCCAAGCTCTTATAGCCATGTTTGATTTGTTGTATTTGTTCTTCAAGTAGACTAGGAGATGTGTATGATAGAGATTGGTATTATAATGATGTGTGTTGGATTGAAGATATATCTTGGGGATGAGATCCATATAGGCATTTAATTTCCTCCATGTTTGTATCATCTGGGTATGATGGAGAGGGGTTGAGCCTTGGTCTATTGATTATTAGGACCATCTTGATGAGGTCTTTATGTGATATGACTGAGGGTTGATTTGTTGTAGCGTAGGTTTGATTATGGATGGACTAGTGATGTTTCAAAGGATGATGTTTGATTAAGGATAGGGGTTGGATGTCTGATTAAAATGGATAGATAAATAATGGATGATTGATTTTGGGGGTTGAGATAAATGTATTAGATTAGTGGATTGGGGGAGTGGATTATGATATGGATAATAGGTGATAAAGGATGAAGAATTATGTGTTAAGGATTGGAAATGGATTAGGTCGATAGAATGGATTAGGGTTAGGACCTTGATAGGATTAGGATAACTTGATGAAGATTAGGGTCCTATATGATGGATTTAGGCATAGGTTAGGGATATATTCGGATGAAATAAATAGGATGATTATGGGTGATTAGGGTGATGTGGATAGGATGATGAGGATAATTGTGATAAAGTGATAAGATGATTATGATAGGATGAAGTGTATAAGAGGGATGATTAGGATAATGATATGGATAAAGATGATTAGGATAAGATATGGATTGGATAGATTAGGATGAAGTAGAAAAGGTGAATGATTTGGATAAAAATGGATGATTAGGATGATAAGGATGAAGATTAGGATGAACTTGGATTGGATTGGATGAAAATGGATGATTAGAGAGTGGTTGGGAATGGTTTATAGCTTGACTTAGGCAAATTTTTGGCAAGAGATAAAACAAAAGACATAATGGTGTTGACTCTTAATGGAATTAGGTGCGAAAGGCTATTAACCTCCATGAATAACAAATGGTGTATACTGATAGATAATAATAAAACACGCCAAACACTCTTGTACAAGCCTAATATTTATTCAATCAAGGTGTGTCATATCTTGTGGACTCACTCAGGTGTGACTTCAACCCCCACTATTAGATAATGGTGGCTTCCATCCCCTTGATACCATCTAGCATTGCTTGGATGGGTAGGGAATGCAAGGTCATGTACCACCTTACACCCCTTACTTTGGAGACTAAAGTCTTTCTGAAAGTGTATTCCAACTCAAACAATGGAGGTAATAGCATGAGCTCTTCTCCTCTGCTGCAGTGATGCACTATAGGATATGACAACCAAAGGTCTTATCTAGGTTAAAAAGGTGTCTAAGGTGCCCCTAAATATACACGAGGTATAGTGGGGTCCAAGTCTATGAACGGGGTGTTCCAAACATCCAAATGAGCACTAACCAAATCAAGTCTCAGCGGACCGAAGATCTCAAGGTTTTTGCTAAGTAAGAAGGGGTCCTTCCTTTGAGACGAGTCTTTCAATTCTCATAACATTTATATACTACACCAGAACATGTGGTTCATGTCATCCTTAAGGGTGAAAAAAACCCTTAACAATCCTTCTATAGAGGATTCTGGGTACTTTTGATTCTCAATATCATCTTGTGACACGAGAGAAGAGCATACGTATGACTCTCGGGTCCTTGAGAATAAAGCAAATAAAGTGAGTAAAAGTGAATAATCTAGTACTTTTGATCTCCAAGATCACCTTTCGTTATGAGGAGAGAGCATACGTACATAGACATTCAAGACATAGAAAATAATTGTTTATTCCCTTAATGAAATTGAGGTGTGCTACTAAATTAGTGGAAAAAATTATTCTTTGACAAGTGTCTTACAACACATGATATTAGTAGTCTCAAAATTTTATTCTTTTCTCAATGGTGCTTCACAAATAAGGTTAGAACACAACCAACAATAGATAAAATAAAAAAATAGGATCAAGTGTTAGCATTGGCCAAAAATTAAAGATACACTATTGGTTAGGTGAATACACAAATGTCAAAAAATTTACAAAATAATTCCATCACTATGTAGATCGTAAAAAATATCAACCTTCAAAAAAAGAATTACCTTGATACTAGTCCATTTGTGAAAGTTACGAAGTTTTTTCTGCTCAAAAACAACCCTTCCAGATGCAACTATGACCTCTATTTTTTTCCAGCAAGCTTCCTGCAAAAATTCACTCCTAGATTTCTCTAAAAATGAGTTAAAAACCTATGAAATCAAGCTTAAAAAGTCCCACAAAATTGATATTAGATCAGAACCATGGAGTCCCACCAGACGTGCCAAAATGTGTATGGAGAATCTAGAATACTTACGAACATCAATACAATAAAGATTAGTTACCAAAATCCATCATAACCTTCAAGAAATCAGCAATGATATAACAAAGATAGGATAAATGCATACAATACTAAATGTTACTCATTTATTGTAATTCCTTGGTGTATTTTGTGAATGTGGATTGCTCAAAATACTAAAAGCATAACAGTGATAAGCTTGATGGATGAATGGATGCTTGATTGCTTCAATGAGTGCTCAAAAGCACTAGGAGATATGGATGTCAAATGCTCAAAATCGTGAAGTGTTTGTGAAGAGGTGAAAGGGTGTATTTATAGCTTTCAAAGAATATCGATCAATGGTGGAGGAAATTAGATAAAATCGACGGGGAGATAAATTTGAGGAATCATGAATGAATCTGCACATGACAAGTGTACATGCAAAAAGCTTGTTTATTGAGTTAACTACTTTGTTGACTAAGGATAGGATTGATTTTCATAAAAATAGAATGTTTTTTTCTATTTAATGAATTGATTGAGAAAAACAAATATTTAAAAGCCAAGTGAACTCAACTTTTGATTTGCCTTTTGACATGCAATGATAAAATTAAATAATAAATTGTTTAATTTGTGTGCATGGAAGATTTTTAGAAGAAAAAGATAAATTTAGAAGATGAGAAGATAAATTAGAAATTAATTTATTTAATTTGTTGTGCATGAAGGAGGAAAATAAATAAAAGAATGATTTTATTTATTGGAGAGGATTAGAAAAGTCAATTTAAATAAATTAGAATAATTTATTTAATTTGGAAGAATAATTAGCCAACTAAATAATTAAAATTATTTAATTATTTGTGGATAAAAGGAATAAGATGGTGAATTAATTAAATAATTCAAATCATTCAAATAATATGAAATTGAAGATTGAAATGGATAATTTAATTAAGTAAAATTATTTAATTAAAATGGATTAGAAGAATAAAACTGATAAAATGTTAGATTTAATCAAATAATTAAAAATTATTAATTAATGTTGGAAGGGGAATTAAATTGATGACGTGATAGATTTAATTAAATAATTAGGAATATATTTAATTAATGTTGAATTAGAAGAATTAAATTGATGGCGTGATAGATTGAACTAAATATTAGGAATTATTTAATTAATGTTGAATTAGAAGAATTAAATTGATGACACGATAGATTTAATTAAATAATTAGGAATTATTTAATTAATGTTGAATTAGAAAACTATTGTGAATAGTGATATAAGAATGTATTAGTCATTTTTACGTGTCTACACTTGGGTCACCTGTGTGACAAGCAAGAATATTTACTTATCACTATACTACAATGACCTTGTCATTTTTGGCACCATTCCCAAGGAAATGTGTTAGTAAAAACTCTAGTTAGTGTTGTGTGGTTATGTAACACGCCCCATTTTTCCCTAGCAAAATAGGGACCCAACAATTTTTTACTTTGCTTGGCTTGTTTTATTTTCTTTTGTTTTGGGTGGTACGGTAAAAGTAGTATCAAATAGTATGTCTAGGTCCTGTCTGAGGCATATTCGGATGTTGAATTATGAATCAATTTTTTGAAGTATGAATTCTCCTTCATGAATCCTGCCAAATGATAGAGGATGACATTCTACGTAGGTTTGCCTTTTGGAGCATGTAGAAATTCTTTAGAACAAAGAAGATATTCAAGGTTAAAGTCTTTGTCAATGGTCATGTGGATGTTCACATCTACACTTAAAGTCCTCACTATTGAACACCTAGAATATTGAGAGGGGGGGTGAATTAGTATTTGATTAAACCACTTACTTATTAAACTATTAATCCATTTTCCACATTTGATAATAACAAAGCAAATTAAACACAGAAGAAGCAACCACAAAGCATCACACATAAACACTAGGATTTTTTACGTGGAAAACCCTAAATAGAGAAAAACCATGGTGAGTGTTAGCTCACAATAATTAAGTAATAACAATACCAAATTACAAGAAGGCTCACTACCTTAGGGCTCACTTACGAAAGAAATGCTCACTGCCTAGAGAAAAGAGGAAGAAAGAAGAATAGCTCACTGCCAGGTTGAACTGCTCATATTGCATCTACACATGCATGGTTATAGCTCCAATGAAGCACATAAATAATGTCTCAAAACTCTTCATCTCTGAGTACTCTATTTTACTACTTTGCTTTTACATGGGAACAAGATCTCTCTTCATCTGCTCTTTATCGCCTCCACAAAATCACCTTACTTCGTATGTTGCACATACATGTATACACATATGTATCTCATCACCCAAACACTGAATTTGATCTCATATATATCTACAACCCTTAAAGACTTCACATTAGGTCAGCCTAATAAGGTGTAGTGTGTAGTCATACCTTATGTAGCTTGTTGGCCAAATTCATTCACCAAAATTCACAGTGGATCCAAACAACACTTGAATTACATTCACATATATCAGACTCAACTATTCCACCACTTAGGATTAAGTTCTAAACAATAGAACTTACCACATACAATTTAAACTTATCATGTTGGCCTTCAACACAGATTGCCACTGGTTCAGTTCATTTGTCAGACTGCAAATTTTACTGTGGACAACAAGATACTTTCAAAATCATATTAAAGACTCTTCACACATCCCCAAGGTTACCTTTAGAACCATAAGGCATGATATCATCTTGCAGCAAAATGTGAACCATTAGAACTCAGACCCTGTAATAGTCAAACTCTATCAAGCCATGTAGCGATACTTAGACATTCACAACTATCTTTTCAGTGGATTTCAGAACCTAAAACTTTAGATTTAGACACTTCATACAAGTGTTTACAACATCCTAAAACCACATAACAAGATGTCCAACACTAGAGAAATGCGAACCAAATCAATTGAGTGTTCTGCTCTAAATAGTGTATTTTGCTCTGTCAAACTTAGGCTATTTCAATATATGATTTTGGTACTTATCAAGAGCTAAAATATTGGATATAAGATCACCTAAGGATTGCAAACAACATACCAGAACTGCATGACTTGATCTTCAACTGCGGACCAATACCAGCCATTATAATCTCTCTCTGCCATTGTCTCTTGTATACTGCCAACACTTAGCCAAAATGACTAAGCCTTCTTCACCAGACCAAAACCTCTATTCCAACCTTGTTCCTTTTCTTGTTTCCATCAATGAAAACACCTTCAAACATCATGCACAATCATTCATCATCATACCAATAGTGTCTCTCTCTTAATGATGTTTTCCAAGTTGCCAACAATCTCCCCCTTGGCATTGATGGCAACACTAAAACTGTTATAACTCCCCCTTTCTCTTTACACACTGCTCCTAACTATTGTGATGCTCACAACATGCCCCATTTTACCCTTTAGAAAAATGAGGACCCCTATTGTGGCCATTGCTTTTGGCTTGTGTGTTTGGTCTTGCTTGGTGGTAGAAGGGAAAAAGGGGTAGGTATTGCAAAAGTGTTTAAATTTAAAATGCCTCATGTTAGGAAAAGAAACTAAAGGTATAGTGAATTCTTTGTGAAAAATGATTAAAGGTTGCTTTTTGAACCAACTTGAAATTCCTAATATTTTGTGAAATATGAGGGTCTTTGTAAAATGCATTGTTTTGGAGTTTGTATGTTATATACAAATTTATTTGTATATGAGGTCTTTGTATTATCATGTTACGTTTAATCAAGCTTTTGTTAGTTACATGCATATTTTGAGTGTTTTCCCTTTTGCATACAAGCCGGGCCTGATTGATGTTCAAAAGTTGAGTGAATAAAGTGACAAGTCCGTGCTTGCATATAAGTTTGTATGTTCAATACAAACACATTTTATATACAAAGTGGAAAATATACATGATTGAACCTGAAGTAGTATGCAACATACTTTATAAAATCCTAAAGTTTACTTTTTCATTGCATCACGTTTTGTATGTATCCACGTTTGTATCTTAAATATACATACAAAGAGATAGATTTCAAATGGAGGTTAAAAAGGAGTTTTACATTGGTGGGACCCGCAGGTCATTATTATAAAAGGGTTTCGATAGGAGAAAAGAGGTTCAGGTATTAATACATACAAAAAAGGTTGTACCTAAAGATGAAGTAAATAATGATGTATAATAAAGGGGGTTCCACATTTTGTATGTGTGTCATATACAAAAAGATATACAAAATAGAAGATACAAAGATACGAACCCGAAAGTAACAAAAGGATTAAAAAATAGTCAAATATTTGTTAAGTCTGCAACTTGTATATTAAAAAGTATGTTGCATATACATCGATAGATACAAAGAGATATACAAAGAGAGGTACAAACAAGATAAATGTAAAACCCAACGGTGATTTTAAAGGTGGACTAAAATAACTCATGTCAACGCTTTTGTATGTATGAAAGATTGTATGTATGCAAACCTGACATACAAAAGGGGTAAAAGGGAATTATTAGAATGGATAAGGAGATTAAATTAGAATGAATGCATCTTTTGGTTCCACACTTGCATGTTAGATTGTATCTATTATATACATTGCAAAATACAAAAGTGAAATACAAAACTAGACATGAAGTAAAGTGTAACATTGTTTTATAAGCCATTGCATGTTTGGGTTTGTATATTAAAGGGATATACAAAAGTCAAAATGCAAAGGACATGAATTAATGGATATAGTGTTCAAAATACAGAGTTAAAATGAAGAGGTGGGCTTGAGAGATGCATTTAATGCAGAACTAACAATGAAAGATGCAAAATTTAAACATGTTAGGGTTAAATTAAAATCTGTTATACTTTCATAATTACATCTTCAGAGCTAAATTGCAGATGAATGGGACTATTGTACAGACTAAGCAAAGATTCAACAGTTGAATAAAATTTCAAAACGGTAATGGCGCAGCTGAAATGGTAAATCGGGTCAACATTTATAGAGTTAAGTTGGTCACAAATATAGGTATGTGCCCTAAAATGCCATTACAATGCAGTTAACAAAAATGCAAATTAGTTATAGGTAATTTTGTTTGAAAAATGAAGAAAATGAATAGCAAATTACTGTAGCTAATTAGGGAAATTGGCTGACTACTGTTAGATAGCATGAAATCTAAAATAGGGAAAAGACAAAATGGTTAGGGTAAATGTGAAAATGTAAAACTTCATGGTAAACTCTAAGAAGAAAGAATAAAATGAAGAGGTTAAATATACGAGCTTTCTTACAGGATGGCTCTAAAGCAAAAGAAGATGGATACAATGGGTGAAGAAAATGTAAAGGTAAAAAAGGAAAAAAAGCCAAGAAAAGAAACAGACAAAGAGGAATTGCCAGTGCGGGGATATCCATCTCTGATTAGCACATGTGGAATTGTAATAGATACAAATGTTGGATACTATGATGCAGAGGATGTCTTAAAGAAAATCACATTGTTAGACGCTAGTTTTGATATGAGATGCATCTGGTAAAAGGGGTTATACAAGGCTGCGGGGTTCCCATTGGCAATGGAAGCTAAGGATCTAGTTTTAGAATGTATAAGTAGATACGACTCAAGAACCAGAAGGGTAATGCATGAAGAATAGGTCATTACTGATTTATCCACAGAAGGGATAGCTAGGACATTTAGCTTAGAAATCTAGGATAAAATGATGGATATAGATATAGATCAATATACAGAGGATTTTAATAACAATGAGAGAGAATGCAAGAGTACAATCTTCTACAAATGGTACACTATAGAAAATAAACCTAGGGCTGTACTGAGGGTACCAAAGAACCTCTATAGAATTGATTTCAAAGAAGAAATACATTTGATGATTACAATGCTGAGTAGATTGGTAGGATTGAGAGATGCAACAAAGTGTGAACCATGGATACAACCACTTGACTTAACAAGCATGGGAGGTGGTCAAGCCCTTGTCGCAAACCATTGTAGCGCAGTACTAAACAAGGAGACCAAGGGCCACACCTTGCAATAATCTCTCCCCCAGCGCAAGCGCAGGGTTTGAACCCGTGACCTCGACTCTGATACCAATTGTTAGATTTAGGACAAACAATTGAGAGGGGGTGAATCTGTTGTCCAAAACTTTCTTCCAATTAATCACTTAAATCTTTTTCTTAATTTAGCAGTATAATAATAAATCAATCATGGAAACATAATGCAACAATTCAAGAGCAAAAACACATTAACACATATGACACCAAGATTTTTAATGTGGAAAACCCAGTTAAGGGAAAAACCATGGGGTGACTAACCCAAGATTGTATTCTCTATTAAAAGAATAGGAAGAACAAAATGGCACATGCCAATTAGGGCTCACTACTTGAGCACACTGCTCACAAGATGCCCACTGCCTATAGGAGACACATTGTCTATAGAATAATAAGTATTACATACTTGAATTAAAGAATAGCATCTTTACCATGCTTGAGTCAGTTCCATTTAAGCCCAATACTTCTGCTCTACCTTTCACTCTGCTCCTCTCTACCACACTCTCATCTCCGCATGATACTTTTGAAATGGCTTTACAACACCTTATTTATACAAGACATTGACTTAGGGATAATCATCCAAGTCACCATACATTACAGAGAAAATACATAAATATAGCATGACTAATTACGAAAAGACTTCACGTGGATCAACATACTGTCGGCCACACACATCTGAGACTTCAATCTTCCTTTAGGATCACACCATTCTTCACATAACATCTTCAAGATCATCTGTAGGATGTGTAACTCATCCAGTCAGCCAGACTTAGGAAGAACATCATCATCCGGAAGTAATTCTTCAATTACGAGCTCAATATTCAATGCAAACCACCAAAAAGAATTGGACACAATCCAAAGACCTCCACAAGCTTGCCTGAATCACCAAGAACATCCACACTACTTCTGCTTACTAAAATCATTCTCTCCTTCATCCAGAACCTCAAGAACACAGTCTATCATCATTGTCATATTGGAGTAGATGCTTGCGGACCTCCAGACCATGAACCAATTGAGTTGTCAATTCACATTGACTTCCTAAACACTCCACCAAATCCATAGAACAAGATATTGCATTTCTAGATCTCACTGGACCTATCTATGTCACTCTGTCACCTCTGAACATCTGCCAAAACTAGTTTTACTTAAGTGGCCATAGCTTCTTCAGATCTTCATGCGGACCTTTGAAATCTTTACTGGATCATCTTATGACACATATCTACAAACCCTTTGATGCGTATCCTCTGATCTTCATCTTAACTAGGATCTTTACCTCACTGTCTTCACTATTCTACTCTATTCCTGATAGGACTACTTTTCTCAATATCCTTAGCATACAGCTCATCCAATCCTTATCATCAATGTAACAGGAGTATGTTGACATCAATGACAACACTAGTTAGGCCCATACTTGCAACAATCTCCCCTTTTGTCATTGATGGCAACATATGATGTGAAAAATTGTTTTAACCATCAAGACAAGAATTTCTCCTTACTGACACAACTGCCCCTATCAACAATAACCATTCACATGTCTTCTCTTCCTTTACTACTCCCCCTTTGATTAGCAACCACTTGTTTTTCACATGTCTTCTCTCCCCCTTTGACATCAATGGCAAAGGGCATATACTTGCATCACTTCGTAATCATACTAGCTGCTCCCCCTAATTAACAGCTTCCCATCATCAATCCAGACTACAAGATATGACTGTGAGATCCACTGGACTGATGCACAACAGTGTACCTTAATTCAGAACCGAAGGGGTAATAACCCCTAACTTCTCCCTGAGATACTCAAAAGAGTCATAGGTAGAGGTTTAGTAAAAATATCTGCAATCTAATCTTTGGAAGGCACAAACTCCAATATGACTTCTTTCTTGTTCACTTGCTCTCTCAAAAAGTGAAACTTGATGGATATATGTTTAGTCTCTAAATGCAACACCAGATTCTTTGATATATTTATTGCACTTGAATTATCATAGAAGACTGTGATAGGTTCCTCATACTCCACTCTGATGTCTCTTAGCATTTGCTTCATCCACAATACTTAAGTGCAATTACCTGTTGTTGTAATATATTATGCTTTTGCAGTGGACAGAGATATTGCCTCTTGTTTCTTGCTTAGCCAAGAAACCAATCTTTTCCCCAAAAAGAATGCTCCACCACTAGTACTCTTCCGGTCATCCATATCTCCTGCCCAATCTGCATCTGTATATGCATGAAGAGAGAAATCATGATCTCTAGGATACCACAAACCATACTCAGTTGTCCCTTTTAGATAGCTAAAAATCCTCTTGATTGCCATGACATGAGATTCTCTAGGATCAACTTGGAATCTAGCAACAAGACCAACAACATTCATAATGTCAGGTCTAGTTTGAGTTAGATACAATAATCCTCCAATCATTGACCTATACTTTTTCTAATTAGCCTTAGGAGAGTCATCATATTTTCTCAATTTACATCCGATTGCCATGGGAGTACTCATTGGTTTTGAGTCTTCCATCCCAAATTTCTTCAACAATTCTTTCACATATTTGGTCAGAGAAATGAAGATTCCTTTCATTGTTTGAATGATTTGCAGACCCAAGAAGAAATTCATTTCCCCAAACATGGACATCTCAAATTCACTTTTCATTTCATTTGCAGAAGTTTTGCACATACTATCTCTCCCTCCAAAAATGATATCATCAACAAACACTTCAATAATCAAGATATTTTCATGATCAATTTTGAAGTACAAATTACTATCAGTAGTACCTTTGTTGAAGCCAATCTTCAAAAGATGCTTATCCAATCTTTCATACCAGGCTCTTGGGGCTTGCTTGAGTCCATACAATGCTTTCTTCAACTTGCAGACCATATCACCATGATCAGATAATTGAAATCCATCCGGTTGCTCAATGTATACTTCTTCTTCCAAGTCACTATTCAGGAAGGCAGACTTGACATCCATCTAATATACTTTGAAGTCCTTGAAGGTAGAAAAGGCAAGAAATAACCTGATTGCTTCAATTCTTGCCACCGGAGCAAAAGTTTCTTCAAAATCAACTCCTTCTACTTGAGAGTAACCCTTGCAGACCAATCTGGCTTTATTTCTGACTACTTCACCAACTTCATTCAGTTTGTTCTAGAAGACCCATTTAGTTCCAATCACATTCTTGTTTCTAGGTCTAGTAACAAGATGCCAAGTGTGGTTTTTCTTAATTTGCATTAGCTCTTCCTTCATTTCTTTAGTCCAACTTTCATCATTGCATGCTTCATTTACTAACTTTGGTTCAATCTTTGAAATCAGACAACACTCTTCTGAGTCTTGAGTAATCTTTCTTCTAGTTTGAACACCTTTGCTTTTATCACCTATGATCTGATCTTTAGAGTGATTTAGTCTTACATACCTGGGAATTTTGGGACTTCCTTGCACTTCTATTTCTTGAACAGGTTCATTCAAACTCATCTCTTCTTGATTCACCGGATCAGTCTGAATCTGAATTTTAGAAGAGCTTTGGACTCCTTGGATCAAAACATCATTCTGATAATCTTCATCATATTCATAAAACCTTGAGGGTTTTTCAATACCTTCATCAAACTTCACAATTGTACTTTCTATAATCTTTCTTAATCTCTTGTTATAACACCAGTATGCTTTGCTTTGAGAATAACCCAAGAATATTCCTTCATCACTTCTAGCATCAAATTTGCCTAGATCTTCATCTCTTTTAATGTAACATTTGCTACCAAAGACCATAAAATTCTTCATAGTGGGAGTGATGCAAAACTAGAGTTCATAAGGAGTCTTACCAGTATTGCTTTTGATTTGTACTTGATTAAGAGTATAGACTATAGTGCTTACAACTTCTCTCCAGTAGATCTGAGGAACATTTGCTTCCACCATCATGGTTCTAGATGCTTCTTGGATGGTCTAGTTCTTTCTCTCCACTACTCCATTTTGTTGTGGAGTCCTTGGAGTAGACAACTATCTTTTTATCCCATGTTTCTCACAGAATTCTATGAACTCATCGAATGTGAATTCTCCACCTCTATCAAACCTCAGACATTTTATGTTCAATCCAGTTTCATTCTCTACCATAGCCTTGAATATTTTGAATTTCTCAAGAGCCTCTAATTTCTCTTTCAGAAAAGTCACCCACATCATCAGAGAGTAGTCATCAATTAATAGCATGAAGTATCTATCACCTTGCACACTCCTGATTCTTGCCGGACCACATAGATCAATATGAACTACATCTAATAATCCTATAGAAGACTATTCCTTACTTCTGAATGTGACTCTGCTCTGCTACCCAACTGACATTCTTTGCACAAACTATTAGTAGGTTTCACTAGTCTTGGAAGATCTCTTACAGCTTGAGTGTTGCTTATCTTGATGATATTATAAAAATTCACATGACACATTCTCCTATGCCACAACCAACTCTAATCAATTTGAACAAATAAGAAACTTTTACCAGTACCAACCAAGTGGAAGATATTACCTTTAGTTTGAGTACTAGATGCAATCTCTATTTTGGAACTTTCAAAGATCTTGCATTTTCCATTTTTGAATCAGAGATCATAGCCTTTGTCCACCAACTATCCAACATTGAGAAGATTGTACTTCAGGCCTTCAACATATAGTACATTATTGGTTTTGTTCTTTCCATCAAAAGAAATAGCTCCTCTACATTTGATTCTGCCAGCAGAATTATCACCAAATTTTATGACTCCTTCATACCTTTCCAAATCTATGAACTTATTTTTGTCGCCTGTCATATGGTAGGAGCATCCACTGCCAAGGAACCAATCATCCTTTTCTTCAACTTGGGCAGCCAGAGCTCTTTCTACAATTTTATGATTGATAGATTCAGAGGGCATTGAATCTTCTTCCTTGATGGCAATAAACAACTACTCACTTCCGGATTTGTTTCCTATCTCTGATTCATCATCTATTACTCCTTCGTCATCATCATCTTCATGAACATAGTAACATTTCTTTTGGAACCTTGATCTGTTAGGATTTGGCCTTGAAAATATTTTCGGACACCTTGAGGCAAAATGACCAATCTTATTGCAGTTAAAACATTTAAAAGGCAATTTCCCCTCATACTTACTGGATCCTCTTGGCAGTCTTTTTGCAATAAGGGCTTCAAGTTGAGCAGCTTCTGCTTCATCTTCTTCCAGTTCTTTTCTTGCTTTTTCATACCATGATAGTTTCTTTGAAGAGTTCTCTCCCATATCAAAGTTTTATTTTCCTTTTACGGAGGCACTAGCTTTGAATGTAGATTCAGTCTTGGGGGGGCATCTCCAAAATCAGTCAATTCAAATGTAGCCAATTTACCAACCAATTGATCTCTTGTGATACCTGGATAGGATCTGAATTCTTCAATAGCAACAACCTTGTATTTGTAAGAATTAGGAAGGGATCTGAGAACTTTGGTAACAATCTCATCTTCATCCAAGATTCCACCAGCACATGTAATGCCACAAACAATCTCATTTACTCTTGGCTTAAATGTAGTGATATTTTCATCTTATCTCATCTTCAAGTTTTCGAATTTTCCTTTTAGACTCTATAGCTTGGCACATTTAACATACTTGTCTTCTTCATGCAGAATTTCCAATTTTTACCAAATCTCATATGCAGTTTTTAGATCAATAACATTTGTCAGCTCTGAATCAGATAAGGCACTTAGAAGAGCTTATTTAGTCCGCATATTATTTTTAGCATCTCTGATTTCATCTATGGTACTCGGACCATTCTATGGAGGAACATACTTCTTTGAAGCCATGATCCAATACTGCATTCCCATACATTACAAGTGGCATTCCATGTGACTTTTCCAAAGAGTGAAATTGGTTCCATCAAACCTCAGACTATCATTCTTGTAGGATGACATCCTGGATCTCCTCAAGCGGTTAAGCTCTTTTTAGAGGAACTTAGCTCTGATACCAACTATTAGCTGTCGTTGCACCAAAAGATCAACCTTTTAATGTTGGATACAACCACTTGACTTAACAAGCATGGGAGGTGGTTAAGCCCTTGTCGCAAACCACTACAGCGCAGCACTGAACAAGGAGACCAAGGGCCACACCTTGCAACAGGATGTTCACTATTATTCAATTCATGAGAGAAGAAAAAGCGAAAGATGGAAAAAATCATTGGGCCAAAGCTATTAGCATTGCCATATGTAAGCAGGCCATGTTAAGGAATCAAAAAATGATGCCTTTCTATTTGTCATCTTATGTGTTGTATTCATGTGTAGCTAAGATTCAACCTTACATAGCTTGGATTGATAGAATTGGGATTTTGGGAAATGGTCCAGGTCAAAAATTGGTTTATGATCATTATCTAGCTTTACAAGAGGATAATGCATTGAGGAAGTTTGCTCTAGTAAGTGATGTATTTTACACATATATGGTGAGAGTTTTAACTGGAGACAAGGATAGGAGGTTGTCTGAGGAAGTAGCAAGTACTATAAGTCCACATAGCTTGTGATACATACAATTTCCTAACTTCACATATATTAGAACTGAAGGTTTTGAAGGGAAACCATTCATGTTGCCTTGATATCCTTCAGATAAACTAATTGTATTAGAGTTCTCTAGGTAGAATCTAAGTGCATTTAGGATGTAAAAAAATAAGTGGGGCAGAGGAAATATCAAACTCTCCTAGGCTATTGGAAGGTATTCTTGTTACAATGAAGAAGTAGCTAGTTATTTAGAAAAAGAGTTGAGGTATTATGGTTTTGAAGAATGTGAGTTGGCTAGATGCTTTGATCCTTTTCATAGGATTCAAAAGCATATTGACCCTAACTACAAACATCAAGTACATATTGAAGACTATTGGTCTGAATATGAGAATGAGAGGGAAGTAAGAAAGAGAGCTCATCAAAGTTTGACTATGGAATAGATGAAGACAATGGGGTAAATTAATGTCCCCTTAGAAATTGAAGATGATAAGAAGGTGTTGTACCACAGTTATGAGAACATAAGACCGATCCCCATTGGTGAACCAGATTGGTCACATCCATAAGAAACATCTTTTGATGTTATGTCAAAACCAATTACTGTATTCTCTAAAACATGGTTGAAGGATTAGATAGAAGAGCTCAAGTCTAAGGGTGTTGAACCTACATTCTAGAAAAAAGGCAAGAAAAGAGCAAGAGAAAATTAGGATGAATTACAATATTTTTATGAAAAGAAAAGAAAGATTGTAGAAGCCAAAGTCATTAAAAAGGATAAAAATGCAACTTTAATGGATTCTCATGCCTTAGATATCACAGTGGCAATAGCCTTAGGAACATTTGTAGAGGCAAGATCATCAAGTCATGGCATCAGTATAGAACAGACCCAGACAGTTGGGATGCCAGTAGGACAAAAAATCACAAAGGCTATAGTGATTGAATCTTTAACAGGAAAGGTACCATTACAAGTTGAAGTTATAAGTGCTTCGTAGGTAGAAACTAGGCAGAGGGACATGCTTACTGAATCCACAAAAGAAGAAGGAAAATAGGGCTATATGAGGGTTAAATAAGAATTAACCAAGGAGAAGCTGCAAGAGTCAAGAGCCCAAGAAATCAAGGAAATAGGTGAGACAGTGAATGTCGAGGATGATAGCAGTGATGAAGAGGCTATGGAAGTGGAAACCAGTACCAAAGTAGAACTTGGAAGGAAGGAAGAAGTAGATAAGGGTTTTGTTGTAATAGAGGAACATAATACCCAAGTATATATGAGGAAGGCACAAAGCTTAGGATCAAAAGGAGAAAATGTACAGGGAGAGCTAGAGGCAATAGATCCTTTTGGTACATTGGTATCACTAGAGATAATAGAAGAGGTGCAAGTTGTTGCACAACAAATAGAGGAATCAGAAAAAGAAGAAGGAGGGGAAAGGGTTACAAAAGAAATAGAGGTATCAGCACAATTAGAGAAAATAAGCATGACAAAAGAGGTACCAATTCAAACTAAGGAGATGACAGAGGAAACAATTTTAGTAAATGTTTCTGATATTGATGTTGTAGATGTTCTTAATGTTTATAATGAACAAAGTGAGCAAGAAGAAAATGTAGAGGAAGAAGAAAACATAGAGAAAAAAATAGGAGGGAGAAAAGGCTGCAGAAAGGCTTAACAAATTTACAAATCAGCTCTCATAGACAGATCGAGCAAGCATGCCTGAAAATGTGCAAGGACAAACTAAAATAATGAGGGAGGCAACAAGGATATTAGGTGGTCCTGAGGAAAATATAGAAAATATTTCTAAGGACGATGCTGAGCATAGGGAACAAAGGGAAAATATAGAAGGAGAAAATATGGAACAAGATGATGAAGAAGACTCAGAAGAAGAAGACTCGGGAGAAGAAGAAGAAAAAGAAGATGAAGAGGAAAAGGCACAACAATAGGATAATATATCACCAGTCTTGGATCAGCAACATCCACAGCATCAACCACCACAACAAGAGCATATGGAATCAGATAAACCTCAAGAAGAGGTAATAAATGTAGAAAAGAAAGCAGAAATAAGTATGAAAGCACGAGCTTGGATAGGTGTAGAAGTTCAGAGAGAAAAGGCAAAAATATAATTAGTACCTATTAATATCAAAAGTTTATTGGGAGGTCATCCAAGAAAGGAGAAAAGGAAAGCAAGGATTATGTCAACAATAAAGAGAAATCCTTCTAGATCCAAAACTCTAGAGTTGGCTATACCTCAAAAGGAGAAGGTTAAAGGAGAAATGAGCATGGATGATTATAAATTGCTTAACATGGATCTTGGATATGTGACTAGGGAGTAACACATTGCCGAATGGTAGGATATGAATAATGTCACCATTGAAATGATGAGGAAGGATAAAGATAAGTATGATTATTTCAAAGGACATATTATCCAACTGCAGCAATTTATCCAAGGTATGTTTGATCCCAGTTCTAGTATGCCAAAGTTACCTGTAGAACTGGCAATTTTGTCTAAAGACCAAATAAATGAGATGGAGAATAAGAGAACTGAGGTAAATATTTTTGAGAAGTGGCTCAAGGAGTTTATGCAAAAGGGAGAGGATGTAACAAAATAGGCAATGGCAGGTTGGGATATTGCTCTTACAGGGAAAAACAAATGTAATGTTCTCATACATCACTGTCAATCTAGATTAGAAGAGTGTAGATTGGAATCAAAATAGCTCGAGGACATGGATGAGAGAGTGGAGGAGTTAATAAATGAAGTAGTCATTACTTCTCAAATGGCTAACCAGTTACCACAGAAAAGGTTAGAGTTGAAGTTTGAAGAGGACATTCTCAAAAGTTGTATTATGAATACTAGAGATTTGGAAGAGGTTGCTGATAATATAGTAAGGGTACATATGAAGATAATAGAAAAACTCATTGGGCATGAATGCTAAGAAGTACCAGTATATGGCTTAACAAAGGCAATGAAAGAATTCAAAGCCATTTATTCACCATGTTTGGAGAACCTTGCAGCACATCTAAGTATAGAAATGATTGATTCAGTTATGGAGATAAATGATAAGATCAAGAAATATCAGAAGAGGGTGAAAGGTTTAGCAAAGCAAGAGAAGAGGTTGACAGAAGGAATTGAAGTGCAGTAGTATACATGGGCAAAGAGTCAAGAAAGTGATTGCACTTTTATTATGGGTGTGATAGGCAATTTTGTAGAGTACCTAAAGGAGTAGGAGCGTATCAAAAGGGGGATACCTTAAACAATGACATATGCATATGCTCGGGGATTCTTTTGTTATCATCACCAACAAGAAGTCAACAAGGGGAAGGGAGTCAACAAAAGTATCTTTTATTTTGAAAAGATTCTAGTGGCATCTTTTATGCCAAGAAAAGATACCATAAAGATATTTTGAGAATGGTTGGGAAAGGATTCCCACCGTTGATCTATAAGGTTTGAATGTGGACCATTGGATTGACTTTGTAACCGTAGCAGGAGAAAAGATTCAAAATCTATATAAGAAGCTCTGCTACATGTATTGTAGTACATAGGGATTTTAAACTTTTAGCTTAAGGCTGTAATTTTTAATTTTGTTGCAAAAGGGGAAGGTGTTTCTTTTAGAATACTTTGAGCATTTAGTGATTTTAGAGAGGACGTTGCCTATGTCTGCATCAAGGAGTGCGTGGAATGTCATGTCTCCTTTATGTATATGTCAAAAGCGTTTGTAAGTTTTTTTGGTGATTTTGATCAATGCAACATGAGTCATTTTACATTGTAAATTTTGTATGGCTTTATACTTCAAATAAAGGCAAACTTAGAATTCTACATCTATTATAGAGTGTTTTCTGATCCAGGCATTTACTTGATGTATTTTCTCTTTAAAGATTGCAATATCTTATTTATATTCATGAAACTGCTTAGGATTTTACATATGTAGATTTGATTGTGTTAAATTGTTTAGGTTACTATATTTCTTAATACATGGATAGCAGAACATTTAGATCCAATCTAAAATGATGTTTCTAACCCTAATCTTTCTAACTTTTCTCCAACAAGTGATAAATAATTAGCTGAAACATAGTATCTAAAGGAAGTTGTTGAAAATCCTATTAAATATATGGAAATGCTAAATATTTTTGATGATTTTCATAAAGTTTAAAAAATCAAGTTTGTTTCTGTAAAGTTCATATAAAGTTTGACTTGAAAGTTATAAATAGTTGCAAAGGACAATTGATTTGAGAGATATTTTGAAATATTTGCATATAATGAATGACAATTGCTAGTAACAAATCCTTAGATTGATTAAGGCCCCTTGAAGATTACAACTTCACAATGAATTGCTGATTTATCCCATGCGGTTAAGAACTAACCATCCAGAAACTTGAGATTGAGAATTCCTAGTTAATTTTGCATATCTTTCAAGACAACTAAAGTTCTATGAATTTTAACTATGTTGTGAGTGTGTAAAAACTCTCATCAACACTAAATTCATGCTTCTCTTCTTATTTTTCAAATGTTTTACACATACTTTATTCTTCCCCTTTGACATCAATGGAAAAGGTGTATGATACAAAGATATGTACAAGTTGCCAAAACTTTAAAACTATTTTTATACTTTCTACTTATATACAAGTGAAAGCAAAATGGTTACTGTTGTTCAAGGAGACTATCTTTATAGATCTTATTCATTTGCACCACTTCTTCATCCCAAATGACCTTAGTATTGCTCAAAACTAGTATATGCCCATTAACCTGAGAAACCAACTCTTCTACTTTCTTGACAATAGTAGGGGTCTCAGTGGTTTGCCTTGTCTTATCTACTGCTGCAACTAGCTTGGTTAGAGATGCAATCTTGAGGCTTGATATTTCTCAGAGCTAGCTCATTCTATGGTTTATAACCTCCATCTAGGTCTACAACTTATGTATATTAGAATGAATGGTCTCAACTTGTGCCCTCTGATTTCCAATAGCATCTTTTATTGGGTCATAATTTATGGAAATCTTCATTATTTGAGCTTCCCATCCATTTATTTTCTCTTTTATGTCCTTAGTCTTATCAAGCCATGTTAGACAAAATTGATATAATTCACTAGCTTCTTTAATTGCCATTTGTGCATACTCTATGCTCTTATCTAAAAATATTTTATCTTGAGCAAATTTGTCATTTAGCTCCACTAACCTTTTGTCATCAATCTCTGCCCTTACCTTCTTTTCTACAGCTTGTTCCAGGGAATCAAAGTGAGAAATGATTGATTCCATTAACTTTTTCATTTGTGTAGTAGTGGCCAAGGATGTATCTTTCTTTATTCTGGGCATTAACTTTTCAAAAATTATTGATGCACCTTCTATCAGCTCACTGTCCTCCATATGAGATTTTAATATCTCTTCTTGTGCAGTGGTTTGAAAAATTGTCCTGTCTCATCTTTTGTATTGGGGACAAAGTGGAAAGGTTAACAAGTCCTTGCAATAGATCGGGTACAATCAAAATCTTAGCTTCCTTCTACTTTTCCAAAAACTCTCTTAAGGAGTCAGCAGTGTCTCTCCTATCTTCAACTTGAGACACTTCAGCATCTTGTCTCTTTGGAGAAGGTTCTTGACTATTCTCTTGTTCATTTCTTTCTGGTTTCAAAGCAAGATTATCTATCATTTGTTCATTTATCTCTTCTATCTTCTCTTTTTGTCTCTCAGGTATATTCTCTTCTAGAGCTGCCTTTGCTTCTTTAAACTTCCTTTCTCCCTTACATTCTTTTATTTCTTCATCTTGTCTAGAACTTACCAGAGGAACTATTCCACTTTGATCCCTACTTTGTTCTGTATTCACTTCCTATTCATTCCTTGTGCCCATCAGAGGATTAACTGTACTTTGCTCCATGTTCTATTCCATATTTATCTCTAGAATTGCATTGTCAGCATCAACATTCTTCTCCTCTTCATTTGTGTCAGCAATAGTTGGGATTTGCAGCTCATGTAACACATTTAGTGTTATCTCCTCAGTTTCCTTGACCAAATTTTCAGTGTCACTGGACACTAGAATGTTGACCCTTCTCTTTGTTCTAAATTTTTCACTAAGTATCTTAGTGACTTTGACCTTCTCTTCACTGGTAATATTTGGGCATAGTTTTAATAGAACATATTCCTTTAACTCAACATCTTTGCCCATAGCTCCTTCTTTTCTTATTGTCATGATGCTAGCTAAATTGTCTGGTAAATCATCTATGACTTCAATCAATGCTTTAATAAACATAACCAAAAATCTTACAATAGTTGTTTCAAGTATCACCTTATCTGCATCTGAATTGTCATCATACATATCAGCAATGGGCTTTAGGGTTCCATGTTGAGCAAATGCATTGACTATGGCTTCTAAGGATATAGTTCCTTCATTTCTTTTAGTCTCAGTCTCCTCTCCTTTCTTCTTCTTCTTGTCTTTATCCTTTCCACAGGGCTTCTCTTTCTTGCTTACAATTGTTTCATCTAGTTTTGCTTTCTTATCCTTGACTTCTTCATCTATTTCTATTTCATCTTCTTCTTCTTCCTCTCCACCTCCAAGGCTTACATATACTCTCTTTGTGGCCCTTGCTTTCTTTCTTTTCATCTAGTTTCTTCTCAGGCACTTGCTTTTCAATGTTTGTAGGTTTTGTCTTTTCTTTCTCAACCTCTATAGTATGAGTTGGTTCGAAGCTCTTAGAGGTAGATGTTGTTGAGGAGGAGGCTCTTGTTCTCCTTTCTGAGCTGGAGGTAGGCTTTTCTTTCTCAGATTTCTCTTCATTCTTCTCTAGAGCTTTTGATGTTTGTCCTTCCGGAGTACCAGTAGCCTTGGATGCCTCTGCCTTGGCACTTGCTTCATTTATTTGTTCATATATAAACCCTTGGCTTTTAACAAACTCATCTGCCATTTTTCTTGATTTCTGGTTGTTTTTGTTCCAAATGGACTTTGAGAGATAATTCTTCAAATGTGCCAAATCTTTCCTCCTTAGGGTCTTTTGGTTTGCTCAATATCAGATATGTCAACCCAGTTAAGACTTCCTCTATGACTTCATATCCCATGGTTGGGACCCATACAATCTAGGTACAATAGCCTCCATGAGGCATTTGTCTTTGTCTACCATAAATGCAATATCCTTTTCATATTTCTTCACAACTTTTTTAGGGATCCTAGCCCTAGCCTTCATTTTCTTTTGAAAAATCTTGAAATAACCCCATAGTGGTACATTTTTTTTGTCAACATTTCCTAAACTTTGTAGATGATTTCTAATTTGTGCAGATACTAGTGAATGATCAAGCCAACTAATATTATCCATACTTGGTAACTCCTTCAGAAAATAGAAAAATAGGAAAATGATTAGAGTTCCAAACTTGAAGGGGTATTTTGTGTCCTTTATTCTTTTTAGGTTCTCCATCAGTTGTTGGCAGAGAAACTCACATAGGTCATAGTCTATATTGTTCTTAACCATATCATACGTTGTATATATGGCTTGTTGATAACTGAGAGGGGGGGGGGTGAATCAGTTATCCTAATTATTTCTCCTTTTGAATTTTATTAATCAAAGCAACATTGAATCAAACAAACAAACAATACTATGAAATAGAAACACATGACACAGTATTTTTGACGTGGAAACCCGGTTAAGGGAGAAAACCACGGGGTGATTAACCCAAAGATTATTCTCTGTTAGAAGAATAAGGAATTACAAAAATGGCACTTGCCAATTAGGGCTCACTGCCCGAGCACACTGCTCACAAAGAGGCCCACTGCCTACAAGGAGACACACTGTCTACAAAGTGATAAGAATCATAGTCTTGAACTGGAGAATGACATCTTTACCATGTCTGGATTAGTTCCATTTAAACCCAAAAACCTCTGTTCTGTCTTTCGTGCTTTTCTTCACCACACCACTCCCTTCCTCACTTTTCACCCTTCAAATGGACTCACAAACCTTTATTTATACAAGACATCGACTTATCTAAGTCGGCAATCAACTATTAGAATATCTGCAAGATGAATAACACATCCGGTCGGCCACCACAAGAACATTCGCAGGATGAACAACTCATCCGGTTGGCAAAACAGAGCAAGAACTTCATCCGGAAGATTATCTTCAATTCTGGGCTCTACCATCAATGCGGACCAACAACACAACCTCAATATGATCCAAGAACCTTCACAAGCCTACTTGAATGACCAGGTACATCCGCACTTTCTCTACGTACTGGAATCTCTTCTCTTCCTCATCCAGAACTTCAAGAACACTGTCTGTCGCCACTGTCATAATGCAAAAGGTATTTCTGGACCTCCAAATCATACACAACTTGAGATGACACATCACAAGGACATCCCAAATACTCCTTCCAATTCGCAGATTAGGATCATACAGTTCCAGACCTCACCAGACCTTTCTGTGATCCTCTGTCACCTCTGAACACTTACTGGAACCGGTTCCACACCGATAGCCACAACTCCTTCAGATCTTCATGCGAACCTCTGAAATATTGACTGAAGCATCTCAAGACTCATATCTACAAACCCTTTAATCCGCATCCTCCGATTCACATCCTATACAATACATTTGCCTTCTTCTCATCACTGTTCTTCACTGTTCCTGACTGAGGCTAATTTTCTCAATATCCTCAGCACACTGCTCATCGAATCCCTCTTGTCAATGCAATATGAGTATGTTGACATCAATGACAATACTGGTTCACCTCATACTTGCAACAATCTCCCCCTTTGTCATTGATGGCAACATATGATGTGAAAAACCATCAAGACAAGAACTTCTCCTTTCTGTCACTGCTCCCCCTATCAGCAATATGTCTTCTCCTCATTTACGGCTCCCCCTTTGATCATCAGCTACTTGTTTTTCACATGTCTTCTCTCCCCCTTTGACATTAATGGCAAAGGGCTCATACTTGCAATTCTAACACATCAGAATCATACCAGCTGCTCCCCCTTAGTAGCAGCTCCCCATCATCAATCCGGATCACAAGATATGACTGTGATATCCACCGGACTGATGTACATCAGTGCATCCTAGTTCATCACCAGAGGGGCCATGACCCCTAACTTCTCCTGGAGATATTCAAAAGAGTCCTTGGGAAGAGGTTTAGTAAAGATATCTGCAATCTGATCCTTGGAGGGAACATACTCCAACCTGACTTCTTCCTTGTTCACTTGTTCTCTCAAAAAGTGAAACTTGATAGATATGTGCTTAGTCTTAGAGTGTAATATCGGATTCTTGGAAATATTACTTGCACTTGAACTATCACAGAAAATTGTGATAGGCTCCGCATATTCAACTTTAATATCTCTTAGCATCTGCTTCATCCATAGGATTTGAGTGCAACTACTTGCTGCTGCAATGTATTCTGCTTCAGTTGTAGACAGAGATATTGCATCTTGTTTCTTGCTTAGCCAAGAAACCAATCTTTTCCCCAAAAAGAATGCTCCACCACTGGTGCTCTTCCGATCATCCACATCTCCTGCCCAATCTGCATCTATGTAAGCATGAAGAGAGAAATCCAGATCTCTAGGGTACCATAGACCATACTCAGCTGTCCCTTTCAAGTATCTAAAAATTCTTTTGATTGCCATAACATGAGATTCTATAGGATCAGCCTGGAATCTTGCTACAAGACCAATAGCCTGTATTATATCTGGTCAGGTCTGAGTGAGATACAATAATCCACCAATCATTGATCTATATTTTGTCTGATCTACCTTTGGGGAGTCATCATCTTTTCTCAACTTACATCCGGTTGCCATGGGAGTGTTCATTGGCTTTGAATCTTTCTTACCAAATTTCCTTAACAATTCTTTCACATATTTGGTCTGAGAAATGAAGATCCCTTTCTTTGTTTGAGTAATTTGCAGACCCAAGAAGAAATTCATTTCACCAAGCATAGACATTTCAAACTCACATTTCATCTAATTTGCAAAAGTTTTGCACATACTATCTCTTCCTCCAAAAATGATATCATCCACAAACACTTCAACAATCAAAATGTTTTCATGATCAATTTTGAAATATAAGTTACTATCAGCAGTACCTTTGCTAAATCTAATCTGCACAAGATGCTTATCCAACCTTTCATACCATGCTCTTGGGGCTTGTTTTAATCCATACAATGCTTTCTTCAACTTGCAGACCATATCATCATTGTAAGACAATTGAAATCCATCCAGTTGTTCAATGTAAACTTCTTCTTCCAGGTCACCATTTAGGAAGGCAGACTTGACATCTATTTGATATACCTTGAAGTCTTTAAAGGAAGCAAATGCAAGAAATAATCTGACTGCTTCAATTCTTGCCACCGGAGCAAAGGTCTCTTCAAAATCAATTCCTTCTATTTGAGAGTAGCCTTTGCAGACCAATCTAGCTTTGTTTCTAATTACTTCACCAGCTTCATTTAATTTATTCCGGAAGACCCATTTGGTTCCAATCACATTCCTGTCTCTAGGTCTGGGAACAAGATCCCAAGTATGATTTTTCTCAATTGACATCAATTCATCTTTCATTGCTTTGGTCCAGTTTTCATCATTGCAGGCTTCATTTACTGTTTTAGGTTCAATCTTTGAAATCAGACAACATTCATCCTGATTTTGAGCAATATTCCTTCTAGTTTGCACACCTTTGCTTCTGTCACCTATGATCTGATCTTCAGAGTGGTTCAGTGTTACGTACCTTAGAATTTTGGGAGTATCTTGCACTGCTGCTTCTTGATCAGACTCATTCAAACCTATCTCTTCTTCCTGATTTACCGGATCAGGCTGACTTTGTCTTACCGGAGAGGATTGAGTTCCTTGAACCTGAACACCGTCTTGGTCATCTTCATCAAATTCATAAAATCTTGAGGGCTTTTCAATTCCTTCATCAACTTTCACATTAGTGCTTTCTATCATCTTCCTCAGTCTCTTATTGTAACATCGGTATGCTTTGCTTTGAGTAGAGTAACCCAAGAAAATTCCTTCATCACTTCTAGCATCAAACTTTCCTAGATCTTCATCTCTTTTAATATAACACTTGCTACCAAATACTCTGAAATATTTCACAGTAGGAGTGATGCCAAACCAGAGTTCATAGGGGGTCTTACCGGTATTGTTTCTGATTTGAACTCGATTTAGAGTGTAGACTGCAGTGCTGATAGCTTCTTTCCAGAACATCTGAGGAACATTTGCTTCCAACATCATTGTCCTGGCAGCTTCCTGGATGGTCCAGTTCTTTCTTTCAACTACTCCATTCTACTGTGGAGTCCTAGGAGCAGACAATTGTCTCCTTATACCCTGCTTCTCACAAAAGTCAATGAACTCACTAGATGTAAATTCACCACCTCTATCAAACCTTAGACACTTCAGTTTTAATCCGGTTTGATTCTCTACCATAGCTTTGAAGATTTTGAACTTCTCAAATGCTTCTGATTTTTCTTTTAGGAAGGTAACCCACATCATCCAGGAATGGTCATCAATTAACAACATGAAATATCTATCACCTTGCAAACTCTTGATTCTTGTCGGACTGCAGAGATCAGTATGTACTAATTCCAACAATCCGGTAGAGGACTGATCTTTGCTTTTGAAAGAGACTCTGCTCTGTTTACCTAGCTGACATTCTTTGCACAAACTATTTGTAGGTTTTATCAATTTTGGAAGATCTCTTACAACCTGAGTATTGCTTATCTTGATGATGTTATCAAAATTTACATGACACATTCTTCTATGCCATAACCAACTCAGATCAACTTGAACAAACAGACAACTTTTATTTGAACCAACCAGATGAAAGATATTACCTTTTGTCTGAGTACCGGATGCAATTTCAGTTTCAGAGCTTGTAAAGATTCTGCATTTTCCATTCTTAAACCGGAGATCATAGCCTTTGTCTACTAACTGACCAACACTGAGAAGATTGTGCTTCAATCCTTCAACATATAGTACATTACTTGTTTTGCTCTTTCC